>CM062619.1:34407817-35637217 GCA_025617555.3 Puccinia polysora | reverse complement strand
TTGGGACTTTCCTGCTCTTTAGGAATCTTTGCTATTTTCCAAGGTAGAGTCCAGGTATTCTCAGCCCGAATTGGAACTTTGTGGTGTGGCTTGAATGATGAAGAAACTTCAAACCATTCTCTGGGGCAAAAATTTCAAACTTCAAGTTGATTCTCAATTCATCATTGAGATGATCAATGCTCCAAGCCTCCCCAATGCCCCTATGACTTGTTGGGTGGCCCTTTATCCAGCTTTTTTCTTTTGATGGTGTTCATAGGCCTGGGAAATCTTTCACCATGGCTGATTTTTTATCTTGAAGACCTCTTGGAGACAATGAATCTGATGATGGATTGGATTTTGATAAAGAAGAACCTTTAATCCAACCTGTCTTTTCTTTCTCTTCTCAAGATTATTCTGGCTTTCAAAAAGGCTTCTGGCTTAAATTAGAGCAGTAAATTTTAACTCTCCAAAAACCTCCTGAACTCTCTGCTAAAGAATTTTGATATCCTAAAAGAAAGTCCACTCATTTCTTTGTCCAAGGCTCTAGGCTTATCAAAAGAGGAAATGCTTGTGCTCTTATTGTGTTTAATATCCCTTCTAAACATGATTCTATCCTTGAGAGTCTCCATGAATGTCTTGGTCATTGAGGGGAAACCAAAATTTATCAACCATTATTCAAACAATTCTGGTGGCCATCTCTGAAGAAATATTTCTCTCAATGGTGCAAGATTTGGGAAGTTTTTCAAAAACTTGATCTTGGGTTTCCAGCGGAAATTTTTTATCCTACTGGGGAGTCCACTGTCTTTGGAAGGATTGCTATGGATGTGGTTCATATTAAGGCAGGGGGTGCTAAGTACCTCATTGTGGCTAGAGATGATTTTTCTGGATGGGGTGAAGCAAAGTTTCTTAAGAATCTTAGCTCTGAATCAGTGGCAGCTTTCCTCTATGAGACCTGAACAATACTTTATGGCCTGGCTCAATCTTACTGTACTGATGGTGGCTCCAAATTTGGTTGCAAACTTGCTGGAATGATCCAATCTCTTCCTGCAAAACCTAGAGTTACTACCCCTTATTATCCTGAAGGCCAAGGCATGGGGGAACAAGGCCATGCTTCTTTGAAGGCTGCACTTGTTAATGTTGCTGGTGAAAGTGGCAAGAACTTTTGCAAATTCCTTCCTCTTGTTCTCTTCTCTGATCAAATCTCAACCAAAAGGATTACTGGCTACTCACCTTATGAAATCATCTTTGCCCAAAGGGCAATTCTTCCTGTGGATCTGGAAATGGAATCTTTCTTGGGTATCCCTTGGGACAAGGTTTCCTCAACTACTGATCTATTAGTTTCTAGATCCAAGCAACTGGAGCAAAGTGAAGATGTTCAAGATGAAGCTTATCAGAAGATGATGAAAGCCAGAGCAAAATCAGTCCAGTATTGGGAGGACATGCACTCCAATCAAATCAGGGACTCGTTGAACCCTGGTGATCTAGTTTTAGCTTATAATCAATCTTTGGAGACCCAATGGGGCAAGCTTTTATCAAATTGTTGGAATGGTCCTTATTTGTGGTTTGCCAAGTTAGAGCTGGATCTTATATTTTGGAGGAGCTGGATGTTACTCAACTGGCCGGAATGCTCTCTACTGATCAAGTCAAGAAGTTTCATTGTTCTGAAGGCAACTTGTCTTAGAAGTAAGTCCTCCCAATTGTGCAAAACCAGGGTTATTTGCTGCGTTTTTGTTGTCAACTGTACTGTATGCCACATATGTGAGCACCTGGGAAACCTTCTGTGTTTTATCTCTACCAATTTGAGGGCTCTTTTGGATGTATCAAGGTATTTTTCCAAAATCTTCAATTCTCTCTTGAGATCAAGAAATGGCCAATTTTCTGTTTAATTTCCTTGTATTTTTTACTCATCTTTATATCTTCAAGTTCAAAATGCGGACTACGGACATTCTGTAAGTTGGGGAGAGGTTTGGTGACCAATCTGGGACACCTCATGGATTATGGAAATTTTTTGAATTTTTTTTACATTCCCTTATCCATCAATACAAATTCAAAAAAAAAAATTGCAGAATGATTTCCTATTTTCCTATTTCATTTTCCAACTCTCAGCTTTACCTTCTTCTATTTGTAAAGGAAGATCTTTCAGTGCCTAGACCCCTGCACCCGGTTTTCAAGTGCTCCTTGCTTCACTCCTCATCCTTCAGTCCCCTTTTTTTCTTTTTTTTCTCATTCCAAAAACGCTTGCGGACGGCCATTGACTCAATCATCATCATCAAACCATTCATCATCCTCCTTAGCATATCATCATGAGTTCCTAACCAACAGAAAAATATCATCATCCAAATCCTATTCTTTGATCTCATCATTGTCATGACCATCATCCAAGTCACCATTGTCACCCTATTGATCAAGGACCACTGCCATCAACCAATGAACGCAAGCTTTTCTTGCAGTCATTGGTGATCATCCCATCCAATAAACCCAATCCATCATCATTGATCCACTAATCCAAGTCACCCTCATTGCCAATAAATCCTACTCATTCAAACTTTCTCCCAAGGACCACATCCAACAACTATCAAACCCAACTGGGACAATGAGGTTCTGTCCAAGTTTCTATTGCTCTTCAATCCTTCCTTTCCCCAATCCCCAATCCAATTACATTGGCCAATTACCACAAGCATTGCTTGCCGTTGTTGGAACCTTTGAACCACCGCCTTGATCCACCTCCAGCTCACCAATCTCCTGTGCTGCTTGTCTGTTGCCCCCCCAGGTCTCAACAGTTGCCCAGGACTGTCAGCATATCTGCAGGCCTCTCACCTGCTACTCTCTTGCCAGTGCCCATCATTGGTATGGGGCCAAATTTTGACTCAATTCCTTTTTTTTGAGTGCTTTTTTTTTCTTTTTTGTTTTCTCATGAAAATCCAAAAAAAAACTTTTTTTTCCGCTCTATTTGTAAATCTCTCTTGTAAATGGTCTACAGACCTCTTTTCCTCTTGTCTATAAAAGGAGGGGCTCTCCCCTGCCTCTTTTAGAATCATCCATGGGTGTGTGTGTGTATGTCCCCCCCTGTAATCATAGTAATTTCATCCTAATCCTCATCCTGGGTATATCCATGATTTCCCCTTGATCTTTTGAGCATCCATACTCAAATTTATTTTGATCCGTTCATCTGTGACCTTGATCCTTATCACCAACCATAGCCTTTCTTGTTGAAGAGAATTCTGTCTGCTGGAATTCTTGAGTGTGTTACACCACTCTTGATCTGTTCTTCCCACCATACTGGTCTGATCTTTCCCTGATAACCTTTCAAGATCCAGTCATGTTTCACTGAGAGGTTTCTTTAAGCTTGAAACCTGGAGTGTTAGACCTCCCTTTATTATTTAAAAGTTGAATTCCGCCATGCTACTCTTGAGTTCCTTGAGAAGTTTTGTTCTATTCTTGTTTGAATCTTTTATTGCTTTGCTTCTAGAGCTTCACAAACAAATTGCTTTTGTTTTGTTCAGCCACCCACAGCTATCTGGTACCCTTCAAGCACTTGATTGCGGAGAGTTGGGCAGGTTCATTGAGAACCTGGAGGTTGGTTGGGATTGAGTTGATCTTTCCTAATCTCCTGCTGACAACCAGAGTTATTGGCTTGTGGGAATTGTTACTTACAAATGCCTTGTTCCATTGAACTCTGAACAAAACTTTGAATTATTTTGTTCAAGTATTTTCTGGAACCATCTTGCCTCAGATAGTGTTGATTCCTTTGCTAACAACTATTCTTGAAATCATCCCTTAAATTGATTCCTTATTTAAAAGTTCCTGGACCTCAATTCCAGTTACATTTAAATATTATTGTAGCTCTTAGGAGGGCAGCCTAAACAGAACCTTTCCCCTCTGCAGAACTTCCTGAAGCTTAGCACCGTTTGGATTCTTACATTTGGTTCCCTGGGCCGGGATCAAACCAGAAACCTTGTGATTTACAGTCCCAACATCAATGTTTGCAATCAAACTTTGATACCCAATATTTTTCTTTTTCTTCTCTGTTCTCTCTCTTGTAAGATCTGATCTGTGGAGGTAAATTATCCTAGAAGTAAGTCCTCCCAATTTATGCACCATCCAGGCAAGGTACTTGCCTTTTATTTTTGAAACCCTACTCTTGCCAAACTTGTGAGCCACTTTGGAAATCTGCTCTTTGGATCCTCTAGGAATTGTGTTATCCAAAATGGCATCTACTGGTACTCCAACCACCTATGCTCCACCAAAGATGGTCATGATAGAACCTCAGAACAAGAACTTAGCATTCAATGGGGTAAACGTTGAACAGTTCTTGGACTCTTACAAAATGGCTGCTGAAGTGGATGGAGCAAGAAAATACAATATGGCCTACCAGTTACAATTATCTATCTACTCTGATGAAGTTGTGGAATTAATTTAGTTGTTCAAAGGATTCAAATCCCATGAGTGGATGCTTCTTAGGGAAGCAATGTTGGCACATTGGGGTAAAATAGATGTAGCTTGATTTACTTTGCAGGATTTGGATGCTCTTGTCTCTGGATGGATTTCAATTGGTGGTGTCTCTTCAGCCTCTGACTACCAGTCTTTTAGGAAGTCTTGGGATCCTATCAAAAACTATCTTATCCAAAACAATCACATTGTTTTGGTGGACAAAGTTCAAGCACAATTATTCCAATCTTTTTTTGCTGGCTGTGCAGGAAAGGATTAAGGACAAGTTGTTCAAATCTGGATCTATGATCACCACCAAGGATAATTGATTCAAGCTCCATGCTTTCTATATCCTTAGGAGTACTGTGGATGAAGTTATGAAAGGTCAAACTGCTTGAACTTTATGAAAACCTAGAGCCACTGAACCAGTCAATGCTCCTTTTTTTAAAGAATCAAAAAATATTATGAATAAGATGATGGCACATAAAAGGCCTGAAGCAGATCCTAATTTTAATCAAAAAACTACTGCCCTAGAAAAAATCACCAAGATAATTTGAGCTTTTGAGAAAAAAATAGATCAGAAGATTTCTTCTCTTGCTAATCCTAAACCCTCTACTTCTGTCCCTCAATCTACCCTGGTCTGTTACCACTGTCATAGGGAAGGCCATGGAACTGGAGAATGCTTGGAACTCCAGAAGGATATAAAGGAAAAGTTGGTGGAGCAGAAGGGGGGAAATTTATTTCTTCCTAATGGTGCTCTGATCCCTTTCAATTCATCTTGCCCTATTCATCATGTGGTGTCCTCTTATCAGCCTCCACCTCCAATGAAAGCATCCCTTTCTTCCTTCAATTTCTGACCTTCCTGTGGTACTCTTCAACCTTGGTACCCTTGAGCTATCTCTTCCTCCAGTCTTTCTGGGACTAATTATCAACTTGATCCATCCAGGAAAAAACATGAGGAACCTAAATCTCACAAAGCCCCTTCCTTGCCAACTTAAATTCTTCAAAAAACAGTCAAACGTCAATCCTCACCTAAGCCTCCTTCCTCTGATGTGGAAGACATGGAGGTAGAAAAGCAGCCACTTATGGAAAGGTTTCCAGATCAATCAGATCCTTCTCCTTTGTCCAAGTCACCTCAACCTCCTGATCCCATCTTAGTTCCTTCTTCACCTTAACTTCCTCCCTCCACCCAGCCCAAAGTTTAATTTGAAAGGGGAATTTCAAAGGACCACCCCAATGCTGTGGAAGGAGTATTAAAGAAATTTTCTGATCTCAAAATTCCTGATCTATCTGTGGCTGAAAACCTATCAATCTCTTAATCTGTTTCTGGAGGAATGAAGAAATGGGTCTCCCGTTGTAAGACTCCAAACGGTGCTAGGTCGTGGCAGTTCTGTGGAGGGGAAAGGTGCTGTTTAGGCTGCCCTCCTGAGTATTACAAAAATATTTAGATGTAACCAAGATCAAGGTCCAGAACCTGGTAAATGAGGAATCAAGGAGTAGAGGATAAAGATGATGATAGTTTGGTAGTGATGGAACAGCACTATCTGAGACAAGATTATTCAGGGAAAAACTTGAACAAAAGAAGTTAAAGTCTGCTTAGAGTTCAAAGAACAAAAGCTGTTGTATGTAAACAACGCCCACAAGCTAATAACTCTGGTAGTCAGCAGAAGATTGGGGATGATCAACTCAAACCCAACCAACCTCCAGGTTCTCAATTAACCTGCCCAACTCTCCGCAATCAAGCGCTTGAAGGGTACCAGATAACTGAGGGTGGGTGTACAAGACAAAGCACAATTTTAAGAAGCTCTAAAAGCAAACAGTAACTGATTTGAAGCAAGGATAACCTTAACACTTCTCAAGGGACTCAAGAATAGGCTGGAAGAATGCATCTCCAAAGAAGATAAGGGGAGGTATAACACTCCAGGTCTTAAGCTTAATAAGACCTCTTCAATCAATTGTGATTGGCTCCAGAAAGATGATCAGGGATCAGGACCAGTATGGTCAGGAAAAGGGATCAAGGAGTGGTATAACACACTCAAAAATTACAACAGACAGAATTTTTCTTCAACCAGCAAGGCAATTGGTTGGTGATAAGGATCAGGCCACAGAGGGGCAAAGACTCAGGGTCAAAAAAATGGATCAGGGGGCAATCAGAGATATACCCAGGATAAGGATCAGGATCAAATTTCACAATGATGGGGGGACACAGGCACACACTCCCCTGGATTGATTCTATGATGATATGATGATCTGATATGATGCTGACAAAGCAGGGGAGAGCCCCTCCTTTTATAGACCAGGGGCCTGTAGACTATTTACAAGAGAGTTTTACAAATAGAGCAGAATTTTTTTTTTCTTTTTTTTTAGGGATCAGTGTCATGAGAAAAAAAAGAAAAAAAAGAAACAAACAAGCACTCAGAGAAAAAAAAACCAAAGAGGGACGCCCGTGGGCATCCTGATGGGCCCAGGCGACTGCCAAGACCGCGGATGACCACCGGCAGGTGTCTGACAAGCATGGCAGTAGAAGAGACCCCCGCAGGCAATGGAAAAGCCGCGCAGGAGACCGGGGAGCTAGAGGTGGAAAGGATTGATGGACAGCCGCTTGAGATGGCCAAATGAGGTAGACGGCCACTTGAGACGGCTGAATTATTGGTTGGCGGTTGTCGTTGCAGGAGGTGATTGACTAGGGTGGGATGGTGAGAGCAAAGTGACTAATGGCATTACAGGCTTGAAGTTTGATACCATCCTGACTGAGTTGATAAGCTGTGGCCATGATACCAGCGTTATTGATCAAGATATCCAACCTATTCTCCTTGGATAGGAACGTTTCAGCAGCCAATTTACCGGATGAGAGGATGGATAGATCAAATGGTAGGAATTCAATCAAGGGTGGCTTTGGATTGGAGGATGGATGATGATCAAGTTCGGATTTGATGTTTTGAATGGCTTTGAGGGCCTTGGTTTGATTTCTAGAAGCCATATAGACCTTGGCATTCTTCCTAGCAAGCTCCAAGCAGGTGATGTAGCCAATTCCATTTTTACCACTGGTGACAATGGCAACCTTGCCACTTAGATCTGGAATCTGATCAAATGATGATCAATCGTTAGTTTGAAAGAATCCAAAGACCATGATTGATGGGATTTTGATTGAGGGATTGGATGAGATGAGATTGGGAATGATAAGGATGATAAGGATGGTGAGGATGATAAGGATGATAAGAGGGTTGTTTTTTTTTGTTTTTTTTTAACAATGATACCCATGAATGATGATAAGGAAAAATAATAAAAAATTAAAACCTCCACACTTGCCAGGATGTCCAGGATGGGGCACCACACCGTTGACGTGTGGAGATTGGTTCTGAAGAACTAAAGGTCTCCTCTGGAACTTTCATGGAGGACTCTGGGGGAACTAGTCCTTCATCAGATTCCAGAATTTACTCATGTATTGTTGGTTTCCTCCCCTGTTATCTTGGTGACTCAGCTAAAACTGTTTCTCCTCTTGTGGACTCTGGATCTAAGCTCAACTTAATTTTGGATGCCATGGCCTGTAAACTCAAACTCAGTCCTAGGGTCAGCTTCAATTCTGCAGTCTATGGGATAGGCAATCAATCTTGTGAATTGGTTGGTATTGCTCAACATGTTCCAGTCAGGATTGGTCAAAATATTGTTGAACCCTGTCATTTTTGGATCACTTGTTTGGAAGGGCCTATGATTTTTGGACAACCTTTCTTCATGGATTTTGGTGCTACTCTGATGTTTTCTGATCAAGTTGGGGAGGGAATTCTTCTCCCTGATGCTAATGGTAGAAAGATTGAAGTTCATCTCTGTTCTTTGGATTCTGGTTGATGGGAAAGAGATTTTCCTGGTCATTCTTTTAAATCATCTTTGAAGGGGAAGCAGAAAGAAAATTCCAATTTCTCTCATTTTTCATTGGAATAGTTGATCCTACTAATAGTTTTAGTTTTTTTCAGCCTCAGACTCCAACTCAAGGGTCAACTCTCATCCCTCAGGCTTAATTTTCATTCTTTTCATCTTTTTCATCTAAACTAGAAAATATTGAAAATCAAAAACATGTCAAAATAGAAAAATCCAAAAATATTTCTTTTCCTTCTTTCTCTGGATCTTTTGTGTCTTCTTTTCCATGTACTCTTAGGCCTGATCAATTTTCTCTCAGTTCTGGTTTCAATCTATTTAATGAGTATAAACTAGATCCTGATCTTGATTCAATTTTTGGTGGTTTTGGTATGGAGGAATATGGGTTCAGTGGAGGAAATTTGGGGTACAAGTAAGTCCTCCAAATTGGACACTGCCAGGGAAACCTTCTACCATCATTTTTGAAACCCTACCTTGTGCCACACATGTGAGCAACATGTTATCTCCTGGTTCTCCTTTTATGGAAAAGGCACCCTTTGAGGACATTGCAGAACACCAGATTTTGAAAATGTTTGAACTTGGACTCAGTTTTCATAATCAAGCCTCACTGGTTGTCAGCTTGCTACTATTGCAGAGCAAGCTGCAAAGGTAAAAAAAATAACATAAAGATAATAATCATAAAATTAACCTGAGAAGGAGTAGGAAAACCTAAAATATTATTACCAAAATGGGTTCACCACCCACAATTAGGTAGGGTCACTCACTGAACCCACCCTTGAAATCCAACTCCTTATATTTTTAAATAATTAAGGAAAGAAACACCAAAATACTACGGCTCCATTATTGAGCTTTTTGGCCAATTAAATATTTCACAAACATTTTCACGTATAGGTTTCACACCTAAAATTCAGTCAGAATTGAGGAGTTGTGTATATTTTAGGAGTTACAGGCAGAAATGTGTTTTGTCACAATTCCAGCACGCAGCCAAGGCAGCCAATGCACCCGCGCGCGGCTGAGATACAGCCTTTTAACTCCGTTGAGGTTGTGTACGCAGCCCTGGGCCTCTGACAAGTACGCAGCCGTGGGACTATGGGTTGACAGAGTGACAGGCGGCCTGAGAGGATCAGGTACCGCGTAAACATGCTACAACTTTCTAAATAGGTAATAAATGTTCCTGTGGATAAGAGAATGTCTGAAAATACCTAATATTATATAAAAATACATAAATAATCCTTATATGTATTTTTTATTTAATATAATTCAAAGTACCAAGAATGTCAAACATAAGACAATGACAACTTCTAAAAATATATTAAAATACTTTAATATACTTTTATGAGAATTGCTAGACATCAATATCTTTGTGACATACTAAGAAAACTAATAGTGTAAAAATATTACATGAATTCACATGACTTATATTTTTAAGTAATTATCTTAGTAAATCAACTGGAACTTGAAAATAAGGAGTAAAATCAATATTATGACTTTAACTCCAATTATATAATAAATGATGAGAACTTACCTGAGATCAAGATGTCCGTAGAAATGTCTATTTATATAATTATTAAATTACTGGGAAAATTTACTAACAATAATTAACTAAATAATACATAAATAGTACAGATTAGTGTTATTCACACGTCCTAATTTCTATTATAAAGTGGAATAATTCCCATACCCTGTGGAATTAGATGCTACCCCTGCTTTAGCACCAAGAACACATGACAGGCTACCCCTCGTTACCCTGATAGCCTTAGTGTCCGTCCCTTTGAGCACCTAAAACCCTCAGAAGGACAATATTGGGAATCCAAAAGCTATAAATAAAGAGATCTTTCAAGGATATTGATGGGCAGAGACCCAGTAATATCCATATTGAGACACCATTCCAAGGTAATCAAATACTTATAAGAGATAAGTAAGTTATTTTTGGCAATTTCTGATCATTAATATCCGTCCTCAACCTCTTTTTTATCAATTAAAACTGCTAAACAACCTTATAACCCCAGTATACAGGTTTAACCCATCAGTACATGTCTCAAAAAGATACCCAAAGCATTTAATAATATACCAGTAAGTCTTATTATCCTTTCTCTGTTGTGTTAGCTTGGCTACAAGGCCCAACCACTCCACTGGGTATTTTATATACATATTATCTTTGGGTAAAATATTCTTTAAACTAAAGAGCCCAAAGTAACCAGGACTACGTGTTTTCATAGTGAAATCCCTGAAGAGAGGTTTTAAAGATCCCCAATAAAATTTTGGCCCCTCTATAAAAATATTTCATAATCAATTTATTCATATTGATTTAATACAATAAACAATAACCAAACCACTTAACCTTGCAATAAGCTTAATCCAAATATTCTATGGATTTTTGCTGCATTTATTAACTAATATATTTATTATTTACTCTATCACCTCTGGTAGCTAAAGGACAGAAAGGGTCTTGGCATCCAGGAGGCTGACAATTGGGGTTCTGGCCGGGAATTATTCCATTTTATTATATTTAATACCTTGGACCGGACATTTCACAAAAAAATAAAATCAAAGACAAATTTGTCTGACTTTATAACCATGATTTATCATTAATTTTTTTTGCAGTGGATTTATAAACCAATGCAGAATTAATAATATATTATTTCAATATTTTAAAGATAAGAAAAGAAGAATATATTAAAAATTATAAAACTACTGGTTGGAAAGCTTTAACTCAAGGTGAGCAACTTAATATCTGTTCTTCACGTAAAAACTAAGATAAACTCCTTGAACAAGAAGATCTTGAAAGGCGTATAAAATTTCAGACTCTATTAAGGAAACATAAAGCTTGGAAGAAATACCATATAAATTACTTTTTGAAATATAAACATAAGTATACAACTTGTATTACTATATTATTTTTTTAGGAAAATAATATTGATATATTTTATTAACCAATCAAATACACTTTTTATCAGTGAACCCTCCTGTACTTGAAACCACCGCCACTGAAGTTGATTTATTGGATCAGGAAATCCCAGATATCTCTGGACGCCCTGAAAATATTGATTGGGCAGGTGAAGACCTCATTGGAACACACCAAGACCCCATAGGACTACCTACTAAGGATCAATTTAACCCCAATAAGGTCTTGGTACCTTTGAACATCAATTTAAGTGAGTTTTGAATAAAACTTATTTTTACGGATTTTTTCTGTAAAACACTTATAAACATATTATTCTAAAAATGAACAGACGTAACACAAGAGCCTCAGGAAGAATTCCCTCCTATGGATCTTTGCCAAGAGCTCTCAGTGACCGTGAAACCACCAATAAGGACAACCATGAAGGGACTAGAACCCCTGAATCAAATGTTGATGGACAAGGAGTAGCACCAATCACTTCTGCCCTCTCCCAACCTAGAGCCGGAGAAGGTAGTAGAATCAAGCAACCCTCCTTTACAAGAAAATTCCCTGCAGCCACCCCAGCAGAATCTGGCCAAGGAAGCTAGGATCAAAGACTTAGTCAAAGAGCACGTGAAATATTGGGAAGAATTCAAAGAAGCCCAAGCCAAGGAGGACATGGTATCTATGAAAATGATAATATCCCAGGCAAAAGCCACCCAGATAGCTCTTCAGAGAATGATTCCAAGGAAAGAGGTAGAATCCTACGTAGAAAAGTGGAATCCTTGGGATCAATTAGCCCAACTGAAAGGCAAAGGATCAGGAAAGAAGAGATCCTCTTCCCATCCCAAGCCAAAGGGAAAGAAAGACTGGGATCAGATAATATCCCTAGCTCAAAATTGGAAAAAGTTTTACAACAATTAGCTTCTAATTCTGAGCCCAAACAAATCTCTGATGTAATTATTTCCTTTTCTAATGATATGCGTCATAATTTCAAAATTTTTTGTGAAAATTTGGACGGTGTTTATAACCAAATGGATAAGTTAACCTCAGTGATAGCCAAATTGATTAATAAACAAACAAAGACGGTAGGAATGTAAGAAATTAAAGAACATGCAGAAACTTTATTGGAGAAAATTAATCAAGGTAGGATCAAACTGGCTCAAACAATTGAGAATTTGTTATCACGAATCCAAGAAGATTTTATTATTTCTTTCCACCCGTTAAAAGAAGAATTTCCAACCACAACTAAAAGCTCTATTCTATCCCTTAGTGAAAAATTGGATGTGTTTAATAACAAAGTTGCAACCTGCAACTTAATCTGATCAAAAATGATTGTTAGAATTATGGCCAGCAATTAGCTTAGGCAAATGAGCAGGATTTAAAGCAAAAGAAATGATGGACACTGTGTGTCAATATTGTCTGATGGGGCTCTAACAATGGGGCAATATCTTGGATGAATTTGATTGGAATGATGAATGAATGGATGGAAAACAGCAGGGAGAAGGGCTCCTTAAGTAAAAAAGATTGGCCTCTTGTGAGCCCATGATAAAACAAGCCAAAAGGCAAATTTTCCGCCCCAAAAGAGCTCTACAGGCTCTAATGGCCTTGTTACTTGGTTTGGACTACATCAGCCCACATGGCATCAGTCCCTGTGCCCTTACAACCAGCCTATTCCGGTTATTTCTGGTGTTTCCACCTCAATGGGGCTGAACCAGCCCCTTAACTGTTCAATCCCCTTGGCTGGTTGTCCTTTACAACCAGCCATGATGAACTTTATTGCCTTGTTTATGGGCTTGTTGCCTCATGAAGCCAGCCCCTGGCCCCTCAAATGGGCCAGGTGGGACCCAGGGCACACCTGGGTCCGGTCTCAGACTCACATGGGGGGGGGGGTGTGACCAGCGGACATACTGTCCCCCCCTCTTTCTCTCAAATCCCTGGTAGGGGCCTTCAAATCCCCTCACCAGGGGCCCTGGGGGTCGATACCCCCAGGGCATTGTCAATTAAGTTGGCCTGGGAGGGGATCAGGTCCTCCCAGGCCCATCTCTCCTCCCCCTTGGTAAAGGGGGGGGAGAGCGCCCCTAATTGGTCCTTTCAACCGCTTGATGGTGGAGGGGTGATGAAATCCCCCCACCTGCTGGTTGCTACTCTTGCGGCTGGTGCCGCCACCTCCTTGGGCAAGGGGGTGGTCAGGTCCCCCCTGCCCTGACCGACCGCGCTTTCGTGGTCAGTTGCTGGCTGGTTTGACCCAGCCAGCTTGCCCCCATCCCCCTTGCAAAGGCAAGCAAGGGGAGGGGGAGCAAGCCCCGGCTCTGTGGCGCTGGTTGCCTAGCGCAACCAGCCGGGCCCGCGCGGGATCCCTCGGCTGCATGAAAGCCCCGTGCGGGCTGTTGGGCCCCGCGTGGGCCGTACCAAGGAACACAGGCGGCCCCAAACAGGCTGCAACGCGGGAAGCGGCCCCAAGCGGCCTGCAACACAGGAAGCGGCCCCAAGCGGGCTGCAACAAGGGAAGCGGCCCCAAGCAGGCTGCGAAACGGGTGGCAACAGGGGCGGCGGCCCCAATGGGCCTCCCCAAGCCCAAATCGTGAGAATTACATACTTTGGGGGGCCAGCCTGTCTGGCCAAGTATGTCCATAATAAAGCTTGGGCCCTTTTATGCCCAAATAAGCCCATCTGGCTTGGGTGACTCATCTACCCTGGCGGGCCTGTGAGGGCCTGTGTCCCAATAGACCATAAAAACGTGTTTTGGCGCCCAAATTCCCAAAACCAATAACATCCAAATAGGCCCACGTGGCCCACGTGATGTCGAATGGGCCGTGGAGGCCCATTTTTGCATCCCATTTGTATTACACACTCCTATGCACATTACCTGAGTGCATCTGCATTTCAACACCCCCTTAATCTGAAAGGGATGCCATATGCATACTAGACACAAAACCTTCATGTTTGTTCCTATCTAACGCCTTAGTTAAGATATTCACAATCATTGCACCAGTAGGGATGTACCGTAACACTATCTCTTTGCAGTTAACTGCATCCCATATATAGTTATAATGAACATCAATATGTTTTGTTCTAGAATGGAACACTTGATTTTCTGCCAATGCAATGGTACTCTGGTTATCAGAATACAACAAAGCAAATCCTTGTGGTTTATGAGTATACTCTAAGAACTTTCTCAACCATTTTTCTTCCTGTGAAGCTGACAAGTACACTCTTTACTCTGCTTCTGTTGATGAAAGACTTATTGCTGACACCTTTTTAGACATCCAAGACACTAGATTCTTTCCTAAGAAGAATAAAAAACCAATTTTTGATTCCCTAGTGTTACCATCTGCCCAACTTGCATCAGAATAACCAACCAATTCAAAACTCAATGACTTTGAAAACTGCAGTCCCAGACTGCTTGTTCCTTTAAGATACCTCATAACTCTTTTAAACGCTGACCAATGCCTCATGCATGGTTTCTCTAAGTGTTGTGACAAAATCCCAATTGCACAAGTAATATCTGACCTTGTAAACTGCCCCAAATAATTCAAAGATCCAATAGCTGATCTATAATCATTCCTGGATTGAACACACTCTAGATGCTCTTCATCTGTAGACTTTTCTAACCAAATGTTAGACTGCATTGGAGTACAAAACTCCTTTGCATCTTCTAAGCCATACTGCTTAAGTAGAGCTGACACATAATGGTTCTGATCCAACCTGATCCCATTCTTGCTCTTAATAACTTTCATTCCCAGCACCTGCTGTGCCAGACCAAGATCTTTTATCTTGAACTCCTTTTTGAGTGTCTCCATGACTCTCTCCTTACCATTCCCAATAATGATTATGTCATCAACCCATACAAAAAAAATTGCATCCTTTCTCACAAAGAGACAAGGGTCAGCCAAACTTGTTTTGAAACCAATCTCTATCATTTTCATGCTCATAGTATTATACCATGACCTAGCTGCTTGCTTCAATCCATACAGGGATCTACACAGCTTGAGGACATGCTCCCCTTTATCTGCTGAGAGGAAACTTCTCACACAGATTCACTTCACAGTTTCTGGCTTGGTCTTGACCAGCCATTCCTTGAAACCATCAGGAATTGACATATAAACAGTCTCTTCCTCCCCAAGTTTTGCATTCAAGTATGCAGTCACAAAATAAGCCTGTCTGATTTCTTCACCCAAATCCACTGCCAAAGAAATGATGTACCTGAAGGTGGACAGCCTTCCAGTTGGCAAGAAAGTCTCCTGGTAATCAATACCCTCTCTCTGTTTGAAGCCCTGTGCAACGCATCTAGCCTTGAACCTCTTCAAAACTCCATTAGTATCAAACTTCTTTGTTAACACTAATCTAGACCCAACAATGGTCTTTCCTTTTGTAACTTAATCCCGCTTAACCACTTCAAACACACTATTATTCTCAAGAGAATAAAATTCCTCAAAAATAGCTTTCTTCCAATTGGCTGTCTCATCAGAATTCATAGCTTGGCCAAAGCTATTTGGGTTAACTCTATTACCCATTTCTGAACTCAACTGTAGAATCTCATTAAGCATACACTGTTCCTGAAGTGTATCTTCCTCATATTCCACAGAAGCATAATGGGACTTTCATTCCCCATACCTATCAACAGGCATTCTCATCCTGCCACTCCTTCTAACTGGAGGTGGAGGCTCATCAGGTTCTGATTCCACAGACTCCCTTGAAGTGGGTACTAAACCCTCCTGTGGCATGTCTGCCACCTCAATATCATCACTAATGATATTCTCTCCAGCCTCTGCTGGGGAAATAGGCTACAATGCTATTTCCTGCTGTGATTTCTGAACAGCACTAGGTTCACCCCTTTTGAGTGGAAAGGCACTTTCTTCAAATTTTACATCCCTACTACAGATAACCTTTCTTGTCCTTGGCAAATAAATCCTGTATGAATTACTTATTAAGTCATAGCCCACAAGTGCCCTTGTTCTGGCTCTAGGATCTAACTTTCCAACCATCTCATTATGGTGGAAACTATAATACACCAAGCAACCAATTGTTCTTAGGGGTGATGTTTTGGGGTACAACTTCCAAAACTTATAATGAGGACACTTCCCATTAACACTTACAATATTGTGCAACAGACACACTGTGCACACCAACTCAGCCCATAAAAACTTTGGTAGACCAGATTGAGCCATAATAGTTCTGACTTTGTCCAATAAAGTCCTATTCATCCTCTCAACTATCCCATTGTTTTGTGGAGTACTAGCAGTAGTAAACATATGAGTGATACAATAATAATTCAACAGTTTCTCAAAATCTTTACTCACAAACTCATCCCCTCCATCAGTAATAACCCTCTTGATCTCCCTCATCAAACCATTCTGTTTCCAGACTTTGAAGATTACTGAAACCTCCTCTGTGGTTTGATCCTTTGATCTTATTGGTTTTACCCAAGCAAAATAAGTTGCTGTATCAACCAAATTGATGAAGTATCTTGCCCCTCCAAGAGACACTGGTGAAAATGGCCCTGCCAAATCAATGGAGAATTCCTCTCTAGGAACTTCTGTGTTGTCTCTACTCTTTGAGAACGCATTCCTGGTCTTGGCCCCTAAGGTACAACTCTCACAGTTGCTGTGCTTTACCTTATGGCCACTTCTATTGTGAGCAACAATGCTCTGAGCTTGTCAGCATACTAGATTCCAAGGACCTCACTCCTTCTAGCTACTAGAGGTGATAGAAAGTTTGGATCAAAAATGAGATAAAATGCCAGGTATATGATTTGGCTAAAAGGGTTAAATTTATTTATATATTTATAAAATAAATTTAAATGGAGGGGCCAAGACCTTAATGGGGTTGTTGAGCCCTCCAGAACACAGGTATATGTCTTTTAAGGACAATATAGGAGCAATTGTCGTGCCTGTGGGGTTGACAAGGATTCCTTTCAAGAAGGGTGTGTGTAATTTCCTTGGGGCATAGGTTATGCAAAACCTACAAAAAGGGGTATAGGTCAGCAGGATCACTTACTAGGTCTAGATCCGGACTTATTCTTGATGAATGGGCCAATATTCAAGGATTCAGGGTGCTGGAAGTTGGTACTGGGGCAGGCTGAATGGTTGGTTGTTGATTTTGGCCAAAAAAAGGGATTCAGGAATTATGGTCTTACATTTTATCAGAAAGTAGTCCAGGATCACACACTTATTTCTTATAAGGGTTTGATGGCTTGAGGAAAAAAATATCTGAAGCAATAATGACTATGTAACTGGATCCATATGTTAAAAATGGCTGGGGTAAGGGCCTTTATTTATATCGTTTGGGTCCCCTCATGGTACAGCCCTTTTTCCAGCCAAAGGAGGGTGACTCAGGCTAGTGCTGGGGCCAGTGAGCCATCAGTGTGTTTGTGTGGACCTTTTCTAGTCACTACAGAGGTACAGGAAGCCCTATGTCATCATGCTTTGGGCTTGATACACGTTTCTGTGCCCTTAATGACCTCACTGCATTGACCAAAGAGGTTGTATTCAATTAATATTTATAAATATAAGCCATGGCTTGCTGAGGCCAGGGGCTTGAACACAGGCTATGAAGACCTTATGCTGCAAGGAAATTTCAAGTCTGAGGCTCTTCTTCTCATATTGGGGTGTCTTACAGTTCCTTAATTGGACAGTACACCCCTAGTTGTGACTAGTTACGTACAGTTTTAATTATAAGGGGTATGGAGAGTGTTTTATGTATTCCTGGTGTCTTGTGATCCATCTAGCACGAAGCTAGGCCCCTTTTTATGCTCAGTACACACTCTCAGGGTGTTACAGTAACTCACAGATACCTTTTTAGGTACAAATCTTCCGTACAGGCCCTTTTACAGAGGCCCTGACAACCTTTTGTTTAGTTCCAAAAAGGGTGCAGGGCCCATTTTTCCGGATTTTTGGGTTGTTTATCCCCTTTCATACTATTCCCCACCACATGGTGGTGCCCTCTGGCCCCCATGTGATGTGGAACAGGGCCATGGGGTGTATTGGAGGTACCCCACAGCCCGGTTTCCGTTTTGGGAGAGGGGAGGGCTGGCCAGTCACTTTGCGCGGTGGCTTGGTTGGTCACTAGGGGCCCGCTCAGGGTAGTTGGTTTACTACTTGGGGCCGGCGATAGGTAGCGGCAGCGGCGCGAGGTGGTCGCTTGGCTACCCGCGGGCTGGTAAGTGGCAACTACCTTGCGTGGTAGTTGCTCAACTACCCGCAAGGCTGGTCGGTAGCTGCTGCCTAGAGCCTGTGCGAGGTAGTTGGGCAACTACTTGCGGGGCCACTGCCTTTCTGGGACCTCTTTGGTCCTGCGCAAGGTAGTTGCTTGACTACTCGCGGGGCCGGTTGTGCCGTGGCTCCTAAGAGCTGAGCGCCTAGCTGCAAAAAAAATGACCCGCGGCTGCGCGCGGGGTTATGGACAAAACCATTTTTTGTCCATAACTCCTATACTAAACACAATTATGGGTTTCTGACCGAATTTTTGGTCAGAAACCTATACCTGCGGATGTGATGGGAGGGTGCACAGGTGAACCATGGTTCTACATGAAGTAGTGGGATTTTGGGGGTGGTGCCAGTGGGTGACCCTACCTAAATTGGCACCAAAAATCCATTTTTTTAATAATATTTTTGGATTTCTTACAAATTAATGCTTTATTCCTTATTTTTATTTTATTTTATCATTTCTGTATTTATTTATTAATTCATTTATATTTTATTTGTTTTAGGCTTTAGTCAGTTGGTTCTGAATAGTTGGCAGCTGACAGAGCTGAAATATTGAACAAGTCAGCACAGAGCAACTTATTCCGAACTTGTCCACTCAGGATAGTTCTCTCCCTCAAATCAATAACAAACTTATCTTCTTTAAGATAACAAATCTAGAAACCCTTTTTCCAGAGCACTCCAAGAGACACAAGGTTATAAGGCAAATCTGGTACATAGAACACTTTCTCAAAAATTATTTTGAAACCCATGTGATTTGCAAGAATAACTTTTCCAATCCCCTTAATCCGGATTTTTCTTCCTTCTTGGCCAATATTTACAACACCATCAAAATCTCTAAGATTTGAAAAAAATTTGGCTCAAAAAACATGTGGTCTGTACAACCAGAATCAATCAAAACAAGAACATCCTCCTTCAACAATCCTCCTGTAAGGAATGAAGAATTATCAGCCACTGATAAGTTCTCGTTTTCAAGGTTAAGATTACATACTTCATAATCAATCAAGTCTATCTCTTGATCCTCTTTGATTTTAGCCTTCTTGTTGGGGACTTGTTCCACAACAGCTTGTTCCATTGAAACATCCATTGCCACCATAGCAACATTTTCCATGATAAGGTTGACCTCTTTGTCTTCCTTTTCAATTTCCTCCGGTTTCTTCCTTTTCTTGGCCTCCTTGCAATCCTTTGCATAGTGCCCCTTCTTCTGAAAATTATAACACAAGACCTTTGATAAATCCTTTTTGGCCTTTGCCTTCTTCCCAGATTTTCCAGTCTTGCCCATCAGAGCGGTTACTGTGCTCTCCTTCATCTTGAATTGAAGATCATCCTTTTCAATCCTTCTAAGCACATCCTCTTCTCCTGGAAGGGGATCCAACTGAGATATGATCCTGACCAAGAAATCATATTCTTTTGGAAGCTTTTGAAGAATTAAGAGTGACAAACACTCAGGATCCATGTTCATCCCAGATGACTTGAACTTAGAAATAATAGATCTAGCTTCCCCCACAAATTGTTTACAGTTGCCAAATTTCAACTTAAAAAATCTATTGAAAGCAATCCCCTTTTGATGAACAGAGTCACCAGCATACTTTGACTTGAGCATTTTCAATAAAAAACTTCCCTTCCTCTTCTGTTCCTCCAACAGAGTATCAGAAACCCATGTTACATGATGCTCATCCAAGTGTCTAAGAATAAGATGATAGGCCTTCTTCTCCACCTCTGAACTGATCAAAGTATCATCTCCTTTCATAATATCCCCACAACAAATGTTCTCCAACTCACTGTCCATAAGGACAGCCCAAGCATTATAGTTCTGACAATTCAAAACTATCTTGGTGGAGCTGGACTCTGGTATATCAGACATCTTCTTGGAAAACTTGAGGTCCTTGAGTTTGTCCAAAGTAAGGTATAAGGGTCTATCTTGCTTGGAAATAATGATGATGATGGTACTGATAATGTGTTAGAATTATGGCCAGCAATTAGCTTAGGCAAATGAGCATTATTTAAAGCAAAAGAAATGCTGGACACTGGGTGTCAATATTTTCTAATGGGGCTCTCACAATGGGGCAATATCTTGGATGAATTTGATTGGAATGATGAATGAATGGATGGAAAACAGCAGGGAGAAGGGCTCCTTAAGTACAAAAGATTGGCCTCTTGTGAGCCCATGATACAACAAGCCAAAAGGCAAATTTTCCGCCCCAAAAGAGCTCTACAGGCTCTAATGGCCTTGTTACTTGGTTTGGACTACATCAGCCCACATGGCATCAGTTCCTGTACCCTTACAACCAGCCTATTCCGGTTATTTCTGGTGTTTCCACCTCAATGGGGCTGAACCAGCCCCTTAACTGTTCAATCCCCTTGGCTGGTTGTCCTTTACAACCAGCCATGATGACCTTTATTGCCTTTTTGAAGGGCTGGTTGCCTCATGCAGCCAGCCCCTGGCCCCTCAAATGGGCCAGGTGGGACCCAGGGCACACCTGGGTTGTCAGCTCTCTGATACCAGGAACCTTGCAGTCCTTTAGCTACAGAGAGTGATAAAAGAATTTGAAGCAATAATATTCCGAAGAATAAACACTTTAAAGCTCCAATAATGGTATGGTAAGAGAAAGTTCAAGGTTTAATTGGTTTGGTTATAAATATTTTAAATATAATATAAAAAGAGGGGCCACAGTAATATACTACTTGGGGTCTTTACAGACTTGGCAACCTCTCCTCAAGGGGCCTCCTTAGGCAGTTTATAACCTTGGAATGAAGATGGGTGCCTTCTAAGGCCTTATCCACTAATTTGGGCGGGAAAAACAGCACACAAACCCAGAGCAGGAAGGGAACAACTTACTTGGGAAGTAATCCACAGAAATCCTGCAAAGATTTAGGTAAGAAGCTTCAGAACAGATGGGGTTGGTGGCTGGTTCAAACTTCTGGTTGTTGATAGTTATTTAGAAAATAATAATAATAATACTTCAGACTAGATCATAAATCACTTGCTTTTTTCTTGATAAGAACTTGACTAACAATGACACAATGTCTGATTGATAATAATAATATTTCTGATAACTGATGAATGATTGGTAACAGAGGGGCAAAAAGAGCCTGTTTAAATATTCTTTTTTGGGTGCTTGAGGGCCTCTAGAAGGGGTACTAGCCACGGGCTGAGGCTAGGGGGGCAGTCAGGGCAAAATTGGCACGTCCTCAAGGTGCTGTTAGCCTTCTGGCCTTAGATCGGTCAAGGAACAGCTCCTTTTTAGCTGCAGGATCTGTTAATCAATAGATTAGTCATTTTGCTGATCCTGCACTGATCCTCAATTTTTACTGTAATTACTGGTCCAAAGTGAGAAGACGTGGATGTTTATTGATTCTTCATCCTCTGCTGATCCTGTATGTAGTTTTTAATAATTTTTACAACCACTCCTTATGTAGTTTTGTGGTCTTTGAAGGTTCTGATCAACTCATGTCGTGGTGAGTCTGGATCTTTATTTAATTAATAAAAAAATACTAAAACTTAGTTAATAACTAATTTTAATTGATTTTTAAGGTTTTTGAACTATAATCTATGCTTGTGTGGTAACTTTACATATGTAGTGTAGATCCTACTATATTGTAGCTCCTCTGAGCGGTACCTGGCTGTCAGACTGATCACGGCTGGAGGCGCGGGGATCAGTCCATTCAGATGCGCGCAGGGACTGATCCACTGCTCAGATGCGCGTGGGGGACTGATCCGCTGCGCGCGTGACTAGGTCACGGGATTACCTGCCCGGGAGTTCAGTTGCGCGGGAGTCCAGCGCTGTAGAGACGCAGGGCTGCGTGCGGGAGTTGGCGTACGCGGGAGTCCAACGCTGTAGGGACGCGGGGCTGCGTGCGGGACTTTGCGTACGCGGGAGACCAGCGCTGTAGGGATGCGGGGCTGCGTGCGGGAATTGTGACAAAACACAATTCCCTGTGTAACTCCTAAACTACACACAACACCTGGATTTTGACTGAAATTTAGGTGTGAAACCTATACATGACATATCATGTGAAATATTAAAATGGCCAAAAGGTGCCATACTGGTGCTGTGGTCATTTACCATTTTCTATTAAATTAATTAAAAAATATAAGGAGTAAGAATTCAAGGGTGGGGTCAGTGAGTGACCCTACCTTATTTTGGGTGGGAAATCCATTTCTGCAATAATATTTATGGATTTCCTACTCCTTCATTTTATAATAATTTTATTTATTCATTTATTTTTGTTCTTTTTATTTTTGTTAATATTATTATTGTTGTTCCTTTTTCAGGTTGCTCTGTGCTAAGTAGCAGGCTGAAATTCCCCCACTCCAAGACATAACTATATCTGAAAAAAAATTTTTTGGGGCTCAGTGTCTTTTACTGGCTCTGTAGTTTCTCAGGTGTATAGGTCCATCTGGAATGTTGTTTTCAGGTAGCCATTCATCTTTATCAGCTGATTCTCCTTTGCATCTGACTAAGTAAATTCTAACATCTTTCCCTTGGATCCTTTCTTTTTTATCTTTAAGGATTGTACTAACTTTTCCTTTGTCCTTCTCAGGCTCATCTAAGACTGGTATTTCGGGTGAAGGGGTCTTTTCACCTTCTCTGGGATGGTAGTGTTTGACAAGGCTAAATGGGAACACTGGGTGTTTCCTAGAGAGTTCATTACTGAGGATGACTTCTAGGGCATTCTTACCATGGAGTTTCTTGATAGTGAAAGGCCCAACAAAGGCTGGTCTGAGTTTTCTGTTTCCAGCCATTTATTGAAATTGGTGGTTGAAATTAGAACTTGATCTCCTATTCTGAAATCAGGTTCTTTGTGATTTTTATCCCACCTCTGTTGGTTGTATTCAACAGCATCTTGTACACACTTAGCAGCGTGCTTATTTGCCATATCTATCATGTTTTTGAAGTCCAGTGATGTTGGATGGATATTAGTCAACTCCTGATTGAGGTTATCCTTGGGTAATTTGGGGATCCATCCTCTTTCCAGTACGTAAGGAGCTTCTTTGGTAGTAGAGTGTTTACTACTGTTATAGGCCATTTCTAGTGCAGGTAAAAGGCTAACCCAGTCATGGAAATATCCGTCTGTATTTTTGTACTCCATCCCAAAGCAACAGAACCTTCTGAGCATGTCCTCTAGAGTCTGGATCATTCTTTCAGCTAATCCATCTGTCTGAGGGTGATAAGCTGTAGAAAAGGCTAAGGAAGTTCCTAAAATATCATGGAGGTTTCTCCAGAATTCAGACGTGAATTTGGGGTCTCTATCACTGATGATAATCTTAGGAATTCCTACATCAGCAATTAGTCTGTTCCAGAAGAGTAAGGCTACTTCCATAGCTGGGTCTTCCTTATGGTTAGGTAGAAACTTGGCTTTCTTAGAAAATCTGTCTTCTACAATAACCAGGACTGAGTTGTAAGAGTAAGCTCCTCCAGGGGGCAGTCCTGTTACAAAGTCCATTTTGATAAATTCCCATCTTTTCCTGGGCTCAGCAATCCTTTGGAGTAGTCCAAACCTTTTCCCAGTGGTCCTGTTGGACTTCTGACAGATTTCACAGCTTGAAACATACTTGATAGTGGAGTCTCTCCAGTTGATCCACCAGGCAGTCTGCTTTACTTTATCTAGGGTTCTATCAGTAGACAGGTGACCCAAAGAGCAATTATCATGACATTCAGCTAAAACAAGTTTGATATGCTCTGTTTTGGTCAAGACTATAACACTAGAGTGTTTATGCCGGTAATATACTAGCCCATCCCACAGTGTGAATCTTCCTTCTTTATAGGATTTCAGCAGGGGTTCAGGTAAACTGTTGATGAGTTCAGATGGAGGTGAAGTACTTTCTATGATGTTAATCAAAGTCTTCATGTCAGAGTTGTATGCTTCTCTGATGGAGCTGAACAGTGATTCATCTGGTTCACATATGTGAATTCCTATGATGGGAGCTTCAAGATTAAAAAGTTTAATGTTTAGTATAGGAAATATATCATGATCTTCTGGGTCATGAGCAGGATTGCTAGTATCATTTGGTAGAGCATTTCTGCTAAGACTTTCAGCATTCTGATGTTTAATTCCAGCTTGGTGGACTATAGTCATCTGACCTCCGTACTGTTGTATGGCTATCTGCCATCTTAACATATGCCTGCTAGGAGTTTTCATGTTCATGAGAGTTCTAACAGCATTGCAATCAGTGATCACCACAAAATTTGTACCTTCCAAATAATAGTGGAGTTTTTCTAATGCCCATACTAGAGCAAGGCATTCCATTTGGCTGGCACCATATCTCTTTTCAGTATCTTTGACTTGTCTAGATATGAAGAGTATAGGTTTCTCTACTGGTTTATCCTCTTCTATTACTTCTTGGTGTAATGCAGCTCCTAATCCTTCCATGCTAGCATCTATGTAAAGTTTGAAAGGTTTAGAATAATCTGGTTGTATCAACACTGGGGCAGTAGTCATAGCTACTTTGAGTTCCTCATAATTCTTCAATCTTTCATGATTCATTTCGAACAAAGTTTTGTTGTTGCAGATCTCATATAAACACTTGGTGAGGTTAGCAAATTTAGGTATGTACTTCCTGTAATAGCTGCAGAAGCTTATAAAGGATAAGAGTTCTGTTTTGTTCTGGGGCATAGGTCTGTTCATTACTGCTGCTATCTTACTTTGGTCAGCAGTTAAAGTGAGTCCAGAAAAAATGTGTCCTAGAGCTTTGAGTTCTCCGTATCCAAAGTTGCACTTTTTCATAGATAATTTTAATCCTACTGTGGCAATTGTTTTAAGCACTAGCCGTACTTTATTCATGTGAGTATCCCAATTGTCTGAATAAATGATAAAATCATCTATGTATACCATCATCCAACGTTGCCTGATGAACATTCCTAAGACTGTATCCATCATTCTTTGGAAGTGGGAAGGAGCATTTTTAATACCAAAGGGCATTCTGAGATACTCATATATGCCTAAATGACATATGATTCTCATAAATTTCCTACTATCCGGACTGATAGGTATTTGGTGACAGCCTTTCAACATGTCCATAGTAGTAATGAACTTAGCTTTAGAAAGATTATGTAGAGCATGGTCAATCCTTGGGATAGGATAATAGTCAGCTTGGGTGTAGTTTTTGAGCATTCTAAAGTCTCCAACCATCCTAGACTTATCATTGTGCCAGGCTATTATCACAGGTGTAGTTATGTCTACTTGCTCATTATGCCCTACTTTCCGTAAGACTTGTAAGTCCACTAGTTCTTGGATGTGGCCTTCTAGAGCATTCCTAGATTTTGGACTAGAAGGGTAAGCTGGTCTTCTGAGTTTAGGAGGGTAAGGAGGCTTAACAGTCAAAGTTAAGACCATATCATGACCTTTAATATTACCAATGGGATGATCTTTAGTGCAAAAAGAATTCTGGTTCTCAAAGAATACTTGGAGAATATCTCTTTTCTGGTTTTCACTAAGCTGGGAATTCAGGGCAGCTTGGGAAAAGTATTCCTGATTAAAAGTCTCTAAGTGTCTCTCATAAGTGGAATCAGTAGCTTTAGCATTGACATGGCATATTTGGAACTTCTTGTTCCAATCTCCTCCTATAGTTAAATATCTCCCTTTACTCTGGAAGACATCTATCCCGTACAGGAAAAGAGAATCATTTAATATAATAAAATAATCACATGTTCCATTTTGAAGTACTACAAATTCAATCTTTATCTTGATTGATCCTTTAGAGTGGGGAAGTATGATTTCTGTTGGCCATACTCCAATAGCATTGAGAGGTGAGTTACAGCTGCTGAACTTAGCTCAAGGTATGGGTAGTAAGTTTTTCTTCCAGTTAGGATCCTGCTTATCTAAGTAGTCAGTTCCAACACAAGAGCAGAAGGCTCCACTGTCTAGAAGTAATTTTACGGGGGAACCTTGTATCAAGCCAGTGGCATAACAAGTTTTACCACCGGTGTAACCTTTTCCAATAGAAGGTTTAAGGGTTAAGGTCTTGGCTTCAGAAACATGTTGGATTTTCATGTTGGGTGTCCACTGTTGAGGCAAATTGCTATCTTCATTAACAGGTTTAATATCTATGGGAGATTCTTTGTTACCTTTGATGACATTAATGGGATTAGTGATCATTAAGTCACACTCAGAGATGGAACCATCAGTGTCATCTAGTTGGGGGTCAGGATTAGTGTCATCTTCTTCTCCTTCAATAAGGTTAATCTTCCTCCTGGGTAAAGGACAGTCAGGTCTTACATGCCCTGTTTGGTTGCAATTACAACATGTCTTTTCTTTGGTTACCAAAGTATTCTTGGATTCTGAGTTGGTAGGTAGAGGTTCTTTATTCTTTTTATTATATTCTTCCTTATTCCTAGTAGTTGGTTCTCTGGGTTTGTTAACCTTTTTATCTAAGCCATTCATGTCAATAGTTTCTTCTAATACTCCTATGAGAGTGGAAAGGTCAGAGTTCATGGGCATTCTGCATCTTACGCTATGGTTAAGTTGTCCTGGACATAGGTTGAGGAGTCTTTCATTGACTTCTTCTTTATCAGCATTTGGGTAGAAGCAGTCTATTCTTCTCTTCTGGTCAAGGCACCATTTGTGAGGTTTGTCCTTAGATGGATCAAACAAAGAAGTTTCAAAAGTCTTCATCATTTTTCTTTTCCAAATTCTGGTACCAAATTGTTCCTTAATCAAGTCTTTCCACAAATTCCATGACAAAGATCCTACCTCTTCTCACTTATTGATGAACCAGTCAAGGGCTACTCCTTCAAACAGTCTAGGTAGTCTTACTACAGCTATGTTATCAGGAAGTTCATAGGAGGCCAGAGTATAGTCAATAAACTTAATAAAACTGACATGATTGCATTCTCCTTCTCCTGAGAATTTAGGCCACTCAGTGATAGGGGGAAGTAATTTTAATGCTTGTTCTACTTCAGGAGTGGGACTAGGCCTGAAAGATTCATGCCTGGTTGGTCTTGGTCTAGAAGATAGTTGGGGAGTACTGTGGTACCTGGAAGGTCTGATTTCATCAGAGTCTGCAATGGGTTGAGTTAAGTTTATCTTTAGATCTCTGAGATCATTCTTAATCATACCTAATTCCAGGTCAAGTTTGTTACTTAATGAATCAATTTTATTAATAATATGAGTAGGTGAAGTGTGGTCTGTCTTATTAATACCTTCTTTGATTTGTTCAATAGATAGAAGAATTTCTTCTTGGATAGCTGAAGTATTGTTTTCTAGGTAATTCATTAGTTCTCCCTTACTCAAGCTAATGCTGTCTCTTATTTTTTTTACTTCTAACTCATTGATTTTGACCAAGTTGGATTGGGATTGCATGACTTTTCCAAAATTGGTATTTACTTTATCCAATTGCTCATATATTTTGTCAAAACATTTACCAATGATATCAAAGTTATGAGAAACATTTATGGAAAACAAGTTGAAAGTTTCTACATCTAATTGTGGTACACTTTCTTCCATTTTCTTGCCAACAATATTATATTGTCCCACTCTTTGGGACTCTTTAATTTCTGATGGGCTAGAGATCTCTTCTTCCTGTTGTTGTTGTTTCCTCTTAAGGAAACTAATTGGTCCCAAGGATTCCAATTCTGCATGTAACCTTCTACTTCTCTCTTGGGAATCAATTTTTGGAGGGTTCTTTGAGTCTTCTTTTCCAAAGATATGGCTTTTCTCATACCTTGCTGGTCTTCCTGGGTCTGAGACTGTTTGAACAGTTCCCAATGACCCACGTGTTCTTTCACCAATTCCTTTATTTTGTCCTCCTTGGAGGAGTCCGGCTGGGGTGGCGTAAGTGGAACGGTATCCTCCTGGGATATCACATTGGACAAGGGACGGCTCTCCAACAGTGAGTTTGTCGAGTTGGCGGCCGCGGTTGTCGTCATTGTTGCTCGGATTGGAGCGATCACTGGCTCAATCCGCATTGCGTTTGCGACTGGCATCCTTGCGCGCACTGGTTCCTCCGGGCAAAGATCCATATGACGGGGCGCGTCCACTGGCTTGGGTGTTGCGTCTGTTTTGATGAATGTTACAAATTATGTAAGTCTTTGTCAAAAATTTGTAAAAAAAAATCAAAAAAAATAATTTTTTTTTGAGTATTTTTGGTTTTTATATTTTTTTTTTTTAAAAAAAATATATGACTTACTTATATGAAGGTTTAAAGGTACTAAGTCCTTGTTGGGGTAAGGACCGTCCTTGGAAGGTATTCCAATGGGATCTGAGTGGGTTCCAATCAAATCTTGGGAAAAGTCCAAGGGTCCACAGTCTGGGACGTCCTCTAAGAGGTCTTGGTCAATAAGATCACCAAAAAAAAAGTCCACTAGAAAGGATAAAATAAAAAAACATAAGTTATACATTTATTTATTTTTATAATAATTTTTATAATTTTCGAGTTTTTTATGATTTTTTATAAAAAAAAATAATAAAAAGGAGATCAAGGCTCACTTTTATAATTTGGATACCATCTCTTAAAAGCAGAAAGCTTTCTTTGATAGATTTTCCACTCTTTGTGCTGTCTTAACAAGGAGTTAAAATTAATAATTCTTTCTAACTCTTGTTCCTTTTCTTTTAAGATTTTTTGTCTATAATAAAGAATTCTCTCTTGTTCTTGTTCAGGAGTTATAAAAACAGGCACAAAGTTACGTAATTTTTCTTCTTTTTTCTGTTTAAGAAGATTCAAATAATAATTGATCAATTCTCCGTTGGTTTTTAAATCCACTGGATAAATCAAAAGATAAAGAAAAATAATAAGTATTTCTACTTATATATATAATTTTTTTTTAAATATAAATAACTGGTCCAGGATATAATTAATTAAACAATTAATTATTAAGGATATTTCCCGGCCAGACCCCCAGTTGTCAGCTCTCTGATACCAGGAACCTTGCAGTCCTTTAGCTACGGAGAGTGATAAAAGAATTTGGAGCAATAATATTCCAAAGAATAAACACTTTAAAGCTCCAATAATGGTATGGTAAGAGCAAGTTCAAGGTTTAATTGGTTTGGTTATAAATATTTTAAATATAATATAAAAAGAGGGGCCACAGTAATATACTACTGGGGGTCTTTACAGACTTGGCAACCTCTCCTCAAGGGGCCTCCTTAGGCAGTTTATAAACTTGGAATGAAGATGGGTGCCTTCTAAGGCCTTATCCACTAATTTGGGCGGGAAAAACAGCACACAAACCCAGAGCAGGAAGGGAACAACTTACTTGGGAAGTAATCCACAGAAATCCTGCAAAGATTCAGGTAAGAAGCTTCAGAACAGATGGGTTTGGTGGCTGGTTCAAACTTCTGGTTGTTGATAGTTATTTAGAATCTAATAATAATAATACTTCAGACTAGATCATAAATCACTTGCTTTCTTCTTGATAAGCACTTGACTAACAATGACACAATTTCTGATTGATAATAATAATATTTCTGATAACTGATGGATGATTGGGAACAGAAGGGCAAAAAGAGCCTGTTTAAATATTCTTTTTTGGGTGCTTGAGGGCCTCTAGAAGGGGTACTAGCCACGGGCTGAGGCTAGGGGGGCAGTCAGGGCAAAATTGGCACGTCCTCAAGGTGCTGTTAGCCTGCTGGCCTTAGATCTGTCAAGGAACAGCTCCTTTTTAGCTGAAGGATCTGTTAATCAATATATTAGTCATTTTGCTGATGCTGCACTGATCCTCAATTTGTACTGTAAGTACTGGTCCAAAGTGAGCAGACGTGGATGTTTATTGGTTCTCCATTATCTGCTGATCCTGTATGTAATTTTTAATAATTTTTACGACCACTCCTTATGTAGTTTTGTGGTCTTTGAAGGTTCTGATCAACTCATGTCATGGTGAGTCTGGATCTTTATTTAATTAATAATAAATACTAAAAATTAGTTAATAACTAATTTTAATTGATTTTTAAGGTTTTTGAACTATAATCTATGCTTGTGTGGTAGCTTTACATATGTAGTGTAGATCCTACTATATTGTAGCTCCTCTGAGCGGTACCTGGCTGTAAGACTGATCACAGCTGGAGGTGCGGGGATCAGTCCATTCAGATGCGCGCAGGGACTGATCCGCTTCTCAGATGCGCGCGGGGGACTGATCCGCTCCGGGTGTGACTAGGTCACGGGATTACCTGCCCGGGAGTCCAGCGCTGTAGGGAAACAGGGCTGCGTGCGGGAGTTGGCGTACGCGGGAGTCCAACGCTGTAGGGATGCGGGGCTGCGTGCGGGAGTTTGCGTACGCAGGAGACCAGCGCTGTAGGGACGCGGGGCTGCGTGCGGGAATTGTGACAAAACACAATTCCCCGTGTAACTCCTAAACTACACACAACACCTGGATTTCAACTGAAATTTAGGTGTGAAACCTATACATGACATATCATGTAAAATATTAAAATGGCCAAAAGGTGCCATACTGGTGCCGTGGTCATTTACCATTTTCTATTAAATTAATTAAAAAATATAAGGAGTAAGAATTCAAGGGTGGGGTCAGTGAGTGACCCTACCTTATTTTGGGTGGGAAATCCATTTCTGCAATAATATTTATGGATTTCCTACTCCTTCATTTTATAATAATTTTATTTATTCATTTATTTTTGTTCTTTTTATTTTTGTTAATATTATTATTTTTGTTGCTTTGTCAGGTTGCTCTGTGCTAAGTAGCAGGCTGACATGGGTCCGGTCTCAGACTCACATGGGGGGGGGTGTGACCAGCGGGCATGCTGTCACCCCCTCTTTCTCTCAAATCCCTGGTCCGGGAAGTCAAATCCCCTCACCAGGGGCCCTGGGGGTCAATGCCCCCAGGGAATTGTCAAGTTAGTTGGCCTGGGAGGGGATCAGGTCCTCCCAGGCCCATTGCTCCTCCCCCTTGGTAAAGGGGGGGGGAGAGCACCCCTAATTGGTCCTTTCAATCGCTCAATGGTGGAGGGGTGATGAAATCCCCCCCACCTGCCGGTTGCTACTCTTGCGGCTGGCGCCGCCACCTCCTTGGGCAAGGGGGTGGTAAGGTCCCCCCTGCCCTGACCGACCACGCTGTTGTGGTCAGTCGCTGGCTGGTTTGACCCAGCCAGCTTGCTCCCATCCCCCCCGCAAAGGCGAGCAAGGGGAGGGGGAGCGAGCTGGGGCCGTGAGCCCTGGCTCTGTGGCGCTGGTTTCCTAGCGCAACCAGCCGGGCCTGTGTGGCATCCCACCACGCGGGATCCCTCGGCCGAGTGACAGCCCCGTGCGGGCCGTTGGGCCCTGCGTGGGCCGTACCAAGGAACACAGGGATCCCCAAACGGGCAGCGGCCCCAAGAGGGCCGCAACACAGGCGGCGGCCCCAAAGGGCCGCCCCAAGCCCAAATCGTGAGAATTACATACTTTGGCGGGCCAGCCCATCTGGCCAAGTATGTCCATAATGAAGCTTGGGCCCTTTCATGCCCAAATAAGCCCACCTGGCTTGGGTGGTCCATCCACGCTGGCAGGCCCGTGAGGGCCCGTGTGCCAATAGACCATAAAAACGTGTTTTGGCGCCCAAATGCCAAAAACCAATAACACCCACATAGGGCCACGTGGCCCACGTGATGTCGAACGGGCCGTGGAGGCCCATTTTTGCATCCCATTTGGATTAAACACTCCTATGCACATTACCTGAGTGCATCCCCATTTTAACAATGATCTTAGAAGCTTAAAAGTCCGTCTGACCTACCCCTTGGGGAGTACTACAGAGGAACCAAAGCCTCCCAGACAAACCACTACTCCTTATGCACCACCCTTATTAGGAATGCAAAGGAGTGATACCTTTAGGCCTAGTCCTACTCCTGAGATGGAGCAAGCACTTAAACTGTTACCCCCTATCTCTGAATGGACCAAGTTCTCCGGTGTAGGAGAATACAATCATATAAATTTTATTAAATTTATTGACTAAACCATTAAATCTTATGATGTCAGCCTAATAGATGCCAAGGACCTCACTCCTTCTAGCTACTAGAGGTGATAGAATGTTTGGATCAAAAATAAGATAAAATCCCAGGTATGTGATTTGGCTAAAAGGGTTAAATTTATTTATATATTTATAAAATAAATTTAAATGGAGGGGCCAAGACCTTAATGGGGTTTTTGAGCCCTCCGGAACACAGCTATATGTCTTTTGAGGACAATATAGGAGCAATTGTGGTGCCTGTGGGGTTGACAAGGATTCCTTTCAAGAAGGGTGTGTGTAATTTCCTTGGGGCATAGGTTATGCAAAACCTACAAAAGGGGTATAAGTCAGCAGGATCACTTAGTAGGTCTAGATCTGGACTTATTCTTGATGAATGGGCCAATATACAAGGATTCAGGGTTCTGGAAGTTGGTACTGGGGCAGGCTGAATGGTTGGTTGTTGATTTTGGCCAAAAACAGGGATTCAGGAATTATGGTCTAAGATTTTATCAGAAAGTGGTCCAGGATCACACACTTATTTCTTATAAGGTTTTGATATCTTGAGGAAGAAAATATCTTAAGCAATAATGACTATATAACTGGATGAATGTGTTAGAAATGGCTGGGGGAAGGGCCTCTATTTATATCGTTTGGGTCCCCTCTTGGTACAGTCCTTTTACCAGCCAAAGGAGGGTTACCCAGGCTAGTGCTGATGCCAGGGAGCCATCAGTGTGTTTGTGTGGACCTGCTCTAGTCACTACAGAGGTACAGGAAGCCCTATTTCATCATGCTTTGGGCTTGATACACGTTTCTGTGCCCTTAATGACCTCACTGTATTGACCAAAGAGGTTGTATTCAATTAATATTTATAAATATAAGCCATGGCTTCTTGAGGCCAGGGGCTTGAACACAGGCTATGGGGACCTTATGCTGCAAGGACATTTTGAGTCTGAGGCTCTTCTTCTCATATTGGGGTGTCTTACAGTTCCTTAATTGGACAGTACACCCCTAGTTGTGACTAGTTACGTACAGTTTTAATTATAAGGGGTATGGAGAGTGTTGTATGTATTCCTGGTGTCTTGTGATCCATCTAGCACAAAGCTAGGCCCCTGTTTATGCTCAGTACACACTCTCAGGGTGTTACAGTAACTCACAGATACTTTTTTAGGTGCAAATCTTCCGTACAGGCCCTTTTACAGAGGCCCTGACAACCTTTTGTTTAGTTCCAAAAAGGGTGCAGGGCCCATTTTTCCGGATTTTTGGGTTGTTTATCCCCTTTCATACTATTTCCCACCACATGGTGGTGCCCTCTGGCCCCCATGTGATGTGGAACAGGGCTATGGGGTGTATTGGAGGTACCCCACAGCCCAGTTTCCATTTTGGGAGAGGGGAGGGCTGGCCAGTGAGCTGGCCAGTCACTTTGCGCGGTGGCTTGGTCGGTCACTAGGGGCCCGCGCAGGGTAGTCGGTCGACTACTCGCGGGGCCGGCGATAGGTAGGGACAGCCGCGCGAGGTGGTTGCTTGGTTACCCGCGGGCTGGTAAGTGGCGACTGCCTCGCGTGGTAGTCGCTCAACTACCTGCAAGGCTGGTCGCTTGACTACCCACGAGGCTGGTTGGTAACTGCCGCCTAGAGCCTTTGCGAGGTAGTCGGGCGACTACTCGCGGGGCCATCTTTGGTCCTGCGCGAGGTAGTCGGGCAACTACTCGCGTGGCCATCTTTGGTCCTGCGTGAGGTAGTCGGGCAACTACTCGCAGGGCCATCTTTGGTCCTGCGCAAGGCAGTCGCTTGACTACTTGCGGGCCGGTTGTGCCATGGCTCCTAGGAGCTGCGCGCCTAGCTGCAAAAAAATGACCCGCGGCTGAGCGCGGGGTTATGGACAAAACAAGTTTTTGTCCATAACTCCTAAACTAAACACAATTATGGGTTTCTGACCAAATTTTTGGTCAGAAACCTATACCTGCGGATGTGATGGGAGGGTGCACAGGTGAACCATGGTTCTACCTGAAGGAGTGGGATTTTGGGGGTGGTGCCAGTGGGTGACCCTGCCTGAATTGGCTCCACAAATCCATTTTTCTAATAATATTCTTGGATTTCTTACGACTCAAGGTTTTATTCCTTAATTTTATTTTATTTTATTATTTCCTTATTTGTTTATTATTAATTTATATTTTATTTGTTTTTAGGCTTTAGTCAGTTGGTTTTGAATAGTAGCCAGCTGACATATGACCTACCAGAAGCTATAGCTGTAGTCAGGCTACCCAGGCTATTTGAAGGAGTAGCATTGGACTGGTTCATCAGTAAGAGATCAGAAGTAGGATCCTTACCATGGAATTCTTGGAAACTTTTGATCAAAGAACAATTTGGTTCTAGAATGTGGAAAAGGAAAATTATGAAAAATTTTGAAAATTCCTGATTTGACCCCTCCAAGGACAAACCTCACAAATGGTGCTTGGAACAGAAGAAAAAATTGGATTTCTTCTATCCAGATGCTGATAAAGAGGAAGTAAATGAAAGACTCCTCAACCTGTGTCCTGGAAATCTTAACCATAGTGTAAGATGTAGGATGAGTATGGATGCGGACTTGCCCACTCTAATCAATGTGCTAGAAGAAGTAATAGACATTAATGGGTTGGACAAGAAAGCCCCTTCCAGACCCAAAGAGAACCATAACATCAAAAAAACCAGAGAACAAACTTCTCTGAAAAATGCCTCTGATAATAAGAAACCTAATGAGAATAGGGATAAAGAGAGGATTCTGGCAAATTGTTGGAATTGTAACAAGACTGGGCATATGAGACAAGACTGTCCATTACCAAAAAGGAAGATAGCAGTCTTGGAAGGAGAACAGGAGGTTGAAGGGAATCAGAACTATGAAGATATAGCTGATACTGAAGGATCTCTTTCTGAATGTGAATTGATCCTGACCAACCCTGTTAATGTTATAGGAGATATAGGTACTTCTGCAGAAATCATTAACATCCATGGGGATTCTAGCTTGCCCCAACAATGGGATCCTACCATAATTCCTAGACATATTAAGGATGTCAAACCATTAACAGTTAAACCTATGAGTGGGAAAAGTTATACCACTGGTCAAACTTGTCATGGAACAGGATTGTATAAAAACAGACCAATAAGGTTATTACTGGATAGTGGAGCCTTTTGCTCATGTGTCTGTGCTGAATTCTTAAACAAATGGGACCCCAATTGGAAAGAACACCTTTTGCCCGTCCCAAAAGCCAGGTTCAGCTCTTGCAACTCTACCATGAATGCTACTGGAGTATGTACTGCTCCTATAATACTACCTTACACTAAAGGATCTTTGAGAATACAAGTAGAATTTGTAGTATTGCTCAGCAGACTATGTGACTACCTGATACTGGGTAATGATGCCTTATGTCTATGTAGTATACACGTGTTCCAGAGTAGAGGAAGATACCTCACAGTAGGAGGTAATTGGGATAAGAAGTTTAAGAGATGCACCATCCAGTCTAACTTCCCCTCCTCTACTTATCAAAAGCATTTAGAAGACTTTGACCAAGAATACTTCTCTCAAGCAGCTCTGAATATCAAACTTTCTGAGGAACAGAAGAAAGATATATTGAAAGTCTGCTTTGAGAACCAGAATGCTTTCTGTACTAAAGATCATCCCATTGGTGATATTAAAGGACATGATATGGTATTGACATTGACCATTAAGCCTCCTTATCCTCCTAACTTAAGAAGTCCAGCTTATCCTTCTAGTCCTAAGTCTAGAAAAGCTCTTGAGGAACATATCCAAGAACTGATAGACTTTTAAGTATTACGGAAAGTAGGGAATAATGAACAGGTAGATGTGACCACACCTGTAATCATAGCTTGGCATAATGACAATTCAAGAATGGTAGGAGACTTTGGAATGCTCAAAAATTACACTCCAGCAGATTATTATCCTATACCCCGGATTGATCATGCTCTGCATAACTTGTCCAAGGCCAAGTACATCACTACTATGGATATGCTTAAAGGCTTCAACCAGATTTCAATAAGCCCAGAAGGAAGGATGTTTATGAGAATAATCTGTCATTTGGGAATATATGAATATCTTAGGATGCCCTTTGGTATAAAGAATGCTCCATCACACTTCCAAAGAACTATGGATACAGTTCTAGGTACTTACATCAGACAAGGATGGATGATGGTATATAAAGATGATGTTATCATATACTCTGATGACTGGTATACTCACATTAACCAAGTAAGATTAATCTCCAAAGCAGGATTAAAGGTGTACATGATGAAATGCAACTTTGGCTACGGAGAATTGAAAGCATTAGGACATATAGTCTCTGGTGTAACTCTAGATTCTGACAAAATAAGATAGCTGCTGTCATGAATAGACCTATGCCTCAAAACAAGACAGAATTACTGTCTTTCATTAGTTTTTGCCGTTATTACAGACAATACATACCACAGTTTGCTATGCTAACTAAAAGTCTGTATGAAGTATGGAACAACAACACCCTATTTGAAATGACTCATGAAAGACTAAAAAACTATGAGGAATTGAAAATAGCTATGACCTCTACTCCTCTAATTATCCAACCAGATTACTCTAATTCCTTCAAAATATACATTGATGCTTGCATGGAAGGGCTAGGAGCTGCTTTACCTCAGTAAAGGATAGAAGAAGACAGACCAGTAGAAAAACCCGCACTCTTCATATCTAGACAGATCAAAGATACAGCAAAGATATATGGGGCCAGTCAGTTGGAATGTTTGGCACTAGTATGGGCTTTAGAGAAGCTACACTGTTACTTAGAAGGTACCACATTTCAAGTAATCACAGACTGAAATGCTGTCACAACTCTTATTAACATGAAAACTCCCAGCAGACATATGCTCAGGTGGCAAATTGCTATACAACAGTATAGAGGACAGATGACTATAGTGCATAAAGCTGGAGCTAAACATCAGAATTCTGATAGTCTAAGTAGGAATGCTTTGCCTAATGACTCTAACCAACCAGCATATGACACTGAAGATCAAGATATCTTTCCTATCCTGAACATCAATGTTTTTGCATTGGGTGCTCCTGTTGAGATATCTGAGAATATCCAGAGATTAAAGGCAGAATAGAAGGATTAGTAGATTTCATAGAAATGAGATGAGAAAACAAATAAAATATGAGACACAACTTACCTGAGGATATCCAGAGATGAAAGGCAGAATAGAAGGATGAGAGAAGAATCCGTCTATCTGACTCTCATTCTGTCCTCAGGTATAGGATCAATTTACAAGTGTCACAGATAGTGTGACATGACTAATATGAGTGCCCGGATATGATAGTTAGGAGCGCACGCAAGTTGGATGTGAGAAGCAGACTGATAAATGACAAATAAGTGAGACTTGATAGATGAAATAGGATGATGAAGAAAGAATGAAATGGAAAATGAAATGATGAACATATGAAACAGAAAGTAATAAAAAAGAGAAAAAAGAAAATAGGAAAGAGCGGGGAATAGGAGGACACAAGTACTCCAACACCCCCCCATGCTGAGCACATCAAACCAAGCCAAAAATAAAACGGTGTTTTTGAAGCATAACTTTTGGGAGAGGTTTTGTGAGCATATCGGCAAGCATGTTGGCGGTGGGGACATGGCAAACCTCGAAGAGAGACCGGTTTACGCATTCTCAAATGAAATGATGCCTGGAATCAATATGCTTTGTTCTGGAGTGGTGGAGAGGGTTCTTTGCCAAAGCTTTGGCACCGCTGTTGTCAACAAAGAGAGCGACCAGTACCAATTCGCAAAGGTGAAGTTCCAACATAAGGTTGCGAAGCCACAGGCCCTCCTTGCATGCGTGGGATAAGGACTTGTATTCAGCCTTGGTGCTCAAGGGGGAAATGGTGAGCTGCTTTTTTGATTTCCAGGAGATTGCACTCAAACCCAGCCAATAAGTGTAGCCAGAAGTGGACCTTTGGTCATTCAAGTCTTCAGCCCAGTCTGAGTCAGCATAGCCAGTAAGATTGAGAGATTGGCCTCCAAGGACAAGCCGTAGATTGCAAGAGCTACTGAGGTAGTGGAGGACCCTTACCGCGGCGTGCCAGTGATTGAGCAAGGGGTCCTGAAGGAACTGAGAAAGCCTGTTGACAACAAAGGCAACATCTGGACGGGTGCACTGAGAGATCCAAAGTAGGGAACCAATAATCTGGTTGTATTCAGGCGGGGCTTTAGGGGTGTCCGGGAGTCACTTTTGTAGCAGTTTGAAAGACGTAGTGGTTGGGGACTGAACAGTCTTGAAATTGGTAGGGGAAAGAAAACGGTTGCTTACAGACTCAATGTAATGAGGCTGGCCAATGGAAACAGTTTTAGTATTCCGGTCGCGTCGGACGGATAGCAATAGAAAAAGATGAAGCTCTTCATCCAATCCAACCTTGAATTTACCGCTGATATCAGTGATGAAGTTCTTGACAAAGTTGGGCATTCCCACAACAGCGAGGTCATTGACATGAGCTGCCACCGTGCCGACGAGGACACCGTTTTCAAGTTTTTAAAAGAGAGATGGATCATACGATGACTGTGTCATCCCAAGAGAGGTCATTGCAGAACTTAGCTCAAGGTTCCACTGGCGAGGGGATTGACGGAGACCATAGATTGTGCGTGACACTTCACAGACCCAATCTGGACGGGACGGATCCTCGAAGCCGGGTGGTTGAGACATGTAGACAGGTTTGTCCAGGCGGCCGTTCAGGAAAGCGGTTTTGAAGTTGATTTGACGACCAACCCAGTCTTTGTGGCCTAGCAAAGCAAAAACAAGGCGGAGACTTTCCATTCGGAGTGTCAGAGCAAAAACTTCTGAGAAATCCAGACCTTGAACCTGAGAAAATCCCATGGCGACAAGGCGGGCTTTGAGCTTGAGAACCAAGCCATCCTCCCAATGCTTGAATTTGAATACCAATTTACAGCGGATAACTTCCCTACCGTTGGGTGGGGGGACAAGCTTCCAGGTGCCCATACCCTGGAGTGAAGACATTTCTTCTTGGGCGGAGAGAAGCCATTGACGATGATGTGGTGATTTGAGGAGTTGTTTCCATGTTTTTGGAGCGACGAGGTCATCCTTTACGGAAACAGACCAGGAGAAATTTCCTTACCGCAAAGGAGATTGGCGCCACCTCAAGGAACAACAAATGGGGGGAGAGGGAGCGGGAAGGTTGACTGTTGAAGCCGGGGGAGAGAGCGCAACGGGAACAGGAGAAGGGGGAGCAACGGGAGGGGAGGGAGGGGAGGAACGGGGAGAGAAGGAGGGAAAGAGAATGGAAGAGGAGGGGATGAGGGAAGAGATGGGGAGGAGAGAGTGGATTGATGGGTGGAAAGGGGGGGGATCCATTCCGAGTTAGACAAACAGATGCTTGGCAAGCGTGGTCGGGACAAAGGGAAAGACAGGGGGTTTGACGGGTTGGGTGCTGAGTTAGGATGGTTGGCATTGTCTGTATGAGGTGGTGGTATGGTGAGGCTTTCCGATGATGGCCGTCTAGTTTCGTTGGTTGGAATGCCGTTATTCAAAGGTGAGTACAAAGAGGATGAGATAGGCAACAGATCAGATCTGAGAGTAGGGTTTTTATTTACGTTGATGGTGTGATTGTAAGGGAAAACAGCATCGTTGAAGATGCAGTCGCGTGACTTAATGACCTTGCGGGTATTGGTGTCAAAGATGCGATATCTGTTACCGTTGGGAAGATAAGACAGAAGTAAACCGCAATTCCCTTTCCTGTCTAGTTTGGATTGATTTGCTTCAGGAACTTTGTACCACACCTTGCATCCAAATGGATGAAGGTATGATAGTGGGATGTCATTGCGGCGGAGAAGAGAGTTTGGTGACACAAATCCGGAAGGGGTTTTGCATGGAAAGGATTTGAAGGCAAAAATGGAGTGTCTGAGCGCATCCGCCCAGAAAGATTTCGGTAGGTGAGAAGAGATGAGAGAAGCTCGAATCATATTGCATATGGTGCGGTTGGATCTTTCAGCCACACCATTGAGTTGAGGGGAGTGTGGTGGACCCGGCTTGAGGAGTATGCCCCTTGACTTGAGGTAAGTTCTCATTGGTTGGTTGAGATATTCCCCCCCATTGTTGGTAAGAAATGAGGAGATCTGAGCTTGATATTGATTTTAAAAAAAGGAAATGAAGATTTTGGAACACTGAAATACATCCAATTTGTTTCTGATGGGATAGGCAAACAGATATTTAGAGAAGTTGTTGATAAATGTGACAAAGTAGTTGTATCCTTCAGGGGATGTTGTTTCAAAAATACAGACGTCTGAGTGGATGAGTTGGCCGGGTCTGCTCAATCTATGACTGAGTCTGGTATGAAAGGGGGTTTGGGTCATTTTCAACTTGATACAGATTGGACATTGCTGAACTTCAAGATCATTAGATGGTAGTGGTGAGATTTTGTGCAATTTCAGCAACTTTTTGAGGGACTTGAGATTCAGATTAGATAGCCTTCTATGATAGCCAAAAAGACTGTCATCAGATGAGTGAGACACAGCTGTTGAGAGGGAATTGTGATTGCTCACATCTTGTTTTGGGAGATAATACAGGTTTCCACTTCTGTATCCTGATTGGAGGGGATTTGCAGTCAAATCGGTGGCGTTCTTGTCAAAAATTTTGCATCTATACTCAGAGAATACCACAATAAATCCGGAGTCGCAGATGTTGGAGACTGAGAGAAGAGGTTCTTTTAGTTTTGGGAACACTAGAGATCTGACTGGACAGAACGGCAGATTCAGAGAACCCTCTGCAACTGAAGTGATGGTGGACCCATTGGCAAGACGGATAGGTGTGAGATTTGTCTTCCTTTTGGATACTTGGTGTTCATAGGGAGTCATGGTAACTGAGCATCCGGAGTCAAGATTGAAATCTTGCTTCAGATTAACCGTTGAGTGGGTGAGATTGCATGTGGTGGAACCTGCGTGCACAATGATCTGAGAGTCTGAAAAATTGTCTGAGTTGTTGTTGTCAGAGTTGTCTTCAGCCACGGCCTTTCTTGCATTTATATTAGACTGTGTGGGTCTGTTTCCCCTGTTGTTGGATTGCTGCAGGTTGTTTTTTTTTGACTGTTCCATTATAAGAAGCACTTCTGGGCATCAAGAGAACGAGTGTCCTTCGGTCTTGCAGTGGGTGCATTAATAAGTTTTAGAGTAGATGTCCTGGTTTCTATTGGACTTTCTCTTTGATTGGGCTTTAGAATGGGGTTTAGTATTAACAGAATGGACCGTTTCGTCTTTGATTTGAGTCTGTCTGCGGATATGTTCTTGTTTCAGAGCTGCGATGATTTTCAATGACGGGACCTACTCCTTTTTCATCATACTTGAGACACAACCAAGCCAGTCATCTGGGAGGGAGAGTAAGATTGCGGTGGCTTGAAGATCGTCTGCGGTTAAAGGGTTTCAGGAGTGATAAGGGAGCCAAGTTTTTTGCCGTACCAAACTATTTCAGAAATGTGAGTGGGTATATCCTTATTGTTCAGTTTTGTTAGAAGAAGCTTTCTGAGCCAGTACATCCTTCCTCCCAATGAATTATCTTGGTGTTCTTCCTTTAAAGCTTTCCACATTCCTAATGCGCTCTCCTCATATTTTCTAATGTATTGGAAATTTGCGGGTAGGATGGATCAAGAGATTACGGAGCATACGGCCAGATTGTCTCGTGACAGTGTTTCAGAACTAGTCTTGGCAGAATCGTTGTTAAGTAGATAGCTTACCCCAGATGCCCTGAAGTGAATGCAAAGAATCATTGCCCAATTGAGGTAGTTTGACTCCAATCCAGGGGAGTTCAGAGGAATAATGGAGGGTGTCTTCAGGACAGGATGGCTGGTTTGTGATTCCTCCATTGTGGTGAGTAGTACGCAGTTTAAAACAATGTTTATTGACACAGAGTTGAGTCGGATCCTTCTTGCAATAAGGTGAATTCCAGTGGTTAGCACTGTGGGCTCATAACCTGTTGAGATATCTGAGGATATCCAGAGATGAAATGCAGAATAGAAGGATTAGTAGATTTCATAGAAATGAGATTAGAAAACAAATAAAATATGAGACACAACTTACCTGAGGATATCCAGAGATGAAAGGCAGAATAGAAGGATGAGAGAAGAATCTGTCTATCTGAATCTCATTCTGTCCTCAGGTATAGGATCAATTTACAATTGTCACAGATAGTGTGAAATGACTAATATGAGTGCGCAGATATGATAGTTAGGAGCGCACGCAAGTTGGATGTGAGAAGCAGACTGATAAATGACAAATAAGTGAGATTTGATAGATGAAATAGGATGATGAAGAAAGAATGAAATGGAAAATTAAATGATGAACATATGAAACAGAAAGGAATGAAAAAGAGAAAAAAGAAAATAGGAAAGAGCGGGGAATAGGAGGACACAAGTACTCCAACAGCTCCAATAATGGGCATCCACTTATGTGAATTGGATACTGCTTTCTTCAAACTAGTAAGGGATAGCTACTCTCCTGAAATCAAGCTGCTGATTACCATTATGGAATGTGAATCCCCAGAAGAAGCTTTGATAAATAGACTGCCTGCGTCACTACTTAAACCCTATAAAGCAGGAAGTTTTAACTTTTGGGATGGTCTCCTTTACTATAGACACCAACATTCCAGCGTATTAGTGCTAAGCAACAAAGAACATATACAACATATACTCCAGGAATGCCATGACAACTTTTCATCAGGGCATCTATCCACAGAAAGAACCTTAGAAAAAGTAAAACAAACTGCCTGGTGGATAGACTGGAAAGAATTCACTACTGAATTTGTTGCTAGCTGTGAAACCTGCCAGAAATCTAATAAAACTACTGGAAAAAGGTTTGGACTCTTACAGAAGATATCTGAACCTTCAACCAGATGGGAAATCATCAATATGGATTTTGTCACGGGCCTCCCCCCTGGAGGTACTCATTCATATAACTGTGTCCTAGTTATAGTTGACAGATATTCCAAAAAGGCAAAATTCTTACCTAACCACAAAGAAGATAGTGCTATGGATGTAGCTTTACTGTTCTGGAATAGGATCATAGCTGATGTGGGTATACCCAAGATTATAATCAGTGACAGAGACCCCAAATTCACCTCTGAGTTTTGGAGGAATCTACATGATATACTAGGTACTTTTCAGCCTACTAGATGCCAAGGACCTCACTCCTTCTAGCTACTAGAGGTGATAGAAAGTTTGGATCAAAAATAAGATAAAATGCCAGGTATATGATTTGGCTAAAAGGGTTAAATTTGTTTATATATTTATAAAATAAATTTAAATGAAGGGGCCAAGACCTTAATGGGGTTGTTGAGCCCTCCAGAACACAGGTATATTTCTTTTAAGGACAATATAGGAGCAATTTTGGTGCCTGTGGGGTTGACAAGGATTCCTTTCAAGAAGGGTGTGTGTAATTTCCTTGGGGCATAGGTTATGCAAAACCTACAAAAAGGGGTATAAGTCAGAAGGATCACTTACTAGGTCTGGATCCGGACTTATTATTGATGAATGGACCAATATTCAAGGGTTCAGGGTGCTGGAAGTTGGTACTGGGGCAGGCTGAATGGTTGGTTGTTCAATTTGGCCAAAAAACAGGGATTCAAGAATTATGGTCTACAATTTTATCAGAAAGTGGTCCAGGATCACACACTTATTTCTTATAAGGGTTTGATGGCTTGAGGAAGAAAATATCTGAAGCAATAATGACTCTATAACTGGATCCATCCTCCTAGAAATGGCTGGGGGAAGGGCCTTTATTTATATTGTTTGGGTCCCCTCATGGTACAGCCCTTTTTACAGCCAAAGGAAGGTGACTCAGGCTAGTGCTGAGGCCAGGGAGCCATCAGTGTGTTTGTGTGGACCTGCTCTAGTCACTAAAGAGGTACAGGAAGCCCTATGTCATCATGCTTTGGGCTTGATACACGTTTCTGTGCCCTTAATGACCTCACTATATCGACCAAAGAGGTCATATTCAATTAATATTTATAAATATAAGCCATGGCTTCTTGAGGCCAGGGGCTTGAACACAGGCTATGGGGACCTTATGCTGCAAGGAAATTTCAAGTCTGAGGCTCTTCTTCTCATATTGGGGTGTCTTACAGTTCCTTAATTGGACAGTACACCCCTAGTTGTGACTAGTTATGTACAGTTTTAATTATAAGGGGTATGGAGAGTGTTGTATGTATTCCTGGTGTCTTGTGATCCATCTAGCACAAAGCTAGGCCCCTGTTTATGCTCAGTACACACTCTCAGGGTGTTACAGTAACTCACAGATACTTTTTTAGGTGCAAATCTTCCGTACAGGCCCTTTTACAGAGGCCCTGACAACCCTTTGGTAAAGTTCCAAAAAGGGTGCAGGGCCCATTTTTCCGGATTTTTGGGTTGTTTATTCCCTTTCATACTATTCTCCACCACATAGTGGCGCTCTCTGGCCCCCATGTGATGTGGAACAGGGCTATGGGGTGTATTGGAGGTACACCACAGCCCGGTTTCCGTTTTAGGAGAGGGGAGGGCTGGCCAGTGAGCCGGCCAGTCACTTTGCGCGGTGGCTTGGTCGGTCACTAGGGGTCCGCGCAGGTTAGTCGTTGGACTACTTGCGGGGCCGGCAATAGGTAGCGGCAGCCGCGCGAGGTGGTTGCTTGGCTACCTGCGGGCTGGTAAGTGGCGACTACCTTGCGTGGTAGTGGCTCAACTACCCGCGAGGCTGGTTGCTCGACTACCCGCAAGGCTGGTCGGTAGCTGCTGCCTAGAGCCTGTGCAAGGTAGTTGGGTGACTACTTGTGGGGCCACTGCCTGTCCGCAACCTCTTTGGTCCTGCGCAACGTAGTCGCTTGACTACTTGCGGGGCTGGTTGTGCCGTGGCTCCTAAGAGCTACGCGCCTAGCTGCAAAAAAATGACCCGCGGCTGCGGGCTGTGGAAACTTTTGACGTTATCCCTCACAAAGTTGTCCCAAGTCACGGAGTTTGATGGTTCTAGCATCTGTAATACCCAAGGATGATTCCTTGTCCGGGAGAGAGAGAGTGAGATTCTAATCTTCCTTTTTCCTATTCCCCCCTCCGTATGTGTGTGTGTCCCCCTCCAACCTGTGCTGAGGGGAGAGGTATCTTATATCCCCTCCCCTCAGCCCTAACCTAAGTACAAGCACAAAGACAAACTGACAACCATGAAGAAGAAACCCTAGACCCAGAACCCTAACCCATCCCCCAACCCATACCCATACCCTATCCCTTTAGCTTGCCTGCCATCTCAAACATCCGGTTTGTCCTTCCGTGGCGCGGCCCTCCGCCGCGCGCTACCCAAAGTTCACCGCGCTTGCCCGTATCCGCCCAACGCGTTGTTGTGGATTGCCCATCCCGTGGCCGGCCCGCGCTTGCGCGCAGTTGTCCACCCATATAGCCCCCCTGTCACCCCACCTTTGCCTCCCCTGACTAACCGCCCGAGAACCTGGTCGGCCCAGCTCCATCCGTGAGTTGGATATCCAGGCGCATTGCGGCCGGAAGCCGCGTGCTCGATCTTCTGCGCCCACTGCTGAGCCTTGCGGCAACTGCTGCTGAGCCCGCAGCGGCTACTGCTGAGAACCGGCGCACCCCCACTGCTGAGCCTAACCTACCAGATGCTGAGCGCGCAGGCCGCGACGCAGTTCCTGACCCAAGGCTATATATGTCAAATAAATCCCTCTTTTGCGCTCCTCTGCTGTGACACTCCTCATCCCTCTGCGACTCCTCATCCCTCTGCGACTCCTCATCCCTCTGCGACTCCTCATCCTTCTGCGCTCACTACCACCTTTCACGAATCCCCGCGCGCATCCTTGGGGATCCCGCATCACTTCTAAATTCCACCACATACAACTATGAGGACTCATGGGAATCTTCACTGAGACTCTCAAGATCATCACCTTGAATCATCAACTCTACTCCCAAGATCAACACTCAACATCTATCGAACCTCGATTTTCCTTCTCTTCTTCTTTTTATCTTTCTTTGCTTCTTCTTTTCTTTTCTTTATCCTTTCTGTTACTTTCATCGTGCTTGTTATCATCTCAATTCCGACGTCTTGCAACACTCTCTTCAATCCTGGACTGACTGGTAAGATCTTTGTCCGTTGCCGGCTTTTCTATTTTTGTAAACCTGACCTTCAGCCTCTTTTTCCTTATCAAAGTTACTCCAATTGTGCCGCTCCTCTTTCCCATCGTGACTCTTTCAATAAACTCAACTATCACTCGTCACAGCTGTCTTGTGCTAGTTGTTGGTTATCTTCTTTCTTTCTTTCTCTCTCCTCTTTCTTACTTTCTTTTCAGTTGTTTCTTAACTGATTACTCTTCCGGCGCAGCCCTCTTCAATCAATAGTAATCAAGATTTCTTTCAACAACTTAACAATATAATGACACCACATCCCCCCCTGACTTGAGTTCTGTCCCCAGAGATCCCTTCCCATTGCTACCTCGACCACCTTTGCACCGTTCCCCCCTACCTACTCCACCTCACACACTCCGCCGATTCCCCTCCCCCTGCTTCATTGCCATCATGCTCCCATGCAAATTCTGCGCCCGGATTGGGCATGCGTGCTCAATCACTCCTGGCCAACGCGCCTGTGTCGCTTGCCGTTGCGGCCATCGTCGCTGCTCACTTAGTGACGGCATGCCCCAAGCCCCCCCCAAACCCGCCCTCGCCCCAGGCCGCGCAAGAGGGCTTGTCCGGACTCATTCGTAGTTTTGGACGCTGACACTATCTCGGAGGACTCGTGGACTCCGCCGGGCTCCCCTCATCGCCGCCCTCCTCTGAGCAAGGGTCGCGACTTGGCTTCCCCCCTCCGCCGCGCGGGACCAACGCGGAAGGAGGACTTCTTGTCCGTTGATGACTATCGGAGGGCCCTGCAATTCTGGTCGGACCGCGTCCGGATGAGGGAAGGCACAAGGGACCCGCGACTTGATGAAATTCTCTGGCATTGCGCTGCTGCGGCTTCAGGTCCTCCTCCGGCACCTACGCCGGCTCCTCCCCCCCGGCTCCACGAGGCACTCCAACGCTGCCCGCGTCACCAGCGGTCTTGGATGAGAGGACTACTACCCCCAAGGTCCCTCCTACGCCGTCCCCAATCCTTATCCAGTTGTTGCCCTCAGCTGAGCCAAGCCCTCCGCGCAATGCCCCGGGGACCCCCTCATCACCCCCTCGCTCGTTTGGATCAAGTCCCGTCCCGGCACCGGCACCGCCTTTCCCCAGCCCTCCCAAGATTCCAGACATCCCAATTGTAATGGCACTCCCGGCGTCCCGCTTTGAGGTTCTCGCAGAAAGGTCAACAACAATGCTTAGGGATTACCTCGCAACCCCCGGCGCCCAATCTTCAGAATCCCAAAGCAGGCGCCTGGCATCTTTCCGGGCCTTACTGGCGTCGTCGAGGGCGGAGATGGAGGATATGATGAAGATGGCTTAGGCCCATTGCCCCCCACTCCCCTTCTCCCCTTTTTCTTCATCCGTCTTTTGTTGTACTGCGCTTCCCCTATTCCTAGAGAAATACATGTCTTCTGCGCAAGGTCCTATCTTCCAAGCAAAAGTGCACAACCGCACTTTGTGAGAATGAGATTAAGATTGAGGTCCGCGTCCGCGCGCCGCTTTGTGAGTGAGATTGAGATTGACCAGCCGTTCCAAAAAAAGGGGTACATGGACCGCCCCAGACGGACTGCCACAAAGTTCCCCATACCCATACTACAAAACAAACAAACACCGTGCCAACAGCGCGCGCTCACAACCGCAAGTATAAGGGATGAGCAATGGGAAACAAACATTCTGGGGTGTCTAGTCATTCCGGCTGTGAACCGGCTAGAGCACCCCCTTACCAAGCTAAGCTTTTGACCGTGTCCACACCGTCCCCGTCCATTGCGCCCGTCCGTTGAAGAAAGAAACAGGAGAGAAACAGATAAGGAGGAAGTAAAACAGCCCGGATCCAAAGAGGAGAAAGAAATATTCTATATTTATTATTTATTATTTTTATTTATTTATTTATTTATTTTTTTTTGCAGAGCTCTTTGTCCCGCCATCCGTGCGCGGGGCTTGTCCTTGCGTTTGCGGACCCAATGTCACACCGCGCCCGCGTACCTGCAATAAATAAACCGTAGCCAGTACCAAACCAAAACATAAGGAGACAAACATTCTGGGGTGTCTAGTTGTCCCGGCTGTGAACCGGTGTAAGACACCAAACGGTGCTAGGCCTTGGAAGTTCTGCGGAGGGGAAAGGTACTGTTTAGGCTGCCCTCCTGAGTGTTAAAAACATATTTAAATGTAACCAAGATCAAGGTCCAGAACCTGGTAAATGAGGAATCAACGAGTAGAGGATAAGGATGATAATAGTTTGGTAGCGATGGAACAGCACTATCTGAGACAAGATTATGCAGGGAAAAACTTGAAAAAAAGAAGTTAAAGTCCCCTTAGAGTTCAAAGAACAAAAGCTGTTGTGTGTAAACAACACCCACAAGCTAATAACTCTGGTCGTCAGAAGAAGATTGGGGATGATCAACTCAAACCCAAGCAACCTCCAGGTTCTCAATGAACCTGCCCAAATCTCCGCAATCAAGCGCTTGAAGGGTACCAGATAACTGTGGGTGGCTGTACAGGACAAAGCAAAATGTTTAAGCAGCTCTAAAGTAAACAGTAACTGATTTGAAGCAAGGATAACCTCAACACTTCTCAAGGGACTCAAGAGTAGGCTGGCAGAATGCAACTCCAAAGAAGCTAAGGGGAGGTATAACACTCCAGGTCTTAAGCTTAATAAGACCTCTTCAATCAATTGTGATTGGCTCCAGAAAGGTGATCAGGGATCAGGAACAGTATGGTCAGAGAAAGGGATCAAGGAGTGGTATGACACACTCAAAAATTCCAACAGACAGAATTTTTCTTCAACCAGCAAGGCTATTGGTTGGTGATAAAGATCAGGGATCAAGGGTTGAGTATGGAGGCTCAAGGATCAAAGGTGTGCTGATTTCATGCTGGATCATTCCATGTTCTGATGATTTCCGATGATGATCAAAAAGGCAGGGGAAAGCCCCTCCTTATATGGGAAGGAGGCCCTGTTAGACTATATACAACGGATTCTACAAATAGAGCGGAAAAGGGAAGGCAACCATGTGGTCACTCGCGTCCGTCTGTGGATGGGCGCGCATAACAATACCAGAGTCACCCACCCCTCGTTCAAAGGCGGAAGCGGGTGGGAGAGAGAAATGAACCAAACCGCCGCGGATGTCCGCGGGCGGTTGTTGGCACTCTTCCGAAGGAGGAAGCGGGTGGGAGAGTCCCAGGAAAGGTGACGGATGAAGTCCATGAGAGCGCGGATGGGCGGATAGGAGATTGGTTTGAGAAAGTTGAGTAAATCCTGACGGCCTTGAGATCCATGACTGATAGATCAAGTGCAATGGGAGGTTTGACGGATCCAAGGATTTGCCAAATGCTTGGGGGTGAGGTCGGGATGGATTCAGTAAATCATGGATGAGCGCCGCGCGACGGTAGCAATGAGGAGATTGGGACGCGCGATGACAAAGATGAAGACATGCTATGACAACGGCGGAGATGAAAAGCAACACAGATGAAAGGAGCGCGGCGCGGCGCGCGACGCAGATAATGGAAGCGCAGCGTGCGCGGGTAAAGGACGGTTTGGATGAGCCTGAGGATAAGTTGTTCAGCCAGACGGTACGTTTGCGCAACAGTTTATGGATTGAGGTCTTAAGGCGGCCAGGGTGTCCAGGATGGGGCACCACACCTGCTAGAACACCCCCTCACCAAATCAAGCTTAACCACCTATCCCCCCCCAGCTTGACAGCTGTCCCCAGCAGTCTGCAACCTTTGACTTCTCCGGGGTTGCGCGTCGCGCGCCGGTTCTTTGCTACCCAAACGCTCTGCGTCGTCGCCCGACTCCGGGACTGCCTCACCCCCGGACCCTGAATCATTGCCCGCCGTTTTGTCAAAGGAAGTGGAACCGCGCGCAAAGAAGAGTTTCACATGCAAACCCGCGACCTTCTGTTTAAGCGGCGCCCCGTCCAATTCCTCAAGCTTGTAGCTGCTGCCCAAGAACTTAGAGGCCACACGGTACGGCCCGTTCCACCGGTTGGCAAAAAGCCGGCCCCACTGGGATTCCAGACTCCGATTATACAGCAGGACCAGGTCCCCCTTCTGCAGCCAATCCCGGAGCCAATGGGAACAGCGCTTGTCCCAATAGCGGACGGACGCCGTCCGGGTTTTCTTCAAACAATCCGCGGCCCTTCTCAAGGTCTCCTCATGCCTAAGGAGTTGCTTGGCCCGCGCCTTGACCAGATCTGCGGACGTCTTGACCTTCCACCAATCCACGCCCAAGAAGGTGTTCAGCTTGATTTCCACAGGAAGCACAGGCCGCTGCCCGTAGAGTAGCTTGTAAGGCAAATACCCCATTGAGCGCTTCACGGAGATCCAATCGACAAAAAGAACCGCAGGGAGCGCCACCTGCCACCTTTTGCTGTCCTTACTGCACATTTTCACCAGGGCATCCTTGATTGGCTGATGCCCCCGCTCCATCATCCCCGCGCCCTCTGGGTAGTACTTCGTCACGCGCCCAAATTTTGCTCCACAACTCTGCACCAGCGTCACCAGGCGTCCCCAAAACTCCGCCCCTCCCTTGACAGTGACCAAGCAAAGCAATCTGTAACGCGCAAACCATTCCTCCTCCAGAAACTGAGCCACCTTTTCCGCCAATAGCTTCACTAGGGGCCTCGCTTCCACCCACCCAGACAGATTGTCACGCGCACCCAGCAAAAACGCAAACTTGCCCGCCTTGATGTGGACCACATCTAGCAAAAAGCGCTCAAACAGCGCGTCCTCACCCATGGGGTGGCCAACCTCCTTGGGCAGACCCAAGCTTTGCCGCTGGCAGGCCTCGCACGACTTCACCCAATCGCGCACCGCGCGGACAATCCCCAGCCACCAAAACCTTGCTTTCACCCTTCTCCGCGTCTCAACCTCACCCCGGTGACCAAAGTTGTTGTGCAGACTTCGTAGGATCACCTCTTGGTCAGCCCTAGAAGTTGCGACAACAAGAGGCAGGGAACCACTCCGCCGCCATAACTGACCATCCGTTAAGTAGAAGTTCAGAACGTTACGCCTCACCCACCGGACAACAGCGCCCGCCGTGCCCTTGGGGAACCGGAGATCCTGCAAATAAGAGCACAAGACCGCGTAACGCCCCAACTGACACAACGGAAGACAAATTGCCGCCTCCGCCATTCCTACCCGAACGACCGGCGCTTCCACGTCCAAGGGTTCTGCCCCCTGGTAGGGATTTTCCCACGGGTACCGCGACAGCGTGTCCGGCATTGTGAACGCCTTTCCTGGGATGTGTACCACGCTAAAGGAGAATAACTGGAGAAACGCTACCCACGTGGTCATGGGCGCGTTTGGCAGCGTTGGTGAGTTAATCATTTGAGCCAAGGCCTCCACGTCAACCAAGAGCTCAAAATGCACGCCCCACAAAAGGTGCTGCAACCGCCATACGATCTTGGTGACGCCGCACAGCTCCAGCTTCGGCTGCAAATAGCGACTCTCTGTTGCAGTAACGGTGACCAATTCGTAGAGCACCAGCCTATCTTTTCCGTCCTCCTCCTGTGTCAAGACCCCCCCAGCACCGAACTCACTAGAGTCAACCGCCAGGCGTATCCCTCCGGCGTCGTAATTGAGGTCCTGAAGGACAATGTCGCGCCCTGCAATCTCCTTGAGCTTTGCAAATGCGGCATTGCATCCTTTGGTCCAATTCCACTCCGCCCCCTTACGCGTCAGCGCCTGCATTGGGCTTGCCACTTCCGCAAACCGCTCAATGAGCATGCAGACGTAGCTGCACAACCCCAGGAACTGCAAGACGTGCAACACCGTCCGAGGAGTCGGCCATTCAAGAACCTTTTTCCGCTTCTTCTCCGCTATTTGCCTGCCGTCAAAGGCCACGACGTGCCCCAGCACCTCGAGCGCCGGAACACAGACTGCTAACTTTTTCCCGGACGCAGTAAGGCCCGCCTCCTCAATTCGGAAGAGGACTCGTTCCAGAGTCTCCATGTATTCCCAGACAAATTGACGGATTGCGGGTGCATCCTCTAGGACTGTGCCTCCGTAGTCCGTTCTGGGGCCTTTAATGCCAGCGTTGTCAATGAAAATTTGCACGCCTTCTGGAAGATCTTCACGTAGTATCCAGGTCATTTGGGCTTGGTAAACCGCCACTGAGTTGGTTGCACCTTGGGGTAGCCGCGTCAGCTGCATCCTCCCTAGCCCGGTCTCAAACGCCATCAGTGGCCGCAAGTCAGGGTGGAGTTCTTGCTGGTCATATTCCCCCATTACGTCCACCAGCCCGTAGCAAGCGCGCCCGGCCATTGACTCCAGAAATTCTTCCACACGCGGGGGAAGCCCCGTGTTGCGAATAGTGAATGAATTGAGCCTCTGAAGGTTGTGAACAATCCTTAGCGACTTCCCGTCCTGTTTAACTACCGCAAAGATAGGACTTGAATAGCTTGACGTGGACTGCTCATAAAGCCCTGTCCTCACACGCTCCCGTACCAGCTCCAGAAAGGGTTCCAAAACGGTACGGGGGATTGGAATTGGCTTGATTTGCCACCGTTTGTGAGGGACAGTGGGAATCACATAAGGGTCCCCAATCTCGCCTCTCAACAACCCGCGCTCGTCCGGTCCAAAGGCAAGCGCCTTCTCCCTCAGCACCAATACCAATACCAGAAGATCCCTTTCCTCCGCACTCAGCCATCCTTTTGGTCCAAAGTTAAGGGCGTCCACCCGCTCTTCCGTGATTTGCGCCAACCGCGTTATCCATCCATTCTTCCCAAGGGGCGTCTCCCACAGGTCCCGGGACCACGCAATTGGTTGTAGGGGTCCGTTGAGTCCCTGAGGCATTGGCTCATTCCAAGGCCAGACTTTTTGCGCCACCGGTTTTTACTTGCCCGCGTTGCACCGGGCCATCCAGACCCAGCCGTCACTGTCGTAAGTCCTAGTAATAAACAGACCGGGGCTTTTGCATTTGCTCACGACTGTGGCACAATGATAGGGTTTTTCAAGCGTAGAGCATTCCGGCGATGCATACCAAGGAATGGAACTTACTTCTGGCGCCTGCGCCCTATGCACGCCCCCCTCCACCTGCTCCTCACCTGTCAGCCGCCTGTGCTGAGCTGGAGCTTTCCCCGCACGGTAACTGCGGCTGACTAGGAAAAATCCTCCGCAGGGTGACCCTTGCGGTCAGCCCCCGCGCCGGACTCCCCGTTGCCGCCAGACCCTGGGTCCTGTACCCATCTCCCTCGCCTGTGATTGCAGATTGTCGTCTTGAACCGCACTCCGAGTGGGTCTTTGACGGTCAGTGCCTCTGTTCCTTCCTTGGCTTTGAAGGCCATTTGAGCTTGGAACCCAAACAAAAACGGCCAACCTAGAATCACATCTCCGCATTCCACTGAGAGAAATGACACGGGCTTACAAACCTTTGCAACTTCCACCTCCTCCGCCTCTACTACTCCATCCACGCGGCATTTGCCGCCATTTAACGCCCAAAGGCCCATTGCGCACTTCCTCTGCACCAGGCCAAGCTTGTCCACCAACCTTGACGGAAGCAAAATGACCATTGAACCGCTGTCCACCATTGCCCACACCTTCCTCCCCGCAATGGTCATTGCAACATAAGCAAGCGGGATGGATACCGACTTTGACCGGCACGGCTTGGGATCCCTTTCCTCCTTCGCCACATTAACTTGCTGAACCATTGTCGGCACCCAGCCATGACCGCAATATTTTAAGGCCTGGACCATCTTGTCGACAACCGCAGGGGATACCGCGGCTAGCTCCCGTAGGGTCAGAGGTATCGGTGATTTGTTCCCCATCACCCTTCGGACAATGTCCGCGGCCTTCTTCTTCCCCGCAGGATTAGCGGGCAGCCCTTCCGACGCTGGTACGCACGCTGTGTTGCCCCATCCTGGACACCCTGGCTGCCTTAAGACCTCAATCCATAAACTGTTGCGCAAACGTACCGTCCGGCTGAACAACTTATCCTCAGGCTCATCCGAACTGTCCTTTATCCGCGTCGCGTGTCCTTTATCCGTGTTGCTTGTCATCTCCGCCGTTGTCATAGCACATCCTCATCTTTGTTGTTGCGTGTCTTCATCTTTGTCATTGCGCGTCACAATCTCATCATTGCTACTGTCGCACGGCGCTCATCCATGATTTACTGAATCCATCCCGACCGCACCCCCAAGCATTTGGCGAATCCTTGGATCCGTCAAACCTCCCATTGCACTTGATCTATCAGTCGTGGATCTCAAGGCCGTCAGGATTTACTCAACTTTCTCAAACCAATCTCCAACCAATCTCCTATCCTCCCATCCGCGCTCTCATGAACTTCATCCGTCACCTTTCCTGGGACTCTCCCACCCGCTTCCGCCTTTGGAAGAGTGCCAACAACCGCCCGCGGACATCCGCGACGGTTTGGTTCATTTCTCTCTCCCACCCGCTTCCGCCTTCGGATGAGGGCTGGGTGACTCTGGTATTGTTAAACGCGCCCATCCACAGACGGACGCGAGTGACCACATGGTTGCCTTCCCTTTTCCGCTCTATTTGTAGAATCCGTTGTATATAGTCCAACAGGGCCTCCTGCCCATATAAGGAGGGGCTCTCCCCTGCCTTTTTGATCATCATTGGAAATCATCAGAACATGGAATGATCCAGCATGAAATCAGCACACCTTTGATCCTTGAGCCTACATACTCAACCCTTGATCCCTGATCCTTATCACCAACCAATAGCCTTGCTGGTTGAAGAAAAATTCTGTCTGTTGGAATTTTTGAGTGTGTCATACCACTCCTTGATCCCTTTCTTTGACCATACTGGTCCTGATCCCTGATCACCTTTCTGGAGCCAATCACGATTGATTGAAGAGGTCTTATTAAGCTTAAGACCTGGAGTGTTATACCTCCCCTTAGCTTCTTTGGAGTTGCATTCTTCCAGCCTACTCTTGAGTCCCTTGAGAAGTGTTGAGGTTCTCCTTGCTTCAAATCAGTTACTGCTTGTTTTAGTGCTTCTTAAACATTGTGCTTTGTCTTTTACAGCCACCCTCAATTATCTGGTACCCTTCAAGCGCTTGATTGCAGAGAGTTGGGCAGGTTCATTGAGAACCTGGAGGTTGCTTGGGTTTGATTTGATCATCCCCAATCTTCTGCTGACGACCAGAGTTATTAGCTTGTGGGCGTTGTTTACACACAACAGCTTTTGTTCTTTGAACTCTAGGAAAACTTTAACTTCTTTTGTTCAAGTTTCCCCTGCATAATCTTGTCTCAGATAGTGCTGTTCCATTGCTACCAAACTATTATCATCCTTATCCTCTACCCCTTGATTCCTCATTTACCAGGTTCTGGACCTTGATCTTGGTTACATTTAAATATTTTTGTAACACTCAGGAGGGCAGCCTAAACAGCACCTTTCCACTCCGCAGAACTGCCACGGCCTAGCACCGTTTGGAGTCTTACATTTGGTCCCCCGGTCCGGGATCAAACCAGCAACCTTGGGATTTACAGTCCCAACTTGAAGAATCAACTCCGAAATCCAATCCGATTTTTTTTCTTTTCTTTTTTTGTTCCTTTTTTTTTCTCTGATCCGTGGAGGCAGCTTGATCTAGAAGTAGGTCCTCCCAATTGTGCACCGCCTGGGCAAGATCCTTGTTGTTTTTGTGAAACTCTACTCTTGCCACACTTGTGAGCCACCTTGGAACTCTGCTTGTTTGCATCTCTTAGGAACCCTTCAACATTGAATCTGCTGGATCCTCTTTATCTGTTTGGGCCAAGATGGTCAAAATCAAACCTCAGAACAAAAATTTAGGCTTCAATGGGACCAATGTCAAACAATTCCTGGACTCCTATGAGATGGCTGCGGAAGTGGAAGGTGCCAGTGAATATGATATGGCTTATCAGTTACGGTTTTTTATCTCTTCTGACAAAGTTATGGAGGTTATCAAATTGTTTGATGGATTCGAAACTCACAACTGGCGGCTCCTGAAGGAGGCTATGTTAGCCTATTGGGGAAAAATAGATGTAGCCAGATTTACTTTGCAAGACTTGGATGCCCTGGTTTCTCAATGGATCTCCAATGGTGGTATCTCCTCAGCCTCTGACTATCAGACTCTCAGGAAGTCTTGGGACCCTATCCAGTCCTATCTTATCCGGAACGATCACATTGATACGTTGGACGAAATTCAAGTGCGATTTTTTCAGTCTTTCTCTCCAGGAGTGCAGGAAAGAATTAAGGATGAATTGGTGAAATCTGGATCCATGATCACGACAAGAGACAATTGATTCAAGCTCCCTGCTTTCATGGTTCTTAGGAATACTGTGGATAAAGTGATGAAAGGTCAAACAGCTCTCACCTTTGAAAAACCTAAAATAACTGAACCAGTCCTTGCCCCCTCTTTTCAAGCATCCAACAAAATCATGAATAAGATGGAAGCCAATCGCAGACCTAAACCCAATCCTCAGACTCACCGGGAGACACCTACTATAGATGAGATTACTAAATTACTTCAGGCATTTGAGAATAAAATAGATCAGAAAATATCCTCTTTAGCCACTCCTAAACCTGCTAATTCTGTTCCTAAGTCTACTATAGTCTTTTATTACTGCCATAGGGAAGGCCATGGTACCGGTAGATGTCCTGAACTCCAGAAGGACAAGGAGGAGAAGTTAGTAGAGCAGAAGGGAAATAATTTTTTCCTTCCTAATGGTGCTTTGATCCCTTTTGATTCGTCTTGACCGATCCGTCATGTGGTGGCCTCATACCAACCACCAACCCCTAAGAAGGCATCCTTGGTCTTTGTGGATTTTCAATCATCATGTGTAACTCTGCAACCTTGGTATCCTCCAGCTATCACTTCTTCCAGCTTCCCTGGCACCTATCAATCCGATCCAGCTAGAAAACGCCATGAGGAACCAAAACCTCATAAGTCTCCTCCTGTTCCATCCTCCATTCTGCAAAAACCCGTTAAACGCCAATCTTCACCTGAGCCTCCTTCCTCTGATGTGGAAGGCATGGAAGTAGAAAGGGAACCGCTTATGGAAAGGTTCCAGGACAACACTGATCCTCCCCCTCTTCAACCTGCCCAACTCTCAGATCCTCTTCCATCACCTATTACACCTGATCTTCCTCCCTCCACCCAGCCCAAAGTTTGATTTGAGAGGGGCATCTCCAAGGACTACCCTAATGCTGTGGAAGGAGTATTAAAGAAAATTTCTGATCTTAAAATCCCCGATCTATCTGTGGCTGAACTCTTGTCAATCTCTCCATCTGTGGCAGAAGGGATGAAGAAATGGGTTTCTCGTCGACGTGTGGAGATTGGTCCAGACAAATTAAAGGTCTCCTCTGGTACTCTGATAGAGGATTCTGGTGGAACAGATCCCTCTTCATATACCAACCTGTATTCCTGTCCTCTTGGTTTTCTTCCATGTTGTCTTGGTGATTCGACTAAAACGGTTTCTCTCCTTGTGGATTTGGGTTCTCAGCTCAACTTGATTTCGGACTCCATGGCCTGCAAGCTTAAACTTAGCCCAAGGGTGAGTTTCAACTCTGCGGTCTATGGAATTGGGAATCAGTCCTGTGAACTAGTTGGTATTGCTGAGGATATTCCTGTTCGAATTGGTCAAAATATTGTTGGCACCTGTCACTTCTGGATCACTCGTCTGGATGGTCCCATGATCTTGGGAAGGCCTTTCTTAATGGACTTTGGTGCTACCCTGATGTTTTCTGATCAAGTTGGGGAGAGAATTCTCCTTCCTGATACTGATGGCAGAAAGATTGAAGTCCCCCTTTGTTCTTTGGATTCTGGTTGTTGGGAAAGAGACTTCCCTGGTCACCCTCCCAAATCTGTCCTGAAAGGAAAGCAGAAAGAAAACTCTCATTCCTTTCATCCTCATTTTTTAGCAGAATAGTTGGCCCTACTGATAGTTGTAGTTCTCCTCAGCCTCAGACTTCAACTCATGGACCAACTCCCATCTCAGAGGCCCATCTTTCTTTTTCCTCATCACTTTCTTCTCATCCAAATAAGATCAAAACCCAAACATATGAAAAATTTGAAAAATCCAAAAATATTTCTTCTCTGTCTGGATCTGTTCTATCTTCCTTTCCTTTTTCTTTTCAGCCTGATCACTCATCTTCTATTCCAGTTTTGAATCTTTGCAATGAGTCTAAACTAGATCTTGACCTTGATTCTTTTCTTGGTGGCTTTGGTATGAAGGAGTTTAATCTTAGGTGGAGGCAATTTGGGGTAGAAGTAAGTCCTCCCAATTGTGCACCACCAAGGGCTTCTACTACTGTTATTTTTGAAACTCTACCCTGTGCCACACATGTGAGCAATGTGTTATCTTTTGGATCCTCTTTTATGGAGAAGGCACCTTTCAAGGACGCAGAAGAATATTGGACTTGGAAGATGTTGGAACACGGCCTCAGTTTTTGTAGTCAGGTTTCACTGGTCAATGCTTGGAGGAAGCAGGGATTCCTCTCCTTTGCCACCAAGTACAACCCAGTTGCAAAGAAGTTCCAGCCATTCAACCAACAAATGCCTCTCAACCTCAACCCTCCTCTTATGCGTCCTCCGCTATCCCGCAATCCTTACTGTGGTCTATCCAAATCCCTCACTGGTCCATTTATTGCCTCTGGTTGGGTCACTGAAGAACGTCTGAAAGTGGTTGATTTTGGTCCAGATGGATGGCTTCTTCCTGATGAGTTAAATTTGATCAAAAATATCTTGTCTCTAAGGGAAAAATCAATTGCATTCTGTGACAAAGAGAGAGGTCTCTTGAAAGAATCCTATGGTCTCCCTTACATCATCCCGGTAGTTGAACATGACCCTTGGCAAAAGAAAAAGATCCCAATCCCTGCTGCTAAAGTTGACGAATTCATCAAGTTGGTCCGCGAACGAGTCCAAACCGGTTTATACAAACAATTGACTTCTAGCTATTCCAGTCCTGTTTTCTGTGTTCTAAAGATTAATGGTAAACTTAGAGTAGTTCATGATCTCCAAACTCTTAATAAAGTTACTATTAAAGACTCTGGCATGCCGCCTGCCACTGAAGAATTTGTTGAATCCTTCTCTGGGAGAGCTTGCTATGGTCTAGGTGACATTATGGGTGGCTATGACAAACAATCCGTGCATCCTATTTCTTGTCCCCTCACTACTTTTGATACTCCCCTTGGTTGATTTCAGTTGACTCGATTGCCTCAAGGTGCCACCAACTTGGTTGCAGTCTATCAGGCTCAGATGATGTGGATCCTCCAGGACAAAATCCCGTATCATGCGGGTATCTTTATTGATGATGGTGGAATTAAAGGTCCAGTTTCTGACTAGGATAATTAGCTCTTACCTTGGCACTCAGGAATCCGACAATTTTTCTGGGAGTATGCTACTGTTTTGGAAAGAATTTTGTTTCAAATTGAGGAATCTGGCCTTACTGTCTCTGGATCAAAACTTGCCGCCTGTGTCCCTGCCTTGGAAATTGTTGGTCATATAGTCTGCAAGGACGGAAGAAGGATGGCACCCTCTAAAGTCAACAAAATCATCTCCTGGCCTACCCCAATAAATCCAATGGAAGTTAGAGGTTTCCTAGGTGTTGTAACTTATGTCAGGATCTTCATTCCCTCATTATCCAAAATCTGTATTCCCTTGCGTTGCTTAATCAGGAATAATTCTGAATGGATTTGGACCCAAGACTGGGAACGATCATTTCAGTTGCTCAAAACAATTTTTGGGAAAGACATTGTTTTGAAAAATATCACTTATGGACACGGAGCCGGCAAGATCAAGTTGGCAGTGGACTCAAGTTATCAATCTGTTGGGGCTGATCTTACCCAGGAAGATGAAAATGGTTTGGATTGTCCTGCTCTGTATGAATCTATTCTTTTCTCAGATGTGGAATCCAGGTACTCCCAGCCAAAACTGGAACTTTGCGGTGTGGCCCAAATGTTGAAGAAGCTTCAGACTGTCCTTTGGGGTCAACACTTTGAGTTACAAGTCGATGCGCAATCTATTATTGAAATGATCAACGCCCCCAGCCTCCCAAATGCTCCCATGACTTGTTGGGTGGCTTTCATCCAGTTGTTCTCTTTTGATATTGTTCACAGGCCTGGAAAATCTTTCACCATGCCTGATGGTTTATCTTGACGACCTATTGGAGACAATGAATCAGAGGTTGGAATGGATTTTGATGAGGAAGAACCCTTGTTCCGCCTTGTCTTTGCCTTCTCCTCCGAAAAATTACTCTGGTTTCCAGCAAGGTTTCTGGCTTAAGTTGGAGCAGTACCTTTCAACTCTCCAAAGACCCCCTGATCTCTCTGCCAAAGAATTTCAGTCCCTTAAAAGGAAGTCCTCCAACTTCTTTTTCCAAGGTTCTAGGCTTATGAAAAGGTCAACTCCTTGTGCACTTGTGGTGGTCACTATTCCTTCCAAGCAAGATTCAATCCTGGAAAATCTCCATGAAGGCCTTGGTAATCGTGGGGAAACCAAAACTTATTGACAAATATCTGAACAATTCTGGTGACCATCCCTGAAGAAATCCGTCTCTCAATGTTTTAGGAGTTGTGAAGTGTTCCAGAAACGTGATCTTAGGCGCCTGGCCAAAATTCGTTACCCCACTGGAGAATCCACTGTCTTTGGGAGGATTGCTATGGATGTGGTTCACATTAAGGCTGGTGGAGCTAAGTACCTCATTGTGTCTAGAGATGATTTTTCTGGATGGGTTGAAGCAAAGTTTCTTAAGAACCTCAGCTCTGAATCAGTAGCAGCGTTCCTTCATGAGACTTGGACAATGCGTTATGGCTTGGCCCGATCTTATTCTACGGATGGTGGCTCAGAATTTGGTGGAAAAATTGCTGAAATGATCCAATTGCTCCCTGGAAAACATAGAGTTACTACTCCCTATTATCCTGAAGGACAAGGCATGGTGGAAAGAGGCCATTCTCCTTTGAAGGCTGCTCTTGTCAAATTGGCTGGTGAAAGTGGCAAGAATTTTCAAAAGTTTCTCCCCTTGGTCCTCTTCTCTGATCAAATTTCCACCAAGAGAACCACTGGTTATTCTCCTTATGAAATCATCTTTGGTCAGAGGGCTGTTCTTCCTCTTGATCTTGAGATGGAGTCTTTCTTGGGCATTCCCTGGGAACAAGTTTCCTCAACTACTGACCTATTAGTTGCCAGATCAAAGCAACTGGAGAAGAGTGAAGATATTTGTAACAAAGCTTATCAGAAGATGATGGAATCAAGAGCAAAATCATTTCATTATTGGGAAGAAAAACACTGGAATCAAATCAGGGACCCTTTAAACCCTGGTGACCTGGTATTGGCTTATAATCGTTCCTTGGAAACTCAGTGGGGAAAGCTTTTCTCTAACCGCTGGAATGGTCCTTACCGAGTAGTCTGTCAAGTTAGAGGTGGATCATATCTTTTGGAGGAGCTGGATGGTACTCAGATGGCCAGAAGGTTCTCTGCTGATCAGGTCAAGAAATTTCACTCTTGTGGAGGCAACTTGGTCCGGAAGTAAGTCCTCCCAATTTGTGCACCATCTGGGCAAGATCCTTGTCATTTTGTGAAAACTCTACTTCATGCCACGCATGTGAGCACTTGGGACGCCTCCTTCATTTTATCTCAGCCATTTCTAGGATTTTTGGTTGGATTGACAAACTTTTTCTCAACCACTCTCAGGATCGAAATGGCCATTCTTTGGTTTCAATCATCTTTCTTTCTTTTCTTTTTTCTATGGCATCAAACTCGGGAGCAGACTAGGGACAGTCTGTAAGTTGGGGAGAGATGTGGTGCCCCATCCTGGACACCCCGGCCGCCTTAAGACCTCAATCCATAAACTGTTGCGCAAACGTAACGTCCGGCTGAACAACTTATCCTCAGGCTCATCCAAACCGTCCTTTATCCGCGTCGCGCGCCGCGCCGCGCTCCTTTCATCCGCGCGTGTTGCGTATCCTTTATCCGTGTTGCTTGTCATCTCCGCCGTTGTCATAGCACGTCCTCATCTTTGTTTTTGCGTGTCTTCATCTTTGTCGTCGCGCTGTAGAGACTCCTAAGGGATTATGTAAATGATTTAGCAAATAGCTTGCTGGCAGTCCTTGAAGGGGAATTTAGTATTACTTCTACTCCTTCAGAGTATTAGTAACACTAAGAGTGGTTTTGAATTGCCTGCCCTTCTAGTACTATAGTAAGTCTGCACAATAATTTATTTAAATTAATGGCTGGTTTCTTTGAGACTTAGTATAGGTCTCAGATCAGACCTTGATTGGTTATTAATTTTTTATTGGTAGGGTTGTTGAAGAATGGACGGGATGTATTGGCTTATTGGTTAGTGGTTGATCAGATATGTGTGATCTTAACCAATATCCCAATATTAAAGGGTTCAAGGGTTCTATCAAAGGGGTGGTTCAGGAGAGGAACCAAGGATGGGTTTGCCCACAGGGGGGCTGGGTAGAGAAAAAAAAGGTTGGTAATCCCTTTTTGGTTGTGCTCTCTTTCTTGTAAGGGTAATTATTGAGTGATGGGTGGTTTCCTTTAATTTGGTGCTGAATAGCTCAGGTCACAGAAGGACCCTTATTCAAAGCACCTAATTGGGTGGTTTCAATGGTTGAAGAGGTTATAAAATTGGTATTTGATTTCCCTTTTTCTTTATTGTTACACTGACAATCTCCTTTTTTTTATATATCTGGGTAGGACCACATATGATTGGGTGGTAATTGGATGATGAGTAGTTGATGAGTGGGTGGAGCTCCTGGATGGTGGATGATGATGGTGATGGTAGTGGGGGATACCACCTGTATAGGGCAGAGAGGCCCTCCTTAAATATAAAATCTGGTCCTCAGGGGATGCTCAGGGCTGCCCCTGAGGGTGCCCTGGGGCTTCCCCTGTTACAGTGGGATACAGGTACATGAGACATTTTAGCTGGTTGGGAAAATCTAATACAGTTACATGAGGCATTTCTGCTGGTTGGGAAAACTTAATACAGTTACATGAGGAATTTCTGCTGGTTGGAAAGAGGTTGTACTGGGGTTACATGCAGGCACTTGCCTACATTAATTGCTGTGTAGTGCTGGGTTGAATTTGTGTTGTGGTGAACTGGTACTGGTGGGTTGTTTGGATCTACATGGTCCTAGCTGCCTGCATATATTGCTGGGTAGTCCTGTGGTATTTTCACTGGTGGTTGTTTGGTTACACATGGCCCAGACTGCCTGCATACATTGCTGGGTATTCCTGTGGTATTTTCACTGGTGGTTGTTTGGTTACACATGGCCCAGACTGCCTGCATACATTGCTGGGTAGTCCTGTGGTGCCTGTACTGGTGGTTGTTTGGATCTACATGGCCCTAGCTGCCTGCATATATTGCTGGGTAGTCCTGTGGTATTTGTACTGGTGGTTGTTTGGTTACACATGGCCCAGACTGCCTGCATACATTGCTGGGTAGTCCTGTGGTGCCTGTACTGGTGGTTGTTTGGATCTACATGGCCCTAGCTGCCTGCATATATTGCTGGGTAGTCCTGTGGTGCCTTGTACTGCTGGGTGTTTGGTTACACATGCTACTGGCTTATGGTTCTGAGTATACAGGTGAGGTGATTGGTTGTATGTTTGGTTGAGGTGTTATGTTGGGATGTTACTGGTATGTCTTTAGGGATTCCAAGTATACCCATATGGCCTTTCACTAGTTTGTGATACCTGGGTGTGATATGAGCTGTCCACAATTTATTTTGGCTGTATCTTCTAAACCATGAGAGATAGAGGGGTAGTTTGGCTGGGTGACTATGGGTTATTTTTGGTGTAGAATCCATTTATGAGGTTAAATTTACGATTGGGATTATATTTATACTAGAAAGTTGAGTCTGATGGCTATAGATTAGGTTTGGTCTACCACAGCGTGTCCCAATCTCCTCATTGCTACCGTCGCGCGGCGCTCATCCATGATTTACTGAATCCATCCCGACCGCACCCCCAAGCATTTGGCAAATCCTTGGATCCGTCAAACCTCTCATTGCACTTGATCTATCAGTCATGGATCTCAAGGCTGTCAGGATTTACTCAAATTTCTCAAACCAATCTCCTATCCGCCCATCCGCGCTCTCATGGACTTCATCCGTCACCTTTCCTGGGACTCTCCCACCTGCTTCCGCCTTTGGAAGAGTGCCAACAACCGCCCGCGGACATCCGCGGCGGTTTGGTTCATTTCTCTCTCCCACCCGCTTCCGCCTTCGGACGAGGGGTGGGTGGCTCTGGTATTGTTACGCGTTCCCATCCACAGACAGACACGAGTGACCACATGGTTGCCTTCCCTTTTCCACTCTATTTGTAGAATCTATTGTATATAGTCTAACAGGGCCTCCTGCCCATATAAGGAGGGGCTCTCCCCTGCCTTTTTGATCATCATCAAAAATCATCAGAACATGGAATGATCCAGCATGAAATCAGCACACCTTTGATCCTTGAGCCTCCATACTCAACCCTTGATCCCTGATCCTTATCACCAACCAATAGCCTTGCTGGTTGAAGAAAAATTTTGTCTGTTGGAATTTTTGAGTGTGTCATACCACTCCTTGATCCCTTTCTTTGACCATACTGGTCCTGATCCCTGATCACCTTTCTGGAGCCAATCACAATTGATTGAAGAGGTCTTATTAAGCTTAAGACCTGGAGTGTTATACCTCCCCTTAGCTTCTTTGGAGTTGCATTCTGCCAGCCTTCTCTTGAGTCCCTTGAGAAGTGTTGAGGTTATCCTTGCTTCAAATCAGTTACTGCTTGTTTTAGTGCTTCTTAAACATTGTGCTTTGTCTTGTACAGCCACCCTCAGTTATCTGGTACCCTTCAAGCGCTTGATTGCGGAGAGTTGGGAAGGTTCATTGAGAACCTGGAGGTTGCTTGGGTTTTAGTTGATCATCCCCAATCTTCTGCTGACAACCAGAGTAATTAGCTTGTGGGCGTTGTTTACACACAACAGCTTTTGTTCTTTGAACTCTAGGAAAACTTTAACTTCTTTTGTTCAAGTTTCCCCTGCATAATCTTGTCTCAGATAGTGCTGTTCCGTTGCTACCAAACTATTATAATCCTTATCCTCTACTCCTTGATTCCTCATTTATCAGGTTCTGGACCTTGATCTTGGTTACATTTAAATATTTTTGTAACACTCAGGAGGGCAGCCTAAACAGCACCTTTCCCCTCCGCAGAACTTCCACGGCCTAGCACCGTTTGGAGTCTTACAACGCGACTGGCTTTGGGGCCATTAGTCGCTCGTCGACATCCATTGCAATCTACTCGTTTGTTGCCAATGCCCTGACTTTGGCCTCCACTCTTGGCGCTACCCAGGTTCCGGGCGCGGTGACAATCCCAAGCAAGACCCGGGCGGTCTCGGCTTTAGCCTTTGCTCTTTCCCGCACTTGCACCATTGGTGGCGGCTTGTCCTTGGTCAGATCCACCGATTCACCTGTCGGGAATATGTACGTCATCCTGGATGTGCAAACAAGCCCCTTGTCCATGTCTCAAGTGAGGTTCTCACAAGCGGACTTCCAGTGCCCTCTCTCCCTGCAATATGAACACCGCGGCAACCCAAACAACCCGGATGGTCTGCTGGGGGGCTGGAACCCTTCTACCATGTGAGGCGGTACCGGGCGCGGTTGAGAAGGAGCCGCCAGAGACAGCGCGGTGTGGAAACTTTAGAGGTTATCCCTCACAAAGTTGCCACAGGTTCAGGAGTTCTTGGGTCAAAGCGTCTGTAAGGATTAGATACCAAGCGTAAAGAGAAGTTTTTGAGAGCCTCAAGAGGAGAAAAGGAGAGAAGAGGGGAGGGATTCTGTTTTCCTAAGTCCGCTCCCTTTTCCGCTCCCCCGCCTCCTGATGATACGATGGTAAGATGCCCCCCCTACAACCCGGAGTTGAGGGGAAAGGTATTTGAGCCCTCCCCCTCAACCCTAACCTAAGTACAAGCACATGAACAACCCGACAACAATGAAGAAGGAAACCCTAGGCCCAAAACCCTATCCCATATCCTAACCTGTACCCTGTCCGTATCCTATTCCGCTTGCTCGCCTGCCATTACACGCATCCGGTTTGTCCCCCGCGGCGTGGCCCTCCGCCGTGCGCTTCTCGAAGTTCACCACAATTGCCCGTATCCGCCCGACGCGCCGTCGTGAATTTCCTAGTCCCGTAGCCGGCCCGCGCTTGCGCGCGGCCGTCCACGGGTATAGCCCCGCAATTGCTCCGCCCTTTCCTTCCCTAACTAACCGCCCAAGAACCTGATCGGCCCGGCTCCATCACTGGGTTGGACACCCAAGCGGGTTGCAGCCCGCCTCCCCTAGTCAGACCCGGCCAGCAGCTGCGTGCTTTGCCCTGCTGCGCCTTCTGCTGAGCCCGCAGCGGCCACTGCTGAGAACAAGCGCACCCCAACTGCTGAGCACGACCTACCAGATGCTGAGCGCGCAGGCCGCAACGCAGTTCCCAATCCGAGGCTATATATTGACACCACAGCGGCTGTCGGAGCTGTGGGAGCCAATGTCCGGTTGAGGAAAACCCTTATGTCCCGCAGAATCTTCAACATCTCTCCAACTGATGGTCCCGCGGATTGTTGGGAAAGTCCTGCATGAGGAGGCAATTGGCGGCCGCGCGGCCGAGGTTTGGTCAGGGACCGGCGCCGAGATTGTGACCGATTTCTTGGAAGAAGACGGGTACGTTCGTGCTGTATCCGCGATGAGCTCATCCAAATCAATTTCGCTCTCCACAGCTTGACAGATAACCAAAAGATTGGGAAGAATTGCGACACTTCCATCCAGCAACCTCTTAACCAGACCGTGGTCATACAGGTATTGCTGCACTCTGGAACAGAGCTGTGGCGCAAGACCCCCCAGAAACGCCCGCTTGATGGCACCCGTCTGGCCCGCGACGACCTTGTTCTTTGCCAGGTAGCCGTAGATTTGCTCAAACTTTGACATATATTCCACTAATCCTTTGCGCAATCGCACCCCGCCATTCTTGCTTGCTTCCTCCACGGCTTGATCAAAGTTGCTTTCTTGGAACCGGGGTTTGCGCTTTCCCCACCTTGCCAACATCTTGCTTTTCAACTTCCCCCAGTCTTGCCTCTCATAACCAATCATTTCCTCCATGTCCCGCAGCTTCTCCTCCTTGGTAATGAACAGAACAATGGTCCAAACCTTATCCGCGCCCAACGCGCCCTCCAAATCCGCAATCCCTTTAAATCTAGAAAGAAACTGCTCAACGTCCAAGGTACTGAACCAAAGGTGAGGGAAATCCCTCGGCCTCAAGCAAACGCGGCAAGGGACCTCTGCCGCCATGTCCGATGACCCTTCCAAGGGAGGAGCAAACCCGCTAACTCTGGGAGCATGAGCGGATGGCGGCGGAGGGGGTTGAGCAGCAAGAACGGGAGTCAAACGTAGAGGATAGGGAAGGGGAGCATTGGATCCCGGAGCAGTTGTTGGAAACATCCTGCGTTATCTTCAAGGGACTGAGAACGGATTGAGTTTCCCGGCCAGACCCCCAGATGTGGAAACTTTTGAGGTTATCCCTCACGAAGTTGTCCCAAGTCACGGAGTTTGATAGTTCTAGCGTCTGTAAGACTCAAGGATGATTCCTTTTCCGGGAGAGAGAGAGTGAGATTCTAATCTTCCTTTTTCCTATTCCCCCCTCTGTGTGTGTGTGTGTCCCCCTCCAACCCGTGCTGAGGGGAGAGGTATCTTATATCCCCTCCCCTCAGCCCTAAACTAAGTACAAGCACAAAGACAAACTGACAACCATGAAGAAGAAACCCTAGACCCAGAACCCTAACCCATCCCCCAACCCATACCCTATCCCTTCAGCTCGCCTGCCATCTTGAACATCCGGTTTGTCCCTTGGGGCATGGCCCTCTGCTGCGCGCTACCCAAAGTTCACCGCGCTTGCCCGTATCCGCCCGACGCGCCGTCTTGGATTTCCCATCCCGTGGCTGGCCTGCGCTTGCGCGCGGTTGTTCACGCATATAGCCCCGCTGTTGCCCCGCCTTTTCCTCCCCCGACTAACCGCCCAAGAACCTGGTTGGCCCAGCTCCATCCGTGAGTTGGATATCCAGGCGGATTGCGGCCCGCCTCCCCTAGTCAGGCCCGGCCCGCAGCCGCGTGCTCGATCCGCTGCGCCCACTGCTGAGCCTCGCGGCAACTGCTGCTGAGCCCGCAGCTGCTACTGCTGAGAACCGGCGCACCCCCACTGCTGAGCCTAACCTACCAGATGCTGAGCGCGCAGGCCGCAACGCAGTTCCTGACCCAAGGCTATAAAATGACACCACAGCGCGGGGTTATGGACAAAACTGGTTTTTGTCCATAACTCCTAAACTAAACACAATTATGGGTTTCTGACCAAATTTTTGGTCAGAAACCTATACCTGCGGATGTGATGGGAGGGTGCACAGGTGAACCATGGTTCTACCTGAAAGAGTGGGATTTTGGGGGTGGTTCCAGTGGGTGACCCTACCTGAATTGGCTCCACAAATCCATTTTTTCATAATATTCTTGGATTTCTTACGACTTAAGGTTTTATTCCTTAATTTTATTTTATTTTATTATTTCCGTATTTGTTTATTATTAATTTATATTTTATTTGTTTTTAGGCTTTTGTCAGTTGGTTCTGAATAGTAGCCAGCTGACAGTACTACTCTAGCATTTTCTACATCATACCATCCCCAAACTTACTGATTAGCTGAAAGGATGATACTGGCCCTAGAAGATATGCTAAGGAGGTTCTTTAGCTTTGGTCTAGAATACAAAAACTTTGATGGTTATTGCCATGATTGGGTAAGCCTACTCCCAGCCCTAGAAATGGCTTATAAAAGCAGTAAAAATTCTACTACCAAAGAAGCTTCTTACATACTAGAAAGAGGATGGATTCCAAAACTCCCTAGGAATAACTTGAACTATAACTTAGCCACTGTTCATCCAACATCTCTTGACTTTAAGAAGATGATAGATCTGGCAAATAATCATCCTCAGAAATGTGTAGAAGAAGCTGTTGAATACAACAAACAAAGATGGGAAAAATCCCATAAAGAACCTGACTTTAAAATAGGAGATCAGATCTTGATATCTACAACCAATTTCAACAACCTAGCAGGCAACAGAAAACTGAAACCAGCCTTTGTTGGACCATTTTTTATCTAGAAGATGCATGGAAAAAATGCTGTGGGAGTAATCTTGAGTGAAGAATTATCAAGAAAACATCCAGTATTTCCTGTTAGCCTAGTCAAGCACTTTCAACCAAGAGAAGGAAGCCACCTCCCTCCAGCAATAATCCCAATAGAACCTGACCCTGTGAAAGAAAAAGGGAAATTCAGCAGGATATTGAGAGATAAGAAAGAGAGAGTACAAGGAAAAGATATCAGACTATACTTAGTAAGATACAAAGGAGAATCTGCAGACAAAGATGAATGGTCACCAGAAAATAATATACCTGATGGACCAATACATCTCAGAAACTACAGAGCCAGCAAAAGGAACTGAAGCACATATGCAGTTAATTTTTTCTCCCAACGTCCTCCAGATTATTTTTCAGATATGGCCATATCTTGGAGTGGGGGAATGTCAGCTTGCTACTATTGCAGAGAAAGCTGCAAAAGTAACAAAAAAACATGAAAATAATAATCATAAAATTAACCTAAGAAGGAGTAGGAAAACCTTAAATGTTATTAAAGAAATTATTTCTCCACCCAAAATTAGGTAGGGTCACTCACTGACCCCACCCTTGAAATCCAACTCCTTATATTTTTAAATAATTAAGGAAAGAAAAACCAAAATACTACGGATCCATTATTGAGCTTTTTGGCCAATTAAATTTTTCACAAACATCTTCACGTATAGGTTTCACACCTAAAATTCAGTCGGAATTGAGGAGTTGTGTATATTTTAGGAGTTACGGGCGGAAATGTGTTTTGTCACAATTCCCGCACGCAGCCGGGGCAGCCAATGCACCTGTGCGCGGCTGAGATACAGCCTTGTCACTCCGTCAAGGTTGTGTACCCAGCCCTGGGCCTCTTACAAGTACGCGGCCGCAGGACTACGGGTTGACAGAGTGACAGGTGGCCTGGGAGGCTCATGTACTGCGTAAACATGCTACAACCTACACAAGAACTTTCTACATATGTAATAAATGTTCCCGTGGATAATATACTGTCTAAAAATACCTAATATTATATAAAAACACATAAATAATCCTTAAACGTATTTTTTACTCAATATAATTCAAGTACCAAGAATGTTGAAAATAAGACAATGACAACTTCTAAAGAAATATTAAAATACTTTAATATACTTTTATGAGAATTGCTAGACATCAATATCTTTGTGACATAAAAAGGAAACTAATGATGTAAAAATATTACATGAATTTACATGACTTATATTTTTAAGTAATTATCTTAGTAAATCAACTGGAACTCAAAAATAAGGAGTAAAACAAATATTATGACTTTTACTCCAATTATATAATACAAAATTAGAACTTACCTGACATCAAGATGTACGTAGAAATGTCTATTAATATAATTTTTAAATTACTGGGAACATTTACTAAGGATAATTAATTAAATAATACATAAATAGTACAGATTAGTGTTATTCACACGTCCTAATGTCCATTATAAAGTGGAATAATTCCCATACCCTGTGGAATTAGATTCTACCCGTGCTTTAGCACCAAGAACACATGACAGGCTACCCCTGGTTACCCTGCTAGCCTTAGTGTCCATCCCTTTGAGCACCTAAAACCCTCAGAAGGACAATATTGGGACTCCAAAAGCTATAAATAAAGAGCTCTTTTCAGGATATTGATGGGCAGAGACCCAGTAATATAGATATCCAGACACCGTGACAAGGTAATCAAATACTTATAAGAGATAAGCAAGTGATTTTTGGCAATGTCTGATCAGTAATATCTGTCCTCAACCTCTTTTTGATCAATTAAAACTGCTGAACAACCTTATAACCCCAGTATACAGGTTTAACCCATCAGTACACGTCTCAAACAGATACCCAAAGGATTTGATAATATACCAGTAAGTCTTATCATCCTTTCTCTGTTGTGGTAGCTTGGCTACAAGGCCCTACCACTCCACTGCGTATTTTATATACATATTATCTTTGGGTAAAATATTCTTTAAACTAAAGAGCCCAAAGTAACCAGGACTACGTGTTTTTGTACTGAAATTACTGAAGAGGGGTGTTAAAGATCCCCAATATAATTGTTGCCCCTCTATAAAAATATTTAATAATCAATTCATTCATATTGATTTAATACAATAAACAATAACCAAACCACTTAACCTTGCGATAAGCTTAATCCAAATATTCTACGGATTTTTGCTGCATTTATTAAATAATATATTTATTATTTACTCTATCACCTCTGGTAGCTAAAGGATAGCAAGGGTCTTGGCATCCAGGAGGCTGAAACTGGTCAACTCCTGGAGGAAAAAAGAACTTCTCTCTTTTGCCACCAAATATAAGGCAGTTGACAAGAAGGTCCAACCAGTCAAGCATCCTATGCGTCTCAACCTTAATACTCCCCTTATGCGTCCTCCCTTATCTTGTGATCCTTACTGTGGTCTTCCTCAACTGTTACCAGTCCCTTTGTGCTCAATTATTGAGTCACTGCAGAACGTCTGGAGGTGGTCAACTTTGGTCCAGAGGGATGGCTTCTTCCTGATGAGTTTAATTTGATAAAAAATGTCTTATCTCTAAGGGGAAAATATATTTCTTTCTGTGAAGAAAAGAGAGGTCTCTTGAAAGAATCCCATGGCCTCCCTTATATAATCCCTGTAGTTGAACATGATCCTTGGCAAAAGAAGAAGATCCCTATCCCTGCTTCTAAAGTTGACAAATTTATCAAGTTGGTCCAAGAACAAGTTTGTAATGGCCTATATGATCAGTGAACCTCTAGTTATTCCAGCCCTGCCTTCTGTGTCTTCAAAATTAATGGTAAACTTGGAATATTTCATGATCTTCAACCTCTAAATAAGGTTACTAGCAAAGACTCTGGTATTCCTCCTGCTACTGAAGAATTTTCTGAATCTTTCTCTGGGAGATCTTTCTATGGTCTAGGGGAAATTATGGGTGGCTATGAAAAACAATCCTTACATCCTATTTCTTGCCCTCTCACTACTTTTTATACTAATCTTGGTCAATTTCAACTTAATCCATTGCCTCAAGGCGCCACTAATTTGGTTGCAGTCTATTGGGCTTAGATGATGTGGATCCTCCAGGATGAAATCCCTGATCATTCTGGTATCTTTATTGAGGAAAGTGGAATTCAAGGTCCAGTTTCTGACTATGAAAATTATCTCTTGCCTTGGAATTCAGGAATTTGTTGTTTTATCTGGGAATATTCTACTGCCTTGGAAAGGTTTCTTTTTTGAATCAAGGAATCCGTCCTTACTTTCTCTGGATCCAAACTGGCTGCTTGTGTCCTTGCTCTGGAAATTTTTGGTCATGTGGTCTGCAAGGAAGGAAGAAGGATGGCACCAGCCAAAGTCAAAAAGATCATCTCTTGGCCCACTCCAATCAATCCCACCAAATTTATGGTCTTCCTAGGTGTTGTCACTTATGTTAGAATCTTTATCCCATTCTGATCCAAAATATGTGCATCCTTATGTTGTCTAACCAGGAAAGATGCTGAATTGATTTGGGCCCAAGATTGTGAACATGCTTTTGAGTTGCTCAAAATGATGGTTGGAAAATAAATAGTCTTGAAAAAAATTGCTTATGGACCTGGGGCTGGCAAGATAAAGCTGGCTTTTGATTCTATTTATCAATCTGTTGGGGCTGTTCTTACTCAGGAAGATGAAAATGGTTGGGACCATCCTGCTCTTTATGAATCTTTGCTATTTTCAGATGTAGATTCTAGGTAATCTCAGCCCAAATTGGAACTTTGTGGTGTAGCTTGAATGATGAAGAAACTTCAAAATGGTCTCTGGGGCCAACATTTTGAACTACAAGTCAGTACTCAATCCATCATTGAAATGATCAATGCTCCCAGCCTCCCCAATGCTCCTATGACCCGTTGGGTTGCCTTTATCCAGCTTTTTTCTTTTGATATTGTTCACAGGCCAGGGAAATCTTTCACTATGCCTGATGGTTTATCTCAACAACCTCTTGGAGACAATGAATCTGATGTTGTAATGGATTTTGATAAAGAAGAACCTTTTATCCAACCTGTCTTCTCTTTCTCTTTTCAAGATTATTCTGGCTTTCAACAAGGTTACTGGCTTAAATTAGACACTTTTAACTCTTCAAAAACCTCCTGATCTCTCTGCAAAAGAATTTTGATATCTTAAACAAAATTCCTCTAATTTCCTTGTCCAAAGCTCTAGGCTTATGAAAAGAGGAAAACCTTGTGCTCTTATTGTTGTTACTATCACTTCTAAACAAGATTCTATTCTTAAAATTCTTCTTGAAGGTCTTGGTCCTTGTGGGGAAACCAAAGCTTATTCACAATTATCCAAACAATGCTGGTGGCCATCTCTGAATAAATGCATCTCTCAATGGTGCAAGAGTTGTGAAGTTTTTCAAAAATGTGATTTTAGGTGTCCAGAAAAATTTTTTTATCCTACTGGGGAGTCCACTGTCTTTTGAAGGATTGCTATGGATGTGGTTCATATTAAGGCAGGTGGTGCTAAGTATCTCATTGTGGCTAGAGATGATTTTTCTGGACGAGTTGCAGCAAATCTTCTTACAAATCTTAGCTCTGAATAAATGGAAGATTTCCTCTATGAGACCTGGACAATGCATTAAGGCCTGGCTCAATCTTACTCTACTGATGGTGGCTCCAAATTTGGTGGCAAACTTTCTGAAATGATCAAATCTCTTCCTGGACAACAAAGATTTACTACCCCTTACTATCCTGAAGGCCAATTCATGGTGGAAAAAGTCCATGATCCTTTGAAGGCTGCACTTGTTAAGCTTTCTGGTGAAAGTGGCAAGAATTGTTGCAAATTCCTTCCTCTTGTTCTTTTCTCTGATTGAATCTCAACAAAAAGGACTACTGGCTACTCACCTTATGAATCTATCTTTGGTCAAAGAGAAGTTCTTCCTTTGGATCTGGAAATTGAATCTTTCTTGGGTATCCCTTGGGACAAGGTGTCCTCAACTACTGATCTGTTATTTGATAGATCCAAGCAACTGGAGAAAAGTGAAGATTTTTGTGATGAATCTTATCAGAAGATGATGGAGTCCCAAGCAAAATCAGTTCAGTATTGGTAGGATAAGCACTCCAATCAAATAAGGGACTTCTTGAACCCTGGTGATCTATTTTTATCTTATAATCAATCTGTGGAGACCCAGTGGGGCAAGATTTTCTCAAATTGTTGGAATGGTCCTTATTGTGTGGTTTGCCAGGTTAGAGGTGGATCTTATATTTTGGAGGAGCTGGATGGTACTCAACTGGCAAGAAGGTTCTCTGCTGATCAATTCAAGAAGTTTTATTGTTGTGGAGGCAACTTATCTCATAAGTAAGTCCTCAAAATTGTGAACCACCAGGGTTATTTGCTGCGTTTTGTTGTAAACTCTACTGTATGCCACATACGTGAGCACCTGGGACACATTCTGTGTCTTTATCTCTGCCGCTTCTAGGGTTTTTTTGGATGGATCAAGATATTTTCCAACTCTTCAGTCCCTCTCAAGATCAAGAAATGGCCAATTTTCTGTTCAATTTCCTTATAGTTCTACTTCAGGATGCAGAATAGGGACAGTCTGTAAGTTGGGGAGAGATGTGGTGACCAATCCCGGACACCTCACGGATTATGGAAATCTTTGAATTTTTTTTTTACATCCCCTTATCCAATCTTCTTCATCAACCAAAAAAAATCCACTCTCATTTGTAAGTATCTTGTAAATAGTCTACAGGCCTCTGGGCTACAAAAGTAGGGGCTCTCCCCTGCCTTTTTGCATCATCTGATCCAATCCATCTCACAGAGTAATAAATAATCTGATCATTCCAGAGGGCCTCTTTCCCTTCATATGCAACCTTTATTCTGCATATATCTGTTGATTTCCCCTTGATCCTTTGAGACGCCATACTCATACCTTAGTCTGTCCATCTGTGATATTGATCCTTATCACCAACCATAGCCTTACTGGTTGAAGAGAATTTTGTCTGCTAGAATTCTTGAGTGTGCTATACCACTCTTGATCATTTTTTCTGACAATACTGGTCTGATCTTTGCCTGTGTCAAAAAAGGTATGCACTTACGCTTTAGAGACTCCAAGGGATAATGGGATTATTTAGCAAAAGCTTGCTGGCAGTCACTAGAAGGGGAATTTAGTTTACTACTAGTCTTGAATAGATAGAGGTAAGCTAAGGTGGTTTTGAATTGCCTGCCCTTCTGAACTATAATAAGTCTGCACAATAATTTTTTTAATTAGTGGCTGGTTTCTTTGAGACTTAAAATAGGTCTCTTATCAGACCTAGATTAATTATTAATAGAGATTTTCAGGAATTGCAAGACTATTCCAGGTTGGATTGAATTATTGGCAAGCTTCCACTAATTAATAATCAAGAACTTTTGACTTTTCTGACTATTTTTCCAATTCCTTTTAAAGGATTTAAGGGTTGACTAAAAGGTGTTTAACCAGTAGGAGGACCCAAAGATGGGCTTTACCACAGGTAGCTGGGCGGATAAAAAGCTTGGTTGGTTCTTCTGTTGTGCTCTTCCTCTTTTATCAAATTAACTAATCAAAAATAAAGGGTTTTCCCTCATAAAAATAGGTGCTGAAGAACAGGCCTTTTCTCAAGAACCTTCTTCAAAAACACCAGGATTTGGGTCAAATGGTCAATGATAATTTTGTTTTTGATCCTTTATTTTCTTTTCACTTGATTTTGGTTTGCTTATAACTGGGTACTAGGTAAGTAACTGGTCAGGCAGATGCCATAATTCTCACACTGGGCAGAAGCCATGCTAGACAACTTGGATAGGGAAAAAGAGGCCCCTTAAATAGAAAAATACTTCCTCAGGGGATTCTCAGGGCTCCCCTGAGTGCGGTTCTGAGCCTCTCTCTGCACTGTTGAAGCACAGGAGGGTACAGTTACATGAGACAGACCATACTGGTGATAAAATGTGTAAATCAGGCTGAGAGATAACTGTATTTTTTAGTTCAATCTTTGAGAGTCAGGCTAAGATATGAGCTAACAGATAATAATTGTGTGATCTGGAATCTTCTGAGTTCTTATCTTGTATAAAAAATGATGAAGAAGTTGCCTGCAGCTTGAGTTAATTTTTCTGGTTAGTAAAAGCATGAAACATGCTTGGCAGCTGCAAGCCCTCTTTGGTGGCTTGAATGGTTTGACCTGCATGGTTTTGGTGGTGGAAAGTCATGTTCTGGGTGTTTCTTAGGACGCTTCTGAGCCCCTTTCATGTATAAAATGTTGCAGGAACTACCTGCATGCTGTTTCAATGTAATTAGTTTTGGAGATAAGAGGTATGCTGTTTTACTGCATGTCCCCTTGGGTAACTTGAGAGTGTGGCTTGCAGGTTTTGTATGGTTGATATGGTGGCAAACTGAGTATCTGAGCAAGGACACTTCAGAGCTCTTATCTGGTGGTGAAAGTTCTAGAAAATTCATGTGTACTTTTTTCTTGCTGGTTGGTGAGAATTAAGAGATACTTGGCTGCATCAGCCCCTACTTCTGTTGGTGCATGTGTGTGTGTTGTATGGTTGGAATGATGGCAAAATGAGTATCAGAGTGCTTGAGAGGACGCTTCAGAGGGCTTATCTGGTGGTGAAAGTTCCAGAAAAGTCATGTGTACTGAGTTGTTATTGCTGGTTGGTTAGAATTAAGAGATACTTGGCTGCATGAGCCCCTACTTCTGTTGGTGCATGTGTGTGTGCTGTATGGTTGGAATTGTGGCAAAATGAGGATCAGAGTGCTTGAGAGGACGCTTCATAGGGCTTATCTGGTGGTGAAAGTTCCAGAAAAGTCATGTGTACTGAGTAGTTATTGCTGGTTGGTGAGAATTAAGAGATACTTGGCTGCATGAGCCCCTACTTCTGTTGGTGCATGTGTGTGTGTTTTATGGTTGGAATGATGGCAAACTGAGTATCAGAGTGCTTGAGAGGACGCTTCTGAGGGCTTATCTGGTGGTAAAAGTTCCAGAAAAGTAGTTTAACTTGCTTTCATAGTACTGGTTGTAGTGTAACATTGGTACTGATATGGTTTAAGTCCTGCTGGTATGGGGTATGTTGTTTTGTTTTGTGGTTATTTTGAGCATAAACTTTTTATTATATATTCAATGAAGACTTTCCATTAATCCATGTGACATAATGCAGTCTGTGCCAGGTGTTGGGTTGTTGTTGTGACAGTTGTTGATATGGTTGAAGGGTTTTATCTGGTGATTGATTTGGGTTTTCAGGTTGGTTTGAGTTTAGAGCATAGTTTATGCAGGGTTTGGAATTTATTTAGTATTTTCTTGAATTTAATTTGATATAATAATAATAATTAATAAGACAAAATGAGTCTGATGGCTATAGGACAGGTTTGGTTTACCACAACCCGTGTGCTACGTATAAGTGTAATCCAATTGGGATGCACATATGGACCTCTCTGGCCCATTGGAAACTCACGCGGACCATACAGGCCTTTGTGGATGTCACGTATTTTGGGAAACTGGCCTCAAAACGCATGAAACAAGCTCATTGGTACATGGGCCCTATTGAGCCTGGTGAGGTGTATGGGCAAAAACAGCCAGATGGGCTTGTATGGGCATAATTGGGACCAAGGTTTATTTTGGACATACTTGGCCAGAGTGGCTGGAGCACCTAAGTATGTTTTACTTATTTTCCAGGCTTGGGGCGGCCCATTGGGGCCGCCACCCATGTTTCAGCCCGCTTGGGGCTGCCGCCAGTGTTGCAGCCCGCTTGGGGCCATTGTTTTTGCCTATGGCTTGTTGACGGGGCCCAACGGCCCGTGCGGGGGCATTGTAGGGGGGCAGCGCGGCTGCCGCGCAAGGTGGCGGCCGGTTGTTGGAGCCGCAGGGCTGGGGCCAACAGCCCCAGCTCCTCCCCCTCCCCTTGATCCCCATTGCAAGGGGGAAGGGGAAGGCTGGCTGGGTTGAACCAGCCAGCAACAGGTTGCAAGGAGCAACCGGTTGTGCTGGGGGGGGAATTGATCACCCCCCCACCAAAGGTGGTGGCTAGGCGGGTCACATCAATGCAACCGGCGGTGGGGGGGAATTGACCACCCCCCCACCAACAAAGGGGCGCTCTCCCCCCCCCCCCCCCCCTTTACCAAGGGGGAGGAGCGACGGGCTGGAGGGGACCTGACCACTCTCCAGTCCTCTTACCCTAGCAACGCCCTAGAGGTATTGACCCCCAGGGCCCCTGGTAGGGGGATTTGACTGCCCCCTCCAGGGACCTGTGAGAAAGAGGGGGGGGACAGCATGTCTGCTGGTCACCCCCCCCCCCCCAAGTGTGTTGAGACCAGACCCAGGTGTGTCCTGGGTCCCTCCTGGCCATGTGCATGGCCAGGGGCTGGTTGCATGAGGCAACCAGCCAGCATGTGAGGTAACAGGCTGGTTGTAATAGACAAAAGGCCAGGTTTTTGAACAGTTAAGGGGCTGGTTCATCCCCATTGAGGTGGAAACACCAGATATAACCGGAATAGGCTGGTTTTAAGGGTACAGGAACTGATGCCATGTGGGCTGATGTAGTCCAAACCAAGTAACAAGGCCTGTAGAGCATGTAGATTTCTTTTGGGGCGGAAAATTTTACTTTTGGCTTGTTGTATCATGGTCTCACAAGAGGCCAATCTTTTTTACTTCAGGAGCTATTCTCCCTGCTTTTTTCCATCATCCCTTAATCATCTAATCAAATTCATCAATGATATCATCCAAAGTATTGCCCCATTGTGAGATCTCATCAAGCAATTTGTCAGCCTACTAGATGCCAAGGACCTCACTCCTTCTAGCTACTAGTGGTGATAGAAAGTTTGGATCAAAAATAAGATAAAATGCCAGGTATATGATTTGGCTAAAAGGGTTAAATTTATCTATATATTTATAAAATAAATTTAAATGGAGGGGCCAAGACCTTAATGGGGTTTTTGAGCCCTCCAGAACACAGGTATATGTCTTTTAAGGAAAATATAGGAGCAATTGTGGTTCCTGTGGGGTTGACAAGGATTCCTTTCAAGAAGGGTGTGTGTACTTTCCTTGGGGCATAGGTTATGCAAAACCTAAAAAAAGGGGTATAAGTCAGCAGGATCACTTACTAGGTCTAGATCTGGACTTATTCTTGATGAATGGGCCAATATTCAAGGATTGAGGGTGCTGGAAGTTGGTACTGGAGCAGGCTGAATGGTTGGTTGTTCAATTTGGCCAAAAAACAGGGATTCAAAAATTATGGTCTACAATTTTATCAGAAAGTGGTCCAGGATCACACACTTATTTCTTATAAGGGTTTGATTTCTTGAGGAAGAAAATATCTGAAGCAATAATGACTATATGACTGGATGAATCTGGTAGAAATAGCTGGGGGAAGGTCCTTTATTTATATTGTTTGGGTCCCCTCATGGTACAGTCCTTTTACCAGCCAAAGGAGGGTGACCCAGGCTAGTGCTGAGGCCAAGGAGCCATCAGTGTTTTTGTGTGGACCTTCTCTAGTTACTACAGAGGTACAGGAAGCCCTATGTCATCATGCTTGGGGCTTGATACACGTTTCCAAGCCTCAAGTGATATCATTGTACCAGCCATGTATCCTGATTTGAGGCTAATAATGTAAGTACAGGCCCTTGTTTACTGAGGCTAGGGACTTGGAAGTATGTCCTAGACCTCTGAAACCTAATCGAAACTTTGATTTTGAGGCCTTATTGGTCATTATTGGTTGTGTATGGGCTAATTTGTAATGTAACAGCCACAAATACATACAGGGGCCTTTCTTCCTTAATTGGGTTACACAGGGTTTATCTGAGGTTTGGGGGCTTTGGGAGTGTTCTAGCCCAAAGCAGGAAATCTGCTGTAGCTATAGTGGTTGTCCTGGGGTGCTACAGTATCCTCTTAGTACTGTAATAGGGCTGTAACATCCCTTTTTGGGAAAATTACAGGAGCCCTGTATCTGCTAATGGGTACATATCACAATGGGTAAATATTAAATTAGGGTGCAGGGCCCTAAATTCCGAATTTGTGGTGGTTAAGCTTACATAATTATGGGCTTCCGACCAAACTTTTGGTCAGAAACCAGTACTTGCGGATGTTACAAGCAAGGGTACATGAGTGAGCATAGTTCTACTTGAAGGAGTCGGAAATGGGTGGTGGTGCCAGTGGGTGACCCTACATAAATTGGAACCAAAAATCCATTTTTTTAATAATATTTTTGGATTTCTTACAAATTAAGGCTTCATTCCTTATTTTTATTTTATTTTATTATTTCTGTATTTATTTATTAATTCATTTATATTTTATTTGTTTTAGGCTTTAGTCAGTTGGTTCTGAATAGTATCCAGCTGACACAATTATTGACACAAGGTGTCCAGCATTTATTTTGCTTTAAATACTGCTCATTTGCCTAAGCTAAATCCTGGCCATAATTATAACAGCCTGATCACATTTCTGAATCCAGTCATGTTTGACTGAGTGGTTTCTTTAAGCTTGAAACCTGGAGTGTTAGACCTCCCTTTATTCTTTAAAAGTTGAATTCCACCATGCTACTCTTGAGTTCCTTGAGAATCTTTGGGCTATTCTTGTTTGAATCTGTTATTGCTGTGCTTCTAGAGCTTCACAAACAAATTTCTTTTGTTTTTTTCAGCCACCCACAGTTATCTGTTACCCTTCAAGTACTTGATTGCAGAGAGTTGGGAAGGTTCATTGAGAACCTGGAGGTTGATGGGGATTGATTTGATCTTTCCTAATCTTCTGCCAACAACCAGAGTTATTAGCTTGTGGGTGTTGTTACTTACAACTGCCTTGTTCCATTGAACTCTGAAAAAAGATTTGACTTATTTTTTTCAAGTCTTTTGCTGCACCATCTTGCCTCAGATAGTGTTCATTCCATTGCTACCAACTATTCTTGAGCTCATCCCTTAAATTGATTCCTTATTTACAAGTTCCTGGACCTCAATTCCAGTTAAATTTAAATATTATTGTAACTCTTAGGAGGGAAGCCTAAACAGCACCTTTCCCTCAGCAAAACTGCCTGCCGCTTAGCACTGTTTGGAGTCTTACAACGGGAATTTCAAGAACTTTGTTTTTTGACATTCTAACACAGCAGGCCTTTAGAAAGTATTCTTAAACCCTTATGGCTAATCTTTGATAATTTTGGGACCAGTCAAACCCCTTCAAAAATCCAGTCAAGGAATTAACAAAATCCAAAAAAAACTCATTTTTGGAGCTATTCCTTTGGCTTTTGGCTTAAGTCTTTTTTGCACTTTGAAGTCTCACAATATTTATAAATCAGCTGAAGAGCTTTAAAATATTTATTTGAGATTTTTCGGATGTATCCTTGGCATCCAAAAATTTCTTCAAGAACTTTCTCAGTTACTTTCTGTTTTTTATCCCAAGAAAAAAAATAACTATGAATGGGCCATCAACCAAATTCAGGTGATATTATTAGAACATCAAGAAACTAGGTTTAGTGTGACTGATAAAGAAAAAGTTCAATTAATTCCATAGAAAACGTTTTCCCATCTGCTCATCACCTTCTCTGTCTGCCATATTTTCACAAATATTCAAACCAACTGCAGGAAGCATTTCAAGTCTGAACATGAATGGAAGCTCTTTCAGAAAAACTGCCAAAAATTGGTCAACTCCAAATCTCAAGCTATTTATCAGGACAATTTCACCAAACTTTCTCTAGTATGGAATGCTGTCACATTGGACTACCTCATTGAAAACTGGGTCCCACTCAAAAAAAAATTGTCTCTTAGTTGACCAAAAAATACTCTCATTTTGGAAATACAAGTAAATCAAGAATAGAAGGCCTTCATTCTCACATCAAACGCTTCATCACATCCTCTCCTGGCTCCTTTTCCAATTTTGTTGATAAGACATATAATTCTATTAACATCCAAATTCATGAAAAAGCTATTGAAGCCTCCCAGCAAGGTTTCAAGCAGCTCATTTGTTTTCCTCACTGTCTGGACCATCTTTCTGGAAAGATCAGCCATTATTACCTCAAGACCATTCACTCATTTGATAAAGTATCTGATTCTTCAACCACTTGCATCAACTGTGATGACTCTTCTTATATGGGTATACCATGTTTTTACAAAGTAAAATCAGCTATCTTCAAGGGTGAAATTTTCCAAATTGAGGATTTAAATCCTCAATGGCATTTCAAACCCTCCTTTTCAGTAAGTTTTTTTCTTTATACAAGTTCAAATGAATAATATTCTGATTAATTTCAAACTTTCTTTCTGCAGTTAAATTCCAGCTCAGAATCAACTGAAGAATCACCCAGCCTTGAACAGCCCTCAAGATCAACCAATGAACATAGATATCTTACTAAATTGTTTGAATAATTGAAAAAATGGCCGCCTGGAGAACAACATTATTATCTGGGTGAAACACGGAAGCTTTACCATGGAAAGTATCAACTTGTTCTGATTCAAATCCCAATTCTACTCAAAGATCCACGATAAGAGGAATACCCAAAGGAGAAGCAAATAATTTCATGAAGATATCTCAATCCTCAAGTAAAAGGGATCCATCTGGCTTTGAATATTTAGAAGAACCAAAGAGGAGAGGAAGGCCAAGGAGAAAATTTTCAGCCAATTCAGTGGTCATTAATTAATAAATCTTTGAGAAAGAAAAAAATATAACTCATTGTTTTTATGTAATCATTCAGGTTTTGAGAAAGTGAAAGGCAAAAAAGGAAAAAGGGAAGGGAATGAAGGAGGAATCAGATTGAGATTTAAATTTATATTTATACATAATCATCTCAATATCAACCAAAAATTTCATTTTTACAACATGGGATGATTTTGTGACAGAAGAAGATAATTCAGAAGATGAGGAGCTCCCAGATTTGGATGTCATTAAGAAAGTGACATTATATTTTCTTTTTTTATTGAGTGAATTTTTATTCATTTTCCCATTTAATCTTTTTTCAGAGGTCTGGAAGTGTTTTCACTAAGAGGCCCCCTCCCCCTGATTAAAATTCTGGGACTAGAATCAAGAGACAAAAGCACAAAAGTCAAGATGATGAAGACCCTTACCATCCAACTTGAAAGCATGTTTTGCGCAAACAGCAACAAAAATAAGTGAGAAAGTGAGTGAATTCAATAATACCTGATTTTTTCAGTTTTTCTGATTTTTTTTTTGGAATTTTTTATAGGTTTCCTGCACATTATCATATTCTGCTTGTTGAATCTTTGAGCAAGTTTCAATGGAACAATTGAGTGGAATTTTCTCAACATATTCAATTTTAGAATCAATTCTGATTTTTTCTTTTAGTTCCAATGCAAAGACTTCATTTCCCCAGCAATAGCTATTGCCCATATATCCCACTGTCAACATTTTCTGGGAGATTTTAACTGTGGTTTCAGAGCAGTAGCTATTGGTTTGGGATGGAAATCCAAAGGCTGGATTGAAATGAGGAAAGAAATGATCAAAGAGCTGGACACCAACCCAATCTTCCATGATTCAAAATTAATGCATGAAATCTGGGTTGAAAAATTTCAAGAGGCAAGGAGGCATTTCAAACACCTCTCTGGACCAGCTCCAATAAACATGTGGATGAAGTTCCTCTGCCATGGCTTTCTTCTTGCTGAAACTTATAAGTGTCCAGTGGTTCTGTTTTCTTCTTTAATGACTTGCAATTATTTTCCTCTGTATTCCCCTCCCACTCCAAATCCAAAATCATCTCCTATTTGCTTAAATATTTTAAAAGATTTCAAAAATATAGTCCCATTCAAGTTCAAATCTGATCATTGGCCAGCTCCCAAATTGGATCCAGTGTGGAAAATCTTTGTGACCAAGGATTCCAAAGCTTGGATGACCATTATTCAGAAGAATTTGGAGCTTGGTGATGAGGTTTTGTTCCCAAGGAGTAAATCCAGAAAAAACGTAAAACCCATATTAGTTGAATAATATCAACCAAAATTATTTCTATAGTATTTTTAATAAAATTTTGTATTTGTATTTATTAAAACAGAACAAAAATTAGAACCAAAAATGTGGACCACACCTTTTATTTTTAATTATTTTCATTATTCTGAATAATTTGGGGGTAAACCCTGTGATAAAATCTCAGCTAAATTTTTTATTCAATTTTTTGATGTTGATATTAATTTTTGCAAAAACAAATTGACACAAACATTGATTCAAGAAGTTAAAAAAAATATTGAAACGGATATGCTATTTTGAAGTGTTTTTAGTTTGGATCCAATTTTTGGAGGCCAAGAATAAATCAAAGAAATCTCAAAGAAATATTTTAAAGCTCTTCAGCTGATTGGTCAATATTGTGAGAGTTCAAAGTTCCAAAAAAACTTAAGCCAAAAGCCAAAGGAATAGCTCCAAAAATGTTTTTTTTTTGGATTTTGTTAATTTTTTGACTGGATTTTTGAAGGGGTTTAACTGGTCGCAAAATTATAAAAGATTAGACATAAGGGTTTAAGAAATTTGTCTAAAACCCTTCTGTGTTACAATTTCAAAAAAAAAATTCTTGAAAAGCCCGTGTAAACAAGGATTTGTCCGTGTATACTGGACATTTCAGGGATGTAGTACCCCCATGAGTTTAAGGGTAGCACCCGTGAAAAAAATAATTCTCTTTCTTCATTTTTATTTGTTTTTGGCATTATTTTCAGGGCATTATTTTTCTCATGCATCTAACCTTTCATTCCAAGCATTTTGATGTTGGGGTGCGGTTGGGCCCCTTTGGTATTTCACGCAAAGATACTTTATTTCATGAAACTTTCAAGAATTCATTTTTTTAAATTTTGACTGCACAGCCCCTTAGCAGGGACTCTCAAACCCCTAACCAAAATCTTTGGTGATTTTGGAGCCATTAGAGCCCCCTCAAAAAAGCAATGAAAAAATGAAAAAATTCTGTAAAAACAAATTTTTGCATGGGTTTTTGGAACCTTATTTTGGCTATTTTAGTTGTTTTTTTTGGTTATTTCAGCTTCCAGAAATTTTTACCAAAATTCAAAGAGTTTCCTATTTTTTTGATATTTTTTGGATTTATCCTTTCACCTTAAAAAATTCCTTCAAAAAACACAAAAAATCAAAAAAATCAAATTTCTCTTTGGACAATTTAAGCCTTTTTCTTGACTTTTTATTTCATTTTTTTTGGGTAATTCCAGCTATGAAAAATTAAAAAAAACATTTAAAGAGAATTTTTTTTCAGATTTTTTGGATGCATTATTTTACCTTAAAAATTCCTTCAAAAAAGCAAAAAATTCAAAAAATTCAATTTTCTCATTTGACTTTTGGATCCTTATGTTTGCCATTTTGACTTGTTGTTTTGGTTTTTCAGGATTTTAGAATTTAAAGAGAAATATTCAAGGGATGTTTAAAAAAAATTTCAGGATTTTTGGATGTCATTTTTGACCTTTAAAAATTCCATCAAAAAACCAAAAAATTTAAAAAGTTCACTCTTCTTTGAGCCCTTCACATGCATATATTCAATATGGCTAAAATAATTTTCCTGGGACCACTTCCCATCTTGGAGAACCCCAATTATCTTTTAAACCACCCCCTTGACCTGTTTCACCCTCCCATCACCCCCCACCACACCATCCCACTACCATACCATCCCACTACCATACCATACCACACCACACCACACCACACCACACCACACCACACCACACCACACCACACCACACCACACCACACCACACCACACCACACCACACCACACCACACCACACCACACCACACCACACCACACCACACCACACCACACCACACCACACTACACCATGCCATACCATACCACACCATACCACACCACATCACACCACACCACACCACACCACACCACACCATGCCATACCATACCACACCATACCACACCACATCACACCACACCACATAAAACTACACCACATCACACCAAACCACACCAAACCACATAAAACTACAGCACACCAAAACTTTTCAAAGCACACCACCAACCACTCATCAAAAAAACTTAACACTCCAGATACTTCCAAACAAGAACATCTCTTTTTCCAATGGCTCAAGAAAACATCCACCCACTTTTCAGAACTGTTTCAACTGTTTTACCAGGTCAATCCCACATTTTCTCATCTAATCAAACTAGCAATTCAAACCCTCTTGCTACTTATTCATCTAATCAAACTCTTGATTCTTCTCCTCTGGCCCCTCCTCCTGAGCTATCATATAATCAAAAGGAGGGTCTGGTTGAGGCTATCCAATCATAGGCAAAGTCTCATTGATATGCCATATCTACAAGAGTATCAAATTACAAGAATTAGGCATAAACTTTCCAATTTGATAAATCTGGGGAATATAAACCCAGCAAAAATACCTCCAAATCAAAAAAATTAAGACAGACCAATTGTCAGTTCATGTTATCAGGGAATTTTTCAAAAATCTTGGTTTTTTGGGTGGTGAAGTTTATATGTCCAGAGAACAACCATCCACCTTCCATTGATCCTTCCACTCATCCCATCCACCAAAAAATTCAAGGGGAGAAAAATGAGGTGGTTGAAGATTTATCCAAAGCAGGAGTTCCCCCTTTAAAAATTCTCAACTCTCTTATACAAAACTCATCATCACCCATCCATACAAATCTCCCTAAAATTTCCAACAAAAGATCCCAAATACAAAAAAATGCCCTTTTTGGCAAAACTCATATGGAAGCACTCACACTGAGACTCAGGAATTCTTATTTTTACTACAAAATGAACAATGTGGATGGTCAAATTACTGCATTATTTATTTCACACCCTGATTCCATCAAACCTCTCAACCTTTTCCCTACTCTCATTATGATGGAGCGTACATATAAAAACAACAAATTTGGAATTCCCCTTTGTCATATTCTTGGGATAAACAATTCTTCCAGAAGATTCTGAGTTGCATTCTGTTTCTTATCTCAAGAGAAAAAACAGAACTATGATTGGACCCTGAATCAACTTCAGGATATTTTAGAAGATAAAGAACCTAGTGTGATTTTTACAGACAAGGAACCAGCACTTATTAGCCAAATTCAATCAGTTTTCCCTTCCTCTCATCATCTTCTCTGTGTCTGGCACATTTTCAAGAATATTCAAACTCATTGCAGGAAGCACTCTAAATCTTCAGATGAATGGAAGATATTCTAGAAACAATGGAATCAGTTGGTCTATTGAAAATCTGAATCAAGCTATCACAAAAACTTCACCAAACTTCCCCTGGTCTGGAATACTCAAAATTCTGACTACCTTCTTCAAAACTTGATTTCTCTAAAAAGAAAAGTTTTCTCCTATTTGGCAAAAAAAATTCACTTTGGAAACACAAGTACATCAAGAATAGAAGGTTATCACTCCTACATTAAAATATTCAGCAATTATTCTATTGGCTCTTTCTATAATGTTGTTCAATCTCATGAAGTTCCTGATTCTTCCACCAATTGAAACAAATTTGATTACTCTTCTTAAATGGGTATACCATGTTTTCACAATTCAAAGTGGTCATCAGAAAGGGTGAACTATTCCAAATTGATGATTTTAATCCTCAATGTCATTTCAAAGCTCCAATCTAAGTAAGTTTTTCTCTTTTTTTGGGGGGGATTCAAGCTCAAATGAATAATTTCCTGATTGATTTTGATTTTCCTTTCTCCAGTTAACTGTGAACCCTGAATCAACTAAACATTCTGCAAAACTTGAAGTTCCAACCAAAGAAAGTAATGAAAAACTTTATTTCACTAAAATGTTTGAAGCATTCAGCAAGTTTCCCCTGCAGAACAGCTATATTATCTGGTTGAAAGAATGAAGCTGTAAAGTGGAAGATATCAACTTACCCTGCTGCAGAGCCAAATTCCACACAAAGATCCAAAGTTAGAGGAAGACCCAAAGGAGCAGCCAATAATTTCAAGAAGATCTCTCAGTCATCAAGAAGAAGATATCCATCTGGTTTTGAATATTTAGAAGAACCCCAGAGGAAAGGAAGGCCATAAAAATAAAACCAATCATAGTTGAATAAATTTTATTATTTGTATCCATATTTGTTCTTTATTTTTAATTTTTTGAATGAAGCTTGTAAGGTTTATGGAAGAATGAAGATGATCTTCAAAAAGTATTAATGAGTTTTTTTTTGTTTTTTAAACATTAGAAAATCTGAAAGCTTGAATAACCCAAAAAAAAATAATTACATAGGCCAACAGCAGGATTCAAAAATCCAGTGAGAAAAGTGAATTTTTCAATTTTTTTGGTTTTTTGATGGAATTTTTACAGGTCAAAAATGACATTCAAAAATCCTGAAAAAAAAATTCAAAAAGCTCTTGAATATTTTTTTACAATTTAAAAAGCTTGAAAAACCAAAAAAACAAAAAATAAGTCAGAATGGCAAACATAAGGATCCAAAAGTCAAATGAGAAAATTGAATTTTTTGAATTGTTTGCTTTTTTGAAGGAATTTTTGAAGGTACAATTATGCATCCAAAAAATCTTGGAAAAATATTTTAATTCTCTTTGAATGTTGTTTCAACTTTTTGAAAGCTTTAATAACTCAAAAAAATGAAATGAAAGAGAAAATAAACAGATTCAAATGTCCAAAGAGAACTTTGATTTTTTTGTTGTGTGTTTTTGAAGGAATTTTTTTAAGGTGAAAGGATACATCCATAAAATAAGGAAGAAGTATTGAACAAATCATTAAATGTTTGTGAAACTTTCTGAAAGCTGAAATGACCAAAAAAACAGATTAAAATAGCAAAAATAAAGATCCAAAAACAAGTGCAATATTTGTTTTTGCCAAATTTTTTCATTTTTGATTGCATTTTTGAAGGGGTTCTAATGGCTCCAAAAATTACCAAATATTTTGGTTAGGGGTTTAACAATCCTTGATAAGGGGCTGCGTGGTCAGAATTCACAAAAATAAATTCTTGAAAGTTGCATGAAATAAAGTATTTTTGCATGAAATACCAAAGGGAGGTGAACGCGCGCCAACATCAAAATGCATAAAATAAAGGGCAATGTGTCAGAAAAATAATTCTCTATTTTTATTAATTTTTATTAATTTTTATTAATTTTTATTAATTTTTTTTAATTTTTATTAGTTTTTCTTAATTTTTATTAATTTTTATTAATTTTTATTAATTTTTATTAATTTTTATTAATTTTTATTAATTTTTATTAATTTTTATTAATTTTTATTAATTTTTATTAATTTTTATTAATTTTTATTAATTTTTATTAACTTTTATTAATTTTTATTAATTTTTGTTAATTTTTATTAATTTTTATCAATTCTTATTAATTCTTATTAATTTTTGTTGATTTTTATTAATTTTTATTAATTTTTATTAATTTTTCTTAATTTTTATCAATTCTTATTTATTTTTATAAATTTTTCTTGATTTTTTTTGTTCAATGTCTCTTCTTTTCTTTCAATTTAAATTTTTTTCTGGAAATGGGTCTTAAAGGACTGTTCACAAGTGAAATGGGTTTCAAATGGCCATTCAAAAATTTTTGCAAGCCATATTGGGTTGCAATATCTGCCATGCAACCCTCTTGAGGTTTCGAAGGGGCCTTCTGAGGTGCAAGTTTAACATTGGCCAATGAAAAGAAATAAAAAGAAAATAAAAAGAAAGAAGAAAAAAAGTAAAAAAGAAAGACAAAAGAAAAAAGAAAAGGGTCATGATAAATTGGTGACTCATTTGAGTTTTGTGGCCTCTAAAAAACTTGACTGTAGTCATTTAGCTCCCACACAACAGTTCCGTTTGGTTTGGCACCCTACGCAACTTTTCAGCTCTCTGGTACCAGGAACCTTGCAGTTCTTTAGCTAAAGAGTGATAGAAGATACTGGAATAATAATAATAATAGTAATCGAATGATAAACACGTGAAAAGCTCAAACAATGACTATTTTAAGAGCTTGTGCAAGGTTTAATTGGTTTGGTTAAAAAGGGTTTTCAATATTTTATAAAAGAGGGGCCACAGTATTATACTACTGGGGGTCTTTACAGAAAAACAACCTCTCTTCAAGGGGCCTCCTTAGGCAGTTTAAAAACCTTGGAATGAAGATGGGTGCCTTAGAAACGGCTTATTCCACTGATATGTCCGGGAAAAAACATCACAATGGCCAAGAAAGGAAGGGAAACACTCACTCTGAGCACTTTAAAACAAAAATCCTGCAATAATAGGAAGGGTTTCAGAGCAGATGGGGTAGATTTCCTTGACTAACTTCAATGGGTTGATTGGCTTTGAGAAATAAATAATACTACTACATACTAAGTCATAAATCACTTGCTTATCTCTTTATAAGCACTTGACTAACAATGAAATGGTGTCTTATTGATAATAATAATTCCTGGTAAACTGATGGGGAATAATAAGTCCAAAGAGGTCTGTATAAATACCTTTTTGGTGTGACTATGAGCTTCCCAGGGCGCGTAGAGAGGGTTCTGCTCTTGGGCTGAGGCTGGAAATCCATTCAGGGAAGTATTAGCACGTCAACATGGTGCTGACAATCAGCTGACATCCAATCTGCTGGATATCTGTGCTATTTCAGCCACAGAATATGTTAATCTGTTATGGCATAAATGTGATCATTCTGCACTCATCCTTCATTTGTACTATTAATATTTTGTTAAAGTGGAAAGATGTGGACGTTTACTGATTTTCCATCATCTGCTGAGCACGTAGGTAATTTTTAATAATTTTCATGATGACCTCTAGTATTGTTTTGTGGTCTTTGAAGATCAGGATAAGTGATTTAGTGGTAATCCTCAATACTTGGTTTATTATTGAAAAATACTTAACTTATTTTCTTATTAATTTTATTTAAGTTTTATAGTTTTTAGACTATTAATAATGCATATTTCAGGTTATTACATATGTCAGATAACCCTGACTAGGTTGTAGCTACCTTGAGCAGTACCTGGTTGTCAGGTTTGTCACGACCAATCCAGGCGTGGGTATCAGTCAATTCAGATGCGTGTGGGGTAGGATCCGCTGCGTTCATGGCAAAATTAGCTGCGCACGTTACCTCTGTACAGGCAAATGTGTAGCTCCTGTTACATAGGATTGTGTAAGGATGTGGGGCTGCGCGCGGGAATTGTGACATAACACATTTCTGTGTGTAACTCTTAAAATATACACAAAACTCTAATTCTGAATGAAATTTAGTTGTAAAACCTATACGTTACAATACACATGAAATATTGAAATGACCAAAAGGAGCAATATTGGTTTTATGGCTTTTGGTCCCCTTTTTATTTAATTATTTCAAAATAGAAGGAATGGATTTCCAGGGTGGGGTCAGGGAGTGACCCTACCTAGAAAAATAGAAAAAAAAAGACAAAAAGAAAAAGAAGAGAAAAGAAAAGAAAAGAAAAGAAAAGAAAAGAAAAGAAAAAAGAAAAAAGAAAAAGAAAAAGGCCAATGTTAAATTTGGACTCAAATGAGTTGTGTAAAGGACTCAAATGTAGTCATGTGGCGTGGCTACACAACTACGTGCAAGTTGTGTAGATCCCTACACTGCTTGAATTTGGTTGGGCTGTATGCCGCACGGCACTGGACTGCCCTGTGGAGGCCACACAACTACATTCAAGTTGTGGAGGGCCCTGCACAGCTCAAATGTAGTCGTGCTGCCGTGCCACACAAACAGACTCACCAGATTTGGGTTGTGTGGGGCTCTAAAAAACAAAAAAACACTGAAGACAACCACCCAAAAAAACTTTTTGACTAGCCCTAAAGTAAAAACACCCCAAAAAATCAAGTTCAAGTTGACTATCCCAAAGTAAAAGTGCCACAAAATACACAATTTTTACGGCCAGCCTCAGAGTAAAAACCCCCAAAAAAAACAATTTCAACTTGTGTTCAGCTGATCACATCACAAGAAGTAAAAATACTGCTTATGATGGGATCAGCCCAACAAAAGTTGAGCTGACTTACCATTAACGTCTCATTCAAAAACCTCATCATAATGATTTTAACTCAAAACAATCAACATAATCATGTTCAAAATGTGATAACCCTTTTTATTAATAGAATTAAAATATCAGAATCATAACCCAAACCCAAATGATGAAATTAACCTATGAGTTAGAATACAAGCTAAGTTAATCTTTGAGGTGATCAACCAAACAAGCTGCTTTTTTAGAAATCATGTAACGTGGTTTGGAAACTATGGGCCAAATTGGAATCAAGTCTTCTTTAAGTACAAGCTTGACCCAATGGTTAGTGTTGGCAAAGAAAATGAACATAGTATCTGATTTTTCTTTTAAACCCATTTTTGTAGGTGTATAAGTACAACATGAATCTAATGAAATGACAGATATTGGTAATCCATAATTATCTACTATTATTCCACCCATTTCAAGCTTTGAAAGCCTTTTTGAGGAGGGAATCTTTTGATTGATTTCATTAACATCAAGTCTTTTTTCTATCTTTTCAAAGTCATTAATCCCCCAAGGATCTTAGAATAGCACCCCTTTCTTTTCCTCAATATTTCAAGCATTTATTTTCTTACTTCCCATCCAAGCTCATAATACCAAAGTGATTTAGAAATCACTCTAAATAAAAAATTTCCATCACCAACAGGATCCCAAATCCCACCCAAGAACCTATGTAAGTTCTCAGTTATTTGGTTGAGGTAATACACTTCCTACCAACAAAAATTAGTTATACACCATTCTAATCTCCTTAAAGGAACCAACGCTCAAAAATATGAGCTTCTGTTTGACTCCTCCATTTCTTGGTTTTTGTAAATCAAAAAGTAATCTGATTCCAATGCCATGGACACCAACAAACTTTCAGTCTCTTACTCTGAACTATGTAATTCAGATGAAGAGCCTGACTTGTCCTATAAATATTTCTCAATCAGTTCATTAAAACCAAAAAATGAACCTTTCAAAAAAGAAAAGACTTAAAATCTTTTGTGTTTCCTTCTTTGGTGCCCTCCTAATTCTCTTTTCCCACATAATTTCCTTTTAAAAGTGGTCAAATCAAGAAGGATCTTTCTGTTTATCTGTCAATGTTGGATGGCCTCTGCTTGATTGCAAGAATTCAGGTCCTTTTCTTGGCTTTTATCAACAATTTGCCATCTTGTTCATCAAGTTCTTCAACAGCCTGCAATAATCTTGTTCAGGATGAGCCATGATAACTGCATTGATCTTCTCATGTAACTGAGAATTGCCAAGCATTTCATCCATTTCAACCTTTCAAAAATCAAGAGGATCAAATATTAGTCAATTAGGAATAATCATTCAAAAATCATTAATAAAAAAGCATCAATCACAGAGTTATTTGAACAATCCAAAAATCCAACTTAAACCAACTTACAGAACTAGAACTTCAAGGGTCATAATCCAACTTCCATTGAGGACTAAAAGCCCCAGGCACAATGGATCCTCTTGACACTAGTAGTTAACCTATTTGGTGGGAACAGGGAAAATCCATAGTCTTGGAGTATGAATTGGTGCACACTTCCCCATCATGGTACTAATGGGTCTGCCTTTGTGCAACTTGCACGGATTAAAAACTAACACCCAACCTTCTTTGTGTGATTTTTCCTTGAAACTTTGGTGAGAAATTTAACCAGGTACACATAGTGTCTATTGCAGGCTAAATTGACATACTTCCCATGTTTCAATTTGAAAACTGTTAAAGTTTAACCATGATTCATTTCCCATGTTTGAAAATAGTTTTGTGCCTCTTCCCTAGTAGGAAAAGCTATTGCAGGAGGTGTTTGAAGTGGATCTGGCACCAATGAAGTGGTTATATTGATGGCATGCACTCCATCAGTTTCAATCAAATTAAATAAGGCAAAGACCAAGTAACACAAAATGTCACTCACCACCAGTGGTCATGTCCATCTGTGAAAAGTTTTGTTCCTCAATTTTCACCCTATATGAGGATGGAATTTTGGCTTCCAATGATTCATCATCCAAATTCTTCTTGTCCCCAGCTTTGTTCATGGCACTATCAATGTAGTCTTTCAACACAGCCATGTTACAAAAAAGAGGGATTGCCACTGTTCCCATAATTCAAAACAAATTCAATGCTACTTCAGCATTAAATCCAACTTCTAATTGAACAACTACCAAGTTTTCTAACTTTCAAGTTGAGAAATATCAATTTTGTTGTATTTTTTATTTGCAGTTTCCCTTTAGTTTCAATGATTTGGTTCACAAATTCACTCTATTTCACTTTATATTAACTTTTTTTTCATGTGGAGATTTCTAGGTGTGGTTTCAACAGTCCCACATAGTATGTATTGATCCTAAATTTGGGTTTATGGAACCCCAATGTGGTCCAGGGGGACCAAAACATTCTGGCACCATCCTGGGGGGTCATTTACCCCCAAAGATGGCTCCAAACCACTGTTTATGGGGGTAAACAACCCAAAATCACCATTTATGGTGTGGTGAACAATCCCAGACACCTCATAAAAAGGGTGATTTTTTTAAAAAAAATTTATATATCCTTTCATCAGACTATCATCAATATATATATATATATATACTTCCTGAGTTACTAAGGCAACTTTTCCATTTTCTTTTTCTCCAACTTCTACCTTTCCTAGCAGTCTAGGAAGAGCTCTCCAGGGGGTTCAAATCCCCAGATCTCTGTTCAACTCCCCCTTGTTGCTCTCACAGCCCATTTTTTTGCCAAACGTGCGGGGGAAGTCATCACCTCTCATCCCTCATTGCTGGCCAAGATCCCTTGCTTTCATCATCTGCCAGTCAATTTGCTGATGGTCCTCATACAAATCCCCCATCCTTTGCTTTTATCCGCCAAATCAAACTCATCATCCTCATTGCCATGCCAAAAACGGCCATGAAACCAAAAGAGATTGATTAAAAAAAAGATTGCTTCCATAAAGGATTCCCTTCCTCACCAGCAATCCCCATCTCATGCAGATCACCCCTCTCCTATCAATCTTCCTGGGTTCTCATCTCTGCCCAATTGCTGAAAACCTTTGCTTGGGCTCATCTGCAAGCTCAACCTCTTCCAAAACATTGCGCGCCACCTCAATCACAATCATCTTGGTCACCCTTCAATCAGATTTTTCTTTCTGTTGCGCACACTGCTCATTTCATCATCCACCTCAGCCATCCATTTTCACCGTTGCTATTTTGAAATGCTACTCTTGAGTCCCTTGAGAAGTTTTGGTTTTTTCTCTTTCAAATTGGTTGTTGGTTTTCTTCTAGATATTCATAAAAAAGTTGCTTTGTTTTGTACAGCCACCCACAGTTATCTGGTACCCTTCAAGCGCTTGACTGCGGAGAGTTGTGCAGGTTCATTGAGAACCTGGAGGCTAGTTGGGATTGAGTTTATCTTTCCTAATCTTCTGCTGAAAACCAGATTCATTAGTTTCTGGGTGTTTTTACTTACAACTGCCTTGTTCTGTTAAACTGTGAACAAACTTTAACTTTTTTTGTTCAAGTCTTTTCCAGCACCATCTTGCCTCAGATAGTTTTATTCATTTGTTACTAATTAAAATCAAATCTATCCCTTCCCTTTGATTCCTCATTCACAAGGTTCTGGAACTTCATTACGGTTAAATTTAAATATTTTTGTAGCACTCAGGAGGGTAGCCTAAGAAGAACCTTCCCCCCACCCCACAGAACTTCCTACAGCTCAGAAATTTTTGGAGTCTTAAATTTGGTCCCCTGGGCCAGGATGGAACCACAAACCTTGGAATTTAAAGTCCCAAAAAGTTTAGAATCAACTTTTGATTCTGATCCTTTTTCTTTTTTTCTCTGTTTCTCTTTTTTTAGATCTGATCTGTGGAGGCAACTCATCTCAGAAGTAAGTCCTCCCAATTGTGCACCATCTGGGCAACATTGTAGTAGTTTTTTTTGTGAAACCCTACTCTTTCCACACTTGTGAGCCAATTTGGAATACTTCTCTTTGGATCCTCTTGGAAATTCTGTTATTCAAAATGGCATCTTCTGGTACTTCTGTCACCTCTGTTTGACCTAAGGTGGTCAAGATCAAATCTCAAAACAAGAACTTGGGGTTCGCGGGGCAAAATTTGGAACATTTATTGACTCTTAAAAAATGGCTGCTGAATTGGATGGGGAAAGTGAATAAAATATGGACTATCAGTTATAATACTTTATCTCCTGTGATGAATTCATGGAAATAATCAAGTTTTTTGATGGATTCAAATTCTATAACTGGATGCTTCTAAGGGAAGCAATGTTGGCATATTGGGGGAAAGTTTATGTAGCTCAATTTACTTTGCAGGAATTGTATGCTCTTGTCTCTCAATGGATCTCAAATGGTGGTGTATCTTTATCCTCTGACTATCAGTCTTTTAGGAAGTCATGGGATTCAATCCAAAATTATATTACAATCACATCAATACCATGGAAAAAGTTTGAGTTCAATTTTTCCAATCTTTTTTTCTAGCAGTTCAGGAAATCATTAGGGATTAATTGGTCATGTCTGGATCAATTATCACCACTAGGGATAATCAATTCAAGCTCCCTGTTTTACTTGTCCTTGGGGGTACTGTGGATGAATTTATGAAAGGTCAAATTGCTTTGAATCTTGAAAAGCCTGGAACCACTGAACCAGTCCATGCTCCTTCTTTCAAAGAATCTAATGAAATTATGAATAAAATGGAGGCAGATTTCAGGCCTAAACCAAAACCCCAGTCCAAGCAAGAATCTCTTACTATAGACAAAATCACCAAGATGCTCCAAGCTTTTGAGAACAGAATTGATGAAACAATTTATTTTACTGCTAATCCTAAACCCTCTAGCTCTGTTCCTAAATCCACTCTGGTCTGCTACTACTGACATAGGGAAGGTCCTGGAACTGGTTGATGTCTTGAACTCCAGAAGGATAAGGAGGAAAATTTGGTGGAGCAGAAGGGGAACAATTTCTTTCTTCCTAATGGTGCTTTGATCCCTTTTGATTCATCTTTCTCTATTTTTTATGTTGTGGCATCTTATCAGCCACCGCCTCCTATGAAGGCATCTTTGGCATCATTGGATTTTCAATCTCCTTGTGGTACCCTTCAACCTTGGTATCTTCCACGTATCTCTGCTTCCAGTCTTGTTGTGGCTTATCAATCTGATACAGCTAGGAAATGACATTTGGAACCTAAACCTCATAAGGCTCCTTCCTTGCCAACTGGTATTCTTTGAAAAACAGTTGAAATTCAATCCTCAGCTGAGCCTCCTTCCTCTGATATATAAGGCATCAAGAAGGAAAAGGATCCACTCATGGAAAGGTTTCAAGATAACTCTCATTCTCCTCCTTCATCCAAATTGCCTCAACCTTCCAATCCTGTGCCTGATTCACCTGAACTTCCTCCCTCCACCCAGCCCAAAGTTTGGTTTGAGAGGTTAATTTCAAAGTAAAACCCCAATGCTGTGGAAGGGGTATTAAAAAAATTTCAGATCTCCAAATTCCTGATTTATCTGTGGCTGAACTACTGTCAATCTCTCCATCTTTTGCTTAAGGAATGAAGAAATGGGTCTATTTTCAATGTGTGGAGATTGTTCCTGACAAATTGAAGGTCTCCTCTGGCACTTTGATGGAGGACTCTGGTGGAACAAATCCCTCCTCAGATTCCAACCTTGAATTCTTTCCTCTTGAATTTCTTCCTTTTTGTCTTGTTTATTCAGCTAAAACTGTTTCTCCTCTTGTGGATTCCAGTTCTCAGCTCAAATTAATCCTGGATGCCATGGCCTGTAAACTCAAGCTTAGTCCTAGGATCAGCTTCAACTCTGCTGTTTCTGGGATAGGGAATCAAACTTGTGAATTGGTTGGTATTGCTGAAGATGTCCCATTTCAAATTGGTTGAAATATTTTTGGAACTTGTCATTTTTGGATCACTTTTTTGGTAGTTCCCATGATCTTTGGCCAACCATTCTTAATGGATTTTGGTGCTATCCTGATGTTTTCTGATCAAGCCTGGGAGATTTTTCTTCTCCCTGATTGTGATGGTAGAAAAATTGAAGTTCCTCTCTGTTCTTTGGATTCTGGTCTTTGGGAAAGAGACTTCCCTGCTCATCCTCCTGAATTGTCTTTAAAGGGGAATCAGAAGGATAATTCTAATTCCTCTTATTTTTTATGCAAATAGTTGATCCTACAAATAGTTTTAGTTCTTTTCAGCCTTGGAATTAAACTCAAGGGTCAAATCTTGTCCCTGAGGCTTATTCCTCATTTTTCTCATCATTCTCCCCTGATATGCAAAGTGTTAAAAATCAAAAACATGTCAAAATAGAAAATACCAAAAATATTTCTTCTCTCTCTGGATCTGTTGTGTCTTCTTTTACTTTTACTCTTAGGCCTTATCAATCTTCTCTCAGTTCTGTTCTTAATCTCTGAAATTAGTGTAAACTAGATTCTAGTCTCAATTCTATTCTTGGTGGTTTTGGTATGGAGGAATATGGACTTCAGTGGAGGCCCTTTGAGCTAGAAGTAAGTCCTCCCAATTGTGCACCTCTAGGGAAATCTTCTACCATCATTTTTGAAACCCTTCCTAGCACCACACATGTGAGAAAATTATTATCTCCTGGTTCTCCCTTTATGGAAAAGGCACCCTTTGAGGATATTATGGAACATCAGACATGGAAAATGTTGTAACTTGGTCTCAGTTTTTGCAGTCAAGTTTTGCAGGTCAATTTTTGGAGGAAAAAAGAACTTCTCTCTTTTTCTACCAAGTATAAACCAGTTTCAAAGAAGGTCAAACCGGTCAACCAGCCTATTCGTCTTAAACTCAATCCTCCTCTCATGCATACTTCCTTATCCCACAATCCTTACTGTGGTTTATCTTGATCTCTCACCGTTCCATTTGTGGCAAATGGTTTTGTCACTGAAGAAAGTGTGAAAGTGGTCAACTTTGTTCCAGATGTATGGCTTCTTCCTGATGAGTTAAATTTGATTAAAAATTTCTTATCTCTAAGGGAAAAATCCATTTCTTTCTGTGAAGAAGAGAGAGGTCTCTTGAAAGAATCCAATTGTCTTCCCTATATAATCCCTGTAATTGAACATGATCCTTGGCAAAAGAAAAAGATTCTGATCCCTGCTTCTAAATTCAACAAATTTATCAAGTTGGTCCACAATAAAATTTGTAGTGGTCTATATGAACAGTCAACTTCAATTTAATCCAGCCTTGTCTTCTTTGTACTCAAGAGCAATGGTAAACTTAGAATACTTCACAATCCTCAACCTCTTAACAAATCTACTATTAAAGATTCTAGTATCACCCCTCCCACTGAAGAACTTTTTGAGTCTTTCTCTGGTAGAGCTTGCTACGGTATAGGGGACATGATTGGTGGATTTGAAAAACAATCCTTACATCCTATCTCTTGCCCTCTCACTACTTTTGATACTCCTCTTGGTCAATTCCAGCTTACTTGATTGCCTCAAGGTGCCATTAATTTGGTTGAAGTATATCAGGCTCAGATGATGTGGATCCTCCAGGATGAAATCCCTGATCATGCTGGTATCTTTATTGATGATGGCAGAATTAATGGTCTGTTTTCTGACTATGATAATGAGCTCTTACCTTGGCATTCTGGAATTTGTTAATTCATTTGGGAATATGCTACTACTTTGGAAATGATTCTGTTTCAAATCAAGGATTTTGGTCTTGCTGTCTCTGGATCCAAATTGGCTGCTTGTGTCCATGCTCTGAAACTTGTTGGTCATTTGGTCTGCAAGGAAGGAAGAAGGATGGCACCAGTCAAATCAAACAAGACCATCTCTTGGCCCACTTCAATAAATCCTACTCAAGTTAGAGGCTTTGTAGGTTTTGTGACTTATGTTTGAATTTTTATCCCATCTTTATCCAAAATCTGTGCACCCTTGTGTCTTCTAACTGGGAAAGATACTGGATTGATTTGAACTCAGGATTGTGAAAATTCATTTCAGTTGCTCAAAATGATTTTTGGTAAAGAAATAGTTTTGAAAAATATCTCTTATGGAACTGGAGCTGGCAAGACCAAGCTGGCTGTTGATTCTAGTTATCAATCTGTTGAGGCTGTTCTTACTCAGGAAGATGAAAATGGTTGGGACCTTCCTGCTCTTTATGAATGTTTTTTATTTTCAGATTTAGAATCCAGATACTCTCAACCAAAACTGGTACTCTTTGGTGTGGCCTGAATGATGAAGAAGCTTCAAACTGTCCTCTGGGGTCACCATTTTGAATTACAAGTCAACACATGATCCATCATCAAAATGATCAATGCTCCCAGCCTCCCTAATGCTCCTATGACTTTTTTGGGTGGCCTTTATCCATATTTTCTCTTTTGATGTTGTTCTCAGGCCTGGAAAAGCTTTCACCATGCCTGATTGTTTATCTTAGTGTCCCCTTGGAGATGAAAAATCTGATTTTGGTGTGGACTTCAATGAAGAAGAACCTTTGATCCATCCTGTCTTCTCCTTCTCCTCTCAAGATTGTTCTGCCTTTCAGCAAGGTTTCTGGCTTAAACTAGAGCAGTACCTTTTGAATTTTTAAAGACCTCCTGATCTCTCTACTAAAGAATTTTGATCTCTCAAAAGAAATTCCTCTAATTTCTTTTTAAAAGGCTCCATGCTTATGGAAATAGGAAATCCTTGTTCTCTTATTGTTGTTACTATTCCTTCTAAACAAAAATCTATCCTTGAAACTCTCCATGAAGTTCTTGGTCATTGTTGGGAAACCAAAACTTATCAATGATTATCCAAAAAATTCTGGTGGCCATCTCTGAATAAATCTGTCTCTCAATGGTGCAAAATTTTTGAAGTTTGTCAAAAATGTGATCTTAGGCACCCAGCTGAAATTGGTTATCCTACTGGGGAGTCCACTGTCTTTGGGAGGATTACTATGGATGCAGTTAATATTAATTTAGGTGGTTCTAAGTACCTCATTGTGGCTAGAAATGATTTTTCTGGATGGGTTTAAGCAAAATTTCTTAAGAATCTTAGCTCAGAATCAGTGGAAGCCTTTCTTTATGAGACTTAGAAAATGTGTTATGGCTTGGCTCAATCTTAATTTACTGATTGTGGCTCTGAATTTTCTGGAAAACTTGCTGAAATGGTCTGATCTCTTCCTGGACAACATAGAGTTACTAATCCTTATTATCCTGAAGGCCAAGGCATGGTAGAACAAGGCCATGTACCTTTCAAGGCTGCACTTGTTAAACTGTCTGGTGAAAGTTGCAAGAATTTTTGCAAATTCCTTCCTCTTGTTCTCTTCTCTGATCAAATCTCAACCAAAAAAAAACCACTGGATACTCACTGTATGAAATCATCTTTGTTCAAAGAAAAGTTTTTCCTTTGGATCTGGAAATGAAATCCTTCTTGGTTATCTTTCGGGAGGAGATGTCTTCAACCACTGCTCTATTAGTTGCTAGATCCAAGCAACTGAAGAAAATTGAAGATGTTTCTTAAAAAGCTTATCAGAAAATGATGGGGTCAAGAAAAAAATTGGTTCAGTATTGGGAAGATAAGAACTAATTTAATAAGAGATCCCTTAAATCCCGGTGATATAGTTTTATCCTATAATCAATCTTTGGAAATCCAGTGGGGAAAGCTTTTCTCAAATTTCTGGAATGTTCCTTATTGGGTGGTTTGCCAAGTTAAAGGTGGATCTTATTTTTTGGAAGATCTGGGTGGTACTCAGCTGTCCAGAAGTTTCTCTGCTGATCAAGTTAAGAAGTTTCCTTTTTGTGGAGGCAACTTGTCTCAAAAGTAAGTCCTCCCAATTTTGCACCACCAGGGTCACTTGCTGTGTTTTAATTGTGAAACTCTAATGTATGCCACATAATTGGGAACCAGGGACACCTTCTTTGTTTTATCTCTGCCGCTTCTAGGTCTATTTTGGATGGATCAAGATATTTTTTAATTCTTAAATCACTTGCAAGATCAAGAAATGGCCATTCTTCTGCTCAATTTCTTTGTATTCTACTTTTCTCAATATTTTCAAATTTGAGACGCAGACTAAGTACAGTCTGTAAGTTGGGGAGAGATTTTGTGACCAATCCAAGAAACCTCAGAAAAAGGGGGAATTTTTTTTAAAAAAAAATATATATATTCTTTCATCTGACTATAATCAATATATATATCCTGAGTTACTATGGAAACTATTCCATTTTCTATTTCTCCAAATTCTCCTTGTCCTAGCTGTCTAGGAAGAGCTTTCCAGGGTTTTCCAATCCCCAGATCTCTGTTCAACTCCCCCTTGTTGCACTTGTGGTCCAACTTTTTGCCAAATGCATGCGGGCATTCATCAACACTGTCATCACCTCTCATCTGTCATTTCCAGCCAAGATCCCTTGATTTCATCATCCGCCAGTTGATTGGCTGACATTCCTCATCAAAATCACCCCTCCTTTGCTTTGATCTCCCCAATCAACCTCATCATCCTCATCCCCATGCCAACAATTGCCATGATGCCAAAAGAGATTGATGATAAAAAATATTTTGGCCATCAATAATCCTTTTCATTGAGAATTCCCTTCCTCACTGGCCATCCCCATCTCATCCAGATCACTTCTCTCCCATCAATCTTCCCAAGGGCCCATCTCCACCCAATTGCTGCAAACCATTTCTAGCGGTTTTCTGCCAGCTCATCGTATTCTGCAACATTGCATGACACCTTGATCACGATAATCTTGGTCATACTTCAATCAGCTGTCATTTGCTGTTTTGCGCACAGCTTATTCCATCATCCACCTCAGCCATCCATTGTTGCTGTCACCTGCATCCTCTGCTGTTTGGGAAAACCTTGCACCTCAATCAACTTGCGCTTTTGCAAGCCTTGCAGCTTGCTGTTGTCTGCACCAGTCAATCTCTGCCTGCTGGGCTGCTTTTCCCCTTTCAAATTCCTTTTTTTTCTCACTTTCTTCTTTTTTAATTTTTTTTTATTTCATGATAATTCAATGGAAAGTCCGGATTTTCTCATGTCAATCATCATCTATGTATTAATTATCAATATATATATATATATATATATATATATATATATATATATATATACATTCTGCTCTCATATGTGTCATCCTCTTGTAAATAGTATACAGGTTCTTTTGCCCATAAAAGGAGGGGTCCTCCCCTGCCTTTTTCATCATCATCCATGAATCAATCATCATATCATCATCATCTGATCCAGTAAAAAAATTGGTGGGGCCCTTCCACTTTATCAGAGCATTTTATCCAGGGTATATCTATGATTGCCCCTTGATCCTTGAGCCTCCATACTCAAATCCTTGATCCGCCCCTCTGTGGCCTTTTCTGTTATGACAAACCAATGGCCTAGCTGGTTAAAGAAAAATTCATTTGGTTGAATTCTTGAGTGTGTTATACCACTCCTGATCCCTTTTTCCAACCATACTGGTCTTGATAATTCTTTGATTTTCTTTCTGGAATCAGTCACGTTTTACTAAGAGGTTTAATTAAGCTTAAAAACTGGTAGGTTAAACCTCCCTTTATTTCCTTGAAGTTACATTTTGCCATGCTACTCTTGAGTCCCTTGAGAAGTGTTTGTTTATTCTTTTTCAGATTAGTTTTTGCTTAGCTTCTAGAGCTTCATGAAACAAATTTCTTTGTTTTTTACAGCCACCCACTGTTATTTGGTACCTTTCAAGGGCTTGACTGTGGAGATTTGGGCAGGTTCATTGAGAACCTGTAGGTTGGTTGGGATTAAGTTTATCTTTCCTAATCTTCTGCTGACAACCAGAGTCATTAGCTTGTAGGTGTTTTTACTTACAACTTCCTTGTTATATTGAACTCTGAACAAACTCTAACTTATTTTTTTCAAGTATTTTCCCACACCCCATTGCCTCAGATATTGTTGTTATTTTGCTATCAATTACCATGAAATCTATCCCTTCCCTTTGATTCCTCATTCACAAGGTTCTGGACCTTGATTCCAATTACATTTAGATATTTTTGTAACACTCAGGAGGGCAGACTAAAAAGTGAATTTCTCCTCCACAGAACTGCTTACAGCTCAGCACCATTTGGAGTCTTACAACAGGGGTTATCTGGCCCCCCAGGGGTTGCATGTGTTTGAGACAACCCTTTGGGAGCCTGTAGACAAGTTTTCTGGCCTGCACGTGCATCTTGGATGTGTTTATGGTCCCCCACGCGTTGATTGGGCTGTTTTGGGCCCTACAACACTCTGACACAACTGGGAGTTGTGAATTAATCATCACCCAAAGAAAAAAGAAAAGAATAAAAAAAGAATAAAGAAGAACAAAGAAGAAATAAAAGAAAAGAAAAGAGAAAGAGAAAGAGAAAGAGAAAGAGAAAAAAAAAGGAAAAAAAGAGAATAAAAAAGGAAAAGAAGAAAGAAAAAAGAATAAAAAAAGTAATTCTAGGAAAATTTACCCATGAATACACCCATTAGGTAAAAATAAGTATGGGGGTAGTGATATACAAAAGGGGAGAACAAAGTATACTCAAAGAGATCAAAGAAAATTACTCCTCCCCCACAACTTCTCAACATGAGTAGAAAAACTCCATAAATGCATTTTTAGTGTTTTATCAAAGCCTTGAATCCCAAAAAAATCTGTGATTCTTTTTGAATTTCAAATTAAAGAAGACACCCAATAAAATAAAATGGAAAAACCACAAAGGAGTAAATATTCTTTTCATTCTCTCAACCTAGCTTGACCAAATTTCATATATCAAGACAAAATATGGCTTTGTTTCACACATAAATCAATTTAAAATACCAATTTACAGGTTTAATTTTATCTTAATTAGCACCCTGAGAACAACTCCAATAGTATTGGTTATTTTTTTGGTTTTTTTTTGGTTGTGAGATTTCATTTAAATTTCAGCTTAATTAATTAAATTTCTTTTGTGTTTCAGGGTTTCTATTATTCCAATCAATTTAATTTTTCTATGTGATCAATAAATTCTAGTCTCTTTCTTTTTATTATATTTCAATGATAAAACCTTGATCTATTTCTTCCAATTCTTTTTTTCATGTTTTTTCCATTTTCCATGCTATGAGCCTTCATGCATCAATTAGAAAAGTTCTCAGTTTCTCACAGTATCCATCTCATAAAAGCATTGAGGCTAATCCAGGGGCGAATTTGGAAGGTACATAAACAGCTCAAATGTCTTTCTTGAATTTTAAAATGACTGAAGTACTGCTGGAAAAAGCAAATGAGGTATCCTAAACCCTGATTTGAATGAAAGGTGAAGATTATACATACATGACACCTGCGAATTCAAGGATTGACAAATATTTTACAGTTAAAGTATGGTGGTAGAATTGTTCTTATTGAATTCAAAAGAAAATGGGAAAAAAGGAAAACAACACCAAGCGCTGGAAAAAGAGAACCTCCGTAAACAATACTGAAGCCTGAATAGAAGCTGAATGAAGAGTACATGTGGATCTACTTATGCGTTGACTTTTGAAAATGCAAAATGTGTGAGTGGATAGAGGATTGTTACGATCAAATCAAAACTAATCTTTATAGTAAAATTTGTACAACTGCTTAGCAGTACTTCGTTAGAGGATAAAATCCTGAAACATGAACCAGCGTAAAGAACGAGTCTCTGACGAGCCAGCAGCCAGTTCTCACAATCCCACTGAGGCTTGTGGAGGTTATTGCGGGCGTAAATGCACCGGAGCCCAGAGATAGTCGGTGTTTTCTATTTTAACATTGATTTCCTAGAAGAAGCATGACTTCTTGCCATTCCTGTTTGAGACAGGCCCATCGTTTGATTCTACATTCACAGGAAGGCGCTCCCGATGGGCGAGGACATGGTTTGTGCTGAACAATTGACATAAACAGGTCGATCATGATGACAACTCTCCGAGGTGCCATTTGAGGCCCACCAAGAACCTACAGTTGGAATAATAATTGACTGGTTGAGAAATCTAGCCGCAGTATTAGCGCAATAAGACTTACAGATTCGAGGGCATCTCTCTTGATTCCAGATCTGCGTGACCATTCTCGACTTAGCATCATCAAATCAGTTTGATATATTTTGAACGTCTGATCGGTTCGATCTATCAGACATAATCGACCAACTATTGATTGATAGGCAGGTGGGGGTAAGACGTCGCCGTAGGGTGGCGGGTCTGTAAATTCTGGAATATCCAAACATTCTGAAATGGATTCTGGTGCGGGCAGCTGGCGGTGTCGAACGACTTTGCGTTTTGAAACGTGGGGCATCGCTTTTCGCTGAAGTTGTGATTTGTTGACATGGTCGCAATACTTGTATATGTACGAACTGAGGGCCTCGATGGAGGAGAGCATTGCGATCGGGTTTCCAAAAAAATATGGAATTGCGACTGATATGGAGTTAAGAAATCAAGGATTTGAAGCTTAATTCGACGTATGAGTAGTGGTCTTGATGCTCCCGTTTCTATCTGTTACAAGTTACTTTTTTTTTCTTCTTTCAAATTGCGTACATGTACTTCTTCCCCTGCGAATTTTCGGTTTTGTTTTTGTGATGCTTGTCAGACTAGGGTTAAATATCTAATGGATACGACTACAAAATAAAAATGAGAATATAAACTATATATAGTCAACAGGACCGGAAAGGGGGTAGAGGGGTGAGAGGGGATGAAAGAAATCGTGTGTTCAGGAAGCAACCGAAGTCTGGAGGAAATATAGAGGCTTGAGGTAGACCCCAAATAAACCTTTAGCTCTAAAGCCTCGTTGAAGTTCCGGCTTAAGGACCGTTTGTGGCTACGCTACAGAGCTTTGCCAGGGCCGCTGATCGTTGTTGATTGAAGATCAAACCCTTGTTAGAGTAGCAACAAGAGCAGCAAAGATTGCCTTGGCCCAAAACAGCTCGTGTCTGCCGTACATTCACTGTTTTACGGGCCAGGACCCTGGCCACCTCATCATACCGTGGTACCAATGATGACTTGTTCCCCGTTCTTCAATTCAGAAATGTTGTTGGTTACCTAATTGCTGACACCGATTTAATGATTAACTCAGCGATCCACCTTAGCAGCTTGGGATGAAGCGTGGCGAAAACGGGTACATTGATTGTTAATTGGACATCGTCTCAATGCTTGATTGTCGCACTCTAGGTTGCGGTTGGAAACAGGGCGGTGCACAAGCCACCTGGCAATAACAAATTCCACCGAGTCGCATGCGAGGAAGGGCGTGAGACCGAAACCAAGAAAAAGGAATCGACAACTTCCAACAGGAACACTCGCCACGTCAGGTTTGATTAAAATGAACGCTTGAATCGCACAAGTAGCGTATTTATCTAGATTCCTCTCGCATGCTAGTGTTAGCCTATCCGGGAAACAAATCAGATTGTTCTCGCTAGTTTGTTCGCAGAGAAAAGTGTGATCTAGTTTGTGCAGGAGATATCGATGGTTAGGACAGACTTTTTACATGATAAGTGCTTCATCGAACATTGCAAACTGAAAGAAGCTCCATGCAAACTTTCCATTCAAAAAAAGAGTAAGAACATGTTGTCGAAGAAGTGATTTCAGAAATGTTGTTTGACATTCAATCCTAGGTCAGCAAAAGTGCAGAATCAGATAACGAAGAAAAAAATGAAGCGCGCTCAGCAAGGCGAATGCACAAAAGAGTGTTATCAAATGTGTCAAACCATCCAGGACCAAAGTCCAATAAGCACATGCACCTAGAAAATTAGCAGCTTTGCAGGATCAAGTTGTGCCACCATCGCTAGAGTCCTACTATTGACTGAGACCGATCTATAAATATACTGGTCTCAGGAACTTATTGTATCTAGTTGTTTGTACTCATTATGATCTTATTAGTGTATTGTGGATATTGTCATTTTCGTCTCAAACACTTTTGCCAATTTCATTTTGCATTGAAATTCAATTCAACTTCACTACAAATAGAATGTATTCAAAATGCATTCATAGTGGTTGTGGACTGATGAATATTAGTTATTAGAAAGAATTTTAGGGTTTTATTTTGCTTATTATTCCTTTTTCCCAAATTTCAATGTTTTCCTGTGTCACATTTATGGGTGTCTTCCCATCATACACATACACCCCGGAAAAAATCAGGCCTTCAAAATTTCCACAGTTTTCTCAAGAGGTTGTGCTTTTGAGAAAGTCTTGTGCATGCATTTTTACTTCTTTTATCTTTCATATCATGATCCATCCAAAGCAACGTAAAAATTACCATAAATATTTTGGCTCCATGGAAAAATCAATAGAAATTTCAAGGCCTTATTTGGTGAAAGATTTGATATCACTTGCTAGCCAGTTGAAGCTCTCTCCAATCCATATTTGAATCTATACCCATTATTTGACCAAGGTTTTGGTGCACAGTGGCTGTGCAGCAGAGCTTGGTTAGACCTTGACCTGAGCTTGGTTGGAGTGTGACCTGAGCTTGTTCCAAGATTGAGTCTGATTTCCTTGACGTGACTAGCTTCCAATTGCAAGCAGATCTTTTGTGGTGTAAATTTCTCCAAAAAATAAATTCCAACAAAAAAAAATAATCACTCAAAAAATGTTTCATCAAGGCATCATTTTCCAAGTATACAATTCAAACACTAAAAAAATGATCACTCCATAAATTTCTCTTCCAAAACCTAGAGACAATTATTGTACAAATATCCAGACAAACATTTCCTTGAGATTCTATCTGCCTGTTCAAATCATTATGTTATGATTTCTAATAATTTTGTTCATCTTGATATTCAACAAAAAACAAAATTCATATGTATGAAGAATAATTTTCAAAAGGAACTTTCTGAAAATGCATTAACTGGTGTATTGGATTGATCGGTTTGTAGACCTCTTCTTGGCTTGGAATCAATGTACCCAAAGAGATATTCATGAATCACAGCATGATTAGTTTCTTTTAATGAGCCAGTGGTGTTCTGAATCACCCCCTAGCCCAAAAAAAGAAACTATTTCAATCATGTAGGTTAGATCAGCCTCTTTCCTGAGTCAGTGGTTCTGCAGTCCTCACAGAAAGGAGCCCTGGCAGGTGGTGATGGAATTTCTGTCTCAGGAAGACCTCCAATGAGTTCTGGGCAGTCAGACACCCAATTATCAATCAAGGTAGCTTTCAATTTATTGTGAACTTGGTCACTCTGTAGAGTTGAGTTTCAAATGAAGGTTAAAATTTTTCTTGCTTCAGGACCAAAGTGACCAAGAACTGAAAAAGAAGTTTTGGGATTTTTATCTGGAGTTGCTCCTAATGGCCTAGGTGTCCACTATTTTTGAGACTAATTTTCAGTCCCCTCACAATATCAGCCTTAACCATGAGCACTCAAATAAATTAATATTCAAATATTGGAATCTGTTACATACAAATTCTTACCTCATGAGGTGAGATGAATTGAAACATTCAGTCTTTTTCTGGTATAATTTGATGAAGTATGGACAGATCCATTTCCCAAAGGCTTCTTGTGTCAAATTTAACCAAGGTTTGAAATGAAATATCCTTGTCCTTTGAGGTTGAAAACAAGGATACTACATCAGAGGGAGGTTTAACTGCCCTGTTTCCTTCTTTGGAAGAAGATTCTTTAATATCCTCACCCTGTAGTTCTTGCATATTCTGGCAAGTAGAGAGGGGGTGTGAGGCTGGAAAAATTTCCTTTATCTAATTAATTATTGACCAGTGAAAAAGCTTATGTTCATTAAAGTATTAATTTAATCTTCTTTATTTATCTTTGTTCCAGGTTGGAATGCCTCAGATTTGGCTTTGCTTGGGATGTTTTCCAGCAAACCTGTTTTTTTTGGCTCTTTAAGGGTTCAACCTATAGTGCAGAAGTCAGAAGAGATGATGGATCTGCATAAAATTATTTTATTGATGTTTTTATTTTGGCGGTTGGGCACTCCTTTATAAAGTTTTTGTTTTTTGGAATGGTCAGATCAGACTCTTGTACAGCTGAAATATGGAAAGATTTTAAATGAATGCATTTCATGCATAGTCAAAAAGAATGACAATGTGCCAACACTTACATTTTAATTTTTAAAATATTCTTATGGTATGAATTTAGGATTATTTAGAACCATGGATCTCCTACAAAATTTGGAAACTCTCCTTAGGTTCAATTTTGAAATTTAATCAGGTTTGAACTTTCCAACCAGACAGCTGAATGAGATCATGATCTGATTTTTTTTTATAAAGAAAACAAGTTGGAAGACAGATTGGCATGGAATGCACTTTGTTTAGTTCCTAGGGAATCTTAGAATTTTGAGCACCTTTGGGAAGCCCAGTTGAAAAATCTCCTGTATTAGCCAAACTAGATTCAGAATTGGGGGCAGATACAACATGCACCAAGATTTTATTTTTCAAGGGCACCCCATGATTTTAATGAGGTGTTTGGGGGGGGGGGATTGTGTCAGGTGCATGGGCTGGGGGTGGAAATTGTAGAGCCTTTCCCAGCTTCAAAGAAAAAGTAATAATTGTAAATTTTCATTATGATTAAAATCAGTCTAATTATTTTATGATGAGGTCAATCCAGCTAGATGAAAAAAGCCTAAATGCTAACATGCATTGATGGAAAAATTCAAAAAGTTCACCAACTTTCATTTGGTGTTTACAGATGGTCTTGAAAAGATGGTAGAGGTCATCTTTCAAATGATATTTTTGAACATGGGGTGCATATGGATTGAAGGAAAAAAAAATTACATATCTTCAAGGAGATAATTATTTTTTTTATAACAAAAAATTAGAAAAAAATTGATGTAATGAGTTAAAAGATTGATTGGATAAGGAAGCAAAGTTAAATAAGTTTTGGGTCACAAATTAAAATCAATTCTCATGATTATCAGGTGAGACATGCAATAATCTTTTCAAAATGATGTCCTTTGAGTCAACTTTATATAAATTGTACATACCTGCAAGCCATCAGCCTACCAGATGCCAAGGACCTAGCTCCTTCTAGCTACTAGAGGTGATAAAAAGTTAAGAGTAAAAAGGTTAAAAAAATGCCAGAGATATATTTTGGCTAAAAGGGTTAAATTTATTTATATATTTATAAAAATAAACTGAAAAGGAGGGGCTAAGAACCTAATGGGGTTTTTGAGCCCTCCAAAATACAGGTATATGTCTGTTAAAGACAATATAGGTGCAATTGTGGTGCCTGTGGGAATTACAACAACTGCTTTCAAGAAGGGTGTGTGTAATTTTTTCAGCCTCCTGGATGCCAAGACTGTTGGAATTATGGCAACTAAGTGTCCTCATTCTCATTTTGATTTAAATATAAAATAAATTATTAAATAAAATACTATAAAAAAATATAAGACTGTTCTCCGGTATTATGGGCATCATAAAAGTAGCTTGTTATGATCAAATTGTCTCTCATTTCTCTAATCAGTTGTCCCTCCTACTGTTGAATATTTCTAGGTATAGTCATGATTAAGTCTGAAAGAATGCTAGTTCAAGTAGTCTGATTTTACATTACTGATCAAACTCTTGTATTCATAGAGCCCTGAGTCACTAGTTCTTTTAATGGACTTCTTATCTATAAGAACCTCCTTTCTTATCTTGATCTTTCTTAATTTTAATGTTTGTTGAATCACCAAATCAGCTTGAATTAACGCCTCAGTTGTATTGTACTTTTCAATGTTCTTTTGATAGCTTTTATGTCCTGGCTTATGGCCTGTTGTGTCTCTGCCTTGTTGCATACTGTCTTTCACTGATTATTTGACAGTTCTTTGGTTGCTTCTCATTCATTATTCATTATACTTGTTATTGTTAAAACCACATTTTGATCATGTTGATTATGGCTTGTATTTACTATTTAAATCCTGCCAACTTCAACTGAAATATCATCATCCGTTCTTACTCACCTTGAACTTGAGTGCCCCCCTTGACTCTCTGATCCGCTCCTCTGGCGACACAAGATTCCTCCTCCTCATCCTCTCACTCAAATGTGACCGGAGCATTCTGCTGAATTTTTAACTCAATTAACAGTCAAAGTGCGTCACCACTGGAAACAAAATTGGAATCAACCCCCCGTTTTCTTCTCACCTCCAATAACTATGCTATATGGGTTGTACCCATGGAAGCCAAGTTAGAAGAAATAGAAGCCCTCAACATTGTAACTGGCAGGATCAAGGAGGAACAGTTGGAAACCAAAATCAATAAAATCAAGTTTCAGAAGGCAAACAGAAAAGCTTACACCTTGATTGTCCAGAACCTTGACACCAACAATCTTGCTCTTGTGAGCACCACTCTCCCCTCCAATGACCAATTCAACGGACAAGCCCTGTGGAACCTGCTCAGAACCAAACATGCTGGAAACAACCTTGCTGCTCGATCCGCTGCCCTGGATCGATTCCTTGACCTGGAATTCAACAAGACAGACCTTTTCTGTCCTGCTATCCGCCTCGCTAATCAAAAAATTCTGCTGGCCGGCATTCAACTAGACGATCAGATTAAGACCCTGCTGATGCTTCGGAAATTACCAAAGGAAGAGTTCCGATCCTTCAGGGACATAGCCGCCATGGGTTTTGCAACCGAATCCTTTGAGTCCATCATCAAGAGATTGGAATCCTACTTGGTCACCAATCTCACAAAGATGGATCAATCCAGTCACGAAAACTATCCATCTCCTCAAGCCATGTTCACCTCCTCAGCCAAATCGTCTTCTGCCGCTGCCCCCGCATCCAGAACCATTCCTGTCTGCGTTGTAGAGACTCCTGTGGGATTATATAAATAAAAGTATCAAATAGCTTGCTGGCAGTCCTTGAAGGGGAATTTAGTATTACTTCTACTCCTTTGGAGTAATAGTATATACTAAGAGTGGTTTTGAATTGCCTGCCCTTCTAGTACTATAGTAAGTCTGCACAATAATTTATTTAAATTAATGACCGGTTTCTTTGAGACTTAATATAGGTCTCAGATCAGACCTAGATTAATTATTAACTGTGATATTGGTAGGATTTGTTGAAGAATAGACCAGATGTATTGGACTATTGGTTAATTTATTGATCAGATATGTCTGATCTTAACCAATACCCCAATATTAAAGGGTTCAAGGGTTTATCAAAGGGCTGGTTCAGGAGAGGACCCAAGGATGGGTTTACCCACAGGGGGCTGGGCAGAGGGAAGGTTGGTAGTTTCTTTTTTTTTGTGCTCTCTTTCTTTGTAAAGGGTTATTTATTAACTAATGGGTGGGGTTTCTTTAATATGGTGCTGAATATTTAGGTCACAGAAGAACCCTTATTCAAGCACCTGGTGGGTGGTTTAATTGGTTAAAGATGGGTAATGACTTGTTTTCTGATTTCTTGTTTTCCTTTTATAACTGATTCACTACTAATATTTTATCTGGGTAGGTACCACAGATAGATGGTGAGATGGGCCTGAGGGCCTGAGATGTGTGTGTGAGGGGATTGGTATGGATGGCATGAGGATACAACTTGGATAGGGCAGAGAGGCCCTCCTTAAATAGACAATCTGGTCCTCAGGGGATGCTCAGGGCTGCCCCTGAGGGTGCCCTGGGGCTTCCCCTGTTACAGTGGGATACAGGTACATGAGACATTTTAGCTGGTTGGAAAAAGACAATGCATGAAACTGAGGGAATTCTGCTGGTTGGAAAAAAGACACTGCATGAAACTGAGGCAATTCTGCTGGTTGGAGAAAGCTGGTACAGGGGTTTCATGCATACACAGCCCTGCATAAATTTCTGTGAAGTGCAGATACAATGTATTCCTGTGCAGTACTAATGGTTGGTCTGGTGCTACTTGATACTTCCTACATGTGTTGCTGTGCATCCACTGGTGGTTTGTTTGGTGCTACTTGCTTCTACCTTCATGTATTTCTTGTGCATTACTGGTGGTTTGTTTGTTGCTGCATGTTCTTGGCTGCCTGCATATATTGCTGGGTAGCCCTGTGGTACTTGTACTGGTGGGTTGTTTGGTATCACATGCTTCTGCCTACATAGATTGCTGTGAGGTGCTGAGTTTGTTTGGTACTGCATGGTTCTGGTTGAGACTGGATCCACTTCCTCCTGCCTATACTGTCCTGTATACTCCTGCATAGTCTTGTGTATGTGTATTTGCTTGCTTGTTTGGATCTGGTTGAGACTGGTTCCATTTCCTCCTTCCTATACTGTCCTGTATAATTCTGCATAGTCTTGTGTATGTGTATTTGCTTGTTTGTTTGGATCTGGTTGAGACTGGTTTCACTTCCTCCTGCCTATACTGTCCTGTATACTTCTGCATAGCCTTTTGTATGTGTATTTGAATGCATCCTGGGTGAGGTGACAGGAGCTGAACTAGTTGCACTGCCTCCTGTATCTGTATTGCTGTATTCTGGCTAAGGTGACAGGGTTGGTGTATGGTTCTGGTGTTGAGGGTAGGCTGTTACTAGTATGTACTTGAGGGCTTGAAAGGTATGTCTTTATGCCTTCCACAGAGCTGTGACACCTGGTTGGGTATGAGTTTGCCACAGTTGAAGGGTTCTTGGGCTGTATCTTCTAATCCATGAGAGATAGAGGGGTACTTTGGCTGAGTGACTATAGGTTATTTGTGATTTGGAATCCATTTCTGAGTTTTCTTTGAGGGTTGGAGCTGTTGTTAAACTGGAAAAGTGAGTCTGATGGCTATAGGACAGGTTTGGTCTACCACATCCCCCCCAGACTTAATGCTGTCCACAGCATTCCTGTCCATAGACATCAGACTCCACATCCTATCTTCCTTCTTCTTATCCTTCTTCTTCTTCTTGTTCTTGATCTGAGAGACGTAACTAAAAAAAATTCTAATAATCACAGTAGCATAAAAAAAAGGTCCACAGAATCCTAGTGATCCAGTTGGTCCTGTTGAAATCTTGGTTGCTTATCTTGAGATCTTCTCCACTTAATTATTTCTTGATTGTGCCCATGTAGCAAGTAAAAGTATAATTAAATCCTTTCCATTCTTCTTGGTTGTTGAATTACACTAGGGTTCTTCTGGATAAAGACAGGTTTTGGCATTTTTTTTTCTGTTCCTTTTGATTTGACTTTAAATCTTCTTTTCCCTTCTCCATATACTATGGGACTTCCTGGCCAAAGAAAGATTCTCCTCTCATCACCCCTTCCTAACTTTCAATCTTTTTTTCCCTTCTCCATATACTATGGTCCTTCATGGCCAAAGACAGATCTTCCTCATTTTATTCCCCCTTTTTTTCCTCTGAATCTTTTCTCTAGTTTCAGGCCTTGACACCCTGTTTGCATCTATTCAAACCTGATAGATAACTTTTTTCCTTTGAAACCTACTATAATGTCTTCAATCAGAGAGTCCTAGCTAAAGATTAATTGATCCCTTTTTCCTTGATACCTTGACACATCTTGAAATATTTAATTGGGTCGAATTTTGAGTTAAGCCAATCTTGATGTCTTCAGGTCCTTCCTTCTTCCCAGTTTTCCATGTTCTCTTTGGGTTGAAATCTTTTTACAGTAATGACCTTCTTGATGAAATGTATATTTTCATTCAAATATCCTCTGATTATATATATTATTTTTTTTTAATTTAATTTAATTTTATTTTTAATTTTTAATTTTAATTACTTTTCTTTTTCTTTTCTTTTCTTTTTATTTTATTTATTTATTTATTTTATATTTTTTATATATTTTATTTATTTTATATTTTTGGTTTGCAGTTTAGACTCATGCTTAGGAGTTCTGTTTGTCTGATTGATCTTTGTAATGATAGATTTAGCAGTTTAGGCTCTTGCTTAGGAGCCTTTTTTTTTATGTTACATAGCCTCTTTTTTTTATATTTTTTTATATATATATATTTTATTTTATCTCTGTTTTTTTTGGTATTATATGTGTTTTAGTTTATTAGCAGTTTAGAATCTTGCTTTTTTTTTATATTTTACACCCTCCTCTTTTTTTATTTATTTTTTATATCAGCAGTTTAAACTCTTGCTTAGGAGTTCTGTTTGTCTGATTGATCTTTTTAATGATAGATTTAGCAGTTTAGGCTCTTGCTTAGGAGCCTTTTTTTTCTTTTTTTTATCATTTTTATCATTAATTTTCATTTTCATTTCATTTCATTTTTCTTTTTCTTTTATTTATATATATATATATATTATTTTTTTTTATGTATACCCCCTTTTTAGATCCAGTCTTGATGGCGGGCTGTTGTTTTCTTCGCGGGTGCACGCAGGCTTCGGTCGCGGGGTGATTGAGTGGAGTTCTTTTGACCAGCGGAGGGGGTGCGCAAGGTGCGCGCGAGATTTGCGAACAAGGGCAAGGGGGCAGATGCCTTCAACGAGCGGAAGGGGTGCGCGAGGTGCGCGCAAGATTTGCAAACAAGGGCGAGGGGGCGGATGCCTTTGACGAGCGGAAGGGCGCGCAAGGTGCGTGGCAGTTTGTGTCCAAAGGCGGGGCATTGCGCGGTGTGGTCGCTCTGGAGTCTGCCGTGATCTTCAATCTGCGCGGCTCCAGATAGATATTGATCTTTGCAGCAGTCATTCACAAGTATCGAGCCACAACAAAATACAGGACCAAGGCATTCAAATTTGAATACAGCCTTTGACAGGCGTTTGTTTGGTCGGTAAGTTCCCGTTTCTTCTCTCCCTTTCTGTATATCTTTTTTTTGCTATGTTTTTTTCTGTATTGATTTTTTTCTCATGACTTGCTGCCCGACCAAATACCCATGCTGACGGCCTCCTTGTGGCTTGATTTGATTTTATTTGCATATGTATGTAGATCATGACGGCAGCGCCCCCTCCTTAATTCAACGCAGGCATTCAAAAAAATAGGGGCCCGGGGTCATCGCAAGCGGTGAAGTGAGTGTTGTATATTTTGGTCGATCGGTTGATTAGTTTGTTTGCAACAATTTATCTTTTTTTTTTTGATTTTTTTTCTTTTTCTCAATTCTTCCAATGGGCAGGAGTCGCAACGAGTCATGCAATTGAACGGACGATCATTTGGTCATCTGGCTCAATCATTCCGATCAGATTGGGGTCGTCGTGCCAACGGTGCAATCAAAGCGGTGTATGGCGGCAGCTGATTGTGAGATTTGTTTGGCTTCTTTCTTCTTATTTATCTCTCTGTTGTAGTTTTACTTTATCTGATTTTCATCTATTCATTTATTTATTTTCTCCTTTCTTCCAAATGATGCAGACTGGGCAGCGATAAGGCCACACAAATTGCAAGATCGGTTGGTTGATCTTTAAGTTGCATTAATTACTCTGATTGACCAATGACTTGCATCTTTTATTCATTGGTGCACGGGGACAGGCCAATGATTGCACGATCCAATCAGATGCAAGCAATCGAATATTTGTTTTAATTAATCTCTTTTTGTTTTTTTTTGTATTGGTCAATGCAGGCGGTGTAAGGTAGGTGTCACTTTGATTGATTGGTTGATGGTTTTGGTTCTTTTTCTTTAATCAATCTCTATTTTTCTTGATTGATGTAGGTTCCAACAACCGGCGCATTTGATCCAAGAAAGGCTCAAACTCAAAAAAAGGGACCAGTGAGTCCTCCCCCAAAATTCCTCCCCCCTTTTTTTTAAGTTACAACGTTCGTCGTTCTTCACAGTGGCCCGATTGATTGCGAGCTGATACAGGGATCCTGATCCCTTCTTTTTCCTTTTTTTCCCTTCTTCTTTTCTTCCTGTTGATGCAGGCCATGTAGGGTAAGTTTCACGTTGATCAATCGGACAATGATTTTGTTCTCTCCTTTTTTTTTAAAATTAATCTCATTTCTTTTAATGGATGCAGGTTCTGCAGGGGGTTGTGATTGTGCGTAAATTCAGAGATGGCTTGCGGTAACGTTGGCCGCATCAAATCGCGCGGTTGGCAATTAATTGACTATTGACGTGAGCCGTCTGATCAGCCCGTCGCAATGTGATTTTTCTTCAATTAACGTTGTCTTTGTCCTCCCCAATCCTTCCAACTGATGCAGGCTGGTCAGGGACCAACTCGCGCAATCCGATTGGATGTAAGTATTTAGCTTTTTTTTGTTTGTATCTCCAATTGGTGGGTGGTTCTACTGCCGCAATGACCAATATCGCCGCTTGGACTTTCCCAAGATTGCGGGTAGTTGCGGTAAAGGCAATTGGCGGTTGGGAGCAAGGTCCTCCCCTCCCCCCATGTCTATTTAAAGAGGGCCAACCAGCAGCCACCTCCCCCCCTTTATCCAGTAAGCTCTCCAGACCGTCGTCGCCATCCTGGTCGTTACTTTGGTGCGTCCCCTTTCTTTTCCTTGTTGCTAGGGCAGCTTCTGACCCACTTTGTTGTTGTTGAAAAAAATCCATAAATGGGGTGCCCTGCAATGTCTTCCCTTCCAAAGCCAGTAGCTGCTCCCTTCCTCTCAATTGCCAAGCCAAATAATATGGTGAGTAATCCCTCCCTTTTTTTGGTTTTCTTTCTTCTTTACGGACACTAACGCAAGATGCCCTTTTTTTTGCATTTTCAATCCTTGTTGTCTGGTGTAGGTTCCAACCGCCTGCGCGTTCAATTCAAAAAGAGATGGATCAACCGGCGATGGGGGTTTTGACCCCAAGGTTGTAAGTCCAGAGCGTCCTCCTCTCATCCACATCTATAAAAGGCCAGGGGGTGGAGCTCCTTCACTGCCGACGCTTATCGCAAGCCTCCAACAAAGATGCTCCCCCCCTTACTTGCGATCCCCTTCGCTAATACTGCCAATGCTTTTTTAGCTCGACCCATCAACACCCGTGGCCAATGGTCCTTTCTGGAACAGTCAATTTTGGGTAAATGGACTTCTCCTGTTGGTATAGTTTCTTGATGTAGTGAGTCGTTCCCTTTTTTTTTTTTTTACATACTTATAAGTAAATATATATGTTTGTATTAAAATATATGTATATATTTGCAATGAATATCTTCTTTTTTTTTCTTTTTTTTTTATGATCATACTTATATAAGTATATATATATGCTTGTATTATAATATATATATTTGTGCATATTTGCAATGAATATCTTTCTTTTTTTTTATTTATGATCTTTATGTTGAGAAGAAAATTTATCAGTTAGGGTTATCATCAGTAAGTTTTCTCTCTTTTTTTTTTCTTTTTTCTTTCTTTTTTTTTTTGAAATAAAGGGAGATGAGCCATGACAAAGTACTGAACCTCTTTTTTTTTGCCTTCCTTTTAGATACCATATGTTTTACAGTGAGAATAAAAAAATGAAAATTGCCCATCCATTGCCTCAGCTCTTCAAAGGAAACTGAAGGCTTACTGCTGCATCAATTAAGATCAAAACTACTTATCCATTTGGCCTGACCACCAGGCCTCAAATGGGGTGACCTTATACATATTGATCAGATTTGAAATCCATAAACTGGCCCATCCTTCTCTATAATAGAGGCTAGTTCTAACTAGCCAAGGAATTTTTCCATAATGAGAAGGCCATTCCCCTTGGTCAAGTAAGGTATTTGCCAACTGATTGTTGAGAAGCTTTATGAATTCAGAATTATCCAACCCTGCTCCAGGTAGTTCTTGCCAATTGGTTCCTTCCATATCTTCAAGGTTGGTCCAGAATCCTCCAAAAATTTGTTGAAATACTTCCAGGGTTTCTTCAGCTTCTTGTTTCTTCAGCACCTCCTCCCATCCTCTTTCTTCTGGTACCTCAGGAGTGATGATGTTATTTTCCCAGGGGTCTGGTAAGCCTTCAGGGTCTATCTCTGGTATATTCTGTCCACTAATCCAGACCTCTTCTTGGTCTAGGCTTGCTGTGATGCTGTTCATGCCCATTGGTCTTCTGGGTGGTGTAACCTGCCATCCTGCTTGGTCTGGTGAACAAATTGGGATGCATAACCTTTCCCCTTCTGCTATCTCATAGCTCAAGAATTCTCCTTTATGCTTTGATAATTCTAGCCTGACTTTATGATCCACTAAGAAAGGTCTTCCAAGTACTGTATGAATTGATCCTTTGGCTATGAAGAAGTGGGCAGATTTTGGTTCCCCAGGTGTTATCTCAAATAATGTTCTTTCAGCCAATCCAATTAGTGGAGTAGAATGGCCTCCTATTCCTGTAACCTTCATGAATAATTCCCTGGACACCAAGCCTGTCTGGATTGCCAAGTGTTCTGGTATGACATTTAATTCAGCACCAGTATCCACCAGAGCCTTGATCTTCTTTCCTTTGATCCAAATATCAATGAACCCCAATGGACAGGCATAGGTGAGGTTGTTGCCTATGGAGCATGGGTATTCATCATCTGAATAGTCTTCAAAGTGGTGTTGGCATCCATTAATCCTTCTATTGTTTTTGCTGGCTGATGATTTGGAGGTTTTATTCAAGTCCAAAGTTCCTTCAGGGGTCATATCTTTTAATTTCTGGAAAAAATTTGGTGCAACTGAAAGGAGCTCCTCCAAGGTAAGGTTGAAGTTTTGTTTTAATATTTTCTTCTTCAAACTTTCTTCCATCTTGGTTCCTTCCTGAGTGTCCAATGATTCTGACTTTACTTGGTTCTTCTTCACAGGTTCAGTCACAGGTTCCTTGACAGATTCTTTGGGGGGCTCTTCTTCCTCTTCAGAATCTTGATCCACTTCCACCCATGCTCCTGGGTAACTTGCTTTCCTCTTCCTTGTTCCTGGGGCTGATTCTTTTCCTTGGTCTGCTACTGGTGTCTCCTGGGTGTTATCTTTCTCTGGTGGATTTCCAGCCAACCTTTGTGATCTTCTCATCCCCCATTGAACTTGAGATTCCTTCATGTTTACCTCTGGTGGTGTCCAAGCTTCCCAATCTCCAGTCTTCAAGAATGCTGCAACATTAGTTGGTTCTTCCTGCTTCTTGGGTTCCTCCAATTTTGGGACTTTTTGAGCCTCTGAGAATCTCTTGACCTGATCTCTGAAGCTTTCCTGCTGGCTATAAGGTATGGGTTCTCTATTTGAGAAGTAGTAGTTGGGTCCTTGTTTGAACACCCTCTTGGCCTTTATATCTTCTGTCAAATCTGGACAGTTGACTTGGGTATGGAGTTCATCCTTGCAATAGTAACATCTGATTGGCCATCTGGGTCCTGCACTGGGGGATGAGGGTCTGTAATTTTGTGAAATCCCTTGGTGGATCCTATCAAAGTGAGGAGGTACCTGCTTCTGATTCAAAGCAATGGTGAGTTTTTCAATATCTTCCTTCATTTTCAAGAGCTCATCTACTCCTAATTGCTGAAACTTCACTTCCTTCTTGGTTTCCACTAAGCTCTTGATGACAGTTTTAGGGGTTTCTTCTTCATCAACATCCCACAAGGCCAAGGTCATTCCCACAAATTCCTTCAAGGTCTCCAAATCTGGTGGAAGGTATCTTCCATCTCTTGCAATCTTGATCCTTCCTGCATGAGCCAATTCTCTGTTTACTTCCCTCCTCAGATCAGTGGACAAAGCTTTCCAGAGGTTCTCTCCACTTTCCCAGTTGGTGTTGTCATACCCCATTCTGATGAAGTAAAGAACCATTTCTTCATAACTCCCAATGAACTTCTTGAAGTCATGCTTGGTCTTGATGCCTCCCTGTTCTTGAGTATGTCTGAGAAGCCTTGGTATGGACTCCTCATTGAACCTTCTATGGGGGGTAGCTGTGCCCCATTTCCTTTTTATTTCCTTCTTCAAAAGGTCCCAGTCTGCATATTCATGGCCTTCCATATCTTCAATAGACTCCCTGATCTTCTTGTCTTGTACTAGAAAAGGTAATTGTAGAGCTATATCTATTCCTCCTGCCTTCTGAATCCTGGCCAGTTTCTCTACTCTCTTAATAAACTGTTCCACCTCTGTTCCATCAAATTCAAGCTCACTTTCTTTCCATCTAATAACACTCCATTTTGTTCATTATTATTGATTATTGAGTTATCCTGGACTGGTCTTCTGGCTGGGGTTCCTTCATTATATTGGCTCCTAGTAGCTCTTCTTCCTTCTTCTATAGCTTGGGGATATATATTTATTCCTGGGCTTATGGAGGGGTTTGTTGATTCTTCCATGGTTTCTGCTGGGATTCTTCCATATGCTGATCTTGGGGTTGGGGTCTGAAATCTGGTTCTTGGTTGGCTGTATGGGGTTTCTGGAATACCCTGTGCTGCTTTTTCTTCAAGCATTTGGTTTATGAGTTTGGTAATGTTGGCAAGGTTCCCCATTGCTTCTACTGCAGGTCCTGGCTGATTCTGACTTCTTTCCTGGTCTTCCTCTGGCTTGTCTTGGGATCCACTGGGTATTTTGGTTTTGTCTTGCAGTTCTTTCTCCATCCTGATTATTGAAGATAGGGCTTCTTGGTTATTATCTTCAATCCCTCTGAGTTGGTCCTTGAGGTCTTCAATTATCTGGTATGGGTTTCTTCTTTCTGCCTTCAGAATGGTGAGTTAATTCTTGAGGCTAATATTCTACCAATATTTTATGGCTTAATAACTAATCAAATCTAAAGGAAACAGGCCACTGTTGGGACACCAATTGTAGAGACTCCTGTGGGATTATATAAATAAAAGTAGCAAATAGCTTGCTGGCAGTCCTTGAAGGGGAATTTAGTATTACTTCTACTCCTTTAGAGTATTAGTAAATACTAAGAGTGGTTTTGAATTGCCTGCCCTTCTAGTACTATAGTAAGTCTGCACAATAAATTATTTAAATTAATGGCTGGTTTCTTTGAGACTTAAAATAGGTCTCAGATCAGACCTAGATTAGTTATTGATTGATATTGGTAGGGTTTGTTGAAGAATGGACCAGATTTATTGGACTATTGGTTATTTATTGATCAGATATATTTGATATTGACCAATATCCCAATATTAAAGGGTTCAAGGGTTTATCAAAGGGATGGTTCAGGAGAGGACCCAAGGATGGTTTTACCCACAGGGGGCTGGGTAGAGGAAAAGGTTGGTGGTTGATTTTGGTTGTGCTCTCTTTCTTTGTAAGGTTTATTTATTAATTGAAGGGTGGTTCTTCTTTAATTTTGGTGCTGAATATTTAGGTCACAGAAGAACCCTTATTCAAGCACCTGTTGGGTGGTTCAATTGGCTAAAGATGGGTAATAACTTGGTTTCTGATTTCTTGTTTCCTTTATAACTGGTTCACTGATACTATTTATCTGGGTAGGTACCACAGATGGGTACTGATGTGTGAGCTGGGGTGGGATGTGCCAGATGGCATGAGGAGGTATGAGGATACAAATTGGATAGGGCAGAGAGGCCCTCCTTAAATAGACAATCTGGTCCTCAGGGGATGCTCAGGGCTGCCCCTGAGGGTGCCCTGGGGCTTCCCCTGTTACAGTGGGATACAGGTACATGAGACATTTTAGCTGGTTGGAAAAAGACATTGCATGAAACTGAGGGAATTATGCTGGTTGGACAAAAGACACTGCATGAAACTGAGGCAATTCTGCTGGTTGGACAAGGCTTTTACAGGTGTTTCCTGCATGCACAGCCCTGCATAAACTGCTGTGAAGTGCAGATACAATATATTCCTGTGCAGTACTGGTGGTTTGTTTGGTGTTACTTGCTTCTACCTTCATGTATTTCTTGTGCATTACTGGTGGTCTTGTTTGTTGCTGCATGGTCTTGGCTGCCTGCATATATTGCTGGGTAGCCCTGTGGTACTTGTACTGGTGGGTTGTTTGGTATCACATGCTTCTGACTACATAAATTGCTGTGAGGTGCTGAGGGTTGTTGGTACTGGTATTTTATTTGGTATCACATGCTACTGGCTGCATAAATTTCTGTGTGGTGCTGGGGGTTGTTGTTACTGGTAGTTTTTTTGGTATCACATGCTACTGGCTGCATAAATTTCTGTGTGGTGCTGAGGTTGTTTGGTACTGCATGGTTCTGGTTGAGTCTGGTTTCACTTCCTCCTGCCTATACTGTCCTGCATACTTCTGAATAGCCTTGTGTATGTGTATTTGCTTGTTTGTTTGGTTCTGGTTGAGTCTGGTTCCACTTCCTCCTGCATATACTGTCCTGTATACTTCTGCATAGCCTTTTGTATGTGTATTTGAATGTATTCTGAGTGATGTGACAGGAGCTGAACTAGTTGCACTGCCTCCTGTATCTGTATTGCTGTATTTTGGCTAAGGTGACAGGGTTGGTGTATGGTTCTGGTGTTGAGGGTAGGCTGTAACTAGTATGTACTTGAGGGTTTGCAAGGTATGTCTTTATGCCTTCCACAGAGCTGTGACACCTGGTAGGGTATGAGTTTGCCACAGTTGAAGGGTTCTTGGGCTGTATCTTCTAATCCATGAGAGATAGAGGGGTACTTTGGCTGAGTGACTATAGGTTATTTGTGATGTAGAATCCATTTCTGAGGTTAATTTGAGGGTTTGAGCTGTTTTTACACTAGAAAAGTGAGTCTGATGGCTATAGGACAGGTTTGGTCTACCACAATGCGAGTGACCACATGGTTGTCTTCCCTTTTCTGCTCTATTTGTAGAATCCGTTGTACATAGTCTAACAGGGCCTCCTGCCCATATAAGGAGGAGCTCTCCCCTGCCTTTTTGATCATCATGAGAGCATGGAATCATCCAGCATGAAATCAGCACACCTTTGATCCTTGAGCCTCCATACTCAACCCTTGATCCCTGATCCTTATCACCAACCAATAGCCTTGCTGGTTGAAGAAAAATTCTGTCTGTTGGAATTTTTGAGTGTGTCATACCACTCCTTGATCCCTTTCTCTGACCATACTGGTCCTGATCCCTGATCACCTTCCTGGAGCCAATCACGATTGATTGAAGAGGTCTTATTTAGCTTAAGACCTGGAGTGTTATACCTCCCCTTAGCTTCTTTGGAGTTGCATTCTGCCAGCCTACTCTTGAGTCCCTTGAGAAGTGTTGAGGTTATCCTTGCTTCAAATCAGTTACTTTTTGTTTTTAGAGCTTCTTAAACATTGTGCTTTGTCTTGTACAGCCACCCTCAGTTATCTGGTACCCTTCAAGCGCTTGATTGCGGAGATTTGGGCAGGTTCATTGAGAACCTGGAGGTTGCTTGGGTTTGAGTTGATCATCCCCAATCTTCTGCTGACCACCAGAGTTATTAGCTTGTGGGCATTGTTTACATACAACAGCTTTTGTTCTTTGAACTCTAAGAAGACTTTAACTTCTTTTGTTCAAGTTTTTCCCTGCATAATCTTGTCTCAGATAGTGCTGTCCTGTCGCTACCAAACTATTATCATCCTTATCCTCTACCCCTTGATTCCTCATTTACCAGGTTCTGGACCTTGATCTTGGTTACATTTAAATATTTTTGTAACACTCAAGAGGGAAGCCTAAACAGCACCTTTCCCCTCCGCAGAACTGCCACGGCCTAGCACCGTTTGGAGTCTTACACCGCTGGAATGGTCCTTGTCAAGTGGTTTGCCAAGTTGGAGTTGGATCTTGTGTTTTGAAAGAGCTGGACAGTACTCAGTTGGCCAGAAGGCTCTCCCCTGATCAATTTAAGAATTTTCATTCTTGTGGAGGCAACCTATCCCAGAATTAAGTCCTCCCAATTGTGCACCACTAGGGTCATTTGCTGTGTTTTTTTGTGAAACTCTACTCTATTCCACATACATGAGCACCTGAAATTCCCTCTGATTTTTATCTCTTCAGCTTCTAGGAATATTTTGGATGGATCAAGATATTTTTCAATTCTTCAAGCACTCTCAGAAAAAAAACGCCATTCTTCTGTTTTAATTTCTTTGTTTCCTCCTTTTTCTTAATATCTTTAAAATCAAGATGCAGACTAGGGAAATTCTGTCATTTGGGGAGAGATTTGGTGATCAATTTGGTGCACCTCAGAAAAAGCACAAAATTTCAATTTTTTTGTTATATGTAATCTTTCATCTGTCTTTCAAAAAAAATATGAAAATAAAAATAAAATATTTGTGTTGGAATGGAAACCTCCTTCTTTTCCCTCTTCCCAACTTCTTTCTGTCCCAGCGGTCTAGGAAAGGCTCTCCAAGGGTGCTCAAGCTCCCAGGTCTTCCGTTTGATTCCTCCTCCTTGCGCTTGGCACCCAATTTTTTTGGCCAAGCGCGTGCAATTGATCATCATCCTCATTGTCCTCATCCTTCCATCATCACCCTCATCAATCTCCTTCAACAATTCCCTTTGCTTTGATTGGTTCATCCAACTGGTATCATCATTGTCATTGGCAACAATGATGAAGGCTTCCATCAATCGTTGGCACTGTTGCTTGCATCATCCTACCTCCCAACTTGATTCCATTGCCCTTGCTGCCATCACCTGATGGTTTTGGCTGTTGCTCTCATTATCAATCCCCTTGTGCAATGGATCAGCAAATTGCGCCAGTTTTTTTGCCATCTTGCGCAGTTGCTATGAGAAACCGCAAATCTTGTCCATGTGGCTTGGTGGCCCCCTTCACTCCCATCAGTCTTACCCCCCCCCTTCACTTTTTAATTGGGATGGGTTTTTTTTGTCATTGCCCGGGCATCACTTGTTGTGGCCCCTCATTTTCCATCCCCCAGACAGATGCAAAAAAAGGATGGGGTTGAAATTTTCTCACCCCAGTTGCAGAACCTTTGAAGGGAGGACCGGACTCCCTGGATTATCTGATTAAAAAAAATTCTGCTTCATTTTTATTTTCTCCTTGTAAGTAGTATACAGTTTCTCTTGCCCATAAAATGAGGGGCTCTTGCCTGCCTTTTTCCCCATCCATCCATTATTTTATCATCATCATCTGAGTGAGTCACTAAATATGTAGGGTGTTCACCTGTCCCCCCCATTTTATCTGAGAATTTTTATCCAGGGTATATCCATGATTTCCCCTTGGTCCTTGAGCCTCCATACTCAAATTGCTGATCCACTCCTCTGTGGCCTTATTTTTTATCACAAACCAATAGCCTTTCTTGTTGAAAAAAAATTCATTTTGTTGAACTCTTGAGTGTGTTATTCCACTCTTTGATCCCTTTTTTGACCAAACTGGTCTTTATCATTTTTTTATTTTCCTTCTGGAATTAGTCATGTTTGACCAAGAGGTTTGATTAAGCTCTAAAACTGGAGTGTTAAACCTCCCTTTATTTCCTCAAATTTGAATTTTTCCACACTACTCTTGAGTCCCTTGAGAATTTTTTATTGCTTTTCTTCTAGAGCTTCATAAGAAAAATTGCTTTGTTTTGTACATCCACCCACAGTTATCTGGTACCCTTCAAGTGCTTGATTGCAGAGAGTTGGGCAGGTTCATTCATAACCTTGAGGTTAGTTGGGATTGAGTTGATTGTTCCTAATCTTCTGCGTACTACCAGAGTTATTAGCTTTTGGGTGTTGTTAATTTCAACTTCCTTGTTTTATTGGACTCAGAAAAAACTCTAACATATTTTGTTCAACTTTTTCCCACACCATCTTGCCTCAGATATTGTTTTTCCATTGCTACCAATTACTATCAGATCCATCCCTCCCCATCAATTACTTATTCACAAGGTTCTGGACCTTGATTCTGTTTACATTTAAATATTGTTTGCAACAATCAGGAGGGCAGCCTAAAAAGCACCTTCCCCTCCACATAACTTCCTGCAGCCAGCACCATTTGGAGTCTTACAACAGAAAATTTAAATCAGATCCTAGAAAAATTTCTTAGGATGTGTTTCAGTTATCACAAAGATGACTTGGATACTGGGATCCCCCTTGCTGAATTTCCTTAAAAACCTCCACTCACACTTCAAATAAGCAATCTACTTCCTTCACCATTTATGGACAACACTCCAACTTTTACAGCCTACATGTAGTTTAGAACCAACCTGCCAGCTGCTGTATACCTCAGATTCACAATAATCAGAAACAACTAGAAGTTGAATTGTAAAATTCAATTGAAACCTATGAGAGATATGCTGAATATCCTGAATCATTAGCTGTTGGAAAGAAATTTTGCCTTTCTTCTAAAAATATCAAAACTAACTGTCCAACACATAAGCTCTCAGAGCAATGGCTAGGTCCTTTATTTGATTACAGAACAGATTTGAAAAAATTCATTCAAGCTTCAAACCCCTTTCCAATGGTCCAATATTCATCCAGTTTTCCATTCCTCCTGACTCAAACCTTCCCAGGACAACCCTTTATCTTCCAGGAACCAACCACCAACTGAACCAGTCAAAATAGATGGGGAAGAGGAATGGGAAGTGTCTTAAATATTAGATTACAAGATAAAGAAGGGGAAATTAATGTATCTGTTTGAGTGGAAAGGCTTTCAAGAAGATGAGGAACACACTACCTGGGAACATCATTGAAATCTTATCAACTGCCCTACTTTACATCAAGATTTCCACACACTCTATCCTTCAAAACCAAAACATCCTTGAAATAAACAAAACCCTTCTCTCAATAGAAAAAAAACAATATAAAATATATTGAATTTATTTCTTCTCTCCTTGAATTTTCTTTATTCAAAAAAGAAAAAAAATCATCACATGAAAAAGATGCATCATCTTCTCTGATCTGTTAGTCAACTTAGTCTTCATGAGTTTCAAACTCTTTTTTTTATCAAAAAAAAAACAATTCATAATAAAAATAAAATAAACACATACAAATCTCCTAAACAGTTTCAAAAATAATTTCTTCCAACTCTTTTACTCTAGAAATCCAAGAATTAAATTTTTTTAAATTTTTAGATTCATAAAAGTTAGTACCCCTGACAGAAGCACCTACTTCATAATTAATACCAGCTAAAGCTAAAATCTCTGATAGTCTTTTCTTTATCTCTAAACTTCTCTTCTTCCTAGCCTCTATAAAACCAAATTTTTCTTTCCTGATCTCAGAACCCCATTCTTTTTTTATCCCATCCTTCAAATTAGGATTTAAGGTTTTATAATTTTTTTTATGAATCTCAAAATATTGATTTACTTGATCTTCATTCATAACTTAATCTTTCCTAAATCTATTTCCCATAACACTACCTTCCATCATCTCCAATAACCTCTCTCCATTCTCTAATTCTTTCAACCAAGCCTCTGCATTACTCCTCCCACCAATTCCTCTCTTCTTATTTCTTCTGTCCTCTACCACCTTCATCTTCACCTCTAAATCCTTCATTATGCTTCTTAAATCTTCCAACTCTATGCATTCATCTAATCTTCCCCCTGCTTTGAAAATGGCCTCCCATTGCTGTATTTCTTTTCTGTTTCCTTATTATTTTTTTACTTCTCTACCTTCTTCCACCTCATTCAGCTCCATCTCTAAACTACCCTTGGCATCTTCATCTTCTTTGATGCTTCAACAACCCGCCTTGAAGCTTTGAAAACCTGCCTCAACAATTTGAAAAACCTCTTTGACAGTTTGATGCTTTGATTGGCCTCTTGTTTGGGATTCCAGTGGCCTTTGACAACCTGTGGGCTCAATTGGATACTTCAACTACCTTCTCTGAAACTTTGTCCATTTTCTTTAATGGCTCTGAAAACTTCTGCGTTTGGTTCAAGGGAATTCTTTGATGGGTTCAATAGAATCCATTATAATTCTATTTTTTATTCCCTTTGGCAGTACTTTGACCACCTTGTTCTCCACATTTACATGGGGGTACCCCACCTTATAAACACCTCTCCCTCTTCTTTTTCATGCAAACTCAACAAGCCATCCAGTGCCAAACGTCCAGTTCAATTAAAATTATCCCTTTTTGCCTGCATCTGCAATCTCTCCTGCATCAACCAAACTTCCAAAATTATTTTAGTATCTAGCTTTCCTCAACAGGAGAAATTAGCTGCACTTACCTGAAGATTGATCCAACCTGGATGAATAACCCAAGGTCATAGCATTGTTGTCTGGAGCCTCCTTCACCTCAAAGTTTTGGCTCTTCTCTTAGACCCACAGGGTTGGCACCAAGGCCTTACTGTTCTGCTTTTCAATCTCAAAAGCTCTTCCATATTGGCAACAACTTTCACACTTTGCCAAATTATGTTTGATACTTGTGGTACAGATTCTCTCCATCTTCTTGCATCTGTCACAGCTAGTAAAGTATTGTTGGACTGGATAATAGTTATCTTCTCCATGGTGTAGGTTGGTGTGGGTGATCTGTTAAAGAAGGATATAGATGTTAATGGGGTGGATGGTGGTGATGGGTGTAGAGATGGTGAGTGGAATCTCAAATCAGACATGGCTAAGGGAACTAGACTGGATGGCCTCTTCAACCTGCTCCTTTTATGGTAATCAGGAGATTCCCTACTCTTCACCAGGGGGTACTGTCATACTGACACCTAACTCAGTATAACCTCAGCATCTAACCTCAGAAAATCCAATCTAACCCTCAGGCCTAATCTACTTTCCAAGGAACTCCAACCCCAGGTCTCAGGAGACTTATATCAATATCTCTCCAGTAACTATATACCTCAGGATCTTCATGAAGCACATATCTACATATAGTCTAACCCATAAAATATGCAGATAGAATCCATAGGCTTGCACATACTTAATCTCCCAGGTATGCACTTACTCTAACCTTATTAACTCTGTCAAACCCATACTCTGTCATGGTTTATTCTTTGGGAATCCTTATGTACATCCTCTTGCAAATTGTATCCCATACTCTCTCTAGTTATTACATAGTGTCATGAACTCCATTAACACTGTACATAATTCAACTGTACTCTTGAAACTTAGACAGCTCAGACCTGTAACCTTGCCCCAATGTAAAAGCATCTTAACCTAATTTAGTAGCATACCTGATCAGCCCTATCTGTTACCTAGACTACTCCCTTGTCAGTACATATGCAGTCTGATCCCCAACCAACTGTACCTCTGTTATAGCTCCAGCCCTTGTCTATTTAAACAGGCCTCCTCTTTCTCCTTCCTGATTGTTCCCCAATAAATCAGTTTGCCACTTCTTACTTGGAATCCATCCTAGCAAGTGTCATTAGCACAATACCTCCAATTCATCCTACCCTGCTCCTTGTAGCACCTTCCAGTATCCTTGCCCCCAAGCCTACTGAGAGTAAAGTCCCCTTGGTGTCAAGCCCTGCCTGCATGTCAGCAGCCCTTGTAACAGTGTGTAGAACATCAGGGATATGCATAATATCTATGTATTTTATTGTAAGGCTTGTGAGTAAACATAATCATCAGAATAAAAAAATCAAAATCAAAACCATTAAAAAATAAAAAACAATCAAAAAGAATAAAGAATAAAAGAATAAAAGAATAAAAGAATAAAAAAGGGATAAATCAAAAATATAAAAATTCAAATTCAAAATGAAAGGAAAATGAAAATGAAAATGAAAATGAAAATGAAAATGAAAATGAAAATGAAAATGAAAATGAAAATGAAAATGAAAATGAAAATGAAAATGAAAATGAAAATGAAAATGAAAATGAAAATGAAAATGAAAAGAGAAAGAAATTGAATTTTGATGTAATGATGAAAATTTCAATTCAAATAAAAATCAATAAAAAAATCAATAAAAAAATCAACAAAAATATCAATAAAAAATCAAAAAAAAAAAATCAAAAAAAAATCAAAAAAAAAAATCAAAAAAATCAAAAAAAAATCAAAAAAAGAATCAAAAAAAGAATCAAAAAAAATCAAAAAAAAATCAAAAAAAAATCAAAAAAAAATCAAAAAAAAATCAAAAAAAAAAATCAAAAAAAAATCAAAAAAAAATCAAAAAAAAATCAAAAAAAAATCAAAAAAAAATCAAAAAAAAATCAAAAAAAAATCAAAAAAAAATCAACAAAAAATCAAAAAAAAAAAAATCAAAAAACAATCAAGAAAAGGGTGATGATAAATTTGCAACCCCCAGTTGTGTGGGAATAGTATAGGGCCCCATAAAACCTCTGGGAGCTGTGTAAAGCCCCATACAACCTGTGGGAATTGTGTAAAGCCCCACAAAACCTGTGGGAGTTTTGTAGGGCCCCCACATGACCCAATAAATGAGTGGGGGCCCATACACTACTCCAAAGGTTTGTTTCAAACACATGCAACCCCTGGGGGGCATATACCCCCCATAATGGGCATTTTTAATTTTTTTACCCCTGTACACAACCATTTAGACCCTTGTATGGGTGTATACAACCCTCCCAGTGTTTTATAGGAATTTAATTATTCTTATTTCTAATATATTTTATAGGGTGATGTTAAATTCATGGCTCCAGTTGTCTGGGAGCTGTGTACACAGCTCCAGGTGTTTGGGAGCCGTGTAGGGCCCCACATGGCCTGTGGGAGTTGTGTAGGGCCCCTCAATGCATGGGGGCCCATACACTACTCTATATAGTTTATTATTTATTATTTATTATTTATTATTTACTATATATAATTTTTTATTTAGTAATATTTATTATTTTTTTTATTATTTACTATTCATTATTTATCATATATAATTTGTTATTTATTATTTATTATTTATTATTTATTATTTATTATTTATTATTTATTATTTATTATTTATTATTTATTATTTATTATTTATTATTTATTATTTATTATTTATTATTTATTATTTATTATTTATTATTTATTATTTATTATTTATTATTTATTATTTATTATTTATTATTTATTATTTATTATTTATTATTTATTATTTATTATTTATTATTTATTATTTATTATTTATTATTTATTATTTATTATTTATTATTTATTATTTATTATTTATTATTTATTATTTATTATTTATTATTTAGTGCAGGCCACACAACTTGATTTTAGTTTTTTAGCATGCTGTACAACTCAAATGGGCATGCAGCATGCCACACAGCCCATTTGAGTCGTGTAGCATGCCACACAGCCCATTTGAGCCATGTAGCATGCCACACAGCTCATTTGAGTTGTGTAGGGTGCCACACAGCCAATTGAGCTGTGTGAAGAGTTTTTTACACGGCTGAATGAGCCATGAATTCAACATTACCCTATTTTATATTTTACTTTTTTGTTTTTTTTAAACCAAAAAATCAACATTTTTTGATTTTTTGGTTGATTTCTGTTTTTTTTTTTGTATCTTTATTTTGTTTATTTTATTTTTTGGGTGATGATAAATTCATGACTCTCAGTTTTGTGGGAGTTGTTTAGGTCCCCACACAACCTGTGGGAGTTTTGTAGGGCCCCTCAACACATGGGGCCCATACACTACTCCAAAGGGTTGTTCCAAACACATGCAACCCCTGGGGGGCATATACCCCCCATAATGGGAATTTTTGATTTTTTTACCCCTTCACACAACCATTAAGACCTGTTTACTGGGGTATACAAACCCCCGGGGCTATTCAAGAATTTTTTTATTTTTATTTTATTTTTTATTCTTGTTTTTTTTTTAAACCAAAAAATCATCATTTTTTGATTTTTTGGTTGATTTCTGTATTTTTGTTTATTTAGTTTATTTATTTTTTTTTAGCCTGCAATTCTTTTAGTTTTGTAGCACAGAACACAAATAGGCTTGAGTTATGTAAAACCCTACACAAATTGAATGTTGTTTTGCGTGGTGCCACACAAAACTGAACCATGATGTGGGGGCTACACAACTGCATTCAAGTCATGTGGAGGCTACACAACTTGATTTTAGTTGCTTAGAGTGCCACACAGCCCATTTGAGTTGTGTAGCATTCCACATGGCCCATTTGAGTTGTTTAGCATGCCACATGGCCCATTAGAGTTGTATACACAACTCAAAGAGTTTTTAATTTAACATTACCCGTAGTTTTTTTTGGCCAAAGATGCTTTTATCTGTGTGACACAGAGCACAACTAGATTTGAGTTATTTCAAACCCCGCACAACTTGAATGTAGCCTTGCATGGTGCCACACAAAACTGAACCTTCATGTGGTGGCTACACAACTTGATTGTAGTTTTTTAGTGTGCCACACAACTCAAATGAGTTTTTAATGTGACATTACCCAAAAGAAATCAAAAAAGGGTGTTGTTAAATTCACAGCTACACGGCTACACCTGAGCTGTGCAGACCCCACATTATTTGAGTGTGGTTGGGCTGTACTCCACACGTCACTGGACTGCTGTGTGATGGACGCACAACTACATTTTAGCCATGCAGAGCCCCAAATGGCTCAAATGTAGTTGTGTTTCCATGCCACACGGCCAGCCTGACCACATTGGAGTTGTGTGGGGCTCTACATGGCTCAAATGTAGTTGTGTAGCCGTGCCACACAGCTACAAGTCTTGTGGGAAAAAAATAGAAAATAAAAAAATAAAGGGTATAAAATAAACCAAAATAAACTTAATAAAAATACAAAAAAAAAAGAAATCAACCAAAATATCAAGAAAAGTTGATTTTTTGGTTAAAAACCAAAAAATAAGAAATAAAATAAAAATAAGAAAAAAAAATAAATAACAATAAAAAAAATAAACACTGAGCACAACCAACCAGTTGTCTTCAGATTCAAGTAAAAAATTCAAGTTCAACTTGAATAGCCCTAAATTAAAAGGGCCAAACCTGGAGGTTTTGACCAGCCCTGAAGTAAAAGTGCCAAAAAATTACAAGTCTTTTGACCAGCCCTAAAGTAAAAAAAAAAAAAAAAAAAAAAACAAGTTGGGCTGACTTACCATTAAAATCTTATTCAAAACACTCATCATAATGATTTTAACTCAAAACACTCAACGTAATGATGTTCAAAATGTGATAACTGTTTATATTAATAGAATTCCAATATCAGCATGTTAGACCCAACCCAAATGATGAAATCAATCTACAAGTTAGAATAAAAATCAAGTTGATCTTTGAGGTGATCAACTCAACAAGCTTCTTTTTTAGAAATCAAGGAACATGGTTTGGAAACTATGGGTGGGATTGGAATTACATTGCCCTTAAGTACAAGCTGGACGCAATTTTTATTTTTAACAAAGGAAATGAACATAGGATCTGATTGTTCTTTTACACCCATTTTCATAGGATTAAAAGAACAACATGATCCCAATGAAATGAAACATGTTGGTCTTCCATAAGTATCAGCTATTATTTGACCCAAGTTAAGCTTTGAAAGCTATTTTGAGCATGTAATCTTTTATTGATGTCATTGAAATCAAGTATTTGTTCTATCTTTTCAACATCTTGACTTCCATCAAGGATCTTATAATAGCCCCTTTATTTTTGCTCAATGTTTCAAGAATTTCTTTCCAAACTTTAAACCATCAATCCTCATCATACCCAAGTGATTTAGCAATGGCTCTAAAACCAACAAACTGGGTCCCAAACCTCAGCCAAGAACTTATTTAATTTCTCAGGTATTTGATTGAGGTAATTTACTTCCTAAAATCAAAAAGTAGTCAGCCAAAATTCTAATCTCATTAAAGGAATCACCAATCACCAATGATGAGCTTCTGTTTGACTTCTCCATTTCATTTGCTTCATCCTTTGAAAATGAATCAGATTCTAACAGCACCAAACCCAATTAAATTTCAGTGTGTTCCACTGAACTGTGGAATTCAGATGAAGAGCCTGACTAGGACTATGAACATTTCTCAATCAGTTCATTAAACCAAAAAAATGAACCTTTCACAAAAGAAAATACTGACAATCATTTGTCTTTTCTTCTTTGGTGCCCTTCTACTTCTCTTTGCGGTCTTAATTTCCTTTTCAATGTGTTCAAATCAAGAAGGATCCTGCCAGTTATCTGTAAATCTCAGATGGCCTCTGCTTGATTGCAAGACTTTAGGTTCAATTCTTGGCTTTGATTGATAATTTGCCGTCTCCATCATCAAGTGCTTCAAAAGCACGCAATAATCTTGATCATTATTATTCAACATCATTGCATTGAGCTTCTCATGTAACTGAGAATTATTGAGAAGTTCATCAACATTGACCTTTAAAAATTCAAAAGGATCAAATATCAGTCAAGTAGGAATTTTCATTTTAGTCAAGTAGGAATAATAATTCAAAAAGAATTAATCAAAAAGCATTAATCACAAAGTTATTTGAACAATCCAACTTAAAAAAACTTACAGAACTGGAACTGCAAGGTTCATAATCCAACCTCCACTGAGGATGAAAATCTTCAGGCACAATGGAGCCTCTTGATGCTAGTAGGTCACCTATTTGGTGGGAACAGGGCAAACCCATATTCATTGAGTATGACTTGATGCACACTTCCCCATCATGGTTCTGCTTTAACCTCCATAATTGATCCCCAAAAAGTTTGATTGCTTGTCAAGAAACCCTGTATCCCAATGGTAACAGTTCAGTAGGAAGAAATATTCCAATATTTATTCAACATTTGTAAAGGGCAGCCTGAACCAATTTAATTTTATTGGAAACTGTGCCCTCTAGGTTTTTCCAAACATCAATCATGTTTCCTGAAAATTTTTCAAGGAATTGTTTGAGATTAGCATGGGCCCCTTCAACCCAAGACATTGTTTTATTTCCAAAGTCTGATTTTTTTCAAGTCCAAGCCATTGTAAGACTCCAAACAGTTCTGAGCTGCAGGTAGTTTTTTTGAGTGGAAAAGATGCTTTTTAGGCTTCCCCCTGAGCATAAAAAAATATCTAAATGTAACCAGAATCAAGCTCCAGAAACTTGCAAGTAACAAATCAATGGAAAGGATGAATTTTGATAGTAGTTGGCAGCAATGGAGAAACACTATCTGAGGCAAGATGGTGCGGCAAAATACTTGAACAAACTAAGTTGAAGTTTTTTCAGAGTTCAATAGAACAAGGCAGTTGTAAGTAACAATGCCTACAAGCTAATAACTCTGGTTTTCAGCAGAATATTAGGAAAGATCAACTCAATCCCAACCAACCTCCAGTTTCTCAATGAACCTGCCCAAATCTCCGCAATCAAGTGCTTGAATGGTACCAGATAACTGTGGGTGGCTTTAAAAAACAAATCAATTTTTTTATGAAGCTCTAGAAGAAAAGCAGTAACAAATTTGAACAAGAATAACCCAGCACTTCTCACGGGACTCAAGAATAGTGTGGCAGAATTCAACTTCAAAGAAATAAAGGAAGGTTCAACACTCCAGGTTTCAAGCTTAAAGAAACCTCTCAGTCAAATGTGACAGGTTCCAGAAAGGCAATCAAATGAATTATCAAGACCAGAGTGGTCAGAGAAAGTGATCAAAGGAGTGGTTTAACATACTGAAGATTTCAACCAGCAAGGCTATTTGTTGGTGATAACAGATAAGGCCACAAAGGGACAGATCAAAGATTTGAGTATGGAGGCTCAAGGATCAGGGGGTAATCATAGATATACCCAGCTCAAAAGATGGAGGATGAATTCTCCAGATGATGGATCATATTTGATTGACTCAGATGACAATTATGATACCCAATAGATGGGTGATTAATCATAGCTGATGATGGATGATGATGATATGGTGGGCAAAAAGGCAGGGGAGAGCCCCTCCTTTTATGGGCAAGAGGCCCTGTAGACTACTTACAAGAGATACTACAAATGAGAGGGCAATTGTTTTTTTTTAAAAGAGGACAGGATCCAGAAAAAACAATGATGAAAACAACAACGAAAAAAATATGGCCACAGGATGAACATGAAATAGGAAAAAAATGGGAAAAAGGAAACCAGCCCAAAAGCAGGAAAAGAATGAGCATCCGTGGCTTTGTGAATGTAAGGCTGCAACAGGCAACAGTTGGGCGGATGATGAGCATGGGATCTTGAGGATGGGCAAAGGCAACACCAGTGGCTGCAGGTGATGAGTGTTGGATCTTGAGGATTAGAAATGGCAAAACCGGTGGCCGCGGGCAATGAGTGGGGGTGATTAGGAGAAGTTTGCAGGTCTTGAATCCCGGCTATGATGAGTATCTTGGGTGGGATTACCAATTGGCCAATGATTGTCTTCATCATTGTTAGGGAGTTTTTATCCCGCAAGACAGTTAGAGGGGTGATTGAATGGATCTTTTAGGTTGGGATTGACCAATGAAGGGATGTGTTATGAGTGAGTGGAGTGGATTTCGCAAGCGCAAAAAGCTTCAAGTTTGATGAGTGAGGTAAGAGGAGGATGAACAAGAGTAACAGCGCCAGGTTCAATGATTGACTGAGGTTGTGGATGTTGAGAGGGATGGTTGAGGCTGATAGGCCAATGAATTATGGCAACAATGATGATTCAATGCATGACAATGATGGAGGTGTTGGTTGTGGGATTGAGGATAATTGGTAATGCCAGTGTCATTTTCCTTATCCTCCTCCTCTTTTGGCCACTGTGTAGGCTTGTTGGGTGTTCCTAAACGCTTGGGTTGAGTTCTTCTGAGCCTGTTGACCCATCCACCCAAGGACCATCAATTGAGCAATCAAGAAAATCAGGATGAGCACAAGACTGGCAATTGGGACAAAAAACGGAGGTTGTGGGGGAAATTTGATTCAGGTTGATGGCCCAGGGTTGATGATGATGATTTGGGGGATAGGATTAGAACAGGAGATTGTTGATGAGGATGAGGATAGCCGTCTGCGCCCGCCTTGCCAAAAAATCAGGCCATGAGCACAATGAGGAGGAGTTGAACAGGAGATATGGGGATTTGAAAACGCTAGAGGCCCTTCCTAGACTGCTAGGAAAACAAGAAGTTGGGAGATAGGAAAGAAGGAGATTACCCATAGAAAAAGAATTTTTTTTAAAAAATTTTTTGCCCCTTTTCTTGAGGTTTACCAAATTGGTCACCACTCCATCACAACTTTCTCCTTGATATGGAAGATATTATGATTCATATACTTGATTAAATCCTCACAGTCTTCCAAAAAACACTTTTTAAAATTAATGATGTAAGCAACCCAAAAATAGGAAGATTAACAGTAGAGGCAGTGATTTGGCACTTACTCAAAGTTCCGCATCATTGACCTCTGCCTCCTCCTTGGTTTTTGAGGCCCCGTAATTAGCCCACAGAGACATAAAGCTTTTCCACCCTTTAAAGTAATTATTAAAGCGCCCTTTACAGTTTTCTTTTATTTTTTTAGACAAGTGCCATTGACAGCACTGTCTTGTTGACTCAGGGAATATTTATTCTATAGCACAGATTAAATCTTGTTCATGGTCTGTCACAAAGACTTTGGGAAGTCTCTCAGGATCATAAGCCAACTTCTTTAGCGCATTTACAGACCAACTGTAGAACTCAAATGTTTCTCTTGTTATAAACACAAGATCTTTTGTGAAAGTTTTCTGGTTTTAATTAATTCCTACAATGTGCAATAGGGGGATGTTGTACTTATTTGTCTCATAGGTACAATCCATTGTAGCTATATGATGGAATTGCTTGCAAAGCTTTAATGAATCTGGGTGAGCCAAGAATAAAGCCTCCAAGTGACCTTCTCCACTGAATTTTGCTCAATGAACCCAACCTGAATTACCAAGTTGTCCACAAAGGACCTCCATAACACTTTTTCCCTTCAGTTCTTCAAGCGCTGTGGTGCTCCAAAACCTAACCTATAGCCATCAGACTCGCTTTTCTAGTTTAAGGACAGCTCCAATCATCAAACAGATGTCAAAATTGGATTCTACACCAAAAAGGACCCCTAGTCACTCAGTCAAACTACCCCTCTATCTCTCATTGTTTAGAAGATACAGATTGAATCAACCCTGGCCTACCCATCCCCCTACCAGGTTTCACAGATTAGTGAAAGTTCATCAACATACCCTGGATGCCTTCAAGTACATACACCATACATTAAAACTTGTAAAGCACCAAAAAAATCACCACACCTGTATACACAGCAGTATATGCTAGACCTTGCATGCAGCACCAAACAAACAGCTGTATACAGAAGAAATATATGCAAGGCACTGCATGCAGCACCAAAAAAACAGCTGTATACAGAAGAAATATATGCAGGCTACTGCATGCAGCACCAAAATAACAGCTGTATACAGAAGAAATATATGCAAGGCACTGCATGAAGGACCAAAAAATGACCAACCACCACTATACAGAAGTAATCTATGGAGGGGGGACCTGTATCAATGCAGAACAGCAATGCATGCAAGGTTTTCCATGAATGTAGATCCTGCACAGCCTCCTCCTCTGACCAGCCAAAATGCCTCATGAACTGTATTCACTGTACCAGGGAGACCCTCAGGGGCAGCCCCAAGGGCAGAATTTTCTATAAATAGAGGGCCTCCCTCCCCCATCCAGGCACCATCAGTTCCCCCCATCCTCCCCTCAAGGGATCACTATGCCTCCTAGGCACCCTTAACCCATACTTTTACTATACTCAACCATTATCCCATAACCCATACTGTGACCATCACCAATCCCTTATCCCATACCAACAACATAACCATCACCATCAGCGTCATCATCAATCATCATCATCAACACATACTTTAGACCATGACCCAACCCAATAACCCATACTTTATACCATCCACCACCACCATTATTCACCCAATACCCCATACCTCTGAACATCACCACCATGTCCCAATAACTTTAACATCACCAAGCATCAAACATACCTTGGCTATCATAATCATCATCCATCATTCACCTACCTCAACCATGATCATCATCATCCATCATCATCATCATCATCAACCAACAACATCACCATCATCATTCATCATCATCATCAACCATCATCATCCACCTAACTCATCCATCATCAAAGATCATCATCACCTAACTCATCCATCATCATCATCATCATCATCATCAATCATAATCAACCATTCATCATCAGTTGTCAATTATAGTCTCAACCATTTCAACCCTATCCAGTCATCACCTGTAACATTAAAGGAGTATCAATCAGTAACCAATAAAAAAAAAAAAGGAAATATAAAGGATAAGACAAAAAAAAAAAATTCTTCCCTTACTCAGCTTCTATAGCCTTAGTAAACTATCTTTTCCACCATTTCTTCCTTATCAAGCTTGAACACATTGATCCTAGGTCTGATAGAGACTACTATAGTAAAAACTCTATCTGAAAATTAACCACCAATCTCTTTTCTTTTATTGTTGTGAGACATCTATATTACTTAGAGGGGCAGGAAATTCAAAACCAACCTTATTATTCCTGTATCATATCAATAGTTGTAGTACTAAATTCCCCCTCAAGTGAATACCAGAAAGCTATTTGCTAAACTTTTTACCCAATCCCAAAGGAGTCTCCACAGCACTACCTTACGCTTAGTGTTATAGATTTTTTGGTCATCAACATATTCTCCACCATTGATCTTGATCAATTTTCTTTGGAGTTTAATTGTATTGAGCCCATCATCCATGCCTTCTTTTAGATTGTCTAAGGCTACCCCAGAGATTCTCCTCAGGTGAGGATGCACTGGGGGGTGTGGAGATGGTTCATGGTTATTTTGATCATTCTTGTAGGAGATTTGCCACAAGGGATCTGCCTTTGTGTGACTAGCATGGATTAAAAACTTGCACCCAAAATTCTGTGTGTGAGTTTGCCATGACCATTTGGTGAGCAATTTCCCATAGTAAAAACCATGTCTATCACAGGCTAAATCTAAAATGTAACCATGCTTCATTGCCCATGTTTTACAATACGTTTGTGCCTCTTCACTAGTAGGAAAAGCTCTCACAGGAGGTCAGGCAAGTGAATCTGTCATAGTTACATAGTCATAGTTACAGTTTCATGGTTATATTGATGGCATCCACTCAATCAGTTTCAATCAAATTAAATGCAGAAAATACCACTAACATAAAATGTTACTCACCACCAGAGGTCATGTCCATTTGTGAAACATTTTGTTCCTCAATTTTCACCATTGATGAGGATGAAATTGGGGCTCCCAATTATTCATTACCCAAATCCTTCTTTTCCACTGCTTTGTTCATCACACTAATGTAGTCCTTGGCCCCGGCCATGTTCAAAGGAGGGCTTGCCACTGTTCCCATAATGCAAAAAAAATGCAATTCTACTTCAGTATTCAATCTAACTTTCAATTGAATAACTACCAAGTTTGATCACTTTCAAGTTGAGAAAGATCAATTTTGTGGGATGTTTTATTTTCAGTTTCCTATATTTTCACTTTAATTTCACTTCAATTTCACTTTAATTTCACTTGATTTCACTTTAATTTTACTTTAGTGTGACTTTATGATTGCTAGATGTGGAAGAACAGTCCCACATAGTAAGTTTTGATCCCAAATTTAGGTTAATGGAACCCAAATGTGGTCCAGGGGGGCCCAAAAAGTTTGGCATGACCCCCGGGGGCTGGGTACCCCCAAACACGGCTCAACACCACCGTGTACAGGGTGTATACAGCCCTCCAGGGGTTGCACGTGTTTGAGACAACCCCTTGGGCGCGTCTAGATGCGTGTTTTTTCCTGCACACGCGTCTTGGGCATGTGTATGGGCCCCCATGCATCCATTGGGCTGTGTAGGGCCCTACACAACTCCCACACAACCGGGAGTTGTGAATTTAACATCACCCAACAAAAAAATCAAAAAAGAAAGAATCAAAAAAGAAATCAAAAAAATAATAATTTACTTTGATTTAAGGTATAATTATTCTTCAGAGCATTGATTTTTTTTTCAAATTTGGGTTATCAATCTGAGGGGATCCTGCCCGTTCTTTTTTCAATTTTTTAAAAATAATTTTCTAAATTTTTCATTTCCAAAAATCAGATTAGTATGGCCACTGAGATGAAATTTATTTTTGAAGGAGAGATCAAAAACAAAAAATTTAGTCTATAAATAAGAATTAAATTTCCTCTTTTTTTAATAAAATTTTTAACATGTTTTTATGAAGCTGGGTACAAATCCAATAAAATTTCCATGCAACACAGGTCTGAACAAAATTTTTCAAAAGTTGTAAAAAAAGTATGACAGTAAGAATATATACATAAGTTCCCAATCATTCCTTTTATGTAAAAATTTTCAATTCAATTCATGAATTTCATAAATAAAGGGCAGCAATATTCTCAGACCATCCAGGAATCAATTTTATTTTTGACTTTAAAACTTCAACAAAGTCAAAAAGGTTTCACTCACTATCCCAGGTGCTACACCTTCTGGCAGGTGCAGCCTTTTTTTTATGGTGAGTAGATGGGTGGTTGGAAACAATTTTTGGGGGAGTCTAGAGAGGTGAGATATCAAAATTATGGGAAAAGGTGAAATTCACAGTTTCCTTATGTATTTTTCCATTTTTCAATATGTAACACAAATTTAATTACACTATATATGGTCTATCAAGCACATCTGGGTGCCATGTAAAGTTATTCAAATTTTCTGTAAAGCGCACATGGCACTTTTTAAAGTTGACTTGGCACCAGGCCAAGTTATTTTGGCACCTTTTGAAGCACCTTTTGAAACTCAGCCAATTTTTTCCAGTGCTTTTCAAAGGCCCACTTGGTGCCAGCAATGCAATTTAGATACTAATCCTAACTTTACAAAAACACAAAATGGTGACAGCACTAATGGTCAACAAGATGAAAATAATGAAAGCAAACCCAATGAGGGAACAGGAGTGGCTTTTCTCAGAAAGGTAACAAATGGGTACCTTCAAGGTCCATACCAAACAATTTCTGAGCCAAACAAGACCCCCTCTTCTCTTCACCAAATTTTGGATTCTGGATTGGAAGCCATTATTGGCAACAATTCTGAAGTTTAAAATTTTCTAGATGGATTTTTATGGAAACAACACAGCTTTTTCTGTCTCCATGTGCAACAATAGATCCATTTATGGCTTCAAAATTTGCACTAGTAGACCTATAAATTGTTGAATAATTATTACAGAATCAGATGAAGAGGATAATTTCCTGCCAGATACTACTTCTAATTACAGCACTCTGGCCCCAGAAGATTATCCTCACCATGCCTTGAAACCAAATTCTCTTAAATTTGATCCTGACAAAGCAGCTACATCAATTCAGAAATCCCCTTCCCAAGATCTCAGAAGTACTCAAAGGCACCATTGGGCTGTAACATACCTTTTGCTTATAATATTTATAAATGATTGAAAAAAATGTTGATTCAATTGTTTTTATGGTTTAGATCCTTGTCAGCTGACATAAATACAAATCAAACATATCATAGATGAATTGGGTGTGAATTACAAGCATCATGAACTCAAGGCCAAAATATCAAACTTCTACCAGGTTCTGGCTGCTTCTCAAGGCAATCATGAGATACCCAAAAATTTTGATCTGAATCTCACCTTCACCTTTGATCCTGAGGAGACTTTGACTCTGGTAGGATTTAATACATTTATAAACCAAACAGCAACAATTGCTGAACCCTGTGACCCAAGAGGAGATTTTTTGAATGGTGCATGCAAGCCTTTCCCAGTTGAAGACTGGACTTTAAATTTCCAGATGTGAATATCAACTTCAGAATATGATTCTCCACCCCAGGGGAAAAACAGAGGCAGATTCTAGCATTTTCCTACCTGTAATGTTTGTTACTGAAATAAATAACTCTGGTGTAACTGGATGTTAAGCAAACCATATCTCCAAAATGAAAACATGTAGCCCTTTTGCAACCAACAGAAAATTCAGCTCTAATTCTGATACAATTCACATTCCTCCCAGTTTTAACAAAGGAACTTAGCTTCAAATTTCAAGGCCATTAAATCAAAAATATTTGAAAGGAAGATGATGAAAAATAAAGCATAATTATGAAAACTAATCATTTTGGTTTTGCCCATAACCAGGCCTTCAATTTCTTCTATCATGCCTAAACAATTCAACTGGTTTTTGAATTTATCCTGTTCTTTGTATTTACTTACCAAGTCCTCAATTTTAGGATTGGGAAAACCGGATGAGGGAATCAATCAAATGATTTAATTGAGAAAGGTAGATGAATTTGAAATTTTGGATTCCAAATCGTTCATGGAACCTATCTTCTATCAAAATATCTTCCAACTGAAAAAATTCAGAAATCAATTTTAACTTGATCACTTATTGAAAATTTCACCTAGCTTGAAGATTTTTGACAGGAATAATGTCAGCTTGCTCCTTATGCAGAGCAAGCTGTCAAAGTAGACAAAAAAATAAAAATAAAAAAATATCAATATAACTTAGAATGAGTATGAAACTACAAATATTATTACAGAAATAGATTCTTCTGCACAAGCCCTGCGCAAAACTCTGCAGAAACCATGCGCAAATTCCCAAAAAAACCATGCAAAAATTCCCACTCAGAAGCGCAAAACCGCATGCAAATTTCCACAGAAACCGTGCAAAAATCCTCACAAATCCTGTGTGCAAATTGCTGCACATAAGCGCACAAATTCCCACTCAGAATTGCACAAATTCCCACTCAAAAGGTCATGAATACCAGCACAACCATATGCATACTTCTGTGCTTTTGCAATACTTGCTGGCAGTAGTCAAGGAGCCAATATTCACAGCTAAGAACCTTATTTCCCGCATACAGAAGTCCTGCGCATGGCCAATTTTGCCACGCACACAGAAGATCCTACCCCACACGCATCTGAATGGACTGATCCCTGCATCAGGATCAGTCTTGACAAATCTGACAGCAGGTACCGCTCACAGGAGCTACAACCTAGTAGGATTTACCTGGCATATGTAATAATCTTACATATGCTTTGCAAATTATCTAATGAGCTTAAAAACTAAATAAAAATATTCTATAATTAATTTTAAAGTATTTTAAATAATAAATCAAATATTGGAGATTACCACAAAACAGACAGATCCTAATCTATGGAGACCAAAAAACACCAGAAGGAGTGGCCAAAAAATTACTAACAATTACCTACATGCTCATCAGATAATTGAAAATCAATGAATATCCACATCTTTCTACTTAAAACCAATATTAATTGTACCAACAAAAGACAATGGCAGAGTTATCAGAATTACACCACTTAACAGATTAACAGATCCTGTGGCTAAAATAGTACTGAAATCCAGAAGATCTGAGGACATCTGATTGACAGCACCAAGTGGACCTGCTAAAACTGCCCTGACTGGCTTACCATCCTCAGCCCATGAGCGCAACCCCCTCTATGTGCCCTGAGGAGCTCATTATCACCCCAAAAGATATTTATACAGACCTCTTTGGATCCTTTATTCCCCAACAGTTTTACAGGTAATTTATTATTATCAAACACAAACCCTTTCATGGTTAATCAAGTGCTTGTAAAGGGATGAGCAAATGATTTATGACTTAGTCTGCAGTATTATTATTATTTCCCAAAAACCAACCAACCTGATTCACTTAAAGTTTAGTCTGGCAATCAACCCCATCTTCCCTGAAACCCTTTACCTGAATCTTTGTGGGCTTTTATGTGGATTATTGACTCAGAGTGATTTTTTCCCTTCCTGCATTGGCCATTGAGCTGTTTTGCCCGGCCATATCAGTGGGTAAGTCCTTATAAGGCACCCATTTTCATTCCAAGGTTCTTAAACTGCCTAAGGAGGCCCCTTGAAGAGAGGTTGTCTGTCTGTAAAGATCCCCAGTATTTTAATACCGCGGCCCCTCTTTTTATAAAATATTTAAAAACCTTCTAAAAAAACCAATTAAACCTTGCACCAGCTCTCAACATATTTATTATTTGAGCTCTTTTAGTGTTTATTTTTGTAATATTATTATTCCAGAATTCTTATCACTCTCTGCAGCTGAAGGACTGCAAGTTTCCTGGTATCAGAGAGCTGAAAACTAGGGGTCTGGCAGAGAAATATCCCTAAATAATAAATTTTTAATTATTTATTCCTTGGACCAGGCAAATTATTTTTTTAAAAAAATATATATAAGTAAAAATGCCTCTAACCTATTTTTTTGATTCTTTTATTCTTCCAGTGGATATTAAGACCAACAGGACATTGATAAATTATTATTTGAACCTTCTTAAACAGACAAAAGAATAAAAACTCTGTAAATTTGTGACTATTATCATAACTCCTGAGCTACAACAGGAAAGGTTTCTTTACTGTAAACAACAAGTTATAAAGAACATAGAACTTGAGCTTGAAAGATTCATCAATTTTAAATCTTTATTAAGGCAACACAAGGAGTGCAAAATTTACCAAAGAAAACTTTCTATCTATAAAAGAAATAACAAGGAAGTTCAAAATAAAAAGAAAAATCACAAGAGTGAGCATTGAAATTATTGAATCATAAAAATCTCTGAAAATTACAAAAATTATCAAGACTTATTGTTTTATGAACCCTAGTGGACTTTAATTTTGGTGACCTCATTTACCAGGAACTTCTTGAGGATGTCCCCAACAGTGTACTATTGGATTTGCCCTTTGATTTATCCCAGGATCTGATTGGAACCTACTCAGACCCAGTTGGAATACCCCCCAAGGATGGTCTTGACCCCAACCAAGCTTTGTTACCATTGAATTTAACTTCAATTAAGTTAAACGCTGTATAAAAAATCATTAAAAATAAAAAATACTTGAAAAATATTATTTTTCTTATTTTTCTCAAAAGTTTCAACAGAGACTCATACATTTTTTTTTGTGCTATGTATCAAAATAGGTGCAACACCCAAGCAACCGGTAGAGCACCATCATATAGATCTCTCCCCAGAGGAACCCACAGGTGCAAGGACTCCAGTTGCAAATGCAATGAGGGGGCTTCAGCCCATGACCATAGCATTATGCTGGAAAAAAACAGGAATGACCATGGTGGCCAACTTGAACAACTCAACATTGGAGAGTTTTGACTCACCCAACATATTATCCCAGGCGGATACTGGTCCTCCTATTCCACCCCAGCTGAAATCAAGGAGGAAAGGGTCAAAGTGTTAGTGAAAGAGCAGGTGAGCTACTGTCAGCTTGCTACTATATACAGAGCAACCTGTCATAGCAACACAAAACTATAAAAAATAAGAATATCTCAATTAACAAAAGAAGGAGTGAGAAATCCATAAATATTATTACAGAAATGGATTCCTCACCCAAAATTAGGTAGGGTCACTCACTGACCCCACCCTTGAAATCCAAGTCCTTACATTTTTAAAATACTTAAAAAGAAAAGTACTAAAAATTACAACACCAGTATGGCACCTTTTGGCCATTCTAAAATTTCACATGTTTTGTCACGTATAGGGTTTACACCTAAAATTCACTCAGAATTGAGTTGTTGTGTATATTTTAGGAGTTACACACGGAAATGTGTTATGTCAAAATTCCCGTGCGCAGCCCCGCATCATTACATACCCCTATATACTCATAGTAGCAGTTTCCCGCGTACTAAAGACCCGCGCGCAGCCAATTCTGCCACGCACACAGTGAATTCTACCCTGCCGGCATCTGAACTGAGGGATCCCCACGTCTGGATCTGTCATGACTAATCTGACAACCAGGTACCGCTCAAAAGAGCTACAACCTGATAAGGGTTGCCTGGCATATGTAACAAGTTGACATATGCATTAGTAATAATCTAAAAGGATCAAAACTTAATAAAAATTAAGTTTAGAACATTTTTTTAATAATAAATTAAAGATCGAGGATTACCACATAAATCATTGACTCTGATCTTTGAAGACCATGAAACACTATAAGGAGTGTTCATAAAAATTATTAAAAATTATATACCTAATCAGCAAATAATGGAAAATCAGTAAACGTCCACATCTGTTCACTTCAAAGCAATACTAATAGTACAAATGAAGGATGAGTGCAGAATGATCAGACTTACGCCATAATAGATTAACAGATCCTGTGGCTAAAATAGTACAGAAATCAAGCAGATCTAAGGTCAGCTGATTAACAGCACCAAGTGGACGTGCTAATCTTGCTCTGACTGGCCTGCCAGCCTCAGCCCATGAGCAGAACTCTCTTTATGCGCCCTGAGAATCTCAAAATAACCCCAAAAAGGTATTTAAAAAGACCTTTTTGGATCCATTATTCCATCATCAGTTTACCAGGAATTATTATTATCAATCAGAAACCGTGTCATTGTTAGTCAAGTGCTTATGAAGAGTATAAGCAAGTGATTTATGACCACGTCTGTAGTATTATTATTCATTTCTTAAAAACCAATCAACCTTTGAAGTTTAGTCAGGCAATCTGCCCCATCTGCTCTGAAACCCTTCCTATTATTGCAGGATTTTTGTGATAAAGTGCTCAGAGTGAGTTTTTCCCTTCCTTTCTAGGCCAGTGTGCTGTTATGCCTGGCCATTAGGGGAATAAGCCCTTTCTAAGGCACCCATCTTCATTCCAAGGTCCTTAAACTGCCTAAGGAGGCCCCTTGAAGAGAGGTTGCTTTGTCTGTAAGGACCCCCAGTAGTATAATACTGTGGCCCCTCTTTTATATACATATTGAAAACCCTTTATTACCAAACCAATTAAACCTTGTAACTGCTCTTATTATATTATTTATTTGAGCCTCTAAGCATTTATTTTTGGAATAATAATTATTATTATTATTCCAGTATTTTTATCACTCTCTGTAGCTAAAGGACTGCAAGGTTCCTGGTATCAGAGAGCTGACAACTGGGGGTCTGGCCGGGAAATATCCTTGAATAATTAATCTTTGGTTATTTATTCCTTGTAGCAGTCTATTTTTTCAAAAAAATAAGGTAAAATACTTATAACATATATTTTTGATCATTTGTTTCTCTAGTGGATCTTAAGACCAACGGAGAATTGATCAATTATTATTTGAAACTTCTTAAAAATAAAAAAGAAGAAAAACTCTGTAACTTTGTCCCTGTTACTATAACTCCTGAGCAACGACAATAGAAATTGCTTTATTATAAACAGCAGGTTATAAAGGAAAAAGAACTTGAGCTTGAAAGAATTATCTATTTCAATTCTATATTAGGGCAAAATAAGGAGTGGAAAATTTATCAAAGGAAGCTTTATGATTATAAAGTAAATAATCCTGAAGATAAAGAAAAATCCAGAACTAATAAAAGTGGTTATTTTTCTAAATACATCATCTTGCCAGTAAAAACACAAAAAATATTAAACTTATATTTTTTTGTCTTTATCCATCTCAGTGGATTTGGTTTCTGGTGATCTCATTGACCAGGACCTCCTAGAGGACGTCCCAGACAGTGTACCCTTGGACTTACCCTTGGATTTATCCCAGGATCTGATTGGAACTCACTCAGACCCCGTTGGAATACCCCTCAAGTACAGTTGTGATCCCAATCAAGTGTTGGTACCCTTGAATTTAACTTCAAGTAAGTTAAAATATATATAAAAAATTATTAAAAATATAGATACACAAAAAATATTATTTTATCTTTTTAAATCTTTTCTCAAAATTTTTGACAAAAGACTTACTCATTTTTTTGGTGCTATGTACCAAAACAGGTGCATCACCCGTGCAACAGGTAGAGCCCCATTGTATGGATCTCTTCCCGGACAAACCCATACACACAAGGACTCCAGTTGCAAGCGCAATGAGGGGGCTTGAACCCATGACCATAGTGTCACGCAGGACAACAATGGCAAAGGCCACGGCCACCAACTCAACCAACAGAGCATTGGAGAACCATCCATTGCCCAACAAGTTATCCCAGGAGGATACTAGTCCTCCTATGCCACCCCAGCTGGACTCAACCAAGGAGGAAAGAGTCAAAGTGTCAGTGAAAGAGAACGTGAGCTCTTGGGAACAATTCAAGTTGGCTCAGACCCAGGAGAATCAGCCAGGTATGAGAAAAGCTATTTCTCTGGCAAAGAAATCTCAGATTTCTCTGCAAAAGTTGATCCCAAAGAAAGAAGTAGAAGGCTACGTGCAGAACTGGAATCCTTGGGATCAGTTAGCTTCCTTAAAGGGAAAGGACCCCAAAAGAAGAGGTCCTCAGCCCATCAGAAGTTAAGGAAACCAAAGGATTGGGACAGCATAATATCCCTAGCCCAGAAGTGGAAAAAGGTGTACCACAATTAGATGTAGAAGCTCTTAATAGCTTTTCTGTAAATGTGTCTCACAATTTTACGGTTATCAGCCAATGTTTTGACAAAGTTTATCAACAATTGGACAGATTGAGTGGTATTATTTTCAGAGTGATTGACACCCAGTCTCAGACTATGAGAATTGATGAGTTATAAATACAAAAAATCAAGGATATTATCAAATTTAGTAAGTGGGACCTGATGAAACATATTGATGATAACCAATCAACTTCAGGAAGATATTCTTGCAACCATGAACCAGCTTAAGGAAGAAGTTAAGAAAACTAGTCCTACTCCTTCAGCTCACCTGATTAACAAAATTTATTTACTAAACAACAAACTTTATTTGGAGTTAGGTATGATTAAGAATGATCTTAGAGATATTAAATTCAATTCTACTAACTCCCCAGTCATTGACCTGGAAGAAACTAGACCTGCTAGGTTCACCAGTACTCCTAGTGTTCCTCTCAGAACCATGAGAACTAGGAATGAATTTTTGAGGCCTAGTCCTACTCCTGAGATAGAACAGGCTTTGAAGTTACTCCCTCCCATTACTGAATGGCCTAAATTCTCCGGAGAAGGAGAATACAACCATGTCAGCTTCATTAAATTCATTGATTATACCCTTGCTTCTTATGAACTTCCTGATACAATAGTTGTGGTAAGATTGCCCAGACTATTTGAAGGAGTGGCTCTTGATTGGTTTGTCAATAAAAGGGAAGAAGTTGGATCTTTATCCTGAAGTTCTTGGAAAGAACTGATCAAAGTACAATTTCGTACTAGGATTTGGAAAAGAAAGATGATGAAAACTTTTGAAACCTCCCAGTTTGATCCATCCAAGGACAACAACTTATGTCCCGGACAAATCAACCACAGTGTAAGGTGCAGAATGCCTATGGACTCTGATCTTTCTACCCTGATAGGTATATTGGAAGAGACTATTGATATGAATGGTCTAGATAAGAGAGTCAACAGACTCCCCAGAGAACAAAATACTAGGAACAGGGAAGAGTATACTGCCAAAACTAAGGAATCCCCTGCCACTAATCCAACTACCTTGGAGGTCAAGAAGACTCCAGAGTCAAAGGAAAAAGTATGTTGGAACTGTAACCAAACAGGACATGTAAGACCTGATTGTCCTCTACCTAGGAAAAGGATTAATCCTATTGAAGGAGAAGCGTATGATAATCCTTACCCCCCCGTTGATGATACTGATGGATCACTTTCTGAGTGTGATTTGATGATCACTAACCCTATCAATGTTATTGAAGGAAGTATTGAGTCTTCTCTAGACATAAATTCTGTTAATGAGGATTCTAACTTACCTCAAAAATGGAATCCCAAAATGAAGATCCACCACATCTCTGAGGCTAAGGCCTTGATTCTAAAACCTTCTGCTGGTAAAATTTACACTTCAGGAAAAACATGCTATGCTACTGGTTTGATCCAAGGTTCCCCTGTTAAGTTGCTCTTGGACAGTGGAGCCTTTTGCTCTTGTGTTGGTTCAACTTATCTGGAGAAACAAGACCCAAACTGGAAAATGAACTTATTAACAGTACCTCAGGCTAAGTTCATCAGTTTTAATGTGTCTCTCAATGCTGTTGGAGTATGGTCCTCTGATGTCATACTCCCTCACTCTGAAGGATCACTCAAACTGAAAATTGAATTTGTAGTGCTCCAAAACAGAGTATGTGATTACTTTATCCTTGGGAATGATTCTCTTTGCTTGCATTGTATAGATGTATTCCAAAGCAAGGGTAGATACTTCACCATAGGGGGAGACTGGAACAAGAAGTTTCAAATATGCCATGTCAATGCTCAAACTTCTGATTCAACTTATGAGAAACGCTTAGAGATTTTCAATCAGGAATACTTCTCTCAAGAAGCTTTGAATCCCCTGCTCAATGAAGAACAAAGACGGGACATCCTACAAGTAGGCTTTGAAAATCAGAATGCTTTCTGTACCAAGGATCACCCCATTGGTAACATCAAAGGACATGATATGATTCTAACTCTAACCATTAAGCCTCCTTACCCACTTAACCTCAGGAGAACTGCTTACCCTTCTAGTGCAAAATCTAGAGATGCTCTAGAAACTCACATCCAAGAGTTGGTTGACCTACAAGCCTTAAGGAAATTTGGACACAATGAACAAGTAGATATCACTACTCCAGTAATTATAGCTTGGCATAATGATAAGTCAAGAATGGTTGGAGATTTCAGAATGCTGAACAACTACACCCAAGCTGATTATTATCCAATTCCAAGGATTGACCATGCTCTGCATAACCTATCAAAAGCTAATTACATCACTAACATGGACATGCTGAAAGGTTTTTACCAAATACCTATCAGCCCTGATAGCCAGAAATTCATGAGAATTATCTGTCATTTGAGAATTTATGAGTATCTAAGGATGCCTTTTGGAATAAAAAATTCTCCTTCTCATTTTCAAAGGATGATGGACACAGTTCTAGGATTGTTAATCAGACAAGGATGGATGATGGTTTACATTGATGATGTTATCATTTACTCTGATGATTGGGATACCCACCTGGATAAAGTAAGATTAGTCCTCAAAACTATCTCTGCTGTGGGATTAAAAGTATCAATGAAAAAGTGTAACTTTGGTTATGGAAACTGAAAGCCTTAGGACACATTATCTCTGGACTAACCTTAGCTGCTGACCAAAAAAAGATAGCAGCAGTAATGAATAGGCCAATGCCTCAGAATAAAACTGAACTCCTATCTTTTATTAGCTTCTGCAGCTACTATAGGAAGTACTTACCAAATTTTGCTCTTCTAACAAAGCGTTTGTATGAAATCTGCAAAAACACCACCTTGTTTGAAATGACTCATGAAAGAGTTAAGAATTACAAGGAACTCAAGATGGCCATGGCTTCAGCTCCAGTACTGATTCAGCCAGACTATTCTAAACCCTTCAAGCTCTATATAGATGCTAGTATGGACGGGCTAGGAGCTGCATTACACCAGGAAGTCATAGATGATGACACACCAGTGGAAAAACCTATACTCTTCATATCCAGACAAGTTAAGGATACTGAGAAAAGGTATGGTGCAAGCCAAATGGAATGCCTTGCTTTAGTATGGGCTCTGGAAAAACTTCATTACTACTTGGAAGGCACCATTTTTACAGTGATCACTGACTGCAATGCTGTCAGGACTTTGATGAACATGAAGACCCCTAGTAGGCACATGTTAAGATGGCAGATAGCCATACCACAGTACAGAGGTCAGATGACCATAGTTCACCAAGCTGGTACTAAACACCAGAATGCTGATAGTTTGAGCAGGAATGCTTTACCCAATGACCCAAGTAACCCTGCTTATGATCCAGAGGATAATGATATCTTCCCTATCCTTAACATTAACATGTTGAATGTTGAAGCTCCTATAATGGGAATCCACATTTGTGAATTGGATGAATCCTTGTTAAACTCAATCAAAGAATCTTACAATTCTGGCATGAAACCTCTGATCACCATTATGGAAATTACTTCTCCACCATCTGAACTGATCAATAGCCTACCTGAACCCCTCTTGAAACCATACAAAGCCGGAAGGTTCACCATATGTGATGGTCTAGTATACTACAGGCATCAACATTCAAGTTTTATAGTCTTAACTAAGGATGACCATATCAAACACGTCCTGGCTGAATGCCATGATAACTGCTCATCTGTTCATTTATCTGCTGATAGAACCTTAGATAAGGTTTAAAAAAATGCTTGGTGGATCAATTGGAGAGACTCCACTATCCAGTATGTTACTAGTTGTGAAACTTTTCAGAAGTCCAACAGGACCACTGGGAAAAGGTTTGGTCTACTGCAAAAGATTTCTGAACCCAAGAAAAGATGGGAGATCATCAACATGGACTTTGTAACTGGATTACCACCAGGAGGAGCCAGGAGGAGCCTATTCCTACAACTCAGTCTTATTCATTGTGGATAGGTTCTCCAAGAAAGCAAAGTTCCTACCTAATCACAAGGAAGACACTGCTATGGAAGTTGCCCTATTATTTTGGAACAGACTCATTGCTGATGTTGGAGTTCCCAAGATCATTATCAGTGACAGAGATCCTAAATTCACCTCTGAGTTCTGCAGAAATCTTCATGACATTCTGAGAACCACCTTAGCTTTCTCTAAAGCTTATCACCCTCAGACGGATGGCTTAGCTGAAAGAATGATTCAGACCCTGGAAGACATGCTCAGGAGATTCTGTGGCTTTGGTCTAGAATAAAAGAATTCTGATGGGTATTGCCAAGATTGGTTTAGCCTTTTACCTGCACTAGAGATGGCCTAAAATAGTAGCAAGCACTCTACCACTAAGGAAGCACCCTACATACTGGAAAGAGTATGGATTCCTAAATTACCCAAGGATAACCTTAATCACCAGCTAACAAACATTCACCCTACATCACTTGATTTCAAAAACATGACAGATTTAGCCAATAAACATGCTGTTAAGTGTGTCCAGGATGCTGTGGAGTATAACCAACAAAGGTGGGATAAAACCCATAAGGAGCCTGATTTCAAGATTGGTGATCAAGTCTTGATCTCTACCACCAACTTCACCAACTTAGCTGGAAATAGAAAGCTTAGACCAGATTTTTTTGGACCTTTCACCATTCATAAACTTCATGGTAAGAATGCTGTGGAAGTAATCCTTAGTAGTAAGCTTTCTAGGAAACACCCAGTCTTCCCAGTAAGTCTCATCAAACACTACCGCCCAAGGAATGGAGAATATACTCCTTCACCTGAAATGCCTGTTGCAGAAGAACTTGAAAAAGACAGAGGAAAAATTAGCAAGATCCTTAAAGATAAAAAAGAAAGGATCAATGGGAAAGATATCAGACTCTACCTAGTTAGATACAAGGGAGAATCAGCTGATAAGGATGAATGGTTACCTGAACACAATATCCCTGATGGACCCATACACCTAAGGAACTACAGAGCCAGCAGAAGGCATTGACCCAGAATTCTTTTTTTCAGATATAGACATATCTTGGAGTGGGGGAATGTCAGCTTACTAATATATACAGAGGAACCTGTCATAGCAACACAAAACTATAAAAAATAAGAATATCTCAATTAACAAAAGAAGGAGTGAGAAATCCATAAATATTATTACAGAAATGGATTCCTCACCCAAAATTAGGTAGGGTCACTCACTGACCCCACCCTTGAAATCCAAGTCCTTACATTTTTAAAATAATTAAAAAGAAAAGTACTAAAAATAACAACACCATTATGGCACCTTTTGGCCATTCTAACATTTCACACGTGTTTTCAAGTATAGGGTTTACACCTAAAATTCACTCAGAATTGAGGTGTTGGGTATATTTTAGGAGTTACATGCGGAAATGTGTTATGTCACAATTCCTGCGCGCAGCCCCGCATCATTACATACCCCTACATACTCATAGTAGCAGTTTCCTGTGTACTAGAGACCTGCGCGCAGTCAATTCTGCCACACACACGGCAGATCCTACCCTGCGCGCATCTGAACTGACTGATCCCCGCCTCTGGATCCGTCATGACTAATCTGACAACCAGGTACCGCTCAAAAGAGCTACAACCTAATTAGGGTTTCCTGGCATATATAACAAGTTGACATATGCATTAGTAATAATCTAAAAGGATAAAAACTTAATTAAAATTAATAAAAATTAAGTTTATAACATTTTTGTAATAATAAATTAAAGATCAAGGATTACCATGTAAATCATTGACTCTGATCTGTGAAGACCACAAAACACTATAAGGAGTGTTCATAAAAATTATTAAAAATTATCTACGTGATCAGCAAATGATGGAAAATTAGTAAAAGTCCACATTTGTTCACTTTAAGGGAATACTAATAGTAAAAATGAAGGATGAGTGCAGAATGATCAGACTTACTCTATAATAGATTAACAGATCCTGTGGCTAAAATAATACAGAAATCCAGCAGATCTAAGGTCAGCTGATTAACAGCACCAAGTGGAAGTGCTAATCTTGCTCTGGCTGGCCTGCCAGCCTCAGCCCATGAGCAGAACTCTCTCTACGCGCCCTGAGAAGCTCAAAATCATCCCAAAAGGGTATTTATACAGACCTCTTTGGATCCATTATTCCATCATCAGTTTACAAGGAATTATTATTATCAATCAGACACCGTGTCATTGTTATTCAAGTGCTTATGAAGAGTCTAAGCAAGTTATTTATGGCCACGTCTGTATTATTATTATTCATTTCTTAAAAACCAATCAACCCTTGAAGTTTAGTCAGGCAATCCACCCCATCTTCTCTGAAACCCTTCCTATTATTGCAGGATTTTTGTGATAAAGTGCTCAGAGTGATTTTTTCCCTTCCTGTCTAGGCCAGTGTGCTGTTATGCCCGGCCATTAGTGGAATAAGCCCTTTCTAAGGCACCCATCTTCATTCCAAGGTTCTTAAACTGCCTAAGGAGGCCCCTTGAAGAGAGGTTGCTTTGTCTGTAAAGACCCCCAGTAGTATAATACTGTGGCCCCTCTTTTATATAAATATTGAAAAACCTTTATTACCAAACCAATTAAACCCTGCAACTGCTCTTATTATATTATTTATTTGAGCCTCTAAGCATTTATTTTTGGAATTATTATTATTATTATTATTCCAGTATCTTTATCACTCTCTGTAGCTAAAGGACTGCAAGGTTCCTGATATCAGAGATCTGAAAGCTACTGGGAACAATTCAAGCTGGCTCAGACCCAGGAGGATCAGCCAGGTATGAGAAAATCCATATCTCTGACAAAGAGGTCCCAGATATCTCTTCAAAAGCTGATCCCAAGGAGGGAAGTAGAAGTTTACATGCAGAGTTGGAATCCTTGGGACCATTTGGCTATTATCAGCAAGTGCTTTTATAAATTTTATGAGCATTTTTATAAGTTGGATTTGAACCTTAAAAAAGTGATACAAACTCAAACCACCCTAACTATGATTGATGAGCTAGAAGTAAAACAAATAAAGGACAGTATAAGCTTAAGTGAAATGGATCTAATGAAATATATTAGCAGTGTCAAATCCACTTTAAAAGAAGAAATTCTTGTCTCAATGAATTACATCAAGGAAGAAGTCAGGAGAATAAGTCATACTCCTTCAACTCATGTTATCAATAAAATTGATTTTTTTAAGTAACAAACTTGACTTGGAACTAGGTATGATCAAAAATGATCTCAGAGATCTTAAAATAAATTTTACTAACCCTCCATTTAATGAATTGGAAGAAGCTAGACCCACTAGATTCACTGGTACCCCTAGTATTCCCTCTAGATCCAGAACAGCTAGGAATGAATCTTTTAGGCCTAGTCCTACACCTTAAGTAGAACAAGCTTTTAAGTTACTTCCTCCCATCACTGAATGGCCTAAATTCTCAGGAGAAGGAGAATATAAACATTTCAGTTTTATTAAGTTTATTTATTACACTCCTTCCTCTTATGAACTCCCTGAAACCATAGCTGTGGTAAGATTACCCAAATTTTTTGAAGGAGTTGCTCTTGATTGGTTTATTAATAAGAGGGAAGAAGTTGGATCTTTACCCTGGAGTTTATGGAAAGAACTAATCAGAAAACAATTTTTTCCCAGGATTTGGAAAAGAAATAGGATGAAGACTTTTGAAACTTCCAATTTTGATCTATCCAAGGACAAACCTCACAAATTGTGTCTTGATCAGAAAAGGGGGTTGCGTTGTTTTTACCCCAATGCTGATAAAAAAGAGGTTAATGAGATACTTCTCAAATTATGTCCGGGAAAACTCAACCATAGTTTAAGTTGCAGGATGCCCATGAACTCTCACCTTTCTAGCTTGATAGGATTATTAGAAGAAACCATCAATATGAATGGTCTTGACAAGAAATTCAATAGACCCAGGGAACAGAATATCAGGAGTAAGGAGGAATATGCTTCTAGGAACAAAGATTCCCCTTCCCTTAACACCATCAGCTTAGAAGTCAAGAAGACTCCAGAGACAAAGGAAAAGTTATGCTGGAATTGCAACCAGACAGGAAATGTAAGACCTGATTGTCCTCAACCCACAAGAAGGATTAACCCTATTGAAGTAAAAGAGTATGACAAGAATCCTGATTTCCAACCTTATGAAACTGATAGATCACTCTCTGAGTGTGAATTGATGATTACTAACCGCATCAATGTTATTGAAGGAAGTATAGAATCTTCCCTGGACATAAACTCTGTCAATGAAGATTCCAACTTACCACAAAAATGGAATCCCAACATGAAGATTCACCATTTTTCTGAAGCTAAAGCCTTGAACCTAAAATAGTCTGCCAGTAAAAGTTAAACTTGGGGCAAAACACGCTATGTCACTGGTTTGATCCAAAGTTCCCCAGTGAGGTTCCTCTTAGATAGTGGAGCCTTTTGCTCTTGTGTTGGTTCAACTTATTTGGAAAAGCAAGACCCAAATTTGAAAATGAACTTATTACCAGTACCTCAGGATAGGCTTAGCAGTTGTAAATCTTCCCTCAATGCTATTGGAGTATGGTCTTCTGATATCATACTAACTCACTCTAAAGGATCACTCAAACTGAAAATTGAATTTTTAGTGCTTCAAAATGGAGTATGTGATTACTTCATTCTAGGGAATGATTCTCTTTGCTTGTATGGTATAGATAAATTCCAAAGGAAAGGTAGATACTTTACTATAGGAGGATACTGGAACAGGAAGTTCCAGATATGCCATCTCAATGCTGAAACTTCTGATTCAACCTATGAGAAACACTTGGAAAGCTTTAACCAAGAATACTTCTCCAAAGCAGCTTTGAATTCTCTGCTCAGTTAAAACCAGAAATGGGGTATTATCCAAGTTTTCTTTGAAAACAAAAATTATCTCTGTACCAAGGACCATCCCATTGGTAATATCAAAGGAAATGACATGATTCTAACCTTGACCATTAAACCTCCTTACCCCCCCCCCAACCTCAGGAGACCGGCTTACCCTTCTAGTCCAAAATCTAGAGCAGCTCTAGAAACTCATGTCCAAGAGTTAATTGACTTACAAGTCTCAAGGAAAGACGGAAATAATGAACAAGTGGACATTACTACTGCATTAATCAGAGCTTGGCACAATGATAAGTCTAGAATGGTTGGAGACTTTAGAATGCTGAATAACTATACCCCCAAGCTGACTACTAGGATTGACCATGCTTTGCACAACCTTTCAAAGGCTAATTATATAGCTACTATGGATATGCTAAAGGGCTTCCACCAGATACATATCAGCCCTGATAGCTGGAAATTTATGAGAATTATATGTCATTTGGGAATCTATGAGTATCTAAGGATTCCTTTTAGTATCAAAAATTCTCCTCCTCACTTCCAGAGTATGATGGAAACAGTCTTAGGATTATTCATCAGACAAGGATGGATGATGGTATACATTCATGATTTTCTCATTTACTCTGATGACTGGAATACACACATGGATAAAGTAAGGCTAGTCCTCAAAACTATCTCTGCTGTGGGATTGAAATTATCAATGAAAAAGTGTAACTTTGTTTATGGAGAACTCTGAGCCTTAGGACATATTGTTTCTGGACTAACTCTAACTGTTGACCAAAGAAAGATAGCAGCTGTTATGAATAGGCCCATGCCCCAGAATAAAACTTAAATTTTATCCTTTGTCAGTTTTTGCAGCTACTATAGGAAGTACATACCTAATTTTGCCCTTCTCACCAATTTTTTGTATGAAATCTGCAACAACAACACCTTGTTTGAGATGACTCATGAAAGCTGAAAAATTATGAGGAACTCAAGATAGCTATAACTAAAGCTCCAGTTTTGATTCAACCAGATTACTCTAAACCTTTCAAGCTCTATATAGATGCTAGTATGGAAGGACTAGGAGCTGCTTTACACCAAGAAGTTATGGAAGATGACAAACCAGTGGAAAAACCTATACTCTTCATATCCAGACAAGTTAAGGATACTGAGAAAAGGTACAGAGAAAGCCAAATGGAGTGTCTTGCTTCAGTTTTGGCCCTGGAAAAACTCCATTATTACTTGGAAGGAACCAATGTTAAGTTAATTACTAACTGCAATGCTGTCAGGACTCTAATGAATATGAAGACTACTAGTAGGCATATTTTAAGGTGGCAGATAGCCATACAACAATATAGAGGCCAGATGACCATGGTTCACCAAGCTGGAGCTAAACATCAGAATACTGATAGTTTGAGCAGAAATTATCTACCCAATGATCCAATTAATCCTGCTCATGATCCAGAGGACAATGAAATATTTCCTGTACTAAACATAGATATGCTAAATATTAGAGCTCCCATTCTAGGAATCCACATTTTTTTACTGGATGAATCCCTATTCAACTCAATCAAAGAGGCTTAAAGCTCTGACATGAAGACTCTAATAACCATTATGGAAAGTACTTCACCACCATCTGAACTAGTTAACAGTTTAACTGAACCTCTCCTAAAGCCTTACAAAGCTGGAAAATTCACCATATTGGATGGTTTGCTATACTACAGGCGTCAACATTCAAATGTTATAGTCCTGACCAAAGAAGAGAATATCAAACTTATCCTAGCTGAGTGTCATGACAACTTTTCATCTGGTCATTTATCTACTGATAGAACCCTGGATAAATTCAAAAAAACTGCTTTTTGGATCAGTTGGAGAGACTCAAAAATCCGGTATGTCTCTAGCTGTGAAACTTGCCAGAGGTCTAATAGGACTACTGGAAAAATATTTTGTCTCCTTCAAAAGATAACTGAACCCAAGAAAAGGTGGGAGATTATCAACATGGGCTTTGTAAAGGGATTACCTCCTGGAGGAGCTTATTCCTATAACTCAGTCCTAGTCATAGTAGATAGGTTTTCCAAGAAAGCAAAGTTTCTACCTAACCATAAGGAGGATACTGCCATGGAAGTAGCACTGTTATTCTGGAATAGACTCATATCTGACCTAGGAGTTCCTAATATCATCATCAGTGATAGAGATCCCAAGTTCACCTCTGAGGTTTGGAGAAATCTCCATGACATGTTGGGAACTACCTTAGCCTTCTCTAAAGCCTATCATCCCCAGACAGATGGACTAGCTGAAAGAATGATCCAGACCTTAGAAGATATGCTTAGAAGGTTCTGTTGTTTTGGTCTAGAATACAAGAATACTGATGGTTACTGCCATGATTGGGTTTGCCTTCTACCAGCACTATAAATGGCTTATAAGAGTATCAAACACTCTACTAATAAGGAAGAATTATATATATTTGAAAGTGGATGGATTCCTAAGTTACCCAAGGATAACATCAACCAACAGCTAACCAATATTCATCCATAATCACTTGCTTTCAAAAAAATGATAGATGTAGCCAACAAACATGCTTCTAAGTGTGTTCAAGGAACTTTTGAATACAACCAACAGAGATGGGATAAAACTCACAAAGAACCTGATTGCAAAATTGGTGATCAAGTCTTAGTTTCTACCACAAATTTTACTAACCTAGCTAGAAACAAGAAGCTTAGATCTGCTTTTGTTGGGCCCTTTACCATCAAGAAACTACATGGTAACAATTCTGTAGAAGTAATCCTCAGTGATGAACTTTACAGGAAACACCCCATCTTCCCAGTGAGTCTTATCAAATACAACCATCCTAGAGAAGGATAACATACTCCTTCAACAGAGATACCTGTTTCTGATGATCCTGAAAATGACAAAGGGAAGTTCAGCAAGATCCTCAAGGATAAGAAAGAGAGGATCAATGGAAAAGATGTCAGACTTTACCTGGTCGGGTATAAAGGATAGTCAGCTGATAAGGATGAATGGTTTCCTGAACACAATATCCCAGATGGACCTATACACCTGAAAAATTACAGAGCCAGAAGGAGACATTAGAACAAAATTCATTTTAGATATAGACATATCTTGGAGTGGGGGAATGTCAGCTTGCTACTTATGCAGAGCAACCTGTCAAATTAGAAAAATAAATAAAAATAAAAAAATATCAATATTACTTAGGAGGAGTAGGAAGCTACAAATATTATTACAGAAATAGATTTTTCTGAACAATCCCGGTGAAAATTTCTGCAGAAACCATGGGCAAATTCCTGCAAAAACTGTGTGCAAATTCCCGCAAAAAACGCGCGCAAATTCCTGCCCAGAAGCACAAAAATGTGCGCAAATTTCCGCAGAAACCTCTCAAAAATTCCTGCAAATCCTGCCCGCAAATTCCTGCACATAAGCACGCAAATTCCTGCTCAGAAGCGCAAAACTGCACACAAATTTCTGCAGAAACCGTGCAAAAATTCCGGCAAATCCTGCACACCAATTTCTGCACATAAGCACGCAAATTCCTTCTCAGAAGCCTGAAAATTCCTGCTCAGAAGTGCGCAAATTCCCGCTCAGAAGCGCGCAAATTCCAGCTCAAAAGTGTGTGATCAATACCAGCACAACCATATGCATACTTCTGCACTTGTGCAATACTTGCCAGCAGTAGTGAAGGAGCCCACATGCACAGCTAAGAACCTTATTTCCCACATACAGAAGTCCTGCGCGCAGCCAATTTTTCCACGCACACAGAGGATCCTACCCCGCACACATCTGAATGGACTGATCCCTGCGTCAGGATCAGTTGTGACAAATCTGACAGCAGGTACTGCTCACAGGAGCTACAACCTAGTAGGATTTACCTGGGATATGTAATAATGTGACATATGTATTCAAAACAGGGTTTATCAGAGTTAAGCAAGCCTTCCTTTTTTTGATGGTGGGTTTCAACCCAAATACGCCATTTCAAACCCACCATTAAAAATTGAAAAAAATCCACTTATTTCAGATCAGACATGTCAAAGTTAACATGAAATAAGTGTTTTTTTTCAAGTAAAGTATTTAAAGGCCTTCACCAGCTCAACCACACCTCATTCCACATCATCAGCCCCTGGTTTCATCCTCCAACCTCATTGGAAAAAATTCTACCTCCATCCTCATCCAGAAATTTGATTCATTGCTCTCATCACTTCATAAATCTCATCTCTTCCACTTCATCACTCTCATCCCCACATCACTTCATCACTCTCACCTTGCTTCATCACTTTCATCACTTTATTGCTTTCATCACATCCATCCTCTCATGTCTTCATTGCTTCATCCCTTCATCACTTCATCCCCCCTTCCATCACATCCTAACTCTCATTTCTTTATCCCTCCTTTCATCACATTGCTTCATCACTTTATTTCTTCATCCCTTCATCCCTCTTACTCTTTTTGAATGGCCCCTCAGAAAACCTCCCCTTGCAAGTCCACTCAACCAAAACAAACATCCCCCAGGAACTCAAACTCCAAAAAATCCACCCTCATTGGCTTCCAAAGGCTCAATTCAGGTCAAGAGAGCTGATCACATCATCCTTGTAAACTGGCTCAAAATTCCCTCCAACTATGAAACCTTGTTTGGATCAGAAAATGAAACACAAGTTTTCCAACCTCTATCCTCTAATTTTAATGGTTATCTCCTGATGGCCAATGAACTAACAAATAAAACCAAGGTAGGCTGGCTCTTTCATCCAAACAGATGAGGAAGCAATTCAAAAACTATCAATCCAAATATTGCCCCTTTAACCAATGCTGACAAGCCTCATTCTGTCCCTGTCACTGTATGTTTCCCAATTCATCTCCTCCCATCCACATACTACATTTTGGCTGAGGATCAAGAAGGGATTCCATTCATCATATGAAACTTTGAGGGTTGAAAGCCCTATTCTTTCCACATCTCTGTATTTTTTTCAAATCATCTCCTCCCATCTTGTTCCCCCCCAACTTTATACTTTGATTGGGCCAAGGATCAATAAGGGATTCAATTTTATGTATAAAATTTTGAGGGATGCAAGCCCTATTATTTCCATATCTCTGTATGTTTTTCAAATCATCTCCTCCCATAATGTTCCCTCCCAACCGTATACTTTGATTGGGGTGAGGATCAATAAGGGATTCAATTTTCTGTATAAAATTTTGATGGATGCAAGCCCTATTCTTTCCATGTCTCTGTATGTTTTTCAAATAATATCCTCCCATCTTTTTCCCCTCCAGGAACATTCTCTGCTTGGGGTGAGGATCAAGAAGGTATTCAATTCTCTGTATAAAATTTTGAGGGATGCAAGCCCTATTCTTTCCAAGTCTCTGTATGTTTGTCAAATCATCTCCTCCCATCTTTTTACCTCCCAGGAGAATTCTCCGCTTGGGGTGAGGATCAAGAAGGGATTCTTCTTTGCACAAATTTTGAAGGCTGCGGAAGCTTCACAAGCCAAAATTTAATTGCACACAATGGGATTTGAACCCATGACCTCAACATTGGTGAGTGACACTTGAACCACCAAGCTAAGTGTGCCGTTGCCAGATGGGCCAATGTACCTGTCCCCCCTGGAACTCAAATCCGTACATCAAAGGCTGCCGCCCGCAATCAATCCATGGATTGCCAGAGGGGGAGGCCAACGCCCAAGATTGACTGCTGGCAGTGGCAGAGGAGGAGGAGGAGGGGGCAGCCCACAATCAATTGCAGTTGGCCGCAGAGGAGAAGCTGGAGGAGGCCACTGGCAGTGGCAGAGGACAAGGAGGCCGCAATCAATCAATTTCTCTATTGATTGCAGGTGGCGGGAGAGGAGCACAAGGAGGAGGCCGCAATTGCAATTGATTGATTGCCAGCGGGGGCCTCCTGCTCCTCCTCTGCTGCTGCCTGCAATCAATTGATTGCTCAATTGATTGCTGGCGGTGGCAGAGGAGGAGGAAAATGAGGCCGCCGCCCTTGATTGATTGATGAATTGCAGGCAGAGGAGGAGCTGGAGGTGGCCGGCGGCAGCAGAGGAAGAGGAGGCGGGTGGTGGCAGAGGAAGAGGAGGCCACAATCAATCAATTACTTAAGCAATCACAGGTGGCGGGAGAGCAGCAGGAGGAGGAGGCTTCAATTGCAATCAATCAATTTCCAGCAGGGGCAGAGGAGGAGGAAAAGGAGGCTGCGGCACATGATTGATCAATCAATTGGCGGCAGAGGAGGAGCTGGAGGAGGCTGCAGCAATTGATTTATTTCCAGCGGCGGCAGAGGAGGAGGAAAAGGAGGCCGTCGCCTGTGATTGATTGATAAATTTCTGGAGGAGGCCACTGGCAATCAATCAATCAATTGCTGGCGTCAGTGTAGGACAAGGAGGCCCCCAGGAGAGGAGAAGGAGGAAAAGGCCGCAATTGCAATCAATTGATTGCCGGTGGCGGCACAGGAGGAGGAAAAGGAGGCCACCACCCATGATTGATTGATTGATTGCCAGCAGAGGAGGAGCTGGAGGAGGCCACCAGAAATCAATCAATAAATTTCCATGGGCAGCAGAGGACAAGGAGGAGCAGGAAGCCACCCAAATCTTTTTGGAACATGATTTGGATGTATTTCTTGATTTACTGGGGATTGGAATGCAAGATTGCAGGATCAAGGTTTCCCTGTAAGGCAATTTGAGATGCTTGAGAACCAAGGGATTGGATAGCCACAGAAGGTGGTTTGGCTTGAAGGTGGGAGGATGATGAGAGGGAAACTCAGGTTTAGTGACTGGTTTCCCGTTAACATTGGTGAAAAGTTGCTTGCTTTGCAGAGTTCAGGAAACCTGGCGGGTTGAGGAAGGAGGTGTGTGGGGACCTAAAGGTTGAATGCTCAAAGGATCAGCAACCAATGAGGGGCAGGAAGAGGAGGAGGATGAGGAGGAGGGGGAGCTTACAAGGGGTTCCAACCAAAGGAGGAGGGGAGGTGGTGGGTGAGATGGAGGTGATGGGTGAGGTGGTGGTGGTGGGTGAAGTGGTGGTGATGGGTGTTTAGTGAGGAGGAGGAAGGAGTGGACCAGTGGTTAATAGTTCAGTCAGCTTTTTTGTGTTTTCAACTTGCTTCTGGGAATTTTGATGGTACATGTTGAGAAAGATGGTAATTTGATGTGGGTTGATGAGATGATGATGGTATTTTTGTGAAGATTGAGATGTGAAGCAATAGAGATGTGAAGCAATGGAGATGAGATATGTGTGATGTGATGGAGATGGGATTGGTATGGATTTGCTGATGTGGATGGTTTTTTTTGGATGTGATGGATGGTGGATGGATGATGATGCATAAATGGCGGGTTTAAGGGCGGGTTTGATGTTTGAAATTGGCCATTTTCATGAAACCCGCCATTTTGAAATACACCAGTTAAGGGTATGTGTATTTCAGAAACCCACCATTAAAAATGGGGGGTTTGGTCAAAAAAATGGTGGGTTTCTAATGGCAGTTTTGCTAACTCTGATACACCCTAATAATTTAAAAACCTTAAAACCTAACTAAAAATAGTATATAATTAATTTTAAATTATTTTAAATAATAAATCAAATATTGGAGGTTACCACAAAACAGACAGATCCTAATCTTTGGAGACCACAAAACACTACAAGGGTTGGCCGTAAAAATTATTGAAAATTACCTATGTGCTCATCAGATAATGAAAAATTAATTAATATCCACATTTTTCTACTCTAAACCAATATTCATAGTACAAATGAAGGATAAGTGCAGAATGATCAGAATTACGCCATTTAACAGATTAACAGATCCTGTGGCTAAAATAGTACAGAAATACAGCTGATTGACAGCACCAAGTGGATGTGCTAAACTTTCCCTGACTGGCTTACCATCCTCAGCCCATGAGCAGAACCCTCTCTATGTGCCCTGAGGAGCTCATTATCACCCCAAAAGCTATTTATACAGACCTCTTTGGATCCATTATTCCCCATCAGTTTTACCAGGAATTTATTATTATCAATCAGACTCTGTTTCATTATATATCAAGTGCTTATAAAGAAATAATCAAGTGATTTATCACTTAGTCTTCAGTATTATTATTATTTCCCAAAAACCAATCAACCTGATTTACTAAAGTTTAGTCTGGCAATCAACCCATCCGCCCTGAAACCCTTTACCTGAATCTTTGACAGATTTTTTGTGGATTATTGACTCAGAGTGAGTTTTTCCCTTCCTTCCTTGGCCATTGCGCTGTTTTTCCTGGCTATATCAGTGGGTAAGTCCTTATAAGGCACCCATTATCATTCCAAGGTTCTTAAAATGCCTAAGGAGGCCCCTTGAAGATATTTTGTCTGTCTGTAAAGATCCCCAGTAGTAAAATCCTGTGGCCCCTCTTTTTATAACAAATTGAAAAACCTTCTAACCAAACCAATTAAGCCTTGCACCAGCTCTTAAAATATTTATTATTTGAGCTCTTTTAGTTTTTATTTTTGTAATATTATTATTCCAGAATTCGTATCACTCTCTGTAGCTAAAGGACTGCAAGGTTTCTGGCATTAGAGAGATACCAAATAATCCAAAATAAAACTAGAAAAAAATCAAACTGACTCTCAACCAGTGGAATGCTTTTTAATTATTGTACAACCTCAATCCACTTTGATTTGATCTTTTCTCTTCTTTTTCTTGTCTGCCAACTATTTTTTCTCCATCTTTCTCTAAAAAAATGTTTAAAATCATGCATTGATCTCTTTAAATCTGTGTTTTTGTGTTTCAAGGCCTCATAAAAAACAAAATATTCATTGCAGGGCCCCAGCTTGAATCAACCCAACTAAAAAGACTGTTGGACTAAGATTTCATCCCAAAATCAAAAATTGAATTTAGGAGCTTTTTTGTGCATGAAAAATCTTGTTTATTGGTAAAGCTGATCCAAAATGGGGGAGGATCTTTAGAACTTCATTTTTTGAATCAATTGAACCAACCAGATCAAGGAAAAATTTTAAAATGAAAAAATTTAACACCAATGAAAGGTTAATATTTAAAAAAAAACTTTACTTCATTTGGAATACTGCCACCCAAAAAGGCTTTAAGATTGGGGTTTGTTCAATATTAAGCTTTTTGCGGATAGTTTTTTGTTTTATGACTGCCAAATTCTTTCAAAAATGTTTTGATTGAACTGGAACATGATTTATGGGCAGAAAGAAAATTAATACAATTTGGAAGAAGGTGTTGGAGCCATGCACAAGGACACTGTGTATATGCATGTCATTTTTGTTTTTGATTCCTAAATGCATATATTTTCCCCCAGACCTTTGTGATAAGGTCTGGGGAAAAGTTCTTTCTCAATTTTGAAACTTTTTTGGAATTAATACATATTGGGCATACTTTAAACAGACAATTAAACACCAAATTCCATATTTTCAAAATGGATAGATCCATCAATCCTGGTTTTTCATTATATCTTGAAGGGGCTGCAACTCAATTGAAAAAATTATAAAAACATTGAATATGTGTACCCCATTTCCAAGAGAAAAACTGCACTTTTTTTGTTTCAATTACATCTACACTGAAAAAATTTCAGAGACATTACAAGAAAGGTGATAGGTGCATACTAAAACAACCAAATTTAACTCATAAAAATTTATGGAACATTCATCACTTGGAAAGAAATTGAACAAGGTTTGATGAAGGATAGCTTAAAGAAATCTTCAATAGTTGAATGGTTAAAAAAGCTATTTGACCAATTTAGCAATACTTTAGTCTAAAAAAACCCTGTGAAAGATATTTCAAAATTTATTTGGTACAAAGCAGATTCTGTGGAGTCAATGAAAATAACCAAAACCAGATTACACTAAATCATGAAAATGTATCCAACAAAGAAATCTGCAGGGAAATCTGGAGGGCAGGCACATAAACAAAGCTTTCAAATTATCCTTATAAATTTATTTTCTACAATGGTATCAACAAATTGGAATATCAGCAAGGAGAACAAAAATTGGAAAGACATTATAGATTGTTTTTATCTTACTGAATCATGGATTTTTTTCCCTCCAATCATGTTGTGTTGTTTTAAAATCGAATGCTTCAGTTTTGCATAATGAGCCAAAGATTAACCAATAAAAAAATTATTATTCTAAATTGGAAACCATTCGCCATTAAAACAAGGCTGCACCTGCTGGCAGGTGTAGCACCTGGAACTTGTTTTGGTATGGTCTTGAATTTCAGAAAAATTGGTTTCTAACTGGAGTACAGACCTGAGAAAAAAATTTGTACAATTTCTCAATTATTCCAAGTAGTTCTAATGCATGCATGGAATACAGAAGATATAAAATTATTGAGAATTTCAATTATATGCAATGAAAAAATTTGGGTATACCATCAAGACAAGTGGCTTGATTTTGATTATGTATAAAATTAATATAATTTCAGTTGTTTGTGTCAAATTTTGTTGGTTATTAGTAGTTTAATCAATTCAATTTTCAAAAGGTAAAATAGGATGTTTTGAAAATACCGTGTTTTTTCATTGTTTTGAATACATATGCTTTTTTTGAAATTTTTCATGCTTTCATGAATCTTCAGTTGAATCATTCATTGCTTGATTGAATTCTTTTTTATTAGTCATTTTTTTCCAGTTAATGATAAATTTTTGAATTTTTCAATTCTTATTGTGTTAATTAAAAATAAAATGGGTTCATTTTCATTTGAGCTCAGTTACAGTCTTTGATGAGTTTATATTTTCATGTTTTTTTATGTTTTTTTATTTTTTTGCTTTTTTTATTTTATTTTTTTCCTTTTTTGATTTTTTTTTGATTTTTTTTGTTAATTTTTGTTTGTTTTTTTTATTTATTTTTTTAATTTTATAAATTTTCTGATTTTTATTTTATTTTTGCTTTCACCCCTCTCCATGTTGGCACAATGGATAACTTAGCTTAAGTCATCCATTGTTCCAGCATTTGTTCCCCCACAGGCCTTGTCTACCAGCAGGGGGAGTTGCATGGGGGTTGATCTTTCCACAAGCAACCATTGGTGCGGTGGACAACTTAGGCTAATTCATCCATCATGCCAGCAGTTGTTCCCCTGTGGGCCTCCTATTCCAGCAGGGCAAGTTGCACAGCATTCAATCTTGCAGCACCTGACTGCCAGAGAGGTGGATGACTTAGCCTGAGTTTTCCATTTTGGCAACAGGGAGAGGAGTGTACAAAAAATTGAAAACAGCCAAAACAATCAAAAAAAATCAATTTTTTGTTCATAAGAAAAATATCAAATGATATTGAAGAAAATAACAAAATCAAAAGAAAATCAGAAAAATGAAAAAATAAATCAATAAAAATAAAGATAAAAATTCAACCTTTTAAAAATTTACAAAAAGTTAAATTCAAAAAAAAAACATTTTATTAAAAAAAAGGTGTAAGAATACATTTTAAGAAAGGTAGAATTATTTTTAATGCCATAGATCCATTTCACAACATTGTTAATGGGTCTGAGGGCATCCAGCCCATTTTTTCAGAAATTCTTTGGCAATTATCTTCTTAAAAAAAAATCTGCAAATCAGATTGACACCAGCAACTGACATGAACTTTCTTTATTGAGGACAAAAAAAAATCTATAAATAATAAGTAAATTTCCTTTTCTTCAATAGAATTGATAACATGTCATTTTTTAGCTTGACACCAATCAAAAAGAAATCCCTTGTAACATAGCTCTGAGCCAAATTTCTTAACAGCGGCAAAATAAATATGGCATTGAAAGTAAATAAATAAATGCCTAATTCTTCTTTTTATGTGAAAATTTTAAATTAAATTCATGCGTTACATAAATATGGTGCGTGGATCTTCTGAGACCATCTATAAATCAATTTGATGGTTGACTCCAAAACCAAAACAAATTCAAAAGAGGTTCCACTCACCATCCCAGGTGCTACACCTTCCAGCAGGTGCAGCCTTTTTTTTCATGGTGATTGTGCTTTTTTAAGAAGTCCAGCTGCAATTATTTGTTAAGTTTTCAAAATACTTAAAACTTTATAATCAATTTCCAAGAATGAAGAAATTAAAAAAGAATTTTTATAACCTATATCAAACTGATTTTTTGACCATAAATCACTAAAATATATTACCAATCTTAAAGAAACCTTGAGTTAAAACTGAAACTCCTTACAAGGATGAAAAATATTTGATTGCAAATTGGTTATAGAATATTTCAACAGAAGTTGTGGTGTGGGTATTTGGGAGTTATTCTGATAGATTGCCTGAATTAGGACAGATTTAAAACCCAGTTGTAACCAAATTGAAACATTTTTACAAGGTGTCACATGCTTGCATGTGCCTACATTTTTCCCCTGGTGCCACTTCTATAATAAACAAAACAACCCAGCTGCCAGCTCCCATATCAACTTAACATGCTCCTTTTAACAAAAATAATTCTATTAATCTCCCCAAGCCCCAAGATCAACCATCAGAGCCCTTCCACCCTGTGGCAACTTGGGCCTCTGATTTTTTAATGGCAAACAATTCCATGGACAAAGATACTTCATTTAAATTTGGAACATCCAAAACTTCAAGTCTCCTTACCACATTTGAAGCTCTTGCTTCATGGAAAATTGGAAGTTCAGTGCTCCATTTAATCAACACCATAGCCAATGGTATTAATAGGATAGGTGCATCCATCAAAAACCTTCTTGAGGCCCTGTCTGGTCAAATAATTCTGGATAACTCCCTAAAATACATTGTTCAAAATTTTCCACTTGCAACAGGCAATTTTGTGTTTTATCTGATGAAAATTTGCTTCCTCCTGAAAATCTCAGATGGATCCAAAAAGTTTGTGTGTGATTCCAAACTATACCTGGGCCTTATAAAGTGATTAATTGGTCCAATTATTCTAGAGGATCCTCATTGTACTTTCTAATTTTTTCTCACTTGACAGAATGCTGTCAGAGAGCACTGTGCTATTTTGCTTGGGTTTTGGTTTTACATTTTTTTACCTCCCCCCATGGATGCTGATGAAAAAATTCTCTGGATCTACAGAGCTCCATCTGCTTCTTCAGAATTTTCCAACAAAGATGATTCTTTTGGCCTGTCCATTATGGACAGATACTAATCCTGAAGAACCTGACCCAGATCCCTGTTTTCCTTATCTGCAAGTTCCAGGAAATCCCAGTTAATTGCCTGAGGCTCTCAAAATCATGTGGCACATGATAGGCAAAGCAGTTTTCAGGCCTTTCTGACCCTAAATTTTCCATCCTATTAATGCTTTGGCAAGCCAATTTCTTTTTGATTCTGGCCATCAAAATTTCTCTCAAGTTATTCCATTGTGATGAATATCCTTCTCTTAAACCTGATAATTGTAATTGGTGGGATTTTTTGGTCATTTTTTATCACCACATCACATGGCACCTTATGAGATTTTTAGTCTTTTATTTTCCTTTGCAATCAAAATGGCATAGCTTATTTCCCAACTTGTTGATTTTATTCATTTGAAGAAAGAAATTTGGCTCTGCAGGCAAGCAATCAGCAGGAAAAGAACTGCTGGCAATGTGCTCAACTTGAAAAAGTCAGCTTTAAGATTTTTTCAAGATGTTTTTGACCTTACTAATAATAAAATTTCTTCATTACAGCTACAATAATTATGCCTTAGTGAAGTATTAGCAAATCAGAACCTAATTTTTTTGGTACAAATTGTTGAAACATTTTGTAACAATGACAAGACTGATGAAGAAGCACACAGCCCTTCAACTGCTATTCTGCAGGGATCTCCCAGAGAAGAAAAACAGTGCATTTTCTATGATTTTCCCTAGCAGAATTGTCATCCTACTAGATGCCAAGGAACTAGCTCCTTCTAGCTACTAGAGGTGCTGATAAGTTTAGAGTAAAAATTTTAAAAAATGCCAGAGATATATTTTGGCTAAAAGGGTTAAATTTATTTGTATATTTATAAAAAAACTTAAAAGGAGGGGCCAAGATCTTAATGGGGTTGTTGAGCCCTCCGGAACACAGGAATATGTCTGTTCAGGACAATATAGGTGCAATTGTGGTGCCTGTGGGGTTTACAAGGACTCCTTTCAAGAAGAGTGTGTGTAATTTCCTTGGGGTTTGGGTCATGCAGAACATACAAAAAGAGTATAAGTCAGCAGGATCACTTATGTCAGCTGGCTACTATTCAGAACCAACTGACTAAAGCCTAAAAACAAATAAAATATAAATTAATAATAAACAAATACGGAAAGAATAAAATAAAATAAAAATAAGGAATAAAGCCTTAATTTGTAAGAAATACAAAAATATTATTAAAAAAATGGATTTGTGGTGCCAATTTAGGTAGGGTCACCCACTGGCACCACCCCCAAAATCCCACTCCTTCAGGTAGAACCATGGTTCACCTGTGCACCCTCCCATCACATCCGCAGGTATAGGTTTCTGACCAAAAATTTGGTCAGAAACCCATAATTGTGTTTAGTTTAGGAGTTATGGACAAAAACTGGTTTCGTCCATAACCCCGCGCGCAGCCGCGGGTCATTTTTTGCAGCTAGGCGCGCAGCTCTTAGGAGCCATGGCACAACCGGCCCCGCCAGTAGTTGAGCGACTACCTTGCGCAGGACCAAAGAGGTCACAGACAGGCAGTGGCCCTGCAAGTAGTCGCCCGACTACCTTACACAGGCTCTAGGCGGCAGCTACTGACCAGCCTTGCGGGTAGTCAAGCAACCAGCCTCGCGGGTAGTTGAGCGACTACCACACGAGGTAGTTGCCACTTACCAGCCCGCGGGTAGCCAAGAGACCACCTTGCGCGGCTGCCGCTACCTATCGCCGGCCCCGGGAGTAGTCGCCCAACTACCTCGCACAGGCTCTAGGCGGCAGCTACCGACCAGCCTCGCGGGTAGTTGAGCGACTACCACGCAAGGTAGTTGCCACTTACCAGCCCGCAGGTAGCCAAGCGACCACCTCATGCGGCTGCCGCTACCTATTGCTGGCCCAACTACCACGTGAGGTAGTCGCCACTTACCAGCCTGCGGGTAGCAAAGCAACCACCTCGCGCGGCTGCCGCTACCTATTGCCGGCCCCGCAAGTAGTCAACTGACTACCCTGCGCGGGCCTCTAGTGACCAACCAAGCCACCGTGCAAAGTGACTGGCCGGCTCACTGGCCAGCCCTCCCCTCTCCCAAAACGGAAACCGGGCTGTGGGGTACCTCCAATACACCCCATATCCCTGTTCCACATCACATGGGGGCCAGAGAGCGCCACCATGTGGTGGGGAATAGTATGAAAGGGGATAAACAACCCAAAAATCCGGAAAAATGGGCCCTGCACCCTTTTTGGAACTATACCAAAGGGTTGTCAGGGCCTCTGTAAAAGGGCCTGTACGGAAGATTTGTACCTAAAAAAGTATCTGTGAGTTACTGTAACACCCTGAGAGTGTGTACTGAGCATAAGAAGGGGCCTAGCTTCGTGCTAGATGGATCACAAGACACCAGGAATACATACAACACTCTCCATACCCCTTATAATTAAAACTGTATGTAACTAGTCACAACTAGGGGTGTACTGTCCAATTAAGGAGCTGTAAGACACCCCAATATGAGAAAAAGAGCCTCAGACTCAAAATTTCCTTGCAGCATAAGGTCCCCATAGCCTGTATTCAAGCCCCTTGCCTCAGGAAGCCATGGCTTATATTTATAAATATTAATTGAATACAACCTCTTTGGTCAATACAGTGAGGTCATTAAGGGCACAGAAACGTGTATCAAGCCCAAAGCATGATGACATAGGGCTTCCTGTACCTCTGTAGTGACTAGAGCAGGTCCACACGAACACACTGATGGCTCCCTGGCCTCAGCCCTAGCCTGGGTCACCCTCCTTTGGCTGGTAAAAGGACTGTACCAAGAGGGGACCCAAACAAGATAAATAAAGGACCTTCCCCCAGCTATTTCTACCACATTCATCGAGTTATATAGTCATTATTGCTTCAGATATTTTTGTCCTCAAGCCATCAAACCCTTATAAGAAATAAGTGTGTGATCCTGGACCACTTTCTGATAAAATTGTAGACCATAATTCTTGAATCCTTGTTTTTTTGGCCAAATTGAACAACCAACCATTCAGCCTGCCCCAGTACCAACTTCCAGCACCCTGAATCCTTGAATATTGGCCCATTCATCAAGAATAATTCCGGATCTAGACCTAGTAAGTGATCCTGCTGACTTATACCCCTTTTTGTAGGTTTTACATAACCTATGCCCCAAGGAAATTACACACACCCTTCTTGAAAGGAATCCTTGTCAACCCCACAGGCACCACAATTGCTCCTATATTGTCCTTAAAAGACATATACCTGTGTTCCAGAGGGCTCAACAACCCCATTAAGGTCTTGGCCCCTCCATTTAAATTTATTTTATAAATATATAAATAAATTTAACCCTTTTAGCCTAATCATACACCTGGCATTTTATCTTATTTTTGATCCAAACTTTCTATCACCTCTAGTAGCTAGAAGGAGTGAGGTCCTTGGCATCTAGTAGGCTGACAACTTACTAGGTCTAGATCCCAACTTATTCTTGATGGATGGACCAATATGCAGGGATTCAGGTTTCTGGAAGCTGGTGCTTTGGCAGGCTGAATGGTTGGATATTGATTTTGGCCAAAAAGTAAGGATTCAAGAGTTTTGTCTATAATTTTATCAGAAAGTGGTCCAGGATCACACACTTATTTCTTCTAAGGGTTTGATGGCTTTAGGACAAAAATATCTGAAGCAATAATGACTATATAACTGGATGAATCAGTCAGAAATGGCTGGGGGAAGAACCTTTATTTATATCATTTGGGTCCCCTCATGGTACAGTCCTTTTACCAGCCAAAGGAGGGTGACCCAGGCTAGTGCTGAGGGCAATGAGCCATCATTGTGTTTTTTTAGACCTGCTCTGGTCACTAAAGAGGTACAGGAAGCCCTATTCCATCATGTTTGGGGCTTGATACATGTTTCTGTACCCTTAATGACCTCATTGTATCTACCAAAGAAGTAGTATTAAATTAAGATTTTTGAATATAAGTCATGGTTCCCTGAAGCCAGGGGCTTGAACACATGCTCTGGGGACCCCATTCTGCAAGACTATTTTAATTCTGAGGCTCTTTTGTCCATATTGGGATGTTTTAAAGTCACTTAATTGGACAGTACACTCCTAGTAATGTTTAGTTACGTACAGTTTTAGTTACCAGGGACACAAGGGGGGTGTTGTATGGGTTTGTGGTACCTTTTGAACCTTCTAGCACAAATCTAGGCTTCTGTTTATCCTTAGTACACACTTCCAGGGTGTTAAAGTGACTAACATGTACCCTTTTGGGTCCAAACCTACCATACAGGCCCTTTTAAAGGGGCCCTGACAACCTTTGATATAGTTTTAAAAAGGGTTCAGGGCCCATTTTTCCGGATATTTTTTTGGTTTATCTGTTTTCATACTATTCCCCACCACATGGTGGCGCTCTTTGGGCCCCATGTGGTGTGGAACAGGGCTGTAGGGTGTATAGGTAGTACCCTACAGCCTGTTTTGACTTTGGGAGAGGGGAGGCTGTCCAGTGAGCTGGCTGGTTGCCTTGCACAATGGTCTGGCTGGTTTCTAGGAGCCCCTGCAAGGTAGTTGGTCATTTACCTGCGGGGCTGGCAACAGGTAGCAACCGCCCCATGCAGTAGTTGCTTGACTACCCACGGGAGTCAGTAGCAACTTCCACGCGCAGTAGTTGCTGACTAGCAACTACTCCATGCTTGCGCAAGGTAGTTGCTTGACTTCTTGCGGGCCAGCGCATGCCACAGCTTCTTTGCGCGGTTGCAGAGGGTATGTGGCTGCGCGCAAGGCTATAGACAAAAGCATGCCGTGGCTTCTTTGCGCAGTTGCAGAGGGTATGAGGCTGCACGCGGGGCTATGGACAAAAGCATGGCGTGGCTTCTTTGTACGGTTGCAGAGGGTATGTGGCTGGCCGGCGCGTGCCATAGCTTCTTTGCGCGGTTGCAGAGGGTACACAGGTGAACCATGGTTCTATCTGAAGGAGTAACTTTTTGGGGGTGGTGCCAGTGGGTGACCCTACCTAAATTGGCACCAAGAATCCATTTTTTTAATAATATTTTTGTATTTATTACAGGTTAAGGTTTTATTTCTTAATTTTAATTTTTCATTGATTATTTCTGTATTTTATTTTTGGGGGCTTTAGTCAGTTGGTTCTGAATAGTAGCCAGATGACAAGAATAACCACATTCAGCTCATAATGATGGGGCTTGATCAACTCAGGATCCATTTTCTTGAACTTTCCTCACCAGAACAAGTGCAAAACTTACCCCCACTTCCTAAAACAAGCCAAATTCCTGCTAAAGCTGGACTCCCTATCAATGTTTACCAAAATGAGTGGTTAAATCAGTTATTTATTTTTGAAGCACAAGATCTTGAAGCACAGGTCCCAGGGGTTCTCCTTGACAGCTAAATTGTTTTAATTCAGAAAATCCTCTTGTAAAATTATATTTCAATCATATTTGTACTTTTAAGCTAGGTTTATCTCCTCAAATTATACTCATAATTTTTTTCCAATTGTGTTTTTTCATTCTGGATACTTTTGGTTTGTTCTGCTTCCATGAAAAAAAAATAAGAAGAAAATAAGAAAAATTACACTAAAAAAAACCTAAGAAATCAAAAACTACGCATCAAAAAATTAAACCACCAATAAATAATCCCTGTGACCTTGCCCCCTTAAAAAAACTATGTTTTTACTCCATTAAACTTCTTTGTATCTTGAAAATGAGCTACAATTCATGTGCTGGACTTGTTATTCATGTATATATTCATGAGCCATGTTTATGATTGTAAAGCATTGACCCACAGACAGCCACTGCTTATCATTTTGAATTTTCTGACAATAAATTTCTCAGGTTGTGTACACATGCAGTCTGTTTACAAACTGCAAGGTTTGAACTAAGTTTCACTTTGTGCAGAAATACTATGCTTGAAACATTTAAATAAAAGACATATCTTTCTGGCTTTTATGGAATGAGTTTTTTCATTTGCTACCCAATTTTAATGATATAAATCATAACTGGTTCAAACTAGATTCAATTTTATTTGAAAAGACTAAGATATTGGCAATAAATTACACAAAATATCTTAGGTAGTAAGGCATTCTTGTTTTTCAAATTCTAACTTTGTTATAAGTAAGTTAAAATTTGAAAAACAAGTTGAAAAAAAGAGAGGCAAAAGCAAACTTCCAGACTGACAAAAAGATACAAATTCACACATAGTAAGTATTTATACAGATTCACAAACAGTAAGTATATATACAGATTCACAAACAGTAAGTATATAATCAATTGCAATAAATATAATTGAAATACATATTTTGAAATTGAAATACATTATTTAAATTAAAATGCATATATTTAACTTAAGATACATACATTTAAACTGAAATAGATATATTTGAATTGAAATACATATATTCTTGCCCTGGTTGGCTTGCTAGTATTAGCCCTTGGGCCTTACCCTCTCTACGTGCTCTGAGAAGGCTCTTTTTCAGCCAAGAAGGTATTTATGCAATGCTTTCTTTGGCTTATTGTCCCCCAGTTACCTAGAAATTTATCATTTATTGTCCAGACACCTTGCTATCCATGATCAAGTGCTTAAAAGAGTTAAGCAAGTGATTCATGGCCTTGTCTGAAATATTTTAAGTTATTGAGATGCATATATTTAAACTGAAATACATAGATCTAAATATATCTCAGGTGTGTTTTATTGGTTAACTGAGAAGAAACAACAAATAGATCTCCTAGGGAGAGAAATAAGGAGAAAATCAAATTGGAGAATGAGATGGTCTTTCTATGAGATCCATTGTGCTTTTGTATTCAAACCACAACTAGGCACATGATAAATGACAGTGATTTGAACTTGATAAAAAAAATTAGTTTTTTAATGTCTTAGGGTTACTTTTGGTTGCCAATCTGACAGGAAAGAGGTTCTGGTCTATCGGGACGACGGGTTTATCTATACAAGGTAAGTAACTAGTTACAAATTCTTCTTCCCACATGTATGTCATCTAGTCCATATCCCTCACGGCTGTCACACTCGATGCTAATTGTTGTGACACGTGTCACTTGGTTGGGTACCCCGTCTGGCACGGATTGCAGAGGTGACCAAATGGAGACATACTTTGTGGAGCGTGAGTAGAAATGTGTCAGCTTCAGCCTCAGCCTCTAGTTTTGATTATCTTTCTTGCTCATTACAAAATGGAACAGAGATTCTAGAGGCGCGTGCATGATGAGTAGAGCGGAGAGTATGAGAGGATAGAACGTAAGACATGGGAGGAGAAATGAAAGAGAAATAATTACAGAAAGAGGTGGGAGGGTCCCCCCGAAGAAAGAAAAGTAAGTTTGGAACTGAGAAAGAAAATTTGAACAGAAATATCAACACTTCTTCTCAGAAACGTCAACCCATTTCGCAACGGGAGCGAGAGGGGGTGGGGCCGCACCAATACTGGCGGCTTGTCTCTCTTTTACACCAGCTCAAGCACTTTTCTTTTACTCCTGAAGAACCGACGAGGATGTTAATTTAAGAAGGTCCTATTTTTTAAAAGTTAAAAAGTCTCCTATAGAGGTATGAAGTTCAAAAAAAAAAAAAAAAAAAAAAAAAAAAAAAAAGCCAGAAAAGCCAGAAAAGCTCGAAAGATAAACAAGGCATCTTTTTCTGTAAATGAGTATGATGGTTAAGATTGAGTGAAATCATAGTACTAAGTCATGAAGGCCCCCCTTCCCCTTGGTGATCCATACTAAGGCAAATCACAAGCGCGATTTTTAATCTCTATTCACATTTACATTAATTCGATTATAGGTTCCTCCTCTTGGTTTATGCTATGCCCATCAGCTTGTCGAAATCCGATTGCTAAAATCTTCCTCATTAATCCTAGCGCTAGCTCATGATCATTAATAGCTATCCATCGCTAGCCGTGTTCTCCGACCTTGAACCCTGACTTGTGCTATTTGCAAAATTCGGTTTCGAATCTTTGATTCTTGACATCGCCCTGTAAAGATGGGGAAAAGGGTTAACCCGCCGCTAGGCCATTCTAGTCGGCATGTGTACTCTCCCGTACACAGTAGATGGGTCCATTACACGCCTTGCCCCCCCCCCCCCTCGCCTTGTCTCTCTCTCTCTGCTGATTCTTGAGAACACCTGTCATGTAAGAGAGAAAGGCACGTCCCAGATCAACCACGCCGTCGCTCACCAGGAGCGGCGGCCAGGATTAGATGACGAGGCAAAGAGCAGCCTGCTCCCTCGCCCATGAGCTCGGGAGATTCGAGGGCGTTTTTTTTCTTTTCTTATGTATGTACAAAAAAAAAAAAAAAAAAAAATTGAACGAAGGAGTTCGATCGATCGAGGACTGCACGCGACGGTCGATGGAAAAGTCGACCGGATTCGATATCGGATGACTCCTAGACCTGTTAGGGATGGTCCACCCACGAATTAATGTCGCCGAGCAGGATTTCAGGAAAGATAATGACGGACGGACGGGGTTTCTGAGCACCTGATCAGCCTAGCTATCCTATCCCAGCCTTCCGGAGGTCATGAGTACATACATATGTATGTATGTATTTACATATCTGGGGACGGACGACGCACTAGATGAGCTCGGGAATGGTGGGATCGATGATGCAGTAGCTCATTGACGCTTTCCAAGTTTTAAATTAACCCTCTCGATCAAGTCGGATGATCACCCATCCGTTGGCCCATCTCCTCATAATGATCATCATCATCATTTTCCTCTCTCTCTTCACTTTATTTTTCTTATTAGAGAGAAAAAAAGAAAGAAGCAAGAAAGTTGCGTACGTTGGTTGGGAGCCCTTAGGTATGTCAATTGCGTCACCTTATTCACCATGACCGCATTGACCCAACGCCGAGAGAGTGAGTACTTGGCCGCTGAGGATCCGTTCCATGAAGTTATAGATCGAGATCTCCTATCCACTCTTGAGAGATTTATCAGATCATCAACTGTTTCCCCTTCCCCCTCCAAAAGATCGGATCGGTCAGCCTGTCTTTTGGTCTTTGCTAATCGATCTTCTTCTCCTGATCAACACCATCAAGATTCCTCTTTTTAATTTCCTTGGTATCGGTAGCCGTGTATGATGATCGCAGGGGAACCGTTTCCTTCCCATCCCTACAAGGTTTCTTCTTTCTTCTTTTTTTTTCTGTCTCTCCCTCTCCCTCTAGTCCTTTTTTTTTTTGTTTGAAAAAAAGAAATCAATAAGGAAATATACACCAAAGGAGCTTCATGGGTCGGATTCATCATGTTGATCCGATCCACCGAGTTACGAGTCTTTCACTTACCTCCTCTAAAGGAAAAAAAAAAAAACTCGGTCCATTTTCTTTTCCTTCTTTTTTCTGTTGATGGAAAGTCAGGGTGCTGAACTGTGGCTGGCATCCCCTGCTCTCTCTTGGCCTTCTTTTTCTGTGGGGGGAGGGGAAGTGACCGCATCGAAGGAGCTGATCATAATCTTTCCGATGAAGACGTGGAGGATGAAAAAAAAAAAAACATCACCCTGTTTCAGACTGACTGAGTTTGACCAATGGTGTTTATTTGAAACCGATTCGATTTAAATCATGTTTTTTTTTTCCCATAAGCAATAAACTCAAAAGGGGAAGAAAAATAATGATAATTCACACGGTGTCATGGGTGTACCTTTTTAAACCAAAGAGTGAATCCCTCTCGTTCGATCATGGGCTACTCAAACTGTCTCTCGCCTCAAGATGAAGTGAGATAGTCAGGATGGGCTGAGATAGGACCGATTCTAAGATAGATACAGTTCAAGAGGAAACGGTCTTATTGAGACCCCAACCATCTACGTCCCCCCCCCCCCTCCTCTCCCATCCTCCCCCCCTTTTAGTGGGATCATGACTGACTGGGAGGCTTTTGGTTTGTCACGTGACTGGCTAGATCACCGAGCTTGCCTATCCGTCCGATTCTTGTCCGTCAGGAATGGTGAAGGAGCGACTCTATCATGACTTGGGTACCTTTTCCAACTACCTAAGCCCTCCTGTTATGTTTCGCCTAGTAATTGATTTCTTCTTCTTCTTCTTTTTTTCGTGGTTCGTTTCTGAGAATTGGTCCTGTGATGTGTTCCCTCCCCTCCTCCTTTTTTTGGGGGTGAGCTTGTGTTTTTCTCCGTGTGAGTATCTCTCGGGCATCACTAACGTTTTCACGTAGTTTCTGGGTAGATGATCGGAAGATCCCCATTCTCCTCCTTTTTCTTCGAGCGATCGTTCCAGGGACGACTGGTCAATATAGTGATCATCCGCATATAAGTACGATCCAAGTTAGCCTGAATTGATTCCATCAAGCTTTCGATTGGGCGTGTGTGCGCGTGTTTTCGGATCGGGTGGTAAAGGTTTTTTTTCTCTCCCTCTCTCTCCTCGATTTTAATTTTTAACTTTTGTTTTTGACGAACCGTCAGAAGAGATAATCATACCCATTGATCGTCCTTCTAACTCCTCTTCCACAGCTAAATACTTTCCTCAATACACACGCATAGACTAAAGAGGCTCTTTGAAAACGGAGTGGATTTATGGTAGTATGGTACCTGAATACCTTATAATCAGTTATCGGATGGATTGGGAGCTACTGTTGGATCGAAGGATGAGTCAAATGATGGTTGATGATTATTGATTAATCGAGGATGTCAAGATGTAGGTAAGGTATCCTCCATACACGGTAATTTGGGGCAGTTAGTTGTAGATGCGATGGTTGAGTAAAACCCAGTTCTCGGATTATGGCTGGTGGTGATGATGTGATGAGATTTTTGGTGAAGTATGATGTAATCGGAGTTGCTACTGAACTAGTGAGACTAATCTGATGAGTTTATTGGGCTGCTAGGAAAAAAAGGAGTTTAGTAAGTTGATGGATGGTAGCTGGTATCAACGGTCATCCTTGATCGATCATCACGGGGGAGTTGGATCTCGGTACTATTGGTTGATCCTGATCAGAGAGTTCTCCTCTTCTAGGATGAGATCAAGCCTGGAGTTGTGTACTGTACTGTACTGTATGTATCTACATACATACATAGATACATAAATCCTCAAATCCATGTAGGAAGGATGTGTATGTAAATATGGTATATGTACATATTTACATACATACACAAGTTGTTGTGAGTGACTGGAGAGGGTGGTGAGTATGGATGTATGGGAGTATGGGCTTTTACACATGCACTTCGAATGTAATTAAGCACTTATTAAATATTTATGCGGATCCACATGATCTCCATCAGATTTATCCTCACCAACTTGATCCTGATTGAATTTGCACATTGACTCTAATCGAGAAACTCGAAGGCGAAATCGCTCGGAGATTGCCAGCTTGGCTGCAAGTTTCAAGTTTAGTTTTTTCGCTCGGTTTTCAATTAGAGCTCTAGCTGCTCGTCTTGGGTCCATATCCCCCATCAGACCCCCATCGAACCCGGTTTGAGAGGGGTACTACTGTCATTCTGGACTAAGTGTTATCACTGCCTATTCTGAAGCTCGACAAAACCCTCTTTTGACCTTCTTCTGTCGGTTTGAGTCTCTGACTGTAAGCAGACATTTAGTTTTTTCGTTTTGTTCTGATAATCTCAGCCTTCGAATTTATTATCAACCGTATTCAGAATCGACCTTTTTTTCCCCAAGTAATTTATTTATTTATGTAATGTGAGAGAGATGTCATGTCTTCCTTCGTCCACCCCCCCGGGGTGTTTTCCTGACCTCGTCCGTCCGGCTCATCTCACCTAATCCGGTCCCTCGCTGGTATCCGCCGTCCCAGATTTCTCCCCGGTCCCACGTCATCAGCTTACCCTGGTCTTCACCGTCTTCTCCCTCCTCCCTCCCATCCTCTTGACCGTCTTCTCCCTCAACTTCTTTCGTCGCCCTCGCCCCTCGCCCCCACCCCCTCCTCACCCCGTCTCACCCTTCACCAGCTCCCCTCACACGTTGACCGACATCGACCATCTTCATCACCAACAGCTTCTTCCTCAATCGTCCCTCGTCGTCATCCAACCTACTCTCCTAGAATCATTCTCAACCACTACCCCCAATCGATCCATTCTAATTTTCAAGTTTTAGTCAAAAACATAAATAGGTACATCGATATTCGTAGATCTTCCTATAATATATATATCTATCCATCTATCTATCTATATATATTCCCCAACCTCATCATCTTCCTCCTTCCCTCCTTCCTTCATCTCTGTCCAGGTCGATTGTCAAATAGAAAAAAGTAAAACAAAAAAAAAAAAAAAACAACAACAACTAATAGGAAGACGAAGAGAAGAGGAAAACTGTCCATTATAGATAATCAAAAATCATCTTCAAACCATCGTCGCATCCTTTCAAGAGTTTTTTTCTTGTTTTACAGAAAAGAGCAACAACAAGAAAACAGAGGAAGAAGAAAAAAAAACCAGAACTCGATCTTCGACGGCACAGACTTTCGTTCTCGTCCTCCCCACCAACCTCGTCGCTTTCCAACATGCCACTCTTGTGGGATACAACGGTCAAACTGTTTTCTCAACTACCGCCCTTCCCATCCCATTTGACTCAATGGGAACCACCTCAAACACCTCTGTCGACATATTCGACCGTATTCGCTGCTATGATCACCTATCTCTCCATTATCTTCGGTGGCCAACGCTTGATGGCAGACCGAAAACCAATGCGTCAGTTCCCTTCGGGATTCTTAGAGAGCTCCTCTCATCTTGTTTGGATCGACGTTCATCAAGCATGCTTGCCTCCCTGATCTTTTGTTTTGACCTCTAGAACTCAAGCCCTTTTTTATGCTTCATAACATCCTCCTCTCACTCGGATCTCTATGGCTCTTAATCTTAATGATCGAACAAGTCGCGCCGATCGTCTATAACCACGGCGCATTCTACTCGATCTGTCATGTGAACGCTTGGACACCCCAATTGGTAACACTCTATATGATTAACTATTAGTCAGTCCTTTCTCCTCCTCCTCCTCTAGACCGTTTAGGGGCTTCCTCTTTCTCGCATCTTCACGCTTTGCTACCACCAACCGGCTACTTTCTCATCCTCTGCCTTCCTTCGATTCCATTCTCGAAATGTTCGATGACGATGGCCTGTCTGATTATTCATCAAACCGGTATTCTTCGACCTTGCCAGCTTCAAGTACTGGGAATTACTTGACACTTGTTTCTTGGTAGCTAAGAAGAAGAGTTTACAATTCTTGCACGTCTTTCATCATGCAGCCACTGCGTTGCTGTGCTTTACCCAACTTGGCGGCAGAACCTCAGTGAGCTGGGTGCCTATTGTCGCCAATTTGACCGTCCATGTGATTATGTATTACGTAGGTCTCCCTGCCTCCTTTCTTCCACTCTTGGTTTCGTTATGCATTTTTTATCGCCTTGAGACCCTGTACAACTTCTGGACTAATTTATTTGTCCAATGTGTTGTCGGCTCACTCAAATAGTACTATTTCACTACCTCGGCCTTCCCTGGATACAAGCCGTGGTATAAAAAAGCCCTAACTACCCTCCAAATCAGTCAATTCGTCATTGATTTGTTCATTGTTTATTTTGCATGTAAGTCTTATTTCTACTCTTTACTTCTTATCAATCACGTGAGAAGGAAACGGTCGATATAGTTTGATGCAGAGCTGGCTTTTGCAAAAAAAAAAAAAAAAAAAAAAAACAATGTCCAGCCTACTCTTACTTTGCGGCCGAATATTTGGGTTGGCCGACGATGGGTAACTGCACTGGAACTGAAGGAGCCGCCCTATTTGGATGTGCGATCTTGACATCTTACCTGTTTTTAGTTAGTCTCATCCTTCTCCTAGTTTATCTCATTGTTTTGATCGACTGGTTGATTTGTAAATCCTTTCCCACAGTTCATTAGTTTCTATCGCAAAACTTACAAGCAAAACGCCCGCAACAAAAAAGCTAATTCCGCAGTTACCGACAAGCCGTTGGACACCCGAAAGAATGAATGAATAAGTTGGCGGATCAGTTATTGCTTCGTATGTTTGCTTTTGGGGGTCTCCTTGCATTTTCTTTCGTCTCCAAAGTACATGTTCTTTTCTTATCTCTTTGCCCTGCATAATATGAGTATCAGACCCACAAGTCAAGAAATCTATTTTCTCTTCCGAATAAGTTTACATACACACAGATTCATATGTTTGAGATCAGAAAAAATATAGACCTCACTATCACTCTATTTGCACAACTGTTTCGATCTTCTATCATATATCTTTGTATATATAGATTGATCGATTGATCGCACGTTGAGCATTATCTTTGCAAAAGACAAGACATCTGAATGAATGGCAAGAAGGAAGAGGAAGAGGAACAGGGTTGTCTTGTTCCGACTAAGTTCTTCTAGACGATCACAGTTGGAACTTGGGCTGTCTATTGTTTTTTTTTTCACTTGAAGTGAAGGTTTTGAAAATCTGGTGACGATAAAAGCTGCAGAGGCAAAAAGAAAGAAAGAAAGGACTGATGGAAGGCTTGAAGAACAGTGTGTACGAGGGTTGAAGAACGGTGATCAGCTATTCGAGTTGTGATGTTGGTAGACAGAGGGGAGCAGCAGATTGACCTTATGGGGGGTAGGACTTGCAAACCAGCCAGCTATTTAAACGTCATCAAGAACCGTTCCCGAATTCTCACCATCTAGTGGTGCTTAGGATTATCTGCATCTGTGCTCTCACTAAATCTCAACTAGCAAGCTCTTCTCTTTTCCTTTTTCTTGGATTATGATTATGATTATTCTTATTCTTGTTTGGGGACGGGGGTTGGGCAGATAGTTGGTTAAGGGTTAGGTGCTGTTGGACCTCATCTCATCTTGGACGACTTGAAACTTCATCTTGAAAGCTAAACCTAAACTTATCGGTTGTTGAATCACTCTCTTCTCTTCCTTGGTGTTGCAGGTACCATGATGAGCTTGGATGAACCTAGGCTTCTAAACTTTTTTTTGAAATTTCTTTCAAGCTTGTGGATACACACAAAAAAAAAAGTAAAAAGAAAGAAGAAAGAGCTTGGTGTGTTGAGAAGGATGAGATGGTATCTCATGAGTTCAGTGATTGATTGATTTGATGATAGTTTTGAGAGTTACCTGGCATCCTAGTTGATGATTACATGAATGAAATTGTTATCCTCCAGGGTCCTGATCATTAAAAAAAGGGAGAAACAGGCCTCAGCTTACCATCAGACCATCAATCCTGGAGGGATCCTGAAAGTCAGATGGGTTAGGTTAACTGTAGATAATCAAAGGGAATTGATTTCAAATTATTCCTAGTGAAAGGGGGATGATTAAGGGGAGATTTAAAACCATGAGATGGGAGGCCTCAGAAGAGGGGTTTCAGGAGGCAGAACTGATGCAGAAGACCTCTCTCTACATGAACAAGGTAAGTCTTGATTCAGTCTTCTTGGTTTGATGAACACAACTTAACGCATAGTCTTCATAAAGTAGACCATAAGGAGCTCTCTGCAGGGTTATTTGGATTCAAGGGATAGCAAGATGTTTGTTTGATCAAGAATCTAGGGAGATGACAATTGTTAGACAATCAAGAGATTCAAAAAAAAAAAAAAGTTTGTTATTCTTGCTACTACTTATGCAAGCCCCTTGACTCAATCAGTCCCTCTATCTTGAGCCTTAAGATTTCTTTTTCTCAGCCTCATTGGTAACTCATCATGAAAGAAGGTTTTGATCTTGGAGATTTTTTTGAAAAAAAAAGGAGTGAGGAAAGACTTGATGGAAATGATTTATTTGGAAATTGATTGAATGAGAAACTAAATTTATAATAATAGGAATCATGAAAAAACAGGAATGATGATGATTGATATAAGCCTCAAAGTTGATTGAACAACTAATTTTATCAAGTTTTATCAATTTTTAAACAATCATTCTGATGTGTATTCCATCAGTTCATTCAAATTATCTGACTGGATCATTTATAGCTCTTAAAATGAGGCTATATCTGGTGTGAAGATGATTTTGTTTATCAAAAAAAAAAAAAAACTGGATTGAAACTCAACTTTGAACCAATTTTTCTTCTTCTTTATTAGAGCATATAAGAGTAAGCAAACTTGCCATTTTTTTTTTTGACCAAACCTGCCATTTTTAATGGCAGGTTTCTGAAATACACATACCCCCTAAATGGTGTATTTCAAAATAGTGTGTTTCATGAAAATGGCCAATTTCAAACATCAAACCTGCCATTATCATCAATCCACCATCCACATGCAAAGCACTCATCCACACCTCCCTCCACCTCAGCAAATACATACCACTCCCATCTCCATTGCATCACACACATCTCATCTCCATTGCTTCACATCCCCATTGATTCACATCTCCATCACATCACACACATCCCACATCACACACATCCCATTGCATGCAAAGCACCCATCCACACCTCCACCTCAGAAAATCTATACCAATCCCATCTCCATTGCATCACACACATCTTGTCTCCATTTGTTCACATATCCATCACATCACACACATCCCATCATCATCTCATCACTCCACATCACATTACCATCTTTCTCAACATTTCCAATCAAACTTCCCAGCAACAAGTTGAAAAGGCAAAAAAGCTCACAAAAGTTTTTTTATTATTTGACTCTAATTCAGAATCTGATTTGGAATCAACTTGGTTAGCTTTGAATTCTGTATTGGAAAAGAAATACATGTTTTCAAGAAGACAGACTCTCCACAATCCTATGTATGAAAGGCAAAAACTTCATCTCCTCCCCAACTTAAGTTTCCAGCAACTGTTCCAAAATTTATTGCCTTCATTCATGAAACTTTTGAAGATGATTGAAGACCACAACATCTTTCAGAAAAATTCTTGGAATCCTCAATGTGATCCAGCTATCCAACTGGATGTTGCTCTTTGTAGATTGGGATCAAATGGAAATGGAGCAGCAATTCATTGATTAGAAATTCTATTCTCAGTCAGTTATGGAACCATTGAATGATACACCAAGAGATTCATGATTGCTATCCTATATTTTTTTGCTCAGTCCTTTGTTTTCCAACCAAAGAAGAAGGCAAGGAGATATCTCAAGTAATGGAGAGTGAAGGCTTTCCTGGTTGCATTGGTTTTGTTGATGGAACCACTATCCCCTTGAGTCAAAAACCCAAGCTAGATGGCAACCACTATTTTGATTGGAAAAAAAGGCAATTGATTTATTTATTTTCCAAAGCCTTTAATAAAACAATGAAAAAATATGTTTCATCTGTTGGTATAGATACTCTGTGGCAATACAAATTGTTTGTGATAACAACAAGAATTTCATATCACTCCATGCTGGCCTTCCAGGTTCTTGTCATGATTCATATGTTTTAAATTGGATGTGGATTTCCCAACAACCAGAGAAATATTTTGGGAAAGATCAATACCTTCTGGAAAATTCAGCTTATGCTAGCAGGAAATATGTGTTTCCAGAATACCCCAATGTTTCATCCAAAAATCAAGCCAAAACTGATTTCAACTATCATCTTTCCCAATGCCAAGTTTGGATTGAGCATGCCATAGGGGTCCTAAAAGGAATATGGGCCAGTTTAAGGGAAATGCAAAACCAGCTTCAAAATTCTAAAGACATGAATATCCTCATCAACTGGATTATCCACATGTGTAATCCTTCACAAACTTCTGGAAAACATAAAAGATGAATGGGAAGAAATATTTGAAGAACATATTCCTGATCCTCCTCAAGTCATCCCTGTCTCATCTTGTTGCTCATCTTCCCCCATGAGAGAGCAGATTCTACCCCTCACACTTTCTCACTTTGATGAGTAGCATTTGGTTTTTAAATGGGCAAAAAATCACATCACAGTTTTTTTTTTTGTTTTGGTTGTTCAACCAACAATCCTAGTCTGACTCTATTTTTTTTTTTTTTTTTTTTTTTTTTTTGTTGGACTTTGACAAAACAGAAACAACAATTGAAAACCACCCAAATCACCCCAACAAACCAGCAGTCCAATCCTTTCAACTCCTCACCAAACATCCTCACCCACCACCTCCACCTCACCCATCACCTCCACCTCACCCACCACCACCACCTCACCCACCACCCCCACCTCACCAAACAACTCCAACTCCACCTTACCAGTCACCTCCACCTCACCCACCACCTCCCCTCCCCCTTTGGTTTGCACCCTTGGTAAGCCAACCCCCCCCCCTCCTCCTCCTTCCCCTCATTGGTTGCTGATCCTTTTATCAATCAACCTTTAGGCCCCCCCCACCTCCTTGCTCAATCTCACAGGTAAGCTACCCCCCCTCCTCCTCCTCCTCACCCTTCCCCTCCCTCCCTTGCAATCAAGTGCAAATAAATTGAGCAATTAATTGGCAATTGATTGCTCAATCAATTTTCAATCAATTGCTTGATTGATTTGCAATCAATTGCTTGATAGATTTGCAATCAATTGCTTGATTGATTTGCAATCAATTGCTTGATTGATTTGAAATCAATTAGCAATTGATTGAGCAATTTATTAGAAATTGATTAGGAATTGATTGAGCAATCAATCCCTCCTCCTCTCCTCCTTCTTCTCCTCATTTTCATTAAATGAAGATTGATGTTTTTTTTTGTTATCAGCTTTGAATGGTATTTGTCTTTTCTATGTTTGATGATCTTCTACCTTGATTATAAAATGACTGATGAATTTTTTTTGGGGGGTGTTTTTTATGGGTGTTTTTTTTGGGGTTTTTTTTTGGGGTTTTTTTGGGGTTTTTTTGGGTTTTTTTTTGGGTTTTTTTGGGTTTTTTTTGGGTTTTTTTGGGTTTTTTTGGTTTTTTTTGGTTTTTTTGGTTTTTTTTTTTTTTTTTTTTTTTTTTTTTTTTTTTTTTTTTTTTTTTTTTGTTTTTTGGATTCCATGCAATGCCACACACCCTTTGAAATCTGGTTCTTTCTAAACCTACACTTGCTCTGACCTTCCAATGCTTCTTCCACAACACTCAAAATTTTATACAACAATTTGAATCCCTTCTTGATCCTCACCCCAAGTGCACTAGGTGCCTGGGAGGGATCAAGATGGAAGGAGATGGTTTGAAAAACATGACAAGAGGTGGCCAGCAGAGGGTTCTTAAGAAAAAAGAGGTCTCAAACAAGAGATTCCAAAATCTCTTTGGAAGTAGATGAAGAAGGGTTCAATGAAAAGGTGGTTTGGTCTCAACAAAAACTGCAAACTTTGGATTTTTACCCTGCTATTGCCTCCAAAAAGAAAAATAATGCTCAAAAACCCTCCCCTGAAGAGTTTGGACAAGCCAAACAGATGATTGATAATTTCTAGTTCTTCACCTCTGGAAAAGAGGCTGTTCTTGAATGTTCCAATCACCACTCTCTGGTTGCAATAATCAAACTTGTCCCTTTGAATAAACTCTCTGAGAAAGAGAAGAAGGACATCAACTCAGTCACAACATTCCTTCAGAAATTCAAAAAGTTTTTCAACACTGTTGGTCCCTCAAGATCTTGGGGTGGTAAAATGTGGGCAATTGGATGTCAAAAATTGATGTAACCTTCTAAAATATTTGAAAGATATTTGAAGAAAGTGGCTATTAAATCTTCTCCTCAATATTTTTCTCTTTTTAACCTTAGGTCTGACACAGAATCACAAATTTTAGGCCAAATTTTCCAAAAATTAGCCAGACTGGCACATGATTCAAACTTTCAAACAATGCTGGACAACAATATCCCCTCTTTCTCTTTATTGGAATTTGGATCCCAGCTCACTCATTTTGACTGCACCCCCCACATCAACTTCACTTCAAATTCCTTCTACAATTCTCACCACATTGACAAAGGTGACATCTCTTCATATCCCTTTTTAATAGTGGTTCCAACCAAAAAATTTAATGGACACATTATTGACAAAAAGGAAAAATATGAAGTATTCAATGGCCAATTTGTTTTTCCTGACTTGGGTTTTGGCATTGACTTCAAACAAAAAGGTATTGTGAAAATGGTTTGGGCAGAAAACAAGTACAAGCAATGTAATTTTCCTGCTGTGGAGACTGCCACCCATACAAGGATGGCCATGTCCATGCAAACTAACAAGACTAATTGGAACACTTGCAAAGACATGAAAAGCGGTAAAATATACTCTAGAACAAAAAATGTAAATAAAAATTAAAAACATTTTTTTCATTGATGGGGTTACAAATAGGCTCAGGCATTTTTGTATTTGAAAATATTTTTTTGTTTTTATTTTCAAATTTTTTATCAAACTAAATATTTTAGAAGCCAAGGAATTGAGTAATTTCCTGTATTTCTTCCACTGTCCTACTACTACCAATACAAGCCATGGCTACCAATAACCTATCTTTTTTTCCATTTCTATTCATTTCCTCTCCTTTTCCAGTCTCTCTTCCTGTCAATCCTTCCCCTTTTCCACTTTTTGAAACTCCTGCTCTGCCTGTTTCAATTTCCACTTGGAATCCAATTTCTGTTGATGAGCCAAACTCTTGGCTTTCTGCTTTTGAAAATCAGTAGCCAGTTCAAAATCCCACTTCTCCTTTTAAAATTTAAGTTTTTCATATTCAATTTTTGATTTCACTTTTTTATGGAGGGGAATAGAAATGAGCTTGATTTTGAAAGCAAGGAGATTCAATCAATTAACTTACCTGAATCTTGCCTCTCCATGATATCTTAAAAGCTGGAAAAATTGGAAGTGTTTCTACTCTTTTGATGGCTATTTGGGTTGATGTTGATGGAATTGGAGGCCTTTTGCTTTCCCTTTGCAGAGGAGTTTTGTGTGGGAACATCATTGCTCTCATTTGAAGGCAATGTAGGAGGCCCATTGGCTCGAGTGTTTGGCCATTCAGAAATGGATGATGCTGTTTTTTTACAATATAAAATAATTCAGGTTTAACCAGAAAGAAAATAAAAGAACTGGATTCCTTAATTAAAAGGATGTTGATTTTAATGGAGATAGTGGAATAAATTGCTCCTCATTGGCAAAGTTTCTAAGTTCTTCCACCCCAAGAAGAGAGAAATCCAAAGAAGGAAGTGAGGGGTCCAAGGAAGGGTTTGAATCATTGATTGATGATGATGTAGAGATGATTGGGCTGGTTTTGTTGGAATATCCTCCTCCAAATCCAATTGGGGCCAGTCATAGTTTTTATGGGGATCATCATTGCTAGGCTGAGCATCCACAGCTAAGTCCTTGGCATCTACTGAATCAGATTTTTGGGCATCAAAAGCAGCTAAAGGGTTAATGTTGTCCTTCTTTCAAAATATTTCATCCATATTAATATAAAAAGGACAAATTGAGTCCAACTTATCAACCACCAAGTTGATTCCCTTGGCTTTATTGGAGTTGGTGATACCAAAGCCAGTGGAGATTGAAAATGAGTGGGCATTTTTGTAATTGGCTTGATAGTTCTTGAATTGCTCCCACATATTTTTAAATGAAAGATCAAGCCTAAATTTTGTTTTATTCTTCAGTTCATTGGCAATCAGGAGATAACCATTAACCTTAGAGGATGAAGGTTGGCCAACTTGTGTTTTGTTGTTGGATGCAAAGAAAGCCTCATAGTTGGTGCAAATTTTCAGCCAGTTTACCAGGATGATGTGACCAGATCTCTCACAATGACTTGAGACTTTGGAAGCTGATGGGGGAGGATTTTTTGATTCAGAGTTCCTTGGGCATTTTGGTTTGGTCCATCAGATTTTTGTGTGGAATTGAAGGTGGAGGTTTTCTGAGAGGCCATGTGAAAGAGTTATGAAGGGATGAAGCAATCAGAGAAATAAAGTGATGAGAGTTAGTATGTGATGAAAGTGATAAAGTGATGAGAGAAATGAAGCAATGAGGATAGCAAAGAAGAGATGAGATTTAGGAAGTGACAAGAGTGATAAATCAATGAGAGTTAGGATGTGATGAAAGTGATGAATTTATGAGAGTGAAAAAGAAATGAGGATATCAAGAAGAGATGAGAGTGATGAAGTGATGATAGAAATGAATAATATTTTTTGGATGAGGTTGGAGGTAGATTTTTTCCAATGAGGTTGGAGGTTGAAACCAGGGGTGATGATGTGGAATGATGGGTTGAGGTGGTTAAAGCATTTAAATAATTTATTTGAAAAAAAACATTTATTTTCAGGTAGCTCTGAAACCTCTGATCTGAAATGAGTGGGTGTTTTTGATTTATAATGGCAGGTTTTAAATGGTGGATTTGGGTTGAAACCCACCATTAAAAGATGGAGGGTTTGCTTAAATCTGATATGCCCCAGTGTGTGGACTTGTGCATGCCAAGAAAAGGGGGTTGTGGACCTATGCCAACCAAAAAAATCAACATGTGGGGTGTACATGCCCAGCCAACCAAAAAAATCAATAAGTGGGGTGTATATTCCCAAAAGGTGGCATGCCATTAATAAGTGTGTGGAGTCAAAATAGCCACCCCAATTTTACATTAAATTTGAATTTGTTTCATTAAATATTTGTATGTGGTATTTTTGCATTTTTTTTATTTTTAGTAAAAAAATATTTCCATTCCACCTGGGATGTTAATTATTATTCAAAAAAATAAATTTTTGATTTTATTATTATTGTTTGAGCCAATGATTTCTTTACTGTGATAATTTAAAATGATGGAATTCCCTTAATAACATAACTAAATGACACATTCTTGTATGTTTATTTATGTTTTGTATAATCCATTGGAATCCACTGTAAATATCAATTCTTATTCAAAGAAATAAATTTCTTAAACCAAAAAAAAACTGATGGTACTTGCTAGGAAGTGCCATTAAAAATATCAGGCCCAATCAATGAGCAAGCTCATTCCAAGCTTCAAACAAGCTCAGGTAAAGCTTCAACCAAGCTCCACTTAACAGTCACTGTGCATTGTGCACAATGACCCTGCACCAAAAAATAGCAAGTGCCACAAGTTTTTTTGTGGTGTATATTTAATGTTTTGATCTTTATACTGGAAAAAGATTTTCTTGAAATGCTTCAATACATTTGAATTCTGCTCAAATAATAGATATATTTGGCATTTCTTTTTTCTTTCTTTTCTTTTCTTTTCTTTTCTTTTCTTTTCTTTTCTTTCCTTTTGTTTTCTTTTCTTTCCTTTTGTTTTGTTTTGTTTTCTTTTCTTTTCTTTTCTTTTCTTTTCTTTTCTTTTCTTTTCTTTTCTTTTCTTTTCTTTTCTTTTCTTTTCTTTTCTTTTCTTTTCTTTTCTTTTCTTTTCTTTTCTTTTCTTTTCTTTTCTTTTCTTTTCTTTTCTTTTCTTTTCTTTTCTTTTCTTTTCTTTCTTTTCTTTTCTTTTCTTTTCTTTTCTTTTCTTTTCTTTTCTTTTCTTTTCTTTTCTTTTCTTTTCTTTTCTTTTCTTTTCTTTTCTTTTCTTTTCTTTTCTTTTCTTTTCTTTTCTTTTCTTTTCTTTTCTTTTCTTTTCTTTTCTTTTCTTTTCTTTTCTTTTCTTTTCTTTTCTTTTCTTTTCTTTTTCTTTTCTTTTCTTTTCTTTTCTTTTCTTTTCTTTTCTTTTCTTTTCTTTTCTTTTCTTTTCTTTTCTTTTCTTTTCTTTTCTTTTCTTTTCTTTTCTTTTCTTTTCTTTTCTTTTCTTTTCTTTTCTTTTCTTTTCTTTTCTTTTCTTTTCTTTTCTTTTCTTTTCTTTTCTTTTCTTTTCTTTTCTTTTCTTTTCTTTTCTTTTCTTTTCTTTTCTTTTCTTTTCTTTTCTTTTCTTTTCTTTTCTTTTCTTTTCTTTTCTTTTCTTTTCTTTTCTTTTCTTTTCTTTTCTTTTCTTTTCTTTTCTTTTCTTTTCTTTTCTTTTCTTTTCTTTTCTTTTCTTTTCTTTTCTTTTCTTTTCTTTTCTTTTCTTTTCTTTTCTTTTCTTTTCTTTTCTTTTCTTTTCTTTTCTTTTCTTTTCTTTTCTTTTCTTTTCTTTTCTTTTCTTTTCTTTTCTTTTCTTTTCTTTTCTTTTTTTCTTTTCTTTTCTTTTCTTTTCTTTTATTTATTATTTACTATTTACTATTTACTATTTATTTATTATTTATTATCTATTATCTATTTATTATTTATTATTTATTATTTATTATTTATTATTTATTATTTATTATTTATTATTTATTATTTATTATTTATTATTTATTATTTATTATTTATTATTTATTATTTATTATTATTATTATTATTTATTATTTATTATTTATTATTTATTATTTATTATTTATTATTTATTATTTATTATTTATTATTTATTATTTATTATTTATTATTTATTATTTATTATTTATTATTTATTATTTATTATTTATTATTTATTATTTATTATTTATTATTTATTATTTATTATTTATTATTTATTATTTATTATTTATTATTTATTATTTATTATTTATTATTTATTATTTATTATTTATTATTTATTATTTATTATTTATTATTTATTATTTATTATTTATTATTTATTATTTATTATTTATTATATTTATTATTTATTATTTATTATTTATTATTTATTATTTATTATTTATTATTATTTATTATTTATTATGTATTATTTATTATTATTTATTATTTATTATTTATTATTTATTATTTATTATTTATTATTTATTATTTATTATTTATTATTTATTATTTATTATTTATTATTTATTATTTATTATTTATTATTTATTTATTATTTATTATTTATTATTTATTATTTATTATTTATTATTTATTTATTATTTATTATTTATTATTTATTATTTATTATTTATTATTTATTATTTATTATTTATTATTTATTATTTATTATTTATTATTTATTATTTATTATTTAGTGGAGGCTACACAACCTGATTTTAGTTGTTTGGCGTGCCACACAACTCAAATGGGACGTGTAGCATGCCACACGGCCCATTTGAGTCATGTAGCATGCCACACTGCCCATTTGCGTTGTGTAGCATGCTACACGGCCCATTTGAGTTGTGGAGCATGCCACACAGCTCATTTGAATTGTTTAGGGGTGCCACACAGCCCATTTAGTTGTGAATTGAAAATTAACCTTAAATCTTTCATCAATAGAAACAAGAAAATGCAAACTTATTCTGTTAATATAATAAGAAACACCCAAAGATTCAATCTATAAAATTATGATTAATTTAAGATAAATCTCAATTTTATATTTCCTTTTTAAAATTGCAAAACACTACAAAAATAAATCCAATCCACATTCCCAGCTGAAACATTTTCAAAATCCCAAAAAACATTTTGAAGATAAATCCAACCCACATTTCCAGCTGAAAAATTTTCAAAATCCCAAAAACACTAAGAAAATGAATCCAACCCACATTTCCAGCTGAAAAATTTTTCTTTGACTGTCCCTCCAAAAATTGAAATTAATCTCTCAAAGAATCTCTCAAAACAAAAATTAAAAATGGAAAATAAATTTATATTTGTCCATATTTCCCTAATAAAATTCATCAATCATTTAACATCAATGAATAAATAATTCCCACCAAGAAAGAGCTGAAGAAAACCAAGGACCTGGAAAAATGGAATGTTGTTGAAGAATCTGAATTAACCAATCCATGTGATATTCCATGGAATCTCCAATTTAAGCAAGAGCTAAAGAATTATTGAAACTGTGAAAGGTTGAGTTTTTCACAAGGATTCAATGAATTCTGTGGTATTGAATATTTTGAAACTTTTTCTCCAAATGTAAAAATAGCTTTGATTTGGTTTACTCAATTTATGCAGTAGATAGAGCTCTCCCAAGCCTGAAATTTGATGTCAAAGGAGCTTTCCTGAATTTTTTCATTGAAGAAAATTTATTTATTGAATATATCATTGGAGGTAAGCGGTCAGCCAAATACTCAAAATTCACAAAATGTCTCAATGGCTATAAAAAAGCCCCCAAAACCTCATTTGGTACAAAACTTTGATTAAATCAATCAAACTGATCCAGAGAAAAACTCCAATCAATTTATTTACCTCCATATTGACTCCAGGATAGCTTGTTTCTTCCTTGTTAATGACTTAGTGATAGTTGGCAGCACCCTTGCTACATAAAGTGATGCAGAAGTGGAATAATAATATTCTCAAAAATAAGCATGGTGGGAGCTCCAAAAGAATAAATGTTGAAGGAGCAGGTGAAAGGTCTATATGGTTTGCTGAAAAGGTTCTCAATATAATATATATTAATTTAAAAGAGGAGCCAAAGTCTATAAACAACTGGGGGTCATTAACACCTCTCTCCAGGGGGATTTAATTTGAATCTGTATCCTGGGGAAATGGGTTCCTTATGACTTAACAAAAAGGGGTAGCACCCAAGGGATTGGTGGGTAGGGCCAGGCTAAAAAGAACAAAAGCCAATGCAGGAAAGGAATAAACTACTTCTTTGAGTAATTATTCACAAGTTACCTGCAATAATTCATAGTTGAAGGGTCTGAGATCAAAGGTGGGGTTCTTGATGATTTTTACTTCAATGGGAATAATAATGGTGATGAATTGACAATAATAATCTCAGAATGAGGCCATATATCACCTGATTATCTCTTATAAGCACCTCATTACTGATTTCAAAGGGTTAGGATTGATAAATGATGTATTCTTCTGGTGAAAAAACCAAAAAAGGTGCTGTATAAATACCTTTTTGGGGTGAAAGGAGCCTTCTCAGGGTAGGTAGGGAGGGTAGGGCTCATAGGCTAAGGCTACAAAGCTGGCCAGGGCAAGTTCAGCATGTATTATTTGTGATTTAACTCAACTGTGCCTGTATCTAAAGGATCTGTCCATGGTTTTAATGTCAAGAACTGTCCTTTGTGTTGATTTCTTATTTTACAGTTTTGACATATTTCCTAATTTTGTATTGTGATTATTTGATAAAAATGATCAGAGGCAGGTTTTTGTAGATTTTCTGTCATCTTCTTATTATTTTAATAATTTTTAATAATTTTTACATGGACTTGGCAGTTTTTGTTGTCCAAAAAGATCCGGAGATTTCAGTTTTGTGGCAATATCTTTTTTTAGTTTCTTCAATTTGACTACTTCATATTTGAATTTTAGTAGTTTCTATTTGTTATTGTGAGGTTTCAACCCATCCCAAGTCTGTTTGTCACATCATTACATATGCATGTTGTGTGCATGTGGTTTGTGCCTGTTCTGGGTGGTACCTTGTTCTCAGGGATATGTTATTTCAGACTTTACAGCTGTGGGTGGGAATTTGAGTTTTTGGTGCAGAAAGCAGACAAGTGCATGATTCATGCGGTTTTCCTGGAAGGTGTCTGCAGTATTGTAGAATTGATGCACACAGCTTGTGTTGTATGGATGCAGGGATGCATGCAGGGATTCTGAAAAAGCATAAATCCACTTGCAAATTCTGAAATATACACAACACTTCAATTTTGAGTGAATTTTAGTTATGAAACCTATATGTGACAATACATGTGATATATTAAAATGGCCAAAAAGGTCACTATAGCTGTATTGTGATTTTGGGAAAATTTCTCATTAATTTATTTAAAATGTGTGAGAATTCAATGATGGGGTTGGGGAGTGAACTTACCCAATTTTGGGTTTGAAATAAAAATATGCAATAATATTTATGGATTTCCTACTCCTTCTTGAGTTTATGAATTTATGTTTGTTTTGGTACTTTTTGATAGGTTGCTCTGTAAGTAGTAGCAAGCTGACAGCCTTCCTCAGAAAACTCAAGAACTCAGTGGTTCATGAAATAGAAACTCTGTTAGGTATAAAGTTAGAGAAATTTAACATCTACATCAGCCTTCAACCACCTCCAAATATGGATAAATTCCCCTCTGGAATGAATCTGATATAGAAAAATTATAATCTGAAAAATCCAGGCTGAGAGGTACACCATTTACCCTCTAAAGCCCAATTCCTCATCAAATGGGTAAAAATAAGTGCAACCAGTGGATGTGAATTATCACCAAAATTCCTTACCCAGATGGAAAATTCCAAAAAAAATCACCATATCCAAAAATGATTGTGGATTAATAAGGGGACAAGTACCCTAAAAACTGGTTTGTAGGACCCTTTTTCTCCTGTAAGGTTGGCCAATTAATCCTCTCAAAAATTTCAATACGCATTACCTACCTACTTTAAATCATGAAAAAAATGCTTCCCAGAAGCTTCAAATAAAATATTGCATTCTTAAATGGGTTTTGGCTGTTTCTGGAAAATTTCCAAGCCACTAAAGCAGCCCTCAAAAAAATAATAATAAGTGATATAGAAATTACTCTTGTGATTCAATTAGTCCTTTCCAAAAACCCCTTCACAATGTAGCCACAAATTTAATGCCCTGGATAAGCTCTTGTGAGCCCCTTGGCAATTTCTAGGAAATTATACATTTCCATTCACTGTGTGCCTTTTTTAAAAAAAATAAGACCAAAAAGGTATAGATCAAGAAGTTTTTTCCAGCCAATGGTCCCACATTCACTCAATTCAGTAAAATTTTCACTGGAAAAAATTTTCCAGCTTGGTCAGACTTGGATTGGATATAAAAGCCTGTACTTTTGGGAAATATCTGAATTTTTCACCGTTTGAATCAATAAAATAAATAATATTTAAATTAATAGCTTGGAAATCAGCTTCCAGATCTATATTCCAACATTGTTGCCACTGAAATTTAACCAAAATGTTGAATTTAAGGTTTATCCTGACCCCTTGTGTTAGAACTGTACTACAGAGATTCAGCTGAAAGAGCAGAAATATAATCAAAAAGAAAATTTAAAAAAAATAAAAGAGAAAAGTCTGAAAAACTCATGCAACAAGTAAGGAAAATGGAAATATGATTTCAGGAATTCATTGGTGTTGCAAAATCAGGTAGAGTCACCCACTGAGAAAACAACCCAATTCTAAATCTAACATGGAGAATCCCATTGCTGATTGGCTGTTTCCAAAAGTGTGAAAACTATACTCAACCTGAAGCTTGGGAAAATCCATGGCAAACCAAAAATAAATTGTCAAAATTGAATATTTGTGTACTTTTTATAATATATTCGCATTTAAATAGAATTTAACACTCCTCACCAGAGTGAAAGGATGGAAAAGTGGGAGATAAAAGCCTTAAATAAAAAATATGGCCTGCAACTTTCAAAAAACCTCTTGGAAAATACCACAAAAAAAAGGGCCAAATCAGGGTCTCTGGCTGACCATTAATATGGAGTCACTATACATGGCCAATGTTGTCTCAAATAAGTATCAAAACTTTCACCATGAACAGAAAATGATCAATTCTGTGTTTCAGAACAGACAATGATCAATTCTGTGTTTCACCCTAACATATTCAGGGTTGATTGTGGATTTCACCTTGATGGAAAATAAAAATCAACTGGCTTTCACCTTGGTTGAAAATAAAAGTCACTCTTGTTTCACTTTTGTGGAAAATTGTAGTCAGACTGATTTACCCTATCATCAAATTTGATTTCAGGACAATGTCACTGGTCACTGGAAAAAGGGAATAATTTTTGAAATTTTAATTTTTTTTTTTCATTTCATCTGCAGTTGGTTTCAATTTTTTTTTGGTAAATGATAAATGAATTTCATTCCAAGGAAAAAACAGTGGATTCTTGAAAGGGTGAAACTTTAACAAATTATTTCACTTTTATTTCACCCAAGAGTTTGCAGGTGTAACTTTAGTTTTATAGGAAAATCATGTGAATCCAAGTTGGTTTTTACTTGATTGTATTTATTTCATTAATATCATCTTGATGTGGTATACATATAAATATATCAAAAAGATTTCTATAATTCCAAATCTCTTGAGTGGATCCAAACAAATAAATACAGGCTATTGCTTGTCATTCAGAAAGTGAAGAATTAGAATCAATATCACCAGAAGTTATGATCAACCAATTATTTGTTTCTCATACTTCAATAAAATCCAGATGTTCTCACTTTGAAAGATATTGTGTATTTGTTTCAAAAAAATTGATAAAAATATAAAAATCAGGGAAAGCATGAGCAGGATCAATGATATTTATTACTTTTGTGATCTTACCAAAACGTTTAGTATTATCTTGATAAAAAAAAACAAGGCCATGAGATTGTGATTGGGTCAGACAAAAAAAAAATGGATGAATGGACAATTGACTTCCTGGCATGGCGGCATTGGGACTGAATCTCTTATCCTGCCAATTGTAGGTCTGAAGGGGGCATTTTCCTGTCTTCAAAGAGAACCAGATCAAATGGTAAAAGATAAAATATTCCTTCCATTGGCCAGTAGGTATCTGGAAGTTCAGAACTTGTTTAAAAAAGGTCCTGGATGATTTCTTGTGAGGCTAAATGCATAGTTTGGATGCAATCAGGAAAAAATTGTGTCCAAGCTTTTATGAAAAGACCTTAAATCAGTTTCATTGCACACTTTACTATCTTAAATGATTTGAATGTCACATTGAAAGATTTGCATTTCACCCCCTTGGAGGCTCCCCCCCTTTGATCAATACTTTGAAAAATTTCTCAAGGGTTTAATCAGATCATGATCAATATATTAAAATGAACCCAATAATGAAATTGGTCAAGAAATAATTCTCAAATCAAAATTATACTCACCACAGAACTGGCATTGGGAAGGTTGGGAGTGAAAAGAATAAAGCTAACATGAAGCTCATTTCTCTTGCAGAAATCATCCGTTAACCTTTCCCTTGCACTTTTTGGATATTCAAGATGTGTTGAGATTTTTGGATACTGAACAATGCCACCGGTGGCAAAAATATGAGGAGCAAGTGGGGCTTTTTTGTCAGTATAAAGATGATAATTTTCATGGTTATCACCTCTGAATCATTTTAAAACCTGTAGGTAAGTGGCTCTCAGATGAAAAGTGGTGAGAAATGAACTTCCCTAGGGAAGGTGTGGGTAATATAGTTACAGCTAAGTTTGGTGGTTGAACCCTTTTTTCTGGGAAAGTTTAGTTTTTAGTAATTATGACCAGTGGTGTTCTATTGTTGCAGAACAAATAAAAAATTTCAACAGAAAGGATTTAGGGCCTTTTATCTGAAAATAAAGTGCAAGTTCTAGACTACTAATTTTAATGTTGATATCTGTCTTGCTTTGGGATTGAAGGCCACCCTATTATGGTCTCCCATATGGGCTCAATAGGTTGCTCCAAAGCCTCCACCCTGTCCATTTACCTCCCAAACTTATTCCACCTCATGCCCCATTGGGGATAGCCTTGTGCTCTAGAAATGAAAAGTTTGTGTGCTTGAATTGAGGTTAGAGTGATGGCCCACCTGGGAAGCTCATACAGGGGCCTAATGGGAGTGGGACTCCTGAAATGCTTACTCTTTTTTTTGGGCTTCCCCATATGCTCTATAATCATTTGTTTTATTTTTGACTGATTCCTCCTGGCCTGTTAGTAACATTAGTACAAGGCACAATTCTAATTCAGTGCCCTTTTTGTTTCCTCATTGGTTCTGTAAAGCTATGGATTACTGCTTTATTTGTACCCAATGGTATTTTCAGCCTACTAGATGCCAAGGAACTCACTTCTTCTAGCTACTAGAGGTGATAGAAAGTTTGGATCAAAAATAAGATAAAATGCCAGGTATATGATTTGGCTAAAAGGGTTAAATTTATTTATATATTTATAAAATAAATTTACATGGAGGGGCCAAGACCTTAATGGGGTTGTTGAGCCCTCCGGAACACAGGTATATGTCTTTTAAGGACAATATAGGAGCAATTGTGGTGCCTGTGGGGTTGACAAGGATTCCTTTCAAGAAGGGTGTGTGTAATTTCCTTGGGGCATAGGTTATGCAAAACCTACAAAAAGGGGTATAATTCAGCAGGATTACTTACTAGGTCTAGATCCGGACTTATTCTTGATGAATGGGCCAATATTCAAGGATTCAGGGTGCTGGAAGTTGGTACTGGGGCAGGCTGAATGGTTGGTTGTTCAATTTGGCCAAAAAACAAGGATTCAAGAATTATGGTCTACAATTTTATCAGAAAGTGGTCCAGGATCACACACTTATTTCTTATAAGGGTTTGATGGCTTGAGGAAAAAAATATCTGAAGCAATAATGACTATATAACTGGATGAATGTGTTAGAAATGGCTGAGGGAAGGGCCTCTATTTATATTGTTTGGGTCCCCTCTTGGTACAGTCCTTTTACCAGCCAAAGGAGGGTGACCCAGGCTAGTGCTGAGGGCAGGGAGCCATCAGTGTGTTTGTGTGGACCTGCTCTAGTCACTACAGAGTTACAGGAAGCCCTATGTAATCATGCTTTGGGCTTGATACACATTTCTGTGCCCTTAATGACCTCACTGTTTTGACCAAAGAGGTTGTATTCAATTAATATTTATAAATAGAAGCCATGGCTTCCTGAGGCCAGGGGCTTGAACACAGGCTATGGGGACCTTATGCTGCAAGGACATTTTGAGTCTGAGGCTCTTCTTCTCATATTGGGGTGTCTTACAGTTCCTTAATTGGACAGTACACCCCTAGTTGTGACTAGTTACGTACAGTTTTAATTATAAGGGGTAAGGAGAGTGTTGTATGTATTCCTGGTGTCTTGTGATCCATCTAGCACAAAGCTAGGCCCCTGTTTATGCTCAGTACACACTCTCAGGGTGTTAAAGTAACTCACAGATACTTTTTTTAGGTACAAATCCTCCGTACAGGCCCTTTTACAGAGGCCCTGACAACCCTTTGGTACAGTTCCAAAAAGGGTGCAGGGCCCATTTTTCCAGATTTTTGGGTTGTTTATCCCCTTTCATACTATTCCCCACCACATGGTGGCGCTCTCTGGCCCCCATGTGATGTGGAACAGGGCTATGGGGTGTATTGGAGGTACCTCACAGCCCGGTTTCCGTTTTGGGAGAGGGGAGGGCTGGCCAGTGAGCCGGCCAGTCACTTTGCGTGGTGGCTTGGTTGGTCACTAGGGGCCCGCGCAGGGTAGTCGGTCAACTACTCACGGGGCCGGCAATAGGTAGCGGCAGCCGCGCGAGGTGGTCGCTTGGCTACCCACAGGCTGGTAAGTGGCAACTACCTCGCGTGGTAGTCGCTCAAATACCCGCGAGGCTGGTTGCTTGACTACCCACAAGGCTGGTCGGTAGCTGCTGCCTAGAGCCTGTGCGAGGTAGTTGGGCGACTACTCGCGGGGCCACTGCCTGTCCACAACCTCTTTGGTCCTGCGCAAGGTAGTCGCTTGACTACTTGCGGGGCCGGTTGTGCCGTGGCTCCTAAGAGCTCCGCGCCTAGCTGCAAAAAAATGACCCGCAGCTGCACGCGGGGTTATGGACAAAACCAGTTTTTGTCCATAACTCCTAAAATAAACACAATTATGGGTTTCTGACCAAATTTTTGGTCAGAAACCTACACCTGCAAATGTGATGGGAGGGTGCGCAGGTGAACCATGGTTCTACCTGAAGGAGTGGGATTTTGGGGGTGGTGCCAGTGGGTGACCCTACCTGAATTGGCTCCACAAATCCATTTTTTTATAATATTCTTGGATTTCTTACGACTTAAGGTTTTATTCCTTAATTTTATTTTATTTTATTATTTCCGTATTTGTTTATTATTAATTTATATTTTTATTTGTTTTTAGGCTTTAGTCAGTTGGTTCTGAATAGTAGGCAGCTGACATTCCCCACTTCCAAGATTGGTGTACCCAGAAAAAGGTTTTTGGGGTGGAGAATTTTATTCTTTCCTCTTTGCAGCTCTGAAATTCCTCAGAAGGATGGGGCCATCTGGTATGTTATTTTCTGGTAGCCACTCATCTTTGTCTGCTGATTCTCCTCTGTATCTGACAAGGTACAACCTGACATCCTTTCCATTCACTATTTCCTTCTTTTCTTTGAGGATTTTGCTTACCTTGTTCTTGCTCCCTTCCTGGAGGATTTCTAAGGGAATATTCTGGGCAGGTGGGTCTTCAAATTCCCTAGGGCTATAGTGCTTAATCAGACTAACTGGAAAGACTGGGTGTTTCTTGGACAATTCCTTGCTGAGGATAAATTCAACTGCATTCTTTCCATGGAGCATTTTAATGCAGAAAGGGCCTATGAAGGCTGGTTTCAGTTTCTTATTTCCCCCTAGGTTGTTGAAGTTCACCATGGACAGTAAGACCTTGTCCCCTACTTTAAATTCAGGTTCCTTGTGGCCTTTGTCCCATCTAGTTTTATTATACTCAACAGCTTGCTGTACACATTCTTGGGCATGATGATTAGCTTTTTCTAACATTTTCTTGAAGTCCAGGGCTGTTGGGTGGACATTGACAAGGTTTTGGTTAACACTCCCTTTGGGCATCCTAGGTATCCATCCCCTCTCTAGAATATAAGGAACTTGTTGAGTGGTAGAGTGCATACTGCTGTTGTACGCTATTTCTAGGGCTGGTAGCAGGCTTACCCAATTGTGAGTGTACCCATCATGGTTTTGAAACTCTAAACCAAAAGATCAAAACCTTCTTAGCATGTCTTCCAAAGTTTGGATCATGCGCTCAGCTAGACCATCAGTTTGGGGCTGATAAGCTGTGGAGAAAGCCAATTTTGTTCCTAGCATATCATGGAGGTTCCTCCAGAATTCAGAAGTAAACTTTGGGTCTCTGTTGCTGATTATTATTTTGGGGATACCAACGTCAGCCATGACTCTGTTCCAGAACAACAGAGCTACTTCCATAGCTGTGTCGTCTTTGTGATTAGGTATAAATTTTGCTCTCTTGGAGAATCTGTCTACAATCACTACCACAGAGTTATAAGAGTATGGTCCCCCTGGCGGTAGACCGGTGTGGTGTCAATTTATAGACACGGATTGGGAACTGCGTTGCGGCTGCGCGCTCAGCATTGGGGGCAAGCGGGCTCAGCACTAGGGTATGCCGAGTGCTCAGCAGCAGCCGCTGTTTGGCTCTGCACCCGGTGGACGGGTTGGGCTCAGCATTGAATGCGGTGTGGGCGGCAATCTGCCCCGGAGATTGGATTTGGAAGGTAGTGCGCTTGACTAGGTTTGCGGGCGCGCCGGTTTGGATACGTAGGGGCGGAGCAATCTGCGGGCTATGAAGGAACGGATGAGCGCACGCGCAAGCGCGCGGATCATGCCGGATATTACCAAACACCCACAAGGGGCGCGGATGAACGGATACGGACAGGCGTGGGGGGCTCCGAGTAGGGCCCGGTGCAAGGGCCGCGTCATGAGAAGGACAAACCGGATGAACGGAACGGCGTACAGACAACGGGGGGAGTTTGGTACAGAGGAGGTGGGGAGAGGAGGCTAGGGTTTCTTTTTTGTTGTCATACTGTTATTTGCGCGTGTACTTAGGTTAGGGTTGAGAGGGAGGACTTATCCTCACTCTCAACTCCGGGTTAGAGGGGGGGAGGTATTGAAGCAGAAGAGGAAGAAACACATCATCAGGATTGGATCACTCATCTCATCAAGAGATTAAAGGAACTCATACCGGATACACATCCAGGTGGAAAGTTCTTAGGGTGGAAGGATTGGCGATTTCTCTCTCTCTCTCTCTACTTTTCTTTATCCTTTATCTCTTTATTTCTATTTCTCATTTAAGTGCAACTTTGGACATCCTCATCTCCTTTCAAACGCGGGGAACCGTTAGCTTCTAAACCTTGGGACAATTTTAGGGGGATAACCTCTATTCTTTCCACATCTGGGGGTCTGGCTGGGAATTAACCTTCCTTTTCTTGTCTTTCAAAGGTAACTGGGCGCAATGTCCTATTCATACCTCCCTACAGTGGCTCCTTCTTCTTCTTCTCCTTCTCCTTCCGTCTCCGGGTCAGCTACTCTGACTCCACTCTTATCTTCCATCCCTCCTCCTCCCCCTCCCTCTGCTTGATCCAGGACAAGCTACGCCATTCCCCCATTGCTCTCCAGTGACCATGAACCCACTTGTCCAGTTTGCATCAGGCCGCGCGACTACCCTCACATCCAATTCAACACCGCGGATGTGGAGCAATTTATCTTGAGATACAAAGGTATTGCAGATGCGGAAGGTGCGTTGGACGCTGATAAGGCCCGGCTGGTTTTCCTGTTCATTATGGACAAAGTGAAGCTCCGGGATGTGGAGGAAATGGAAGGCTACGAGAATCAAGATTGGCCAAAACTGAAGGCGGAGATCCTAACGCGGTGGGGTACGCGCAAACCTCAATTCCGGGAAAGCAATTTTGACCGCGTGGCCTTGGAGGCAAGCGCGCGCGGAGGGGTCAGAACATGGGTGGAGCTGGCGGAGTACACCTTGACATTTGATTGGATCTATTGGTACTTGTCAAAGAAAAAGGTGGTGGCGGGACAGACGGGGGCCATGAAACGCGCGTTTCTGGGCGGTTTAGGCGCTCAACTCTGGGCAAGGGTGCAGCGGCATCTTTACAATCACAACCTTGTAAAGCGGTCATTGGACGGGAGCATCGCGCTCCTTCTGGAGTTGGCTGTCATTTGCCGGGCTGTGGAGAGTGAGCTTGACTTAGAGGAGCTTATCGAGGACACTTCTAAGTCCTTCCCAGCGGGAACAAAGAAATCTGCCCCCCAGGTTCCGGCTCCGGCGCAATTTCCGGCCCCAGTTCCACCTACTTCCACGCGTGTTCCAGTTCCTCAACCCGCGCCAGCCGCCCCGGTAAGCAAATTGACGGAGGTGATGAAGGACCTGAAGATCTGAATGAGTTGTATGGGCCAGCAGCAGCCGCAAGGGCCTCCACCTCACATGGTGGAAGGGTTTTGGCTGCCTGGTACCTTTGTGCCAAGGGGGTGCTTGTACTGCGGGGCAAAAGGTCATTGGCAATTGGCGTGCAAGGAACTTACAAAAGATCTCAGCGCGGGATTTGTTTGAACGGCGGGGATGGGGTACATGTTTCCAATGGGAAAACAGATTACAATGGAGCCAAGCCAGCCGACCGCAATGCAGCAGGTACGCACACGGGGTCAGGAGGCAGGAACAATGGCGCAAGCGTCACTGGGCATGGTTACCGGTCCCGGATCATGGCAACCACCTTGGGTGGAAGCTGAGGTAAGGGTAGTGGCAACGGAAGAAAAGGTGGCGGTCTCCAATAAAATGGAGGTGGACACAAAGGAGCGACCCCCGTCGGCCGTTCCAAAACCAGCCGCGCACGTGCCTGGAACCGAGGCGCTGGCAGCAAACCCTGTAGGGAAGAAGAAAGCGGCGGACATTGTGCAAAGGGTGATGGGTAACAAGACTCCAGTTCTGCTGACCTTGCGGGAAATTGCGGCCGTGTCTCCGGTGGTGGTAGACGAGATGGTTCAGGCGTTGCGGGATTGCGGTCAGGGCCAGGTACCTCAGACGGTGCAGCGGGTTCATGTGGCTCGGAAGGAGGAAGGGCGCGGGGAGTGCAAGTCAAAATTGGTTTTGACTCCGCTTGCTTACGTTCCGATGGTCATAGCGGGAAGGAAGGTGTGGGCTATGGTGGACAGCGGTTCAATGGTAAACCTGCTGCCATCGCGGATGGTGGATGATTTGGGGTTGGTTTGGCGGAAATGTGTGATGGGTCTCTGCGCGCTTAACGGAGGGGAGTGTTGTGTGGATGGGGTAGTCAAGGAGGAGGAGGTCAAGGTTGCAAGGGTCCGTAGGCCCCTTTCTTTTCTTTTGGTTGATTGAAGGGATGTGATTTTGGGAAGGCCGTTCATGTTTGGGTTTTGAGCACAAATGGTTTTCAATCCGGGAACGGGAACGGAGGCATTGACGGTAGAGGATTTGTCTGGTGGGAGGTTTGAGACAACTATCTGCGATCACGGGCAGGGAAAGCGGAGGAGAGTTTTGGAGTATGAGGAGAAACCGGACGCGGCGGCTGCGACCAGCTGGGGACAGTGGCCAAGTGGGGGGTGGAGGTAGAGGGGGAAACGTGGGCGCAGAACGAAGCCGGGTCTGTAAACGCAAGGACAAGCCCCGCAGAACCGGGACGCGTGGGAAATATCGCGGATGGGGGAAGCAGGACAAAGAGCAATTTGCGGGCGGTCTATGGGCGTCGCACGAAAAAAAAAGAAAAAAAAATGTGTTCTTTTTTATTTTTCTTCTCTGTTGGTTTCTTTTTCTCTTTTTCTTTCTCTCAGGATATCTCAAGGATGGGTGGCTGGTATGGGACTAAGCTTGATTTGGTGAGGGGGTGCTCTAGCTGGTTCACAGCAGGGACAACTAGACACCCCAGAATGTCCGTTCTCTTACTCTCTCTCTCTCTCTTCCCTTACGGTGGCGCGCGCTGGTGTTTTGGTTGTTGTGTTTGTTACAGGAAGGGTACGGGGAAATGTGTGGCAGTTTGTCTGGGGCGGTCCAGGTGCCTCTTTTGGAACGGCTAGTCACTTACGGTTGCTCACAAAGCAAGCGCGTGGGTGCGGACTCAATCTTGGACTCACTCTCTCAAAGCGCGGCCATGCACTTTTTTCTCAGAAGGTTAGGACCTCGCGCGGAGACATGTATTTTCTTAATGGAAAAGGGAAGCGCGGTACAAGCAACAAGAAGAGAAAAGAGGAAAGGAAGAAGGGGAATGGGGGGGCAATGCGCCTACGCCATCTTCATCATTTCCTCTATTTCCGCCCTTGAGGACGCCAGTAAAGCCTGGAAAGACGCCAGGAGTTCGCGCCGGGATTCTGAGGATTGTGCGCCGGGGATCTCAAGGAAGTTCCTGAGCATCGTGGTCAACCTTTCCGCAAAAGCTTTGAAGCCGGCCGCCGGGAGCGCCATTATGATTGGAATCTCCGGGATCTTGGGAGGGCTGGGGGGAGGAGCGGCCGGTGAAGATGGGGCCTCTGGGGAACCAACAGGGGGGCTTGGTCCAGCTGGAGGTGATGACGGGACAACAATTGGTGACGGAGGCACAGGAGAGTCTTGGATTGTAGGCCTCACATCCGAGTCTGCTGGTGGCGCAGGCGGTGTTGGCGGTTGTGGAGTAGGAGGAGGAGGTGCTGGTGCGGCCGCAGGTCTTCCAGAGAGTCTTGGGTCAGGTACCGTTTGGTTCACGCCAACAGCAGCGGCCCAAGCGCAGGTTGCCGTGCGCCATTCCTCCAAAGTTTTGTATTTGCCCCGTTGCGGAGGTCCAGCCCAGCGGAGGGGTGATGCCAAGTTGCGGCTCACGTGTGAAGCTGTGGGTGATGGTGCTTGGGGGCAGCGGGATGGAGGTGAACCGGGTGGCGTCTAAAAGCCTTCCGAGATCGACTCGTCGTCCAAAACCACAAACGGGTCCGGACGAGCCCTCTTGCGCGGCCTGGGGCAAGAGATGGATTGGGGGGGAGCTCAAGGGATGCTGTCGCTAAGCGAGCAGCAACAATGGCCACAACGGCAAGCTACACAGGCGCGCCGACCGGGGATGATCAAACAAGCGTGCCCGTTCCGGGCACAGAACTCGCAGGGGAGCATGATGGCAATGGAGAGGAGGGGAGACGGAGAAGGTGGTAGTGGGAAGTGGTGGGGTGGAGCGGAAGTAGCGGAGGTGGTGGTATGGCAAAGCAATGGGAAACTTCTGGGGACAGAACTCAAGTTTGGGGGGGATGTGGTGTCAATTTATAGACACGGATTGGGAACTGCGTTGCGGCTGCGCGCTCAGCATTGGGGGCAAGCGGGCTCAGCACTAGGTTATGCGGAGTGCTCAGCAGCAGCTGCTGTTTGGCTCCGCACCTGGTGGACGGGTTGGGCTCAGCATCAAATGCGGCGTGGGCGGCAATCCGCCCCGGAGATCGGATTTGGAAGGTAGTGCGCTTGACTAGGTTTGCGGGCGCGCCAGTTTGGATACGTAGGGGCGGAGCAATCCGCAGGCTATGAAGGAACGGATGAGCGCGCGCTTGCGCGCGCGGATCATGCCGGATATTACCGAACACCCACGACGGGCGCGGACAAACGGATACGGACAGGCGCGGGGGGCTCCGAGTAGGGCGCGGTGCAAGGGCCGCGTCATGAGAAGGACAAACCAGATGAACGGAACGGCGTACGGACAACGGGGGGAGTTTGGTACAGAGGAGGTGGGGAGAGGAGGCTAGGGTTTCTGTTTTGGGATTGTTTTCTGTTTTGTTGTCATACTGTTATTTGCGCGTGTACTTAGGTTAGGGTTGAGAGGGAGGACTTATCCTCACTCTCAACTTGGGGTTAGAGGGGGGGGAGGTATCAAAGCAGAAGAGGAAGAAACACATCATCAGGATTGGATCACTCATCTCACCAAGAGATTAAAGGAACTCATACCGGATACACATCCAGGTGGAAAGTTCTTAGGGTGTAAGGATTGGTGATTTCTCTCTCTCTCTCTCTACTTTTCTTTATCCTTTATCTCTTTATTTCTATTTCTCATTTAAGTGCGACTTCGGACATCCTCATCTCCTTTCAAACGCAGGGAACCGTTAACTTCTGATCCTTGGGACAATTATAGGGGGATAACCTTTATTCTTTCCACACCGGTGACAAAGTCCATGTTTATTATCTCCCATCTATTGGTGGGTTCTGATTTCTTTTGGAGAAAAAAAAACCTCTTTCCTGTTTGTTTGTTAGCTCTCTGACAGTTGTCACAGGACTTGACATAGTCAGTGGTTTGCTCTCTCCATTCAATCCACCAAGCTGTCTGCTTGACCTTTTCAATAGTCCTTTCTAATGAGAAGTGCCCTGAAGTGCAGTTATCATGGCACTCATGCAGTATAGTTTTAATGTGGGGTTCTGAGTTGAGGACCATCACACTAGAGTGTTTATGACGGAAGTATAACAGACCATCTAAGCTTGTAAACCTTCCTTCTTTATAGGGAATAGAGAGTTCCTTGTCTAAACTCTGTATTAACTCATTAGAAGGGTTTTTGATTTTCATAATCTCTAGCAACTTAAGATGCTCCGGGTCATAACTCTCTTGGACAGAATCAAAGAACGCAAAATCTAGATCACAAACATGGATGCCCAAGTCATTCTCATCTGGATCATATGCAGGGTTACTAGGGTCATTAGGGAGAGCCCATCTACTGAGTCCATCTGCATTCTGATGTTTGGTTCCAGGTTTGTGCATGATGGTCATCTGTCCTCTATACTTCTGGATGGCTATTTGCCATCTAAGCATGTGGCGGTTAGGGGTTTTCATGTTCATGAGTGTCCTTACCGCTGTGCAGTCTGTTATTACTTCAAAGGTACTTCCTTCCAGGTAATAGTGAAGTTTCTCTAAGGACCAGACCAACGCTAGGCATTCCATTTGGCTTGCTCCATACCTTTTCTCCGTATCTTTAATCTGTCTAGATATGAATAGTATAGGTTTTTCCACAGGTAAATCATTCTCTACTTTGGATTGGTGAAGAGCAGCTCCAAGTCCATCAAGACAGGCATCAATATATAAGCAGAAAGGTTTAGAGTAGTCAGGTTGAGTTAGGACGGGGGCGGTGGTCATGGCTTTCTTCAAGGTTTCATAGCTCTGTACTCTTTCATGAGTCATTGTGAATATAGAAGTCTTGTTACATATCTCATACAAGTTTTTGGCTATGGTAGCAAAGTTGGGTATGAACTGCCAATAATAACTAAAGAAACAGACAAATGAGAGTAACTCAGTCTTGTTTTGAGGCATTGGCCTATTGATTATGGCAGCAACTTTGTTCTGGTCTACTGCTTGGGACAATCCTGAGACTACATGTCCTAAGGCTTTTAGTTCAGCATAACCAAAGTTGCATTTCTTCATAGATATCTTTAGTCCAACATCTGATACAGTTTTTAGAACCAGGCCTATCTTCTCTAAGTGAGTTTCCCAATCATCAGAGTAGATGATAATATCATCAATGTACACCATCATCCACCCTTGCCAGATAAAAGTTCCAAAGAATGTGTCCATCATTTTTTGAAAATGGGAAGGGGCATTATTTATCCCAAAAGGCATCCTCAGGTACTCATAGATGCCTAAGTGGCAGATAATCCTCATATAATTTTGGCTTTTAGCTTCAATGGGTATCTGGTGGAATCCTTTCAGCATATCCATTGTAGTAATGTACTTGGCTTTGGAAAGATTATGGAGGGAATGATCTATCCTAGGGATAGGGTAGTAATCTGCTTTAGTGTAGTTGTTAAACATTTGGAAATCTCCAACCATCCTGGACTTGTTGTTATGCAAGGCTATGATGACGGGAGTGGTGATTTCCACTTGCTCATTATACCCTACTTTCCTGAGGACTCCTAAATCCATGAGCTCAGTTATGTGTTCTTCCAATGCCGCTCGGGACTTAGGGCTTGCTGGGTAAGCAGGTCTCCTCAAGATTGGGGGAAAAGGAGGTTCTATGGTCAGGTTTAGTACCAAGTCATGTCCCTTGATATTGCCTATGGGGTGATCTTTGGTGCAAAAGGCACCCCTATTTTCAAAACATAAGTTGACTAGGTTGTCTTGCTGATCAGAGGTAAGTTGGTCATTAAGAGAGGCTTGAGAAAAATATTCACTTTCAAAAGACTCTAGAGGTTTGTTTTCTATGGAGGTTGATATGTGACGGATCTGGAATTTCCTTTTCCATTCTCCTCCAACGGTGAAGTATTGGTCCTTGCTCTGGATCATATCTATCCCATATAAACAGAAAGCTTCATTACCTAGTATTAAGTAATCACATAGGCTATTTTTCAAGACTAAAAATTTGAGTTGAAGTCTTATGGATCCTTTACTGTGTGGGAAAACAATAGGCATAGTTATGACTGCTAAGGTATCCATAGCTGAATTGCAACTACTGAACTTGGCTTTGGGCACAGGAAGTAAGTGTTCTTTCCACATAGGGTAGTGACAATCTAAGAAATCAGTGCTGGTGCATGAGCAAAAAAGCTCCACTATCAAGCAAAATTCTGACCGGTTTCTTTTCAAAAAAACCAGTGGAAAAGAAGTTTTTACCCAGAGTGTAGCTCCTGCCAGTGACTGGTTTTACTGTCAAAGTTTTGGCCTCAGAGATGTGGTCTAAGTTCATGGATTCATCCCACTTCTGAGGTAGTTGAGACTCTCCTTTAACATGATTAATTTCCATGCTAGAACCTATATCTCCTGAGATGACATTGACAGGGCTCAAGTCTGGTTCTTCTTTGTGTTGTTGGATGACTAGGTCTAAGTTGTCACCTTCTTCATCACTATCAGAGTTGCCATTGATATTATTTATCCTTTTTCTAGGATGAGGAAAGTCAGGTTGTCTATGCCCCTTCTCTCCGCAGTTCCAGCATTCAAGAGAGGGGTTGGCTTTAACAACAGCATTCCCTTGGTGAGCAGCTAGCACTAGTTCTTTACTGACCTATTTTGTCTCTCTGGGTCGGGTTTGAAGCTCTCTGGACCTTTCTCTGGGCTTTTTATTAAGTTCCATCATGTCAATTATTTCTTCCATGACTCCTATAAGAGTGGGAAGATCAGCATCAATTGATATCCTACACCAGAAATTATGTTCTAGGTGTCCTTTGCATTGTCCTAGTAGTCACTCATTGATCTCTTCTACAGAAGCTTGAGGATAGACACAGTCAATTCTCTTTTTCTGAGTCAAACACCATTGGTGAGGTTGATCTCTAACCAGATCAAAGAAATCCTGCTCAATAGCTTTGAGCATTTTCTTTTTCCAAAATTGGGTACCAAACTGTTCTTTGATCAGTTCTTTCCAATCCTCCCAAGGAGCATCTCCTACCAGTTCTCTTTTGGAGACAAACCAATCTAAAGCTACGCCTTCAAAAAGTCTGGGCAACCTTACTAGGGCTATCGTTTCTGGTAAACCAGAAGAAATGATATGGTGATCAATATATTTCATAAAACTTATATCATCATATTCTCCTTCTCCAGAGAACTTAGGCCAATCTGTGATATGGGGCAACAATTTGATAGCTTTCTCCATGTCAGGAGAATAATTTTGGTGAGGAGGAGCAAGATTAAACCTAGGGTTGGGGAATCTAGGCGGAATAGGGCGCTCAGAATGGTTATTAGCTTCAGATTGCAAAATCTGAGACAATTTCACATCCCTGATATCATTCTTAATCATATTAAGCTGCATATCCATTTGAGTTTTGAGATCATTGATGGAATTATCCAACTGGTTTTTGTGTTCTCTCAAAATGTTTTCAAAGGAAACATTATTTGCAGAAGATTGGTGTTGAATTACATCTTCTCTTAAGGTGGAAAATGATTTCTCATAGTTGATCCTGTTCTTAGTTCTATCCTCTAAGATCAGGGTCTTAATTTCTTCTAGATCAGAAGAAACTCCATTTTTGATAAGGGCAGTGGTTACTACCATGTTCAACTCAAGGAGATACTCAGGACTGCACAATTTCTCTTCCAATTGGTGGATCTTTTGGAGGCACAAACAAATGTTATTGTCTAAAGCACTAAAGTTATTCCTAAGACTATTTGCAAAAGAGCTATCTAAAACTAGCTCTTGTAGGCCCCCTTTAAAGCTTGAGCTAGAGCTTTCACTTTTGCCCAAATTCTTGGATTGTTGAAATCCTCCTTTGGTTTCCTGTGATTGGAGGACCTTTGCTTTCCCTTTTTGTTGGGAGGAGGTTGGATCTTCTTGAGGTGATCCCATGGATTCCACCCCTTCACATACTCCTCTATCTCTTGCTTGGTTATAAACTTTTTCAGAGCCTTTTGAGAGATCTGGGCCTGCCTGCAATAGAAGACCTGGATCTTCATGTTGGCCTCTTTCTCCGCTTGCACTACCTTTTGCCACAAGGACATGTGCTCCTTGATCAGCATTTTCCAGGACTCCTCTTGCAGTCCTTGAGAAGGAGCTTGGGAGGAGGAGCTGGGAAGAGGAGCTGGTGATGGGATCCTCTGGATTGGCTGGATACCCAAGTCTTTCATTTTTTGTAGAGTCAACGGATGGATTATTCCGCTTGGCTCTGGAGTGGGTGAGAGAGGTGAAGCGTCCATCTGGTCCTCTGACTCTAGACATATTTTATTAAAATCAATCAGTAAATTATATAGATGCTTAAAACAAGTGAGATAATGTGGCTTACCCTCTGCGTTGGGAGTGGCCACAGATTCCTCTCTAGTTGGTGACCTAGGTTGGATGGGAGCTTCTACAACAGGGTAGTTGGGAACTATTACTGGAGTGGTGACTGGTGGAGCTGCTACCTCTGTGGTGGCAGCAGTTGGAGTTGATAGGGCAGTGGGAATTCCAGACACTAGAAAGTACCAGATATAAGATTTATAAGTTAGTTTATAATTAAAAAATTTCAAAGAAATTTTGGAAAAATCTCACTTTTTAATAGCTTGAATCTGATATGAGCAGGGGGTTGAGTCTTAGCCCAATCTCTGTGATACTTCAAGATGAGGTTGAAACAAAACCTTTCTTCAAATTCTTGTTCCTCTCTGAGTTTTGAGGGGAGAGCAATCAATTTATTCTGTTCTAAAGGAGATAGAAGTTCCCAATCAGTTGGTTTGTAATTTTTGATATACTCTTCTTTTCGGAGTTTTAGGAGTTTAAGATAGCATTTAATAAGTTCTGCGTTAGTCTTTAAGTCCACTGCAGAGTAAGGATTCCGGAAAAATATCAGAAAAAAAATTTTCAGATTTTTTTGGTATTTTTTAAGTATTTTTGAAGTTTGGTAATTTATAATGATTTTTTTGGAATTTATGGTTAATTTTTGAAAAAAAATTATTAAAAAATTATTAAAAATGGCACAGGATCAATAATTATATCAATTATTTCCCAGCAAGACCCCCAATTGTCATCCTACTAGATGCCAAGGACCTCACTCCTTCTAGCTACTAGAGGTGATAGAAAGTTTGGATCAAAAATAAGATAAAATGCCAGGTATATGATTTGGCTAAAAGGGTTAAATTTATTTATATATTTATAAAATAAATTTAAATGGAGGGGCCAAGACCTTAATGGGGTTGTTGAGCCCTCTGGAACACAGGTATATGTCTTTTAAGGACAATATAGGAGCAATTGTGGTGCCTGTGGGGTTGACAAGGATTCCTTTCAAGAAGGGTGTGTGTAATTTCCTTACGGCATAGGTTATGAAAAACCTACAAAAAGGGGTATAAGTCAGCAGGATCACTTACTAGGTCTAGATCCGGACTTATTCTTGATGAATGGGCCAATATTCAAGGATTCAGGGTGCTGGAAGTTGGTACTGGGGCAGGCTGAATGGTTGGTTGTTCAATTTGGCCAAAAAACAAGGATTCAAGAATTATGGTCTACAATTTTATCAGAAAGTGGTCCAGGATCACACACTTATTTCTTATAAGGGTTTGATGGCTTGAGGACAAAAATATCTGAAGCAATAATGACTATATAACTGGATGAATGTGTTAGCAATGGCTGGGGGAAGGGCCTCTATTTATATTGTTTGGGTCCCCTCTTGGTACAGTACTTTTACCAGCCAAAGGAGGGTGACCCAGGCTAGTGCTGAGGCCAGGGAGCCATTAGTGTGTTTGTGTGGACCTGCTCTAGTCACTACAGAGGTACAGGAAGCCCTATGTAATCATTCTTTGGGCTTGATACACATTTCTGTGCCCTTAATGACCTCACTGTATTGACCAAAGAGGTTGTATTCAATTAATATTTATAAATATAAGCCATGGATTCCTGAGGCCAGGGGCTTGAATACAGGCTATGGGGACCTTATGCTGCAAGGACATTTTGAGTCTGAGACTCTTCTTCTCATATTGGGGTGTCTTAAAGTTCCTTAATTGGACAGTACACCCCTAGTTGTGACTAGTTACGTACAGTTTTAATTATAAGGGGTAAGGAGAGTGTTGTATGTATTCCTGGTGTCTTGTGATCCATCTAGCACAAAGCTAGGCCCCTGTTTATGCTCAGTACACACTCTCAGGGTGTTACAGTAACTCACAGATACTTTTTTTAGGTACAAATCTTCCGTACAGGCCCTTTTACAGAGGCCCTGACAACCCTTTGGTACAGTTCCAAAAAGGGTGCAGGGCCCATTTTTCCAGATTTTTGGGTTGTTTATCCCCTTTCATACTATTCCCCACCACATGGTGGCGCTCTCTGGCCCCCATGTGATGTGGAACAGGGCTATGGGGTGTATTGGAGGTACCCCAAAGCCCGGTTTCCGTTTTGGGAGAGGGGAGGGCTGGCCAGTGAGCCGGCCAGTCACTTTGCGCGGTGGCTTGGTTGGTCACTAAGGGCCCGCGCAGGGTAGTCAGTCAACTACTTGCGGGGCCGGCAATAGGTAGAGGCAGCCGGGAAAGGTGGTCGCTTGGCTACCCGCAGGCTGGTAAGTGGCGACTACCTCGCGTGGTAGTCGCTCAACTACCCGCAAGGTTGGTCGCTTGACTACCCGCAAGGCTGGTTGCTTGACTACCCGCAAGGCTAGTTGGTAGCTGCCGCCTAGAGCCTGTGCGAGGTAGTTGGGCAACTACTCGCGGGGCCACTGCCTGTCCGCAACCTCTTCAGTCCTGTGCAAGGTAGTCACTACTTGCGGGGCCGGTTGTGCCGTGGCTCCTAAGAGCTGCGCGCCTAGCTGCAAAAAAATGACCCGCGGCCGCGCGCAGGGTTATGGGCAAAACCAGTTTTTGTCCATAACTCCTAAACTAAACACAATTATGGGTTTCTGACCAAATTTTTGGTCAGAAACCTGTACCTGGGGATGTGATGGGAGGGTGCGCAGGTGAACCATGGTTCTACCTGAAGGAGTGGGATTTTGGGGGTGGTGCCAGTGGGTGACCCTACCTGAATTGGCTCCACAAATCCATTTTTCTTATAATATTCTTGGATTTCTTACGACTTAAGTTTTTATTCCTAAATTTTATTTTATTTTATTATTTCTGTATTTGTTTATTATTAATTTATATTTTTATTTGTTTTTAGGCTTTAGTCAGTTGGTTCTGAATAGTAGCCAGCTGACAGGTATTGGCCCTTCACAACGCAAATGTTAGCTGTTGGTTTTTGGTTCTCTGAATTGTGATGGTGCTTCAAATCATCCTGATTGTAAAAAATCAAACATGACAGATTTGTGGTTTTTGATCAATGATTATTTTCAGAAATCCAGCAGAATACTCCTCCTCAAATAGAGTTGGATTTGGAAGGATCAGCTTGAAGGGGCCAATTGAGGCAATTCTTTATTTCCAAGAACCACTTGGTTTTCACCCAGGTGGTATCTGACTAATGGCTTGCTGGGTTTTGGTTTCCAAATTTCAATTAATAACAGGGTGATAATTCATACATGCAGTTTAACAAACAAAAAAAAATCTGAGTCAGATGAGCCTGAATGGGGGAATTCAAGATTGATCTCAAAGTGTTGGTTGATCATCCTACCATTCTTCAGTGCAATTGTGGCTTAAATCAGTAAAGGGTCAAACAGGTTCAGATCATTCAAAAGAAAAACAAGATTGATATAGACCACCAAAATTAATTATCTGGGCTCAATGACTAATGAAGAGAAGAGAAGGAAGAGGGACTGAATTGATAAGTTTTTTGGAGTAGAGTAGCATTGGTCACAAACCAATGACTCCTTTATTGGGTCTAATGAGTTGTGGTTCAGCAATCTAAAACTTAATAACACAGCCTATGGAGGTATTTCCAAACAAAATGGTGGCCAAACCATGGATGCTACTGATCAATCCTGGGGATCATTGTCACAAAGGACTGTAGGGATGTATAAATCTGAACATAAGCAACATGATGCAACTCACCCCTCCAGAAAGTTCTGGGTTACTCTCCTCATAAAGCAAACCAACCACAATCATTCTCATGAGGGGGAAGGGGCATAAAGCTCCTGTGATGGGCCCAAAAGGTTTCATTCAAGTTGCACAAGAATTTCAGTGTTTGGATGCATACATCCAAAAACTAGTAATTTGATGCAACTTTCCCCTCCAGAAATTTCTGGGTTGCTCTCCTCATAGATCAATCCAACCAAAATAATTCTCATGAGGGGGAAGGGGCATAAAGATCCTTTGATGTGCCCAAAATTTTTCATTTAAGTTCCACAAGAATTTTAGTGTTTGGATGCATACATCCAAACACTAGCAATTTGATGCAACTTGCCCCTCCAGAAATTTCTGGGTTTCTCTCCTCATAAAGCAACCAAACCACAATCATTCAAAGCAACCGGTATTCTAAAGAAATCAATACCACTGTTTGCAAAGACATGCTAATTGTGGGATTTTATATTAAAGAAATGGAAAAACAAGGAAAATAAAAGAGGACAAGAATTTGATGAAAGGAAGCAAAGAACAAAAGAGGGAAAAATGAAAAAAATATAAAGATAAAAGCAAAGAAAAGAGGAGAAAGAAATGAAGATTGAGAAGCACTTGATGAGGCAGAAATGACAGAGAGCAGACTCAGAGGGCTTGCCACCGGCTCCAAAAATGGAAAGGGCTGGGTTTAAACCACCCCTGGCTTGCACCTGGGTATTCTACTTATTTTTCCAAAAATGGATGTGGTCAAACCTTATGGCTTGTTCATCATCACTGCCAAATTTCCTGGGTCCAAGAATCATGATGCTTGCAGAACAAGTCCTGAATATTGGTCATAGAACCAATCCAACTTATTCCCAGGCCTCCAAGAGAAATTTTGGCAAGTTCACTCAGACCTACACCATCCCCCAATCTGTTTCCCCTGAACAAATCAAGGCTGCTTTCACCAAAAATTGATTGCAAGTGTTTGCAATAGGTGAATGCATCATTTTTGTACAAATTAATATCAACCTAAAACAATAAAAATTTGCATTGAATGCTGAAGGAATCAGAATGAAAGTGTTGTTGCATTGTAGAAAAGTTTATCACTGGAATTTTAGCTGGTATATCAAAGTACACAATCTTTCATTGGAAATTTTTATTTGATGGGGAATTTTAAGTGATTACCAGTTATATCAATGTGGACATCCAAGAAAATTCAGGTTATTTCATTGGGGAATTACAAGTGACATTCATTTTCCACCATGTTAAATACAATATGAATTCCATTTTTCTTTTGATGTAAACTGCGGTGAACTCAAGAATACCAATTGGTGAATACAATTTTACTGTAAAGGGACTCAATGGGCCAGAAAATAGGACTGGATAGTGACATGAAGTCACTGGCCAGCCAGAGAACCCAATTTGGCCCTAGTGAAAACAACCAGAGAAATGTGAGCTAACAGGCTTGAGCCCACAAGCCATCAAAACCCCAGATTTTAAAGTGGGTAGAGAAAAGTTGTGGGACTGTTTGTCAGAGAGACCACACCTGGGTACTTCAAACAATGTAGATGAAGCCTCAGGTGTTGCAATCTTGCTTTTGACCAATCCATCTTTGGGCTTCCACTCCATCTGACCCATTTCCACATTGTCACTGACTTGGTTCTCTTATTTTGATGTCAGACTACTCAATAAATCCATAAAACAAAGACGGTAAGTATTTTTTTCTTGAATATTATTCTTCATATTTGATTCTGATTTGTGGGCTCTTGTTTTGATAGTTAGTCTTCTTTGGGCAATGGGTTGTTTCAGAAGATAAAGATGGTCAAACCATTGGAACAGGGTAGAATTTCAACGTTCCAAATCCATTTTAGAGCAATTTCAATCAGCCCAACTCAAAATTAACCTTGGACCAATATAACCTCAAACATCTCAAGGCACCTCAAAGCTGAAGGAGAGTAGAAGAATTGAAAAATATAAAAATAAGATGACCACAGAGCTTGAATAAGTTTTTCTAAGTGGTTTCCAAGACTTCCAACCAACCTATCTCAAAATTACTATCACCATCTTACCAAGCCTTTGAAGAACTCTCAAGTTTTTTCCCCATGAAAATCATTCATTTTGATCCTCTCTAAAACCTCTATAAAGAAGAAAAATATTGATGGTACAAAATTCTTCTGTTTTTTCCCTCCAGAGCGTTTTTTGAGTGTTTTTTTGCTATTGAAGATTCCTTTTTTAAAAAATTATAATTTAATATTTTTTGAAATTCAACTTTTTGTATAATTAAATTGAAGATGTTTAAATATCTCATCCCAGGAATGAATGTAATTATACACCTTTTTTTTGAGCAATGGATTTTGCTTGAAACATATTCCTAACCATAAATTGGCTGTTTTAGGTCAATCAGTCCCATCATTTCTGTCTACCCACTGTAAATCTGGTGTAAGGGTACAGAGTCTACCCCTTAAAATTAATTTACTTCCAAATTGAGGTAGAAATAAGGCCACAAGATGGGAGGCCAGTGTCAAAAAAAAACTTTAACAAGTTTAAAAAATTCAAAAATCCCCCTAAAATGAAAAATAAAAGCATAAAAATTGCTGCCTTTACTACATAGCTAGGCTGTAAAAGCCCCTTGTTGGTACACAAAGAGCCTGAAAAGATTTTATAATAATAAAAAAAATACTCTCTTCCAAGTTTTTGAGACCTGCTCTAGCACATGAGAATAAACTACTTGGTAATCCTGGCCTCCCAAAAGGCCCCTGTGAAGAAAAGAAATCCATGTATTAATAGTACCATGCAAACAGGATGTGATACCTTGTCCTTTGATATTCAGCAGTATTGAGTCATAATTTCATACTTAGGATTCCAATGCGCATTCCCCTTATTCTCTATTTGATTATAAAACCCATTTTTGACCCTCTAGCACCCCAGAATGTTTTTTGGAACAAGGATTAACCCTTAAAAAATTTCCAATTGACACCTAATCAAGGGTGTATAAAAATTTAAATCCCTGTTCTATGTTGAAATGATTACTCTACCTCAAACAAACCACCAAGATAAGTCTCTAGAGAATTCCCAGGACTGTCCCTTCCAGTTTTCTGGGGAATTATTCCCCTCTATTGGCTGGTTATACCTGTTTAGCATGATAACACAAAGAAAGGATTAATAAAGGACCATTTGAAGCTAAGTGTCCCCCAGTTATCCAGTCATTCAGAGCATGAATCATTGCAGGATTCCTCTATAATATTTAATTTGTTTTCCTATTTATGAGAGTTTGATTTTGGGAACTTTCCACTAATTATAATGGTTTTCTTGGCTCACTAACACAAAATCTTAAATTTTCACCGGCCAGAAATCAACCAACTCACCCCAATTTGATTTAATTGAATATGCATCCTTATACGCAAGAAAAAAATGATGACACTTTCCAGAAAGTGAAATCAAGGATTTCAGGCCCAATATATGACCAAGCTCAGGCCAAGCTCCAACCAAACTCTGTCCAAGATTTAGCCAAGCTCCACTGCACAGTCACTGTGTAACAAATAATTGGTTGAAGAAAAGGGATAGCTTCAAGTATGGTGTATAAAGCCTGTCTGGGTGCCTGGAAAAGTTTTGGGTTTTTTTTAAAGCACGTGTGGCACCCAAAAAACCCAGCTTGGTGCCTTAAAAAGCAATTTGGCCTGGAATCTTGCCAAGTTGGTTTGGGCATTGATCAAAGCTGGGCACTTTGACCTACCAAATAAAAGAGAAAAAAAATTCAAAAGAAACAAAGGTTGAAAGTTAGGGGGAGGGAGGTACTGGTCATTTTGGTGCAAACAGCTTCAATCTGGGACAAGATAAACTTTGTTGGGAGCCACCTTTTTACCCCTGCAAGCCCAACCCAATCAAGCCCTTTAGGCACCTAACCAAGTCCTGCTTGGGGAACTCCAAGTCAAACTTGGCCAGGTGCCCAGACAGGCTTTATACACCATACAGATTGGAGAGAGGTTAAATTGGAGATTTCTTGATATAAATTTCTAGAAGTTGAAATCAAATATTTCACGGTTCTAATATCACCCTTATTTCTGGATATTGGCTTTTTAAAATAGGAAGTGATCCTGGAATAATTATTCCTAGAAATTATCACCCACATCAAGGGAAATAGACTCCTCCTCATTCAAAGACTGTTTTCAAGCAAAATTTGCTACAAACTTGAAACCATTTTCAAAAGGAAATTTCCACTGCACATTAAAGGGCTAAGAAAATTCATCTGGCCTTGGTCCCTTTGGCTAAAAAACTTTCTTTTTTTCAAAATTTCAAAAAGAAATTATACCACCTCTACCACATTTGTTATTTGGTTAAAGTTTTTGACTAATGCTACCAGTATTCATTCATTCCTTAATTCCAACACCTCTAGTAGGCAAAAGGAGTTATTCCCTTGGCATTTAATAGGCTGACACATTGAAAAAAGTAGGTAATTCTGAAACCATTCTTTGAAGGTCAAACACCAATGCAAGGTTAACCAATCAGGTCTTTGTGGGAATAATTGTTAGCCCCAGTTAAAGTAAATTTGAAGCCAGCAGGCGTAGGAGTTGGAACATGTTTAGAAAATGGTGAATAGTTCTTTGAGAATTTGATTAAAAAAGTCTAATTTTATTTTTGGTCATATTCAAACATTTCCTCTTCTTTATTTATTTATTTTTACATAAATTAGAATATTTAGAACATCCATAAATTCTTTTTGGAATGTCTTTTAAAAAAATATTTTTTTGTGGATCTTGGAAAGCCATTTAATTATCCCAAATAGTCTGATAGTTTATTTGAGATAAAGCAACCATCAGATAAAAAAAAACATTCAAATTTGCACTTAAATAAAAATACCTCAAAATAAATAAATAAAATACTGGATAGTTTCCTGAAGAAATTTCATTTCAAATAAACTCACACTCTAAATTTTTTATTTGAATAAGCTACCAATGAAAAAATTTGAACTGAGTTTGTTGGTTTCTTTTTTGAAAAGCCCTGGTTTTTTCCAATAAAACACAAAGATACAAGATTAATTTCCCTCAATTTGACATTTTTTTAATTAAAATGGAAAATAAAATTCAAAATAGTGAGTGAAAAACTGCAAATTAAATTTCATAATTTTTAGAGTAACCCAGTTTTTTTTTCAAGTAATATCTAAATAAACACAAATTCTCAATAAAAACTTCATATATTTCATTTCCTTTGGGTGATGATGAATAAACAACCCCCAGTCTTGTGGGAGTTGTTTAGGGTCCTACATGGCCCATCCAACGTGGGGGGGCCCATACATAACTCCAAATTGTTTCTCCAAAGACAAATCCAAAGGGTTGTTCCAAACATGCGCCCCAGGGGGTTGTATCACCCCGTAAACAGCATTTTTAAGTTGTGTACCCCCTTACACAACCATTTAGATGCATGTATGGGGTATAAAAACTTCCTGGGGTTGTGCCAGAATTTTTGGGACCCCCTGAACCACATTTGGGTTCCATCAACCCAAATTTGGGATCAACACATATTATGTGGGACTATTGCATCACATCTAGAAATCATAAAGTGAAACTCCAAACAAAATCTTTGCCTTTGGAGAACAAATGTTAAACAATTTAGACTCTCAACCGGCCTGTTGGACAATTGAAAATTAAATTTTGACTGCCCGTTGGTTAACTTGATCTTTCTCAACTCAAAAGTGAGCAAAATTTGTAGTTGTTCAATTGAAAGTTTGATTGAATACTGAAGTACCATTGCATTTTTCTTGAATTATGGGAAAATTGGCAAGCCCTCCTGTTTATGACATGGCTGCGTTGAAGGACTACATTGAAAGTGCCATTAAAAAAGCTGCAAAAAAAAGGATTGAGGTAATGAAAAATTGGAAGCCCCAATTGCATCCTCATCTAGGGTTACAATTGAGGAAAAAAAATTCACAAATGGACATGACCTCTGCTGGTGAGTAACATTTTCTGTTACTCTGGCCTTTGCCTGATTTTATTTGATGGAAAATGATAGGTGGCTGCAGCTGTTAACTATGTAACTATGTAACTATGATATAACCATTTAATTGGTGCCAGATCCACTTGACCCACCTCCTGTGAGGGCCTTTCCTAAAAGGGAAGAGGCAAAAAAGTATTTTCAAACATGGGCAATGAAGCATGGTTACACTTTGAAATTTTTAAACTCAAAGATTGATAAATATGTGGATTTAGCCTGTGATAGACATGGTTCCTACTCTGGGCAATTGATGACCAAACAGTCAAAGAAAAATCACACAAGGAAGGTTTGGTGCAAGTTTTTAATCTGTGAAAGTCACACAAATGCAGACCCCTTGTGGCAAATCTCCTACAGAAATGATTAAAATAACAATCAACCATCTCCACACCCCTCAGTGCATCCTCAACTCAGGAGAATCTCTGGGGTGGCCTTAGATAATTAAAGAGAAGGCATGAATGATGGGCTCAATAAACTTCAACTCAAAAGAAAATTGAGCAAGATTGATGGCGGAAAGTATGTTGATGACCAAAAAATCTATAACACTAAGCAAAAGGTAGTGCCGTGGTAGACCAAACCTGTCCTATAGCCATCAGAATCACTTTTTTAGTATAAAAACAGCTCAAAACCTCAAAGTAACCTTGTCAGCTTGCTACTATGCACAGAGCAACCTGTCAAAGTAACAGAAGAAATGTGATTGAAAAAATTAAATAAGAAAAGTCAAATTGACTGAAGAAGGAGTGGGAAATCCATAAATGTTATTGCAGAAATGGATTCCTCACCCAAAATTAGGTAGGGTCACTCACTGACCCCACCCTGGAAATCCAACTCCTTCTATTTTTAAATAATTAAATAAAAAGAGGGACCAAAAGCCACAAAACCAATATGGCACTTTTTGGCCATTTCAATATTTCACATGTATTTTCATGTATAGGTTTTACAGCTAAATTTCACTCAGAATTGGAGTGTTGTGTATAGTTTAGGAGTTACACACAGAAATGTGTTATGTCACAATTCCCGCGCGCAGCCCTGCATCCTTACAAAACACTATGTGCCCTTGCTACACATTCCCGTGTAAAGAGGTCATGCCCGCCCAGCTAATTTTGCCACGCACACAGTGGAACCTACCCCACAAGCATCTGAATTGACTGATCCCCAAGCCTGGATCAGTCATGACAAATCTGACAGCCAGGTACCCCTCAAGATAGCTACAACCTAGTTAGTGTTAGCTAGCATATGTAATAACCTGACATATGCATTAATAATAGTCTAAAAAATATAAAACTTAAATAAAATTTATAAGAAACTAAGTTTAAGTATTTTTTTGATAATAAACCAAATATTGAAAATCACCAGGTAAATCACTTATCCTGATCTTCAAAGACCACAAAACTATACTAGAAGTCATCATAACAATTATTAAAAAATACCTACATGCTCAGCAAAAAATGGAAAATCATTTTAAACATCCACATCTTTCCACCTTAAAACAATATTAATAGTACAAATGAAGGATTAGTGCAGAATGATCACATTTACCCCATAACAGATTAACAGATTCTGTGGCTAAAATAGCAAAGAAATCCAGCAGATCTGATGTCAGCTGATTGACAGCACCAAGTGGACATGCTAATCTTGCCCTGAATGGCTTTCCAGCCTCATCCCAAGAGCAGAACCCTCTCTACATACCCTGAGAAGCTCATAGTCACCCCAAAAGGTATTTATACAGACCTCTTTGGACCTATTATTCCTCATCAGTTTACCAGAAATTATTATTATCAATCAGAAACCGTGTCATTGTTATTCAAGTGCTTATAAAAGAGATAAGCAAGTGATTTATGATCTATTCTGTGTATTATTATTTATTTCTGAAAAACAATAAACCCATTGAAGTTAGTCAAGCAAATCTACCCCATCTGCTCTGCAACCCTTCCTATTATTGCAGGATTTTTGTGGTAAAGTGCTCAGAGTGAGTGTTTCCCTTCCTGTCTTGGCCATTGTGCTTTTTTGCCCAGCCACATCAGTGGAATAAGCCCTTTCTAAGGCACCCATCTTATTCCAAGGTTCTTAAACTGCCTAAGGAGGCCCCTTGAAGAGAGCTTTTTTGTCTGTAAAGACCCCCAGTAGTATAATACTGTGGCCCCTCTTTTTATAAAAAATTTAAAACCCTTTCAAACAAACCATTTAAACTTTGCACCAGCTCTTAAACATATTCATTGTTTGATCTTTTTACCTGTTTATCATTGGAATACTATTATTATTATTCCAGTATTTTCTATCAATTTCTTTAGCTAAAGGACTGCAAGTTTCCTGGTATCAGAGAGCTGAAAAACCTCATAAATGGATTCTAGATCAAAAATAACCTGTAGTAACTCAGCCAAAGTACCCCCCTACCTCTCATGGATCAGAAGATACAGCCCAAGAAACCTTCAACTGTGGCAAACTCATACCCAACCAGGTGCCAAAGCTCTATGGAAGACATAAAGACATACCTTGGAAACCCTCAAGTAGATACCAGTGAAAGATTAACCTCAAAACCAGGACCATACACCAACCCTGTCACCTCAGCAAATACAGAAATACAGATATAGGAGGAAGTGCAACCAGTCCAGATCCAGTCACCTCAGCCAGAAGAAAGAAATACAGATACAGGAGGCAGTGCAACAAGTCAGATCCTGTAAACTCAGCCAGAATACAGCAATACAGATACAGGAGGCAGTGCAGCAAGTCAGATCTTGTCACCTGAACCAAACAAACATGCAAATATACATACAGGAGGCTGTGCAGTAGTATACAGGAGCAATATATGCAGGAGGAAGTCAAAAAATTCTCAAGAAGAACCAAACAAACATGAAAATATAGATACAGGAGGCTGTGAAAAAGTACTTAGGAGCAATTTATGCAGGAGGAAGTGAGACCAGTCTTAACCAGAACCAAACAAAACACCAGTATTGTACAGCATTACATTTAGGTAGAATCAAGTAGCACTCAAAAAAAACCCAGCAAAGCACAGTAATATATCTTATCTGAACTACACAGAAATTTATGCAAGGATGTGCATGCATGAAAACCCTGTAAAAGCTTTTTCCAACCAGCATAAATGCCTCATGTAACTGTAAAACCTTTTTCCAACCAGCAGAAATTCCTCATGTAACTGTATCTCACTGTTACTCACCAGAACAGGGAGAACCCTCAGGGGCAGCCTTGAGCACCCCTAGGGGCAGGATTTTTCTATTTAAGGAGGGCCTCTCTTCTCTATCCAAGTTGTATCATTCTCCATATATTCACCCCATTGTATTCACCCCTTCACCCTATGCCATTCAGGCCAATCAACCATTCACCCTATGCCATCCAGGCCAATCCCTCATCATCCCCTCAGTAGTCATATGTGGTACCTACCCAGATAAATCTTATCAGTGAACCAATCATAAAGAAACAGGAAATCAGAGACCAAGTTATAAACCATCTTTAACCAATTAAAAAAACAACTGGTGCTTGTATAAGGGTTCTTCTGTGAACTGAATATTCAGCACCAAATTAAAGAAGAACCACCCATCAATCTATAAATAACCCTTAAATAGAAAGAGAGCACAATCAAAAGAAACTAAAAAACTTTCCTCTACCCTGCCCCCTGTGGGTAAACCCATCCTTTTTTCCCCTCCTGAAACATCCCTTTGACAAACCCTTAAACCCTTCAATATTGGGATATTGGTTAAGATCAAATATATATGATCAACCACTAACCAATAATCCAACACATCTGGTCCATTCTCCAATAGATACTACCAATAACAGTTAATAATTAATCTAGGTGTGATCTGAGACCTATTTTAAGTCTCAAAGAAACTAGCCATAAATTTAAATAAATTATTGTGCTAACTTACTATAGTACTAGAAGGGTTGGCAATTCAAAACCACCTTAGTCTTACTAATAATCTGAAGGAGTAGAAGTAATACTAAATGCCCCTTCAAGGACTGCCAGCAAGCTATTTGCTAGATTATTTATATAATCCCACAGGATTCTCTACAGTGCCAGCGCAACTAAAGGTAAAAAGTGTTATGGAGGTCCTCTTTGAAAAACTTGGTGATTCAGGTTGGTTTCATCAAGAAAAATTCAGTGGAGAGGGACACTTTGAGGCTCTATTCTTAGCGCACCCTGATTCATTAAAGCTTTGCAAGCAATTCCATCATATTTCAATGTTTGATTTAAGTTATAAAATAAATAAGTACAACATCACCCTATTGCATGTCATAGGAATTAAAGCCAACCAAAAAATTTCATGAAAGCTCTTTTTTTTATAACAAGAGAAATGTTTTATTTCTATAGCTGGTCTGTAAAAGCACTATTAAAGCAGCTGGCTTATGATCCTGAGAGCCTTCCCAAAGTCTTTGTGATGGAATGTGAAAAATCTCTGATTTTAGCCATGGAATCTAGTTTCCCTGAGTCAAAAAGATAGTTTTTTCTGTGGAACTTGTCTATAAACATACAAGGAAAATGTTAAGTTTGCTTTAATAATGACTTTGAAGGATGGAAAATCTTTATGTCTCTGTGGGAAAAGTATGGGGCCTCTAAAAACAAGGAGGAGGCAGAGGTCAATGATGCAGAACTGAGAGTAAAGGCCAAATCACTGCCTCTGCTGTCAATATTCCTAGTTTTGGGTGCTTACGTCATGACTTGTATAAATTTTTTCTTGGAAGACCATGGGGATGTGCTCAAGTATATGGAAAATAAAATCTTCCATATTAAAGAGACGTTTGTAAAATCTTGGAATTGCAAAAACTGACTTTGGAAATAAAACCTTGTCTTGGGTGGAAGGGGCCCATGCTACTCTCAAAAAATTCCTGGTGAATTATTTGGGAAACATGTTGGATGTTTGGAAAAACCTAGATGGAAAAATTTCAAATCAAACTAAATTTTTTCAGGCATCCCTTTACAATTCTTGAATAAAGTTAGGAATAGTTCCTCCCACTGAGGTGTTACCATTGGGATACAAGTTGTCTTTAGATTCAATTAAACTTTTTGTTACACAATTTGAGAAATTAAAGGGAAACCATGATGGGGAATTGTGCACCAAGTCATACTCCAAAACTATGAGTTATACATGGTCCCAAAAGATAGGTGACCTACTAGCATTGAGAGGATCCATTGTGCCTGAGGATGCTCATCCTCAGTGGAGGTTGGATTATGAACCCTGCAGCTCTACTTCTGTAAATTTGTTTAAGTTGGATGGTTTAGGACTCAAAACGGCACAGGGAGTTGGCAGTTCTGTGGAGGGGATAGGTGCATTTTTAGGCTGCCCTCCTGAGTGTTACAAAAACATTGAAATGTAACCAGGATCAAGGTCCAGTAACCTTTGTTAATGAGGAATCAAATGGGATAGGTATAAGTCAATAGCAACAATAGCTGAGGGGGAAGCAGCACTACCTGAACCAAGATGATGAGGAGAAAGACTTTGAACAAAATAAGTTTAAGTTTTCTCAGAGCCCAATAGAACAAAGCAGTTGTAAGTAACGGCTCCCACACGCTAATAACTCTGGTCATCAGCAGGTGCTTGGGAGCAATCAACTCAAACCCAATCAACCTCCAGGTTCTCAATGAACCTGCCCAACTCTCCGCAATCAAGCGCTTGAAGGGTACCAGATAACGGTGGGTGGCTGAACAAGACAATGCAATATGTTTATGGATCACTGAAACAAACAGTAACAATTTTGGAATAAGAGTAACCCAACACTTCTCAAGGATTCAAGAATAGTGTGGCAGAATGCAACTTGAATAATTAAAGGGAGGTTTAACACTCCAGGTTTAAACTTGATAAAACCTCTTAGTCAAATGTGACTGGTCCAGAAAGACAATCAAATGAATTATCAAGACCAAATAATGGTCAGAAAAAGGGATCAAGAGTGGTATAACACACTCAAGAATTCAATTTAATGAATTCTTCTTCAACCAGAAAGGCTATGGTTGGTGATAAGGAACAGGGATACAGAAGGGCAGATCAGAGTTTTGGACTTAAAAAAAAATTCAAGGGTAAGGGATAAGGATCAAGAGATAATCAAAAGATATATCTGGAGAAGTGATCAATTTCACAAAGGAAGGAGATCTTGAATCAGAAGCTCATAATTCTTATTAGTGGGAAGAATTGATGATGGAAAAAAAGCAGGGGAGAGCCCCTCCTTTTATAGGCTATAGAGAGCCCTGTAACTATTTAAAATTGGATAACACAAATGAAAGCGGAATTTTTTTTTTTTTTTTTTTACAATGATGAGGCTCAAGCTTGGGGAGGCCTGGTTCCCTTCTGCCAATCTTCCAGACTGGGGTGAGAGATTCTCACCCCAGCCTGTTGCTTGTGAACGTCCGTGCGGACGTTTGCACACCTAGTAACAATGCAACACCCCCTCCCATCCAAATAAATGAAAAAAAGGAGGATGGTTGCTGCCAATTGTCCAACCTAGAAGGAGAGGGTGATCCCAATGATGATGGAGGCAATGATGATGGAGTTGGTGAGCGCAATGATGATGATGCTCATCATTTCTGGATGGTTTTGATGATGAGAAATGGGGTTGATGTGATCAATGATCCTTGCTCACAAGCGGTGATGGTGGTGATGATGAGGATGCCATGATGGATGAATCAATGATGAGAGGGAAGGCAATGATTTGCACATGGCCAAGCAATGGGGAGGGTCATGATGAATGACTGATGGTTGCAATGAAAGTGAGGAAGCAATCAAGGATGCAAGAAATGAGGATGAGGAGGAGCAACGCAATGAGGATGAGGAGGAGCAACACAATGAGGATGAGGAGGAGCAATGCAACAAGGATGAGGAGGAGCAATGCAATGAGGATGAGGAGGAGCAACGCAATGAGGATGAGGAGGAGCAACACAATGAGGATGAGGAGGAGCAATGCAATGAGGATGAGGAGGAGCAATGCAATGAGGATGAGGAGGAGCAAAGCAATGAGGATGAGGAGGAGCTACACCACTAGGACAGGAAGGGTTGGAGTGAAGGATCCAATTTTTTTTTTTCTAAGTTCAAAAAAAAAAAATTTTTTTTTTTTTTTTTTTTTTTTTTTTAAATTTTTGAATTCTTTTCCCAAGGTGTCCCAAATGGTTCACCACAATGGTTCAAATCAATTTGTTATTGATTCCTTTTGATTGATGATTCCTACTTTACTAATGTTTGATCATTTTCAATTTTGGAAAATAGATGTTGATGAAATGCTCAACAATTATCAGTTACATTGTCAGCCTCCTGGATGCCAAGACCCATGCTATCCTTTAGCTACCAGAGGTGATAGAATAAATAATAGATATATCATTTAATTAATGCAGCAAAAATCCATATAATATTTGGATTAAGCTTTTGCAAAGTTAATTGGTTTGGTTATAGTTTATTGTTATAAATCAATATGAATAAATTGATTATTAAATATTTTTATAGAGGGGAAAAATTATATTGGGGATCTTTAACACCTCTCTTCAGGGATTTCAGTATGAAAACATGTAGTCCTTGTTACTTTGGGCTCTTTAAATTAAAGGATATTTTACCCAAAGATAATATGTATATAAAATACACGGTGGAGTGGCAGGGCCTTGTAACCAAGCTGCCACGACAGAGAAAGGATAATAAAACTCACTGGTATATTATCAAATCCTTTGGGTATCTGTTTGGGACGTGCACTGATGGGTTAAACCTGTATACTGGGGTTATAAGGTTGTTCAGCAGTTTTAATTGATAAAAAAGAGGTTGAGGACGGATTTTATTGATCAGAATTAGCCATAAATCACTTACTTATCTCTTATAAGTACTTGATTACCTTGGCACAGTCTCTGGATATAAATATAACTGGGTCTCTGCCCATCAATATCCTCAAAAGAGCCCTTAATTTATAGCTTTTGGAGTCCAAATACTATCCTTCTGAGGGGTACAGGGGCTCAAAGGGACGGAAACTAAGACTAGTAGGGTAACCAGTGGTAGCCTGTCACGTTTTCTTGGTACTATAGTACGGGTAGCATCTAATTCCTCAGGGTATGGGAATTATTCTACTTTATAATAGATATTAGCACATGTGAATAACACTAATATGTCCTATTTATGTATTATTTAACTAATTATCCTTAGTAAATGTTCCCAGTAATTTGATAATAATTTAAATAGACATTTCTACGGACATCCTGATGTCAGGTGAGTCCTCATTATTTATTAAATAACTGGAGTAAAGTCATGATATTGATTTTAATCCTTATTTTTGAGTTCCAGTTGATTTACTAAGATAATTACTTAAAAATATAAGTCATGGTAATTCATGTAATATTTTTACATCATTAGTTTTCTTAGTATTTCACAAAGATATTGATGTCTAAAAATTTTCATAAAGGTATATTAGAGTATTTTAATATACTTTTAGTAGTTGTCATTGCACCACAGAAAAATGGACGCCACCTGTATGCAGGTGGCATTTCTGTATCCCATTGATATCTCAGGGTTATTTGATGCTGTATCTCATCATTAACTTTCAGAAGATGGTGAAATATTGTGACTAGAGATCAGAATTTGCTGAACTTCTAGCTCATTAGTTCATAATAGATTGTCAAGGGAAAGCTAGATATGAGCAAAGCTGTTGCTTCACAAGCAGTCCACATATCATCCACAAATTACTGCAGTTGGTATTTGGGAATTCCTTCAAAGTGAAATTCAAAAATTCCAGAAGAGGCTGATTGTTTCCAGACTGGAATTTCCATTAACTGGTCAAAAAATGGGTAAGCCCTCTTATTAAAAGCCAAAATAAAATGCATAAACATGTATTTAGGATAATACTAACACACCATGCTCCTAGAAATGTACAAATCTTTCCTTATATCACTGAGCCATTGATGGCTTCTTTTCTGTTGGTTTCTTATTCAATAGCCTATGTTGGTGTAATTTTATTTTTTATACTTATACTTTTTATCAGGGAAAATACAGAAAGCCAAGCCAAAATTTTTTGTTCAAATTTCAAAAAATGAATAATATTTGAAATGGAAGATGACCAAAGACCAAGGGAGTAATGAAAGGAAAAAGAACAAAGAAGGAAGAAAAAAAAGTCAACATCCTTACTTAGATGTGTTGATTACCATCCCTGGTCTGCACATAAGGGCAGCTTATGTTGTTTTTTGAGGGAGAATGTCAAAAAAAGGCAAGAGGCAGGCTTCTTTTTGCAATGTAGAAATAACATTATTCCTTCCATCACATCCATGCTCTCATCACTTCATCCCCACTTTCATCACATCCCTTCATCACTTCATTGCTTCCTAACAGTGGAGGCACTCAAGGAGATTGCTCAATTACTGGGCTTGTAAATGTATTTGATTTATTGATTGGATAAAACTTTCAAAAATGAAAAAAATACAATAGAAACAATAGCAACAACATCAAACATATTGGGCCTTCTTTCCCAAAATTCTTTCATCAATTTTGAAGTACTACAATCTTGGAGTTTTAAAGATACATTGGCTAGTTTTTTATCAATTTGGAATGAGCAGCCAAAGTGAGTGTGGGTTGAAGAGGTTTTTAAACCAGGAGGAGGAAATATAGTCTGATGATCAAAAAATTGAGTCTGCCAAAAAGAATTTCAATAATGCCCTCAGCTTTTGCAAAGTCAACAATACAACCAAGTTTTGGAAAAGATAAAACATGACCCAAATCATTGCAGGGAGGAAGGATAGGCTGTCCTGTAGATCTGTTGATGTATGAAAATATCCCATACCTAAAACCATTCAAGTCATTCTTATCAGTATGGAGCTTGTTTGAGAAGTCATCAAATGTCACAACCACATTTGAAAACATGCAGAAATCTCACTCCTTTTCCATCCACTCAGATGAAGACCAGTTTGGGATTAGATATTCAACGGAAACTTTCTTTTTTTGAGCATGAGCTGAAGTAAATAGTGATTGGATCCTTCCCAAGACAAATTTGTTGTGAGAAGGGAGACGGTCCCACAGTTCATCATCCTTCTTGATTGTCTCTTCATTCAAACCTGGTTTGCAAGAATAGACCCCTATTTTTGAATTGAAGTCAACATCAATCAATTTTTTGAATTTTCTGACAAAACCTGACATAAACAGTTGGACAAACCTGCAGAGGCACCCCTATCACTTCCAGCACAAAAACCAACGGCATTCATGGGGCCAGTCAACGCTGCTGTGTTTGTCTTGCTGAGTGAATGGCGGTTCTTTTCCATCTGGTACAAGTCCGAGACAATGTTGCACAAAGTATTGATTTGTGGAGTGCTTTTGGCAGCCTTCAAACTGTGGTATTTAAGAATGAAGTAGGGCTGAAACTGGCGGTTTGTGACAGAATTAACCAGAATTTGAGGCCACATGCGTGGTAAGACAACATTATTGGGTGCAAGATTGTCCCGCAGTGTGACAAAGTATGTTGGCTCATCACATTCTTGCACAAACTGTCTCCTGGCATGGTTGAACTTTTTGTTACTTGCAGATGTTGAAGTAACATTTGAGTTCAATAGCCTGTGTCTCTTTCCTACTACAAGAGGCTCCAATGCATGTTGTTTCTCCTTGGCATCCCCTGAAATGCCAAGCTCATCACAACTACAAACCGTGTTTCAGGATGACAACCAGGAATCACAACATGAATTGAAAACCAAAAGAAAAATAATGCAGAATCAAAAGTTCAATTAGTAATTTTATTGTTGAACAATATTGAGGAATAAAATTTAAATCCCATACCCATTTTTACCAGACATGCCTTCATTCAATTCCACATTCAATTCCATCAAGATTGATATCTAAAAGAATGATATCTAAAAACAATAAATAACCTCTTTTTTTAAAACAAAAAAACAAAAAAGGAACTTACCAATGGGGTGGTGGTTGTGGTGGATGAGGTGGGTGGTGGTGTTGGGTGGTGGTGGGTGGTGGTGGGTGGGTGAGGTGGTTCACCTCATAGTAGGACAGACCCCCAAATTGGAGCTGACAGACCCCAAGTGTGGTGCAGGTGTCTAAATCACTCACTAGTTGGGGAGGGGATTTGAAATCCACCCCACCAAGCAACTCCCTCCCCCCTTGATTGCTCTCTAGGTGGGGAGCAGATTTGAAATCCCCCCCCTCCCTCCCCCCTTGCTTGGTCACTAGGTGGGGAGCGGATTTGAAATCCCCCCCCTCCCTCCCCCCTTGATCTCCCCCCTTTCTTGGTCACTAGGTGGGGAGCAGATTTGAAATCCCCCCCTCCCTCCCCCCTTGATCTCCCCCCTTGATCTACCCCTTGCTTGCTTGCTAGGTGGGGAGCAGATTTGAAATCCACCCCCCCCCTCCCACCCTCCTCAATGCTTCCCTTGGCGGGGGGGGGGGTGATCAAGTCCCCCCCACCGCAAGCCCCTCTGGCCCCCCCCCTTTGCCGCTTGCTTGGTTGGGGGGTGATGAAATCCCCCCACGGGGCTGGCCCTTCCTCTTGGCCGCTAGCTTGGTTGGGGGGTGATGAAATCCCCCCACCGCAAGCCCCTCCAGCCCCCCCTTTTTGCCGCTCGCTTGGTTGGGGGGTGATGAAATCCCCCCACCGGGCTGGCCCTTCCTCTTGGCTGCTTGCTTGGTCGGGGGGTGATGAAATCCCCCCACCAGGCTGGCCCTTTGCCGCTTGTTGGTCAGGGGGTGATGAAATCCCCCACCGCAAGCCCCTCCGGCCCCCCCTTGTTGCCCTTGCTTGGTTGGGGGGTGATGAAATCCCCCCACAAGGCCGGCCCTTCCTCTTGGCCTCTTGATTGGTTGGTGTTAAGAGGTTGAATTGATATTACTGAAAACTGGGAACTACAGTCACACACAGAAGGGATGAAACATCAGGACAAGAAGGATGAGCATAAAGACAAGCTCAGATAAGAAAGACTTCTACAAACATCAGGCATTGAAAGATGAGTGTTGACTGAGGAGATGGCTGATGGAGTTGTAGCACGGATGTGGTCTTGGAGAAGCAGTTGAAAGATGAAGGAAATCAGAGCACAATTGGAGTGACGCCAGTGAGGAGATGTTGACAGTGTACGGCTGAACAGATCTTGAGTCAATACAAGAATGAGAAAAGAAAATAAGGATTCATGAAAGGGAAGAACATCTCACCGGGCATGAAGGCAAAGTACAAGGATCTTAATCAAGGGTGGTTTGGGAAGAATGAAAGGATAAGAGATGTAAGATTGAGTCGAAGTAAAAAGTGCAATGAGAATGATATGGAAAGTAAGGTTTGACCAGTCTATGATGAGGCTGATGGTTTGAAGGTCTATTGTGATTTGTGAAGAAGAACTGAAGACAAGATTGAACTAGTACAATTCATGAAACTGAGCGGTTATTTCAAATACCTCAAATCCTGCTCTAGATCCAGATGACCATGAAACAGAAATAGAGTGTCTTCACCCCAAGAGGTTGCGGGGATTAGTTGAGAACCGCTGAAGACTTAACACCCCTCCATGCCCGTAGAGATGTTGCGACTGATATGAAGAAAGGAAAGTGAAGGAAAAGACAAACAAAACAAACAAAACAAAGAAATGAAACGAAATCAAGATAAAATAGAAATCATTGAGAAGAAGTATGAATGAAAGGGAACAGAAGAGCAATGCTTTGAGCAGAGACAGCTTTGGTTAGGGAATCCGCCAGCATGTGGGAAGACTTAATGAGTTTAATTTCAATTCTATTGTTGCTAAGTTTGTCCATCATCCCTTTGGGGTTTAAGTCCAAGTGTCTTGTCTTTGAGTTTGATCCAAATTTACGGATCTTGTTGTCTAAACCGCTGTTATCAATACTTAAAGGAAGAGTTTTAATTGTCAAAGAGAAAATTTCTTCCATGAGAGCTTTGATCCACGTGGCTTCATGGAAAGAGTCCACAAGAGCGTTCAATTTGGCATCAGTTGACAACCAAGTGATGCTCTTTTGCTTGCAACTGTTCCACAAGACCAGGCTGCCATATGCTATGCATAGATAGCCAGTTTGAGATTTCCTTGTGTTAGGGTCATCAGCCCAGGAAGCGTCTGAAAAAGTTTCAAGGATGCCGGCATGAGGACTGTAAGTGAGCTCGAGTTTGTAGTGTTGGGTGGCCTTTAAATATTTCCAGGTCTTTTTGAGTTTGTTCCAGTGGGTAAGTCCGGGCTTGACATTGAATTGAGCAAGACTTGAGACTGCAAAACTGACGTCGGGCCTGGTGTAACATGCAATGTGGTTGAGTGACCCGATGGCGGCGCGGTAATTAATGCTTAATGCCCTGAAAGCTTTGTGATCTTCATCAGAGGCGGGTTTGAGTTGAAGGCTGCGTGTGAGTGGAGTTGATGAGCCTTTTGAGCTGCTAAGTCCTAGCTCCTCAAGACCGTGTTGGATATGATTTGGTTGGCAGAGAAGTATTTTATCGTTTGCGACTTCTATCTTCATTCCAAGGATTGTATTTGGGTCCTGACAAGAAGACCCTTTGAATTTTTCCAAGAATTTCTGTTCAAATCCCTGACCATCACCCATGAGAATCAGATTGTCAACATGAAAGAACAGCCTCAATTTCCCATCTTTTGATAAGTATAGGCATGGATCACAGGACGATTTGTAGAATCCGATCTCCTTAAACCAGTTTGTGAGTGTTTTGTACCAATTCTTGGGGGACTGTTTCAGTCCGTACAGGGATTTCTTTAATCTGAGAAATTTCAACGGTTGGCTCAAGCCTTTTGGAGTTCGAATAATAACTTCCTCCTCGATGGGCGAGTGCAAGAATGCACTTTTTACATTGAATTGACGGACCTTTTGTGCGGATTTGAGAGCATAAACCAAAAGGAGACGGAGCGTGGACGGCTTTCCTGTCGGAGCAAAGGTGTCAAAGTAGTCTAGGCCCTCGATTTGGTTAAAGCCTTGTACACAGAGGCGCGCCTTGTATTTGATTGGATCCCCATGGCAATTTTCTTTCAGTTTGTAGATCCATGTAGTCCGGAGTGGATTCAATGGTTCTGGTCCTTTGTAACCTTCCCAGACATCAAAGGATTCTATTGACGCAAGTTCATTGTCCATTGCGGCAATCCATTTGCTGTTCTCTTTGCATCGAACGGCATCCTTGTAGCTTCTAGGCTCATAATAATGAAAGAAGCCATATCGTCAAGGTGGTCGAATGGCAGAACAATCCCTGAGTGTTTGAGTGGGTTGAATTGGCGGTGGAGACACCTGAGGTTGAGAGGGTGGAGAAGAGGCCACTAAATCATCATTGATACCTTTGGATCCTTTGGATTCAGATGAGTCCTGATCCGGTGACAAACTGTCCTCTGAGTTTGAGAGAGATTCATCTTCAGACGTTGACCTGTACTCGGTAAACGCTGGCTTGTCCCTTGTTGCTTTGTTGACCACACAAGACTGATTATTGATTTGAGGTTCTGATGGTTTGCTGGTGGTGACTGTATCGTCAGATGAGATCAACAAGATCAAGTGTAAAGGATTTGACATCTTCAGGAATTTAACATGTTTTGAAGAAATGATTGATTGCGATTTAGTCAGGATACGATATGAGTGGAAAATGGGATTGAAGCCTACTAAGATTCCCTCCTCCCCTTTTTCCTGGAATTTGTGACCTTTTTTGCAACAATTGAGTAGGTAAACACATGGGCTACCTATTGGTTTCAGATAGAAGGCTGGAAGATGGAAGCCGTGTATACGAAACCAAGGCAAATCTGGATGATTGTCCCTAGGGATTTGATTTAGCATCAATGCGCTTGATTTGATGATCTTGTGCCACAAATTGGCTGGTAGTTGAGCATCCTTTAGGATCATTCGTGTGGATTCAATGATGGTTCTGTTGGCCCGTTCAGCCTTGCCGTTGTGCTTGGGATGGTAAGGTTTGGAGATGACTTGCTTGATATGATTTCAATTGTAGAACGCTTGCAGTTTCTGATTAACAAATTCAGAGCCACCGTCGGAGCAAATTTTGGTTGGATAGTAGCCTCAACGACGACGTTCTTTTCCTACAAGATCAATGATGACATCAGAAGTATTGTCCTTTGAGCTCAACGGGAAGGATCCAATATAGCCAGACGCACTGTCTACTAAGGTGAGAAAGAATCTGTGGCCCCCCTTCAATAATGGTTTGAGGGGACCTACAAGGTCCAAATGAATTCGTTCAAATACGTTGGTTGCCCTTGTCGAGGTTTCTTTGAATGGCTCTTTTGTTATCTTGCTGGTAACGCAGTGTATACATTCAAAATTCCGTTTTGCAGCAGATGGAATGTGTTTTGTCATTGATTCAAGTCTTGAGATGGAGGCGTGTCCGTGATTACAATTAATTTCAAAAAGTTCTTCCTCAGCGGTCCAGGCTAGATTATCATGTTGGCCAGAGATTCGGGATTGATTGAATTGTGGAGTTTTGAGAGTATAAAGATTATTGATTATCTTTCCACAAAATACCTTGAGATTATCCTTTACCACAGAGAATTGATTCTTGCAGGCTTGAAGCATGCACCCAGATTGATTCAGTGCACCAGCACTTATTAGATTAATCATCAAGCTAGGTACGTAGAACACATTGGATAATTTGAGAGTGAAGTTCCCCCATAAAGGTTCAACAGTGCCTTGTCCCTTAATTTCAAGTTTGGCTCCTTCTTTCCAGGTTTTAATTGACTGCTCGGTGTGCGGTGCCATCTCCTTGAAGTAACAACTGTAATTGATCATGTGGACCAAGGCTCCACTGTCGAGAATAAACTTGGATCAAAGGTCCCCGTGATCAATCCATGTCGACAGAAGGGCAAGATAGTGTGCGACAGGATTGGATTTTGACTGGTTCTTCCTGGCTTTCCATTTGGCTTGCTCCTCCTTCCACCAATCTGGAGCGACTTTGGGATGTAAATGCCAGCAATTTTCTGCTGAGTGATGTTTATCTTGCCTTGGATTGTGATGACCTTCCGTGCACCTCTTAATTTCACCTTGTTTGTTAGGAATCAATGGTTTCAAACTGACCAGAGCCACTTCGGTCCTGGAGTTTTGATTATCTTGAGTGATTTGTGCCTTAGCTTCATTATTGAGTTGGTTTAGATGGTTGAAAACATAGTTGACAGTCAGCTCCTTATCCGTGTGCATGATTTGTTGTTTGAAGTCCTTCATAGCTTCAGGAAATTTGAACAAGAGTAGGTAGGCTAGGATATCATTCGGCAGAGAAATACCAACTTCGGAAATTTTCTTGAGAGAGACTTTGGCTTTGGTGATGAAATTTTTGATGTCCTCAGGTATGAATCGTAGATACAAGAATTTGTTAAAAATCCTAGCACAATTCAAGGCTTGTGAAGACGCATATTTGTTGATGATGGATTTCCACAGTAGTTTTGCTGAGTTTTTGTTCTGAGGGGTAACTATGTTATCATGCGTGGAAGCTTTGAGTCTAGAGATGATCAAGAGTTTGATTTTGTTGTTTACCTCATGGTCAAGAACGGAGTCTTTGTCATTGATAGCTCTCGAGCATCCTTGTACGTCCAATATTGTGTCCATCTTATCCTTCCATACGCCATAATTGTCCTTGCTGAGTCTAGGTATTGTATTGAGGGCGGTTTTCAGCATAGCCTGCCAAAATCCTTCGGAGATCAAGCCAGTGGTCATTTCCCAGTTATTCAGTTTTGATTTGAAACCAAGAGAGGTTAATTGTGGTAGAGTCGTTTGTTGATTCAGCTTTTAACCGTGTTAAGAGGTTGAATTGATATTACTGAAAACTGGGAACTACAGTCACACACAGAAGGGATGAAACATCAGGACAAGAAGGATGAGCATAAAGACAAGCTCAGATAAGAAAGACTTCTACAAACATCAGGCATTGAAAGATGAGTGTTGACTGAGGAGATGGCTGATGGAGGTGTAGCACGGATGTGGTCTTGGAGAAGCAGTTGAAAGATGAAGGAAATCAGAGCACAATTGGAGTGACGCCAGTGAGGAGATGTTGACAGTCTAGGGCTGAACAGATCTTGAGTCAATACAAGAATGAGAAAAGAAAATAAGGATTCATGAAAAGGAAGAACATCTCACTAGGCATGAAGGCAAAGTACAAGGATCTTAATCAAGGGTGGTTTGGGAAGAATGAAAGGATAAGAGATGTAAGATTGAGTCAAAGGAAAAAGTGCAATGAGAATGATATGGAAAGTAAGGTTTGACCAGTCTATGATGAGGCTGATGGTTTGAAGGTCTATTGTGATTTGTGAAGAAGAACTGAAGACAAGATTGAACTAGTACAATTCATGAAACTGAGCGGTTATTTCAAATACCTCAAATCCTGCTCTAGATCCAGATGACCATGAAACAGAAATAGAGTGTCTTCACCCCAAGAGGTTGCGGGGATTAGTTGAGAACCGCTGAAGACTTAACCGTTGGGGGGTGATGAAATCCCCCCACCGCAAAAAACAAAAAAAAAAAAAAACAAAGAAAAACCAAAAAAAAAAAACGGGAAAAAAACCAAAAAAAAAAAAAACAAAAAGCAAAAAAAAAAACGGAACTCTTCAATTGATGGCTTGAATGTGAAAAATCATAGGGTATATAAATAAATGAACCCCATTTAAAATAAAAAAAAGAAACATACTTTTGAACAAGATCTTTACTCACAGGGCTGGTAATTTCTTGTAGTGGCTTGCTTGTGGGGTTTCTTCTGTTCATAGATTGGAAAATGTTTGGTGACTGATTTTTTGGAATTTTGGTATCAATGACACTTGACCAGTGATGTTTTGAAGTTTGATGATAATCATGTATTTCATTTGAAGATTAATGATATTAATAAAAGCCCATGATTGGAATTGATATCTTTAGATCAGGAAATTTTAAAAAACCACATTAAGCAAGGAAATATCCCATTCAAAGAGTTTGTTTGCTTCACAAAAACAACAGATTTCATGACTAAAAATATTCATTTTTCTTAATTTTTTATAGAGACTTTATTCAATCATCTGGGAGTGTGGAAACACCAATTCATTGCATCATGACTTCTTCAAATTGAGATTGGTAAATTTTCAATTTCAGAGAATTTTGGGTTGCTGTGCCTTGTCCTTGTTACCTGTGATTTTTTGGGTAAAGAGAAGATCCCTGTTCAATTTGTACTGAGCTGGTTTTCCTCCAGCAATCTTATGATTGAAATATGCTTTTGTCCTGGTGAATGGTGAAATTAACAACATTAATAATTGAGTGATATGCAGTTCCTATTCACCAGGGGACATATCCATAGCATATCAAATCATAGAATTGCCAAAAGAGAAGTACAGTGAAAAATTGGCAAGGGATTGGGAAAATGTCAGCTTGGTGAATCAACATAAAGGATAATAACAAGGAAAAAACTATACGCTTTAGTCTTGTTCCTGGCCATCAAAATATTGATTTGGATGGTAGAAATTCACAGGGAAGAGTACTTGGTATGCTTGGGGGAAAAGATGATGATCTTTAAATGGATGGAAGAGATGGCATTTGTGGATATTCAGAGTGGAAGTGGGAGTCAAAGTCAAGGGGTGTGGTGGGATGGGATGGGGGGAAATTGCTTGAGGGGAGAAAGAGGTCCTATTTAATTAGTTCTTGATGGATGCTTCAGCAAGGTGGTTGAGTAGTGGGTGGGGGCAACCAATCTGTGGCATTTTGAATATTAAATTGATCTAAAAGTGCTGAGTGGTGGGTTAGGGCTTAAGACAGTCTGAATCCAAAAGTCAACCTTGAGGAATCCAATCTCACTGCTCACAGGAAATTTTTGTGACTGGGGCTTACAGTATTGAAAAATATGGGACAATCACTCTTTTGAAACATTGAATTATTAATTATCATGCAAATAAAAATTTTAATAAATGTGGCAGATGAAAAATACAGCTGAAATTATGAAAACAATATTCAAATAACTTGCAAGATGACACAGTAAAGCTAGAGAAACTCAGAGAAGAAATGACAGCACTCATTTTAACCATTTGAGCTTGGTAACTCAGAGATTGGAGGGAATTCTAGGCTGAAAGGCATGTTGGAACAGGGATTTTTGTTCATGTGTTTCCTGTAGTCATGAGCAATAGCCTTGGGTAGATCATGCTGCGTGGGTAATGTCAATTTTCCAGTATCTTGAGGGTTCTCAGATATACTGAGCATGATGGATTGAATGTAGATTTGAAGGTGAGCCCATATGGGTTCCTTGGCTGAAGGTCTTCCATCTGAGAGAGACTGAATTTTTTGAATTAAACAGAGGATTTCATGACAATCACATAAAGAAGCAATCCTTCTGTCTCTTGAAGCAATGAAGATCCCCTGGATGCCAGCAAGAAGGTAGAAGACAAAAGGAAGGAAATTGTGGCGGAATTCTAGTTGAGTCAATTCAGTGCAACATTGTTCATTTGAAAACTCTGACACAGTGAGGGAAGAGTGGTCAACAGTGGATGCTGGAGGGTCTTTGCGCTTGTGCTTTTTCTTCTTGCCGGTGGAGGGCTCCTTTGGGTCTTTCTGGGAATAAGCCTGAAGTAAGGTGAAGCTGATCACGATATCAATAATGCTGCTGCGTAGCTCTTGAAGACAGTCCCTTGGCTCAATGGGCATAGCCTCTGAATGATTGGTGGGCATAGCCTCTGAATGATTGGTGTTGGCCTCATTGTCTAGAACCATGTGATGCTCTATTGAGCAGGGCTGCAGTGAATTTGGAAATGTTTTGATGCTTTGGAGCCACATAACCATTTGTAGGTTTGCCTTGACATTGGAGACTGGAGATGTAAGAGGATGGGGATGCTGTGCACACATTTCATTGGCAACTGTTTGCACTGAGAAAGCCACTGTATTGGCCCATATATTGATTGCTTTCCCAGTGGGATGGTCAAAGGCATAAAGAAAGTGCACCAGATTGGATTCTAGATGAGCAGTTTTCTGATCTAGGGAGGGTGCACCAGTGGGACAAGAATTGCTGTTCTTCAGGAGGTTGAGGGCAGGAAAATTGATGATTTCTGGTTCCCACCATGGCTCATGTGCATCCAAGCGTAGAAACTCTGCTGCTGTGAAATGAAAAAGTGGTCATTAGCAAAAAGAAATCTTGCAAGTTGATGGGATGTTCAAATAAAACTCGCCTTGCTCACGGATCTGCCAAACCCAGTTACCATACTCAAAATTGGCTGAATGGGAGATGTACCGCATTTCTGGTGGTTCCATAGTAGTGTCGACCTGGAGACGGAAATCAAAAAAGTGCTTCACCGCATCCCATCCCATTTGGAGTTTCTTTGGAGATTTCCTACCCTTGAAAGATTGAGGGATTGAATGAAGCTACTTGCGTATTCTTTTGTGGTAAATGATGGTAAAATAACCTCTACTTGCTTGATCATCAAAATCATAAGTGGGCACCTCATCTTGGGTATCATCCATACTAGAAACAATGGTCTGGGGAGAGGTTGGGTCTGGTTCAATCACTAATGCTTGATTGGATGTCTCAGGTTGATCTGGGGCCACCTGGGATTGCTCAGAAGTGACTTGGGGTTCCTCCATGGTTGAAGTGGGTTGGGCACATAGGGAAGATTTAGGAGTTATTTGGATTTCTGGTTGAGGGGAGGGTGCAATGGCTTCATGATTTGATGCTGCATCAGGGGAGGAGGGGGCTGGATTGTGATTTCCCATGATTTGTAGATGTGGGGTCATGTCCACAGGGGGATGAGTCAAGCGTGGACGTTTGGGAGGTGGCTGTAATGGGGGCTGTTGGGACAATGAGGAGCTGGGTGTGATGCTCAGCCGTTCTCTGCGGGGGAGAAACCTTTTACAATTGTATTCCAAGGGAAAAAAAACCAATCAGACCTCCAAATCTGCAAATGTGAAGAATTAAAGTGGGGCAAAAACTAACCTTTTTGGATATTGCTCAAGCTGGAGTTTAACATGTTCACAGTATCTTGGATTGACCTGGGGATCTTGAGGCAAGCGCAGGTAGTGACCATCTCTTGAATAGTATCAACATTCTGATAGAATTCTTCCTCAGTTGCTTCATGGACTTCTGATGCGGGGTCATACTTGTCTGCAGGCGCTGAGAGTTGTTCATCTTCATGAATTGATGGTGAGGACTCTGTTGATTATTCCAAGGCATTAGTCAATGGATGCCAAGGTTGGTAGGGATTTTTCTTTCAATTTGATGAAATAAAAAACAGTGGGTTAACAAACCTGAAGGTGGGATTGCTTGTGTAGGAGCAGTGGATGCCATTGTGAGTGGATTAATAAACAGATGGGAATAAGGTGTGAAGCTGGCTTGAGGGGTTTTGGGGAATGAAGAAAAGGGTAAAAACCTGAGGGAAGGGAGGGTTATTTATAGCCATTGACAAGAAGACTTGTTTCATTTTTCTTGCTGAAGAATGCCAAACAAACATGGCTGCTGACCATGTCTACATGATGCAACATGCAGATCCATAGTCATTTGTGTGTCATGCTGGTGTGATGCATGTGGCTTGCATTATCTGGGGATAGACCTGTGCATATGTAAGCCTTGATGGCTGGCTGCATTAGCTGAAAAATAATCTAGCACATTTAAGGATGATGAAAATTGCTTCTCATGACAGACTGCAACCATTAGAATGCCTCATGGATGGTGAACAATGTTCTTCTTAATGGTTGCCAACCATTGCAGTTCTTTATGGATGATGACAATTGATTCTCATGAGTAACTGCAACCATTAGAATGCCTCATGGATGGCAACCAATGTTCTTCTTAATGGTTGCCAACCATTGAAGTTCTTTATGGATGATTAAAATTGCTTCTGATGAGCAACTGCAACCATTAGAATGTCTCATGGATGGTGACCAATGTTCTTCTTAATGGTTGCCAACCATTGAAGTTCTTTATGGATGATGAAAATTGATTCTCATGAGCAACAATTACCATTAGAATGCCTCATGGACAGCAAGCAATGTTCTTCTTAATAGTTGCCAACCATTGAAGTTCTTTATGGATGATGACAATTGATTCTCATGAGCAACTATTACCATTAGAATGCCTCATGGACAGTTACCAATGTGCTTGTTAATGGTCTCCAACCATTGAAGTTCTTTATGGATAATGACAATTGCTTCTGATGAGCAACTGCAACCATGAGGATGCCTCATGGATGGTGACCAATGTTCTTCTTAATGGCCACCGACCATTTATTCTCCTGCCAGTTTCACATCAAGGACAAGAGTGTACCACACAATGTCACACAGTGTAACATCTTATCTACACATATGGGAGTATTGGTGACAGGCAGTGACACAACACGCATGATGTGAATTGTGAGCAAAGTTACTCATGGCATAGTGGAAAAATTGTACTTCTCAAGAATTGTGATGCAAGAGTAATGTACAGGATAGTGAGGAGGGAAGACAACAACCATATGAGTGAGATTGGGAAGAAGGAGATGAGAAGCTAAGGGAGAGGGGATTTAGGTGTCATCCTGCAGGGATTGAAACACTTCCCTCCAATCCCTGGTGGTGAGAATAGTTGACCTGAATATGATATGAGCACAATTTCCTGAATCAGCCAACTGTAAGGTTGGTGGATATATTTCCAGGAAAAAAAGACTTACTGGGCAAGTTGCTCCTTGCGTTTCTGAATCTGAAGGAGAGATGGAAAATTCAGTGAGGTGTATATGATGAGTGGAGTATGAGGACATTACCTTTTGAATATTATCCTCAATGGTATTGGGTTCAATGAGGTAATAAACCTTCACTGGCCTTTTTTGACCCATTTGATGCAGCCAATCAACTGCCTGTGCCTGGGTTGTGGGGTTCCAATGGGGTTCCTATGTAGATCAAATGAATGTAGACTAAGTAAATGGCAAAATTCTAGAAAGTATTGGGTGCTTACCATGATGAATACAAAATTGGCTGATGTGATGTTGATTGCAACCCCAGCCGCCTGAATGGAGGCAAGAAGCACATAAGTTGTGCTACTTGCTGAAAACTGCTCAAGAATTGATTCTTGCTATTTTGCTGTTAACCCTCCATCCAGACAAAAGGAGGAGATTCCATATTCATCTAGCGTCATTCCAATCTGCACATGAGGGGAGAAAATGGACTTTTGAGTGGGGTCTCATTGGAAAAAGGAGAAAAAGACAGCCAGCTTACAGATCAAGATAACGTGTCCAACACAAGAAGACCACAACTTTGCTTCCTCCAGCTACCACCACTGATCCTGGCTGAATCATCCCTACAAGCTGTTTGATTTTGGAGCTCTCAAGGCAGGTGTCAATATCAATGTGGTGGACAATTGTTTCAACTCCCATGCTGTGATCCTTGGGACCCAATTCTTCTGGAAGGATGAATCGTCCATTTTGGTCCATGATGACATTGGGTTCTTCCAAAACAGGATGCTTACATGCTCCTATGAGCTGGCCAAGATCTTTGAGGAGTGACAACCTCATTGGCTTGAATCCATTGGCAGGCAGCTCATTCCTGATCATAGAAATGAATTGGTCCTGGAGTTGGCAGTAGAAGTCTTCCGCTGCATGTGAGAGTGGTGTCTTGATGTACTTGTGAGTAATAATGGGGAGATTTGACAGCTCATCAACCTTGGTCCTTCAAAGGGTGGTGTGTTGGAGGACCATTTTTATTGGGGCCAATTCCCCTGCTTTTAGGTGGGGCAAAAGGGTAGTTGCCCAGTCACTGTACTCATTTTCTAGACTGATACCCAGGAAGCTAAGGAGAGAGAGGAGATCTTGAAGGCAGTTTTGCACAGGCGTTCCTGTGAGACAAAATCTACAATTGGTGGCAACCTGGGTGAACCCTTTGGAAAGCTTGGCCTTGGTATTTCAGATAGTGCTGTCATGCAAGTGAATTGCAGTCAGTTTGGTCCAAAAAAAAATACTTGGGTAGGAAAGATGGCAAAATGAAGGTTGGATTTACTGTGCCTCATCCAAAATAATCCTGAACCATTTTCTGGAGAAGATAATGGAGCATGGGGTGTTGCAGTTGGCTTGCATTTTGTTGTATTCCGACAACACCAGGTGATATGATGTGATAATCACATCTGCATGTTCCAGTTGACTATCCATGGTCTGATGCCGCCATTTTCCATGGTAGGTGAGAAAATTGATGGCCTTTGACTGCGTATGCTTTATAATCTCTCTTTTCCAATTCTTCAGGAGGCGTGGGGGGGTTATCACCAGTGTGGCTTCATATGGAGGTTTTTCAGGGGGGGATCCGGGGGAAGGCCATAGGTCCGGGCTTGCAGAAAAGTGGTTGCAATAAGTGAAATTGATTGTATTGTTTTACCAAGACCCATGTCATTGGCAAGGATAGATCCATATGGGGATTCTGGAATGTCCTCACCCCTTGAAAGAGCTATGCTCTCACAAGTTATCTTGTTCTCCCATAGTGCACCACTGTCAATTGGGGTCTTCTTCCACAAAGCCAAGGCAGATGCAGCACGTGGTGATTCCCTATCAAGGAGGAAAGAAAGTCCTTGAGACTGATGTGGTAGCAATGGGGTTTTGATGACATTGGCAGGAGGAGAAACAGGGTCCAGATCACACCCACTGGGCACCTTGAGTAGAGTGGGGTTGTAATGTAGCTCTTTGATAGCAGAAGGGAAGTCTACAATTTCTGTGGCAAGGTTGGAAAGAGAAATGGAGTTGTGTTTTGCGGGATTGTATTGTGGAGGGCGTTCAAGGGTAATGAATGAGGAAAAAATGGAGGTGGTGATGGCCATGAGATCACATTGTAAGACTCCAAACGGCGCAGGGCGTTGGAATTTCTGTGGAGGGGATAGGTGCTTTTTGAGGCTGCCCTCCTGAGTGTTACAAAAATATTTAAATGTAACCAAGATCAAAGTCCAGAACCTGGTAAACGGGGAACCAAAAGTAAGAGGATAAAGATTGTAGCGGTTGGTAGCTGGGAGACAGCACTATCTGAGGCAAGATGATGTCGGGGAACACTTGAATAGAAGGAGTAAAGGATTGTTCTGAGTTCAACAAGACAAGGCAATTGTAAGTGACAACACCCACAAGCTAATAGCTCTGGTTGTCAGCAGGAGCTTAGGAAAGATCAACTCAATCCCAAACAACCTCCAGGTTCTCAATGAACCTGCCCAACTCTCTGCAATCAAGCGCTTGAAGGGTACCAGATAACTGTGGGTGGCTGAACAAGACAAAGCTAATTTTTTGAAGAAGCTCTAGAAGCAAAACAATAACTGATTCAAACAAGAATAAACCAACACTTCTCAAGGGACTCAAGAGTAGCATGGCCAAATTCAACTTCAAAGAAGGGAAGGGAGGTTTAACAATCCAGGTTTTAAGCTTAATAAAACCTCTTCAGTCAAACGTGACTGGTTCCAGAAAGATAATCAAAGGGTGATCAGGACCAGTATGGTTGGATAAAGGGGCTCAGGAGTGGTGTAACACACTCAAGAATTTGATCAGAGAAATTCTTCTTCAACCAGCAAAGCTATTGGTTGGTGATAAGGATCAAGGATAAAGGGTTTGAGTATGGAGGCTCAAAGATCAAGGGTTTGAGTAAGAGGAAGTTCAGGTGAGGGTGGAACTATAACTAGATCAGTTGGTGAAGGTGATTTGGATGGCAGAGGAGCAGGATCAGAGTATTCTGGGAACCTATCCATGAGGGGTTCCTTTTCTACTTCCATGTCTTCTACCTCAGAAGAAGGAGGCTCCGGTGAAGATTGACTTTTGACCAATTTTTGAAGAATTGGGGATGGAACAGAAGGAGCTTTATGAGTTCTGGGTTACTCATGTTGTTTCCTAGCTGGATCAGATTGATAAGTTCCAGAAAAACTGGAAGAAGAGACAGCAGGAGGATACCAAGGTTGAAGGGTTCCAAAAGCAGATCAAAAATTCAAATAGGCCAAGGATGCCTTCTTGGGAGCAGGAGGCTGGAAAGAGGCCACAACATGACAAATTGGACGAGATGAATTGAAAGGGATAAGTGCACCATTAGGAAGAAAGAATTTAATCCCTTTCTGTTCCACCAACATTTCCTCCTTGTCCTTCTGGAGTTCAGGACAGTGACCAGTTCCATGACCTTCTCTGTGGCAACAATAGCAAACTATGGTTGACCTAGGAACAGAGTTGGAGGGTTTGGGGACAACCAGAGAGGAGAGTTTCTGATCCATTTTATTCTCAAAAGCTTTCAGGAGTTTGGTGATCTCATTGATAGTTGGTGTTTCTTGGTGGATCTGAGGATTTGGTTTAGGTCTGCGATTGGCTTCCATCTTATTCATGATTTTGTTAGATGCTTGAAAAGAGGGGGCAAGGACTGGTTCAGTGATTCTAGGTTTTTCAAAGGTGAGAGCTGTTTGACCTTTCATCACTTTATCCACAGTATTCCTAAGAACCATGTTTCACTGATTATCTCTTGTGGTGATCATGGATCCGGATTTCACCAATTCATCTTTAATTCTTTCCTGCACTCCTGGAGAGAAAGACTGAAAAAATTGCACTCAAATTTTGTCCAACGTATCAATGTGATTGTTTTGGATAAGATTTGACTGGATAGGGTCCCAAGAATATCTGAAAGCTTGATAGTCAGAGGCTGAGGAGATACCACCATTTGAGATCCATTGAGAGACTAGGGCATCCAGATCTTTGAGAATAAACCTAGCTATATCAATTTTGCCCCTGTAGGCAATCATTGCGTCCTTAAGAAGTACCCAGTCATGGGATTCAAATCCATCAAATGATTCAATCACTTCCATGACTTCATCAGAGGAGATAAAGAATTGCAGTTGATAAGCCATGTTTTATTTGCTGGCACCGTCCACTTCAGCAGCCATCTTGTAGGAATCCAGGAACCGTTCAACATTTGTACCGTTAAAGGATAAGTTCTTGTTCTGAGGTTTGATCTTGATCATCTTGGCCCAAACAGAGGTAGAAGGGGAGCCAATAGATTCCATTTTGACAAAAATATTTCCTAAGGGATCCAAAGAATAGATTTCCAAAGCGGCTCATGAGTGTGGCAAGGGTAGGGTCTACAAGAAACAACTAGGATCAAACCCCTTTATGGTGCAAAATTGGGAGGACTTACTTCTCAAACAAGTTTCCTCCACATATTGGATCTAGATGATAACAAAAACACAGACAAAGAAAAAGAAAAACAGAGAACAAAAAGGAGAAAAAGATCAGAGTTGATTCTGCAATCTTGCAACTGTAAATCCCAAGGTTGCTGGTTCAATCCTGGCCCGGGGGACCAAATGTAAGACTCCAAACGGCGCAGGGCATTGGCAGTTCTGTGGAGGGGATAGGTGCTTTTTTAGGCTGCCCTCCTGAGTGTTACAAAAATATTTAAATGTAACCAAGATCAAAGTCCAGAACCTGGTAAACGGGGAACCAAAAGTAAGAGGATAAAGATTGTAGCAGTTGGTAGCTGGGAGAAAACACTATCTGAGGCAAGATGATGTTGGGGAACACTTGAATAGAAGGAGTCAAGGATTGTTCAGAGTTCAACAAGAAAAGGCAATTGTAAGTGACAATGCCCACAAGATAATAGCTCTGGTTGTCAGCAGGAGCTTAGGAAAGATCAACTCAATCCCAAACAAAACCTCCAGGTTCCCAATGAAACTGCCCAACTCTCCGCAATCAAGCGCTTGAAGGGTACCAGATAACTGTGGGTGGCTGAACAAGACAAAGCTAATTGTTGAAGAAGCTCTAGAAGCAAAACAATAACTGATTCAAACAAGAATAAACCAACACTTCTCAAGGGACTCAAGAGTAGCGTGGCCAAATTCAACTTCAAAAGAAGGGAAGGGAGGTTTAACACTCCAGGTTTTAAGCTTAATAAAACCTCTTCAGTCAAACATGACTGGTTCCAGAAAGATAATCAAAGGGTGATCAGGACCAGTATGGTTGGATAAAGGGGCTCAGGAGTGGTGTAACACACTCAAGAATTTGATCAGACAAATTCTTCTTCAACCAGCAAAGCTATTGGTTGGTGATAAGGATCAAGGATCAAGGGTTTGATTATGGAGGCTCAAGGATTAAGGGTTTGATTATGGAGGCTCATGGATCAAGGGGTATTCTGATTTCCTGCTGGATGATTCAATGAAGGATGATTTGATAAGGCAGGGGAGAGCCCCTCCTTATATGGGCAGGAGGCCCTGTTAGACTATGTACAACGGATTCTACAAATAGAGCGGAAAAAGAAAGAAAATCAGGTGATCACTTGCGTCCGTCCGTGGATGGGCGCGCGCAACAATACGGGAATCACCCACCCCTTGTCCAAAGGTGGATGGGGTGGAAAAGGAAAATGAACCACACCGCCGTGGATGTCCGCGGGCGGTAGTCAACACTCTCCACCCCCACCCAGAGATGGAAAGGGCGTGGGAGAGTCCCAGGAAGGACAATGGATGAAGTTTGTGAGAGTGCGGATTGGCAGAGAGGAGATTGGCTTGAGGCAATTGAGTAAATCCTGACGGGCTTGAGATTGGCAACTGATAGATTGAGTGAGGTGGGAGATTGACAGATCCAAGGATTGGACAAGTGCGTGGAGGTGCGGTCGGGATGGGTTTGGTAAGTCATGGATGAGTTCCGCGCAACAATAACAATGAGGATGAGCAACGCGCAACGGGGGGATAGGAAATCAGGACGCGCAACGGGCTTATAGGAAATTGGGAGGAGCAATGGTTGGATAGAAGATTGGGACGCGCAACGGGGGGATAGGAGAGCGGGACGTGCAAGGATAATTTTTTTTCCCAAGGTGCCCAAAATGGTGCACCACATCTCTCCACAACTTACAGACTGTCCCTAGTCTGAATCATGACTTTGAAAACATGAAAAAGAAAATAATTGGCCGTTTCTTGATCCTCTAAGTAAAAAAATGTTGAAACCCATCTTGATCCATTCCAAAGAGCCTAAATGCGGAGAAGATAAAAGAAAAGGCGTCCCATGTGCTCACGTATGTGGCATAAAGTAGAGTTTTTACAACAAAACACAGCAGAAGACCCCGGTGGTGCACAATTGGGAGGACTTACTTTGAACCCAAATTGCCCCCACAACAATAAAATCTCTTAAATTGATCAGCGGAGAACCTTCTAGCCAACTGAGTACCATCCAGTTCTTCCAAAACATAAGATCCACCTCTAACTTGAAAAACTACTCTATAAGGACCATTCCAAAGATTCAAAAAAAGTTTTCCCCATTGAGTCTCTAAAGATTGATTATAAGCTAATACCAGATCACCAGGGTTTAAAGGACCCCTGATTTGATTTAGATGTTTATCTTCCCAATACTGAACTGATTTTGCTCTTGATTCCATCATCTTCTGATAAGCTTTGTTACAAATATCTTCACTCTGCTCCAGCTGCTTTGATCTGGCAACTAATAGGTCAGTAGTTGAGGAAACTTGTTCCCAAGAGATGCCCAAGAAAGACTCCATTTCAAGATCAACAGGAAGAATAGCCCTCTGACCAAAGATGATTCCATAAGGAGAGTAGCCGTTGGTTTGCTTGGTGGAAATTCAATCAGAGAAGAGGACCAAGGGGAGAAACTTCCAACAATTCTTTCCACTTTTACCAGCCATTTTAACCAGAGCAGCCTTCAAGGGAGCATGGCCTCTTTCCACCATACCTTTTCCTTCAGGATAATAGGGAGTAGTAACTCTATGTTGCCCAGGGAGCAATCAGATCATTTCAGCCAGTTTTCCACCAAATTCCAAGCCACCATCAGTAGAATAAGATCAAGCCAAACCGTAACACATCTTCCAATTCTCATGAAGGAAAGCTGCCAAAGATTCAGAAATAAGGTTCTTAAGGAATTTGGCTTCAACCCATCCAGAAAAATCATCTCTAGCCACAATGAGGTACTTAGCACCACCTGCCTTGATATGAACGGCATCCATAGCAACCCTTCCAAAGACAGTGGACTCCCCAGTAGGATAGCAAATTTCAGCTGGACGCCTAAGATCACATTTTTGATAAACTTCACAACTCTTGCACCATTGAGAGACAGATTTCTTCAGAGATGGCCACCAAAATTGTTTGGATAATCTTCGATAAGTTTTGGTTTCCCCACAATGACCAAGGCCCTCATGGAGAATTTCAAGGATCAAATCTTTCTTAGATGGGACAGTAACCACAACAAGCGCACAAGGAGTTCCTCTTTTCATAAGCCTAGAACCTTGGACAAAGAAACTAGAGGACTTTCTTTTAAGGGATCAAAATTCTTTGGCAGAGAGATTGGGGGGTCTTTTGAGAGTTGAAAGGTACTGCTCTAACTTAAGCCAGAAACCTTGTTGGAAACCAGAGTAATCTTGGGAGGAGAAAACAAAAACAGGGCGGACCAAAGGTTCTTCCTCATCTAAATCCATTCCAACATCCAATTCATTGTCTCCAATAGGTCTTCTAGATGAACCATCAGGGATAGTAAAAGATTTCCCAGGACTATGGACAATATCAAAAGAGAAAAGCTAGAAAAAAGCTACCCAGCGAGTCATTGGAGCATTTGGAAGACTGGGAGCATTGATCATTTCCACAATGGAACAAGCGTCAACTTGCAATTCAAAATGTTGTCCCCAGAGTACTGTTTGGAGTTTCTTCAGCATTCTGGCCACACCACAGAGTTCCAGCTTGGGCTGAGAGTATCTAGATTCCACATCTTAAAATAGCAAAGATTCATAAATAACAGGGCGGTCCAAACCATTTTCATCCTCCTGAGTAAGGACAGCCCCAACAGATCAATAACTAGAGTCGACAGCCAATTTTCTTTTGCCAGCTCCAGGCCCATAAGAGATCTTTTTCAAAACTATGTCATTGCCAACAATAGTTTTGAGCAACTGAAATGATTGTGCGCAATCTTGGGTCCAAATCCATCCAGCTTCCTTTCTGGTTAGATGACGCAAGGGTGCACAGATTTTGGATAGAGAGGGAATGAAGATCCTGACATAAGTTACAACACCTAGGAAACCTCTAACTTCAGTTGGATTTATTGGAGTAGTCCAGGAGATGATTTAGTTGACTTTAGAGGGTGCCATCCTTCTTCCTTCCTTGCAGACTATATGACCAACAATTTCCAAGGCAGGTACACAGGCAGCAATTTTTGATCCAGAGACAGTAAGGCCAGATTCCTCAATTCAAAACAAAATCCTTTCCAAGATAGTAGCATACTCCCAGATAAATTTTCAAATTCCTGAGTGCCAAGGTAAGAGCTCATTATCATAGTCAGAAACTGGACCTTTAATTCCACTATCATCAATAAAGATACCTGCATGATTTGGTATTTTATCTTGGAGAATCCACATCATCTGAGCCTGATAGACTGCAACCCATTTGTTGGCACCTTGAGGCAATTGAGTCAGTTGAAATTGACCAAGAGGAGTATCAAAATTAGTGAGCAGCCAAGAAATAGGATGCAAAGATTGTTTGTCGTAACCCCCCATCATGTCTCCTAGACCATAACAGGCTCTCCCAGAGAAGGATTCAACAAATTCTTCAGTGGCAGGCGGAACACCAGAGTCCTTAATAGTAACTTTATTGAGAGGTTGGAGATCATGAACTACTCTAAGTTTACCATTACTCTTTAGAACACAGAAAACAGGGCTAGAGTAACAGGAGTTTGACTGTTCATATAGACCAGTACGGACTCGTTTGCCGACCAACTTGATGAATTCATTGACCTTTGCAGAAGGAATAGGGATCTTTTTCTTTTGCCAAGGATTGTGTTCAACTACAGGAATGATATAAGGGAGACCATAGGATTTTTTCAAGAGACCTCTCTCTTCTTCAAAGAATGCAATAGATTTTTCCCTTAGAGATAAAATATTTTTGATCAAATTTAACTCATCAGGTAAGAGCCATCCATCTGGACCAAAGTTGACCACCTTCAATTGTTCTTCAGTGAAACGACCACAGGGTTTAAAAGGGCCAATAAGGGAGTGAGATAGACCACAATAATGATCATGAGATAGAGGAGGATGCATGAGAGGAGGATTGAGATTAAGAGGCATGGGTTGGTTGACAGGCTGAAACTTTTTTGCAACTGGCTTATACTTAGTGGCAAAAGAGAGAAATTCTTGTTTCCTCCAAGCATTCACCAGCAAGACCTGAGTAAGACAATTGAGACCAGATTCCAAAATTCTCCAATTTCAATGTTCCATAAAGTTTTTGAAAGGTGCCTTTTTCATAAAAGAGGATCCAAAAGATAACACTTTCCTCACATTTGTGGCACAAGGTAGATTTTTGAAAACTATGGTAGAAGAATTCCCTGATGGTGCACAATTGGGAGGACTTACTTTTACCCCCAAGTGCCTCCACTGAAGCCCATACTCCTCCATACCAAAACCATAGAAAAGAATTAAGATCAGGATCTAGTTTAAAATCATTGCGGAAAATCAAACCAGAGCTAGAGGAAGATTGATCATTGATAAGAGTACAAGGAAAAGAAAAATCAACAGAACCAGAGAGAAGAGAAATATTTTTTGAATTTTGTGTTTTAACATGTTTTCAATCATGGACATTTTTGAGATCAGAAGAAAAAGAAGAAAGAGATGAAAAGGATGAAAAATATGCCTCAGAGATAAAAGTTGGCCCTGTAGTTGAAGTATGAGGCTTAGAAGAACTACAACTATCAGTATGACCAACTATTCTTCTAAAAAATTGAGAGGAGTTAGAAGAATCCTTTTGCTTCCCCTTCAGAACCAATTTAGGTGAAAAACCAGGGAAATCTCTTTCTCAACAACCAGAATCCAAAGAACAGAGAGGAAATTCAATCTTCCTTCAGTCATCATCAGGAAGAAGAATTCTCTCCCCAACTTGATCAGAAAACATCAGGGTGGCTCCAAAGTCTATTAAGAAAGGACGACCCAAAATCATAGGACCTTCCAAACGAGTGATCCAAAAGTGACAGGTTCCAGCAATATTTCAACCAATTTGAACTGGCACATCCTCAGCCATACCCACCAACTCATAAGATTGATTCCCAATTCCATAAACCGCAGAGTTGAAGCTGACCCTTGGACTGAGATTAAGCTTGCAGGCCATTGCATCCAAAATTAAGTTTAGTTGGGACCCAGAATCAACAAGTAGAGAAACCGTTTTGGATGAGTCACCTAGAGAGCATGGTAAAAATCCAAGAGGACAAGAATGAAGATTTGAATTAGAAGGAGGATCTGTTCCACCGGAGTCTTTGATCAAGGTTCCAGAGGAAAATTTCAATTTGTCAGGACCAATCTCCACACGTTGCCAAGAAACCCATTTCTTCATGCCTTCAGCCACAGATGGTGAGATGGAAAGGAGTTCAGCCACGGTTAGATCAGGGATTTTAAGATCAGAGATTTTCTTTAATACCCCTTCCACAGCGTTGGGGTGGTCTTTGGAAATTCCCCTTTTGAATCAGACCTTGGGTTGAGTTGGAAGAGGAAGTTCAGGTGAGGGTGGAACTATAACTGGATCAGTTGGTGAAGGTGATTTGGATGGCAGAGGAGAAGGATCAGAGTATTCTGGGAGCCTATCCATGAGGGGTTCCTTTTCTACTTCCATGTCTTCTACCTCAGAAGAAGGAGGCTCCGGTGAAGATTGAAGTTTGACCGGTTTTTGAAGAATTGGGGATGGAACAGGAGGAGCTTTATGAGGTCTGGGTTGCTCATGTTGTTTCCTAGCTGGATCAGATTGATAAGTTCCAGAAAAGCTGGAAGAAGAGACAGCAGGAGGATAAAAAGGTTGAAGGGTTCCACAAGCAGATCAAAAATCCAAATAGGCCAAGGATGCCTTCTTGGGAGCAGGAGGCTGGAAAGAGGCCACAACATGACAAATTGGACAAGATGAATCAAAAGGGATAAGTGCACCATTAGGAAGAAAGAAGTTACCCCCTTTCTGTTCCACTAAAATTTCCTCCTTGTCCTTCTGGAGTTCAGGACAGCAACCAGTTCCATGACCTTCTCTGTGGCAATTATAGCAAACTATGGTTGACCTAGGAACAGAGTTGGAGGGTTTGGGGACAACCAGAGAGGAGAGTTTCTGATCTATTTTATTCTCAAAAGCTTGCAGGAGTTTAATGACCTTATTGATAGTTGGTGTTTCTTGGTGGATCTGAGGATTTAGTTAAGGTCTGCAATTGGCTTCCATCTTATTCATGATTTTGTTAGATGCTTGAAAAGATGGGGCAAGGACTGGTTCAGTGATTCTAGGTTTTTCAAAGGTGAGAGCTGTTTGACCTTTCATCAATTTATCCACAGTATTCCTAAGAACCATGAAATCAGGGAGCTTGCACAGATTATCTCTTGTGGTGATCATGGATCCGGATTTCACCAATTCATCCTTAATTCTTTCCTGCACTCCTGGAGAGAAAGACTGAAAAAATTCCACTCAAATTTTGTCCAACGTATCAATGTGATTGTTTTGGATAAGATAGGATTGGATAGGGTCCCAAGATTTTCTGAAAGCTTGATAATCAGAGGCTGAGGAGATACCACCGTTGGAGGTCCATTGGGAGACTAGGGCATCCATATCTTGGAGAGTGAACCTAGCTATATCAATTTTGCCCCAATAGGCAATCATTGCCTCCTTAAGAAGTTCCCAGTCATGGGATTCAAATCCATCAAATGATTCAATCACTTCCATGACTTCATCAGAGGAGATAAAGAATTGCAGTTGATAAGCCATGTCATATTTGCTGGCACCGTCCACTTCAGCAGCCATCTCGTAGGAATTCAGGAACCATTCAAATTTTGTACCATTAAAGCATAAGTTCTTGTTCTGAGGTTTGATCTTGATCATCTTGGCCCAAACAGGGGTAGAAGAGGTACCAATAGGTTCCATTTTGCCAAAAGATTTCCTAAGGGATCCAAAGAACAGATTTCCAAAGTGGCTCACGAGTGTGGCAAGGGTAGGGTTTTCAAAAAACAACTAGGATCAAACCCCTTGATGGTGCACAATTGGAAGGACTTAATTCTGGAACAAGTTGCCTCCACGTATCAGATCTAGATGATAAAAGAAAAAAGAGAAAAACAGAAGAAGAGAAAAAGATTGGATTTCCAAGTTGATTCCACAAATTGTGGCACTTTAAATACCAAGGTTGCTGGTTTGATCCTGGCCCGGGGGACCAAATGTAAGACTCCAGACGGCGCAGGGCGTTGGCAGTTCTGTGGAGGGGATAGGTGCTTTTTTTAGGCTGCCCTCCTGAGTGTTACAAAAATATTTAAATGTAACCAAGATTGAAGTCCAGAACCTGGTAAACGGGGAACCAAAAGTAAGAGGATAAAGATTTTAGCGGTTGGTAGCTGGGAGACAACACTATCTGAGGCAAGATGATGTTGGGTAACACTTGAATTGAAGGAGTCAAGGATTGTTCAGAGTTCAACAAGACAAGGCAATTTTAAGTGACAACGCCCACAAGCTAATAGCTTTGGTCATCAGCAGGAGCTTAGGAAAGATCAACTCAATTCCAAACAACCTCCAGGTTCTCAATGAACCTACCCAACTCTCCGCAATCAAGCGCTTGAAGGGTACCAGATATATCTGGTTTGCTGCACAAGACAAAGCTAATTGTTTGAAGAGGCTTCAGAAGCAAAAAAATAACTGATTCAAACAAGAATAACCCAAAAATTCTCAAGGGACTCAAGAGTAGCGTGGCCAAATTCAATTTCAAAAGAAGGGAAGGGAGGTTTAACACTCCAGGTTTTAGGCTTCATAAAACCTCTTCAGTCAAACGTGACTGGTTCCAGAAAGATAATCAAAGGGTGATCAGGACCAGTATGATTGGATAAAGGGGCTCAGGAGTGGTGTAACACACTCAAGAATTTGATCAGACAAATTCTTCTTCAACCAGAAAAGCTATTGGTTGGTGATAAGGATCAAGGATCAAGGGTTTGAGTATGGAGGCTCAAGGATCAAATGTTTGAGTATGGAGGCTCAAGGATCAAGGGGTATTCTGATTTCCTGCTGGATGATTCAATGATGGATGATTTGATAAGGCAGGGGAGAGCCCCTCCTTATATGGGCAGGAGGCCCTGTTAGACTATGTACAACGGATTCTACAAATAGAGCGGAAAAAGAAAGAAAATCAGGTGATCACTTGCGTCCGTCCGTGGATGGGCGCGCGCAACAATACGGGAATCACCCACCCCTTGTCCAAAGCCGGATGGGGTGGGAAAGGAAAATGAACCAGACTGCCGCAGATGTCTGCGGGCGGTAGTCAACAATCTCCACCCCCACCCGGAGATGGAAAGGGGGTGGGAGAGTCCCAGGAAGGACAATGGATGAAGTTTTTGAGAGCGCGGATGGGCAGATAAGAGATTGGCTTGAGGCCATTGAGTAAATCCTGACGGGCTGGAGATTGGAAACTGATAGATTGAGTGAGGTGGGAGATTGAGGGATCCAAGGATTGGACAAGCATGTGGAGGTGCGGTTGGGATGGGTTTGGTAAGTCATGCATGAGCGCCGCGCAACAATAACAATGAGGATGAGCAAGGCGCAACGGGCGGATAGGAGATTGGGACGCGCAAGGATAATTTTTTTTCCCAAGGTGTCCAAAATGGTGCACCACAACATTTGCTGCAAAATACCAATAATGACAAATTGAATGTGACAACAGGCTGGGAGGAGACATGCAGAACTGCCTCAACAAAGATCTGTGAAGCTGTCTGGTTGGTAAATTCCAAAGGGCATTTCCAAGCAGGGCCAAATGATGCTTGATTGGGGATATAAGGGAGAAGGAGACTTGACAGGGGAAGTGGTAAGGAGGCCACAGGTTGATCTAGGGTTGGGATTCTGACAACAAGTTTGCCATCTTGGCAAAGAAGGGAGACCCAATGAGTTGATGGGTTGGAAATGAGATAGGGAAGAACAGTTTCAGGAATCAAGGTGAGGGTGGTTTTGAGGAGGCCAAGACATTTAGCAGTGAAGGAAGCCATGGATAAGGTTTGATGAAGTAATGTGATGAGTAATGGATTTAATAGACAGATTGATGGAATATGTGGGATATTGTGAGAAGAGCAATGATTGTGAGGGGGGAAAAAAGCATGTGAAGGTGAGTACTTAAATCTTTGAGCTGACCAGGAGGTGGCTCTGTGGTAGGGATTTGTGTCGACACATGGCATAGTCTAATGCAGATGATGTACACCATTGTTGAACAAACTATAAACAGTTCTTGAAATGAGTGGCATATGACGTCATTACATTCAGGTTTATGCAAATTCTCATTGTGGAAGTATGCATATGGGTGGGAGGGTTGAGGTCTCACTTGTGTCAATTGTGGTAAATGGTCTGGCACAGATTGATTTGAGAGGGTCTGAAATCAACTTGTGTTCTGGGTGGCAAGCTTAAAGCTCCATTTTTGAAAGATCTACATGGAATGAATGGAAAAGGATGCTGGTGAAGGAATCCAAAATGGAGTTGTACGCTGGGCGGCAAGCGTACAACTCCTGAAAGGACCATGGAGCATAGGACATAATGAGGTTGTGCAATCCCATGGCCAAGTTCCACCTTGGCTTTTGAGTGCTACACAAGGGTGTGGGCATACAATAAGCTGTGGATCAAAACTGGCTTGATATGCCCACACCCTTGTGAAGGAACCCAAAATGGAGTTTTATGCTGGGCGGAAAGCGTACAACTCCTGAAAGGACCATGGTGCATAGGACATAATGAGGTTGTGCAATCCCATGGCCAAGGTCCAGCTTGGCTTTTGAGTGCTACACAAGGGTGTGGGCATAAAATAAGGTGTGGATCATAACTGGCTTGATATGCCCAAAGCCTTGTGAAGGAACATAACATGGAGTTGTATGCTGGGTGGCCAGCGTACAACTCCTGAAAGGACCATGGAGCATAGGACATAAAGAGGTTGTGCATGTGGGTGGCCAAGGTCCAGCTTGGCGTTTGAGTGCTACAAAAGGGTGTGGGAATAAAATTCAGCAACCATTGGTTTGCATGCTAATGATTGATGACCATTGGAGCAAGCTAATGGTTGGCAACCATTGGGGAAAGCTAATTGTTGGCAACCATTGGGGCAAGCTAATGGTTGGCCACCATTGGGGCAAGATAATGGTTGGCAACCATTGGCGCAAGCTAATGGCCAGTGACCATGTTGGCAACCATTGGGGCAAGCTAATGGTCAGCAACCATTGGGTTGCACACTAATGATTGATGAACATTGGAGCAAGCTAATGGTTGGAAACCATTGGGGAAAGCTAATGGTCAGCAACCATTGGGTTGCACACTAATGATTGATGAACATTGGAGCAAGCTAATGGTTGGCAACCATTGGGGCAAGCTAATGATTGGCAACCATTGGGGCAAGCTAATTGTTGGCAACCATTGGAGCAAGCTAATGGTCAGTGACCATGTTGGCAACCATTGGGGCAAGCTAATGGTTGGCAACCATTGTGGCAAGCTAATGGTTGGCAACCATTTTGGCAAGCTAATGGTTGGCAACCATTGGGGCAAGCTAATGGTTGGTGACCATTGGGGCAAACTAATGGTCAGAAACCATTGGGTTGCACGCTAATGATTGATGACCATTGTAGCAAGCTAATGTTTGGCAACCATTGGGTTGCACGCTAATGATTGATGACCATTGGAGCAAGCTAATGGTTGGGGAACATTGGGGAAAGCTAATGGTTGGCAACCATTGGGGCAAGCTAATGGTCAGCAACCATTGGGGCAAGCTAATGGTTGGAAACCATTGCTGCAAGCTAATGGCCAGCAACCATGAGGGGAAAGCTAATGGTCAGCAACCATTGGGGCACGCTAATGGTTGGCAACCATTGGGGCATGCTAATGGTTGGTGATCATTGGGGCATGCTAATGGTTGGCAAGCATTGGGGCAAGCGAATGGTTGGCAACCATTAGGGAAGGCTAATGGTTGGAAACCATTGGGGCAAGCTAATGGTCAGCAACCATTGGGGCAAGCTCAGCCTAAGCTAATGAACAGCAACCATGAGGCTAAGGTAATGGATGGCAACCATTGAGGGTGAGTCACCCCTCAATGCATAAATGCATATGAGGTAGTGTATAAGGTGTGGGTGGATAGTGCACCCAATTGAAGAATCAATCCCTCCATCCATCCATCCATCCCTCCATCATTTGATCCATCCATCCATCCATCCATCCCTCCATCATTTGATCCATCCATCCATCCATCCATCCATCCATCCATACCATCCATCAATCCATAGCATCTATCCATCCATACCATCACCACAAGACTTCTCCACTATGTCTACATCACCTGCACACAGCAAACCCACACCCTCAATTCCCTCTGCCCAGCCCACTGAGCCCAATGGAGATCAACCAACTGCTGATCCAGTACACACCAAACCCCCACCCTCAATTCTGTCTGCCCAGCCCACTGAGCCCACTGGAGATCAACCAACTGCTGATTGCCCAGCAATCATCACTCCAGACCGTTAGTCCTCTTTTCACTTTGTCATGTTTGCCTCAACTAATGACCAGACCTCCCTTAGCCACTCTTCCACCACCCCCACCATTGGTTGTGTCAGCTGGCTACTATTCAGAACCAACTGACTAAAGCCTAAAAACAAATAAAATATAAATTAATAATAAACAAATACGGAAATAATAAAATAAAATAAAATTAAGGAATAAAACCTTAAGTTGTAAGAAATCCAAGAATATTATAAAAACAAATGGATTTGTGGAGCCAATTCAGGTAGGGTCACCCACTGGCACCACCCCCAAAATCCCACTCCTTCAGGTAGAACCATGGTTCACCTGTGCACCCTCCCATCACATCCGCAGGTATAGATTTCTGACCAAAAATTTGGTCAGAAACCCATAATTGTGTTTAGTTTAGGAGTTATGGAAAAAAACTGGTTTTGTCCATAACCCCGCGCGCAGCCGCGGGTCATTTTTTTGCAGCTAGGCGCGCAGCTCTTAGGAGCCACGGCACAACCAGCCCCGCGAGTAGTTGAGCAACTACCTTGCGCAGGACCAAAGAGGTTGCAGACAGGCAGTGGCCCCGCGAGTAGTTGCCCGACTACCTCGCACAGGCTCTAGGCGGCAGCTACCAACCAGCCTCGCGGTTAGTTGAGCGACCAGCCTTGCGGGTAGTTGAGCGACTACCACGCAAGGTAGTTGCAGCTTACCAGCCCGCGGGTAGCCAAGCAACCACCTCACGCGGCTGCCGCTACCTATTGCCGGCCCCGCAAGTAGTCGACCGACTACCCTGCGCGGGCCCCTAGTGACCAACCAAGCCACCGCGCAAAGTGACTGGCCGGCTCACTGGCCAGCCCTCCCATCTCCCAAAACGGGAACCAGGCTGTGGGGTACCTCCAATACACCCCATAGCCCTGTTCCACATCACATGGGGGCCAGAGAGCGCAACCATGTGGTGGGGAATAGTATGAAAGGGGATAAAAAACCCAAAAATCCGGAAAAATGGGCCCTGCACCCTTTTTGGAACTATACCAAAGGGTTGTCAGGGCCTCTGTAAAAGGGCCTGTACGGAATATTTGTACCTAAAAAGGTATCTGTGAGTTACTGTAACACCCTGAGAGTGTGTACTGAGCATAAACAGGGGCCTAGCTTTGTGCTAGATGGATCAAAAGACACCAGGAATACATACAACACTCTCCATACCCCTTATAATTAAAACTGTACGTAACTAGTCACAACTAGGGGTGTACTGTCCAATTAAGGAACTGTAAGACACCCCAATATGAGAAGAAGAGCCTCAGACTCAAAATGTCCTTGCAGAATAAGGTCCCCATAGCCTGTGTTCAAGCCCCTGGCCTCAGCAAGCCATGGCTTATATTTATAAATATTAATTGAATACAACCTCTTTGGTCAATACAGTGAGGTCATTAAGGGCACAGAAAGGTGTATCAAGCCCAAAGCATGATGACATAGGCCTTCCTGTACCTCTGTAGTGACTAGAACAGGTCCACACAAACACACTGATGGCTCCCTGGCCTCAGCACTAGCCTGAGTCACCCTCCTTTGGCTGGAAAAAGGACTGTACCATGAGGGGACCCAAACAATATAAATAAAGGCCCTTCCCCCAGCCATTTCTAACAGATGGATCCAGTTATATAGTCATTATTGCTTCAGATATTTTTTTCCTCAAGCAATCAAACCCTTATAAGAAATACGTGTGTGATCCTGGACCACTTTCTGATAAAATTGTAGACCACAATTCTTGAATCCCTGTTTTTTTGGCCAAATTGAACAACCAACAATTCAGCCTGCCCCAGTACCAACTTCCAGCACCCTAAATCCTTGAATATTGGCCCATTCATCAAGAATAAGTCCGGATCTAGACCTAGTAAGTGATCCTGCTGACTTATACCCCTTTTTTGTAGGTTTTGCATAACCTATGCCCCAAGTAAATTACACACACCCTTCTTGAAAGGAATCCTTGTCAACCCCACAGGCACCACAATTGCTCCTATGTTGTCCTTAAAAGACATATACCTGTGTTCTGGAGGGCTCAACAACCCCATTAAGGTCTTGGCCCCTCCATTTAAATTTATTTTATAAATATATATATAAATTTAACCCTTTTAGCCAAATCATATACCTGGCATTTTATCTTATTTTTGATCCAAACTTTCTATCACCTCTAGTAGCTAGAAGGAGTGAGGTCCTTGGCATCTAGTAGGCTGACAGGTTGAATTTTTTGGCATGGAATCATCATCAAGCTGCCATGCTGCACCCCCACCCCCACCCCCAGCCCAAACCGGTGACTTGATGAGCACACAGGAAGCCTTGGTTGTCTCAAAGTCTAACTTCCTTGCTAATAGCAAGCAGCAAATGGCAAAGCTCCTTAAAATGGCCAATGACAAATCACTGCCATTATCAGTGCAAGACATGGCGTTCAAGGCCTGTAAGGGTCTTCAAGATGAAATGGCCTGTGAGTTGAAACACTTGAATGCTAGTCTAATCCCTGGCTGATTCTCATTGTGTCCTTCACCAGTGGTTGAAAACAGTGATGACCTCCGTCCTTAGGAGGAGGTTCAGATTGGGTCAGGGAAACTTCTTGCCAAAAGACATGCTGCAACTGCCGCTGCCAATCCCAAAAAGAAGAAGCATAAATTTGCGCCCTTGATGGAAAGTGATGAAGAGGAAAGTACCCCGGGCCCCGCTACTCTGCCCACACAAGCTGCTCCAAATGAAGTGCCCTCCAAAGAATCCCAAAATCCACTCTTTACCCCTGAAGTCCCAGAAGAGCAGGCCTCCATCATCACTCCCCTTGAACCCAATGCTGCACCAATGGTAACAGACTCCCAACCCACCAAGGGGACTACCCCCCCCTCTGCCGCTGATCCTGCAAATGAACCTGGTAAGTCACTTCCATCACATCCATCCAAATACCTTCCCTGATTGCCAATCACTTTAGCTCCCTCCATAGATTCACCTACACTGTTCAAAAAATACCCGGCTGAACTCCAAGAAGCCATTCAACCCTTTGCAAATGGCATCATTGACTCAAAGTGCTACAAGAGTGCTGTTGAGGCAGCAGTGCACCTCTTTGGATTACGTGCAAAAGACCACAAAGAATGGGGATCTTACCCTCAATTGCTATCTCACACAATCCGTTTCAACACCATCAGTGCTGGTATTAAGGAATGGATCAATCAATTGGCTACAAGTGGTAAGCTTGATTCCACTGGGATCTTTTGCCCTCACAGTAGCCAATCTCTCCTCATTCCTACAGATGCAAATCCCTTCCCACCTTGCACATCTGAGCCATATTACATGCCAGATGTATTTTCTCTGCCTCTTCTACCCGGGTCACCACCCCCACCAGCCACAACCATAGGGTCTAAGCTGCACAATCTCTGGATCCACCTTACTCACCCTCCAGAGTTTTCACAGGTTAGATGGGCACAATTATGGTTCCAATAAGATGATCAATGTGAGATAAGAGGATTTCTTATTTATATTCCTACCCTCCTCCTTCATCATTCCCCGATTGTAAACATTTGACAACTGAGGATTTGTCTGTCCAATTCATTGGAAACTAATACAATGCATGATGACAATTTTAATATGCAAGATTCTGTTGTTACAAATATTACATCTACCAGCCTCACATATAATCTCCATTTCATCATCCCTTAGGCCCCGTTCTTGTCCACACAAAGTGTCATATGGTTGGTTTTTGGTGTCCACTCGTCCATGTTTCCTCAAATGATGCTTGTTGATACTTGCTAAGGTTTCAAGTCACCCATAGGCCAAACACCATGGGTAATTTCATGTTGAAATCCATCCCTGCACATTCCACAATCAGTTTTGACCTTGTCCTCATATCAGCTAAAAGGGAAACTCACTACTCATTCCAGGGAAACCAAAGTCATTGTCTTGCCTGGATAACCAAATGTCCCTGCAAAATTTTCCAAAACAGCCACATGCCCCACTATCTCCTTTCCCGTCATCACCACAGTCTCCCTCAGATCTGTTGAGACCACTTGCACATTCAAGTTGGGGTGGGCTGTGTATGGATCTTTGGCATCTTCTGCATGTGCATCTTGAAATAACTGAATCACAAACCAAACATCCCCACCTTCTGATTGCACAAAGGGCTTGGTGATTTGACCAAATTAACAGAGTTCATCCCGCATGATCTCCACATAGGAATTGGAGTGATTTTTACCTTGATCCAGCCGTTTCACTGTAAATCTTTTATGATTTTTCAAGGTACCATTGATTTTGTGCACATTTTAATTGAGAGACACATCCTGTTGCAGACCCAATCTTGCAACCTCTTGTATCCATAAGCAATGGATTTCCGGGTCTAATGGGGTGAGGCTGAAGCAGGGATTTGAGTTTTATTGTCCCTTGTTAATTACCTTGGACTGGATCAATAAACTTGAATATTGACTCCTTGATATACATGTATTCATGATTGTACCATGTATATCACCTGTAATAAATTCATTTATTATTTGCTTTGTTTGCCCAGTAAAAAGGACAGTGTACAGCATGATTCTTAGTGAGCTCACCTGTGCAATTGTTCTTTGGTATCCTTCCCAAGATACCATTCAACCTTTCATGAGCCCAGGCTGCCGTGGCCATTGGTGGACCAAACCTTTTGGTCACTTCCGGGTAATGCTGATTAATGTGCACATTGGGTTTACTCCTTTGTTGTGGCCATCCAGTCCTTAGTGTTTGATGGTATTCCAGCATTAGTTGTTCAACCTCCATGATATCTTGGTTTGAAATATGATGCTTCATTAACATTTTGGTTATGTAAATGAGAAGCACTGTTGAGTCCTTCAATATTTTTATTGATCCAATGTGATCAATACCAGGTCTATGCTTACCAATCCACAAAGGAATCATAGCAAGGGGATAGTAAACCATGTAGGGTGTCAGCCACTCTGCGGCCTTGAGGGATCCTGCACCATGAAATCCAACATTCTTTGGTACCCTTGTCATCCATGATGGCACCTTTGTGTCCTGAATCACCTGTTGGATGCGCCTCAAATCATGAAGCATTAATCAAGGCCCTTGGATGGATGATTCCACTTGAGCTGCTTTCCCTCTGTAATAATCCTTGTTCACTGGACTGCTTCCCTCACCCCCCATCAGCTTCAGAGTACTTGTGTGGCTTCCTTGACTGGCTATACTTTGTGAACTTCCCAAGCTCCCAATAATTCTACTTCTTAAAGAATACAAGTGAGTACTAGTATATTCAGAAGATGGTTGAGATTTCTTTCTTTTCTGTGAGGCTGATGATGATTTACCAGCCTGTGAAGATCTCAATTCATATTGTCTGGATTGACTTGTTGAGCTTTCTTCCATTATTTGTGTAAGTGCTCTCAGATTGCTGGCATTAAGCCATCTCTTGGGACTTCTCTGGTTGTGATCACCCTCCTCTGATTGATCTTCAGGAGACTTCCTTCTCTTCCCCTTTCCAATGATGCTTTCCAATCCAGTTTTCTCTCCTCTTTTCTTCTCTTGGATTTTTTCCTTCCCCAATTCTTCTCCAGCTAGAGCAATGTTAAGATAACTCATGCTATGATCCTTGAGATTTCCCAAAATCCACCCATGTATGAGCTCTATTGCTGAATATTCTATTGGTCCCCAATATGGAAGCCTGTTCAAACAGCTTGCTCTGACCCCCTTCTCCTTGGTAATTTGATCTTGCTCCCATGATTTCTGAATTCCTCTCACTTCTAGGCATTCTTCATGTGCTTGGCATTTCTCCTTGGCTGGAACTCCTTGACATTTGGATCATTGATCTTGTCCTTTGTAATTTGACAATATGAGCAGAACATGAATGAAGAATGACCAGAGAATCCTGCCACCTTGTGCATAGCTGGCAAATCCCCAATCAATGGGAACAGTGCAAAAAATATCTCCCTACCTTGAGGAAACTGGCTGGTTTCAGAAAACCATACTCCTTCCCAGAGGTCTTTGATTTCATCAACCAATGGATCTAGAATGTGGTTGATTTCTTCCACTTTGGGTTCCTTGGGCCCAGGGATAATACCAAAAAGGAAAACATTCTCTATCTTGTAACGTTCTGCTAGTGGAATGTTGAGACAGATCAAGATCACTGCTCCCAATGAGATTGATTTTTGCCCAACCTTATTTCCAAATGGGTTGAACCAATACACATAGAGACTGAAGACAAGTTGCCCTGGTTGTTGGGTAAATTTCCTCTTCTTGTCTGCGCCTCCAACAAAGTTGCGCCAAACTGAGCCATCCCAAACATTGCTCAACACATTTGAATTGGGGTTTTTATGATGAAGATTGCTTTCAATGAGCTTTTCAAAATATGCAAACCATAATTTTCTACCAAGCCAGGCCTTCAATCTTTGATAATGAAATTTTCAAGCTGGTTTGATTGGTCTGCTTTGTTTCCCACTTGTCTTCATCAGCAATTCTGTTTCACAGTACATGCCCTGCTCATTACAAGTTTGGCCCAAAAAGATTTTGCTAGTGGAATTGAACTTGGAAGTACATTTCTTGACAATTGATGCTTGGTTGTCCAATTTGTCTGGGATTGGATACAGCTTGAAGCATTCTGGACAGCATATCCTTGTTTCCAGGTTGGGCTCAAAACCTAGCCTTTGAATTAGAGTGACTTTGCTTTGAGGTATTGCCTTCATGATGTTATTTGAATCAAAATTGAATTCCCTCCCCAGATTCTTAATCTTCTCCCACTCTGTCTTCAAGAAATCTGTGATTTCCAAGTCACTAAGTTGATGAACAAGGCACATTTTTGCGGCTTGGAGAAGCACAAGCAGACTGTGCCTTGGGACTAGATGAAAAGAGTTATACTTGAGGTGTTGAGAATTGAACCAGTGCCCTCCCTGGTGAAGTGGAATCTGAATCTGCTCTTTTCTTTCATTCCTTGCTGGATTGTTGGAAACCTGAAAATCATTATAGCAGGCAAATCAGAAGATCAGCACATGAATGTACAGTGTTAACTATTTTCCCATCCCTCCTCTCCACTTACATGATTGCTCCCTTTTAATGACAATATATCTTTTGTGACTTGCAGGGCCTGATTGAGTCTGCTTATAGCCGCCTGATTTTTCTTGAAGGCAGAGGAAGAAAAAGCCATTCCTATCTTTTTTTTTCCATCTTCATCTTCATATGTGCCCTCACCACATTTGAATTCCAGACATTGGCATATCTTCCATTTGGCTGTCTTCATATCAATTGATGGATGGATGGATGGATGGATGGATGGATGGATGGATGGATGGATGGATGGATGGATGGATGGATGGATGGATGGATGGATGGATGGATGGATGGATGGATGGATGGATGGATGGATGGATGGATGGATGGATGGATGGATGGATGGATGGATGGATGGATTTATCAAATGATAAAGTTATTCATCAATTGGGTGCTGAGTGCACTAACCACCCACATCTTATACACTACCTGGTATGCATATATGCATTGAGGAGTGACTCACTATCAATGGTCACCATCAATTACCTTAGCCTCATGGTTATTTTCCATTAGTTTAGGCTGAGCTTGCCCCAATGGTTGGTGACCATGAGCTTGCCCCAATGGTTGCTGACCATTAGCTTGCACCAATGGTTACCAACATGGTCACTGACCATTAGCTTGCCCCAATGGTTTCCCCAATGGTTGCTGACCATGAGCCTGCTGCAATGGTGGCTGTCCATTGGCAAAATTCCACCTTTTTTAACATTCAAGTCATCATCCCCCTGTGCTTTGCAATTATTGAATGCTGACCATGCTCTCCTACTTTGATAATCATGCAGTGCAAACAACAAACAACCCATCATGGTACAATACATCTTGAATGGAGACCCATCAAAAAACCCCAGACTCTTCAATCAAGCTGTTTCCAGCAGTGTCCCTGGCTCCAACTCCCACTTCTCTCAATGTCTGTCATCCTACTGTAGAGTTGTGATGAATATCACCAAGTCAACAGATACTCACTGGCAACAAATCCCCAATTCCCTACAACAATCCCAGGTTCAATCACTGCCATCATCTTGCATTCATCAACAGATTCACTCCACTACCTCTCTAGTCCCATCCAAGTCTTCATGTCTACTACATGGCATATCAACCCTAGCAAGAGAGGTTTTACTTCAAGACCTTGCACAAATCAACTTTCCTTGCTGTGGTTTCAATTGGTCTGAGCCTTGTTAATTGCATTGGAACCAGTTGTTTATGGGACTCATCATTAAATATTGGAACCATGCCCATGTACATGGTGCATTTTGAAGCTACCCATTCAACTCAGTGCATAACAACAAATTCAACCTTACCATTGTCCTCAAGAGGTGTTTCATGGGCAGGAGATCCAATATTAAGTCTGGAAAATATCTTTCAGAAGCCCATGCAGCAAAACAAAATCAGAAAAGAAAATCCAGATGGCGCAAACAAGTAAGCAATTACTCCCTATCATCCCATGGTATTTTTTACCCCATTTTTTCACATAGTTTTTCCTCTCTTCCTACAGCTCTCAAATCAACAAACAGAGATCTTGGAATCACTTGGATTACCAGAAAATCATTCCAGTATATTCAGTGAAACACAATGTTGCTCTGACACTGAGGTCTCCAATGAAAAGGTCTTCCAGAAGGTCCAGTTCTAATGGCAATCTCAAGGTTTCTCCGCCCTTGGTCACCAAATAGATAAAACATTTGACAACATGAAAGCTGAGAAACTTGGTAGACGGTACAAATGTGGTCATTCAATGTGGATGATGAGGAAACCTTCCCATCTCCAAGAAAAATGCACAAAGGTTCCAACAAGACTCCCCAGAAACTGTTATCATCCTGATTTGATTTCTTCCCTTTCTCCAGAGGGCAAACAGCTTTTGGATATGCAGCCTCCAATTGAAATAGCCTTCATAATGTCTAAACTCATACCTTAAATTATTTTTAGATCTAAAGTCATGTTTCAATATTGATTCTTGTGATAGTAGAATGTTCAACTCTCACTACTTTGATCCATAGACTCTTGCAAGGATATCCTACTTGAAATATTTTTTTCATCAGACATACCTGTGTTGTAAAATCACATAAATATCATTAAATCTTGGTCATGTCCAAAGTGTTTTAATTATCTTCCCCTGCATCAAAATACACTCTACATTGTGAAATTATTATCAACATAACTGTACCGATACCATTGACATAAAAGCTCTTTCATGCAATGATTTGATGTGGTACATACCTTTGACATATAAAACTGCTTTTGGAAACCATGCACATGTATGTGTACACAATGGGGCCACTTTTGGCCGTTGAGGACCGCAGAGACAATGACAAGGGTTGATTCAATGGTGTGCGTATTGACCGCCTGACATTTTGACAACTGGGTTGGCCAACGGTCAACCGACCAACAAATGATGGTTGACCAACCCATGCATCAATCCACCAGTTGCCTGGTTGGTGACGGGTGGTCAGAGTTGTTGTAACGGCAATTTGCCCCTGAGGTTGAATCACCAGCAGGGGCAGCTGTCAGTGACTTGCCTTTGGGGTTGAGACCACATCACCTCACCCCTGCGGTTGATTCACCAGCTGGACACACAGGGTGGATCCATGTGACGTCATGGTTTCTGACCCATGACATCAGCTGTTTACCGGTTGACTATTGATTGGCTCAGATGATGATCATCATCATTGCTCTCACTCACTCCACCTCTCTTGATCCATCCCACCACAGTGGACTGCTACTACTACTTCCCTCTCTCTAGACCAACCAAGACCTGACCATCCTATTCCCTCCTTCCCTCCTCATCCATCCATCCATCCATCCATCGAACACCCCCCTCTCTCTCTCCTTTGAATCTCCCTCTCACAGGTACCAGTCTCTTCTTGGGTACCACTCAATCACTTGCCAACAATGGTGGCCCCCTTGGTCTCCTGATGTAATTCTTGGTCACGGGAACTGGTTGAGCAATTCATTTCCTACCAACTCCCCCTCTCTTCTTCCCTTCTCTGATCCACTGACACCACTCAATCATCACTCAGATTACTACCACCAGTTGTTTGGAATGTCATGGCCTCACTGGGTGAAATGAGTTGAGTACTTTTCCTCTGGCCCTCCCTCTTCCTTTGCTTGACTCCTCTGATCTCCTTCTCTCCTTTCTCTGCTACCAAGTCTCTCATTTGCCCATTGCAGGTGGTCATGTCACCCTCATCATCCATCCATAACACATTTCTGTTGTCTCCCTGCCATCATCAACAAATCAATCAATTCACACCTTCAATCTCATGCCTCTTCACACCCATTGAAAGCTGTGAACAACCTTGATTTGATTCAACAAATTGATTGCAATCAACAGTACTGGGGAGCTTGAGGGTATCAATTTTAAACACCAATTGTTTTACAATCCCCAACCCATGAGAAAACCTGACAAAAGTTTCTTTTTTTTTAAAAAATTTTTGTAAATTTCTTTCTATTTCATTGTTAAAATACAACTGTAAAATTTTCTCACAAAAAAAAAATCATGTAATAATATTTATGACAGATTGAAACATTAGCAATTAAAATAAAATAAATATAAATGATTTATTTGATCTGGCAAGCCCCCTGTACCAACAATGGAAACCAAAAAAAAAAGGTCAAATAATTGTTGAGAATGACAATGATTCAACCCACAAGGACCTTTTGACCCTTGAGTCAAATTGCTGTCAGATCAACCTTGAAAGCAATTTGACAAGGGCCCAACCCCGCGGAGGTGGAATTGGCTTCAAGCCGTTAGCAAGCCCTTGACCACGCTCAATGTTTTGGAACACAAACTTTATTTTGACAGGCACACCACTAAGGGAGTGCTGTAGAACCAGTGATGGACAAGCTGGGGGCTCAACAGCAAGTTGGCCCCGTGGTGTATGTGTATGGTCTGTAAAGCATGTTTGGGTTCTGAGCCAAGTTTTTCCAAAATTTTCTAAAGCCCATGTGGCACTTAGCAAAGTTATCTTGGCACCTGGCAAAGCCTTCTTGGTGCATTGCCAATGTCCACTTGGCACCTGGCCAAATTGGTCTGGTGCCTGGCCAAGTTTATCTTGGTGAAGATCAAAGCTGGTTGCATTGACCCACCAATCACATGATCATACTTGAAAAAAAAAGGCTTGAAGTTGGGGGGAGGGAGGCTGGTCAATTTTGGTACAACCAGCATTGATTGGCATCAAGGGGAGCTTGATTATGTGCCAATTTTTAATCCCAAAAGCCCAACCTAATCAAGCTCTTTGGGCGCGAATCCAAGTCCCGCTAGGCACATGCCATGTCAAACCTGGATAGGCGCCCAGATGCGCTTTACACACCATATGTGTATATGGCCATGGGAGAGGCCTAAAACAACATTTGTCATCAAAAATATAAAACTTTGGGTTGCAATATACACCCCCATTTGCAAATTGATGGTGTATAAAGCCCATCTTCGGGCCTGGCAAAGTTCCAGGTTTTGTTTGTAAAGTGTGTGTGGTGCCCAAAAAAGCTAGCTTGGCACCCAGCCAAGTGATCTTGGTGCCCTTTCAAGTGCCAGTTGGCGCATCCCCAAATTGGCTTGGTGCCTTGCCAAGTTGGTTTGGGTGTCAATCAAAGCTGGTTGCACAACCAATTCTCAACTGTATTGTTTCTCTTTTTTTGACTCAAAAAGTTATTTTTTTACTTTTTACTTTAAATAGCTGTGCATAAATTAATAAAATGAATTTAAACAAGGTTGAAAAAAAAAACTTACCTTGTTGAATATGCTTTGTAAAACAGTCCCATGACTTTTTTCTACCCACTGCACTTTTCCCCCACATCATCCAATTTGTCCCTCAAGCAGGAGAAGATAAAAAAACATGAGAAAAAAAACAATAAAATATAAATATATATATTTCAGAGCACACCATACCAGGATGCATTTCCCAGCAGATACCACACATTTACTTTTCCCCCACATCATCCAATGAGTACCTCTTGCAGAAAAAGATAAAAAACCATGAGAAAAAATAAAAATAAAATAAAAATAAATAATAAAAAATAAATTTGAAAGAAATATCCAAAATCTGTAATCCAATTAAACTTGTGAGCTCAATTCTCAAAGGCACAAATAATGCTTATATCTATTTGGTCATATTATGAACTAAAATGTGGTTACTGATCACTAGGGTGTTATTTAAAACTATGTTCCTGCAAGAGAATTTTTATCCCCCTGGTTCAACAGGCAGTAAAATGATTACTGCAACCTGGTGGTTGAAAAATTGAATTCTTCACTCCAAAAGTGTGTTGGAGTTGGTGGCTCACTCCTCAGTTCATTTTCCCAATCTAGCAATTACATAGTTATGTAATTGGAGGTAGCATTTATGATGATTTGGAGGTTGAATGGGTTTTCCACTTTCCCCTGGAACTTGGTGGAGCAATGTGGGTCAACCTCCACTCATGGATGCTGTCCAGGACCAGAGGAGATTGAAGGTGTAGCAGGGTAAAGATATGTGGATGTAGAGTTGAGGGTGATGTGAAAACCTCTGTCAATGACAGAGGGGGGAGGTGAGATCAACTGAAGATACAAAAGAGATACTTCTTGAGATATAGCTTGGATACAGGTGAGATACAAATTGCCACCTGCATACGGGTGGCGCCCTATTTTTTGTGGTGTTGTCTTATTTTTGACACTCTTGGTACTTTGAATTATATTTAATAAAAAATACGTATAAGGGTTATTTAAGTATTTTTATATAATATTATTGACTTTTAGACTATCTACTATCCACAGGAACATTTATTACATATGTAGAATGTCTCTGTGTGGGTTGTAGCATGTTTACCCAGCACCTGAGCCTCTCAGGCCGCCTGTCACTCTGTCAACCCGTGGTCCCACAGCTGCGTACTTGTCAGAGGCCTGGGGCTGCGTACACAACCTTGATGGAGTGACAGGGCTGTATCTCAGCCACGCGCGGGTGCATTGGCTGCTGTGGCTGCGTGCAGGAATTGTGACAAAACACATTTCCATCCGTAACTCCTAAAATTTACACAACACCTCAATTCTGACTGAATTTTAGGTGTGAAACCTATATGGGAACATACGTGTGAAATATTTAATTGAACAAAAAGCTCAATAGTGGAGCCGTGGTATTTTGGTCTTTCTTTCCTTAATTATTTAAAAATATAAGGAGTTGGATTTCAAGGGTGGGGTCAGTGAGTGAACCTACCTAATAATAATTTTTATGGTTTTACTACTCCTTCTTAGGTTAATTATATTATTATTATTTTTTGTGTTATTTTTGTTACTTTTGCAGCTTTCTCTGCAATAGTAGCAAGCTGACATACATGAGAAGATCAATGCTATGATCTTGGGATATCCTGAACAAGGTCACCGCAAGCTGTTGAAGTACCTGATTTAGAAGACCGCAAATTATCAATAAAAGCCAAAACTTGAGCTAAAAGTCTTGCAATGAAGTAGAGGTTGGACAAAATTGACAGATAACTGCAGAGATCCTTTTTGATTTGAACAAGTTGAAAAGGAAATAAGCTGCAAAAGGGAATTTTACAGGCACCAAATAAGAAAAGACAAAAGATTGTAAGTCTTTTCTTTTGTGAAATGTTCATTTTTTTTGGTTTAATGAACTGATGATGATATCATGATAATGGTTAGTCAAAGTGTGCCGGATCAGAATCTGAATTTCATAGTTCAGAGGAAGAGAATGAAAGTGAATTAGCTTCACTTCATTTGGACTTGGAATCCCCTTCATAGGAAGAAGCTGTGCCGGAAGGGTCAACCAGAAGCTCATCTTTGGTGAGTATCAATTTCTTTAATGAGTTTAAGATCTTGTCTAATTAATTTTTGATTCTAGGAACCAAAAGTGAATTACCTCAATCAAATAACTGAGAACTTACATAAGTTCTTGGGGGAGGTTTGGGATCTGGTTTTTGATGGGAATTGTGTATTTAGAGTCATTGTAAAATCATTTGGGTATGATGAGCATGGATGGTTCAATTTATGAAAGGAATTGATTAAAAAATTGAGGAAAAATAAGAAATTCTATTCTAAGATCCTTGGTTGCATTAAAGACATTGAAAAGATAGAAAAATAATTGATGTTAATAACATTGATGAAAATATTCCTTCTTCAAAATGGCTTTCAAAGCTTGAAATGGGTCAAATAATAGCTGATACCTATTGAAGACCAATATGTTTCATTTCATTGGATTCATGTTGTACTTATACTCCTATGAAAATGGGTGTAAAACAAGCATCAGAACCAATATTCATTTCATTTGTTAATAATAACCATTGGGTCCAGCTTGTACTTAAGGGAGATGTGATTCCAATCCTGCCCATAGTTTCCAAACCACTTTCCATGATCTCTAAAAAATCCTCTGGTTGGGTTGATCACCTCAAAGATCAACTTGAGTTGAATTCTAATTTATAGACATCATTCAAATTTAATCATTTGGTTTTGGTCTAACATGCTGATCTTGTAATTCTATTAATATAAACAGTTATCACATTTTGAAAATAATTATGTTCAGTGTTTTGAGTTAACATCATTATTTTGAGTGTTTTAAATGAAAATTCATTGGTAAGTCACTTCAACTTGTGTTGGGCTGATCCCATCATAAGGGATATTTTTACTTCTTGTGATGGGATCAGCTTAACACAAGTTGAACTTATTTTTTTTTTGGTGTTTTTATTTTAGGGCTAGTCAAGTTGAACTTGTATTTTTTGGCACTTTTACTTTAGGGCTGCTCCATAGACTCTTTCATTGTTTATCTAATTTTTGGTGTTTTTACTTTAGGGCTAGTCAAGTTGAGCTTGTATTTTTTGATTTTTTTCTTTTTTAATTTTTTTTCAATTTTGATCAAAAAATGAACTGGTTTTTGATGTTTTGGTTGTCTTCAGTTTTTTTTGTTTTTTAATCATTTTTACTTATTTTTATTTTATTTTTTATTTTAACCAAAAAATCCACATTTTTTTATTTTTTGGTTGCTTTCTGTTTTTTTTTTTTGTATTTTTATTTAGTTTATTTAATTGTTTTTTTTATTTATTTTTGGCCCACAATGCTTGTAGTTGTGTGTGGTGCCACATAAAACCAAACCATTGTGTGGGGTCCACACAACTCAACTGAGTTGTGAATTTAACATTTCCCTGTTCTTTTTGAGAAAAAAATGATTTTTTTTGGATTTGGTGGTTGTGTTGGCCTCAAGCCACCACCTGGTCACTGGGGGACATGCCCTGGCTTCACAATATGCCCTCCCAAAAAAATACTTAAAAAACAAATTCAAAAAATCTAAAATTGTAATTTATGTAAAATTAATTACATAAATAAGGAAATATCAGATAATGACCAAATAATAGCTGCTTCAACTATAGATAAGTATCTCTAAAACCACTCACAACTTTAGGTGCACCACCTTCTGGAAGGTGCAACATTTTTTTTCATGGTTATCTATGTAAATATGAGTACATATTCACATATATATGTGCATGTGCACAGTAAACTGTAATTTGTAAAGACACATGGCAAAAAAAAATTAAATTCAGGAAAGGGAACCCAAAATGTTTGTAGATTTGATGGATAAATGTCACAATACTGGAACATCCACCAGCCTTGACCGAATCCTCTTTCCCCACCTAGATTGTATTCTGCATGTAGCAATGCTTTGGATGGTAAAGAATAATGATATATATTTAACCCCAAGTACTCAAGATTTTGATGTTGTTCAATCTCTCTTTGTGATCAAAGCTGATCATGATCAGCTTTCACCATGAAAAAACAATGATCACCTGATTACATGAGACATACAAGGGCACAAAGGGCCCCTTTTTCCTCAGGTATGTCCCTTGTAATCAAGTGATCATTGTTTTTTCATGGTGTTTGATCACAGAGAGGGACTGCATACCAAATTATGCCATGACATAGACTTTGGTCATCACCCAGAATCCAATTTTTTTAACCAACATTTGCTGATGCATTGCTCACTCTGAATATTCTAAAATACCTATCTACAATGGAATGAGGCCACAGCTTTCCCCCTTTCCTACAAATGGGGAAGATTGCTGCGGTGTGGACTGCCATTTACTCTGGGTGAGGTGAAAAGAGATCCCAGGGTGAAAGGAAAATTATATATTAAACTATGTACAAAATGTGTGACATTATGAGATTGGTGAAATTCCTGTCAAATCCTAAGGCTGACATAGTTATGTATGTTTTATTTCCCAACAAATTTTTATCTCACTCTTTATAATATGCATACAACATGCAGTTTTTATTGATTTTCAAGATTGGTATGAATTAAGCTATAACTATATAAAAGTATGTTGAATATTCACTTGTTATTCATACTACATAATGCATTTTTATTACACTAGGCTGAGACAAAGACAGCAGCCAGAAGGGTAGCAGACATTGGCAGATGCACAGTGATCACTACAGAGTTGACATCTGTCTCAACAATTACACCTTTGATAGATGGTAATAGTAGATTTATCTTTTTAAGAGCATCCACCACTGTCTCAACAAGATACTTGAGCACTTTGACAAGCTTTCAAGGAGCGCAAGGGTGGATAACTGTCAAAGCCTAATTTTGCACCCTTGTTGCAATAAATTGGGCCTCTGCAACAGCCATCAAGGAATTAGGGAGCCATTCTTCCGTGCATCCCTGCTTGATAAGGGTTGGGACCCCCCCCCCTCCAGAAGGCCACAAAAAACAGTTGTTGCATCATTTTAATTTTTTTAAAAAAAAAGAAAAGGAGAGAAAGGGGGGGGGGACGGGTGGATGATCCTGCAGTGGTTTGTGACACATAGCTATCGGTGATATCTCGGATTTCCCTTGCCGACATAATCATATATAACCTCCTCCTTGTGTTCCAACATATCTCACGTCGGGAGCTGGCAGCCGAAGGGTTTCACAAATGTGGGCGGGCATCAAGTGAGATCCCGCAGCAAGTCTCTTGTCGCACTAGATGAATTTGAATGTTGGCCTATCGCAAGCAATTCACCCAGGAGATTCAACCAAGAACTCTTCAAACCCCATCATCCCGGAATCCATCACCACATCTCGAATCACCCCGCCGAGTCTCCTCAATACGTGATACAACTCGATCATCCTCAGTATGAGTCTGCTGGACGACCTGTTCGGTGGTGACCAATCTCGTCCCGGAAAAACTGGATTTAGTTCGAGTCTGAGCCTAGATTTTTTTGAAACTCAAGCCATTCAATCACAAACAAGGACAACGATCGAGGATGTCAACGACGATCTCAAAGTTGAAGTCGAACTGTTGAGTGCTTGAAATGTTGTGGTCTGCTGCTCGTATCACCCTTGAAGTAGAGAATGCAAAACCACGATGCAAATTTTCTGGCTAGACTTCTGACCGTTGTGATGCTTCGTCACTTTTTCCTCTGTTTTCAAACGCTGATAACAAAAATCAAATCGTGAATATCAAACTTGGCGCCATTTTCGTTGGCTCATTATCTTCTTTAGTTACAAGAGTGCACTCGAAGCCGCCCAGCATGCTGTCAAGTTATTTGAATCAAATTCCAAACCATTTTTTAGACCCTCTGATTACTTCGCTGAAATGATAAAATCAGATTCTCACATGGAAAAGATTCGAATGAAACTGGTCGAAGAAGCTGAAGGTCTGAAAGCTTCAGAAGAGGCCAAGAAAAAGAGAGAGCTCAAAAAGTTTGGCAAGGCTAATCAAGTGGAAAATAAACTGCAGCGGGAAAAGGAAGCGAAGCGCGTCAAAGAGGGCGTTAAGGAATTACGAAAAAGTTTGTCGTATCTCCCTTGAGTATTTCCGAAATCGCCTGACAAACCCAGCGTGACTGATTGTCCTTCTTCCACGTGCTCCTTGTTCCAAAATTTGTCCGACGGCTGGGTTAGAACGGAAGGATGTGATGAAATTAGACAGGCAGGACGATGACGATTTCGATGTCGCCGTTGAAGAAACTCTTTCTAACCCGAACAAACGCAATCGAGCTCCTGCTTCAGGTGGAGAACCAGGTCCCAAGAAAAGTAGAAGTGCTAGAGATCACAAGTTTGGACGTCCGAAGCCAAAGGGAGTTGGTAGGCGCTGGAAGGAAAACACCAAAGCGAGTGCTAGTTCGCTTGAGGGCATGGGCGGGAAAGGGGACGGTCGTATTACAAGCGGTACTCACCGCCGACAAGGTCGGGGTCGGGGTGGTGGTAGTACTAGAGGCGGAGCTCGTCGAACCAAAAGAGGTTAAGTTTATAATGTCATTCCTTGGCTCAACTCGTGGCCAACTCCCTTTGTAAAGTTAATAATACCTGGAAGTCAAGCACTGCTTTTCTGTTAACCGACTTAAGCTCAAGTCGATGCAATGCGCTGTTGCTCGTCTCGCCTAAATCTTTCTCGCTTGATGTGCATACAAGACTATCAGTATAAAATGTCGAAGTTTGTCTTTTCGCTTGGATTTCGCTTTCATCTGCGCTGTGCCCGCCAGACGGAAAAAACGCCCGTGCGACAGTTGATGATATTCCCGATGAGGAAATCACCCCGTTTTTACGACGCGCGTTCAAGAAGACTTGAATCGTGAATTGGAGTGATGGATTGAAGTGAGCAGTAAAGTGATTACAGGAACCAATGGATTGATTGGCCTGCGAATCCATCCAGTGGATGAGCACACCTCAGCATGTGAATGGTTGGGCCGCTTGAGTAGAGAATGGATTAACTGCGACACCAGGTAAAAAACTATGATGACGAGGGAAGCCGCAATAAATGAGAAATGAATCAAATAGTAAGGCAAGTGCTCACCATATGTTTGCCTACTTGTGTTATGGATTTTTGTCTGGCTACTGTGGCAGAGCTAGCTGTCCTAGCATCAAAAACATCATCCTTAGGCTCCGGATAAATCAACCTTTTTTTTTTACTGAAATCATGGATTTATAAGTCAAGGGCAATGTTAAATTTTCAACCCTACGCAACTTGTTCACAACCCAAATTAGGTTGTGTGGCGCGGTTCACAACCAATTTGTCAGCTTGCTACTACATACAGAGCAAAACTGTCAAATAGTAACACAAAATATGAAAAATAAGAACACCTCAATTAACAAAGTCAGGAGGGAGAAATCCATAAATATTATTACAGGAATGGATTACTCACCCAAAATTAGGTAGGGTCACTCACTGACCCCACCCTTGAATTCCAAGTCCTTATATTTTTAAAATAATTAAAAGGAAAAGTACTAAAAATTATGACACCTGTATGGCACTTTTTGGCCATTCTAACAATTCACACGTATTGTCACGTATAGGGTTTACACCTAAAATTCACTCAGAATTGAGGTGTTGTGTATATTTTAGGAGTTACACATGGAAATGTGTTATGTCACAATTCCCGCGTGCAGCCCTGCATCATTACATAACCCTACGTACTAGCAGCAACAGGATCCCGCGTACTAGAGACCCGCGCGCAGCTGATTCTGCCATGCACGCAGCAGATCCTACCCCGCGCGCATCTGTACTACTGATCCCTGCGCCTGGATCAGTTGTGACTAATCTGACAACTAGGTACCGCTCAGAAGAGCTACAACCTAGTTAGGGTTGCCTAGTATATGTAACAAACGGATATATGCATTAATAATGATCTAAAAGGATCAAAACTTAAATAAAATTAATGAAAATTAAGTTTTAAACATTTTTTAATAATAAATCAAAGATCAAAGACTACCACATAAACCATGGATCTTGATCTTTGAAGACCACGAAACACTACAGGAAGTGTTCATAAAAATTATTAAAAATTATCTAAATGATCAGCAGATAAGGGAAAATTAGTAAACATCCACATCTGCACACTTTGAAGAAATATCAATAGTACAAATGAAGGATGAGTACAGAATGATCAAATTTACGCCATAACTAATTAACAGATCCTGTGGCTAAAATAGTACAGAAATCCAGAAGATCTAAGGACAGCTGATTGACAGCACCAAGTAGACGTGCTAATCTTGCCCTGAATGGCTTGCCAGCCTCAGCCCACAAACAGAACCCTCTCTATGTGCCCTGAGAAGACCAAAATCACCCCAAAAAGGTATTTAAACAGACCTCTTTGGATCCATTATTCCATCATCAGTTTACCAGGAATTACTTATTATCAATCAGACACCGTGTCATTGTTAATCAAGTGCTTATATGAAGATAAGCAAGTGATTTATGAATTAGTCTGCAGTAGTATTATTTTACCTTTATAACCAATCAACCATTGAAGTTTAGTCAAGCAATCTACCCCATCTGCTCTGAAACCCTTCCAATTATTCCAGGATTGTTGTGGTAAAGTGCTCAGAGTGAGTGTTACCCTTCTTGTCTAGGCTGCTTGTGCTGTTAAGCCTGGCCATCAGTGGAATAAGTCCTTTCTGAGGCACCCATATTTATTCCAAGGTTCTTAAAAACTGCCTAAGGAGGCCCCTTGAAGAGAGGTTGCTAGTCTGTAAAGATCCCCAGTAGTATGATACTGTGGCCCCTATTTTATATTATATTGAAAACCCTTTACTACCAAACCAATTAAAACTTGCAACTGCTCTTATTTGAGCTTCTAAGCGTTTATTATTGGAATAATAATTATTATTATCATTCCAGAATTTTTATCACTCTCTGTAGCTAAAGGACTGCAAGGTTCCTGGTATCAGAGAGCTGACAACTGGGGGTCTGGCCGGGAAATATCCTTAAATAATTAATTTTTAATTATTTATTCCTTGGACCAGTCTATTTATTTTTAAAAATAAGTTAACATACTTATAACATATATTTTTGATCATTTGTTTCTCTAGTGGATCTTAAGACCAACAGAGAATTGATCAATTACTATTTGGACCTTCTTAAAAAGAAGAGAGAAGAAAAACTCCATAACTTTGTCCCTGATATTATAACTCCTGAGCAGCAACAGGAGAAATTGCTTTATTATAAGCAGCAGGTTATAAAAGACAAATAACTCAAGCTTGAAAGAATTATCAATTTCAATTCTTTATTAAGACAAAATAAGGAGTGGAAGATTTATCAAAGGAAGCTTTCTATTTATAAACTAAATAAACCTGAAAATAAATAAAAATCCAAAAATAAAAAAAGTTATTATTTTTTTCTAAAAATCACTTTAACATGTAAAAATAAAAAAAAATATTAAACTTATATTTTTTGTTTTTTTCCATCTCAGTGGATTTTGTTTTTGGTGATCTCATTGACCAGGACCTCCTAGAGGACGTCCCAGACAGTGTACCACTGGAATTACCCTTGGATTTATCCCAGGATCTGATTGGAACTCACTCAGACCCCTTTGGAATACCTTCCAAGAATAGTTGTGATCCCAACCAAGTGTTGGTACCGTTGAATTTAACTCTAATTAAGTTAAAATATTTATAAAAAAAATTATTAAAAATATAAAACACACAAAAAATATTATTTTTATAAATTTAAAGTCTCTTTTCAAAGTTTTGACAGAAGACCTACATATTTCCTTTGATACTATGTATCAAAATAGGTGCAACACCCGTGCAACTGGCAGAGCCCTGTCATATGGATCTCTGCCTGGAGGAACCCGTACGCGCAAGGACTCCAGTTGCAAACATGATGAAGGGACTCAAACCCGTGACCATAGCGTCACACAGGACAACAACGGCGACAACCACGGCCGCCAATTTGACCAACAGACTGTTGGAGAGCCCTCCATCGCCCACCAGGTTATCCCAGGAGGGTACAGGTCCTCCTACGCCACCCCAGCTGGACTCAACCAAGGAGGAAAGGGTCAAAATGTTAGTGAAAGAGCACATGAGCTATTGGGAACCATTCAGGTTGGCTCAGACCCAGGAGGATCAACCAGGTATGAGAAAAGCCATTTATCAGGCAAAGAAATCTCAGATTTCTCTGCAAAGGTTGATCCCAAAGAAACAAGTAGAAGGCTACGTGCAGAACTGGAATCCTTGGGATCAGTTAGCTTCCTTAAAGGGAAAGGACCCCAAAAAGAGGAGGTCCTCAGCCCATCAGAAGTTAAGGAACCCAAAGGATTGGGACAACATAATATCCTTAGCCCAGAAGTGGAAAAAGGTGTACCACAATTAGATGTAGAAGCTCTTAATAGCTTTTCTGTAAATGTGTCTCACAATTTTACTATTATTAGCCAATGCTTTGACAAAGTTTATCACCAATTGGACAAATTAAGTTCAAGTATTTTTAGAGTGATTGACACTCAGTCTCAGATTATGAGAATTGATCAGTTGGAAATACAACAAATCAAGGATAGTATAAGAGCTAGTAAGTTTGACCTGATGAAACATATTGATGACAATCAATCAACTCTTCAGGAAGATATTCTTGCAACCATAGACCAGATTAAAGAAGAATTTAAGAAAACTAGTCCTACTCCTTCAGTTTGTCTGACTAAAAAAATTGACCTATTAAGCAACAAACTTGATTTAGAGTTAGGTATGATTAAGAATGATCTCAGAGATCTTAAAATCAACACTACTAACTCTCTGGTCATTGACTTAGAAGAAACTAGACCTGCCAGGTTCACCAGTACTCCTAGTGTTCCTCCCAGGAACAAGATAACTAGGAATGAGTCTTTCAGACCCAGTCCTACTCCGGAAATGGAGCAGGCTTTGAAGCTACTTCCTCCCATCCCTGAATGGCCTAAATTCTCCGGAGAAGGAGAATACAACCATGTCAGTTTCATTAAGTTTATTGACTATACTCTTTCTTCCTATGAGCTCCCTGATGCAATAGCTGTGGTAAGATTGCCCAGATTATTTGAAGGAGTAGCTCTTGATTGGTTTATCAATAAAAGAGAAGAAGTTGGATCTTTATCCTGGAATTCTTGGAAAGAATTGATCAAAGTGCAGTTTTGCACCAGGATTTGGAAAAGAAAGATGATGAAAACTTTTGAAACTTCCCAGTTTGATCCATCCAAGGACAAACCTCATAAGTGGTGCTTAGAACAGAAAAAGAGGTTGGACTGTTTCTATCCTGATGCTGATAAAGAAGAAGTCAATGAAAGACTCCTCAACTTATGTCCCGGACAAATCAACCACAGTGTAAGGTGTAGAATGCCTATGGATTCAGATCTTTCCACCTTAATAGGTGTATTGGAAGAGACTATTGATATGAATGGTCTTGACAAAAGGGTCAATAGAACTCCAAGAGAAAAAAATACTAGGAACAGGGAAGAATATACCGCCAAAACTAAGGAATCCCCTGCTACTAATCCATCTACTTTGGAAGTCAAGAAGACTCCAGAATCAAAAGAGAAAGTATGTTGGAACTGTAATCAAACAGGACACGTAAAACCTGATTGTCCTCTACCTAGGAAAAGGATTAATCTTATTGAAGGAGAAGAGTATGACAATCCTGACATTCACCTTGATGATACTGACGGATCACTCTCTGATTGTGATTGAATAGTCACTAACCCTATCAATGTTATTGAAGGTAGTATTGAGTCTTCTCTGGACATAAATTCTGTCAATGAGGATTCTAACTTACCTCAAAAATGGAATCCCAACATGAAGATTCACCACATCTCTGAGGCTAAGGCTTTGAACCTAAAACCTTCTGCCGGTAAAAGTTACACTTCAGGCAAAACATGCTATGCTGCTGGTTTAATCCAAGGTTCCCGTGTTAAGTTACTTCTAGACAGTGGAGCCTTTTGCTCTTGTGTTGGTTCAACTTATCTTGAGAAAAAAGAACCAAACTGGAAACTGAACTTACTACCAGTACCTCAGGCTAAGTTCAGCAGTTGTAATTCTGCTCTCAATGCTGTTGGAGTATGGTCTTCTGATATCATACTCCCTCACTCTAAAGGATCACTCAAACTGAAAATTGAATTTGTAGTTCTCCAAAACAGAGTATGTGATTATTTTATCCTTGGGAATGATTCTCTTTTCCTATATGGTATAGATGTATTCCAAAGCAAAGGTAGATACTTCACCGTAGGGGAGACTGGAATAAAAAGTTCCAAATATGTCATGTCAATGATCAAACTTCTGATTCAACTTATGAAAAACACTTAGAGAAGTTCAATCAGGAATACCTTTCTCAAGCTTCTTTGAATTCCCTTCTCAATGAAGAACAGAAATGGGATATCCTACCAGTATGCTTTGAAAATCAGAATGCTTTCTGTACCAAAGATCACCCCATTGGTAACATCAAAGGACATGACATGATCCTAACTCTAACTATTAAGCCTCCTTACCCACCTAACCTCAGGAGACCTGCTTACCCTTTGAGTCCAAAATCTAGAGCTGCTCTGGAAAGCCATATTCAAGAGTTGGTTGACTTACAAGTCTTAAGGAAAGTAGGCCACAATGAACAAGTGGATATTACTACCCCAGTAATTATAGCTTGGCACAATGATAAGTCAAGAATGGTTGGAGATTTTAGAATGCTTAACAACTACACCCAAGCTGATTATTATCCAATTCCAAGAATTGACCATGCTCTACATAACCTGTCCAAGGCTAAGTACATAACCACCATGGACATGCTGAAAGGTTTTCACCAAATAACTATCAGCCCTGATAGCTGGAAATTCATGAGAATTATCTGTCATTTGGGAATTTGCAAGTATCTTAGGATGCCTTTTGGTATTAAAAATGCTCCTTCTCATTTTCAAAGGATGATGGACACAGTCCTAGGATTATTCATCAGACAGGGATGGATGATGGTATACATTGATGATGTTATCATTTACTCTGATCATTGGGATACTCACATGGAAAAATTAAGGCTAGTCCTCAAAACCATCTCTGCCGTAGGATTGAAAGTATCAATGAAAAAATGTAACTTTGGCTATGGGGAACTCAAAGCCTTAGGACACATTGTCTCTGGAATAACCTTAGCTGCTGACCAAAACAAGATAGCAGCAGTAATGAATAGGCCTATGCCGCAGAATAAAACTGAACTCCTATCCTTCATCAGCTTCTGCAGCTACTATAGGAAGTATTTACCAAAGTTTGCTCTTCTAACCAAATGTTTGTATGAGATCTGAAACAACACCACCGTGTTTGAAATGACTCATGATAGAGTCAAAAATTATGAGGAACTCAAAATGGCAATGACATCAGCTCCAGTAATGATCCAGCCAGATTACTCTAAAACTTTCAAGCTCTACATAGATGCCAGCATGGAAGGGCTAGGGGCTGCTTTACACAAGGAATTCATAGAAGATGATAAACCAGTGGAAAAACCTATACTCTTCATATCTAGACAAATCAAAGATACTGAGAAAAGGTACGGTGCAAGCCAAATGGAATGCCTGGCCTTAGTATGGGCCCTAGAGAAACTCCATTATTACTTAGAAGGCACCAACTTCACTGTTATTACTGACTGCAATGCTGTCAGAACCTTGATGAACATGAAGACTCCTAGCAGGCATATGTTGAGATGGTAGATAGCTATACAACAGTACAGAGGACAGATGACCATAGTTCATCAAGCTGGAACTAAACATCAGAATGCTGATAGTTTAAGCAGGAATGCATTACCCAATGACCCAAGTAACCCTGCCTATGATCCAGAGGATAATGACATCTTCCCTATCCTTAATATTAACAGGTTAAACATTGAAGCTCCTATAATGGGTATCCACGTTTGTGAACTAAATGAATCATTGTTCAACTCTATCAAAGAAGCTTACAGTTCTGGCATTAAGACTCTGATCACTATTATGGAAAGTACTTCTCCACCTCATGAATTGATCAATAGCCTACCTCAACCTCTTTTGAAACCATACAAAGCTGGAAGGTTCACCATATGGGATGGTCTGGTATACTATAGGCATCAACATTCAAGTGTCATAGGCTTAACTAAGGATGACCATATCAAACATATTCTGGCTGAGTGCCATGATAACTGCTCATCTGGTCATTTGCCTGCTGATAGAACCTTGGATAAGGTTAAACAAACTGCTTGGTGGGTTAATTGGAGAGACTCCACTATACAGTACGTTACCAGTTGTGAAACTTGTCAGAAGTTCAGCAGGACTACTGGGAAATGGTTTGGACTACTGCAAAGGATTGCTGAACCCAAGAAAAGATGGGAGATCATCAATATGGAATTTGTGACTGGACTACCACCAGGAGGATCCTATTCCTACAACTCAGTCTTAGTCATTGTGGATAGGTTCTCCAAGAAAGCAAAGTTCCTACCTAATCACAAGGAAGACACTGCTATGGAAGTTGCCCTATTATTTTGGAACAGACTCATTTCTGATATTGGAGTTCCCAAGATTATTATCAGTGACAGAGATCCTAAATTCACCTCTGAGTTCTGGAGGAATCTACATGATATGCTTGGAACCACCTTAGCTTTCTCTACCGCTTATCACCCTCAGACAGATGGATTAGCTGAGAGGATGATTCAGACCCTGGAAGACATGCTCAGGAGATTCTGTGGCTTTGGACTAGAGTACAAGAATTCTGAAGGTTATTGCCATGATTGGGTTAGCCTTTTAACTGCACTGGAGATGGCCTACAACAGTAGCAAGCACTCTACCACTAAGGAAGCACCTTACATACTGGAAAGAGGATGGATTCCTAGATTACCCAAGGATAACCTTAATCACCAGCTAAAAAATATTCACCCTACATCAATTGATTTCAAAAAGATGATAGATGAAACCAACAAACATGCTGTGAAGTGTGTCCAGGATGCTGTGGAGTATAACCAGCAAAGATGGGATAAAACCCATAAGGAACCTGATTTCAAGATTGGTGATCAAGTCTTGATCTCTACCACTAACTTTACCAACTTGGATGGAAATAGGAATCTTAGACCAGCTTTTGTTGGACCTTTCACCATTAATAAAAGTCATGGTAAAAATGTGGTGGAAGTAATCCTCAGTGATGAGCTTTCTAGGAAACATCCAGTCTTCCCAGTAAGCCTCATCAAACACTACCACCCAAGGAATGGAGAACATACTCCTTCACCTGCAATACCTGTTACAGAAGAACCTGAAAAGGAAAAAGGTAAAATTAGAAAGATCCTTAAGGATAAGAAAGATATGATCAATGGAAAAGACATCAGACTCTACCTGGTTAGATACAAGGGAGAATCAGCGGATAAAGATGAATGGTTGCCTGAACATAATACCCCTGACGGACCTATACACCTGAGGAACTACAGAGCCAACAGGAGGCATTAGCCCAAATTGTTTTCAGATATAGACATATCTTGGAGCGGGGGAATGTCAGCTTGCCACTACATACAGAGCAAAACTGTCAAATAGTAACACAAAATATGAAAAACAAGAACACCTCAATTAACAAAGTCAGGAGTGAGAAATCCATAAATATTATTACAGGAATGGATTTCTCACCCAAAAACAGGTAGGGTCACTCACTGACCCCACCCTTGAATTCCAAGTCCTTATATTTTTAAAATAATTAAAAGGAAAAGTACTAAAAATTACGACACATGTATGGCACTTTTTGGCCATTCTAACATTTCACACGTATTTTCACGTATAGGGTTTACACCTAAAATTCACTCAGAATTGAGGTGTTGTGTATATTTTAGGAGTTACATGCGGAAAGGTGTTATGTCACAATTCCCCCACGCAGCCCCGCATCATTACATTACCCTACGTACTAGCAGCAGCAGGATCCCGCGTACTAGAGACCCGCGCGCAGCTGATTCTGCCACGCACGCAGCGGATCCTACCCTGCGCGCATCTGTACTACTGATCCCCGCACCTGGATCAGTTGTGACTAATCTGACAACTAGGTACTGCTCAGAAGAGCTACAACCTAGTTAGGGTTGCCTAGTATATGTAACAAACAGAAATATACATTAATAATGATCTAAAAGGATAAAAACGTAAATAAAATTAATGAAAATTAAGTTTTAAAAATTTTTTAATCATAAATCAAAGATCAAAGAATACCACATAAACCACAGATCTTGATCTTTGAAGACCACAAAAAACTACAGGAAGTGTTTATAAAAATTATTAAAAATTATCTAAATGATCAGCAGATAAGGGAAAATCAGTAAACATCCACATTTGCACGCTTCAAAGCAATATCAATAGTACAAATGAAGGATGAGTAAAGAATGATCAAATTTACGCCATAACTAATTAACAGATCCTGTGGCTAAAATAGTACAGAAATCCAGCAGATCTAAGGACAGCTGATTGACAGCACCAAGTAGACATGCTAATCTTTCCCTGACTGGCTTTCCAGCCTCAGCCCACAAACAGAACCCTCTCTATGTGCCCTGAGAAGACCAAAATCACCCCAAAAAGGTATTTATACAGACCTCTTTGGATCCATTATTCCATCATCAGTTTACCAGGAATTACTTATTATAAATCAGACACCGTTTCATTGTTAATCAAGTGTATATATGAAGATAAGCAAGTGATTTATGACTTAGTCTGCAGTAGTATTATTTTACCTTTATAAGCAATCAACCATTGAAGTTTAGTCAAGAAATCTACCCCATCTGCTCTGAGACCCTTCCAATTATTCCAGGATTGTTGTGGTAAAGTGCTCAGAGTGAGTTTTAACCTTCCCTGTCTAGGCCACTTGTGCTTTTAAGCCTGGCCATCAGTGGAATAAGTCCTTTCTGAGTCACCCATATTTATTCCAAGGTTCTTAAAAACTGCCTAAGGAGGCCCCTTGAAGAGAGGTTGCTAGTCTGTAAAGATTCCCAGTAGTATGATACTGTGGCCCCTATTTTATATTATATTGAAAACCCTTTACTACCAAACCAATTAAACCTTGCAACTGCTCTTATTTGAGCTTCTAAGCATTTATTATTGGAATAATAATTATTATTATCATTCCAGAATTTTTATCACTCTCTGTAGCTAAAGGACTGAAAGGTTCCTGGTATCAGAGAGCTGACACAATTTTGGTTGTGAACAGCTGCTCCTGACCCATTTCAGTTGGGGACTGCTGCTCACAACCCATTACGGCCGTGAACAGCTGCCCAGTACCCCAAAATGGGTCATGAGCAGCCATTCACGACACATTTTTGGTGAGCTAAAAAAAAAAAAGAAAAGACAAGACAAAAAATTAGAATTAAAATATATAAAAATTGAAAAAACAAAACAAAAACACCAAAAAAAGAAAGAAAAATTACATGGAAATTCTAAAAATTTTACCACTCTGGGGCCATGAATGCGCAGCCCATATAAGTAAAAAATGAAAAAGTCTATGGACCAGCCCTAAAGTAAAAACACCAAAAATTAAATAAACAATGAAAGTCTATGGACCAGCCCTAAAGTAAAAATACCAAAAAATACAAGGTCAACTTGTGTAAAGCTGATCCAATGAGGTGGACTTGTATCAAGCCCACCTCAATGAACTAGCCCTAAAGTAAAAATAACAAAGAAGAATTCTATCAAGTCCACCTTAATGGACAGGCCCTAAAGTAAGAACACACAAAAAAAAAGTTCAAAATGTGTTAAGCTGATCCCATCACAAGAAGTAAAAATACTCCCTATGATGGGATCAGCGCAACACAAGTTGAAATGAATTACCAATAAATCTCATTCTAAACACTCAACATAATAATGTTGACTCAAAACACTCAAAATAATGATGTTCAAAATGTGATAACTCTTTATATTAATATAACTACAAGATCAGCATCACAGCCCAAACTCAAATGAGGAAATCAAAATGATGATTATAACTTAGGATAAAACTTGAGTTGATCTTTTAGATGATCAAACAAACCAGAAGCCTTTTTAGAAGCCAAGCAAGCAGGTTTGGAAACAATTGGTGGGATTGGAATCATTTCTCCCTTGAGTACAAAATGAAACCAGTGATCTTTTACACCCATTTTCACAGGATTATAAGTACAACATGAATCCAATGAAATGAAACATATTGGTCTTCCATAAGTATTAGCTATTAATTGGCTCATGTCAAGCTTTGCAAGCCATTTTGAAGAGGGAATCTTTTCATTGATCATTTCATTAACATCAAGTCTTTGTTCTACCTTTTCAACATCTGTACTTCCACCAAGGATCTTAGAATAGCATGTCTTATTTTTCCTCAATGTTTGAATCATTTCCTTTTGTACTTCAAACCATCCATTGTAAGCCAACCCAAGTGATTTTGAAATGACTCTAAATATGCAATTCCCATCACCAATTAGATCCCAAAACTCCCCCATAAACTTATGTAATTTCTCAGGTATTTGATTGAGGTATATCACTTTTGGTTCCTAAGATCAAAAACAACTTAGTATTCATTGTTGGTTTTGATCACATCAATAAAATGCATACTCACCCAAGATGGCCTTCTGGTTGACTTATCCCCTTCTTTTGTCTTCCTCAGAAGAGGAAGAAGATTCCAAATGAAGGGAGCCTAAGTGAATTTCAGAGTGTTCCTCTGAACTATAAAATTCAGATTATGAGCCTAATGACTTCTAATGTAATCATCATTTCCCATTAGTTCATTAAGCCATGAAAATGAACACTTCAAAAGAAAATTCTTACTATCTTTTGTCTTTTTGGTTCCCTTCTAATTACTTTTTCCCTCTTAAGTTACCTTTCAACATGTTCAAATTTTGAAAGTTCACAATAAGTAGTTGGGTAATGTTATATTCACGGCTCATAGAGCCGTGCACACGGTTTGAAATGGGCTGTGTGGCATGCCACACGGTTCAATTTGGGCTGTGTACAGCCCCCCACGGTTCAATTTGGGCTTTGTACAGCCCCCCACGGCTCATGGAGTTGTGGGGCCCACCAAACCCGGTCCGCCGCTGTGTGGACTTCCACACGGCACCAGACCGCGGTGAGCAAAAAAAAAAGAAAAAAGGAAAAGGAAAAGGAATGAAAGGGTACTAACAAAACCCATAAACTAAATAAAACTTCCAAAAAAACAGAAATCAACCAAAAAATCAAAGAATGTTCATTTTTTGGTTTAAAAAAAAACAAAAAATAAATAAATAAATCAGGATAAAAAAACTGGTACTATCCATTGGACTAGCCCTAAATTAAAAATACAAAAAAAAACACAAGTAACTGGACTAGCCCTAAAGTAAAAACACCAAAAAAAAGACAAGTAACTTGACAAGCCCTAAAGTAAAAACACCAAAAAAATACAACTAACTTGACAAGCCCTGAAGTCATTTCAACTTGACTGGTGTAAGACTCCAAACGGTGCTAAGCCGTGGCAGTTCTGTGGAGGGGAAAGGTGCTGTTTAGGCTGCCCTCCTAGGAGTTACAATAATATTTAAATGTAACCGGAATCAAGGTCCAGAACCTTATGGATGAGAAATCAAAGTAAGGGAAAAGGATAAGAGTTGTCTGTAGCGATGGAAACAACACTATCTGAGGCAAGATGGTGCAGGTAAAGACTTGAACAAATAAGTCAAGGTTTGTTCAGAGTTCAATAGAACAAGGAAGTTGTAAGTAACAACGCCCACAAGCTAATAACTCTGGTTGTCAGCAGCTGATTAGGAAAGATCAACTCAATCCCAACCAACCTCCAGGTTCTCAATGAACCTGCCCAACTCTCCGCAATCAAGAGCTTGAAGGGTACCAGATAGCTGTGGGAGGCTGAACAAAACAAAAGCAATTTGTTTATGAAGCTCTAGAAGCAAATCAATAACGAATTTGAGCAAGAATTTTCCAACACTTCTCAAGGGACTCAAGAATAGCGTGGCGAAATTCAACCTTAAAGAAGAAGAAAGGTATAACACTCCAGGTTTTAAGCTTAATAAAACCCCTTCAATCAAACGTGATTGGCTCCAGAAAGATGATCAAGGAGAGATCAAGACCAGTATGGTTGGAAAGAGGGATCAGAGTGGTATAACACACTCAAGAATTCAGACAGACAGGAATTCTTCTTCAACCAGCAAGGCTATTGGTTGGTGATAAGGATCAAGGTCACAAGGGACAGAGTTTGAGTATGGAGGCTCAAAGGATCAAGGGGGCAATCATGGATATACCCGGATAAATTGCTCAGATAGGTGGGGAAGGATGCCCACAGATAATTTGATTACTGATGATGGTCTGATAGGATGCTAGGATGATGATGATAGGATGCTTTGATGCTGGGCCAAAAGGCAGGGGAGAGCCCCTCCTTTTATAGACATGAGGCCCTGTATACTATGTACAAGAGAGATTTACAAATAGAGCAGAAAAAAAGAAACAAACAAACACTCAGAAAAAAAGAAGAGTTCAATCGAGACCCTGGCCCGTGTCAATGGTGGGCACGTGCAGGAGAGTAGCTATTGAGGGGCCCGCGGACAGGCTGATGGGCCCGGGAGACAGCTGAGACCCGCGCGGGCAACAGAAAAGCCGGGCGGGAGACCAGCCAGCTGGAGGTTGTGAGTAGGAGGATCCAATCCAACCAGTCGGTAGGAGAGTGAGGGAGCCCGCATACGTTGGCTAGGTACGGGTAGAGGGAGGGGATGATGATTTGGGTGATGAGCAAGCCGGTGAGATGGTGTAGAGGACGGTTGTTGGGGTGAGTCTTGTCTAGGAAATCGATCAAGGCGGACATGTTGGGTAGCGTCCTTCTCGATTGGGGGCTATCGATGGAGAATGGATTGGAAGGAGTCAAACGACGGGAGCTCAGTGCAGAGATGGGAGTACTACCGCGGGGATGAGCGAGACCGGAGATGGAAGAATGGGAGCCATCGGGTTGATTGGTGAATGCATCGGTGAGATCCCAATCAGCAAAATCGAGACTGGGAAGTGGTTGCCTAGTCTGGGGGGGGTTTGATTGACCAAGCATGGGGGGATGATGAGGATGAGGATGGCGATGATGAGGATGAGGATGGCGATGATGAGGATGATGAGAGTTCTTTTCTGAGATGGAGAACATTGAGCAATGATTGAGTACAGAACCTATCAAGGGCTCGATCTCGAACCTGAGGATGTAATCAATGGGGACAAAGATGAGTCCAACGGGACAAGATCTGAGACCGGGTACAAATTTGGTAGTCTGGTTGAGGACGAGATTGATGGTATGATCTAGACAGATCAATCAACCTACGAAGGTACGACAATCAAGGATTTTGACCCTCAACCTGCTGCCAACTAACTTATTGAGTAGTTTGATCCGATTTGTGGTTGATGATTTCTTAGAGTTAATTCGCTTCATCTTGATCCTCTTTGAGGCTCAATCAATTGTCGAGTGATTGTGGCTTGAGGATGAGATCAGGGATGGCAGGATGAGATGAGAAGGGATTGTCAAAAGTGGTTCAACGATCGCTTGCGTCGCCAAAAGTCAGGGCCGCAAGCGCGACAAGTGGGAGTTGAACATAGGAAGAGAGGATCAAAACGGAGAGACAGTCAAGAGGCCTGTCCTAGACCGCTAGGACAGGGAGAAGTTGAGAGATGGGGGGAAATGAAGGTACCCATAGGGGTACAACCGAAAAAGATATATTTTTTTTTTTTTTCCGTGGCGTCCCGGATTGGTCACCACACTGGCCCTAAAGTAAAAGGGCCCAAAAATTAAAGAAGTCTTTTGACAAGCCTTAAAGTAAAAGTGCCCAAAAAAATACAAGTCTTTTGACAAGCCCTAAAGTAAAAAAACCAAAAAAAAAACAAGTTCAACTTGTGTTAAGCTGATCCCATCCCAAGCTTAACATAAGTTAAGCTTGTTATTGAATCAGCCCAACACAAGTTGAACTGACTTACCATTAAACTCTCATTCAAAACACTCAATATAATGATGTTAACTCAAAACACTCAAAGTAATGATGTTCAAAATGTGATAACCCTTTATATTAATAGAACTTGTTAGCTGCATTAGAATTACAATTTATATGAAAACCAATGATGAAATGAAGTAAAAGTCTATTACAATCTAGAATACATTTGCAGTTGATCTTTGAGATGATCAACCCAGGCAGAGGCTGTTTTAGAAATCAAGGAACGTGGTTTTGCTACAATGGGCGGGATTGGAATCATTTCTCCCTCAAGTATTAATAGAACCCAGTGGTTATTGTTTGCAAAGGAAATGAAAATTGGATCTGATTGATCAGTAACACCATTTTTCATTAGAATACAAGTATTGCATGACTCCAATGAAATGAAACATATAGGTTTGGAATATTTGTCTGCTATGATATGACCCATGTCCAATTTAGCCAGCCATTTTGAGGAGGGAATCTTTTCATTGATGTCTTCAACATCAAGTCTTTGTTTAATCTTTTCAAACTCCTTTGAACCACCAAGCATCTTAATGTATCATGCTTTATCTTTCTCTAATGTTTCAATCATTTCCTTCCTAACTTTAAACCAACCATGTTCTTCATAACCAAGAGATTTAGCAATGACTTTAAATCCACAATTCTCATCTCCAATTGGATCCCAAACCTCACCCAAGAACTTATGAAATTTGTTGGGTATTTGATTGAGGTATTTCATGTTTGGTTCCTATTATTAAAACTAAATTAGTATTCATTTATTTAATTGGATCAATAAAATGAAAACTCACCAAAGATGAGCTTCTGGTTAAGCTTTGCTGCATGTTCTCTTCCTCTGAAGAGGATTCTGATTCAAAATTAAGTGATCCCAATTCACTTTCAGTCTCTTCCTCTGAACTATAAAATTCAGATTCAGATTCTGCCAAATTTGACTAACAATTCATCATTAGCTAGTAAATAAGTTCATTAAACCAAAAAAATGAACATATCCCAAAAGAAAAGGCTTACAATATTTTGTCTTTTCTTGTTTGGAGCCCTTCTAGTTATTTTTTCCCCCTTGAGTTGTTTTTCAACAAGCTCAAACCAAGATGGTTATTGCCACCTATCCATCAATTTTGGCCTGCCCCTACTTGATTGTAAGACTTTAGGTTCAAGTCTTGGCTTGGATCAAGATTTTGTAATCTTCTGAATGATATACTTTGATAGTCCGCTTTGCTCATGATCTGGAGATTCCAAGATCATTTCATTGACGTTTTAAAGTAAATTAGTAATGCTTAGCATTTAATTGACTGCATTGCACTTGAAAAATTCAAAAGGATCAACCATTAGTGAATTAGGATTCATCAATCAAAAAGCATTAATAAAAAAGCATTAATCACATAGTGATTTGAAAAATCCAACTTAAGCCAACTTACAGAACTAGAACTGAAAGGTTCATAGTCCAACCTCCACTGAGGATGAACATCTTCAGGCACCACAGACCCTATGAATGCTATACGGTCACCTATTTGGTGAGAACAGGGAAAACCCAAAGTCTTGAAATATGACTTGGTGCAGAATTTGCCATCATGATCATGTTTGAACTTCTTGAATTGTTCCCTAACAAGATGCATTACCTCTAAAGACAATTTGTAACCCAATGGTAACAGTTCAGGTGGAAGAATTGTCCCTAACTTAATTCCAGAGTTATAAAGTGATGCATGAACTGAATTAATTTGATTCAAAACTGTTCTGTCAAGGCTTTTCCAAACATCCAACAGGTTTCCCAAAGAGTTTTCAAGGAATTTTTTGAGAGTTGCATGGGCCCCTCCAACCCAAGAAGTTTTTTTTTTTCCAAAACTGGGTTTATACAAGTCCATGCTGTTGCAGAAATCTCTTTGATAGGGAAAATGTTATTTTCCATATACTCAAGTACATCCTCATAGTCTTTCAAGAAACACTAGACAAGTCAAAAGGTCAAAACCCAAAACCAGCAAGAATAAGAAGCAGTAATTTGGACCTACTCTGAGTTCCGCATCATTGACCTCCGCCTCCTCCTTGGTCTTTGAGCCACCATACTTTTCCCACAGATTCATAAAGCTTTTCCATCCTTCAACTTCATTAACAAAGGGCAATTTAAAGTTTGCTTGTATGTTTTTAGACAAGTGCCAAGTGCAACATTGTCTTGATGACTCTGGGAAACTAGTTTCAATTTCAAAAATCAGAGCTTTTTCATGGTCTGTCACAAAGACTTTTGGAAGTCTCCGGGGATCATAATCCAACTCCTTTAATGCATTTAAAGACCAACTGTAGAACTCAAACGTTTCTTTTGTTATAAAAACAAGAGCTTTTATAAAATCTTTCCGATTGACTGTCATTCCTACAACATGCAATAGTGGGGTTTTGTACTTATTTGTTTTATAATTACAATCCAACATAGCAATTTGATGGAATTGTTTTGAAAGCTTTACTGCCTCTGGATTTGCTAAGCACAGGGCCTCAAAGTGGCCCTTTCCACTGAACTTTGACCAGTGAATCCAACTTGTTTCTTCAAGCTGTTCATAGAGTACCTCCATAACATTTTTTCCCTTTAGTTCTGTGAGAGTGACCTTCTGCTTAGTCTTATAGATTTTTTGGTCATCAACATAATTCTGCCCATCAATCTAGCTCAATTTTCTCTTCAGTTGTAATGTATTGAGCCAATCATTTATGCCTTCTACTAGGTTGTCTAAGGCCACCCCCAAGATTCTCCTCAGTTGAGGATGCACAGAGGGATGTTCAGATTGTTGATGGTTATTTTGGGTTTATTTGTATGAGAGGCGCCACAAGGGGTCTGCCTTTGTGCAACTTGCATGGATTGAAAACTTGCACCCAACCTTCCTTGTGTGAGTTTGTCTAGACTGTTTGGTAAGAAGACTTCCTGAATAGGAACCATGTCTATCACAGGCTAAATACACATATTGGTCATGCTTTGAGTTGAAAACTTTTAAAGCATAACCATGCTTCATTGCCCATGTTTGAAAATAGTTTTGTTCCTCTTCCCTAGTAGGAAAAGCTCTCAAGGGAGGTGTGCCAAGTGGATCTGCCATAGTTAGATAGTTATATTGATGGCATTCACTCCATCAGTTTCAATCAAATTAAATACAGCAAAGACATGTAACATAAAATGTTGCTCACCACCAGCAGTAATGTCCATTTGTGAATCATTTTGTTCCTCAATTGTCATTCTTGATGAGGATGCAATTGGGGCTTCCAATGTTTCATTACCAAAATCCTTTTTTTCTTTTTCCAAAGCTTTGTTGATGGCACTATCAATGTACACCTTCCACGCAGCCATTTCAGAAGAAGGAGGGATTGCCACTGTTCCCATGCAAAAAAAATGCAATGGTATACTTCAGTATTCAATCCAACTTTCAATTGATCAAAAAAAAGTTTGCTCACTTTTGAGTTGAGAAAGAATTGTTTGCAGATTTTTATATGATTTATGATTATTCACTTTAATTTCACTTGGGTTTCACTTTAATGTCTCTTCTTTGGGATTGCTAGGTGTGGAACAAAAGTCCCACAAAGCATGTGTTAATCCCAAATTTGGGTTGACAGAACCCAAGTGTGGTCCAGGGGGTGCGCAAAATTCTGGCACAGCTTCCAGGGGTTTGCGCACCCCCAAACACAGCCAATTTGAGCCGTTTACAGGGGTAAACGGCTCATTTGAGCCTTGTCCAGGGTTTATACAGCTCCTACACAACCCCCCAGGGGTTGCACATGTTTGAAACAACCCTTTGTAGTTGTCTTTGGGCCCCCACGGCTCATTTGAACCATTTAGGGACCTGCATGACTACCACACGGTTGGAGCCATGAATATAACATCACCCTAAGTAGTTTTCAATTTGGGTTGACCACAGCTGGACCCTAAGACCTTTGTCTCAAGCCTTGGCTTGGAAATGTAGCTGTATAATCAACCACAGACTTCAAAATCTCTAATCTAACTTGTTGAGGTTGTCCCATAAGCATGGAATTCAACTTGTTGATAAATTGGGATTTGTAAAGCACTGGATCTGTGTCAATCTTTAAAAAATAAAAAAAATAACTGATTTGTCAATGCTATAATTTCTGTTGATCCCATAATTGGTACCCTTCAAAAAACCAAAAAAGAGAACTTAGTTCACTGGAAGGGTTATAGTCTAACCTCCACGGAGGATGAACATTCTCAGACACAACAGATCCTCTTGATGCTAGTATTTCTACTAAGATGTGGGAAATAAGCAAGCCCATTGTTTCTGAATAAGAATTTGAGCACAACTTGCCATCATGTTTGCATTTCAACTTCTCAAATTGTTCCCCAATGAGTTTAATTTCCTCTATTGACAGCTTTTAACCCAAAGGCAAAGGTTCTTTTGGAAGAACAGTTCCTAACTTTATTTGAGAGTTTTTAAGTGACACGTTCACTGATTGGATGTAGCTTTAAATGGTTCCTTTGAGGTGTTTCCACGCATCCAGAATTTTCCCCAAAGAACCCACAAGTAATTGTTTGAAAGAAGCATGGGCCTCTTCTAACCAAGAAATTGTTTTATTTCCAAAGTATGGGTTGACACAAGTCCATACTGTTAAAAATGTCTCTTTGATAGGGAAAATGTTCTTTTCCATATAATCAAGCACATCCTCATATTCTTTCAAGAAACACTGTATACAAGTTTCAACATAAGCATTCCCAGAAGAGATGTTCAGAAGAAGCAATAAATTGGCCTACTCTGAGTTGCAAATCATTGAATTCTGCCTCCCCCTTGATTTTAGAGGCCCCATATTTTGCCCACAGAGTCATAAAACTTTTCCATCTGTCATTGTAATTACTGAAGCAAACTTAAAAATTTTCTTGAACATTTTTAGAGAAGTGCCAGGAGCACAACTGTCTGGATTACTCAGTGAAACTATGTTCTATAGCAAAAATCAGAGCTTTTTCACGGTCCTTCAAAAAGAATTTGGGAAGCCTCTTGGGATCATACGCAAAATCCTTTAATTCATTCAACCCCCAACTGTAGAACCCATATGTTTATTTTGTTATAAAAACAAAAGCCTTTGTAAAATTTTTCCTGTTTTTTGTCATTCCTACAACATGCAATAGAAGCATTTTGTACCTATTTGTTTTATGAGTACAATCCAACAAACCAATATGATGGAGTTTTTGAAAAATTTTATAGACTCAGGATGAGCCAAGAACAGGGCCTCTAAGTGACCCTCTCCACCAAATTTTGACCTGTAAACCCACTGGTATTCCTGGAAAATCTCTAATAGAACATCCATACCACCTTCCCAATTCAGTTCTGCTTTCTTTCACTCCTGCTTAGTTTTCTAGATGGTTCTATCATCAATGTATTATCCACTATCAATCTTTCTCAATTTAATTTTGATTTGAATTGTATTGAGCCAATCTTTTGTGCCTTCTTTAATTTGATCCAAGGCTTGACCAGAGATTCTCCTCATTTGAGGATACACTGAGGGGTTTTCAGATGGTTTTTGATTTTGTTGGCCATTTCTAATGGAGAGATGCCATTTGGGATCTGCTACTGTACAACTTGCACAGATCATGAATTGACACCCAAAATTACTTGTGTGAGTTTTCTGTTTGGTGAGGTACAGCCCCCAATATACTCCAAATCTGTTGCATGCTAGATTTACATATTTGTCCTTTTTCAACTTGAATGTTGTCAATGCATAGCCATGCATGGCTTCCCATTTTTGACAATAAATCTCTGCATCTTTCCTACTAGTAAAGGATCTCACAGGAGGAGGTTCAAGGGTTTCTGGAACCTCATAGTTACATATTTAAGTATTTACACCCACATGGTAACTTTAGTATTCATCAAGCCAAATCCTTCTCAGTCAAATGGCATATGAAATGTGACACACAAAATTTGGTCAATTCCAGTTGTGAAGAAACATCTTGTTCGTCAATGTAACCCTAGATGAGGATGCAATATGGGCTTCCAATGTTTTCCTTTCCAACTCCCTACCAATAAACCTAAAATCCAAAGCTTTGTTTACAACACTTTCAATTAAGCCTGTTAACTCAGCCATGTTTTCAGCAGGGGGGCTTAGGCTTTCCACTATTCAAATAAAACAAAACAGAATTCCATGTCAATTTATTATTCAAACCAACTGTTTCAACAACTCCAAAGTGTGCTCAATTTTGGGTTGAGAAAAATAAAATTATCCAACAAGCAAGTGGTGTGTACGGTTTGTGTATCTGAAAAGAAACTTTTGTGTACAGTTTGTGACAACTCTTTGTGTTACCAAGTTCTTTTTGTTGTCCAATAATGGTCACACATAGTATGCCACATCCCCAAATTTGGGTTGAGGGCACTCAAATGTGGTCTGGGGATGCCAGGAAAACAGGTGCAACCCCTGCTCACAACATTCCCATCCCCTAGGGGTTTTTGAAACCCAATTGCAACCCTTTTTGAGTCACAATTGGGGATTTGCAATGTCAGCTTGCTACTATGTACAGAGCAACCTGTCATAGCAACAAAAAACTATAAAAAATAGGAATATCTCAATTAACAACATAAGGAGCGAGAAATCCACAAATATTAATAAAGGAATGGATTCCTCACCCAAAATTAGGTAGGGTCACTCACTGACCCCACCCTTGAAATCCAAGTCCTTACATTTTTAAAATAATTAAAAAGAAAAGTACTAAAAATTACAACACCAGTATGGCACCTTTTTGCCATTTTAACATTTCACACGTGTTTTCACGTATAGGGTTTACACCTAAAATTCACTCAGAATTGAGGTGTTGTGTATATTTTAGGAGTTACATGCGGAAATGAGATATGTCACAATTCCCGCGCATGCAGCCCCGCATCATTACATACCCCTACGTACTCATAGTAGCAGTTTCCCGCGTACTAGAGACCCGCGCGCAGCTAATTCTGCCACACACGTAGCGGATCCCAAGCCGCGCGCATCTGAACTGACTGATCCCGGCATCTGGATTGGTCATGACTAATCTGACAACCAGGTACTGCTCAGAAGAGCTAGAACCTAATTAGGGTTGCCTGGCATATGTAACAGGTTGACATATGCATTGGTAATAATCTTAAAAGATCAAAACTTAATTAAAATTAATAAAAATTAAGTTTAGAACATTTTTTAATGATAAATTAAAGATCAAGGATTACTACATAAATCATTGACTCTGATCTTTGAAGACCACAAAACACTACAAGGAGTGTTCATAAAAATTATTGAAAATTATCTACTTGATCTGCAGATAATGGAAAATCAGTAAAAATCCACATCTGTTCACTTTAAAGCAATACTAATAGTACAAATGAAGGATGAGTACAGAATGATCAAATTTACGCCATAATAGATTAACAGATCCTGTGGCTAAAATAGTACAGAAATCCAGTAGATCTAAGGTCAGCTGATTAAAAGAACCAAGTGGACATGCTAACTTGCTCTTACTGGCCTGCCAGCCTCAGCCCATGGATAGAACTCTCTCTACGCGCCCTGAGAAGCTCAAAATCACCCCAAAAAGGTATTTATACAGACCTCTTTGGATCCATTATTCCATCATCAGTTTAATAGTAATTATTATTATCAATCAGACACCGTTTCATTGTTAGTCAAGTGCTTATGAAGAATCTAAGCAAGTGATTTATGACCAACTTTGAAGCATTATTATTTATTTCTTAAAAACCAATCAACCCTTGAAGTTTAGTCAGGCAATCCACCCCATCTGCTCTGAACCCTTCCTATCATTGCAGGATTTTTGTGGTAAAGTGCTCAGAGTGAGTTTTTCCCTTCCTGTCAAGGCCATTGTGCTGTTGTTCCCGGCCATTAGTGGAATAAGCCCTTTCTAAGGCACCCATCTTCATTCCAAGGTTCTTACACTGCCTAAGGAGGCCCCTTGAAGAGAGGTTGCTTTGTCTGTAAAGACCCCCAGTAGTATAATACTGTGGACCCTCTTTTATATACATATTGAAGAATTTTTATTACCAAACCAATTAAACCTTGCAACTGCTCTTATTATATTATTTATTTGAGCCTCTAAGCGTTTAGTTTTGGAATAATAATAATTATTATTATTCCAGTATTTTCATTACTCTGTAGCTAAAGGACTGCAAGGTTCCTGGTATCTGAGAGCTGAAAACTGGGGGTCTGGCCAGGAAATATCCTTAAATAATTAATCTTTGATTATTTATTCCTTGGAACAGTCTATTTTTTTTAAAAAAATAAGTTAAAATACTTATTACATATATTTTTTATGATCCTTTGTTTCTCTAGTGGATCTTAAGACCAAGGAAGAATTGATCAATTATTATTTGAACCTTCTTAAAAAAAAAAAAGAAGAAAAAATCCTTAAATTTGTCCCTGTTATTATAATTCCTGAGCAACAACAAGAGAAATTTCTTTATTATAAACAGCAGCTTATAAAGGACAAAGAACTTGAGCTTGAAAGAATTATCAATTTCAATTCTTTATTATAGCAACATAAGGAGTGGAAAATTTATCAAAGGAAGCTTTATATTTTTAAACTAAATAATCCTGAAGATAAAGAAAAATCCAAAATTAATAAAAGTGATTATTTTTCAAAAAAATCATCTTACAACGTAAAAATACAAAAAAATATTAAACTTATATTTTTTGTTTTTATCCATCTTAGTGGATTCTGTTTTTGGTGATCTCTTTGACCAGGACCTCAAAGAGGATGTCCCCAACAGTGTACCCTTGGACTTACCCTTGGATTTATCCCAAGATCTGATTGGAACACTTTCTGAGTGTGATTTAATGATCACTAACCCCATCAATGTTATTGAAGGAAGTATTGAGTCTTCTCTGGACATAAATTCTGTTAATGAGGATTCTAAATTACCTCAAAAATGGAATCCCAACATGAAGATTCACCACATCTCTGAGGCTAAGGCCTTGACTCTGAAACCTTCTGCCGGTAAATGTTACACTTCTGGCAAAACATGCTATGCTACTGGCTTTATCCAAGGTTCCCCTGTTAAGTTACTCTTGGACAGTGGAGCCTTTTTCTCTTGTGTTGGTTAAACTTATTTGGAGAGACAAGACCCAAACTGGAAACTGAACTTATTACCAGTACCTCAGGCTAAGTTCAGCAGTTGTAATTCTTCTCTTAATGCTGTTGGAGTATGGTCCTCTGATATCATACTCCCTCACTCTAAAGGATCACTCAAACTGAATATTGAATTTTTAATGCTCCAAAATTGAGTATGTGATTACTTTATCCTTGGTAATGATTCTCTTTGCTTTTATGGTATAGATGTATTCCAAAGCAAGGGTAGATACTTCACCATAGGGGGAGACTGGAACAAGAAGTTTCAAATATGACATGTCAATGCTCAAACTTCTGATTCAGCTTATGAAAAACACTTAGAGAGTTTCAATCAGGAATACTTCTCTCAAGCAGCTTTGAATCCCCTTCTCAATGAAGAACAAAGATGGGACATCCTACAAGTATGCTTTGAAAATCAGAATGCTTTCTGTACCAAGGATCACCCCATTGGTATCATCAAAGGACATGATATGATTCTGACTCTAACCATTAAGCCTCCTTACCCACTTAACCTCAGGAGACCTGCTTACCCTTCTAGTCCAAAATCTAGAGCTTCTCTAGAAACTCATATTCAAGAGTTGGTTGACCTACAAGTCTTAAGGAAAGTAGAACACAATGAACAAGTGGATATGACTACACCAGTAATTATAGCTTGGCATAATGATATGTCAAGGATGGTTGGAAATTTCAGAATGCTGAACAACTACACCCAAGCCAATTATTATCCAATTCCAAGGATTGACCATGCTCTGCATAACCTGTCAAAAGCTAAGTAAATCACTACCATGGACATGCTGAAAGGTTTTCACCAAATATCTATCAGCCCTGATAGCCAGAAATTCATGAGAATTATCTGTCCTTTGGGAATTTATGAGTATCTAAGGATGCCTTTTGGTATAAAAAATTCTCCTTCTCATTTTCAAAGGATGATGGACACAGTTCTAGGATTGTTGATCAGACAAGGATTGATGATGGTTTACATTGATGATGTTATAATTTACTCTGATGATTGGGATACCCACCTGGATAAAGAAAGATTAGTCATCAAAACTATCTCTGCTGTGGGATTAAAAGTATCAATGAAAAAGTGTAACTTATTCTATGGAGAACTGAAAGCCTTAGGACACATTGTCTCTGGACTAACCTTAGCTGCTGACCAAAACAAGATAGCAGCAGTAACGAATAGGCCAATGCCTCAGAATAAAACTGAACTCCTATCTTTTATTAGCTTCTGCAGCTACTATAGGAAGTACTTACCAAATTTTGCTCTTCTAACCAAGTGTATGTATGAAATCTGCAAGAACACCACCTTGTTTGAAATGACTCATGAAAGATTTAAGAATTATGAGGAACTCAAGATGGCCATGGCTTCAGCTCCAGTACTGATTCAGCCAGACTATTCTAAACCCTTTAACCTCTATATAGATTCTAGTATGGACAGGCTAGGAGCTGCATTACACCAGGAAGTCATAGAGGATGACAAACTGGTGGAAAAACCTATACTCTTCATATCCAGACAAGTTAAGGATACTGAGAAAAGGTATGGTGCAAGCCAAATGGAATGCCTTGCTTTAGTATGGGCTCTGGAGAAACTTCATTACTACTTGGAAGGCACCAAGTTCACAGTAATTACTGACTGCAATGCTGTCAGGACTTTGATTAACATGAAGACCCCTATTAGGCACATGTTAAGATGGCAGATAGCCATACAACAGTACAGAGGTCAGATGACCATAGTTCACCAAGCTGGTGCTAAACACCAGAATGCTGATAGTTTGAGCAGGAATGCTTTACCCAATGACCCAAGTAACCCTGCTTATGATCCAGAGGATAATGATATCTTCCCTATCCACAAAATTAACATGTTGAACGTTGAAGCTCCTATAATGGGAATCCAATTTTTAAATTGGATGAATCATTGTTCAAATCAATCAAAGAATCTTACAATTCTTGCATGAAAAATCTGATTGCCATTATGGAAAGTACTTCTCCACCATCTGAATTGATCAATAGCCTACCTGAACCCCTCTTGAAACCATACAAAGCCGGAAGGTTAACCATATGGGATGGTCTAGTATACTACGGGAATCAACATTCAAGTGTTAAAGTCTTAACTAAGGATGACCATATCAAACACATCCTGGCTGAATGCCATGAAAACTGCTCATCTGGTCATTTATCTTCTGATAAAAACTTAGATAAGGTTAAAAAAACTGCTTGGTGGATCAATTGGAGAGACTCCACTATCCAGTATTCTGGCTCCTGGATGCCAAGACCCTTGCTATCCTTTAGCTACCAGAGGTGATAGAGTAAATCATAAATATATTATTTAATAAATGCAGCAAAAATCCGTAGAATATTTGGATTAAGCTTATTGCAAGGTTAAGTGGTTTGGTTATTGTTTATTGTTTTAAATCAATATTAATAAATTGATTATTGAATATTTATAGAGGGGCCACAATTATATTGGGGATCTTTAACACCTCTCTTCAGGGATTTCAGTATGAAAACACATAGTCCTGGTTACTTTGGGCTCTTTAGTTTAAAGAATATTTTACCCAAAGATAATATGTATATAAAATACACAATGGAGTGGTAGGGCCTTGTAGCCAATCTACCACAACAGAGAAAGGATAATAAGACTCACTGGTATGTTATTAAATCCTTTGGGTATCTGTTTGAGACGTGTACTGATGGGTTAAAACTGTATACTGGGGTTATAAGGTTGTTCAGCAGTTTTAATTGATAAAAAGAGGTTTGAGGACGGATATTACTGATCAGAAATTGCCATAAATCACTTACTTATATCTTATAAGTACTTGATTACCTTGGCACGGCGTCTGGATATGAATATTACTGGGTCTCTACCCATCAATATCCTCAAAAGAGCTCTTTATTTGTAGCTTTTGGAGTCCCAATATGGTCCTTCTGAGGGTTGTAGGTGCTCAAAGTGATGGACACTAAGGCTAGCAGGTTAACCAGAGGTATCCTGTCATGTGTTCTTGGTGCAATAGCACGGGTAGCATCTAATTCCTCAGTGTATGGGAATTATTCTACCTTATAATAGACATTAGGACGTGTGAATAAAACTAATCTGTCCTATTTATGTATTATTTAATTAATTATCCTTAGTAAATTTTCCCAGTAATTTAATAATTATATTAATAGACATTTATACGGACATCTTGATGTCAGTTAAGTTCTCATTATGTATTATATAACTGGAGTAAAAGTCATAATATTGATTTTACTCTTTATTTTTGAGTTCCAGTTGATTTATTAAGATAATTACTTAAAAATATAAGTCATGTGAATTCATGTAATATTTTACATCATTATTTTCTTTAGTATGTAACAAAGATATTGATGTCTAGCAATTCTCATAAAAGTATATTAAAGTATTTTAATATATTTTTAGAAGTTGTCATTGTCTTTTTTTTGACATTCTTGGTACTTTGCATTATATTAAGTAAAAAATATGTGTCAGGATTATTTATGTATTTTTATATAATATTTTTGTATTTTTAGACAGTCTACTATCCACTGGAACATTTATTACATATGTAGAAAGTTCCCGTGTATGTTGTAGCCTGTTTACGCGGTGCCTGAGCCTCTCAGGCCACCTGTCACTCTGTCAACCCGTAGTCCCGCGGCTGCGTACTTGTCAGAGGCCCGGGGCTGCGTACACAACCTTGATGGTGTGAAAAGGCTGTATCTCAGCCGCACGGGGGTGCATTGGCTTCCCCGGCTGTGTGCAGGAATTGTGACAAAACACATTTCCGTCCGTAACTCCTAAAATATAAACAACACCTCAATTCTGACTGAATTTTAGGTGTGAAACCTATAGGTGAAAATGTGTGTGAAATATTTAAAAGGCAAAAAAAGCTCAATAATGGAGCCGTAGTATTTTGGTTTTTCTTTCCTTAATTATTTAAAAATATAAGGAGTTGGATTTCAAGGGTGGGGTCAGTGAGTGACCCTACCTAATTTTGGGTGGAAAATTTATTTCTGTAATAATATTTATGGTTTTTCTACTCTTTCTTAGGTTAATTGTATTATTATTATTTTTATGTTATTTTTGTTACTTTTGCAGCTTGCTCTGCAATAGTAGCAAGCTTACAATGTTACTAGTTGTGAAACTTGTCAGAAGTCCAACAGGAACACTGGGAAAAGGTTTGGTCTACTGCAAAAGATTTCTGAACCCAAGAAAAGATGGGAGATAATCAATGTGGAATTTGTAACTGGACTACCACCAGGAGGAGCCTATTCCTACAACTCAGTCCTAGTCATTGTGGATAGGTTCTCCAAGAAAGCAAAGCTTCTAGCTAATCACAAGGAAGAAACTACTATGGAAGTTGCCCTATTACTTTGGAACAGACTCATTGCTGATGTTGGAGTTCCCAAGATCATTATCAGTGACAGAGATCCTAAATTCACCTCTGAGTTCTGGAGAAATCTTCATGACATGCTGGGAACCACCTTAGCTTTCTCTACAGCTTATCACCCTCAGACAGATGGCTTAGCTAAAAGAATGATTCAGACCCTGGAAGACATGCTCAGGAGATTCTGTGGCTTTGGTCTAGAATACAAGAATTCTGATGGTTATTGCTAGAATTGGGTTATCCTTTTACCTGCACTAGAGATGGCCTACAACAGTAGAAAGCACTCAACCACTAAGGAAGCACCCTACACACTGGAAAGAGGATGGATTCCTAAATTACCCAAGGATAACCTTAATCACCAGCTAATAAATATTCACCCTACATCACTTGATTTCAAAAACATGAAAGATGTAGCCAATAAACATGCTGTTAAGTGTGTCCAGGATGCTGTGAATTATAACCAACAAAGGTGGGATAAAACCCATAAGGAGCCTGATTTCAAGATTGGTGATCAAGTCTTGATCTCTACCACCAACTTCACCAACTTAGCTGGAAAAAGAAACCTTAGACCAGCTTTTGTTGGACCTTTCACCATTAATAAACTTCATGGTAAGAATGCTGTGGAAGTAATCCTTAGTGATGAGCTTTCTAGAAAACACCCAGTCTTCCTAGTAAGTCTCATCAAACACTACCACCCAAGGAATGGAGAATATTCTTCTTTACCTGAAATACCTGTTGCAGAAGAACCTGAAAAAGAAAGAGGAAAAATTAACAAGATCATTAAAGATAAAAAAGAAAGGATCAATGGACAAGATGTCAGACTCTACCTAGTTAGATACAAGGGAGAATCAGCTGATAAAGATGAATGGTTACCTGAACACAATATCCCTGATGGACCCATACACCTAAGGAACTACAGAGCCAGCAGAAGGCATTGACCCAGAATTCTTTTTTTCAGATATAGAAATGTCTTGGAGTGGGGGAATGTCAGCTTGCTACTATGTACAAAGCAACCTGTCATAGCAACGCAAAACTATAAAAAATAAGAATATCTCAATTAAACAAAGAAAGAGTGAGAAATCCACAAATATTATTGAAGAAATGGATTCCCCACCCAAAATTAGGTAGGGTCACTCACTGACCCCACCCTTGAAATCCAAGTCCTTACATTTTTAAAATAATTAAAAATAAAATTACTAAAAATTACAACACCAGTATGGCACCTTTTTGCCATTTTAACATTTCACACGTGTTTTCACGTATAGGGTTTACACCTAAAATTCACTCAGAATTGAGGTGTTGTGTATATTTTAGGAGTTACAGGCGGAAATGTGTTATGTCACAATTCCCACGCTTGCAGCCCCGCATCATTAAATATCCCTACATACTCATAGTAGCAGTTTCCTGCATACTAGAGACCTGCGCGCAGATAATTCTGCCATGCACAACGCGGATCCCACCCCCTGTGCATCTGAACTGACTGATCCCCGCATCTGGATTTGTTGTGACTAATCTGACAACCAGGTACCACTCAGAAGAGCTACAACCTAATTAGGGTTGCCTGGCATATGTAACAAGTTGACATATGCATTATTAATAATCTAAAAAGATCAAAACTTAATTAAAATTAACAAAAATTAAGTTTAGTACATTTTTTAATAATAAATTCAAGATCAAGGATTACCACGTAAATCATTGACTCTGATCTTTCAAGACCACAAAACACTACAAGGAGGCTTCAAAAAAATTATTGAAAATTATCTACGTAATCTGCAGATGATGCACAATCAGTAAAAATACACATCTTTTCACTTTAAATCAATACTAGTAGTACAAATGAAGTATGAGTGCAGAATGATCAAATTTATGCCATAATAGATTAACAGATCCTGTGGCTAAAATAGTACAGTAATCCAGCAGATCTAAGGTCAGCTGATTAACAGCACCAAGTGGATGTGCTAATTTTGCTCTTAATGGCTTGCCAGCCTCAGCCCATGAGCAGAACTCTCCCTACCCACCCTGAGAAGCTCAAAATCACCCCAAAAAGGTATTTATACAGACCTCTTTGGATCCATTATTCCATCATCAATTTACTAGGAATTATTATTATCAATCAGAAACCGTTTCATTGTTAGTCAAGTGCTTATGAAGAATCTAAGCAAGTGATTTATGACCAAGTCTGTAGTATTATTATTTATTTCTTAAAACCCAATCAACCCTTGAAGTTTAGTCAGAAAATCCACCCCATCTTCTCTGAAACCCTTCCTATTATTGCAGGATTTTCTGGGTTAAGTGCTCAAAGTGAGTGTTTCCCTTCCTGCCTAGGGCATTGTGCTGTTATTCCCGGCCATTAGTGGAATAAGCCCTTTCTAAGGCACCCATCTTCATTCCAAGGTTCTTAAAATGCCTAAGGAGGCCCCTTGAAGAGAGGTTGCTTTGTCTGTAAAGACCCCCAGTAATATAATACTGTGGCCCCTCTTTTATATATATATTGAAGACATTTTATTACCAAACAAATTAAACCTTGCAACTGCTCTTATTATATTATTTATTTGAGCCTCTAAGCGTTTATTTTTGGAATAATAATTATTATTATTATTCCAGTATTTTCATCACTCTTTGTAGCTAAAGGACTGCAAGGTTCCTGGTATCAGAGAGCTGACATGCAACCCCCGGGGGATGTGCAAGTGGTGAGTAACTTTGCTTGCTCATTTTGGAGTTGCGAATTTCAGCTCAAACCACATATGGGTTGTGAATGGCAATTCATGCCCATTTGTAACCTGGGGTTGTGAATTCAACATTTCCCATAGTTCAAATTCCAAAAAGTTTTTTTTTTGAAAAGTGAAAAAGGGCCCAAGATGACAACTACATTTGGGGGGTGTTTGTGCTAGAAGCTTGATTTCATCATGGAAGGGCTTTTTGCAGGTTTCCATGCCCTTAATTATTACACAATATGGACTAGTCTAAGCGATGAAACTAATTCCAGGAGACAGAAAGGGATAATAGAGGGTTCAAAACAATGGTTTTCATGAAATGAATCCTGGAAGTAAACCTTATGGGAGTTCAAAAAAAGGCACTGTGGCTGTAGGGTCACTGGTACCAAAAAGGAACATTTCTTACAGCCCTTGTACAGGGTGAAATTAATAAAACAACCAGATAATTCTATATAAGCACTGGAGAGGTTTGAAGAGTCCCAGGAATGGGTTCCCCATAACTGGAATCTTCACAAAATCATCCAAAATGATATAGTGGCTTTCAGTCACTTGTTCACAGGAAACATCAGCTGCTGCTGCATATCTAAAGGATACTTCCCACCTGAGAAGAACCTCTATTGAGGCTTTTTGGGTTTTTTTTGTGGTTTTTCCATGCTGTTCCCAAATGTGTGTTTCCTCATTTATTGGTCCATGTGGTGTGGAACCTGGCTGTAGGTGGTAAGTGGAGTGAGGTTACCCCAGCCTGGTTGATGAAGCCTCAACAGAAAGGCCTGCCTACAGACTACAACTTGACTGCTCAAATTTCCTCAGTGTTTCTGGAAACCCTGAAGCTGTGCACAATAAGACATTTTGACTTGGGCTGAAAATTTATTTGCAGCCTTCATGCATTTTTCAATGGTTTTTTAGCTTGAAAATCTGCCACATCTAGGAATTTTCAAAAAGGGTGATGTTAAATTCACAGCTCCAGCCATTTGGGAGCTGTGCATACTGCTCCAGGCATGTGAGAGCTGTGTACACATCCCCACACAGCCTGTGGGAGTTGTGTAGGGCCCGTAAACTAATCCATATAATTTATAATTTATCATAATTTATAATTTATCATAATTTATAATTTATAATTTATTATTTATTATTTATTATTTATTATTTATTATTTACTATTTATTATTTATTATTTATTATTTATTATTTATTATTTATTATTTATTATTTATTATTTATTATTTATTATTTATTATTTATTATTTATTATTTATTATTTATTATTTATTATTTATTATTTATTATTTATTATTTATTATTTATTATTTATTATTTATTATTTATTATTTATTATTAAGTGGAGGCTATACAACTTTTTTTAGTTGTTTAGAATGCCACACAACTCAAATGGGACATGCAGCATGCCACACAACCCATTTGAGCCGTGTAGCATGCCACACAGCCCATTTGAGTTCTCTAGGGTGCCACATGGCCCATTCAATTTGTTTACATGACTCCACATGGCCCAGTTGAGTTGTGTACAAGACTCAAAGAGTTTTGAATTATACATTACCCTTTTATTTTTTATTTCCCCACTCCAAGATATGGCTATATCTGAAAAACCATTTGGGCCCAATTGCTTTTCCTGGCTCTGTAAGTTGTCAGCTGTATAGTTCCATCTGGGATGTTTTTTTTGGTAACCATTCATCTTTTTCAGTTCATTCTCCTTTATATCTAACTAGGTAAAGTCTGACATCTTTTCCTCAGATTCTTTCCTTCTTATCTTTAAGTATCTTGCTGAATTTTCCTTTTCCTTTTTCAGGATCAGCTTCAAAAAGTATTTCAGGTGAAGTAACTTTTTTTCCTTCTCTTGGGTGAAGGGTTTCAATCAAGCTTACTGGAAAGACTGGGTGCTTTCTAAATAATTCATCACTCAGGATGACTTCTACAGAATTCTTCCCATGAACCCTTTTGATTTTTAAAGGTACAACAAAAGCTGGTCTGAGTTTTTTATTTCCTTGTAAGTTATTGAACTTAGTAGTAAAAACTAGAACCTGGTCTCCAATTTCCAAATCTGGTTCTTTGAGGGTTTTGTCCCATCTCTGTTGATTGTATTAAAAAGCATCTTGAACACACTTGGAAGTGTGTTTGTTAGCTATATCTATCATTTTTTTGAAATCCACTGATGTTGGGTGTATATTAGCCAAATGGTTGTTGAGGTTATCCTTGGGTAACTTGGGAATCCATCCTCTTTCCAGTATGTAAGGGGCTTCCTTAGTTGTGGAATCTTTTCTGCTGGGCCATTTCCAAGGCAGGTAGGAGGCTGATCCAGTAATGGCAGTATCCATCAGAATTTTTGTATTCTAGTCCAAAGCAGCAGAATTTTCTTAGAATTTATTCTAGTGTTTGGATCATCCTTTCAGATAATCCATCTGTTTGAGGGTGATAATCCCTGGAGAGCTAAAGTTTCCCAGCATGTTGTGGAGGTTTCTCCAGAACTCAGAGGTAAAATTGGGATCCCTATCACTAATGATTACCTTGGGGAATCCTACATCAGCTATACGTCTATTCCAGAAGAATAAGGCTCCCTCCATGGCTTTTCTTTCCTTGTGATTATGTAGGAATGTAGTTTGCTTGGAGAATCTTTCTACTATAACTAGCACAGAGTTATAAGAGTGGGCTCCTGCTGGGTTTAGTCCTGTGACAAAGTCCATGCTTAAAATCTTCCATATTTTTCTGGGTTCAGCAATCTTCTGTAGGAGGCCAAACCTTTTTCCAGTGATTCTATTATATTTCTGGAATTTTTCACAGATAGAGACATATTTGATGTTTTAGGCTCTCCAATCAATCAACCAGGGAGTTTTTTTGAACTTCTCTCAGGTCCTGTTAGAAGATAGGTGGCCGGGGGAACAGTTATGATGACACTCATCCAAGGCATGTTTAGTATGTTCTTCTTGACTTAGGATAATGACACTAGAGTGCTGGTGTCTGTAATATATCAATCCATCCCATATTGTAAATATTCTGCCTTGTAAGGCTTCAGAGGAGGTTTATTTAAACTGTTGACCAGTTCAGACGGAGGTGAAGTACTTTCCATTATGGAAGCTAGAGTCTTCATATCAGAGTTTTAAGCTTCCTTGGTTGAGTTGAACAGAGTTTCATCCAGTTAACAGATGTGTATTACCAGGATGGGAGCTTCAAGTTCAAATATAATGATAAGTATAGGGAATATATCATGATCTTTTGGGTCACAGACAGGATTTCTGGGATCATTGGGTGGAGCATTCCTACAAAGACTTTCAGCATTTTGGTGTTTAGCTCCTGCTGTATAAATTATGGTCATATGTCCTCTATATTTCTGTATGGCTATTTCCTATCTTAGCATGTGTCTGCATGGGTTCTTCATATTCATGAGTATCCTTACAGATTGAGGTCAGTTATCACCACAAAGTTGGTGCCTTCTAAGTAGTAATGGAGATTCTCTAATGCTCAGACAAGCTCAAGGCATTCAATTTGGCTAGCACCATACCTATTTTCTGTATCCTTTAATTTTCTGGATATAAAGAGTATGGGTTTCTCTATTGGTCTATAATTTTCCAAGGTTTCCTCATATGGAGCAGCTCCTAGTCCATTCATACTAGCACCTATTTATAGCTTAAATTGTTTGGAGCAATCAGGTTGGATCAGTACATGGGCCATGGCCATGGCTAACTTGGGTTCTCTCTAATTCTTGAGACTTTGATAAGTCATTTCAAAGAGGGTATCTTTGTTGCAAATCTCATATAAGTTCTTAGTGAGTAATGCAAACTTGGGAATTTACTTCCTGTAATAACTGCAGAAGCTGAAAAAGGATAGGATTTCAGTTCTGTTTTGGGGCATTGGTCTGTTCACTACAGCAGGTATTTTGCTTTGGTCAGCAGTTGGGGTTAATCCAGAGACTATATGTCCCAAAGCTTTGAGTTCTCCATATCAAAATTTATACTTTTTCATGGATGCTTTCAAACCTACAGCTGAGCTGGTTTTCAGGAATATTCTTACTTTTTCCATGCAAGTATTCCAATCATCAGAGTACATGATAACAACATCAATCTACACCATCATCCATCCTTGTCTGATGAATTGACCTAGAATGGTATCCATCATCCTTTGGAAGTGAGATGGAGCATTTTTGATGCCAAAGGGCATTCTCAAATATTCATATATCCCTAAGTGGCGTATAATCCTCATGCATTTCCTGCTTTCAGGACTGATAAGGAGTTGATGAAATCCTTTTAGCATGTCCATGGTTGTGATGAACTTAGCCTTTAATAAATTATGAAGGGAATGATCAATCCTTGGTGTGGGATAGTAGTCATCTTCAGTAAAATGCTTGATCATCCTAAAATCTCCAACCATCCTTGAATTATCATTACTCTAAGCTATGATCATTGGAGTAGTTATGTCTACTTGCTTTTTGTCTCCTACTTCATTAGTATTTTCAGGTCAATCAATTTCTGGATATGTGCTTCAAGAGCTGCTTTAGATTTGGAGCTAGAAGGGTAAGCAGATTTTCTGAGGTTGGGGGGGTAAGGAGTTTGAATGGTCAATGCCAGAATCATATCATGTCCCTTTATTTTACCAATTGGGTGGTCTTTAGTGCAGAAGGCATTCTGGTTTTCAAAGCAGACTTGGAGTATATCCCTTTTCTGGTCTTTATTAAGCTGGTAATTCAAAGTTTCTTGAGAGAAATACTCTTGGTTAAATATCTCAAAGTTTTTTTTGATAGGTGGATTCAGAATATTGAGAACTGATATGGAATATAATCCATTCTGTAGCACTAACTATTAAATTTTCAGCCTAAGGGATCCTTTGGTATGATTTAATATGATATCTGTGGACCATAATCCAATAGCATTCAAAGATTAGTTGCAGCTTCTGAACTTAGCTTGGGGTACTGGTAACAGATTTTGTTTCAAGTGAGGATCTTGTTTTTCTAAGTAAGAGGTTCCAACACAAGAGCATGTTCAAATTCAACTTATTCAATTGCTCATATATACTGTCTAGACTTCTGCTTACAACTTTAAATTCCTTTACCACAGATGTAGTTCATAATTTTAAAGTAGGTACATCTAATTGTGGTACACTTTCTTTGAATTCTGATTCAAGGATATGATCTTGTCCCAATCCTGGGGGTTTTTTAACCTCTGATGAGCTGAGGATCTCTTCTTTTTGTGATCTTTTCCCTTAAAGAGAGCTAATTTTTTCCAAGGATTCCAACTCTGCACATAATTTTCTACTTCTTTCCTGGAGATTAGCTTTTGGAGGGCTATCTGTGACAGTTTGCCAGAGAATTGCCTTTTTCATAGCTGGCATGTCTTCTTGGGAATGACCTACTTAGAATTGTTCCCAATAGCCTATGTTCTCTTTCACCAATTGCTTGATTATCTCATCCTTGGCTTGGTGCAGCTGGGGAGGTTTAATTTGAGCTGTATCTGTGGGGATGAGGTGCGGGGAAAGGGACAATTCTCCAACATTAAGTTGGTCAAGTTGGCAGCCAAATCTGATAGCAGGTACTGCTCACAGGAGCTAAAAACTATTAGGGTTTAACTGGAATATGTAATAATGTAAAATATGGATTATAAATGATATAAAAAACCTAAAACCTAAATAAAAGAATTATATAATTAATTTTAAAATGTTTTAAATAATAAATCAAATATTGAAGGTTACCACAAAACAGAGTACAGATCCTAATCTTTGAAGACCACAAAACACCAAAAGGAGTGGCCGTGAAAATTATTAAAAGTTACGTGGGTGCTCAGAAAATGATAGGAAATCAATAAATATCCACATCTGTCTACTTTAAACCAATATTAATAGTAAAAATGAAGGATAATTGCAGAATGATCAGAATTAGGGCATTAACAGATTAACAGATCCTGTGCCTAAAATAGTACAGAAATCCAGCAGATATGAGGACAGCTGATTGACAGCACCAATTGGATGTGCTAAAATTGCCCTGACTGGCTTTCCAGCCTCAGCCAGTGAGCTGAACCCTTTCTATGTGCCCTGAGAAGCGCATTATCACCCCCAAAGGTATTTATACAGACCTCTTTGGATTCATTATTCCCCATCAGTTTTACCAGGAATTTATTATCATAAATCAGAAACTGTGTAATTTTTATTCCAGGGGTTATAAAGAGATAAGCAAGGGATTTATGACCTAGCTGCAGTATTATTATTACTTCCTAAAACCAATCAACCTGATTCATTGAGGTTTAGTCTGGCAATCAACCCCAACTGCCCTGAAACCCTTTACCTGAATATTTGCAGGATTTTCTGTGGATTATTCACTCAGAGTGAGTGTTTCCCTTCCTGCCTTGGTCCTTGTTCTTTTTTTCCTGGCCATATTGGTGGATAAATCCTTATAAGGCACCCATATCTTTCCAAGTTTCTTAAACTGCCTAAGGAGGCCCCTTGAAGAGGGGTTGTCCGTCTGTAAATCTCCCCAGTAGTATAATAACTTGGCCCCTCTCTTTATAAAAAGTTGAAAAAACTTTTAACCCAACCAATTAAAAATTGAACCAGCTCTTAAACTTAATTATTATTTGAGCTTTTTAAGTTTTTATCTTTGGAATATTATTATTATTATTATTCCAGTATTTTTATCACTCTCTTTAGCTAAAGGACTGAAAGTTTCCTGGTATTAGAGAGCTGACAAGTCTCAAGGGTAACAACACTTTGTTATTTTCATTAATTTCCTTCAAGGGTATTCCAAGAGGATCATTATCGGTGCCAATCAAATCCTGAGATAAATTACAGGATTCACATTTTTGGACCTCTTCTAGTAAGTGTTGTTCAATCAGGTTGCCAAATTAAAAAGTGTATTCCACTAAAAGGATATAAGTTTTGTTTTTTTTTACATATTTTTATAAAGTTTTATAAAAAATATTTCAATACTCGCTTTTGTGATTTTTCTTTTTATCTTTTTTCTTAAAAAATAAAGTTGTTTTTTTGTATTCTTTCCAGGCTTTGGCTTGCCATAATAAGGAATTAAAATTAGTGAGCCTTTCAAACTCAAGTTCCTTTTCTTGTATTACTTCTTGTTTGTAGTAAAGAAGTTTTTTGTTCTTTTGTTCAGGGGCTTAAGAGTTGCAATAATTAGGCTCAAAATTATGTAGTTTGTATTTTTTTTCTGTTTGAAAAGATTCAAATAATACTGAATCAATTCTCTGTTGGTCTTTAGATCCACTAGAAAAATTGATAAAAAAATATTTTTAATAAGTATTTTTACTTATTTTTACAGTAAATGCCTGTTCCAAGGAATAAATAATTAAAAAATAATTTTTTTGAGATCTTTCCCAGCCAGACCCCCAGTTTTCAGCTTTCTGATACCAGAAACCTTGCAGTCCTTTAGCCACAGAGATAGATGCAGTGATTGAATAATAATATGCCCCAAAATAAACATGGTGAAAGCTCCAAAAGAATAAACGTGAAAGGAGCAGTTGCAAGGTTTGTATTGGTTTGGTTAAAAAATTTTCAATATGAAAAAGAGTGGCCGCAGTTTTATACAACATGGAGATTTTTATAGCATCCTCTCTTCAGGGGATCAACTTTGGACCATGCACCCTGGCGGATGGGGAACTTTTGAATTACTCAAGAAGGAAGTATTATCCAAATAATGGTGAAACTGGCTGAGCAAGACAGTACACAAGCCAGAGAAGGAAGGAAATAACTTACTTCTTTGAGTAATTAATCACAGGGTACCTGAAATAGTTCACAGTTGAAGAGCTTCAGATCAAAGGTGGGCTTCTTGATGACTAAACTTCAATGGAAAAATGATGGTTTTGAATTTAATAATAATAAATCATACTAGGACCATATATCACTTGCTTATTTCTTATAAGCACCTGATCATGGATTGAAGAGGGTCTGGATAATAACCACTAAATTATGGGGTTGAAAGAGGCAGGAGTCTGTATAAATACCTTTTTGAGGTGGAATGGATCCTCCTGAAGGCATGAAGAGAGGGTAGGGCACATGGGCTAAAGCTACCAAGGCAGGCAGGGCAAGTTTAGAACTCCCTCTTGGTGATGTCACTCAGCTGATCTTGGACCTTTTGGATCAGTGCATTATTTTAGCTGCAGGATCTGTTAATGATTTGATTTTTTGTTTTGGTGATCCCACACATATCTTGCATTTGTACTATTATCATTTGATAAAAGTGATAAATAGTGGGTGTTTATTGATTTCTCACCACCTGCTGATCATTTTGATTATTTGTAATAATTTTTGCCACAACTCCTTGATATTTTTTGTGATATTTGAATTTCAGGATCTGTTAATATTGTGGAGATCCTTTTGGTTTGTTTTCTAAATTAGTGTTCTTTATAAATTTATTTCTTTTATTTTTATTCAAAAAAAATCACTTTTTTGGATCATGTACTCTGCATATCTCATGTAGTTAGATATGCAAACATGATCCTAGGCGGTTGTAGCATTTACTGGTGGTACCTGCCATAATTTCTGCCATGCAGAGGTGTCTGATCTGCTGCATCTGGGAACCTTGCATGCAGGATTCTAGCTAATTTATGCATGGGGGGTAAATTGTAGTCACCCAGGCAGTGTATGCAGATGTGGGACTGTGCAGCAATTTTGACACAAAACGTTTCTATGTGTAACTCCTAAAATATACACACCACCTCATTTCTGACAGTTTTATGTGTGAAACCCCTATTTGACAATGTATATGAAACACTATATATGGGTTATTTATGGATTTCCTACCCCTTTTTTGGTTTTATGAATAAATTTGTTTATTTTCTTACTTTGAAAGATTGCTCTGTACATAGTAGCAAGCTGACACATGCTTCCATTTCTCCATAGTTCTGATGAGGTGCTTTGGTCCTGGTTGTTTTTTTGAAACTGAATTTGCTTTAGCATATAGTGCTGTGCAGGGAAGAGGTAACTTTGTCCTGGCTTTTTATTGGGTAATGGATGTGCTACTTCAATGAATTGCTTTATAGTGCTGGGCTGAGATGTGAATGTATGTTTTTTTGGCACTGCATGTGCTGCTTGCATATGTTGGTGTGTACCACTGTGGAAATTCTTTACTGCTTGTTTCTTTGGAGCTACAGGGGCTTTCTTGCATATATTTCTATTTATAGTTGGTGATTTTATTGTTTTTCTATTTGTTACTGCTTGTAATCCCTTGCATGTATATTGCTGTGTATACTGGTAAGGTGATGGGTTGTTTTTTTGTTACTTCATGTGGTCCCTTTGATATATTTTTTCTGTATTTCTGATGGAGTAATTGTTTTTTTTTGGGTGCAGCTTGTGGTATCTTGTATTCATTGCTTCAGCATTATTAATTGGATGCTTTGTTTTTTTTTTGGTGAATTTTTTAGACCCCTGTATATATTACTTCTGTATTGCTAATGGGGTGATTGGTTGTTTTGTTTGGTGCAGCTACAGATCCAGGGTGTATGATCCAGGTGTACAGTTAATGTGTCACTCATACATATTGAGTTTTTCCAGGGTATGTTCATGTGCCTTTCACTGATTTGTGATGACTCATTAGGATATTGGTTGGCCTTAGTTGATTTGGCTTTTTCTTCTAATCCATGAGAGATAGAGAGGTACTTTGGCCAAGTGATTATATGTTCTTTTTAATACAAAATTATTTTTTTGAGGCTTTTTTGAGGATTGGTATTTTATTCACACCATAAAATTGAACCTGATGGATGAAGGTGAGGTTTTTTCTACCACAGAAGCATTGTTTACCTTTTCCCAAAGTGAAGAAATTCCAGGGATTCTGTCTCCTGCTCCCCAAAAACATTATAATACTCCTTCTGATCCACCCAAAATGTTCAAATGCTAACATCCTCTGCCAGGGAACAAAGTTTATGCTCTAAATATCCTGCCTTTCCTAAAAAAATGCCTTCTAGCCCAAGAAGGGCATGTATGATTTCCTTGAAGTAGGTTCATTAAAACCTATTGGGGGGAGGTTTTAGTCAGAAGGATTAATCACTAGGAAAATACCAAGAGTTAGTGTTGACTAATAGGCCAACATTCAGATTTCCAGGGTCAAATTCCGTACTGGAAGAGAATTTATTGATGATTAGATCAAAAAAGAGGAGGTTCAAGAGTTTTTAAAAGGCCTTTTTTGCTGTGGCTAAGGCCATTATGTGGATATTCAGCCCCTTTTTTTGACAAGTTACAAAAAAAAATATTCTAATGCTATAGGGGTGTAGCTGGATTCCAAGGCCACTTATAGTGAGCTGGCACAGATCAGCTCTTCTACCTGTGCTCTGGAAACCCTCTATTTGGGTTGCAGTAACTTTGTGTTACTGTTTCTGGGGTCCAAATGTCCTTTTGGGTCCAAGTTAAAGGAGTTGTTACTGCCCTTGTACCAATTTTTTGGGGTTTAAGTCCCCATTTTTCTGAATTTTTGGGTGTTTATGCATGTTTCAGAATATTATTAACCACATTTTGGTGCTCAATGGGGCGCATGAGGTGTGAAAATGGCTTTTAGGGGGTTTTTGTGGTACCCTATACATTGATATCTGCTATGGCTGGGTGACTGGCCATTGCAGAGGTTGGTTTCCCCAAGAAACTGCAAGGCAGGCCACTTCAGGCCTGTTGAACCACTTGGGGGGCTGGAATTCAGTTGGAAACTGCTATCCTGTGTCAATAGTTGCTTCCACAGCTATTTGCAGGTGCAGGGGTCTTCAATGTGGCTTGTGGCAGCTTCTGCAATTTTTAGAGGCTGTGAAAGCTGCATGTGAGCCTGGATTGGCCATCCAAAACTCTCTGTTATTGCAAAGGGCAAGCAGATGGATGCTGGAGTTGTGGAGAAAGAATTTTTTGTTCAAAACTCCTAAAGTCCACATAACTATGGGTTTCTGATCAAGTTTTTGTTCACAAACCCATTTTGAGTTACACGGCTTTTGATCCCAAATATGGGCTTTATTATGCTTTTTAGAAACCCAGCAACTGGTATGATGAGACAGGATGGAAAAAAAATAGTGAACAAAAAGGATTTGGAGAATTGAGTTGATGTGGAAATTGGTAACAGAGCATATTTCTACAGGTCAAGGCACAAGGAAATAATGAAGGTTGTTTGGTCTGACTGAATCTGAGCAGGTCTTAGGTTGAAGTGAGGGCCTTGTTGCTAACATCTCTGTGGTCTAACCAATAGTGGGGGTCCTTTTCTGGCTATTTGGAAAACTCTACTGTGTTCAACTCCTAGTCTTGGGTTGTTGTTGGTTTTTCTATTTGCCTTTGTCTTACTGGTGTCAGAGAGCAAGATGTTTGTTTGACTAAAAAAATTTTGAAAAGTTGATTGCTTGTGGAGAGACGGTTGTTTGCTTATCAATTGAGCTGTTGTTTTGTCCAAATGTGGGGATTGTTCAATTAGTTGTTTTTTCAAGGATTTTCTTCTTGTTGGTTGCTCAATTGAGTTGGTACTGAGGTTTGAGGTTGGGTGATGGTTGGATGATTGATTGATTTGATTCAATTGGTATCTGGCTGGTGTGGTTGGAGGAAGATTTGATGATTGTTCATTTGTTTGAGGTGGTATCCATTCTCATTTGTTTGAGGTGGTCTCAATTCTCATTTTTTTGAGGTGGTCTCAATTCTCATTTGTTTGAGGTGGTCTCAATTCTCATTTGTTTGATTGATCAGTCTGATGGAGCTGTATGGTTTTTTGGTGGTCTGGAGGATGATTGTTCTGATTGTGGCTGTGGCAAGTTTTCCAAATTAGGGTAACTCACCATGGTTGCTATGTAGTTGCTTGGTAGCAACTACTTTTTTTTTTGAATTATTCTAATGAAATTTCAACACCCCCCATGCCTTAATGTGAAGGGCCTGCTATTTAGTCTAGTGAGAGAAGTTGATCTGCAGGCCTTGGTCAGAGCATCAGCAACCATATCTTTTGAGGGAATTAATTAGACCTCTATTTGCTTGGTTTCATTATCTAGGTCTAAGAGATATTTAATTTTGATTTCAAGGTGTTTTCTCTTGGAGTTTGAGCCATAATGTTTGATTTTTTCAGTTAATTGTTTATTTTACAAATTGAAGATGGAGGTGGGCAAATAGGCAGGACAGAGTTTGCAGAAAAGCTCTGAAATTCATGGGCTTTATTGGTGGCATTTTGTAAGGGAGTTGAACTTGGCTTTGATGGATGACATTGTCATATTTTTCTGTTTCCAGCTATTCAAGGAAATGTGAAAGTTGATCCAAAATTGGATGTATCCACTTCTTGATTTCCTTGAGTTGAGATGGTTGGCCAAATTATTGTCACTGAAATACTTTATTCTAGAGAAGGAAAGGAAGGATGAAGAAGAAAGAGAGAGAGAATTTGAAGTGGTTCCACCCAGGTACTTTTCATGCAGTGGTATGTGACACCATCACAACTGCAAAGTGGACTGGATTTCATCCGGTTTGATAGCCTTTTGGTTAGGCCTTGCATCTCAGTTGCTTTGCATTTGTGTAAGGTATGACAGTAGACTGGATAACCCCGTTGCGGGTTCAATTTGTGATCAGGAAAAGTGTTGGGAATAGCTTGCTCCAGTGACAATTGTTGGGTTTTTCTCCTGTAAACAGCAAGACTCCTGAGTCTTGGCGGTGTAAGACTCCAAACGGTGCTAGGCCATGGCAGTTCTGTGGAGGGGAAAGGTGCTGTTTAGGCTGCCCTCCTAGGAGTTACAATAATATTTAAATGTAACCGGAATCAAGGTCCAGAACCTTATGGGTGAGAAATCAAAGCAAGGGAAGAGGATAAGAGTTGTTGGTAGCAATGGAAACAACACTATCTGAGGCAAGATGGTGCAGGTAAAGACTTGAACAAATAAGTCAAGGTTTGTTCAGAGTTCAATAGAACAAGGCAGTTGTAAGTATCAACACCCACAAGCTAATAACTCTGGTTGTCAGCAGCTGATTAGGAAAGATCAACTCAATCCCAACCAACCTCCAGGTTCTCAATGAACCTGCCCAACTCTCCGCACTCAAGCGCTTGAAGGGTACCAGATAACTGTGGGAGGCTGAACAAAACAAAAGCAATTTGTTTATGAAGCTCTAGACGCAAATCAAAAACAAATTTGAGCAAGAATATCCCAACACTTCTCAAGGGACTCAAGAATAGCGTGGCGAAATTCAACCTTAAAGAAGAAGGGAGGTATAACACTCCAGGTTGCAAGCTTAATAAAACCTCTTCAATCAAACGTGATTGGCTCCAGAAAGATGATCAAGGAGAGATCAAGACCAGTATGGTCGGAAAAAGGGATCAGAGTGGTATAACACACCCAAGAATTCAGACAGACAGGAATTCTTCTTCAACCAGCAAGGCTATGGGTTGGTGATAAGGAACAAGGTCACAAGGGACAGAGTTTGAGTATGGAGGCTCAAAGGATCAAGGGGGCAATCATGGATATACCTGGATAAATTGCTCAGATAGGTGGGGAAGGATGCCCACAGATAAGTTTGATTACTGATGATGGTCTCATAGGATGCATGGGATCCTCTTCCTGCTGGGCCAAAAGGCAGGGGAGAGCCCCTCCTTTTATAGACATGAGGCCCTGTATACTATGTACAAGAGAGATTTACAAATAGAGCAGAAAAAAAGAAACAAACAAACACTCAGAAAAAAAAGAAGAGTTCAATCAAGACCCTGGCCCGTGTCAATGGTGGGCACGTGCAGGAGAGTAGCTATTGAGGGGCCCGCGGACAGGCTGATGGTTATCTAGTTTTGACGGGCATCAAAGAGCTTAGAACTTGGTTGCCGTTGATGATTCCAGTCGTGAGGATGATCAGCTTCCAATTCTTACCCTGGCTGCCGTTCTGATGATTGCTGAAAGTCAACCTGAGAGAGGAAATCTCGGCGTAAGTGATCCCACCTAGAAAGCACACGATTGTTGTTGGGTTGGTTTCTAATGACAAAGATTGTCCGTGAGCATCATCGGTATCCCTTTGGGATTCATCAAAGCTCTCCCCAGGAAATCCTTTCAAAACATCTTCCACCAAACTCTTCCATCCAAAAGATTTATTAAAACGAATTGACTCAATCACTCTCACGCTCAAAGGAGCATAACCGGAGTAGCTATAACTGATGTCATGTGGCTTGGGTCCGTCCAGTTCATTGAAAATTAACCTGAACGGTTTCCTAGCACTCTGGAATCCAGAGCAGGCGCCAATGATCATACCAGGCATGATTGCGCTGGGCACTTTACCTCTGGTCCCAGAGGTTGATGAGCTCAATAGTGAAAGCAATGAGAGTTTGATGAGTAGGTTGACGTGCTTGTAGCCATAGGTCTGTAGGAGATCTCTTTTGAGCACTTCCAGCGATTTGGGTTTGATACCTCCCGAGACGATCGAGTATAAGCAGAATAGTCTTAGGATCGTCCGCAACGGAACTTCCTGGTCAATCAATTGACTGATGGCCTTCTCCTGACCAGATAGGTCAAGACCTGCCACCAAGTTCTGCTGGATTTCAAGAGTCTTGTTGAATTCATCACCAGTGGTGATGGCCATAATTTGTTTGCTGAGCCCAGTATGTAGTCTGAGAGCCTGATGCTTGTTCTGTAGTCAGGGTAGTCTTCTGACAAATTCCCTGATCTGCTGGACTGTACGAGCTTTGTTCCTTCTCTCGTAATCCAGATTGATTTGTTTGGCAATCCGATTCAAAGAATTGCCAACGGTCAAAAAGTTTTGATTCCTGAGTTCGGAAAAGATGGGATCTGAGGATGAGTTTAGCAAATGTTTCTTGCTCTTGGTCACTTGTGGGAAGGTTTGGGAGGTGGATTATTGTCATTGGAGGTAGTAGCAGTAGTAGTAGTAGTAGTAGTCCTACCAATGGCGGTGGGCGTTGTGGTCGGGTCAGGACTGGGATCAAGAGCTTGAGGGGTGGTGGAGATGGGAGCAAGTCGTGAGAGGGCTGGTGGGTTGGAAGGGTTAGGAAGGTGATGGATTAGAGGATGGTTGAGAGATGAGGAGGTTGAGGAGGATGAGGAGGTTGAGGAGGAGGATAGGTTGGAGGAGGATTGGATGGTGTACTTGGTTGTCGGATGACCCGGTTGAATAGCCAAGGGAGAAGACAAGCAAGGACGAGATCAGGACCAAGATGATGGGAGGAGATGAAGGTACCCATAGGGGTACAACTGAAAAATATATATATATATATATATTTTTTTTTTCTTTTTCTGTGGTGTCCCGGATTGGTCACCACATCTCTCCCCAACTTACAGACTGTCCCTAGTCTGAATCTAAAATTTGAAGGGATTTTAAAAAAAAGGCAGGGAACAAATACATTGAAGCAAAGATTGGCCATTTCTTGATCTTGAGAGCAATTGAAGAGTTGAGGAAAATATCTTGATTCTTCCAAATGAGCCCTAGAAGCGGAAGGAATAGAACAAGGAGGGCGTCCCAGGTGCTCACATATGTGGCATACAGTAGAGTTTTACAACAAAAACACAGCAAATGACCCTGGTGGTGCACAATTGGGAGGACTTACTTGTACCCCAAATTGCCTCCACTGAAGCCCATATTCCTTCATACCAAAATCACCAAAAACAGAATTGCAATTAGGATCTAGTTTAGACTCATTGCCGAGATTCAAACCGGAACTGAGAGGAGATTGATCAGACTCAAAAGTAGAAGGAAAAGAAGACACAACAGATCCAGAGAGAGAAGGAGATGGAGAAGAAATATTTTTGGATTTTTCTATTTTGATATGTTTTTGTTTTTTAATATTCTTTAGCTCAGAAGAGAATGATGAAAGGAATGAAAAATAAGCCTGAGGGATGGGATTTGACCCTTGAGTTGCAGTCTGAGGCTGAAAAGAACTACAACCATTAGTAGGATCAACTATTCCCCTAAAAAATGAGAGGAACTAGAGTTATCCTTCTGCTTCCCCTTAAAAGATGATTTGGGAGAATGACCAGGAAAATCTCTTTCCCAACAACCAGAATCCAAGGAGCAAAGAGGAACTTCAATTTTCCTGCCATCAGCATCAGGGAGAAGAATTCTCTCCCCAACTTGATCAGAAAACATCAGGGTTGCACCAAAGTCCATTGAGAAGGGTCGTCCCAAGATCATAGGACTGTCCAAACGAGTGATCCAAAAGTGGCAGGTTCCAAAAATATTTTGACCAATCCTGACCAGTACATCTTCAGCAATACCAACCAGTTCACAAGCTTGATTTCCTATCCCATACACTGCAGAGTTGAAGCTGACCCTAGGACTAAGTTTGAGCTTGCAGGCCATAGCATCCAAGATTAAGTTAAGCTGAGATCCAGAATCCACAAGAGGAGAAACAGTTTTAGCTGAGTCACCAAGATAACAAGGAAGAAAGCCAAGGGGACAGGAATAAATGTTGGATTCTATAGAAGGACTGGTTCCACCAGAGTCCTCCATTAAAGTGCCAGAGGAGACTTTGAGTTCTTCAGGGCCAATTTCCACCCGTCAACGAGAGACCCATTTCTTCATTCCTTCAGCAACAGATGGAGAGATCGATAGGAGTTCAGCCACAGATAGATCAGGAATTTTGATATCAGAAATTTTCTTTAATAATCCCTCCACGGCATTGGGGTGATCCTTGGAGATGCCCCTTTCAAATCAAACTTTGGGCTGGGTGGAGGGAGGAAGTTCAGGTGACGCAGAATCTAAGATAGGATTAGAAGGTTGAGGTGAGGGAGAAGGATCAGGGTGATCTGGGAACCTTTCCATGAGTGTTTCCTTTTCCACCTCCATGTCTTCTACATCAGAGGAAGGAGGCTCAAGTGATGATTGACATTTAACGGGTTTTCAAAGGATTGAAGTTGGCAAGGAAGGAGCCTTATGAGGTTTAGGTTCCTCATGTCATTTCCTGGCTGGATCAGATTGATAAGTAGTCCCAGCAAGACTAGAGGAAGAAATAGCTGGAGGATACCAAGGTTGGAGGGTACCACAGGATGATCGAAATTCAAAGGAAGCAAGAGATGCTTTCACATGAGGTGATGGCTGGTAAGAGGCCACCACATGTTGGATAGGACAAGACGAGTCAAAAAGGATTAGGGCACCATTAGGGAGGAAGTAATTGTTTCCCCTCTGCTCTACCAATTTTTCCTTTAGGTCCTTCTGAAGTTCTTGGCATCGTCCGGTTCCATGGCCTTCCCTATGACAGTAGTAACAGACCAGAGTTGATTTAGGGACAGAAGAAGGAGTTTTAGGCGTAGCTAGCGAGGAAATCTTTTGATCTATTTTGTTCTCAAAGGCTCTAAGTAACTTGGTGATTTCATCTATAGTGGTAGGTTCTTGATTGGAATTAGGATCTGCTTTAGGCCTACGATCTGCCTCCATTTTAATCATAATATTGTTTGACTCTTTAAAAGAAGGAGCATGGACTGTTTCAGTAGTTCTAGGCTTTTCAAAGGTAAGAGCAGTTTGACCTTTCATGACTTTATCCACAGTACTCCTAAGGGTGAGAAAAACAGGGAGCTTGAATCGATTATCCCTGGTGGTAATCATGGATCAAGATTTGACCAGTTCTTCTTTAATCCTTTCCTGCACAGCCGACGAAAAAGATTGGAAGAACTTTGCTCGAATTTCGTCCACTGTGTCAATGTGATTGTTTCGGATAAGATAGTTTTGAATGGGATGCCAAGACTTCCTAAAAATCTGATAGTCAGAGGCTGAAGAAATACCACCATTGGAGATCCACTGAGAAACCAGAGCATCCAAATCCTGCAGAGTAAACCTAGCCACATCTATTTTACCCCAGTATGCCAACATAGCCTCCCTGAGAAGCGTCCAGTTATGGGATTCAAATCCCTCGAAAGACTCGATTACCTCCATAACTTCATCAGAGGAGATAAAGAATCGCAACTTATAAGCCATATTGAATTCACTAGCTCCATCCACTTCAGCAGCCATTTTGTAGGAGTCCAAGAATTGCTCGAAATTTGTACCGTTGAAGCCTAATTTCTTGTTCTGAGGTTTGATCTTTACCATCTTAGGTCAGACAGGGGTGGTTGGAGTAGCAGAAGATGCCATATCAAATAAAAGAGTTCCTAGGGGATCCAAAGAGCAGATTTCCAAAGTGGCTCACAAGTGTGGCAAGAGTAGGGTTTCTCCAAAAACAACAAGTATCTTGCCCAAGCGGTGCACAAATTGGGAGGACTTACTTGTAGGATAAGTTGCCTGCACGGATCAGATTTGAGAAGAGAAAAAAATGGAAAAAAAAGATCGGATTTCAAGGTTGACTTTAAATGTCTTGGGACTGTAAATCCCAAGGTTGCTGGTTTGATCCCGGCCCGGGGGACCAAATGTAAGACTCCAAACGGTGCTAGGCCGTGGCAGTTCTGTGGAGGGGAAAGGTGCTGTTTAGGCTGCCCTCCTAGGAGTTACAATAATATTTAAATGTAACCGGAATCAAGGTCCAGAACCTTATGGGTGAGAAATCAAAGCAAGGGAAGAGGATAAGAGTTGTCGGTAGCGATGGAAACAACACTATCTGAGGCAAGATGGTGCAGTTAAAGACTTGAACAAATAAGTCAAGGTTTGTTCAGAGTTCAGTAGAACAAGGCAGTTGTAAGTAACAACGCCCACAAGCTAATAACTCTGGTTGTCAGCAGCTGATTAGGAAAGATCAACTCAATCCCAACCAACCTCCAGGTTCTCAATGAACCTGCCCAACTCTCCGCACTCAAGCGCTTGAAGGGTACCAGATAACTGTGGGAGGCTGAACAAAACAAAAGCAATTTGTTTATGAAGCTCTAGACGCAAATCAATAACAAATTTGAGCAAGAATATCCCAACACTTCTCAAGGGACTCAAGAATAGCATGGCAAAATTCAACCTTAAAGAAGAAGGGAGATATAACACTCCAGCTTTTAAGCTTAATAAAACCTCTTCAATCAAATGTGATTGGCTCCAGAAAGATGATCAAGGAGAGATCAAGACCAGTATGGTCGGAAAAAGGGATCAGAGTGGTATAACACACCCAAGAATTCAGACAGACAGGAATTCTTCTTCAACCAGCAAGGCTATTGGTTGGTGAAAACGAACAAGGTCACAAGGGACAGAGTTTGAGTATGGAGTCTCAAAGGATCAAGGGGGCAATCATGGATATACCTGGATAAATTGCTCAGATAGGTGGGGAAGGATGCCCACAGATAAGTTTGATTACTTATGATGGTCTCATAGGATGCATGGGATCCTCTTCCTGCTGGGCCAAAAGGCAGGGGAGAGCCCCTCCTTTTATAGACATGAGGCCCTGTATACTATGTACAAGAGAGATTTACAAATAGAGCAGAAAAAAAGAAACAAACAAACACTCAGAAAAAAAAGAAGAGTTCAATCAAGACCCTGGCCCGTGTCAATGGTGGGCACGTGCAGGAGAGTAGCTATTGAGGGGCCCGCGGACAGGCTGATGGTTATCTAGTTTTGACGGGCATCAAAGAGCTTAGAACTTGGTTGCCGTTGATGATTCCAGTCGTGAGGATGATCAGCTTCCGATTCTTACCCTGGCTGCCGTTCTGATGATTGCTGAAAGTCAACCTGAGAGAGGAAATCTCGGCGTAAGTGATCCCACCTAGAAAGCACACGATTGTTGTTGGGTCGGTTTCTAATGACGACAATCGTCCGTGAGCATCATTGGTTTCCTCTTGGGATTCATCAAAGCTCTCCCCAGGAAATCCTTTCAAAACATCTTCCACCGAACTCTTCCATCCAAAAGATTTATTAAAACAAATTGACTTGATCACTCTCACGCTCAAAGGAGCATAACCGGAGTAGCTATAACTGATGTCATGTGGCTTGGGTCCGTCCAGTTCATCAACAATTAACCTGAACGGTTTCCTAGCACTCTGGAATCCAGAGCGGGCACCGATGATCATACCAGGCATGATTGCGCTGGGCACTTTACCTCTGGTCCCAGAGGTCAATGAGCTCAATAGTGAAAGCGATGAGAGTTTGATGAGTAGGTTGACGTGCTTGTAGCCATAGGTCTGTAGGAGATCTCTTTTGAGCACTTCCAGCAATTTGGGTTTGATAACTCCCGAGACAATCGAGTATAAGCAGAGTAGTCTTAGGATCGTCCGCAACAGAAATTCCTGGTCGATCAATTGACTGATGGCCTTCTCCTGACCAGATAGGTCGAGACCTGCCACCAAGTTCTGCTGGATTTCAAGAGTCTTGTTGAATTCATCACCAGTGGTGATGGCCATAATTTGTTTGCTGAGCCCAGTATGTAGTCTGAGAGCCTGATGCTCGTTCTGTAGTCGGGGTAGTCTTCCGACGAATTCCCTGATCTGCTGGAACGTACGAGCTTTGTTCCTTCTCTCGTAATCCAGATTGATTTGTTTGGCGATCCAATTCAAAGAATTGCCAATGGTCGAAAAGTTTTGATTCCTGAGTTTGGAAAAGATGGGATCTGAGGATGAGTTTAGCAAATGTTTCTTGCTCTTGGTCACTTGTGGGAAGGTTTGGGAGGTGGATTATTGTCATTGGAGGTAGTAGCAGTAGTAGTAGTAGTAGTAGTCCTACCGATGGCGGTGGGCGTTGTGGTTGGGTCAGGACTGGGATCGAGAGCTTGAGGGGTGGTGGAGATGGGAGCAAGTCGTGAGAGGGCTGGTGGGTTGGAAGGGTTAGGAAGGTGATGGATTAGAGGATGGTTGAGACATGAGGAGGATGAGGAGGTTGAGGAGGTTGAGGAGGAGGATAGGTTGGAGGAGGATTGGATGGTGTACTTGGTCGTTGGATGACCCGGTTGAATAGCCAAGGGAGAAGACAAGCAAGGAGGAGATCAGGACCAAGATGATGGGAGGAGATGAAGGTACCCATAGGGGTACAACTGAAAAATATATATATATATATTTTTTTTTTTTTCTTTTTCTGTGGTGTCCCGGATTGGTCACCACAGCGGCTCCTTGTGGAATTCAGGAGTGTGTCTGGATATAACTCTATTTTGCAAGGGTTAATGCCCCCAGCCATACACAATTTGGGACAAAGTTCTCTTAAACCCAGGGGTACTGTCACACAATGGTATCTGATACCATAGAAACTGAAAAGTGGACTGGATTTGATCCAGTCTCATAGCCTTTTGGTTAGGCCTTGCCTCTCAGTTGGTTTGAAGCTGTGCAAGGTATTACAGTAATTTCTTTCTAGTGGCTTATTCCTGGATTTTTGTTGAACTGGGACAGTAAAGACACTTCTGGGGATATGTCTGGTTGTGTTCTGCAGGAGAGGTAATTTAGAATTTCAGTGTAGGTTCTGTATTTTATCTTGAGATGTCAGCTCTCTGATACCAGGAACCTTGCAGTCCTTTAGCTACAGAGAGTGATAAAAGAACTTGGAGCAATAATATTCCAAAGAATAAACACTTTAAAGCTCCAATAATGGTATGGTAAGAGCAAGTGCAAGGTTTATTTGGTTTGGTTATAAATATTTTAAATATAATATAAAAAGAGGGGCCACAGTATTATACTACTGGGGATCTTTACAGACTAGCAACCTCTCTTCAAGGGGCCTCCTTAGGCAGTTTAAGAACCTTGGAATAAATATGGGTGCCTTAGAAAGGACTTATTCCACTAATGGCTGGGCTTAACAGCACAAGTGGCCTAGACAGGAAGGGAAACACTCACTCTGAGCACTTGACCACAAAAATCCTGGAATAATTGGAAGGGTTTCAGAGCAGATGGGTTTGATTGCTTGACTAAACTTCAATGGTTGATTGGTTAATAAAGGTAAATAATACTACTACAGACTAAGTCATAAATCACTTGCTTATCTTCATATAAGCACTTGATTAACAATGACACCATGTCTGATTGATAATAAATAATTCCTGATAACTAATTAACTGATTGGAAACAGAAGGGCAAAAAGAGCCTGTTTAAATATTCTTTTTGGGTGCTTGAGGACCTCTAGGAGGGGTACTAGCCATGGGCTGAGGCTAAGGGGGCAATCAGGGCAAGATTGGCACGTCCTCAAGGTGCTCTTAGCCTGCTGGCCTTAGATCTGTCAAGGAACAGCTCCTTTTTAGCTGCAGGATCTGTTAATCAATAGATTAGTCATTTTGCTGATCCTGCACTGATCCTCAATTTGTACAGTAAGTACTGGTCCAAAGTGAGCAGACGTAGATTTTTATTGATTCTCCATCCTCTGCTGATCCTGTATGTAATTTGTAATAATTTTTACGACCACTCCTTATGTAGTTTTGTGGTCTTTGAAGGTTCTGATCAACTTACTTTGTGGTGAGTCTGGATCTTTATTTAATTAATAAAAAATACTAAAAATTAGTTATTAACTAATTTCAATTGATTTTTAAGGTTTTTGAACCATAATCTATGCTCGTGTGTTAGCTTTACATATGTAGTGTAGATCCTACTATGTTTTAGCTTCTCTGAGCGGTACCTGGATGTCATAGGAGGCGCGGGGATCAGTCCATTCAAATGCGCGCGGGGACTGATCCGCTGCTCAGATGCGCGCGGGGGACTGTACCGCTGCGCGCTTGACTAGGTCACAGGATTACCTGCGCGGGAATTCAGTTGCGCGGGAGTTCAGCGCTGTAGGGAAGCGGGGCTGCATGCGGGAGTTGGCGTACGCAGGAGTCCAACGCTGTAGGGACGCGGGGCTGCTTGCGGGAATTGTGACAAAACACAATTTCCCGTGTAACTCCTAAACTACACACAACACCTGGATTTCGACTGAAATTTAGGTGTGAAACCTATACATGACATATCATGTGAAATGTTAAAATGGCTAAAAGGTGCCATACTGGTGCCGTGGTCATTTACCATTTTGTATTAAATTAATTAAAAATATAAGGAGTAAGAATTCAAGGGTGGGGTCAGTGAGTGACCCTACCTTACTTTGGGTGGGGAATCCATTTCTGCAATAATATTTATGGATTTCCTACTCCTTCATTTTATAATAATTTTATTTATTCATTTATCTTTATTTTGTTAATATTATTATTGTTGCTGCTTTGTCAGGTTGCTCTGTGCTAAGTAGCAGGCTGACATGAGATTTCTGAAATTTTCTATTTCTTCCTTTGTAGCCTTCAGAAGTTTGATCCTTGGGGTAAGAGGAGTGAGAATGTGTTTGCAGTATGAGATCCCAAGAATTCCAAGTCCTCTTTTGATAAGCTTCTTTTGAGAGAGAGATATGTTGGAGTCTGAGAAAATCAATTCAATCCCTAAGGGAGTGGATCTGGACTATGAGCTGAGGAATTGGGTAACCAATTGAGGAAAAGGGCTTCAACTTCCTGGGTTCCTCCAGCCACAATAAAGTCATCTACATGAAAGAAGAGAATGTAATCATAATCTTGATGGATGTAGAGGCAGGGATTGGATTTGGATGGAATTTATCTGATTTCTTTGAGCCAGTTGGTGAGAGTACTATACCAGTTATCTGAAGCTTTTTTTGGACTGTAGAAAGATTTCTTCAGTTTGAGGAAAGGGGCAGTTCCTGGGAAGCTTGAGGGAGTTTTTATGAAGACGTTTTCTTTCAGTGGTGCATATGGGAATTTTGCCTTCACACCAAAATTTCTCAAGAAATGTTTTTTCAGCTCTCTGATACCAGGAAATTTCTAGTCCTTTAGCTTCAAAGATTGATAGAATAATGGAATAAAAATATTCCTCAAAATAAACATGTAAAAATCTCAAATAATGAATATGTTAAGAGCGATTTCAAGGTTTAATTGGTTTGGTTAAATGGTTTTAAATGTTATAAAAATGGTGGCCACAGTATTTTACTACTTGGGAATTTTACAGAAAACCAACCTCTCTTCAAGGGGCCACCTTGGGCAGTGTAAAGACCTTGGAAGAATGGTGGGAGCCCTTTGAGGACTTATTCAGCTAGTGTGTCCAGGAAAATAGCACTCAGGCCAAGTAAGGAATGAATTAACTCACTTTTGGGCAATAATTGACATAAAAGCCTGCACAGATTCAGATAAAAGGTTTCAAAGCAGAGATGGGGTTGATTGCTGGACTAAACTTCACTGGGACAATAATGGTCTCAAGAATAATTCCAATATACATCAGGCTGGGCCATAAATCACATGCTTATCACATATAAGCACCTGATCATGGATGGCAAGATGTCTGGACAATAATTCATAAATTTCTAGGTAACTGGAGAACAATCAGTCAAAGAATATCTGTATAAAGGGCACTGTTAAATTTGCAACCCTGTGGTTGAAAACAGGTGCAAAACACCATTCACAACCCATCTGAGTTTTGAATGGCCATTTGCAACCCATTTGAGTAGCAAATGGTTGTTTGCAACCTTTTGTTATATTATATATATATATATATATATATATATATATATATATATATATATATAGATATATATTATAAATTTTTATACTTTTTTTATCTATTATTTCTTTTTTTGATTTCTTTTTTATCTATTATTTATTTTTTTGATTTTAGTAAAAAAAAATAAAAAATGGACAAAGCAGTTAAATTAAAAATATAAATATGAAAAAATATAAACAAATAAAATTCAATAAATAAATAAATAAAAAATAAATTTATTAATTAAATTGAAAATATACATATAATAAGAATATAAATAAATAAATAAATAAATAAATAAATAAATAAATAAATAAATAAATAAATAAATAAATAAATAAATAAATAAATAAATAAATAAATAAATAAATAAATAAATAAATAAATAAATAAATGAATAAATAAATAAATAAATAAATAAATAAATAAATAAATAAATAAATAAATAAATAAATAAATAAATAAATAAATAAATAAATAAATAAATAAATAAATAAATAAATAAATAAATAAATAAATAAATAAATAAATAAATAAATAAATAAATAAATAAATAAATAAATAAATAAATAAATAAATAAATAAATAAATAAATAAATGAATGAATGAATGAATAAATAAATAAATAAATAATTAAATAAATAAATAAATATAAAATAAATAAATTAAGGCCAATGTTAAATTTGCAACCTCACAATCCCCTTTCACAACCTAAAAAGGGCTGCATGGTGCAACTCATAAGCCACTTAATTTGGGTTGCAAATGGCTGCTCACCACTGTGTGCAACCCAGGTCAGTTTCAAACAGTGGCTCACAACACAATTTGTAGTTGTGAGAAACCATTCATGACCCTTTCTCCCCAAAAAGTTATATTTAAAAAAAAATTCAACCTGTGTTAAGCTGATCTCATCACAAGAAGTAAAAATACTCCTTATGATGGGATCAGCCCAACACACGTTGAACTGACTTACCAATAACATCTCATTCAAAAAAATCATTAAAATGATGTTAACTCAAAACACCCAAAATAATGATGTTCAAAATGTGATAACCCTTTATATTAATAGATTTAAAAGATCAGAATATGTCAGCTTGCTACTATTTACAGAGCAACCTGTCAAATTAAAAAAAATAAAAAAATAAAAATAAAAAAATAAATAAATTAGTGGAAAATTCATACATATTATTGCAGAAAAGGATTCCGCACCCAAAATAAGGTAGGGTCACTAACTGACCCCACCCTTGAAATATAACTCCTTCACATTTTAAATAATTAAATAAGAATTGACCAAAAGGTCACGGCTCCAATATGGCACCTTTTGGTCAATTTAATATTTTAAATATATTGTTACATATAGTTTCAAAACCTAAAATTCAGTCAGAATCAAGGTGTTGTGTATGTTTTAGGGGTTACACACGGAAATTTGTTATGTCACAATTCCCGCGCGCAGCCCCGCATCCCTACACAACCCCTACATACCTGTAGCATCACATTACCCTGCACAGAAGTCCCACACGCAGCAAATTTTTCCACACATGCAGCAGATCCTACCCTGCGCGCATCTGAATGGAATGATCCCCACTTCAGGATCAGTTGTGACAAATCTTACAGCAGGTGCTTCTCACAGGAGATACAACCTAGTAGGGTTTACCTAACATATGAAAAAATGTGACATATGCATTTTAAATGGTCTAAAAACCTTAAAACTTGAATAAAAATATTATATATTTAATTTTAAAGTATTTGAAAAAATAAATCAAATATTGAAGGTCACCACAAAACAAACAGATCCCAATGTTTGAAGACCACAGATTCACTACAGGGAGTGGCCCTAAAAATTATTAAAAATTACCTACGTACTCAACAGATGATTAAAAATGAATTAATATGTACATCTGTCTACTTTAAACAAATATTAATAATAAAAATGAAGGATAAGTGCAGAATGATCAGAATTATGCCATTAACAGATTAACAGATCCTGTGGTTAAAATAGTACAGAAATCCAGAACATTGGAGAACAGCTGATTGACAGCACCAAGTGGATGAGCTAAACTTGGCCCAAATGGCTTGAAAGCCTCAGCCCATGAGCAGAGCCCTCTCTATGTGCCCTGAGAAGCTCATATTTATAGACTCTTTGGATCCATTATTCCCCATCAGTTTTACCAGGAATTTATCATTATCAATCAGACACCTTTTCATTTTAAGTAAAGTGCTTATAAAGAGATAAGCAAGTGATTTATGACCTAGCTGCAATATTATTATTACTTCTCAAAACCAATCAACCTGATTCATTGAAGTTTAGTGTGGTAATCAACCCCATCTGCCCTGAAACCCTTTACCTGAATCTTTGCAGGCTTTTCTGTGGATTATTGACTCAGAGTGAGTGTTTCCCTTCCTTCCTTGGCCATTGTGCTGTTTTGTCCAGCCATAACAGAGGATATTTCCTTATAAGGCACCCATTATTCATTCCAAGGTTCTTAAACTGCCTAAGGAGGCCCCTTGAAGAGAGTTTTTCTGTCTGTAAAGGTCTCCAGTAGTTTAATACTGTGGCCCCTCTTTTTATTAAAAATTGAAAATTTTTTTAACCAAACTAATGAAACCTTGCACCAGCTCTTAAACATATTTGCTATTTGAGATTTTTAAATGTTTATCTTTTCAATATTATTACTATTATTGTTCCAGTATTTTTATCACTCTCTGTAGCTAAAGTACTGCAAGCTTCCTGGTATCAGAGAGCTAAAAGCATCAGAATCCAGTTCCAAATGATCAAATTAACATGATGTCTGTAAATTAGAATACAACTCAAGTGGATCTTTGAGGCAATCAACCCAACAACAGGATTTTTTGGAAATCATCAAATGTTGTTTGGAAAATATGGGCAGGATTGGAATCAAATCTCCCTTAATTACAACCTGGACCCAATGTTTATTATTAACAAAGCAAATGAACATAGGATCTGATTGTTCTTTTACACCCATTTTCATAGGAGTATAAGTACAGCATGAATCCAATGAAATGAAACATATTGGTGTTCCATAAGTATCTGCTATTTTTTGACCCATATCTAACCTTGAAAGCCATTTTGAAGATGGAATCTTTTCATTGATGTCATTAACATCAAGTCTTTTTTCTATCTTTTCAAATTCTTTACTTCCACCAAGGATCTTAGCATAGCACATCTTATTTTTCCTCAATGTTTCAAGCATTTCTTTTCTTACTTGAAGCCATCCATGCTCATCATACCCAAGTGATTTAGCAATGACTCTAAATCCACAATTTCCATCACCAACCCAATTCCAAACCTTACCCAAGAAATTATGTAAGTTCACAGGTATTTGATTGAGGTAATTCATTTCCTAAAATAAAAAATTAGTTAGCCAAACACTCACCAAAGATGAGCTGTTTGACTCCTCCATTTCTTTTGCTTCATCCTTTGAAAAGAAATCCGATTCCAGCAGCACCAACCCCAATGAAATTTGAGTCTCTTCCACTGAACTATGCAATTTAGATGAAAAGCCATTGTTGCACTAAAGAAATAATTTTCCCATCAGTTCATTAAACCATAAAAATGAACATTTCTCAAAATAAAATAATTACTATCTTTGGTCTTTTTGGTGCCCTTTCAACCCTTTTTCCCTCTCAATTGCTCTTTCAACATGTTCAAATTTTGAAATCTCACAATGTTTTGCTTTCAATTTTGGTCAAAGGTGGCTTGAACTTAACACTCTTGGCTCAAGCCTTGGCTTGGCAATCAAAGCGGCTGTATTCTGGAGCATTAACCTTAGAATCTTTAGCCTAACTTCTTTAGGTTGTTCCCTATACATCAAACTCCACTTGTTAAACATTTGAGATTCTTCATCAAGCCCTGGATATGTTTTAAACTTTCAAAAACCAAGATAATTTTCAATTTTTCAATCCAATAATGAAGCAGTCAATCCAATAATTGGTACCCTTCAAAAAAACCCACTTACTTCATTGGAAGGGTCAAAGCCTAACTGTCATTGAGGATGAACATCCTCAGGCACAATGGATCATCTTGATGCTAGTATTTCATCCAAAATGTGGGAACAAGGCAAGCCCATCATTTTTGAATATTAACTGGAGCACACCTTGCCATAATGGTTTTGCTTTAACTTCTCAAATTGTTCCCCAACGAGTTTAATTGCCTCAATTGACAATTTGTAACCCAAAGGTAACAGTTCTGTTGGAAGACCTGTTCCTAAAGTATTTCAAGAGTTTTTAAGTTCTGCATTGACTTATTGGATTTTACTTTCAATAGTTCCTTCAAGGTGTTTCCACACATTCAAAACGTTCCCAAAGGATCCCACAAGAAGTCGTTTGAAAGTAGAATGGGCCCCTTCTACCCAAGACTTTCTTTTAATTCCAAAGTCTGGGTTTACACAAGTCCAAGACATTAAAAATATCTCTTTGATAGGCAAAATATTCTTTTCCATATACTCAAGTACACCCTTGCAGTCTTTCAAGAAACACTGCATACAAGTTTCAAAGTAAGCACACCCAGCATATATCAATAGAAGAAGCAATAACTTGGAATACTCTGAGTTCCGCATCATTTACTTCTGCATCCCCCTTGGCTTTAGAGGCCCCATACTTGGCCCAAAGTCATGAAACTTTTGCATCCTTCATTTTCATTAATGAAGTGCACTTTACAGTTTGCTTGAATGTTTTTAGACAAGTGCCAGGATCACAACTGTCTGGATGACTCAGGGAAACTGTGTTCTTATTTTTGCTATTAAACACAAAGACGTTTGGAAGCCTCTTGGGATCATAACCCAACTCCTTTAATGCATTCAACCCCCAACTGTAGAACTAATACATTTCTTTTGTTATAAAGAAAAGCCTTTTTAAAAGTCTTTTTGTTGGAATTCATTCCTACAAAATTCAATAGAGGGATGTTGTACACAATCCAAAAATGCAATATGATGCAATTTTTTTCCAAATTTTTATAGACTCAGGATGAGCCAAGAAAAGGGCCTCTAAGTGACCCTCTCCACCAAATTTTGACTTGGAAACCCACTTGGATTCCTGGAGCGTTTCCAATAGAACATCCATAAGACCTTTCCCATCCAGTTCTGCTTGCTTTAATTTCTGCTTAGTGTTATAGATTTTTCTATCATCAATGTATCCCCCACCATCAATTTTGACCAATTTCCTTCAAGTTGCACTGTATTGAGCCTATCTTTCATGCCTTCCCTAAGTAAATCTAATGCTTGACCAGAGATTCTCCTCAGTTGAGGATGTACTGAAGGACTTTCAGATGGTTTATGATTGTGAAGGTAATGTCTAATGGAGGGATGCCACATGGGATCTGCTACTTTCTTACTTGCATGGCTCATGAATTGACACCCAAAATTCCTAGTGTGAGTTTGCCTTTGATCTTTGGTGAGACATGGCCCTTCATAAAACCCATATCTGTCACATGCTAGATCCACATATTTTTCTTTCCTTGACTTAAAAGTTGTCAATGCGTAGCCATGCATTGCTGCCCATTTCTGAAAATAAATCTTGGCTTCTTTACTAATAGTAAAGGCTCCCACAGGAAGAGGGTCAAGCGGTTCTGGCACCCCTTATTTACATTAGTATTTGTCAAGCCAAATCTTTGTCAGTCCAATGATATATGAAATGTGACCCACCACCTTTATTCAATTCAAGTTGTGACGGAACATCTTGTTCCAGTTGTGAAGAAACATCTTGTTCCATTTGTGAAGAAACATCTTGTTCCTCAATTGTAACTCTAGATGAGGATGCAATTGGGGCTGACAATGTTTTCTTTTCCAGCTCCCTACCCAAATCCCTAGATTCCACCAAAACTTTGTTAAGCACACTTTTCATTAAGTCCTTTAAAATGGCTTTGTTTGATTTGGGAGAGCTTGGGCTTGGCACTGTTCCCAAAAACAAAAAAATTCAACAGCAATTTGGTATTCCATGCAATTTTCAATCCAACAACTCCAAAAGTTTGCTCACTTTTGGGTTGAGAAAAATTATGGGAAATGTTAAATTCACAACTCTTTGAATCATGTACACAACTCAATGGGCCCTGTGGCACCCTGCACAACTCAAATGAGCCATGTGGCATGCTACACAACTCAAATGGGCCGTGTAGCATGCTACACAACTCAAATGAGCCGTGTGGCAAGCTACACAACTCAAATGGGCTGTGTGGTAAGCTGAATAACTCAAATGGGCCATGTGGCACGCTAAACAACAAAAATCAAGTTGTGTAGCCTCCAATAAATAATAAATAATGAATAATACATAATAAATGATTATTGTAAATTATAAATAAAAAATTATAATTATAATTTATAAATTATATATAATAAATAATACATAATAAATAATAAATAATAAATAATAAATAATAAATAATAAATAATAAATAATAAATAATAAATAATAAATAATAAATAATAAATAATAAATAATAAATAATAAATAATAAATAATAAATAATAAATAATAAATAATAAATAATAAATAATAAATAATAAATAATAAATAATAAATAATAAATAATAAATAATAAATAATAAATAATAAATAATAAATAATAAATAATAAATAATAAATAATAAATAATAAATAATAAATAATAAATAATAAATAATAAATAATAAATAATAAATAATAAATAATAAATAATAAATAATAAATAATAAATAATAAATAACAAATAATAAATAATAAATAATAAATAATAAATAATAAATAATAAATAATAAATAATAAATAATAAATAATAAATAATAAATAATAAATAATAAATAATAAATAATAAATAATAAATAATAAATAATAAATAATAAATAATAAATAATAAATAATAAATAATAAATAATAAATAATAAATAATAAATAATAAATAATAAATAATAAATAATAAATAATAAATAATAAATAATAAATAATAAATAATAAATAATAAATAATAAATAATAAATAATAAATAATAAATAATAAATAATAAATAATAAATAATAAATAATAAATAATAAATAATAAATAATAAATAATAAATAATAAATAATAAATAATAAATAATAAATAATAAATAATAAATAATAAATAATAAATAATAAATAATAAATAATAAATAATAAATAATAAATAATAAATAATAAATAATAAATAATAAATAATAAATAATATGGTTGTGTACAGGGGTACAAAAATCAAAAATGCCCATTATGGGGGGTATATGCCCCCCCAGGGGTTGCGTGTGTTTAGAACAACCGTTTAGATTAGTTTTTGGGCCCTAAAAAACTTCCACAGGTTGTGATGGGCCTTACACAACTCCCACACAACTGGAGTTGTGAATTTAACATTACCCAAGAATTAATTTATGCAATGGGTGTGTGTTGTGTGTGTATGTGGTTTGTGTCAAGAGTTTTTGCCAATAGGCAGAATGTTTGATTTCCAAGTTTCTTGTTGTGGTCCAATAGTCCTACATAGTATTCCAGATCCCCAAATTGGGGTTGATGGCACTCACATGTGGTTGAGGGGTGCCTAGGTACCTCAAATCCCCCTCAAATGGCCCATTTGGGGGGGGAGTAGCCCAAATGGGCCAGGAAAACACATAAAACCCCTGCATCCCCGGGGGGTTGCAAACCCTCAATTGCAACCCAGAAAATTTTAGAATCCAAAATGTAGCTTTGCACTATGGGATTTGAACCCATGACCTCAAAATTCATGATTGATGCTTTAACCACTAAGCTAAGTGCACCATTGCTGGATGGGCCATTGTGCCTGTCCCTCAACAAGGCTTTGCTTGGGTTTAGATGTAAAGACCTGATGTTTTGTTTGACAATGCTGTTCAGGCTTTCAGTACCAAGACTTAGAATCCTTGGGTGGCAGTCTGCATAAGAGCAGATTTGACTCCAACAAAAAAAGGTTGTGACTCAAAATAGGTTATGAATGGGAGTTTGCAACCCCCCAGGGGATGTGCAAGTTGCAAGCAACTTGGCTGACTCCTTGTTGGGCTGTGATTTGCCATTTGCGATGGGTATGGGTTGTGAATGGCTATTGAGGTTGTTCACAACCCTCATGAGGTTACAAATTTTACATTTGCCATTAATTAATTAAATTAAAAATAAATATATAAAATATATATATATATATAAATTCTACAAATTGTTATTTTTTTTCCATTCAAACCCCAAAATGGGTTGCAAACTGCCATTCACAATGCAAAATAGGTGCAAACTGACATTCAAAACTCAAAATGGTTTGGGAACTGCCAGTCACAACCCAAAATGGGTTGAAAACTGCCATTCACAACCCAAAATGGGTTGCAAACTGCCATTCACAATCCAAAATGGGTTGCAAACTGCCATTCACAACCCTAAATGGGTTGCAAACTGCCATTCACAACCCAATCAAGTTGTGAATGGCTGTTTGGAACTTAAATGGGTTTAAAAAGGCCGTTTGAGACCCCAAATGGGTTGCAAATTGCACCACACAACCCCTTTCAGGTAGTGAACGCAGGTGGAAAGGCCGCAAATTTAACATTGGCCCTGTATAAATACCTTTTTTTGGGTAAAAATGTGCCTCCTTGGGGCATGTAGAGAGGGTATGGCTCAAGGGCTAAGGCTAGTAAGCCTGCAAGTGAAAGATTTGCATTTCCTCAAGGTGCTTTCAATCAGCTGATTGTAGACCTGCTGGATTTCTGCATGTTTTTAGCTATAGGATCTGTTAGATGTTAATTTGTCATTCTGATCATCCTGCACTTATCTTTGATTTGTAACATTAAAATTTGAACAAAGTTATAAGAAATGGAATTTTATTTATTTTCAATCACCCTTTCATCATGTTGATATCTTTCATAATTTTTAGAACCAATGCTTGATGTGTTTAATGATCTTTAAAGATCTGGATCAGTCCTTGTTGTGGGAATTCTCAATATCTGTTTCTTGATAAAAAATAATTTAATGTTTTTTATATAATGATTTTACTTAATTTTTTACATTATTAGACCATTTAACATTCATGTGTCATAATATTACATATGCATGGTTCATCCTTTAATATTGAAGCCATTAGTAGTAGTACCTTTGGTCCAATTGGCCACACCCAATCCTGATGCATGGATCAGTCAAATCATCTTCATGTGGGGTGTCAGCTTCCTGATACCAGGAACCTTACAGTCCTTTAGCTACAGAAAGTGATGGTGGTGTTGAAATCTTTATAGTAATAATAATTCCAAGAATAAACATGTAAAATGCTTTACATTGGATATTTTATGAGCAAGTGCAAGGTTTATAATGGTTTGGTTAAAGTTTGTTCAATAATTTATAAAAAGAGGGGCCACAGTATTATACTACTGGCAGTATTTACAGACAACACAATCTTGTCATGTTGCCACTTTGGACATTATAAGACCTTGGAATAATGATAGGTGCCTTTTAAGGAATTATCCACTGGTATGGCCAGGCAAAAAAGCTCAAAGGCCAAGCCAGGAAGGGAAACAACTTACTATGAGCAATATTTCCACAAACATCCTGCAGAGATTTAGTAGAAGGGTTTCAGGGCAATGTTAGGGTTGATTGCTTACTAAACTTCAATGAATCAATAATAGTTTCAGAAATAATTCAACTATAAATCAGAAAGGGCCATAAATCACTTGCTTGACTATTTTAAGCACTTGATCAAGGATGGTAACATTTCTGGATAATAACTTGTAAATTCTGGGTAACTGGTAAACAATAAGCCAAGAGAAGGCCTGTATAAATACCTTTTTGGGGTGGAAATGAGCTTCTCAGGGCACATAGAGAGGTTTTAGCTCAGGGGGAGAGGCCAAAAAGCCAGCCAGGGTAATTTTTGCAATTATCCTTGGTGCTGTCAATCAGCTGATAACAGATCTGCTGGATTTCTGTGCTATTTCAGCTGCAGGATCTATTAATGTATTAATCTTTCATTTTACTTATCCTTCACTTATGCTTTGATTGTACTAATATTATTTGAATAGTGTGATCAGAAGTGGATATTTATTGACTTTCCATGATCTGCTGATCATTTTGACAGTTTTTTAATAATTTTTATGACTCATACTTGACATTTTTTTTTTCATCAAAGAGCTGGATCATTTCCTGTTGTGATTATCTCTAATCTTTTTATTTTGATTAAAAATATATGGTACATTATTTTTCAATTATTTTATTTGATAACTTGTATTTTTCAATCATCTACTAAGCATGGGTCATGTCATTACATATGCAAGGATGATCCATGTATGTTGTAGTTATTACAAGCAGTACCTTCCATCAATTTGATTTTCTGGTAGTCCTGATAAGCAGTGTTGTGACCAATTTGGTGCACCTCAAGAAAAGGAGGCAGAAATTTAATTTTTTTTCTGAGAAAAAAAAATTGGTATAGGATTTTTTATTTTCTTCCCTCCTCCAACTTCTCCCTGTCCTAGAGGTCTAGGGAAGGCCCATGGGTGTTCAAGTCCCAGGCTCTGTGTTTGATCCCCCCTCTTTCTCACCCTTGACACTCCTTTAACCATTTTTGGCCAAAGAACCCATGCAAGAGTTTCCGCTCAATCCATCCTTGTTTGGATCTCCATAATCCCACCAAATCACACCCATCATCCTGAAAGCTCTCACGGTCCTGGAACATCTCAATTAACCACCTCATCCAATCCATCCCATCATCTGTCATGACCCTTGCCTCTCCCCATCTCATCTGGTGGCCCATTGTGCTCCGCTCCGGATCATACGCCCGCTCCCAATTTCCAACACCAACAGCAACCAATGTTGTCACTTGTTGATCACCGGTTGCAGGGTGGTCATCTTCCAAACTTCTGACACCCATTGACTTCCACATCCAATGGACCGCAAGCAACAGGCTTGTGGCCGTTGGAGTTGTTTCAAGCTCCTGACTGATCCCCTCACTCTCATCCTCCTTGGCCCAATCATGCAACCCCTGTTGCCATTGAACAACCTCAACCACTGTTGCAGATATTCATCCTTCCCTGTTACCGCTCAGCTGTTGACTCACAGGTTTCCATTGGCTGCCGCTGTCATCTGTGATGCGGGCTGGTCTCCCCTTTCATCTTGTTCACATGTCCCCCATGTAAGTAAAAAAAAAATCTGCACTCATTTGTAATATAATTTGTAAATAGTCAACAGGGTCTCTTGCCCATAAAGGTAGGAGCTCTCCCCTGCCTTTTTTCCAGGGGGAACCATCCATCTTATGATCAATAATTAAATCATCATCCTTTTCTAAGTAATCGATCCATGGGGCCCTTCCCCCTGTCTGAGCATCCTTATCCTGGGTATATCTTTTGATTGCCCCTTGATCCTTTGAGCCTCTATACTCAATCCTTTTATCCATCCTCTGTGACCTGATCCTTATCACCAACCAATAGCCTTGCTGGTTAAGAAGAATTCATTGGGTTGAATTCTTGAGTGTGTTAAGCCAGCCACTCCATTGATCCCTTTCTCCAACCACTTTGGTCCTGATAATTTATTTGATTGTCTTTCCAGAACCAGTCACATTTGGCTGAGAGGTCTCTTTAAGCTTGAAACCGGGAGCGTCAAACCTCCCATTATTTGTCCAAAGTCAAATTCCACCATGCTATTTTTGAGTCCCTTGAGAAGTGCTGGGTTATTCTTGTTTGAATTTGTTACTTCTTTGCTTGTAGAGCTTCATAAAACAAATTGCTTTGTTTTTTAAAGCCACCCACAGTTATCTGGTAACCTTCAAGCACTTGATTGGGGAGAGTTGGGCAGGTTCATTGAGAACCTGGAGGTTGGTTGGGATTGAGTTGATCTTTCCTAATCTCCTGCTGATAACCAGAGTTATTAGCTTGTGGGCATTGTTACTTACAACTTCCTTGTTCTATTTAACTCTGAAAAAAACTTTGGCTTTTTTTTCAAGTATTTTCTGCACCCACCTTGCCTCAGATAGTGTTCTTTCCATTGCTAATGACTACTGTCATAATTCATCCTTCTCATTGATTCCTTATTTCCAAGGTTCTAGATCTTGATTCCAATTACATTTAAATATTTTTGTAACACTCAGGAGGGCAGCCTAAACAGCACTTTTCCCCTCCACAGAACTTCCTGCAGATCATCACTGTTTGGAGTCTTGCATTTGGTCCCCTGGGCCCGGATCAAACCAGAAATTGTGGGATTTACAGTCCCAAGCACATTTGGAATCAACTTCAAAATCCAATCTTCTTTAATTTTTTTTCTGTTTCTCTTTTTCTCAGATCTGATCCGTGGAGGCAACTTATCTCAGAAGTGAGTCCTCCCAATTGTGCACCGCTTGGGAAATATTCTTGTTGTTTTTGTGAAACCCTACTTTTGCCACACTTGCCAGCCACTATGGAAATCCGCTCTTTGGATCCCCTAGGAACTCTGTCAAGATGGAATCTATTGTTACCTCCTCCTCCACTGTTTGTTCTAAGATGGTTGAGATCAAACCTCAGAACAAGAACTTGGGGTTCAATGGGACAAATGCTGAACAATTCCTGGATTCTTAAAAAATGGCTGCAAAAGTGGATGGAGCTAGCAAACACAATATGGCCTACCAATTGTGATTCTTTATTTCCTCTGAAAAAGTTGTGGAAGTAATAAAGTCTTTTGATGTATTTGAATCTCATAACTGGATGCTTTTGAAGCAAGCAATTCTGGCATATTGGGGAAAGATAGAAGTAGCCTGTTTTATGCTGCAGGAATTGGAAAATCTTGTTTCTCAGTGGCTCTCAAAGGATGCTATTTCTTTAGCCTCTGAGTACCAATATTTTGGGAAATCATGGGATCCCATCCAATCTTACATTCTCAGGATTGATGACATTGACACCATGGACAAAATTCAAGTCCAATTCTTTCAATCATTTTTTCTAGGAGTCCAGGAGCAAATAAGGTACAAATCAGTTAATTCTGGATCTATGATCACAACTAGGGATAATTGCTTCAAGCCCCCTGCTTTTCTTTTCCTTGGGGTGGGTGGATAAAGTCATGAAGGGTCAAATGCCCTAACCTTTGAGAAACCCCACAACACTGAACCTGTTCCTGAACCCCCATTTTCTGAGTCCAAAAAAATTATGAGGAAAATGGAGGCCAGCCATTGTCATAAATCAAATCCTCAGGCCAGCAAAGAAATGGTAACTATCAACAAACTCTCCAAGCTTCTCCAAGCTTTTGAAGCATGATGTATCCAAAGATTCCTGCTCTTGCTGCTCCTAAGCCTTCTAATTCCATTCCTAGATCCACTCTTGTTTGCTATTATTGTCATAGGAAGGTCATGGAACCCAAAAATGCCCGGAACTCCAGAAGGAAAAGAAGGAAAAATTGGTGGAACAGAAGGGAAATAATTTTTTTCTTCCTAATGTTGCTCTGATCCCTTCTGATTCATCACATCCTATCCCTCATGTGGTGGCTTCTTTCCAGCAATCTCCTCCCAAGCAAGCATCCTTGGCCTCTTTGGATTTTTTATCTTCCTGTGGTACTCTTCAACCATGGCATCCCCCTGCTGTCTCCTCCTCCAGCTTCTCTGGAGCTTATCAATCTGATCCAGCTAGGAAACAACATGAGGAACCCAAAACTCACAAAGCTCCTCCTATGCCATCTGCTATCCTTTGTAAGCCATTCAAACGTGGATCCTTTCCTGAACAGAGCCTCTGTGGTCAAAGATATGGACATAGAAATGGAACCTCTGATGAAAAGGTTTCAAAATCACACTGATCCTTCTCCTGTTGCAAAACCTCACCCTACTGATACTGTCATAATCCCTGCTTCACCTGATCATCCTCCCTCCACCCAGCCCAAAGTTTGATTTGAGAGGGGAATCTCTAAGAACCACCCCAATGCTGTGGAATGGTTATTAAAGAAAATCTCTGATCTTAAAATTCCTGATTTATCTGTTGCTGAGCTCCTGTCAATTTTGCCCTCTGTTGCGGAAGGGATGAAAAAATGGGTCTCTCATTGATGTGTGGAAATTGGCTCTGAACAATTGAAGTTTTCCTCTGGAACATTTCTTGAGGACTCTGGCCAAACTGATTCTTCCTCAGATTCCAACCTGTACTCTTGTCCAATTGGTTTTATCCCTTGTTGTCTTGGCAAATTGGATAGAACCGTTTCTCTCCTGGTCAATTCTGGTTCCCAACTTAACCTGATCTTGGATTCTATGGCATGCAAACTCAAGCTCAGTCCTAGAGTTTGCTTCAATTCTGCCATGTATGGAATAGTTAATCAGTCTTATGAGTTAGTTGGTATTTCTGAAGATGTTCCCATTCAAATTGGTTGAAATATTGTTGGAACCTGTCATTTCTGCATTACTTGTTTGGAAGGACCTATGATCTTGGGTCAACCGTTTTTAATAGACTTTAGTGCTACCTTGATGTTTTCTGATCAAGTTGGGAAGAGAATTTTTCTGCCTGATGCTGATGGTAGAAAGATTGAAGTTTCTCTCTGCTCTTTGGATTCTGGTTGTTGGGAAAGAGATTTACCTGGTCATACTCCCAAATCAATTTTCAAGGGGAAGCAGAAGGATAATTCTAATTCATCTTATTACTTAGCAGAGTAGTTTATTCTACTGATAGTTTTTGTCAGCTGGCTACTATTCAGAACCAACTGACTAAAGACCCCAGAAATAAAAATGAATGAATAATAATAATGAATACAAAAATATAGAAATAATAACTTAAAAAAATAATTAGATAAAAACCCTTAATGAGTGAGAAAAGTAGGAATATTATTGCAGAAATGGATTCCTGGTGCCAAATTAGGTAGGGTCACCCACTGCCACCACCCCCAAGTTCCTGCTACTTCAGGTAGAACCATGACACCCCTGTGTACTGTACCTCACATACACCCCACAGCCTTGTTCCACACCACATGGGGCCCAAAGAGCACCACCACAAGGTAGCCAACAGCATGAGACTGCCCAAACAAACAGAAAGTTTGGAATAATTGGGCCCTGCATCCTTTTGAGAGCTGTATCAAAGGTTGTCAGGGTCCCCTGTAATGGGACCTTTACGGAAGGTTTGGGCCCAAAATAGTACACAATAGGTACAGTAGCATCCTGAGAGGGTACACTGAGGATAAACAGAGGCCTAGCTTTGTGCTGACTAGCCCAAAAGACACCTGACACCTATACAACCTCCTCTGTACCCTATGCAAGTAAGACTGTACGTAACTAGTCACAACCACTGGCTTAATACCCAATTAAGTAGATTTAATTAGACTAATATTAGTTTTTGTAGCACGCTGAGAGTGCACAATGGGAATAAAAAGTAGATTAGCTTTGTGCTAAGTTGCTCAAAATATACCAGGCACCCATATAACCTCCCCTGTACCCTGTACAATGTAGACTGTATGTAACTAGTCACAACCAGGGGCTCACTACTCAACTAAAGAAAACCCAATTTAGCAAATATGGAAAAAAGAGCCTCATACTTAAAATCAGCCCTCAGAACAAAGTCTCTTGAGAATTGTTTTAAGCCCCTGGCCTCAGAAGACCATTGCTTATATTTAAAAATATTAATTGAATACAACCTCTTTGGCTGATACAGTGAGATCATTAAGGGTACAGAAACGTGTACCAAGCCCCAAGTATGATGACATAAGGCTCTCCATACTTCTATAATTGCTAGAGCAGGTCCACACTAACACACTGATGGTCCCTTAGCCTCAGCATTAGCCTTTTTCACTATATTTTATTAATTGAATACTACTTCTTTGGCTGATACAGTGAGGTCATTCAGGCTACAGAAACGTGTATCAAGCCCCAAGCATGATGACATAGGGCTTCCTGTACCTCTGTAGTGACCAGGGTAGATCTACAAAAACACACTGATGGCTTCCTGGCCTCAGTACTAGCCTGGGTCACCCACCTTTGGTTGGTAAAAAGACTGCACCATGAGGGGACCCAAAATGATATAAATAAAGGCTCCTCCCCCAGCCATTTCTGGCTGATTCATCCAGTTATATAGTCATGATTTCTTCAGATATTTTTGTCCTCAAGCCATCAAAACCTTATAAGAAATAAGTGTGTGATCCTGGACCACTTTCTGATAAAATTATAGACAAAACTCTTGAATCCTTATTTTTGGCCAAAATCAGCATCCAGCCATTCAGCCTGCCCCAGAATCAGCTTCCAGCACCCTGAATCCCTGCATATTGGCCCATCCATCAAGAATAAGTCCAGATCTAGGCCTAGTAAGTGATACTGCTGTGTTATATCCCTTTTATAGGTTTGGCATGACCCAAACCCCAAGGAAATTACACACAACCTTCTTGGAAGGAGTCCTTGTAAACCCCACAGGCACCAAAATTGCATCTATATTGTCCTTAACAGACATATACCTGTGCTCTGGAGGGCTCAACAACCCCATTGAGTTCTTGGCCCTTCCTTTTAAATTTATTCATATATATATATATATATATATATATAAATTTAACCCTTTCAGCCAAAATATATCTCTGGCATTTTTTGACATTTTTGCTCTAAACTTTCTATCACCTCTAGTAGCTAGAAGGAGCTGAGTCCTTGGCATCTATTAGACTGACAATTGGGGGTCTGGCTGGGAAATAGTTGATATAATTATTGATCCTGTGCCATTTTTAATATTTTTTTAATAATTTTTCAAAAATTAACCAAAAATTCTGAAAAAATCATTATAAATTACCAAACTTCAAAAATACTTAAAAAATACAAAGAAATCTGAAAAATTCTTTTTTGATATTTTTTCCGGACTCCTTACTTTGCAGTGGACTCAAATATCAAGGCAGAACTTATTAAATACTATCTTAAACTCCTAAAACTCCGAAAAGAAGAGTATATCAAAAATTACAAACCAACTGATTGGGAACTTCTATCTCCTTTAGAACAGACAAAATTGATTCCTCTCCACTCAAAACTCATAGAGGAACAATAATTTGAAGGAAGGTTTTATTTAAACCTCATCTTGAAGTATCACAGAGATTGGGCTAAGATTCAACCCCCTGCTCATATCAGATTCAAGCTATGAAAAAGTGAGATTTTTCCTAAAATTTCTTTAAAAATTTTTAATTATAAACTAACTTATAAATCTTATATCTGGTACTTTCTAGTTTCTGGACTTCCCGCTGCCCCATCAACTACAACTTCTACCACTTCAGAGGTAGCAGCTCCACCAGTCACCACTCCAGTAATAGTACCCAACTACCCTGTTGTAGAAGCTCCCATCCAACCTAGGTCCCCAACTAGAAAGGAATCTGTGGCCACTCCAAACTCAGAGAGTAAGCCATATTATATCACTTGTTTTAAGCATCTATATAAGTCACTGATTTCTTTTAATAAAATATGTCTAGACTCAGAGGACCAGATGGACCCTTCACCTCTCTCACCCACTCCAGAGCCAAGCGGAATAATCCATCCGTTGACTCTACAAAGAATGAAAGACCTGGGTATCCAGCCAATCCAGAGGATCCCATCCCCAGCTCCTCTTCCCAGCTCCTCCTCCCAAGCTTTTTCTCAAGTAATGCAAGAGGATTCCTGGAAAATGCTAATCAAGGAACACATGTCCTTGTGGCAAAAATTAATGCAAGCGGAGAAAGAGGCCAACATGAAGATCCAGGTCTTCTACTGCAGGCAAGCCCAGATTTCTCAAAAGGCATTACAAAAGATAATAACCAAGCAGGAGTTAGAAGAATACGTGAAGGGGTGGAATCCTTGGGATCACCTCAAGAAAATCCAGCCTCCTCCCAACAAAAAGGGAAAGGCAAGATCCTCTTACCAGAAGAGACCAAGGGAGGATTTCAACAATCCAAAGAAATGGGCAGAAGTGAAAGCTCTGGCTCAAGAATTAAAGGGGGCCTACAAGAGCTAGTTGTAGATAGTTCTTTTGCAAATACTCTCAGGAATAACTTCAGTGCTTTCAATAATGATATATGTTTGTGGCTCCAAAAGATCCACCAATTGGAAGAGAAATTGAGTAGCCCTGAGTACCTCCTTGAGTTGAACATGGTAGTAACCACTGCCCTCATCAAAAATAGAGTTTCTTCTGATCTTGAAGAGATTAAGACTCTTATCTTAGAGGAAAGAACCAAGAACAGGATCAACTATGAGAAATCCTTCTCAACTTTGAGAGAAGATATTATTTGTAACCAGTCTTCTACAAGTAACTCTTTCTTTGAAGATACTTTGAGAGACCATAGGAACCAGTTAGAGAACTCCATAAATGAGCTCAAAACTTGAATGGACATGCAGCTTAATATGATTAAGAATGATATTAGAGATGTAAAATTATCCCAGATTTTGCAATCCAAATCTATTAACCATTCTGAGCGCCACATACCTCCTCCTAGATTCCACAACCCTAGGTTTAATCTTGCCCCTCCTCACCAAAATTATTCTCCTGACATGGAGCAAGCTATCAAATTTCTGCCTCCCATCACAGATTGGCCTAAGCTCTCTGGAGAAGGAGAATATGATCATATAATTTTTATGAAATATATTGATCACCACATCCTACCTTCTGGCTTACCAGAGACAATAGCCTTAGATTAATAGGAAAATTCAAAGGGCACCTAGAACACAATTTCCAGCGTAGGATACCAATTGACGCTGACCTCCCCACCCTTATAGGAGTCATGGAAGAAATATTTGACATGATGTAACTCAATAAAAAGCCCAGAGACAGACCCAGAGAGCTTCAGAACCAACCCAGAGAGGCAAAAGAGGTAAGTAAGGAACTAGTGCTAGCTGCTCCCCAAGGTAATGCTGTTGTTAAAGCCAACCCCTCTCTTGAATGCTGGAACTGTGGAGAGAAGGGGCATAGACAACCTGACTGTCCTCATCCTAGAAAGAGGATAAATAATATCAATGGCAACTCTGATAGTGAGGAAGAAGGTGACAACCTAGACCTAGTCATCCAACAACACAAGGAAGAACCAGACTTGTGCCCTGTCAAGTTCATCTCAGGAGATATAGGTTCTAGTATGGAAATTAATCATGTTAAAGGAGAGTCACAACTACCTCAGAAGTGGGATGAATCCATGAACTTAGAGCACATCTCTGATGCCAAAACTTTGACGGTAAAACCAGTCACTGGCAGGAGCTACACTCTGGGCAAAAATTGCTTTGCCACTGGTTTGTTTGAAAAGAAACCGGTCAGAATTTTGCATGATAGTGGATCTTTCTGCTCATGTACCAGCACTGATTTCTTATATCATCACTACTCCATGTGGAAAGAACACTTACTTCCTGTGCCCAAAGTCAAGTTCAGTAGTTGAAATTCAGCTATGGATACCTTAGGAGTCATAACTATGCCTATTGTTTGTCCACATAGTAAAGGATCCATAAGACTTCAACTCAAATTTGTAGTCTTTAAAAATAGCCTATGTGATTACTTAATACTAGGTAATGATGCTTTCTGTTTGTATGGGATAGATATGATCCAGAGAAAGGACAAATACTTCACCTTTGGAGGAGAATGGAAAAGGAAATTCCAGATCTGTCACATATCAACCTCCATGGGAAACAAACCTCTAGAGTCTTTTAAAAGTAAATATTTTTCTCAAGCCTCTCTTAATGATCAACTTACCTCTGATCAGCAAGACAACCTAGTCAACTTATGTTTTGAAAATATGCGTGCCTTTTGCACCAAAGATCATCCCATAGGTAATATCAAGGGACATGACTTGGTACTAACCCTGACCATAGAACCTCCTTTTCCCCCAATATTGAGGAGACCTGCTTACCCCGCAAGCCCCAAGTCCCAAGTAGCATTAGAAGAACACATAACTGAGCTCATGGACTTAGGAGTACTCCGGAAAGTAGGGCATAATAAGCAAGTGGAAATCACCACTCCTGTCATCATAGCCTGGCATAAAAACAAGTCCAGGATGGTGGGAGATTTCAGAATGTTTAACAACTACACTAAAGCAGATTACCACCCTATCCCTAGGATAGATCATTCCCTCCATAATCTTTCCAAAGCCAAGTAAATTACTACAATGGATATGCTGAAAGGATTCCACCAGATGCCCATTGAAGCTAAAAGCCAAAAGTATATGAGGATTATCTGCCACTTAGGCATCTATGAGTACCTGAGGATGCCTTTTGGGATAAAGAATGCCCCTTCCCATTTTCAAAGAATGATGGACACAGTCTTTGGAACTTTTATCCAGCAAGGGTGGATGATGGTGTACATTGATGATATTATCATCTACTCTGATGATTGGGAAACTCACTTAGAGAAGATAGGTCTGGTTCTGAAAACCGTATCAGATGTTGGACTAAAAATATCTATGAAGAAACACAACTTTGGTTATGCTGAACTAAAAGCCTTAGGACATGTAGTCTCAGGATTGTCCCTAGCAGGAGACCAGAATAAAGTTTCTGCCCTAATCAATAGGCCAATGCCTCAAAATTAGACTGAGTTACTCTCATTTGTCTTTTTCTGTAGTTATTATTGGAAGTTCATACCCAACTTTGCTACCATAGCCAAAAACCTGTATGAGATATTTAACAAGACTTCTATATTCAAAATGACTCATGAGAGAGTACAGAGCTATGAAACCTTGAAGAAAGCCATGACTAACTCCCCCTTCCTAACTCAAACTGACTACTCTAAGCCTTTCCGCTTATATATTGATGCCTGTCTTGACGGACTTGGAGCTGCTCTTCACCAATCCAAAGTAGAGAATGATGCACCTGTGGAAAAACCTATACTATTCATATCTAGACAGATTAAAGATACAGAGAAAACGTATGGAGCAAGCCAAATGGAATGCCTAGAATTGGTCTGGTCCTTAGAGAAACTTCACTATTACCTGGAAGGAAGTACCTTTGAAGTAATAACAGACTGCATGGCGGTAAGGACACTCATGAAAATGAAAACCCCAAACCGCCACATGCTTAGAAGGCAAATAGCCATCCAGCAGTATAGAGGACAGATGACAATCATGCACAAACCTGGAACCAAACATCAGAATGCAGATGGACTCAGTAGATGGGCTCTCCCTAATGACCCTAGTAACCCTGCATATGATCCAGATGAGAATGACATCTTCCCAATCTTGGGCATCCATGTTTGTGATCTAGATCTTGCGTTCTTTGATTCTGTCCGAGAGAGTTATGACCCGGAGGATGTTAAGTTGCTAGAAATTATGAAAAGCAAAAACCCTTCTAATGAGTTAATACAAAGTTTAGACAAGGAACTCTCTATTCCCTATAAAGAAGGAAAGTTTACAAGCTTAGATGGTCTGTTGTACTTCTGTCATAAACACTCTAGCGTGATAGTCCTCAACTAGAAACCCACATTAAAACTATACTGCACCAGTGCCATGATAACTGCACTTCAGGGAACTTCCAACTAGAAAGGAATATTGAAAAGTTCAAGCAGACAGCTTGGTGGATTGTATGGAGAGAGCAAACCACTGACTATGTAAAGTCCTGTGACAACTTTCCAAGAGCTAACAAGCAAACAGGAAAGAGATTTGGTCTTCTCCAAAAGATATCAGAACCCACCAATAGATGGGAGATAATAAACATGGACTTTGTCACCGGTGTACCGCCAGGGGGACCATACTCTTATGACTCTGTGGTAGTGATTGTAGACAGATTCTCCAAGAGAGCAAAATTTATACCTAATCACAAAGATGACACAGCTATGGAAGTAGCTCTGCTGTTCTGGAACAGAGTCATGGCTGATGTTGGTATCCCCAAAATAATAATCAGTGACAGAGACCCAAAGTTTACTTCTGAATTCTGGAGAAACCTTCATGACATGTTGGGAACAAAATTGGCTTTCTCCACAGCTTATCATCCCCAAACTGATGGTCTCGCTCAGCGCATGATCCAAACTTTGGAAGACATGTTAAGAAGGTTTTTCTCTTTTGGTTTAGAGTTTAAAAACCATGATGGGTACACTCACGACTGGGTAATCCTCCTCCTGCCTGCCCTAGAAATAGCCTACAACAGCAGTATGCACTCAACTACTCAAGAAGTTTCTTATATTATAGAGAGAGGATATGTACTTAGGATGCCTAAAGAGAGTGTTAACCAAAACCTTGTCAATGTCCACCCAACAGCCCTGGACTTCAAGAAAATGTTGGAAAAAGCTAATCATCATGCCCAAGAATGCGTTCAGAGAGCTTTTGAGTATAATAAAACTAGGTGGGACAAAAGCCACAAGGAACCTGACTTTAAATTAGGGGACAAGGTATAACTGTCCATGGTAAACTTCAACAACCTAGGAGGTAATATGAAACTGAAACCAGCCTTTGTAGGCCCTTTCTGCAATAAAATGCTCCATGGAAAGAATGTGGTTGAAGTTATCCTGAGTAAGGAATTGTCCAAGAAACACCCAGTTTTTCTAGTTAGTCTGATTCAGAACTATAACCCTAGAGAAGCTGAAGACCCACCTGCCCAGAATATTCCCTTAGAAATCCCCCAGGAAGGGAGCAAGAGCAAAATAAGCAAAATCCTTAAAGAAAAGAAAGAAAGAGTGAATGGAAAGGATGTCAGGCTGTACCTTTTCAGATACAGAGGAGAATCAGCAGACAAAGATGAGTGTCTACCAGAAAATAACATACCAGATGGCCCCATCCTTCTGAGGAATTTGAGAGCAGCAAAGAGGAAAGATTAAAAGAATCCACCCCAAAACCTTTTTACCTGTTGGTAACCCTCCCAAAAGTTTTTTTGGGGTACACCAATCTTGGAAGTGGGGAATGTCAGCTGGCTACTATTCAGAACCAAATGACTAAAGACCCCAGAAATAAAAATGAATGCATAATAATAATGAATACAAAAATACCAAAATAATAACTTAAAAACAAAAATGAGATCAAAAAACTTAATGAGTAAAACAAAGTAGAAATATTATTGCAGAAATGGATTCCTGGTGCCAAATTAGGTAGGGTCACCCACTGCCACCACCCAACAGTTCCTGCTCCTTCAGGTAGAACCATGACACCCCTGTGTACTGTACCTCACATACACCCCACAGCCTTTTTCCACACCACATGGGGCCCAAAGGGCACCACCACAAGGTAGCAAACAGCATGAGACTGCCCAAACAAACAGAAAGTTTGTAATAGTTGGGCCCTGCATCCTTTTGAGAGCTGTATCAAAGGTTGTCAGGGTCCCCTGTAATGGGACCTGTACAGAAGTTTTGGGCCCGAAAGAGTACACAATAGGTACATTAGCATCCTGAGAGGGTATACTGAGGATACACAGAGGCCTAGCTTTGTGCTGACCAGCCCAAAAGACACCTGACACCTATGCAACCTCCTCTGTACCCTATACAAGGAAGACTGTACATAACTAGTCACAACCACTGGCTTAATACCCAATTAAGTAGATTTAATTAGACTAATATTAGTTACTGTAGCACCCTGAGAGTGTGCAATGGGAATAAAAAGTAGATTAGCTTTGTGCTAACTTGCTCACAATATACCAGGCAACCATATAACCTCCCCTGTACCCTGTATAGACTGTATGTAACTAGTCAGAACCAGGGGCTCACTACTCAACTAAAGAAACCCCAATTTAGCAAATATGGAAAGAAGAGCCTCATACTTGAAATCAGCCCTCAGAACAAAGTCTCCTGAGAATGCTTTTAAGCCCCTGGCCTCAGGAGACCATGGCTTATATTTAAAAATATTAATTGAATACAACCTCTTTGGCTGATACAGTGAGATCATTAAGGGTACAGAAACGTGTACCAAGCCCCAAGTATGATGACATAAGGCTCTCCATACTTCTATAGTGGCTAGAGCAGGTCCACAAAAACACACTGATGGTCCCTTAGCCTCAGCATTAGCCTTGTTCACTATATTTTATTAATTGAATACTACTTCTTTGGCTGAAACAGTGAGGTCATTCAGGGTACAGAAATGTGTATCAAGCCCCAAGCATGATGACATAGGGCTTCCTGTACCTCTGTAGTGACCAGGGTAGGTCTACACAAACACACTGATGGCTCCAGGCACCAAAATTGCATCTATATTGTCCTTAACAGACATATACCTGTGCTCTGGAGGGCTCAACAACCCCATTGAGCTCTTGGCCCCTCCTTTTAAATTTATTCATATATATATATATATATATATAAATTTAACCCTTTCAGCCAAAATATATCTCTGGCATTTTTTGACATTTTTGCTCTAAATTTTTTATCACCTCTAGTAGCTAGAAGGAGCTAGGTCCTTGGCATCTAGTAGGCTGATATTTTTAGTCCTTCCCAGCCTAAAACTTCAACTCAATGTTCAAATCTCATCCCAGAGGCCTATTTCATGTTTTTCTCATAATTTTCTTCTGATCTGCAAAGTATTAAAATTCAAAAAGTTGTCAAAATGAAAAATCCCAAAAATATTCCCTCTCTTTCCGGATCTGTGATTTCTTCTTTTCCTTGTTATCTTAATCTTTTTCAATCTTCCTTTAAATCTGGTGTGGATCTCCGCAATGAGTATAAACTAAATCTTGATCTCAACCCTCTTCTTAATGGTTTTGGTATGGAGGAATAGGAACTTCATTAGAGGCACTTGGGGGTCAAATTAAGTCCTCCAAACTATGCACCACCAGGGCCTTCTTCTAGCATCATTTTTGAAACTCTACCTTGTGCCACACCTGTGAGAAAAATATTATCCCTTGTTTCTTCTCTTATGGAAAAGGCACCCTTCAAGGAAGTTTCAGAAAATAGGATGTGGAAAATGTTGGAACTTGGTCTTAGTTTTTGTAGTCAGGTCTTTCTGGTCAATGCTTGGAGGAAGCATAAACTTCTCTCTTTTTCCAGAAAGTATAAACCAGTTGCAAAAAAGTTCCAACAAGTCAACCAGCCCATGCCTCTCAACCTCAATCCTTCTCTCTTGCACCATCCCTTATCCCACAATCCTTACTGTGGTTTATCTTGATATCTTACTGGTACCTTTTTGAATTGTGGTTGTCACTGAAGAGCATCTGAAAGTGGTCAAATTTGGTCCAGATGGATGGCTTCTTGCTGATGAGTTGAATTTGATCAAAAATGTCTTATCTCTAAGGAAAAAGTCTATTTCCTTCTGTGAAGAAGAGAGAGGTCTCTTGAAAGAATCCTATGGTCTCCCTTAAATCATCCCCATATTTGAGCGCAATCCTTGGAAAAAGAAAAAGATTCAGATCCCTGCTGCTAAAGTCAAAAAATTTATCAAGTTGATCCCTGAACAAGTCTATACTGGTCCATATTAACAGTCAACTTCCAGTTATTCCAGCCCTGTTTTCTGTTTCCTTAAAAGAAATGGTAAACTTAGAGTAGTTCACAATCTCCAACCTCTCAACAAATTTACAATTAGACTCTGGTGTTCCTCCTGCTGCTGAAGAATTTGTGGAATTTTTTTCTGGGAGAACTTGCTTATATGGTCTGAGGGACATTATGGGTGGCAATGACTGTCAGCTGGCTACTATTCTGAACCAAATGACCAAAGCCCCCAAAAATGAAATGCAGAAATAATCAATTAAAAATAAAAATAAAAAATAAAAAATAAAACCTTAACCTGTAATAAATATAAAAATATTATTAAAGAAATGGATTTGTGGTACCAATTTAGGTAGTCACCCACTGGCACCACCCCTAAAACGTTACTCCTCCAGGTAGAACCATGGTTCACCTGTGTACCCTCTGCAACCATGCAAAGAAGCTATGGCACACGCTGGCCAGCCGCATACCCTCTGGAACCGCGCAAAGAAGCCACATCACGCTTTTTTCCATAGCCCCAGGCGCAGCTGCATAACCTCTGCAACCACTCAAAGAAGCTACAGCACGCGCTGTAGGACTCCAAACAGTGCTAGGCCATGGCAGTTCTGTGGAGGGGAAAGGTGCTGTTTAGGCTGCCCTCCTGAGTGTTACAAAAATATTTAAATTTAACCAAGATCAAAGTCCAGAAACATGGTAAATGGGGGTCCAAAGAGTAAAGGATAAAGATGATAGTAGTTGGTAGCTGGGAAGCAACACTATCTGAGGCAAGATGATGCCGGGGAAAACTTGAATAGAAGAAGTCAAGGATTGTTTAGAGTTCAACAAGACAAGGCAGTTGTAAGTAACAATGCCCACAAGCTAATAGCTCTGGTCGTCAGCAGAAGCTTATGAAAGATCAACTCAATCCCAAACAACCTCCAGGTTCTCAATGAGCCTGCCCAACTCTCCGCAATCAAGCGCTTGAAGGGTACCAGATAACTGTGGGTGGCTGCACAAGACAAAGCTAATTGTTTGATGAAGCTCTAGAAGCAAAACAATAACTGATTCAAACAAGAATAAACCAACACTTCTCAAGGGACTCAAGAGTAGCATGGCGGAATTAAACTTCAAAAGAAATGAAGGGAGGTTTAACACTCCAGGTTTTAAGCTTAATAAAACCTCTTCAGTCAAACGTGACTGGTTCCGGAAAGATAATCAAAGGATGATCAGGACCAGTATGGTTGGATAAAGGGATTGGGAGTGGTGTAACACACTCAAGAATTCAATCAGTCACATTCTTCTTCAACCAGCAAGGCTATTGGTTGGTGATAAAGATCAAGGATCAGGGTTTGATTATGGAGGCTCAAAGATCAAGGGGCAATCATGGATGTACCCAGAATTCAGTCTCAGATAAAGTGTAATGAGACCCCACAGATGATTTTATTTCAAGATGATAGTGATGATATTCTCCCTGGTAAGGTTCCATAAGATACCCCCCTTCCATGCCAAAAGGCAGGGGAGAGCCCCTCCTGATATTTGCAGGAGGCCCTGTTAGACTATGTACAAGTGATTCTACAAATAGAGCGGATTTTTTTTTTATTTCAGATGATCAGAAAAATAGATCATGCGGGCCAGTGGGAATCTGGCCTCCCTGACTGGGGTGGGATCTTTTCTCATCCCTTCACCTCTCTTGCGTCCCTCCGCGGATGGGCGCGCGGGACAACACAAGGATCACCCACCCCTCACCCAAAGGCGGAAGGGGTGGGGAAAAAAATGATCAGACCGCCCACAGCTGTTTGCGGGCGGTAGACAGCACTTTTCCACCCCCACCCAAAGATGGAAGGGGGGTGAAAGTGGAAGTTGATGGGATAGGAGCCAGGGGAGGATACCGTCAAGGATATCCCAACGGAGATGAGAGAGATGATGGTTGGGTTGGTAGGTAAGAGTAGTCTGAACAAATTTTTGAGGCACCAAGGCGTGGGTAAGATGGCCAATAGAGGGCATTTTGAACCGGTTGTGGCCCATAAGGATAGATAATCTAGTACAATAGTGTATTTGACAATGGTGAGGGAGCCTGGGTAGGGGTATGATCAAAGCAGGGATTGTAAGTTGGATCCAGAAGATTACTTGGAAGCCTTGGGAGTGGGTACAATCAATGGTGGGAGTTGGTGATGGGTTAGGATGGGATGAGGATTGGAGGGGATTGTGGAGACAAGCTTGGAGGATGATTTGTTTGACAAGTTGAGTAGTTTGGAGCAATTCTTGATCATGCTGGAGATGTGAGGAGAGCAAAGGATGGTGAGAGGTGGGTTGAGTGGATGAGAATTGAGAGGAGGGAGGCTTGGTGAGTCAATTGTTGTCCTTGGGGCTGTTGTAGGAACAGGCGGGAGATTGGGATCAATTGAGTTGAACAAGAGCTTGGAGGAAGGGAGAGGTAGGAGTAGGACAAGGGGGAGGATGGGAGTGCAGAGGAAGTTTGGGCCGAGCGGGTCATGGCCCGCGCGTTCGGCCAAAAGGAAGGGGGGAACATATAGAGAAGGAATCAAACGCAATGCCTAGGTGATGAGACCAAGAGAGGCTTGTCCTAGACCACTGAGACAGAGGAATGCTTGGCAGGATGAGGAAATTAGAGGAGCAATACTGATACATAAAAATTCCATATTTTTTTTTTTTTAGAATGACACCTAAATAAAAGAATCGTAAAAAACATTTTTGAATTCTCCTCATCTGGTCCAGGGTGTCCAGATTTGGTCACCACAGCGCTGGCCCTGCAAGCATTCAAGGGACTACCTTGTGCAAGACTGGAGTAGTTGCTAGTCAGCAACTACTACGTGTGGCAGTTGCTACCAACTCCCATGGGTAGTTGAGGGGCAACTGCGCGCAACGGTTGCTACCTGTTGCCAGCCCCGCAGGTAGTTGACTGACTACCTTGGGTGGGCTCCTAGCAACCAGCTGGACTATTGCACAAGGCAATCAGCTGGCTCACTGGACAGCCCCCCCCTCTCCCAAAAGGGAAATGGGCTGTAGGGTACTACCTATACACCTTAGAGCCCTGTTCCACACCACATGGGGCCCAAAGAGTGGAACCATGTGGTGGGGAATAGTATCAAAACAGATAAACCTACCAAAAATTAAGAAAAATGGGCCCTGCACCGTTTTAAAACTATATAAAAAGGTTTTCAAGGCCCCTGTAAAAGGGCCTGTGTAGTAGGTTTGGACCCAAAGGGGTAAATGTTAGTTACTGTAACACCCTGAGAGTGTGTCATAAGGATAAAAAGAGGTCTAGCTTTGTGCTAGATGGCTCACAAGGTACCAAACACCCATAAAACACCCCCCTTGTGTCCCTTTTAACTAAAACTGTATGTAACTAAACATTACTAGGAGTGTACTGTTCAATTAAGTGACTGTAAAACACCCCAATATGGACAAAAGAGCCTCAGAATCAAAATATTCTTGCAGAATTGGGCCCCCAGAGCATGTTTTCAAGCCCCTGGCTTCAGGAAGCTATGACTTACATTTAAAAATATTAATTGAATTCTACTTCTTTGGTAGATACAATGAGGTCATTAAGGGTAAAGAAACATGTATCAAGCCCCAAGCATGATGAAATAGGACTTTCTGTACCTCTGTAGTGCCCAGAGCAGGTCTAAAAAAACACACTTATGGCTCCCTGCTCTCAGCACTAGCCTGGGCCAGCCTCCTTTGGCTGGTAAAAAGACTGTACCATGAGGGGACCCAAACAATATAGAGAAAGGTTTCTCCCCCAGCCATTTCTAACTCATTCATCCAGTCATATAGTCATTATTGCTTCAGATATTTTTTTACTCAAGCCATCAAACCCTTATAAGAAATAATTGTGTGATCCTGGACCACTTTCTGGTAAAATTATAGACAAAACTCTTGAATCCTTACTTTTTGGCCAAAATCAATATCCAACCATTCAGCCTGCCTCAGCACCAGCTTCCAGCACCCTGAATCCCTGAATATTGGTCCTTCCATCAAGTATAAGTCCAGATCTAGACCTATTAAGTGATCCTGCTTACTTATACTCTTTTTTTAGGTTCTGCATAACCCAAACCCCAAGGAAATTACACACACTCTTCTTGAAAGGAGTCCTTGTAAACCCCACAGGCACCACAATTGAACCTATATTTTCCTTAACAGAAATATGCCTGTGTTCCGGAGGGCTCAACAACCCCATTAAGGTCTTGGCCCCTCCTTTTAAGTTTTTTTTCATAAATATACAAATAAATTTAACCCTTTTAGCCAAAATATATCTCTGGCATTTTTTAACATTTTTACTCTAAACTTTTCATCACCCCTAGTAGATAGAAGGATCTAGGTCCTTGGAATCTATTAGGCTGACAATTACAAACAATCTCTACATCCTATCTCTCATCCTCTCACTACTTTCAATACTCCTCTTGGTCATTCCAGCTTACTCAATTGCCTCAAGGTGCCACCAATTTGGTTGCAGTCTATCAGGCTCAGATGATATGGATCCTCCAGGATGAAATTCCCAATCATGCTTGTATCTTTATTGACAATGGCGGAATTAAAGCTCCAGTGTCTGATAATTATAATGAGCTCTTCTCTTGGAATCATGGGATTTTTTGATTCATTTGGGAATACACTACTACTTTGGAAAGGATTCTGTTTCAAATCAAGGAATTGGGCCTGACTGTTTCTGGATCCAAATTGGCTGCTTGTTCCCCTGCTCTGGAAATTGTTGGTCATGTGGTCTTCAAGGAAGGAAGGAGGATGGCCCCATACAAATTCAACCAGATCATCTCTTGGCCCATTCAAATCAATCACACTGAAGTTAGAGGCTTTCTAAGTGTTGTCACTTATGTTCAAATCTTCATTCCATCTTTATCTGAAATCTCTGCCAATTTGCCTTGTCTAACCAGGAAAGAAGCTGAATTGATTTGGACCCAAGGTTGTGAACATTCTTTTCAGTTGCTCAAAATGATTGTTGGTAAAGACATAGTCTTGAAAAAGATCTCTTATGGACCTGGAGCTGGCACAATCAATCTGGCTGTCAATTCTAGTTATCAATCTATTGGGGCTGTTCTTACTCAGGAAGATGAAAATGGTTGGGACTGTCCTGCTCTTTATGAATCCATGTTATTTTCAGATGTGGAATACAGATACTCCCAACCAAAACTGGAACTCTGTGACATGGCTCAAATGTTAAAGAAACTTCAAACAGTCCTCTGGGGTAAAAATTTCAAATTACAAGTAGACGCTTGATCCATCATTGAAATGATCAATGCTCCCAGCCTTCCAAATGCTCATATTACTCAATAGATGGCTTTTATTCAGTTTTTCTCTTGTGATATTGTTCACAGGCCTGGAAAATATTTCATCATGCCTGATGGGTTATCTCAATGTCCTTGGGAAGATGATTAACTGGATGTTGGAGTGGATTTTGATGAGGAGGAACCTATAATTTGGCCTGTCTTCTCTTTCTCCTCTCAAGATCATTTTGGCTTCCAGCAAGTTTTCTGGCTTAAATTAGAGCAGTACCTTTCAACTCTCCAAAGACCCCCTGATCTCTCTGAAAAAGAATTTTTATCCCTTAAAATAAAGTCCTCTAATTTCTTTGTTCAAGGTTTCAGGCTTATGAAAAGAGGAAATCCTTGTGCTCTCATTCTGGTTACTATCCCTTCCAAGAAAGACTTGGTCCTTGAAAGTCTCCATGAGGATCTTGGTCATCATGGGAAAACCAAACTTATCAACGCATATCCAAACAATTCTGGTGGCCATCTCTGAAGAAATCTGTCTCTCAATGGTGCAGGAGTTGTGAAGTTTGCCAGAAACATGATCTTAGGGGCCCAGCAAAAATTTTTTATCCTACTGGGGATTCCACTGTCTTTGAAAGGATTGCTATGGATGTAGTTCATATTAAGGCAGGTGGTGCCAAGTATCTCATTGTGACTAGGGATGATTTTTATTGATGGGTTGAAGCAAAATTCCTTAAGAATCTCATCTCTGAATCAGTGGAAGCTTTCCTTTATGAGAACTGGACAATGTGCCATGGATTGGCTTGATCTTATTCTACTGATGTTGGCTCTGAATTTGGTGCTAAACTTGCTGAAATGATCCAATCACTTCCTGGACAACATCAGGTTACTACTCCTTATTATTTAGAAGGCCAAGGCATGGTGGAACAAGGCCATGCTCCTTTGAAGGCTGCTCTTGTCAAACTGGCTGATGAGAGTGGAAATAATTGTTGCAAATTTCTTCCTCTGGTTCTCTTCTCTGATAAAATCTCAACTAAATGGACCACTGGCTACTCACCTTACAAAATTAGTTTTGGCCAAAGGTTGGTCTTTTCTCTTGATCTTGAAATGGAATCTTTCCTGGGTATCTTATAGGAGCAGGTTTCTTCAACCACTGCTGACCTATTAGTTGCCAGATCCAAGCAACTGGAGCAAAGTGAAGACATCTGCAACAAAGCTTATCAGAAGATGATGGAATCAAGAGAAAAATCAGTTCAGTATTGGGAAGATAAGCATGCAAATCAAATCAGGGATCCCTTAAATCCTGGTGATCTAGTTTTGGCTTATAATCAATCCTTGGAGACTCAGTGGGGAAAGCTCTTTTCAAATTGTTGGAATGGTCCTTATTGGCTGGTTCATCAACTCAGAGGTTGATCCTAAATTTTGGAAGAGCTGGATGGCACTCAGTTGGCCAGAAGGTTCTCTGCTGATCAGTTCAAGATGTTTCATTGTTGTGGGGGCAATTTGGGGTCAAAGTAACTCCTCCCAATTGTGCACCACCAGGGTCATTTTCTGTGTTTTATTGTGAAACTCTACTGTATGCCACATACATCAGCACCTGGGACAGCCTCTTGTTTTGCTCCTGCCACTTCTAGGGCTCTTTTGGATAGATCAAGATATTTTTTTAAATTTTCAACCAGTCTCAAGATCAAGAAATGGCCATTATTCTGTCTCAATTTCTTGTATTTTTTTAATATATTCAAATTTTAGATGCAGACTAGGGACAGTCTGTATGTTGGGCAGTTATTTGGTGACCAATTTGGTGCACCTCAAGAAAAGGAGGCAGAAATTTAATTTTTTTTTTCTGAGCAAAAAAAAAAGAAAAAAAATTGGTAGAGGATTTTTTATTTTCTTCCCTCCTCCAACTTCTCCCTGTCCTAGCGGTCTAGGGCAGGACCATGGGTGTTTGAGTCCCAGGCTCTGTGCTTGATCCCCCCCCCCTTTATCACACTTGAAACTCCTTTGACCATTATTGGTCAAAGAACCTTTGTGAGATTTCTTGCTCAATCCATCCTTTTTTGGATCTCCATCATCCCATCCCATCTGATTACACCCATCATCCTGACAGCTATCACATTCCTGGAAACATCTTGATTAACCACCTCATCCAATCCATCCCATCATCCATCATGTCCCTTGCCTCTCCCCCTCTTGTCTTGTGGCCCATTGTCCTCCACTCCAGATCATAACCTCCCCCCCCCCCCCTGCTCCCAATTTCCAAGACCAACGGCAACCAAGGTTGTCATCTGTTGATCACTGGTTGCAGGGTGGTCATCCGCAAACCTTCTGAAACCCATCCACTTCTGCATCAAATGGACCACAAGCAACAGGCTTGTGGCCGTTGGAGTTTTTGCAAGCTCCTGACCAATCCCCTCACTCTCATCCTCCTCTGCCCAATCATGGAACCCCTGTTGCCATTGAACATCCGCAACCGCTGTGGCGGATATTCATTCTCCCCCACTGCCGCTGTCATCTGTGATGCAGGCTGGTCTCCCCTTTCATCCTGTTCACATTTCCTGCATCTAAGTAAAAAAAAATTTTTTTCCACACTCATTTGTAGTATCAATTGTAAATAGTCAACAGGATCTCTTGCCCATAAAAGGAGGGGCTCTCCCCTGCATTTTTTCCAGGGGGAATCATACATCTTATGATCAAGAATCAAATCATCACCCTTGTCTAAGTAATCAATCTGTGGGGCCCTTCCCCCTGTCTGAGCATCCTTATGCTGGGTATATCTTTTGATTTCCCCTTGATCCTTTGAGCCTCCATACTCAATCCTTTGATCCGTCCTCTGTGACCTGATCCTTATCACCAACCATGAGCCTTGCTGGTTGAAGAAGAATTCATTGGATTGAATTCTTGAGTGTGTCAAGCCACTCTGTTGATCCCTTTCTCCAACCACTTTGGTCCTGATCATTCATTTGATTTTCTTTCTGGAACCAGTCACGTTTGGCTGAGAGGTTTCTTTAACTTGAAGCCTGGAGTGTTAAATCTCCCAATATTCCTTCAAATTTAAATTCTGCCACGCTATTCTTGATTTCCTTGAGAATTTCTGGGTTATTCTTGTTCAAATTTGTTACTTCTTTGCTTCTAGAGCTTCATAAAACAAGTTGCTTTGTTTTGTAAAGCCACCCACAGTTATCTGGTACCCTTCAAGCGCTTGATTGCGGAGATTTGGGCAGGTTGGTTGGGATTGAGTTGATCTTTCCTAATCTCCTGCTGACAACCATAGTTATTAGCTTGTGGATTTTGTTACTTACAACTGCCTTTTTCTATTGAACTCTGAACAAAACTTTGGTTTTTTTTTTCAAGTATTTTCCACACCCATCTTGCCTCAGATAGTGTTGTTTCCATTTCTAACAACTACTGTCAAAATTCATCCTTCCCATTGATTCCTTATTTTCAAGGTTCTGGATCTTGATTCTTGTTACATTTACATATTATTGTAACACTCAGGAGGGCAGCCTAAACAGCACCTTTTGGCTCCACAGAACTGCCTCCGGCTCAGCACTGTTTGGAGTCTTACAGGGGGAATTGATGATCAGCTGCATGCAGCTGTGTGGGAGTGCTTTGCAAGCGGGAATCTTGAAAGGCCTGACAGATGCATGCGCATCTGGATAAATTATTCAAGTGTAACATACTTAGAGGCGGGCAGACTTTATGTAGAGATGCAGGGCTGTGCATGGTAATTGTGACAAAATACAGTTTTAAGTGTAACTCCTAAAATATACGCCACACCACAGTTCTGACTGAATTTTAGGTGTGAAGCCTAAATGTGAAAATGCATGTGAAATATTAAAATGGCCAAAAAGGTGCCAAAGTGGTTTTGTGGTATTTTTGTCATTTCTTATTCAATCATTTAAAATATGAAGGAGCAATATTATGAAGGTGGGGTCAGTAAGTGACCCTACATAATTTTGGGTGAAGAATCCATTCCTGAAATAATATTAATGGATTTTCCACACCTTCTGGTTTAATCAATTTATTTTGTTATTTTCATTTATTTTGTCTACTTTGACAGGTTGCTCTGTGTTAAGTAGCAAGCTGACATGGGGTATGATTGGATTCATGCAGGAATTCTGCAAGTGTGAACCTGCCATTCTCTGATGCATACAGGACTATGCAGATTCACAGGGGGTGCATGCCGGAATTTTGACAAAACACATTTCTGCATATAACTCCTAAAATAATCAAAAACACCTCAGTTTTGACTGAAATTTAGGTGTGAAAACTCTACATGACAATACATGTGAAATATTAAAATGGTCAAAAAGTGGCATAGTGGTACCATGAACTTTTAAAGTCAATTATTGTTTAATTATTTAAAATATGAAAGAGTAATAATTCAAGGGTGGGGTCAGTGAGTGAACCTACCTTATTTTGGATGGGAAATCCATTTCTAACATAATATTGATGGATTCCCTACTCCTTCTGGTTTTAATTAGTTTTTTTATTTTGTCTACTTTGAAAGGTTGCTCTGTGTTTAAGTAGCAAGCTGATATTCCCCCACTCCAAGATATGTCTATATCCAAAAAAAGAATTTGGGCCTAATTTCTTCTGCTAACTCTGTAATTCCTCAGGTTTATAGGTCCATCTGGAATGTTGTTTTCAGGCAAACCATTCATCTTTATCAGATGATTCTCCTTTGTACCTGACTAGGTCAAGTCTAGCATCTTTTCCTTGGATCCTTTCTTTTTTATCTTTGAGGCTTTTGCTAACTTTCCCTTTGTCTTTATCAGGATCATTTTCAACTGGTATTTATGGTGAAGGGGTTTTCTCTCCTTTTCTAGCGTGGTAGCGTTTGATAAGTTTTAATGAAAAGACTGGATTTTTCCTGGAAATTTCATCACTTAGAATAACTTCTACAGCATTCTTACCATGGAGCTTTTTGATAGTAAAGGGTCCAACAAAATCTGGTCAAAGTTTCTTATTTCAAACTAGTTTATTGAAATTGGTGGTAGAAACTAAGAATTGCAGATCTCCAATATTGAAATCAGGTTCCTTGTGGGTTTTATCCCATCTCTGTTGGTTGTATTCAAAAGCATCCTGAAAACACTTAGCAGCATGCTTATTAGCAATGTCTATCATGTTTTTGAAATCAATTGAAGTTGGGTATATACTAGCCAACTTCTTTTTGAGGTTATCTTGATTTAACTTAGGAATCCATCCTCTTTCCAATATTTAACATGCTTCTTTAGTAATAGAATGCTTGCTGCTGTTATAAGCCATTTTGAAGGCAGATAGAAGGCTAACCCAATTGTGGAAGTATCCACCAGTATTCTTATATTCCAAACCAAAGCAACAGAATCTTCTGAGAATACCTTCTAGAGTTTGGATCATCCTTTCAGCCAATCCATCTGTTTGGGGGTGGTAAGCTGTAGAGAAAACTAAGGTAGTCCCTAATATATCATGGAGATCTATCCAGAATTCAGAGGTGAACTTGGGGCCCCTATCCCTGATAATAATTTTGGGGACTCCAACATCTGCAATGAGACTGTTCCGGAATAGTAATGCTACTTCTGTTGCTGTGTCTTCTTTATGGTTGGGTAGGAATTTCGCTTTATTGAAAAATCTATCTACTATGACTAGTACTGAGTTGTAGGAATAAGCTTCTCCAGGGGGTAATCCATTTACAAAGTCCATGTTGATGATTTCCCATCTTTTCCTAGGTTCAGCAATCTTTTGAAGGAGGCTGTCAGCTGGCTACTATTCAGAACCAACTGACTAAAGCCTAAAAACAAATAAAATATAAATTAATAATAAACAAATACAGGAATAATAAAATAAAATAAAAATAAGGAATAAAGCCTTAATTTGTAAGAAATCCTAAAATATTATTAGAAAAATGGATTTTTGGTGCCAATTTAGGCAGGGTCACCCACTGGCACCACCCCCAAAATCCCACTCCTTCAGGTAGAACCATGGTTCACCTGTGCACCCTCCCATCACATCCGCAGGTATAGGTTTCTGACCAAAAATTTGGTCAGAAACCCATAATTGTGTTTATTTTAGGAGTTATGGACAAAAACTGGTTTTGTCCATAACCCCGCGCGCAGCCGCGGGTCATTTTTTTGCAGCTAGGCGCACAGCTCTTAGGAGCCACGGCACAACCGGCCCCGCAAGTAGTCAAGTGACTACCTTGCGCAGGACCAAAGAGGTTGCGGACAGGCAGTGGCCCCGCAAGGAGTCGCCCGACTCCTTGCGCCGACCAGCCTTGCGGGTGGTCGAGCAACCAGCCTTGCGGGTAGTTGAGCGACTACCACGCGAGGTAGTCGCCACTTACCAGCCCGGGGGTAGCCAAGCGACCACCTCGCGCAGCTGCCGCTACCTATTGCCGGCCCCCTGAGTAGTCGCCCAACTACCTCACACAGGCTCTAGGCGGCAGCTACCGACCAGCCTCGCGGGTAGTTGAGCAACTACCACGCAAGGCAGTCGCCACTCACCAGCCCGCGGGTAGCCAAGCAATCACCTCGCGCGGCTGCCGCTACCTATTTCTGGCCCCGCAAGTAGTCAACCAACTACCCTGCGCGGGCCCCTAGTGACCGACCAAGCCACCGCGCAAAGTGACTGGCCTGCTCACTGGCCAGCCCTCCCCTCTCCCAAAAAGGAAACCAGGCTGTGGGGTACCTCCAATACACCCCATAGCCCTGTTCCACATCACATGGGGGCCAGAGAGCGCCACCATGTGGGGGGGAATAGTATGAAAGGGGATAAACAACCCAAAAATCCGGAAAAATGAGCCCTGCACCCTTTTTGGAACTGTACCAAAGGGTTGTCAGGGCCTCTGTAAAAGGGCCTGTACGGAAGATTTGCACCTAAAAAAGTATCTGTGAGTTACTGTAACACCCTGAGAGTGTGTACTGAGCATAAACAGGGGCCTAGCTTTGTGCTAGATGGATCACAAGACACCAGGAATACATACAACACTCTCCATACCCCTTATAATTAAAACTGTACGTAACTAGTCACAAATAGGGGTGTACTGTCCAATTAAGGAACTGTAAGACACCCCAATATGAGAAGAAGAGCCTCAGACTCAAAATGTACTTGCAGCATAAGGTCCCCATAGCCTGTGTCCAAGCCCCCGGCCTCAGGAAGCCATTGCTTATATTTATAAATATTAATTGAATACAACCTCTTTGGTCAATACAGTGAGGTCATTAAGGGCACAGAAACGTGTATCAAGCCCAAAGCATTATGACATAGGGCTTCCTGTACCTCTGTAGTGACTAGAGCAGGTCCACACAAACACACTGATGGCTCCCTGGCCTCAGCCCTAGCCTGGGTCACCCTCCTTTGGCTGGTAAAAGGACTGTACCAAGAGGGGACCCAAACGATATAAATAAAGGACCTTCCCCCAGCTATTTCTACCAGATTCATCCAGTTATATAGTCATTATTGCTTCAGATAATTTTGTCCTCAAGACATCAAACACTTATTTCTTATAAGTGTGTGATCCTGGACCACTTTCTGATAAAATTGTAGACCATAATTCTTGAATCCTTGTTTTTTGGCCAAATTGAAAAACCAACCATTCAGCCTGCCCCAGTACCAAATCCCAGCACCCTGACTCCTTGAATATTGGCCCATTCATCAAGAATAAGTCCGGATCTAGACCTAGTAAGTGATCCTGCTGACTTATACCCCTTTTTTGTAGGTTTTGCATAACCTATGCCCCAAGGAAATTACACACACCCTTCTTGAAAGGAATCCTTGTCAACCCCACAGGCACCACAATTGCTCCTATATTGTCCTTAAAAGACATATACCTGTGTTCCAGAGGGCTCAACAACCCCATTAAGGTCTTGGACCCTCCATTTAAATTTATTTTATAAATATATAAATAAATTTAACCCTTTTAGCCAAATCATATACCTGGCATTTTATCTTATTTTTGATCCAAACTTTCTATCACCTCTAGTAGCTAGAAGGAGTGAGGTCCTTGGCATCTAGTAGGCTGACATAGGCCAAACCTTTTTCCAGTAGCTCTATGAGATTTCTGGAAATTTTCAAAGCTTCAGACATACTTAATGGTTGAGTCTATTGATTTAATCCACCAGGCTGTTTGTTTGAATTTATCTAAGTTCCCATCAGCAGAAAAGTGTCCTGAAAAACAGCTATCATGGCACTCAGCTAATGCATGTTTGAGATATTCCTTATTATTAAGAATTATGAAACTAGAGTGTTGATGCCTGTAGTATACTATACCATCCCATATTTTAAATCCTCCAGCTTTTTAAGGTTTCAAAAGATTTTCAAGTAAACTAGCAATTAGTTCAGGAAGAGGTGAGGTACTTTCCGTTACGGAGATTAGAGTTTTCAAATCAGAAGTATAAGCTTTCCTGATTGAGTTGAACAGAGATTCATCCAGTTCAAAGATGTAGATTCCTAAGATAGGAACTTCAATGTTAAACATGTTAATGTTCAATATAGGAAATATATGATGGTCCTCTGGATCATGAGCAGGATTTCTGGGGTCATTGGTTAAAGCATTCCTGCTTAGGCTGTCAGCATTTTGATGTTCAGTCCCAGCTTGCTGGAATATAGTCATTTGTCCTCCATAATGTTGTATGGATATCTGCCACCTTAACATTTGCCTACTGGGAGTCTTCATATTCATAAGACTCCTGACAGCATTACAGTCAGAAATTACTACAAAGTTGGTACATTCTTTATAAGTAATAATGGAGTTTCTCCAATGACCAAACCAGAGCAATACATTCTATTTGGCTAGCACCATACATCTTTTTAGTATCCTTAACTTTTCTGGATATGAAGATTATAGGCTTCTCTACTGGTTTATCATCTTCTACTACTTCTTAGTGTAAAGCAGCTCCTAGACCTTCCATACTAGCATCTACATATAGCTCAAATGGTTTGGATTAATCTGGTTGAATCAACACTGGTGCAGTAGTAATGGATATTTTGAGTTCCTCATAGTTCTTCAGTCTTTTATGAGCCATCTCAAATAAGGTGTTGTTGTTGCAGATTTCATACAAATACTTAGTGAGTAAAACAAATTTATTTATGTAATTCCTATAATAGCTGCAAAAAATGACAAAGGATGAGAGTTCAGTTTTGTTCTGGGGCATGGGTCTGTTCATGAAAGCTGCTATTTGCTTTGATCAGTAGTCAGATTTAATCCAGAAACAATGTGACCTAAAGCCTTGAGTTCTCCGTATCCAAAGTAACACTTCTTCATTGAAACTTTAAATCCCACTGCAGAGATAGTTTTAAGTACTAGTCTTACTTTTTCCATGTGTGCAGTCCAATCATCAGAATAAATGATAACATCATCAATACATACCATCATCCAGCCTTGTCTGATGAATAATCTTAAAACTGTGTCCATCATCCTTTGGAAGTGAGAAGGGGCATTCTTGATACCAAAGGGCATCCTAAAATACTCATATCTGCCTAAGTGGCATATCATCCTCATGAATTTGCTGCTTTCAATACTGACAGGTATTTGGTGAAAACCATTCAACATATCAATAGTGGTGATAAAATTAGTGTTTGAAAGGTTATGGAGAGCGCAATCAATCCTTGGGATAGGATATTAATCAGCTTGAGTATTGTTATTAATTTATAGGATTTCACACCAGTGTCATGAGTATCCTCAAATTTACTGTTTGATGATGCTTCACAAACACAGTTTTTAGTGAGGATGAGCTAGGTTTTAAGGAGCAACGTCAAAATTTTCAAAAGTTTTTCACTCTCAAAAAAATATAATTTGAAAATAAAAAAAACATTGATAAATTGAACATTAATAGAAAAAAATCAGATTGAAAGAAATTTCAAGAACTACAGCAAAAATCAACGGAAAATAAGTTAAACATCAATTGAGAAAAAAACAAGCATCAAAGAACAGAAATTATCTTTTAAGACCCCCTGGCAAGTTTGAGAAAATTATTCAGGTAATTGGGTTGCTTGCATGTTCTTTTTATCTTTCTGTTTTGATATTTCCAAGAAAATAAAATATAGAAACAATTGTGAAAACAGTTCCAATACCAATCTGTTTTTATGATAGAGCCCTTTAAGGATTTTCACTGAAAAATTAGTTATATTTTACTTGAATATTTCTTATTTTTTATTAATATTTAACAAAAACAAGATTACAAAATGTAGACCATCCCATTTACCACCCCTTTTATTTGAAGTTATCTTCATGGTGATAAATATTTCATGGGGTAAAAGCTTTCATTAAAATGGAAAATCATTTTTTTCAATATTTTAATGATATTTTAAATACTTGACAAGAAAGAAACTTTGATTCCTGATGCTAGGGCTTTGGCTACCAATCTAGAAGGCTGCAGTGTTATAAATTTCAAAAAATAAAAAAATTGTGGAAATGCCTGTGCTTCAAAGGAAATTTCTGTGGGTGCAGAACATCAGGGGCATGTAAAAAATCTGTTTATTTTAGATTGAATGTATCTAAAAAAATGGCCAGAATCAAAAAAAATCAAAAGGAAAATCAAAATCAAAATCATTGAAAAAAACAATAAAAAGAAAATAAAAAAAAGGGATAAATCAAAAATATGAAAATTGAAATGCAAGATCAAAATGAGATTGAAAAAAGAAATGAAAAATTGAATTTTCCGGTTTTGATGAAAAGCTCAATTCAAAAAAAAATTGAAACAAAAAAAGAGTAAAAGTAACTTTGCTTTAAGGTATAATTATTCATGTTGTGTTGATTTGTTTTCAAATTTGGGTTATGGATCTGAGGGTATCCAGCCCATTTTTTATGGAATTTTTCAAAGATAAAGTTGTGAATCTTTCTTTTTCAGAATTTAGAAGTACAGCCACTGGGATTAAATTTATTCTTGAAGGACAAAGAAAAAAAAATTATTCTATAAAAAAGAATGAAATTTCATTTTTTTCAATTAAATTGATAAGATGTGGTTATGAAGCTTGATACAAATTCAATTAACCTTTCATGCAACACAGGTCTGAACCAAAATTCTCAAAATTTAAAAAATATGAAATTAAGAATAAATACATAAATTCCTAATTCTTCCTGTTATGTCAAGATTTTCAATTCAATTCATATGTTACAAAAATATTGTGCAGAAATATTCTGAGACCATCCAAGAATCAATTTGATGTTTGACTTCAAAACCTCAACAAAGTCAAAACAGGTTTCACTCACCATCCCAGGTGATACAACTGCCAGCAGGTGCAGCCATTTTCATTCCATGGTGACTGTGTTAAACTCACAGTCTTGGGCTGTTGTTTGTTGTTCTATTTGAATTCCTTTTGCTTGTTTCAGGGAGCAAGATGGTTTTTTGACTAAAGGAAGTGTGACCAATTGATTGCTTTTGAAGGGATGGTTGTTTTTTTGTAAATTGAGCTGTTTTTTTGCCATTTGATTGTATGGTTGGAATGTGGGGACTAGTCAATTGATTGTTTTGTTGAGCATGGTTTTCTCCTTGGTTGATCAATTGAGTTGGTCTTGAGGTTTAAGGTTTGAGGCTGGGTGCAGGTTAAATGATTAATGATTTGATTCAATAGGTAGATGGCTGGGTTGGTTGGAGAAAGATTTGATGGTTTGTTGTTTGTTCAAGGTGGCCTCAATCCTTGTTTGCTTGATTGATCAGTATGATGGAGCTGGATGGTTTTTTGATGATCTGAAGGATTATGGTTTTGATTTTGGCTGTGAAAAGTTTTCCCAATTGGGGTAACTCACCATGGTGGCAATTTAGTTTCTTGGAAGCAACTAAACTTTTTTTATTTGGAATTAGTTTGATGAAATTTCAACAACCCATACCTGCAGACTTCATGAGCTAGTTTACATGGGTGGAAATTGTTCCAGCTGGAGGAGTTGGAAATGGATGGTTGTTCCAGTGGCTGATGCTACCTACCTCAGCACCAACAATTGATTTTTTTCATTAGAAATTTAGGATTTCCTAATCCTCATAGGAGCTTTCTTAAATCCATTTTTTATTATTATTCATTTTCATTTTTCTTTTCATTTTTATTTCTAGGGTGATAATAAATTCATGGCTAAACAACTACATTTGAGCCATGAAGATCCCCACACAGCTTGAGTGTGGTTGGGCTGTACTCCACACAGCACCTGACTGCTGTGTGGGGGCTGCACAACTACATTCCAGTTGTGTAGAGCCCCACATGGATTGAATGTAGTCGTGTTGCCATGCCACACAGCAAGCCCAATCACATTCAAGTAGTGTGGGGCTCTACACGGCTTGAATTTAGTCCTTTATCCATGCCACACAGCTACAAGTTTTGTGGACCAAAAAAAACTAAAAGAAACTAAAAGAAACTAAATAAAAATACAAAAAAAAAAAAAAAACATGAAATCAACCAAAAGATCAAAAAAGGTTGATTTTTTGGTTAAAAAAACAAAAAATCAGAAATAAAATAAAAATAAGTAAAAATAAAAACAAAAACAAAAAACACTGAACAAAAACAACCTGTTTTCTTCAGATTCAAGTAAAAAATTCAAGTTCAACTTGAATAGCCCTAAAGTAAAAGGGCCAAAAAATACAAGAAGTCTTTTGACCAGCCCTAAAGTAAAACTTCCAAAAAAAAATACCAGTCTTTTGACTATCCAAAAGATACAAGAAGTCTTTTGACCAGCCATAACATAAAAGTGCCAAAAAATACAAGTCTTTTGACCAGCCCTGAAGTAAAAACAACAAAAAAAACAAGTTCAACTTGTGTTAAGCTGATCCCATCACAAGCTTAACACAAGTTAAGCTTGTGATGGAATCAGCCCAACACAAATTGAACTGGCTTACCATTACAATCTCATTCAAAACACTCATCATAATGATGCTAACTCAAAACACTCAACATAATGATGTTCAAAATGTGATAAACCTTTATATTAATAGAATTACAATATCAGCATGTTAGACCAAACCCAAATTATAAAATTAATCTATAAGTTAGAATACAACTCAATTTGATCTTTGAGGTGATCAGCCCAACAAACTGCTTTTTTAGAAATCATATAACATGGTTTGGAAACAATGGGCAGGATTGGAATCATGTCTCCCTTAAGTACAAGCTGGACCCAATGGTTATTGTTAACAAAGCAAATGAACATAGGATCTGATTGTTCTTTTACACCCATTTTCATAGGATTAAAAGAGAAAAATGATTCCAAAGAAATGAAACATATTGGTCTTCCATAAGTATCAGCTAATATTTGACCCATGTCAAGCTTTGAAAGCCATTTCAAAGAGGGAATCTTTTCATTGATTTTGTTGAAATCAAGTCTTTATTCTATCTTTTCAACATATTTACTGCTGCCAAGGATATTAGAATAGTACCCCTTATCTTTCCTCAATGTTTCAAGCATTTGTTTTGGAACTTTAAACCATCCATTGTTGTCATACCTAAGTGATTTAGCAATGACTCTAAAACCACAATTTCCATCACCAACTGGGTCCCAAACCTCACCCAAGAACTTATGTAAATTCTCAGGTATTTCATTAAGTTAATTTACTTCCCAAAATCAAAAATTAGTTAGCCAAAATTCTAATCTCATTAAAGGAATCACCACTCACCAAAGATGAGCTTCTGTTTGACTCTTCCATTGCATCTGCTTCATCCTTCAAAAAGGAATTGGATTCCAATGGCACCAAACCCAATGAACTTCCAGTCTCTTCCACTGAATATATGAAATTCAGATGAAGAGCCTGAATTGGACTATAAACATTTCTCAATCAGTTCATCAAACCCAAAAAATGAAACTTTCACAAAAGAAAAGACTTAAAATCATTTGTCTTTTTGTCTTTAATGGCTGTCTACTTCTCTTTTCCCGCTTAAGTTCCTTTTCAACATGTTCAAATTTAGAAGGATCTTTCTGGTTATCTTTCAATTTTGGATGGCCTCTTCTGAATTGCAAGACTTTAGGTTCAAGTCTTGGCTTTGATCAATAATTGGCCGTCTCCTTCATCAAGTGCTTCAACAGCTGCAATAATCTTGAGCAGGATGATTCAAGATCATTCCATTGAGCTTCTCATGTAACTGAGAATTGTTGAGCATTTCATCAACATTGACCTTTAAAAATTCAAAATAATCAAATATTAGTCAAGTAGGAATCATCATTTTAGTCAAGTAGGAATCATCATTTTAGTTATATAGGAATCATCATTCAAAAAGCATTAATCACAAAGTGATTTGAACAATCCAACTCAAACCAACTTACAGAACTAGAAATGCAAGGGTCATAATCCAACCTCCACTGAGGATGAACATCTTCAGGCACAACAGAGCCTCCTGATGCTAGTAGGTCACCTATTTGGTGGGAACAGGGCTGTCAGCTTGCTACTATGTACAGAGCAACCTGTCAAAGTTAAAAAACTAAAGAAATAAATAAAATATTAAGAATGAGTGGGAAATCCATAAATATTATTGCAGAAATGGATTTTCCACCCAAAAAATGGTAGGGTAACTCACTGACCCCACCCTTGAAATATGACTCCTTCATATTTTAAATAATTAGAAAAAATTGACCAAAAGGTCATGGAACCAATATGGCACCTTTTGGCCAATTTAATATTTCACATATATTGTCACGTATAGGCTTCACACCTAAAATTCAGTCAGAATTGAGGTGTTGTGTATACTTAAGGAGACACAGAAATGTGTTATGTCACAATTCCCGCACGCAGCCCCGCCTCCCTATAAAACCCCTATGCATCACCTTCCTGCATACAAAAGTCCCATCCGCAGCCATTTTCGCCATGCATGCAGCAGATCCTACCCCCCGCGCATATGAATGGACTGATCCCCATGTCAGGATCAGTCGTGACAAATCTGACAGCAGGTACTGCTCACAGGAGCTAAAACCTAGAGTAGGGTTTACCCAGAAAATGTATTAAGGTGACATATGAATTAAAAATTATCTAAAAACCTTAAAACCTAAATAAAAATATTATAAAATTAATTTAGAAATATTTTAAATAATGAATCAAATATTGAAGGTTACCACAAAACAGACAGATCCTAATCTTTGAAGACCACAAAACACTACAAGGAGTGGTTGTAAAAATTATTAAAAATTACCTATGTGGTCATAAACAATTGAAAATCAATGAATATCCACATCTGGCTACTTTAAACCAATATCAATAGTACAAATGAAGGGCAAGTGAAGAATGATCAGAATTACGCCATCAACAGATTGACAGATCCTGTGGCTAAAATAGTACAGAAATCCAGTAGATCTGAGGACAGCTGATTGCCAGCATCAAGTGTATGTGCTAAACTTCCCCTGACTGGCCTTCCAGCCTCAGCAAATGAGCAGAACCGTCTCTATGTGCCCTGAGAAGCTCATTATCACCCCAAAAGGTATTTATACAGACCTCTTTGGATCCATTATTCCCCATCAGTTTTACCAGGAATTTATTGTTATCAATCAGAAACCGTTTCATTGTTGATGAAGTTCTTATGAAGAGATAAGCAAGTGATTTATGACTTATTCTGCAGTATTACTACTATTTCAAAAAAACAATCAACCTAATTCATTAAAGTATATTCAAGCAATCAACCCCAACTGCTCTGAAACCCTTTACCTGAATCTTTTCAGGCTTTCTGTGGAATTCTTTCTCAGAGTAAGTGTTTCCCTTCATGCCTTGGTCATTGTGCTGTTTTTCCCGGCCATACCAGAGGATAAGTCATTATGAGGCACCCATTATTCATTCCAAGGTTCTTAAAGTGCCTAAGGAGGCCCCTTGAATAGAGGTTTTCTGTCTGTGAAGATCCCCAGTAGTATAATACTGTGGCCCCTCTTTTTATAACATATTGAAAACCATTCTAACCAAACCAATTAAACCTTGCACCAGCTCTTCAAGTATTTATTAGTTGAGCTCTTTCAGTCTTTATTCTTGGAATATTATTATTCCAGCATTTTTATCACTCTCTTTAGCTAAAGGACTGCAAGTTTCCTGGTATCAGAGAGCCGACAAGGGAAAACCCATAGTCATTGAGTATGAATTTGTGCACACTTCCCCATAATGGTTCCGCTTTAACCTCTTTAATTGATCCCCAACAAGTTTGATTGCCTGTAAAGACACCTTGTATCCCAATGGCAACAGTTCAATAGGAAGAAATATTCCAATCTTTATTCAAGAATTGTAAAGGACAGTCTGAACCAATTTAATTTGATTGGAAACTGTGCCCTCTAGGCTTTTCCAAACATCCAACATGTTTCCCAACAAGTTTTCAAGGAATTGTTTGAGAGTAGCATGGGCCCCTTCAACCCAAGATGTTTTTTTATTTCCAAATTCTTGGTTTTTGCAATTCCAAGCCATTGCAAACGTCTCTTTGATGGGGAAGATATTATCATCCATATATGCAAGTACATCCTCACGGTCTTCCAAAAAACACTTTATACAAGTCATAATGTAAGCAAACCAAAACTAGGAAGATTAAAATTAGAGGCAGTGATTTTGCACTTACTCTAAGTTCTGCATCATTGACCTCTGCCTCCTCCTTGGTTTTTGAGGCCCCATACTTAGCCCACAGAGACATAAAGCTTTGCCACCCTTCAATGTCATTATTAAATTGCACTTTACAGTTTGCTTTTATGTTTTTAGACAATTGCCATTGACAGCACTGTCTTGTTGACTCAGGGAATGTTTGTTCTAGAGCATGGATCAAAGCTTTTTCATGGTCCTTCACAAAGACTTTGGGAAGTCTCTCAGGATCATAAGCCAACTCCTTTGGCACATTTACAGACCAACTGTAGAGCTCAAATGTTTCTCTTGTTATAAAAAAAAAAGCTTTTTTGAAAGTTTTCTGGTTGTAAGTAATTCCTACAATGTGAAATAGGGGGATGTTGTACTTATTTTTCTTATAAGTACAATCCATTATAGCTATATGATGGAATTTCTTGCAAAGCTTCAATGACTTGAGGTGAGCCAAGAATAGGGCCTCCAAGTGACCCTCTCCACTGAATTTTTCTTGATGAACCCAACCTGAATTACCAAGTTGTTCAAATAGGACCTCCATAACACTTTTCTGCTTTAGTTCTGCTAGCACTACCTTATGCTTAGTTTTATAGATTGTTTGGTCATCAACATATTTTCCACCATTGATTTTGCTCAATTTTCTTTTGATTTTAAGTGTATTGAGCCCATCATTCATGCCTTCTTTCAGATTGTCTAAGGCTACCCCAGAGATTCTCCTCAGGTGAGGATTCACTGAGGCGTGTGCAGATGGTTCATGGTTATGTTGATCATTCTTGTAGGAGATTCTCCACAAGGGGTCTGCCTTCATGTGACTAGCATGGATTAAAAACTTGCACCCAACCTTCTGTGTGTTGGTTTGCCTTGACCATTCAGTGAGCAATTGCCCAGAGTACAAACCATGTCTATCACAGGCTAAATCCACATATTTATCATTCTTTGAGTTGAAAACTGTTAAAGCTTAACCATGCTTCATTGCACATGTTTGACAATACGTTTGTGCCTCTTGCCTAGTAGGAAAAGCTCTCACAGGAGGTGGGACAAGTTGATCTGTCATAGTTAAATAGTCATAGTTACAGTTTTGTGGTTATATTGATGGCATGCACTCAATCAGTTCCAATCAAATTAAATCAGCCAAAGACCAGAGTAACATACAAATGGACACTACCTCTGGTTGGACACTACCTCTGGTGGTGAGTAACATTTTGACACATTTTGTTCCTAAATTGTCACCCCTGATGAGGATACAATTGAGGCTTCCAATGTTTCATTACCCAAATCCTTCTTTTGCGCAGCTTTGTTCATTGCAATAATGTAGTCCTTGGATGTGGCAATGTCAAAAAGAGGGCTTGCCACTGTTCCCATAATTCAAAAAAAATACAACGCTAATTCAGTATTCAATCCAACTTTCAATTGGACAACTACCAAGCTTGCTCACTTTCAAGTTGAGAAAGATTTCTTTTGTGGGATGTATGTTTGCAGTTTCCCTTTAGTTTCAATGATGTGGTTTACAGATTCACTTTATTTCACTTTAATTTCACTTTGGTATCACTTTGGATTGCTAGATGTGGAACAACAGTCCCACAAAGTAAGTGTTGATCCCAAATATGGGTTGATGGAACCGAAATGTGGTCCAGGGGGTCAAAAAAAGTTTGGCACAACCCCTGGGGGCCGCAAACCCCCAAACACGACTAAAAACTGCTGTGTACAGGGGTACACAACCCAAATACGCCATGTACTATAAGGCCCCCTGGGGGTTGTGCATATTTGACACAACCCCTTGGGGGCCTCCAGACGTGTTTTTTTTCCCGCACGCCCTTTTTGGATGTGTGTATGGGCCCCCATGCATCCATTTGGCCATGTAGTGCCCTCCACAACTCCCACACAAGTAGGAGTCACAAATTTAACATCACCCTTATATTTATTTATTTTTTTATTTTTTATTTTTATTTTATTTTTAGGGAATTATTTTTCTGACACATCAAATCCTTTATTTCATGCTAAGGGATGTTGATGAGCAGTTGCACCCCTCTGGTATTCCATGCAAAAATACTTTATTTCCCCCAATTTTCAAGAATTTATTTTTTTAATTCTGATTCCCAAGCCCTATAGCAGGGGCTCTTAAACCCCTAGAAAAGATCTTCGGTATCTTTAAAGGCATTAAAACCCCTTGAAAAATGGAATCAAAACATTAAAAAATTCTGTAAAAACAAATTTTTGCAAGGGTTTTTGCATTCTTATTTTGGCTATTTTATTTTTTTTTTTTTGGGTTATTTTGGAATCCAGAAATTTTAACCAACATTCAAAGAGCTTTCAAATGTTTTTTTCATGTTTTTTTGGATGTATCCTTCCAACTTAAAAAATTCCTTTAAAAAACACAATAAAATCAAAAAAATCAAATTTCTCATTGGACATTTCTATCCTTTTATTTTCCTTTTTATTTCATTTTTTTTGCTGCATGCTTTATAAAATCTAAAGCAAAAGTCAAAGACATTTTCCAATATTTTTTAAGGTTTTTTTCAATGTATCATTTTACCTAAAAAAATACCTTCAACAAATCAAAACATTTGAAAAATTGAATTTTCTTATAGGACTGTTGGATCCTTTTGTTTGCCTTTTTTATTAATTTTTATTGGTGTTTCAAGCTGTTATAAATTTAAAACAACAATCAAAGAGCTTTTCAAAAAAAATTAATAATTATTGGATGTATCATGGGCCTCCAAAAATTGAATCCAAAGTGAAAACACTTCAAATTAACACAACTGTGGCAATGTTCTATTTTTACATCTGGCATCAAAATTTTCACAAATTCTTTCTAAAAACAATTTTGAGTAGAGTTCAAAGACCCCAATACACATTTCCCTGACTGCTTCTCACATTTTCTACCCCTCAAATTCTAAATGAAAATGAATATAATTCAACAGAAAAGGGTGGTCTCTTTTTAATTATCCTTTTTGGATTATTTTTCCTGAAACAATTTTTTTTTTCCATTTTTCAAGGGGTTCTAATTCCTCCAAAAATACCAAAGATTTTGTCTATGGGTCTAAAACCTCCTGCTACAGGTCTACAAAGTCAGAATTCTAAAAAAATAAATTCTTGAAAATTGCGTGAAATAAAGTATTTTTGCATGAAATACCAGGGGGAGCAACTGCACGTCAACGTTGCTTTTCAAGAAATAAAGTATTCTTGCATGAAATACCAGAGGGTTGCAACTGCATGTCAACGTTGCTTTGTGTGAAATAAAGGATTTGATGTGTGAGAAAAATAATGCCCTTTTTTATAATTTTTATTATGATTTTATCTAATTTGATTTCTTTTCTTGGCAATGTGTAAGTTTCCTCTGATTATTAGCCAGCTGAAATTACCCCTTTCAAGATATTTTTACCAAGAAAGATACAAGAAGGGAGGATGAAAAAAATTCTGGTCTAGATCAATTGTAAGCTCTCCAATACCAGGAACCTTGCAGTCCTTTAGCTTCACAAAGTGATAGAATGATGGTATAATAATATTCCCAAAAATGAACACGTAAAAATCTCCAATAGTAAATATGTTAAGAGCTAGTACAAGGTCTAATAGCTCTTTTTAAAGTTTTTTCAATATGTTACAAAAATAAGGGCCACAGTATTATCCTACTGGGAATTTTTACAGAAAAACAACCTCTCTATAGGGGGCCACTTTGGACAGTATAAAACCCTGGACTAGTGGAAACCTTAATGAATTTCTCAAAAAGGAAGTATTATCCAACTATTTGGTGATAATAGCCGGGAAAACTAGCACACAAGCCAAGGCAGGAGGGAAATAACTCACTTTTTGGAGCAATGATTCACAGGATCCCTGCAAGGATTCAAATAAAGGGTTTCAGAGCAGAGATGGGGTTGATTGCTTGACTAAACTTTACTGGATCAATAATGGTGTTATAAATATCTTTTATATATATCAGACTGTGACATAAATCACTTGCTTATCTCATATAAGCACCTGCTAACCAATGGCACATAATCTGGAAAATAATTCATAAATTTCTAGGTAATGGGGGAACAATAAACCAAAGAAGGTCTGTATGAATACCTTTTTGTGTGGAAAAGAGCCTCCTCAGGGGAGGTAGAGAGGGTAAGTTTCAAGGGATAAGGCTATTAAGCCATCAAGGGAAGTATTTGCATTTCCTCAAGGTGGTTTCAATCAGCTGATATCAGATCTGCTGGATTTCTGCGTTGTTTTAGCTGCAGAATCTGTTAAAGTGTTAATTTGTCATTTTGATCATTCTCCATGTATCTTTAATTTTTACTGTTGATATTTGACTACAGTGATCAGTAGTGGATTTTCATTAATTTCCCACCATCTTCTAATCACCTAGCCACTTTTTAATAATTTTTATGATCACTCATTCATGTTTTTTGTGATAATTAAAGATCTGGAAAAGTCTTTGTCATGGTGATCCTTAATAATTGTTTCTTGCTTTGAAATAGTTTAAACTTAATTTATAACAATTTTATTTTGTAATTTATGTTTTTAGACTATTTCCCATGTACTTTCCATATTTTTACATATAGAGAGTTGATCCTTCTGGGTTGTAGTTGTTAATGGTGGTACCAGCTAACATTTGGTTGTTGATCCTTTCTGACACATGGAGCAGTCAGATCTACTGCATGCCAGAATTCTGCCTAATGTGTGTGCATCAGAATAATCTATGCATGTATGATTTAACTGATGAGTGTGGATTGTGTTTGGGGACGTAGGGATGCACGCAGGAATTGTGAAAAAACACATCTCTGTGTTTAACTCCTAAAATATACACAACACCTCAATTCTGACTGAATTTTAGGTGTGAAACCTGTGTGAAAACATATGTGATATATCAAAATGGCCAAAAAGTGCCATAGTGGTGTTGTGATTTTTTAGTTACTTTTTGTTTAATTATTTAAAATATGAAGCAGTTAGAATTCAAAGGTGGGGTCAGTGAGTGACCAAACTTAATTTTGAGTGGGAACCCATTTCTGTAATATCTATTGATTTCCTACTCCTACCTAAGTTATATTAATATTTTGTTATTTACTGTATTTTAGACTACTTTAATAGGTTGTACACAAAGCAACCTATTAAGGTTGATCTCCTTGCATTCCCAAATTACTCAAAGTATAATTTTGTTGATTTTATTACATTTGTGAGGACATTTTTTTTTCTTTTTCCATTTTCTCCACAATTCCAACATTTGGGGGTGGGATTAGCTTTGGTGATAGCATCTGTCTTTTGTGCTGCTATTACTAGTTCTTTACTGATCAATTTGGTCTCCTTGGGTTTGATTTGTATATTTTTTTGTCTCTCTCTGGATCTATTATTTAGTTCAATCATTTCAACAATCTCTTCCAGGACAACCTTGAGCTTTGGCAGATCAGAAGCAATGGGAATTCTACACCTCAGATTGTTTTCCAGATGTCCCTTGAATTTTCCTAGCAATATTTCATTAATCTCCTCAAAAAATGCTTGGGTTAAAAGCAATCAATTGTCTTTTTCCAAGTCAAGCACCAATCACCATGAAAAAAGGCTGTACCTGCCAGCAGGTGTAGCACCTGGGTTTGTGATTGAAACCTGTTTTGAGTTTGTTGAGGTTTTGCAGTCAAAAATCAAATTGATTTCTGAATGAACTCAGAAGATTCATGCAGAATATTTCAGCAGTGCATAGATTGAATTGAAATTCATTACATAAAAGGAAGGATTGATAATTCTTCATTTAACTGTAAGACCATACTTTGATTGAACAACTTTTCAGTGGTTATGGATGGAATTGTACATCATGAGCCATGATTTCCAATGGTACAAAGTTCCAAAATGAGAAGAATCAAATTTTTAGATAGTGATCATTTCAAATAAATGGTACAAACACAGATTTCCAATTTGCTGTTAGGATTAATGCTTCAGTTTTCTGAGATTAAATCTAATTTCTATTTTTGAATTCTGTACCTTCTACACATTTTTTAGATAGATATGTGACACAATACCAATTCCTCTGATTTAATCTTTTACCAATGTCTAGTGCAATAAAAAATTAGTCCATGTGTCTTTTTATATTTCCTCCTGTTTTGTAAGGAATCACCAGTCAGAAAAATCAATAATGACAGTTCTTCAGAAATTAGTATTTTTAATATCAACTTACCAAAGAGTTAATTTCTACAACACAATAAAAGTTTGTGCTTTTTTTTGCTTCATAAGCCCTGCTTGCCACAAAACCTAATATTTTATCTTGATGTATCACAGATATTGATCCACCTTCTTGATAAACCATTTGAGCATTGAGATAATTGAGGCCAAGGTAGGGATTTCTTGAAGTATCAATTTGTTCCAAAGGAGAAAAGTTTTCAACAATAAGGAAATATTGTGCACAGGTTTTTTCATGAAAGATGGAAAATACCTTCCCCATCTCACAAGGGTCTTGATTTAATTTGGATGAAAAGGAAATCTGAGAATTACTTTTATTGTAGCAATGGGGTATTATGTGATGACCATGGAAGAGCATTGATTTGCAAGGCAACCACTCCAGCTGATCCCATGACAGGACATTGTATGTTGAGTTATTTTCGATGAATTTTTTTACTCTTTCTTCTTCCAAAACATTCATCTCTTTTTTAGCCCTTGAAACATCACCTGTCTTGGAAGAGTAGAACAAACTTTGCAGATCTGGGAGTTGGTCAGAAGTGATCCCCAAAACATTCCAGTAGGATCCAATTTGGTCAACCAAGCCTTGAAATTTGCCCTTTGAGGGAATCCATTCAAGAGGGACTTATCAAGGAAATCTTAAAATTAAAAAAACAATCAATTCAAAGTGTTCCACCAAGAATATACTTATGAGAAATCTGTGTTACCTATCTGTAATTTTATTTTTTTTAACCAAGGTCAAGATGTGATTCAGCCTTTCTCCTGACCAACATGAAAATATTGAGGGAGGACCATACAGCTTGATCATCTTAGTCATATGCTGAGCAAAATTTATTGTTGGCTTGGGTTTGATTTCAGATCCCCAATGAAGCAATAATTCCTCCCAGTCACCAGGGCTAAATCGGGGTCTCTGGCTGGCCAGTGACTTCATGTCACCATCCAGTCCCATTTCCTGGACCATTTAGTCCCTTCAGAGGGAACTTCTATTCAACAATGAATATTCTGGAGTTCACCTCATTTTACATCAAAAAGAAAATATGATTCACATTGTATTCACCATGGTCAAAAATGAATTTCACTTTTAATTCCCCAATGAAAAAACCTGAACTCACTTGGATGTTCATGTCAATGCAACTGGAACTCACTTGAAATTCCCCATCAAATACAAATTTGCAATAAAAGATTGTGTATTTTGATATCCCAGCTCAAATTTTTGTGATAAATGTTTTATTCAATGGCCAGTTGCATTCTGATTAATGTCAGCATTAATAAAACAACTGATATTTTCCAATTCATTTCACATTTATTTTTTTTGGAATTACCAAGTCTGTATCACAATTTTCACCATGGTTTTTCCAGCCTTTCAACTGGGTTTGACATCTGGTTCCATTGCTAAAAAATAGGTTATCCTTTGTGACACTTTTTTTGATGGAAACTGGCACTTGGTCTCCAAATTTTCATTTGGATTTGTGGGTAAAATGCCAATTTTCCACTTCCCATGAAGTAAAATGCCCCCACTAGGTGAATTTTACTTTTTTTGATTTTTTTTTTTTTTTGATTTTTTTTTTTTTTGATTTTTTTTTTGATTTTTTTTTTTTTTGATTTTTTTTTCTTTGATTTTTTTTGTACTTTTTTTTCCAATCCCTGATCACACATTTTATCTCAGCATGAAGTCTTGTCTCAAAATTGGTATAATTTCACAGCCAAATATTCTATACACAAGCAGTGAGATGAAATCTGTGGTAGTTAGAAGAACACAAAATCACAGGCATACATTCTATTTAAATTCAAAAGATACAATACATAAAAAGAAAATTTAAAATTTCCCAAGCACAAACAGAGAGTCTCTCTGCAAACCTTGGACCACCATCAACTAAGGGCTTCTAACATAGTCATTTAGCCCTGAAAATCCACAGGTTTTGATGGCCCGAGCTCTTTCACCTCTGCAGTTGTTAATTTTTGGAGCCATGATGGTTCATAACAATTGCTTGGCAAGTTCTTAGCAACGGGGATCTTACTATTTTTGGAATTTTCATGACAATTTTTTGTACGACGTGGATGACAAAACATTCTTGTTCCTTCAGGTGGGGTCATAAGCCAATCAATCTTGCTCATGATGTCATTGATTTGCGGGTTGTGCCAAGGCACTTTCAGAATTGCAAAATTTTTCTTTGACTTTTTCTTACTGGTTGGCCTATTTTGATGTGAGCACTCTGACACACTCATTTCTTTTTGGGAATTAGCAGCGTCTTCATCAGCAGCCACATTGGTGGATCAATGGCTTTTGGAATCACCATCCATCAACATATCTTTGGGAGCCTGATCTTGATCTTCATCATTTGCTACCGTCTCTTCATTGCTACAGCAGGCCTCCACAATTGGTACTAATTCTATTAAGGCGCAGGCATGTCTCAAGATAAAATTGGTAAAAATGTTTTTTAACTAGATTCCCAAGGTTCATCAATTATTCTACAGTCAATGGTTGTGACAAAATTAGCATGAATAATGAACTTTCCTGAGTCAAGCAGGTCTCTGACAATGTCTCTGCTCACTGACTTTCTGGCGCTGTCACAACCAATTGTTGTCCTCACGATATCTGGTATGGTGGACCATGCGGCAAGGGGTAAGTGAGCAGGCAGGACAAGAACCAACAAAATGGCTTACTTTTGTTTCAGCCTTTCTAGAACATGATTACGGAAAGTTTCAAATATGATCTCCTTGGTCTCTAATTGTAGGTTGACGCCATGGTATTTGCCACTTTTGACTAGTTGGACAAACAACTTCAGGGCTAAGAGCCAGAGGAATTTGTTATGGGGAGTCAAAAACCCCTGTATGAAATCTGGTTGGAAAGAATCCACGCCAACCAACTGCATTCCTGACCAGATGATCTTCAAAGTTTGACATGTAGCCTGAGGATGGCCAGGGCCATCCGGGTGAAAAGGGAACTGCTCATCATGTTCAGGATTGTTGTTGTCCAGATCATCATCAGGACCATCAACCTGCATGGGATCTTTGAGATCATCAAGATTGATACAAGGCGTAATTTTCCATTTAGCTCTTTCCAATTCTGATGCAGGAGGTGGTAGTTCTTTGGTTTTACTGTATGAGCTGAGAAGGGTGGCGCAGTGTTGACTGATCCATTTCTTGGATTTACCAATTTATAACAAGGGCAGGTGCTCATATCAAACTTCTGTGTAAAATTTATGGATAAAATATTAGTTGAAACACTTACGTAAAGGTGCTTTTGTTGCATATCTTGCTTTCTGGGCATATGTTGTGGGGCCAATGTTCTTGGAGAGCTTGCACTGTCAGTGGCCCATCTTGAAGGCCCAAAATTAGATGGAAGTGCCCACGAAGAGGCCATATTTTGTAAACCGTTTTCAATGTTGTTAACTTTATGGAGGATCTGAGCAGAGTTGTCAGCACAATCAGCAGCATGCTGAGTCAACTTTTCAATATTTGCTGCAATGGAATTGTGCAAGAGGTCAGCACTAGGAGTACTGTGAATGGGCATTTTGTCATGGGCAACCTTGTCATGCCAAGAGGAAACATGGACATTGTGTGCCAAGTGCTGATCAATTTCAGACTCCGTGTGTGGATTGGAGTTGGGAAGCATTGGTGGCTCAGGGCTGTGTCATACGACCACCCCACGTACTATAGGGCAATTCTTAGATGATCATGAGCATGGAGGAATGCTGAGTGCGAGGGCAAGTGCGAATAGCAAGACTCAGTTGCAAAGTGCAAACTTAGTGATGCCACTCAACAAACGGCAAGGGGAATGGAGTTTGTCCCAAGGAGGGAAACTCAACCTGAGTCCAATGTGATAACTAGGTTGTAGCAAAATGCAAGAACGTATGAAATTAACTAACTGATGAGACAATCATCAGGCAAGTGGATAGCCCTTATAAGGTAATCCGGAGTGACTAGATACAACCTGATGAGGAGCCATCTACAGTTGAAGGCGGTGAGGCAAATGAGTGACAGGAACAGGATAGGAAATAGAGCAATAGTACAATCATATACGAGGCCATGGCGTAATTGCTAGACAATAGAATCTGAGTGTACAAATGTATGATGAATTGGGACAGGAGCAAATGACGTTGAAGGTAATACAAGTGAGAAGTAATAGTGTATGCAGGGTAGGGACTAGTCCAATTGCAAACTGTACAGTAATGATGGCTTAGTTAGACGTAGATGCAAACTAACAAACAGTGCATGACCAGAGATGGAAGTCCAAGGCTGTTGATGGGCCAGGGAAGGAGATTGGATCTTGTAATAGATGGCCGACCAGTATGGATTTAACCACAAAGTTCGCAAGTATATACAGAGTTGGTCACTGAGATTGGAAGGTCAATGGGAGCCAGAGGAAGTAGCGGATTGCACCATTGATGTTGTGCTTTATTTGTGTCACGCTTATAGACTGAGGTAAATGGTACTGAGGAGAGGACATGTCAAAGTGATGAAGACAATAATTCCTAAGTGCAAGGCGTGACAGTTGCCCGGGTATAAAGACGCAAGCTCCTGCAAGCGTTCAGATAAATTTTCCCATTGATTTCAAGTCATTGATAATACTGTATACCATTTACGATTATTTAATTCATTACTTGTTAGACTTATAAGTTACATAAAATGTTTTCATTGTCATCCCGCCGTTGCAAAAACTGTATTTGTTGAAACAAGCGGTGTATCCCTAGTACTGCCATCAGTGGTCTTTGAGGCAAGTGCAAGCAGTGTTGTCTTTGCAAGGTTGCCTGTAACTTCCCCATAAATAGCCAGTTGTCTGTTGATACTCCCGCGGAGTCATTGAGGGAGATGCAGAGCTGTAGGTCCGCGCCAAGGGTCAATTAAGAGATACCACCATTGCCGGAGATCAAATTCCTGGGTACTTGAGTTCCTGGTGAGTACTAATTGGGACTGACTAGTGATAATAAAGGTAGTGACAAAATTTCACTTGTCTTGCTAGTGTTGCCTTGTTTCTGGAGATATACCACAAACACACCACCGCCACCACCAACTGAATTTCTGGGAGCCCAGATGAATACCGAGGTGCAAGGTGAAGTGCCAGGTGTGGAACCGGTTGGGGTCATAGCTGAGGAAGCAAGGGAGGAAGGAAGGAACAAAACGGAAAGAGAATTGGGAAATGGAGAAGATGGAGACAGAAGTGGAGGAAGAGAGGGAACGGAGTGAGAAGAGGGGGCTTTAACAGAAGGAATGGGAGAAGGGAATGGAGGAGATGGAAGGGATGGAATGGATGGGAAGGAAGGAATGGGGGCCAAGGCAAAGCAAACCCATTGCAAGTTGAAGGGCCAATCAAGACTGATGCAAGGCAATTGACGGGCAATGTTGGGGAAGGTTTGTGGGGAGGCCAAAGGAAGAGAGCATATGAGGAACTCTTGGAGGAGGGTGGATGGAATGCTTGGCCAAAGCGAGCTGAAATTGCAAAGTGCAAGGAGATATTCAAGAGGCACATTTTAACGGAGGTGCTGTTTCTTTGAAGGATGTCCTCATTGATAAATGATGAAGATCTGGATACTATCAATGCATGGTTGCGGAGTTGACTGCTAATTGGGAAGATGCAGAGAAAGAAGTGAAGGAGACTTTGTAACTATTATTGTATATATATATATATATATTTTTTTTTTGTGTATAAGGAATGGGAATTTTATTTGGTAGGAATGAGAGGGGGATGAGAAGAAGGAATAACACGGTGAGATGAAGGGGTTGATTGATGGAATGGTGAGGTGGAATGGAATGGAATTGGATGAGATGGAATGTGGAATGGAATGGGATTGGATGGGATGGAATCATGGTTGTTGAGGTTTGCAAGGGTAGCTTGCATGGAAATCTTGAATCAGATTGGGAGAATTGCAAAGATGATGGGCTGGTTCCCACAAGGTGTGATCTTTTTCGGACTGGAAGCCAGACCATTTGACAAGGTATTGAAATTTTCCTTTGCGTAACCTGGAATCCAGAATACGGCTTACTTCCCACTCTTGATGATCAAGGACAGTGACCGGTTTGGGAGGGGGATGAGTCTTTCCCGGGTATAGGACTTGAGCTGGCTCTAGGAGAGACACATGAAAGACCGGGTGGATACCTTTCCATTTTGCAGGTAAGGTAAGTTTAAAGGCATTAGGGGAGATGACTGATTCTAATTTAAAGGGGCCAAGCTTTCTTTTGAAGAGTTTGCGGGTTGGGAAAGTACTGCAAATGTTGCAAGCATTGAGCCACACTTGATCTCCTACTGCAAAGGTTGGAGCCGTAGTGCAAAATTGGTCTGCTTGCTCCTTATAGCGCTGGTTTGCTTCTTCAAGGTTGGTTCAAAGTTGCAATTGAAGGGATTGAATTTGTTCAATTTAATTGGTAGAATGTTGAGAAGGTGCTACATGAAGGGAAGAGAAAGTTGGGTTTCTACCATAAAGAGTTTGGAAGGGCAACTGTTTGGTGGAGGAATGAGTGGAGTTGTTGTAGGCAAACTCGGCTAGTGGGAGCCATTGCAACCAGTCGTCTTGTTGATAGGCAACATACATTCAAAGATATTGTTTGAGAATGTGATTAACTTGCTTGGTTTTCCCGTCCGTTTCTGGGTGGTACGCCGTTGATAAATTGCAAGTGATCTTCAAATGTTGGCATAGCAAGGTCCAGAAGCTTGAGATGAACAGAGATCCACAATCACTAACTATATTATCAGGGAGACCATGTTTTGAAAATACATATTCTATTAACAAGTTTGCTAAGTCTTCTGAAGAGGCTGTCACATTACTGCGCAGAAATAAAGCCATCTTTGAGAAGAAATCTACTACTACTAGAATAGCATCATATTGACTAGAAGAAGGTACTTGAGAGATGAAATCCATAGAAAGCAAGTGCCAAGGATGAGGTGGAATTGAAAGTGGCTGGAGCAGCCCATACTTCTGGTGTTTCAAGGACTTGTTACAATTGCAATCATAGCACGCGCTAACATAGTTTTTTACTTCTTTGGTCATACCAGGCCAGTAGAAGTCTTGTGCAATCAATTGGTAGGTTTTATCCTGCCCATGATAACCAGCAAGCAGAGAATTGTGCCTTGACTCAAAGATATCTAATTTAATGCAAGAATTATCTGGTACTACTATACAATTATCATAGACTAAGAAGTCATTATCATCAATACTGTATCTACTATCTAATAAGTTTGCACTCTTGCGAAGTTTGATGCACTTGGGGTCCTGGTGTTGAGCTTGTCGGAGTTTGGAAGCCAAAGCTTGTAAGTGAGCAATGATGGAACTGATTTGGGCAGATTTGGTTGAGAAGAGTTTCCTAACGTTTTCAGGGTTGTTTTTGGCAAAGGTGCTCCCCCCCCTGAGTAAACTATACGATTATCATAGACTAAGAAGTCATTATCATCAATACTGTAACTACTATCTAATAAGTTTGCACTCTTGCAAAGTTCAATGCACTTGGGGTCCTGGCGTTGAGCTTGTCGGAGTTCGGAAGCCAAAGCTTGTAAGTGAGAAATGATTGAACTGAGTTGGGCAGATTGGGTTGAGAAGAGTGTCCTAACGTTTTCAGGGTTGTTTTTGGCAAAGGTGCTCCCCCCCCTGGGGAAACATTGTCCTGACGTGATAAAGCATCAGGGACTACCGCTTGTTTCCCAGGGCGGTATGTGATTGTAAAGTGGAAAACAGAGAGGTATTTGGCCCATTGTGCCTGTCTACGTGTGAGGACTTTTGAGCTCATGAAATACTTTAAAGAATTATGATCAGTTAAAACCTCAAAGGATTCTCTAAGGCTCAAAAGGTATGAACGCCATTTCTTTAAGCAATAAACAATTGCAAGAAGTTCCTTGTCATGAATCTCATAGTTAAGCTCCGCAGCGAGCAACTTGCAAGACTCAAAAGCTACGGGGTGAAAGAGAGAAGTGGAGGAAGAGAACTGCAAGATTACTCCTGCAATCGCATAGTTGCTTGCGTCTGTTTTGACAATAGTGCAAGCCCGTTTGTTGAAGTGAGAAAGTATTGGAGCAGTGGTGAACGCTTTCTTCAGAGCTTCAAACTCTGAAGCAGCTTGTTTGGTAAAAACAAAAGGAGTGTCTTTTTGAAGAAGGTTAGTAAGATTCACGGTTTTCTCGGCGTAACGCTCAATGAACCTCCTATAAAAATTACTGAAACCAAGGAAAACTTGAAGGGATTTAACGGAAGAAGGTGGGGGCAAGTCCAATATGCGTTTGCTTTTGGCTGGGTCCATCAATAGTCCTTGCTGCAAGACTATGACACCTGGAAACTGAAGGGAAGAGGAATGGAATTTGCACTTAGAGGCTTTTGCACACAGGTCATTCTTACAAAGTCGCTGCAGCACCTCTTTCACATGTGCAATGTGATCTTTGAGGTTCCTTGAGTAGACTAGTATATCATCTAGATATACCATGAGGTATTTACCTACAAGATTGGAGAAAATGTCGTTGACAAAATGTTGAAAAGTGGAAGGAGCGTTACAGAGGCCAAAAGGCATGATGGTATACTCATAAATGCCAAACCGGGTTCTCATTGCGGTCAAATACTCATGACCTTTCATAATGCAAATTAGGTTATAGGCACCTTGAAGGTCTAACTTTGAGAAATAAGCAGCTCCATGGAAGAGGGTGAGGAGATGTGACATAGGCAGTACTGGATAGGCATTCTTCCAGGTTACCTGGTTCAGTTTCCTGTAGTCAACACAAAGGCAAAGTCCCCCGTCCTTTTTTTGGAACAAATAGGACAGGTGAACCGGTATTCAAATTGCTTGGTCGAAGAAATCCTTTTGCTACATTTTCTGCAATGTAGTCTTGAAGCGCAATTGATTCTTGCGTCAAGAGAGAGTAGACTGGTCCTGGTGCCAGAGGTGGGCCAGTAAGTTTGATCTTGTGATTTTAAGAACGGGATGGAGGCAGTTTATCTGCTCTTGCAGCTGAGAAGATGTCAGCAAAGTCATGATAAACTGAAGGTAAAGACTCTCAAATGATTTCTAAATCTTCAATCTTGTCATCTTTGAGCACCGGATTTGAGGTGCTTGCAGGGTGCAAGAGGATTAGGGAGCTCAAGATACACCATTTGGTTGGTGTCTGTTTCTCTTTGAAGGAACAGGAAAGAGTTAAGCTGGATAGGTAAGCAATGACTCCTAAATCTGAAGAGGGAACTTGGGAATGGAGGTCAGGATATTGCAAATCTCCAGGCGGAAAAGTGTCATCCAACTCAATTACAGTGTCAGGTAGGCTGTTTAATTCCTGTTTGAAGGAAAGATTAGCGTTCTGGGGGTGCAAGGTTTGAAGGTTAATTACTCCCTCTTGCCAATTCACATCCGGATTCCAGTAAACTAGAAAATCATGGCCTAGAATGGTATCATCCATTCCGGGTATAGCCAAGACAAATAAATCCCATTCAAAGCTGGGGAAATTGGAGAAAGCAAAGGTCCATTTTGCCTTTTGGGAGACCCAATAAGACGGTTCAGTCGCACTTCTTACTAAATAGATAGGAAATTTATCTATCTTGGAACGCATAATATTTTTGGAAGTGGCAAAAGATTCACTGATGAAGGAAACATTAGCGCCGGAGTCAAGTAAGACTTGATAAGGGGTGTTGTCAGAATGGAATAGGATAAATCTCAAACTGGGAGCACCTAGTGACTCACAATTGCAAAGATTTACTTGCGGTGATTTAGATAACGTGTAGTTTTCCTTGCAAGTATCAGAAAAACTACAAGCTAATTTTTTGACTGCTTAGCCGCTTCACGGACTAACCGCTTTGCACAACTGTTGACATCATGTTTTCCTCCACAATACATACACAACCCATTCTTCTCCCTCCGTAGCCGTTCCTTGTTCCGTAGCATCCCGGTTTCTTTGTCCAAGAACTTCGGAGTTTTGGTGATGGTTTTCCCTTTTGAGTTGGAGTTTGAAGTCAGGGTTGGTTTGGATGGTTTTGGGTTCCTCGTTTTTTGCTTTGAGGAGTTGTCCACCCTTGGAGCCAAGGTGGAAGTTCCATGGTCATTTTGCTGAGAGCAATTCTTGTCGTGATAGCCATTATCAAGCTTGATCACTCAATTGATTAGCTGCTGGAGCAAGGTTGTCTTATGCCTCCCAACTGCAAGCTGTTTGATTAAGTGTTGTAAGACTCCAAACGGTGCTAGGCTGTGGCAGTTCTGCGGAGGGGAAAGGTGCTGTTTAGGCTGCCCTCCTGAGTGTTACAAAAATATTTAAATGTAACCAAGATCAAGGTCCAGAACCTGGTAAATGAGGAATCAAGGAGTAGAGGACAAGGATGATAATAGTTTGGTAGCAACGGAACAGCACTATCTGAGACAAGATTATGCAGGGAAAACTTGAACAAAAAAAGTTAAAGTCTTCCTAGAGTTCAAAGAACAAAAGCTGTTGTGTGTAAACAACGCCCACATGCTAATAACTCTGGTTGTCAGCAGAAGATTGGGGATGATCAACTCAAACCCAAGCAACCTCCAGGTTCTCAATGAACCTGCCCAACTCTCCGCAATCAAGCGCTTGAAGGGTACCAGATAACTGTGGGTGGCTGTACAGGACAAAGCACAATGTTTAAGAAGCTCTAAAACAAGCAGTAACTGATTTGAAGAAAGGATAACCTCAACACTTCTCAAGGGACTCAAGAGTAGGCTGGCAGAATGCAACTCCAAAGAAGCTAAGGGGAGGTATAACACTCCAGGTCTTAAGCTTAATAAGACCTCTTCAATCAATCGTGATTGGCTCCAGAAAGCTGATCAGGGATCAGGACCAGTATGGTCAGAGAAAGGGATCAAGGAGTGGTATGACACACTCAAAAATTCCAACAGACAGAATTTTTCTTCAACCAGCAAGGCTATTGGTTGGTGATAAGGATCAGGGATCAAGGGTTGAGTATGGAGGCTCAAGGATCAAAGGTGTGCTGGTTTCATTCTGGATCATTCCATGTTCTGATGTTTTTCCGATGATTCTTCAAAAAAGGCAGGGGAGAGCCCCTCCTTATATGGGCAGAAGGCCCTGTTAGACTATATACAACGGATTCTACAAATAGAGCGGAAAAGGGAAGGCAACCATGTGGTCACTCGCGTCCGTCTGAGGATGGGCGCGCGCAACAATACCAGAGTCACCCACCCCTCGTCCAAAGGCGGAAGCGGGTGGGAGAGAAATGAACCAAACCGCTGCAGATGTCCGCGGGCAGTCGTTGGCACTCTTCCAAAGGCGGAAGCAGGTGGGAGAGTCCCAGGAAAGGTGACGGATGAAGTCCATGAGAGCGCGGATGGGCGGATAGGAGATTGGTTTGAGAAAGTTGAGTAAATCCTGATGGCCTTGAGATCCACGACCAATAGATCAAGTGCGATGGGAGGTTTGACGGATCCAAGGATTTGCCAAATTCTTGGGGGTGCGGTCGGGATGGATTCAGTAAATCATGGATGAGCGCCGCACGATGGTAGCAATGAGGAGATGGGGACGCGCAATGACAAAGATGAAGATACGCAACAACAAAGATGAGGACATGCTATGACAACGGCAGAGATGACAAGCAACACGGGTAAAGGACGCGTGACGCGCGCAGATGAAAGGAGCATGGCGCGGCGCCCAACGCGGATAATGGAAGCGCAGCGCGCGCGGCGCGGATAATGGAAGCGCAGCGCGCGCGCGGGTAAAGGACGGTTTGGATGAGCCTGATGATAAGTTGTTCAGCCAGACGGTACGTTTGCGCAACAGTTTATGGATTGAGGTCTTAAGGCGGGCAGGGTGTCCAGGATGAGGCACCACATCTCTCCCCAACTTACAGACTGTCCCTAGTCTGCTCCCGAGTTTGATGTCATAGAAAAAAGAAAGGAAAGAAAGATGATTGAAACCAAAGAATGGCCATTTTGATCCTGAGAGTGGTTGAGAAAAAAAATTTGTCAATCCGACCAAAAATCCTAGAAGTGGCTGAGATAAAATGAAGGAGGCGTCTCAAGTGCTCACACGCGTGGCAGGAAGTAGAGTTTTCACAAAACGACAAGGATCTTGCCCAGATGGTGCACAAATTGGGAGGACTTACTTCCAGACCAAGTTGCCTCCACGAGAGTGAAATTTCTTGACCTGATCAGCAGAGAACCTTCTGGCCATCTGAGTACCATCCAGCTCCTCTAAAAGATATGATCCACCTCTAACTTGACGGACTACTTGGTAAGGACCATTCCAGCGGTTAGAGAAAAGCTTTCCCCACTGAGTTTCCAAGGAACGATTATAAGCCAATACCAGGTCACCAGGGTTTAAAGGGTCCCTGATTTAATTCCGGTTTTTTTCTTCCCAATACTGAACTGATTTTGCTCTTGATTCTATCATCTTCTGATAAGCTTTGTTACAAATATCTTCAATCCGTTCCAGTTGCTTTGATCTGGCAACTAATAGGTCAGTAGTTGAGGAAACTTGTTCCCAGGGGATGCCCAAGAAAGACTCCATCTCAAGATCAAGAGGAAGAACAGCCCTCTGACCAAACATGATTTCATAAGGAGAATAACCAGTGGTTTGCTTGGTGGAAATTCAATCAGAGAAGAGGACCAAGGGGAGAAACTTTTGACAATTCTTGCCACTTTCACCAGCCAATTTGACAAGAGCAGCCTTCAAAGGAGCATGGCCTCTTTCCACCATGCCTTGTCCTTCAGGATAATAGGGAGTAGTAATTCTATGTTGTCCAGGGAGCGATTGTATCATTTCAGCAAGTTTTCCACCAAATTCTGAGCCGCCATCCGTAGAATAAGATTGGGCCAAGCCATAACGCATTGTCCAAGTCTCATGAAGGAAAGCTGCTACTGATTCAGAGCTGAGGTTCTTAAGAAACTTTGCTTCAACCCATCCAGAAAAATCATCTCTAGCCACAATGAGGTACTTAGCTCCACCAGCCTTAATGTGAACCACATCCATAGCAATCCTCCCAAAGACAGTGGATTCTCCAGTGGGGTAACGAATTTTGGCCAGGTGCCTAAGATCACGTTTCTGGCACACTTCACAACTCCTACACCATTGAGCAATGGATTTCTTCAGGGATGGCCACCAGAATTGTTCAGATATTTGTCAATAAGTTTTGGTTTCCCCACAATGACCTAGGCCTTCATGGAGATTTTCCAGGGTTGAATCTTGCTTGGAAGGGATAGTGACCACAACAAGTGCACAAGGAGTTGACCTTTTCATAAGCCTAGAACCTTGGACAAAGAAGTTGGAGGACTTCCTTTTGAGGGACCAAAATTCTTTGGCAGAGAGATCAGGGGGTCTTTGGAGAGTTGAAAGGTACTGCTCCAACTTAAGCCAGAAACCTTGCTGGAAACCAGAGTAATTTTTGGAGGAGAAGGCAAAGACAGGGCGGACCAAGGGTTCTTCCTCATCAAAATCCATTCCAACCTCTGATTCATTGTCTCCAATAGGTCTTCGATATAAACCATCAGGCATGGTGAAAGATTTTCCAGGCCTGTGAACAATATCAAAAGAGAACAACTGGATGAAAGCCACCCAACGAGTCATGGGAGCATTTGGGAGGCTGGGGGCTTTGATCATTTCAATAATAGATTGCGCATCGACTTGTAACTCAAAGTGTTGACCCCAAAGGACAGTCTGAAGCTTCTTCAACATTTGGGCCACACCACAAAGTTCCAGTTTTGGCTGGGAGTACCTGGATTCCACATCTGAGAAAAGAAGAGATTCATACAGAGCAGGACAATCCAAACCATTTTCATCTTCCTGAGTAAGAACAGCCCCAACAGATTGATAACTTGAGTCCACTGCCAACTTGATCTTGCAGGCTCCGTGTCCATAAGTGATCTTTTTCAAAACAATGTCTTTCCCAACAATTGTTTTGAGCAACTGAAATGATTGTTTGCAGTCTTGGTTCCAAATCCATTCAGCATCTTTCCTGGTTAAGCAACGCAAGGGAATACAGATTTTGGATAATGAGGGAATGAAGATCCTGACATAAGTTACAACACCTAGGAAACCTCTAACTTCCGTTGGATTTATTGGGGTAGGCCAGGAGATGATTTTGTTGACTTTAGAGGGTGCCATCCTTCTTCTGTCCTTGCAGACTATATGACCAACGATTTCCAAGGCAGGGACACAGGCGGCAAGTTTTGATCCAGAGACAGTAAGGTCAGATTCCTCGATTCGAAACAAAATTCTTTCCAAAATAGTAGCATACTCCCAGACAAATCGTTGGATTCCTGAGTGCCAAGGTAAGAGCTCATTATCATAGTCAGAAACTGGACCTTTAATTCCACCATCATTGATAAAGATACCCGCATGATCTGGGATTTTGTCCTGGAGGATCCACATCATCTGAGCCTGATAGACTGCAACCGAGTTGGTGGCACCTTGAGGCAATTGAGTCAACTGAAATCAACCAAGGGGAGTATTGAAAGTAGTGAGGGGACAAGAAATAGGATGCAAGGATCATTCTTCATAGCCACCCATAATGTCACCTAGACCATAGCAAGCTCTCCCAGAGAAGGATTCAACAAATTCTTCAGTGGCAGGCAGCATGCCAGAGTCTTTAATAGTAACTTTATTAAGAGGTTGGAGATCATGAACCACTCTTAGTTTACCGTTACTCTTTAGAACACAGAAAACAGGACTGGAATAGCTAGAAGTCGATTGTTTGTATAAACCGGTTTGGACTCGTTCGCGGACCAACTTGATGAATTTGTCAACTTTAGCAGCAGGGATTGGGATCTTTTTCTTTTGCCAAGGGTCATGTTCAACTACCGGGATGATGTAAGGGAGACCATAGGATTCTTTCAAGAGACCTCTCTCTTTGTCACAGAATGCAATTGATTTTTCCCTTAGAGACAAGATATTTTTGATCAAATTTAACTCATCAGGAAGAAGCCATCCATCTGGACCAAAAATGATCACTTTCAGACGTTCTTCAGTGACCCGACCAGAGGAAATAAACGGACCAGTGAGGGATTTGGATAGACCACAGTAAGGATTGCGGGATAGCGGAGGACGCATGAGAGGAGGGTTGAGGTTGAGAGGCATTGGTTGGTTGACTGGCTGGACCTTCTTTGCAACTGGTTTGTACTTGGTGGCAAAGGAGAGGAATCCCTGCTTCCTCCAAGCATTGACCAATGAAACCTGACTACAAAAACTGAGGCCGTGTTCCAACATCTTCCAAGTCCAATGTTCTGCTGCCTCCTTGAAAGGTGCCTTCTCCATAAAAGAGGATCCAAAAGATAACACATTGCTCACATGTGTGACACAGGGTAGAGTTTCAAAAATAACAGTAGTAGAAGCCCTTGGTGGTGCACAATTGGGAGGACTTACTTCTACCCCAAATTGCCTCCACCTAAGATTAAACTCCTTCATACCAAAGCCACCAAGAAAAGAATCAAGATCAAGATCTAGTTTAGACCTTGGGCTAAGTTTAAGCTTGCAGGCCATGGAGTCCGAAATCAAGTTGAGCTGAGAACCCGAATCCACAAGGAGAGAAACCGTTTTAGTTGAATCGCCAAGACAACATGGAAGAAAACCAAGAGGACAGGAATACAGGTTGGTATCTGAAGAGGGATCTTTTCCACCAGAATCCTCTATCAGAGTACCAGAGGAGACCTTTAATTTGTCCGGACCAATCTCCACATGTCAACGAGAAACCCATTTCTTCATCCCTTCTGCCACAGATGGAGAGATTGACAGGAGTTCAGCCACAGATAGATCGGGGATTTTAAGATCAGAAATTTTCTTTAATACTCCTTCCACAGCATTAGGGTAGTCCTTGGAGATGCCCCGCTCAAATTGAACTTTGGGCTGGGTGGAGGGAGGAAGATCAGGTGTAATAGGTGATGGAAGAGGATCTGAGAGTTGGGCAGGTTGAAGAGGGGGAGGATCAGAGTTGTCTTGGAACCTTTCCATGAGTGGTTCCCTTTCTACTTCCATGTCTTCCACATCAGAGGCAGGAGGCTCAGGTGAAGATCGGCGTTTAACGGGTTTTTGCAGAATGGAGGATGGAACAGGAGGAGACTTATGAGGTTTTGGTTCCTCATGGCGTTTCCTAGCTGGATTGAATTGATAGGTGCCAGGGAAGCTGGAAGAAGTGATAGCTGGAGGATACCAAGGTTGCAGAGTTCCACAGGATGATCAAAAATCCACAGAGACCAAGGATGCCTTCTCAGGGGTAGGTGGTTGGTATGAGGCCACCACATGACGGATCGGTCAAGATGAATCAAAAGGGATCAAAGCACCATTAGGAAGGAAAAAATTATTTCCCTTCTGCTCTACTAACTTCTCCTCCTTGTCCTTCTGGAGTTCAGGACATCTACCGGTACCATGGCCTTCCCTATGGCAATAATAACAAACTATAGTAGACTTAGGAACAGAATTAGCAGGTTTAGGAGTGGCTAAAGAGGATATTTTCTGATCTATTTTATTCTCAAATGCCTGAAGCAATTTAGTGATCTCATCTATAGTAGGTGTCTCCCGGTGAGTCTGAGGATTGGGTTTAGGTCTGCCATTGGCTTCCATCTTATTCATGATTTCGTTAGACGCTTGAAAAGAGGGGGCAATGACTGGTTCAGTGATTTTAGGTTTTTCAAAGGTGAGAGCTGTTTGACCTTTCATCACTTTATCCACAGTATTCCTAAGAACCATGAAATCAGGGAGCTTGAATCGATTGTCTCTTGTCGTGATCATGGATCCAGATTTCACCAATTCATCCTTAATTCTTTCCTGCACTCCTGGAGAGAAAGACTGAAAAAATTGCACTCAAATTTTGTCCAACGTATCAATGTGATTGTTCCGGATAAGATAGGACTGGATAGGGTCCCAAGATTTTCTGAAAGTCTGATATTCAGAGGCTGAGGAGATACCACCATTGGAGATCCATTGAGAAACCAGGGCATCCAAGTCTTGCAAAGTAAATCTGGCTACATCTATTTTTCCCCAATAGGCTAACATAGCCTCCTTCAGGAGCCGCCAGTTGTGAGTTTTGAATCCCTCAAACGATTCAATAACCTCCATAACTTTTTCAGAAGAGATAAAAAACCGTAACTGATAAGCCATATCATATTCACTGGCACCATCCACTTCCGCAGCCATCTCATAGGAGTCCAGGAATCGTTTGACATTGGTCCCATTGAAGCCTAAATTTTTGTTCTGAGGTTTGATTTTGACCATCTTGGCCCAAACAGATAAAGAGGATCCAGCAGATTCCATGTTGAAGGGTTCCTAAGAGATCCAAACAAGCAGAGTTCCAAGGTGGCTCACAAGTGTGGCAAGAGTAGCGTTTCACAAAAACAACAAGGATCTTGCCCAGGCAGTGCACAATTGGGAGGACCTACTTCTAGACCAAGCTGCCTCCACGGATCAGAAAAAAAAGGAACAAAAAAAGAAAAGAAAAAAATCGGATTGGATTTCGGAGTTGATTCTTCAAGTTGTTGGGACTGTAAATCCCAAGGTTGCTGGTTTGATCCCGGCCCGGGGGACCAAATGTAAGACTCCAAACAGTGCTAGGCCGTGGCAGTTCTGCGGAGGGGAAAGGTGCTGTTTAGGCTGCCCTCCTGAGTGTTACAAAAATATTTAAATGTAACCAAGATCAAGGTCCAGAACCTGGTAAATGAGGAATCAAGGAGTAGAGGATAAGGATGATAATAGTTTGGTAGCAACGGAACAGCACTATCTGAGACAAGATTATGCAGGGAAAACTTGAACAAAAGAAGTCAAAGTCTTCCTAGAGTTCAAAGAACAAAAGCTGTTGTGTGTAAACAACGCCCACACGCTAATAACTCTGGTTGTCAGCAGAAGATTGGGGATGATCAACTCAAACCCAAGCAACCTCCAGGTTCTCAATGAACCTGCCCAACTCTCTGCAATCAAGCGCTTGAAGGGTACCAGATAACTGTGGGTGGCTGTACAGGACAAAGCACAATGTTTAAGAAGCTCTAAAACAAACAGTAACTGATTTGAAGCAAGGATAACCTCAACACTTCTCAAGGGACTCAAGAGTAGGCTGGCAGAATGCAACTCCAAAGAATCTAAGGGGAGGTATAACAGTCCAGGTCTTAAGCTTAATAAGACCTCTTCAATCAATTGTGATTGGCTCCAGAAAGGTGATCAGGGATCAGGACCAGTATGGTCAGAGAAAGGGATCAAGGAGTGGTATGACACACTCAAAAATTCCAACAGACAGAATTTTTCTTCAACCAGAAAGGCTATTGGTTGGTGATAAGGATCAGGGATCAAGGGTTGAGTATGGAGGCTCAAGGATCAAAGGTGTGCTGGTTTCATTCTGGATGATTCCATGTTCTGATGTTTTCCCGATGATTCTTCAAAAAAGGCAGGGGAGAGCCCCTCCTTATATGGGCAGAAGGCCCTGTTAGACTATATACAACGGATTCTACAAATAGAGCGGACAAGGAAAGGCAACCATGTGGTCACTCGCATCGGTCTGTGGATGGGCGCGCGCAACAATACCAGAGTCACCCACCCCTTGTCCAAAGGCAGAAGTGGGTGGGAGAGAAATGAACCAAACCGCTGCAGATGTCCGCGGGCGGTTGTTGGCGCTCTTCCAAAGGCGGAAGCGGGTGGGAGAGTCCCAGGAAAGGTGACGGATGAAGTCCATGAGAGTGCGGAAGGGCGGATAGGAGATTGGTTTGAGAAAGTTGAGTAAATCCTGAGGGCCTTGAGATCCACGACCGATAGATCAAGTGCAATGGGAGGTTTGACGGATCCAAGGATTTGCCAAATTCTTGGGGGTGCTGTCGGGATGGATTCAGTAAATCATGGATGAGCGCCGCGCAACGGTAGCAATGAGGAGATGGGGACGCGCAACGACAAAGATGAAGATACGCAACAACAAAGATGAGGACATGCTATGACAACGGAGGAGATGACAAGCAACACGGATAAAGGACGCGCAGCGCGCACGGATGAAAGGAGCGCGGCGCAGCGCGCGACGCGGATAATGGAAGCGCAGCGCGCGCGGCGCGGCGTCGCGCATGCGCGGGTAAAGGACGGTTTGGATGAGCCTGAGGATAAGTTGTTCAGCCGGACGGAACGTTTGCGCAACAGTTTATGGATTGAGGTCTTAAGGTGGCCAGGGTGTCCAGGATGGGGCACCACAGCGTGCCGGTAGACCCTTTTGGAAATGGAATAGAAGAGCGGCCTTGTTCCACTGGATGCAAGACTGCAAGGTTGGAAAGTGAGAAATATAAACGGAAGCTCTACTATTTTCCTTCATAACTAGACTATTAAGTTTGTATTTGGCGTTTCAAACTTCATTGCGGTTGCCAAACAGGTTGAACAGTTGTTGCTTGAACCTGTCCCAGTTGTTGAGAATACACATGGGACTGTTGCTGGACAAAAGTTTGAGGTACAGTTTGAACCACTGCAAGGCTCTACCTCCTAAGAAGGACAAAGCATACATAACTTTATGCCTATTGGAAGGGAAATTGTTGGATTCGTTTGAAAAGATGATTTTACAAGACTGTAGGTAGGATCTAAGCTTATGAGGGTGTTCTCCCGTAAAGTGATTGGGTTGCTTCATGCCCAGAGTGCAAAAGCTAGGAGTACTTGGACTAGATTGCGGGGCACCATGAGTGAGGGCCTGGATCAAATTTGAAAGCAGGGTTGAAGCATTGGGCTCGGGAGCCATAGTGCAGACCCCTGGTCTACCACGAGTTGAGGTTTCATTGAAAGAATGATTGGAATCTGCAAATTCCGCGAGAGGGTCCGCCGGAACATCCCGTGGAGGAGTCCAACAATCATTGAGGGGTTCAACAGATGGCAAATTAGAAGGAGGAACGGGATCTAAGGGTTGTTGGGCAAAAGGAGCGCTGGTTCTCCCTACCCAATGGATATCATCATTGTAAGGGGTAAGGGAAGTGTTCCCGGTTGAGCGGGTATGTGACATTGAGAAGAAGAGGTCTACTATAGGTTGGCAAGCTACAATAGATGAGTTGAGTTAGTTAATTTACTGTCACACAACCACCCCACGTACTATAGGGCAATTCTTAGATGATCGTGAGTGCGGAGGAATGCTGAGTGCAAGGGCAAGTGCAAATAGCAAGACTCAGTTGCAAAGTGCAAACTTAGTGATGCCACTCGACAAACGTCAAGGGGAATGGAGTTTGTTCCAAGGAGGGAAACTCAACCTGAGTCCAATTTGATAACTAGGTTGTAGAAAAATGCAAGAACGTATGAAATTAACTAACTGATGAGACAATCATCAGGCAAGTGTATAGCCCTTATAAGGTAATCTGGAGTGACTAGATACAACCTGATGAGGAGCCATCTACAGTTGAAGGCGGTGAGGCAAATGAGTGACAGGAAAAGGGTAGGAAATAGAGCAATAGTACAATCATATCCAAGGCCATGGCGTAAGTGCAAGGCAATAGAATCTGAGTGTACAAATGTATGATGAATTGGGACAGGAGCAAATGACGTTGAAGGTAATACAAGTGATAAGTAATAGTGTATGCAGGGTAGGGACTAGTCCAATTGCAAACTGTACAGTAATGATGGCTTAGTTAGACGTAGATGCAAACTAACAAACAGTGCGTGAAAGGAGATGGAAGTCCAAGGCTGTTGATGGGCCAGGGAAGGAGATTGGATCTCATAATAGATGGCCGACCAGTATGGAGTTAACCGCAAAGTTTGAAAGTATATACTGAGTTGGTCGCCAAGATTGGAAGGTCAACGTGAGCCAGAGGAAGTAGCGGATTGCACCATTGATGTTGTGCTTTATTTGTGTCATGCTTATAGACTGAGGTAGATGGTACTGAGGAGAGGACATGTCGAAGTGATGAAGACAATAATTCCTAAGTGCAAGGCCTGACAGGCTGGGAGGATCAATCCCTGCAATTGGTGGCATTGATTTGTGCATGAGTGGGTTGCCATGGGGATCAGGGACGGTTGCAGGTGGCTCTAGTGGACAGGGGGCAGGCATGGTTGGTGGTGGATCATGTGCTGGAGTAGTTGCAGGAATCTCATGAATTTGATCCATCCCGCAAGTTGAGACCATTTGAGGGCCCAGTGGCAAAGCAATATTAATGTTGCTCAAGGGGGATGTTGATCCTGCGGCTCTGTTAGATGGAGCCGCTGGATCAGAAAGTTGGGATGTGGTAGCTGGAGAGATCTGCAAGTGATGGCCAGTAAGTTTCCTGAAATTGGCAAGTGGGCTGTTTTGCATCAAGGAGGCAACCAGTTTTAGACTTACAATTAATTCTCCTTCCTCACTGTCACGGTCAAGCAGAATATTGTATTTTGCAAGCAAGCCTGCTTGTCAAGTGCAGGGACCACAATAGACCCCATGTTGAGTGAGAATTGATTGCAGTTGTGAGTCTGAAAGAAGAGAAGCATCTACAGGATTAAGTGCATCAGATATTTATCTGACAATATGGATATTGCAACATTGTATAGATTCATGAATGTATAGCTGCTAACCTGCAAGTGGGCCACAAGGCAAATTAGAAGTTTGAGCGGCCAGACAGGCCTTTGTAGGAGGCAGGTCGCTTGCAATGGGAAGCAAAGTATCAGAGACTGGCTCTGATAAACTGCCCTGAACAGGGGAATTGTGATCTGATAATTGAAGTTCATGGTTACTTGAATGCAAGGGTTGATCATGATGTTGATTATGATTTGGCCAGTCTAGTGAATGATTTCCTCAAGGAAAAGGATCTGTCAGATGCGTGAATCTATGGATTGGAAATCACATAATTATAGCTAACCTAGATAATAAGAAGGTTGAGTGGCCAGACAGATTGTTACAGGCGGCTCACTTGCAACAGAAGCTGGTTTGTTCTCAACAGGCATATCAATTTCAGACTCTGCATGTGGATTGGAGTTGGGAAGTATTGGTGGATCAGGGTTGGGATGATCAATGCCTGCAATTGGTGGCATTGATTTGTGTATGAGTGGGTTGCCACGGGAATCAGGGATGGTTGCAGGTGGCTCTAGTGGACGGGGACAGGCATGGTTGGTGGTGGATCATGTGCTGGAGTAGTCGCAGGAATCTCATGAATTTAATCCAACCCGCAAGTTGAGACCATTTGAGGTCCCAGGGGCAAAGAAATATTAATGTTGCTCAAGGGGGATTTTGATCTGGCGGCTCCATTAGATGGAGCCGCTGGATCAGAAATTTGGGACGTGGTAGCTGGAGAGATCTGCAAGTGATGGCCAGTAAGTTTCCTGAAATTGGCAAGTGGGTCATGATGTGGGTTATGATTTTGCAAGTCTAGTGAATGAGGAAAAGGATCATTCAGATACGTGAATCTATATAGTGGATTGGAAATCACACAAACAACGTGTTATGGCTAACCTGGATAGAAAGAAGGTCAAGTGGCCGGACAGACCGTTACAGGCAACTCACTTGCAACAGAAGCTGGTGGATTCTCAACGGGTGTATCCAGCGGCCATGTGAGTTGTGTCTCATTAGGATCATGGTTACTTTGCGGCAAGGATTGATCCCAATGACGAGGGGCATCACTCTGCCCATGAGGCTCCCTTTTGCCTATAAAGACAGTCAAAGGATTATCCAAATCTTTGGCCAGAGTGTCTTGCAGAGACGGACTTGAATCTTTGGCCAAAGAGTCTTGCGGAGACGGACTTTGGTACTGTCCGGTTTTTGATATTTGACGGCGTACCACTGGTAAATTAGTAACTGGGGAATTAGGGGGTCTGAGCTATCTTGGCCGCTGGAATCCGATGATTGTAAATGCTTGCCCAGGTAATTATTTTCTTGATGGTTAGAGCTAGAGGCCTTGGAGATTGAGCCTTCCGGTTGATCTGCAGTCTTCAGTGTACTGAGCTTGAATGACTTGCAAATGTCTAACAACAGTGCTTGAGAACGGGCATGGCTGTGGGGGATTGCATGAAGGGTGAGAACCTCTTGCATTTGTGACATATTGAGTCTTTGAGAGGCTACATTTTTTGGTGATTGCGGGTCAGTCAGGGTTAGATCTTTTAAGAGGTTGATGCCAGAATCATAACTTTGGAACTTACGCAGGTAAATTTCCATTGGCAAATGGTCATCTATAGAGGCATTAATGGTAATACAAGGATCAGCGGGGGGCCAGCGCAGCAATCTTCGTGGGGCTTTCTGCCGCACAAGCTTGGTGTATTGCTCAATAAGGGCGGGCTTCCAATCCTTAGACTTGTTGTAGATCACTTCATGTTTTGAAAGAATTAACTTGAGCTGGACAACAGTTAGCTTGCTAGGGGCTGGTCAAAAAGGATCAATTTGTCAGTCAGCATTGCCATTGGTGACAATACCGTAAAATTAATTATTAAATTATCACTTACACTTCCACAAAGAATGACAAGTGCTGGATGATTTCTGAGGATTGTTGGTCCGGCAAGACATGGCGTGGTTCATCATAGAAATATTCCAGATTGGCTACATATGTAATAGAAGGGAGTTAAATAGACAATATTTATAGGAGCAAAGTTGAGAAGAGATTGGATGAGATTTGATTGGCAAGTTAGACACTATGAATTGGACTTATAAATATATATATATTATACAAGTGAATAAAAAAGGGATGAAAATTACAAATTAATAATTTGGTTAGTGTAAGCTCTGGCATATAAACCACCAATCATGATGGACAACGTATTTCACTGATCCTTATTGAAAAATTGCACCAGGCCAACAACTTATATATATGGAGCTCCAGAAGGTATATCAAAAATCCAAAACCCTTATCAAAACCCTGGGGAACAAGTGTCAATTAGCGTTTAAAAGAATTGAGCAAGCAATTTGACAGGAAGAACTTTGGGGAGCAGCCTGGTATACCACAAAGTTTTTGAGGAAGTTGTACACAATGACAGTCAACAAGAAGAAATGGATTCAAAGCAATTACCATCATTGAGTTGGCCAACTGGAAGCGGCAGTTGACCAGCTCTTGAGTAATGCACTCAGCCAATTGCAAAAGGATTTCACGGATTGGTTCAAAGAAGGCCTGCCTTTCACCGTCATCAAACAACACATCTATGCCAAACATTATCAGAGCCCGGAAACCAATTGGATTCTTTGAGTGATTGCTACTCATGGTTGCACTGCAGCCTACCTGAAAGGAATTATCAAAATGGGTACTACAATGACATTGCCTATTGTTGATAAATCTGGTGAAGGTATGGAGCTGCAAGGGATGGGGGCTTGGTCAGGCAACAAGTTCTTCAAATTGTACGTCATTTCATGTAGTCAATCACGCCATAAGACCATAAATTGAGATCTTGCATTTTTTTTCATGGTGAAGGCTTGAGCTAGAGGGAGATGACTGGTTTATGATTAGAAAGGAAGACGCGGCTACAAATGACAACACACAATGGACTGTCAGCTTGGAAAATTCAAACCACAAAAACTTTGTATGACCATACCGCATCAATGCCACCCAAGACAAATTTCTGACGGCGTAGCTAGTGCCATTTTCCTTGGCCCATTCTTCCCTTTGTAGCTTAGCCTTGTTGTTGGTTTGGACAGACCAACGTGTTGTTATGTGCAAGCAAGTCCTTTGCTGAAGCTAGTGATGAATGACCTATTACATGAAGTTTGGAAAATCAGATCATGGCCAGTGGGTCACAACGTATGTTATAACATAAAACAATACATACTAGATATGTTTATAGCGTGAATGGGGAAAAGTGTGCTACGTCTTGGGGGTTGCCCATCCCCCAAAACCTCCAGATCTGGTGGTTTTTCCTGTTTGGTCAAAATAAAAAAGTGATTAATATTTTGAAGAATTCTGACTTTCCCCAGCGTGTGTCAATTGCATGAATTGCATTACATACCTTTAAATTAGAAAATTTATTGGATAATAAAAGCCCAACCTGGGTGATGCAAAATTAAAAGACAAATCAGTGATCTTGAGTTGCTCCAATATAAAAATCAGCTTGTCTGACCCATAGATCTATGGGTCACTAGAGCAGATATCTGTTACTTACTTTTACTCAAAAAAATGCCGGCCTGTTCCTCCTCATCCCCAAGCAACCAGTCTCCCCATTTTTTTGACTTTCTTGAATTATGGGGTGTTCTTCTAGTGGATCCCATATTAAAACTTGGCAAAACCAAGCTCAAAAAAGTATTCACACCCAACATGGTGCACTCAATTGTCTTTTGGCAGCAAGGCTTTACGCCAATTGATTTGACTGAGGCCAAAAAAGACTTGGATAATTTTGAATATCTTTTGATTTGCATGAATGGTAACGTGATCCATATGTTACAGTTAACTATGCATTCATGATCTACCAATTGTTGGAAGTTATAATTAAGTTTTACTCATGAATGTGGAGTGGATACTATTTAAACAGGCGTTATGTGCCGCAGAACCATGCCTTTTAGCACCAACAATAGAATCAACTTGATCAAAGTGGTCACTCAATTGATTCAATTCCTCCAATTGCACTTGCAGGAGGAACGCAGTTTTGGGGCGGAAAAAAAAAGATACCTGCAGGAGTGCTGTGAGGGTTTGAATCCTGGGGATATCACCATGGAAGCATTAGGTGCAATATATTATGTATAATTGTATCATCTACATACATGTAATACGTTGCCAAACGTCGCATTTATGATTTTGCTCATCATTATCATTGTTATGTTAATCCTATCATGATAATTAGATACCTCCCATGAAATGGGGGAACTCTTCAGCAAAGAAACCCTTAATAAGTTAGTCAACCATTTGATTACCCATGGGAGCTTCCAAGTTAAAGTGACCCCTGCTCAATCAGAGCAAGTGATCAAAAGGATTAGTGAAGTTACTGGTGCAATGGTTACTCATCAGTATCCCCCCACTCAATGCAACAAGGATTCCAAATGATCATGATCATGTCACCTACTCTCATTATATTCCCATTTCACACAGTGTTTTTTAGAAAATGGTCATTCATTGATGTACCAGAGTTGTTGTTGTCATGTATATATTGTTATGTTGATTATGTATTAAATCACTAAGTCCTTTATGTAAGGGACTTCAAATCAATTCAATAAAGTCAAAGTTGTGTGTAATATGTATACGTACATGCACATTGATGATTAACCATACGTATACTTATGGTCAATCATTGATGGCCCAGAATATTCTTGGCCGTTGACGGGCCACCCAGAAGTGCTGAGGTACATTCTAATCATATAATAAGAATAAATAAATATATATATTTTATGTGTTGTAAGTGCGGTGGCCAGCTAGAATTGGTTGTGTCTGAGTCTGACACTTTATTAACATGTTAATGTATGTGTACACATACTCTCACCAAAAACCAACATACAGATCTATATACATACCTTATACATATATTTGTATCTATCTGCAATAAACATAAAAATCATTGGAAAATCCCACGACAGAATCTCCTTATAAACAGATCATGGATCTGTGAATATATCTTAAATACAATATAGCATATTACAAGGAAAGTCACCGCGCGGTGAATATATTTTAAATCCATAGCATATGCACAAAAGTCACTGTGCGGTGAATCTGATTGGGCTCCTGTATGTACCCAGCTAGCTGAGCCCAATTGGATTCACCGCGTGGTGAAAGGAACAGTACATCATGTGAATTCCTTGCAGATCTACTAATGATGGATTTCCCACTAAGTGGGAAATCTTCCGGCCTGTTTCTCAAGCGCACCGGCCTGAGTATCACCCAGGCTGGCTGAATCATGATCCACCAATTCCCTCCTAATAACTGCTTGCTCCCACTTCACTCCTGCTGCTAATTACAACATGCACCTTCCTGCACCTTTGACCTTTTGTATTCAACAGCGCACAATGACCAATACGGCCCCCTTCATCATGATCATGATCACAACCTTGCTTGACAAAATACAACATTGATCCCTCTTGCCAGCCACATCCAAAGATCAGATGTCTGTTCACCGCGCAGATTGCGGTTGCGCAATTTCCTATGTCCTTCATCATTCCAAATCACCTACTTGTAACGTCTATTAATTTCCTCTCATGCTAATTTATTTTAATATAACCCTTTAACCATCAAGGTTGAATTAACAAAGTTGTTAATGAATTAAAAAAGTTGTTAATGAATTAACAAAGTTGTTAATGAATTAACAAAGTTGTTAATGAATTAACAAAGTAGTTAATTCAAAATTGATGGCCTCATTAACTCCTGAACCTCTGCCGGGCTGGATGCTCCCTGAATTTGACTCAAAATTGATCCCTGTGCGCAAGCTTTGAGTCATATTACTTGAGAATAACATACGTTGCCATTCAAAAGCCAAGAAAGATACTTTGATTGAGTAAGTTATCTTTTTTTATGAGTATGTTGCATTCAAAACCTGGGTGGTTATTCAATATGTTATAACACTAATTATTAAATTATATTATAACAATCAGATTATTCAAGAAAGAAGTTAGGCCTCTTGCATCAGTAAGCCCAAGCTTTTGCAAACCCAATTTATAATTACTTGTATGTTTAATATTGAAATTATAATTGGTTTCCTCTAGGATTTGCTGGCCGGTTATTTGGACGTTGAACCATCATCTGAAGATATCAAGGTTGATTGCAATGACCTAATTAGACGCCAATCCTGCTCCGGCAGGGCCAATATATCTTTTGATCCATTTGCTGCTTGCACAACAATAGCCAATCTTAAAGATTTCCTTTACATGAAATCACCGCATCAAATCATTCCAGGCAAGTGCACCCAGGCGCAACTTCAACAGATGGCACTCTTAGAACTGCAGGAGAACTCCGTTGGATTGACAGAACATTTTTCTGATTGTACAAAATATAACCTGCCAAATATTGTAAGTTTCTAACTTTATTATATTTCATATTTTCCCGGGGAATTCATGTACGTATATCATTTTATATGCAAACAGGCACATTGCAGCAAGCCAACTTACCCAGCAGCGCGGACCGTGGAGGTTGATCTTGAGGACGTAGAGTCCAGTATTGATGACAGCTACAATAATATTGATGATTCAGAGGAAGAATCTGATGGGTTGGAGGATTCCAAGGAGTGCAATCAACCTGAATCTGAGGAAGAAATCTATGAAGAATCTGAGGAAGACAGTATGAGCGACCACAGTCATCATAGCAAAGGTACTAGCAAAGATAACCCACCAAATATTGTAAGTTTGTAAATTTATTATATTTTATATTTTCCCGGGTAATTCATGCATATCATTTATGCAAACAGGCACATTGCGGTAAGCCAACTTATCCAGCAGCGCGGACCGTGAAGGTTAAAGATGAGGCAGAGTCCGGTATTGATGACAGCTACAATAGTATTGATGATTCAGAGGAAGAATCTGATGGGTTGGAGGATTCTGAGGAGTGCAATCAACTTGAATCAGAGGAGGACAGCTATGTTGAAGAATCCCAGGAAGACAGCAATCATACTGAAGGAGGGAAAAACGTTCATAATTCTCATTTGTCCCAAGCCCCTGGCACCAACATTGAACCACGGGGGCCCCTCAAAGTTGATGATCAACCAGCTCCCCCTGCCAACAAGGGAAAAGGGAAACAAACAAAGAATCCAAGGAAAGATAAGAAAGTCTTTTGGCGCGGCCTTTCCAGTCAGCAGCCCATTTGACCTCAACAGCCAAATCACACTAATTGGCCAGCTTATCCCGTAATCAACAAGGGACATCTTAAAGACAGACAGAACTCCCACCTTGCCGCCAACGCACGCAAACTTTCCAAGCCACCAAAGCAAGCCCACAACCTCTCCACAAGCCGCACAAATGTTGATCCACAAGGGCCCCTCATTAAAGTTTATGATGTGCCAGTCGCTCCCCCCAACAAAGGAAAAGGCAAGCAAAATACTGAGAATCCAAGAAAGAATCCACGTCCTGATGATTCAAGCAAACCCATGACAAATTCTGCTGGTTGCGGACAGCAAAAAGTGAAAGATAATGAGAAACCAAAGGATGTTCTCCTTGATATTGCACCTCTGGTTGGTTCAAATTTTTTTTGGGTTCCATTTTTGAATTCCTTAACTGCACCACGGAACTAATCATAATTCTTCACAGATAAAGCTAATGTTTTCTATGATCTCTGAAAGTGGGCATGGTACAGTTGCTGAGGATGTAGTTGACCTAATTGATCTTTTGGCCCCTCTTGAAATTTCCCCGGCTTTCTTTGTATCCTCAGTCTTATTGCCCAAACAACTTTGGACCCAACAACAATTGCCTACCAAGCCTCTGGTGATCAATTTGAGTACTAAACCCCCAGTTATCAACTTAATTAGTACCCAGTCCCCGGTTAACAATAGAAATATGCTAAAACCCCTGGTTATCAATTCAAGTACCAAGCCTTGGGCTATTCAGCTTAATAAAACTACCAGGCCAGCTCCCTTGCAATCTGTTTCAACAACGGCACCCAATTATACTTATCTGCAGCATGAACTTATGCCATTGTCTCCCGGAAATCATGAAGCCCAGTTCCTCGCCCAACAGATGCCTCTTGGGTTACCTTTGGGTAACCCAAGAGGCATTGCCACATCTTACATCCGCGCACCATCTAATTATGAAGCCAAAAAGATCTCCTGTACACTGACAGATCTCCACCAAGACTCAATGTCAACATTCAGAACTTTGCACAAGATACTGCCGCCCTTTTCTGCCTTGCATGCTTGTGATCCCCCAACACCAAGGTTCAATGTGCCGTCCTGCCTGATTCAGATGATGACCCGGCTCCCACGCCCAATCGCACTTGTGAAAACCATTCAGAGAACCCCTCTGGCCATTTGGCCAGTTGGTACATCAGTATCCCATTCACCCAGCCGCCACCTCCCAAGGTAAATTTCAACATTCCTTTTAATCATGTCCCGCGTACTGTCTGTGCTCTTCCCCAGACACACCGGATCCCATGTTCCCAGGATCCCAATCCATTGGCCGCACCAGTATCTCAAAAGGCCTTGCAAGTGCCTCAGATAATTGCTGCAAAGCCCAACCCACCCAAGTCCAAATGTCCACCGCCCAAAGCTATCATCAAACTCCCTGATTCCGTCAACACCAAGGCCCAATGTGCCGCCCTGCCTGCTTCAGATAACAACCCGGCTCCCACGGCCAATTGCACTTGTGAAAACCAGCCAATCAAAGCTACTGTCAAACCTGCTGATTGCCTCAACCCTAAGCCCCAACCAGCCATATCTGCTCCTTTTTTGACAGCTAATCAAGCAGCTGCAACAGTCAATTGCACTCTTGTCCATCAGCTCAAAGCTACAATCAAATATTCCATCAACACCAAGGCCCAACATGCCACCCTGCCTGCTTCAGATAACAACCTGGCTCCCACGGCCAATTGCACTTGTGAAAACCAGCCAATCAAAGCTACTGTCAAACCTGCTGATTGCGTCAACCCTAAGCCCCAACCAGCCATATCTGCTCCCGTTTAGACAGCTAATTGAGCAGCTGCAACAGTCAATTGCACTCTCATCCATCAGCTCAAAGATTCCATCAACACAGAGGCCCAATGTGCCACCCCCCCTGCTTCAGATAATCATGAACTGGCTCCCCCAGCCAATTGCACTTATGAAAACCAGGAGCCCCATCCTACCATCCCCTCTGCTTCAGCAATTCTAGCTGGAACGGCCAACTGCACTCACAAAAACCAGCCCCAACCTGCTGTCCCTTCTAGTCCTTCTGATTATCACTCACCTCCAACAACCGATTCCACTCACAAAAACCAGCCCAAAGCTGCTAACAATGGGTTCAAACCCAATCATAATTTTCCCAAGACCAAGCCCTAAGCTCCACCTGATTTTGATAACTGCCCACCTGTAGTGGCTGAACCCATTGCCAATTCTGATTCTACCAAAACATACTGTTTCCCACAGACAAGCTGACTATCACATTTATATTCTCCTCACCCAGTATTTTTTTCCAAAATTCCAAAACCACATTTAAATCAAAAAATAGAAAATCCCCAATTGCTTGCAACTCCTGCCAATCAACCATAGCCATAAGCTGTGTCCTACTACCAGACCTTATGTTATACCCAACTTCATCCAAATTCACCCACCTTACCACCAACTTTGACCTTACCCAAATTCACCCAATCACTTCCCCTTTTGCCTACTGATCCCAACCCCAAAACCCTCAATACAACCATGTCTTCATTTTCTCAATACCAACTGTGTACATGCTTCAGTTGTGGTTTCATAAAAAAACAATACATTGATGATCATGGAAACATGGCTCATTGTGACCATGTGTCCCGGGGTACCCTTTGTTCACATCAACTGGCAGATCAACAAGCCGCTGCTCTGAGAGCCCGGTATCACAATTGTACGGGCCAAGAGTTTTAAAACTCTGACACAGAAGCAAAGGAACTCATGATGGCTTCTTCTTTTTCTAGATTCTGTCAAAGATAAATTGGACGTGGGTGCCCTGCTTGCCTTGTGCAAAATTAGTAATAACCCTCAAGCTAATAGTAAGTATCCTTTGTACCATATATTTACAATAAATTAGTAACACATTCAAGTCTTGGTGCTACTAGGGCATGGTGGCAAACCCTCTTCTAGCTCCCCTGCTATATTGGACCCCAAACCCCCTGATCTTTCTTCTTTATCCCTTGTATCACCAACTTCACTGCTTCCAGATCCACCTGTTGAAAAACTGCCCCGGATTTACGACTGCAGTAAGATATAGTTATTTATTATTCCCTTTGCATTCATTTCATTTGATCAAGTCTGGCTAATTCCTGCTGGTTTTGGTCCATGCAGGTTGTTTTGATCAGTCACCACTTGTTTGTGCCAACCCAACCATATTACATGCTTGCCTCACCACAGCCATCCTGTCTGTTCTACACCATTGCTCCAATGCAACTTGTCATTGGCTACTCAAGGCTCACAGGCATCAACTTGAGCTTATTAAAAACAACGGCATTGCCAGGTCCAATCTGGTTTCAAAAGCCATGTCACCAACCTTGGGCAAACGCCAAGCCATCCAAACACTTCCAATGAGCCTGTAAACGGTCCTCAAGTGGCTTAACATTGACCCCATACTCAGTTTTGCAGTGTGCTGTTCTAGTTGTTTTGCTTTGTATCCTCAAAATTCCAAAGTACCTCAACAATGCATCAATGTCTCTTTTCACAAATGTTCAGAACCTGACTCAAATTCAAGCAATGGTTTTGACAACACAAATAATGAGGTCAACAATGATGGTGCTACTCAATGCAATGCCCTCCTCTTACATCCTCACTCTCAAAAGCCTATTTGTTGCTTTGCCTTCCAGAGTCTTTCAGACTGGCTTGCTTGCATTCTTTCTTGCCCTTAAGTGTAGTGCTATCAAGGCCGCGCAACCACACTCCTGCAGCAGCATCATTGCCAACATCCAAGATTTGCGTATACGGAAATCATTTCCTGGATTAAACAGCCTCTCATTTACCACAATTTGAGTAATCTTGCTTTTGCAATGTTTATCAATGGGATTAACCCCTACGGTAATCAGATCTCCAGCAAGCATGTCAGTGTCACCTTTATAATCATGGTATGCCTGTCTCTTCCAGTTTCACTTTTCTATTGATTCAAGAACATATTTGTTGTCAGAATTGTTCCAGGCCCAAAAGAGCCATCATTGGAGCAAATTAATTGGGTTCTACGCCCCATCATCAAAGAGCTGAAGACCCTGTGGAATGATGGACTTTGACTCTCTCAAACCTTCATGTATCCTCAAGGTTGTCACATATTTTGTGCGCTTTTACCTTTCTTTGCCGATCTCCCAGCATTACACCACGCTTTGGGATTTGTGGCACCAACCACCACTTGCATGTGTTCCTACTACCTACTGAAGCGGTCTGAGATCAACAATTTTGAAGCTGACACTTTGCCAAAACAAAACCTTACCAATCGTAAGACCTGGGCACTCAATTCTTGTGATGCACCTTCACTAAAAGCACAAGCCAAGATTCTATTGGATCACAGAGTTAGGTATTTGGTCATGGTTGAGTTACCCTATTGGGACATCATCAACTTTCATGTTGTTGATACAACGCACAATCTATTACTAGGGCTGCTTAAGTGGCACTGCCAAAGGTTTTGGAAAATGAAGGATGTTGCCAATGAGCCGGAACTCAACTCAGGAGTGAGTACCAAGGAACTTTCAGATCTACTGGTAGATGCCATGGCACATTCCTCTCAATCACATGTGGTGCCAGAAGAAGAAGACAACCAGGAAACCTCAAACAAGCTTGGCATTCCATTTGACAAACTTGAGTTCATCTCTGCAGAGGAAACCGCCAATCATACGTACGTTCCTTTTTTAGGCTCCAGCGGCTGGGAAGGAGAGTGCATAGTCCCACCCAAAGACACAAGTTTTTTGGATGCAGAAACGTTACTCAAAATCAATTGGCTACTCCCTTCAATCAAAATACAAACCTGGATTAATTGTGCCATTCCTGTGCTTGGGAAAGCCTCTTTTGGGCTCTAGAAAGCGGACGAGTGGCGGAACTTATTCACAATCCAGTTACCTCTAATTCTCCCGGTGCTTTGGGGAAATGGCAATCCTTCCCCACAATCTCTCTTTTGCAACTTTGCTCATCTGGTTTCTTTAGTTAATATTGCTCTCAAACGCACAATCAACAATGCCTCCATTTCCAAATATTGCCAACACATCCTGGATTATCTAAGCAGCTCCACAGTTTTGTTTCCCAACGTCACGCTAGCCCCAAACCACCATATGGCAATACATGTTGCTGATTGCCTCAAGCGGTTTGGTCCGTGCCGTGCCTGGCGGTCCTTCCCGATGGAGTGGCTAATGGGACAAATCCTAAAAGCCTGTAGCAATAAACAATTAGATAATCTATAGTGCCAATCCTGTACAGTCTTATACAACATCAAGTTGATCTAACCATGACTACTATTTTCTACAGGGAAAATCAAATCAACCCTTTTAGTCAGGTTTTGTTGGGCTGGTAATCTCAAAGCCTTGTTAGAATTGCAAAAGTTACCCTCAGCCCAGGATCTTTACCTCTCCAGCTTGCAGATGTTTGCAAGCCCTAGTGCATTGGAGGGCCAGCAATTCTCTGTGAAGAAGATTGGCAGCCCTGTTTCTATTCACAAGGCATTGTTTGGTCAACTGATTGAACGGCTCAACAACCTTTTCCCTGATGGGAGTTGCGTTTGGATTTCATCAGATCAGTGGCTCAAGAAAAAAAAGATGGAATCCGCAAGATTCCTCCCTGTTAGCTCAACTGTACAAAATTGCCCTAGCTTAACAATTGATCAAATTTTTTATTCCACAGAAAAAAATAATCCCAGTAATAGCTGCATAGCACTGCGCAAAAACTCAAAAGCAGTGTTTGGTATCACTGACCAGATATTCCAGCATGCTATTCATACCTCAAGCCGCAAAGTAAACACTAGAGCTTGGCTTGTGATTCATCCATTGAGTCCTGTCCCGTCAACCAAAGTTAAACCCTTTGCACATCTCTCCGGTTACCATATGCAGTCATCTCTGAGGATTCTGAACAAAACAGAGCAGCTGATTATTCATTCTGATGGGATTTGTTTGCATTGTGCTTGGTTGAAATATGATCCTATACAAGTATCACCTATGATTAGTACTGAAAAAATTGCTTTGGTTTCCTTCAAAAGAGGATCAGAGATAGACTTTTGCGTCTGAATTCAGAAACAACATCATTATAAGTTTGGATAATCAAATTTTCTTTTTTTCTTTTTTGGTTGACTGCTTTCCTCACTTTTTTCATTGTCTGCCTGGATGATCCAATACATCTCCATTCATTGTACTTTTAGGAATTATTCAATTTGATTGACTTCCTTTACTAAAAACCTTGAGTGTACTATTAGTATTAGTGGTCTACTCCACGTATTCAAAACATTTTGATTTGAATTGGCTTTGGTTTTTTATCATCCTATCATACAAGAAGAGTGACTATTATCAGAAGAGTGACTATTATCTGCTTGTGTCTAACATAGATAGAATATCTTGCTGTGAAATTATACCAATTTTGAGACAAGATTTCATGCTGAGATAAAATTGCTGAGATAAAATGTGTGATCAGGGATTGGAAAAAAAAAATAAAAAAAAAATCAAAGAAAAAAAAATCAAAAAAAAATCAAAAAAAAAAAATCAAAAAATAAAGTAAAATTCACCTAGTGGGTGCATTTTACTTTATTGCATTCTGCTCAGACTCTTTGATCAGAAAGTGTGGGAATAATTTAAAATGTAAAATGATAAAGTAAATGGGGTATCATGTTTTCATATTGTATGTTATCTGTAATGATGGGGAAAAGGCTAATGCAGTCAGTGGAAATCCCACCCACATTGATGCATTGCATGTGGCTTGCTCTAACCACTGAGGTAAAACTGCTTGGAGCAAGGTGTACATCACAACACTACGGAATTGAATTTGAAAGCTACAAAATTTAAATGAATCTTGAGAGAATGTACCACTGTCTTGATAAGTCCGCTTGAGACATGGACTTATTGAGGATTTATCCCATCAAGCCACCATTGTCTGCTCAATAGGGCTTGACATACATTCTTTCCAATTGGTTTGATTTTTTTTCTTCTCTTTTTGAACTCAAAATGATCCCATTACTGTTTTTTTGCCATGTTTGGGGCAGTCCCAGCTGTTATTGAGCAGGGATTCATGGAAGCAACAACCATGGGTCCAGCTCCCTAACAGCTGGATAACTGTTGTGTGGGCCTGATTTATTGCAACAAGGAAGCAAAATCAATTTTTGACAGTTATCAAACCTTTCATGCCTCAAAAACCTGTCAAATTTGTCAAGACAGTGGTAGATACTCTTAGGCATTGACAAGAACATGCCAACAATGTTGTGATGTACACCTTGCACTAAGCAGTCTAGCTCAACAGTTATAGAAACCCACATGCAATGGGTGAATGCTGGTTCAACTTCCAACAACTTTGTTATGCTTTTCCCCAATTCATTACAAACAATGCAGTGCAGGTTTTGCTGCAAGGTTTTTCACAATATAAATCACATGCAGTGGCTTTGAAGTAATAAGTGATATGTAGAACAAGCATGATATGCTAATTTTTGAATTTTGCACATTGATGTTTATGAGTGCCCTTGGATTTGTACTGATTGTTTCATAATGGTATGACTTGGCACAAATTTCCAAACAAAAGCCAAAATAAATAGGTTAACCTGCTCAGGCATCAGGGGAAATAGCCACCAATCCACTTTTGTTCATTTCCATTGAGAAAAATCAGCATTGGGACTTAAAAAATGTTTATTTGACTATTTGGTATTAATTTGTGACAAATCATGCATTTCAGATTGGCTCCAATCACCAAGGATGGCATTGCTTCATACTTGATCTTCAATCAAAGAAATGTAGCTTTAAGGCTTTCCAAAAATATAAATAGGTTCATCCTTGGTTGTTTGGCATCCTCTGTATCCTTCTCTCTTCACTTTCAAACCATTTACAACAAAATCTTTACTATTGGAGATCTATTCTCATCTCATGTCCAAAAGTCGGGTTGATTGTGAGTTGCTTTGTGGTATTAAAAATCACTTTTGTAAAACTTATGCGCTTTGAATCATTCAAAGTTAACTCAAGCTTTGGAAAGTTAATCTGTGTGTCAATTACAGCACATGGGGTCCAGATCTAAAAGATTTTTGCTTGATTGAAGTTGTAGATAACCCAGTTACAAATCAATATACAGAGGCTTTGCCAATGAATTCATTGGAAAGGAGTATTGATAAAGCTGATAGGCCAAGTGGGAAGTTCAAATTTTCACGGGTTGAAAATGGCATGATTGAATCATAGAAAAATTTTGACAATTTTGTTGGTACAGGTTCTATCCCAATTTCAGCCTCACAGGAAAGAAAAAGAGTCAACTGGGTTGCGGTCTTCAAAAAAGAGCCTACCCAAGGCAGGAAATGTTTTTCCAACAAGTTGTATGTTCTCCTATTTATGTGAGAGATGTTTGTGGGCTTATGTAATAATGCAATCTTGATCTAGTCCGCACTCCAAGGTCCCCAGTGGCTCCATCTGGAAGTCAAGGTAGGTATTCATAAATGCTTGCAGAAATACTTCCTAGTAAATTTATCACATTCCACTTTTTAGGACAAGTGACTACTTCTGAATGGGAAAGAAAAAATGCACAAAGACAAGCTGAAGCAGCAGCAAGGAGAGAAAAATCAATATTCCAACACAGAAAGAACAAAGAGGTTATTGGCAAGTCTGTCTCCTCAACAAAGAAAATGGAATTGCATGGTGCAGATGCAAATATGTTGGAAGCCTCAGGAGTGACCTCTGTGGGCTTTGCCTTGGAACAAAATTTGGATATGGAAGATGAACGTTGGTGTATCTAAATGTGCTTGAATCAAACAAAATGACTGATAATTGGTGAAAATTCCTTTGAGAAGAGAGACTAGCAAACCTGCTTGAATCAAGAAGAGCAACTAGCAATACTTGTGAGTGAAGCACAACAATGTTCTTAGAATCCTTCACATTTACAAAATGTTTTTTTATAGTGGCTTCATCTGAATTTTCCATGCCTGAGGCATTGACAAATACCATACCAACAATAATTTCAACAGGTATGTGGAAATGATTTGTGACTTCTAACCTTTGGCAGGCATTTTGATTTGACTTATTAAAATTGTCAAATTAGGCATGGAAGAAAACCCACCACAATGTTCCAAAACACTATCAGGGGCCAAAAAGAAAAAACATGACACACTTGAAGCTGCTGGTTCAATTGGAGAATCAAGCTTGGTGAGACAATCTGTGGATGTTCTCATGACACAGATTCTACGTGGGCATATTGATTCCATAGGTGTGTTTGATCTCAAACATTGAGTTGAAATTATAGAACTAAAAATTTTATTCCGCAGCTCAAAACACATGCTTGCCATCCGGTGGTGACACAGATTGTAAGTTTTTTCAGAAATCTAACACACTTAAGAAATTTAATCAGAAATTCTTTTTAACATTAAATATAGGGTCAGGCCCTGAGAGTCAAATTTCTGAGGAAAAAAGGATAAGTCTCATCAGAAATCAACCAGCTCAATTGTGCAGAGATCATTAAGGCGCCAAGTTGCTGAATTGCATGATAGCAGCCCTAGTGAATCCATTTCCCGGAATGTGCGTGATATGCTAATCCCAACAGGTTTGGGAAATGTCCCTGGTGTTCAGGAGAGTTCTGGTTTGGGTTGGAGAGATTCATCCAGAGGAAGTGAGTCAGAAGAATCAATCAGGCTGCATCTGTTCCAACCAATGCAGGAAAATTGGGATTTTTGGCATGGCAGATTGAATTCCCAGGGTGAGTAACATGGTATTTTGAAAATTACGTGTATGGGAACCATGGCTTATTTATGACCAATTTAGAACGCTCCAGTTATTCACAAAAATCACACAATATCTGGGATAATCAAAAATCTGACAGTGGAAAAGGATTTGAGACAAGTACCCTGATACTTATGATGGAGAAGGTTGGGAACCAATTGATGAAAACACAGAAAATGTTGAAATTATGTGATAATTTGATATGATTCCTGAGAACAGTGATAGTGATTTATTTTTAAATCCATACCTAAGTGATAAGCCCAAAATCAGACAAAATCAGAAACAGTTCAAATTTGCATGATGGTGCTTCTAAATCACAGGAAGATTCAAGGCATATGGCTGGAGAACTTGGAAATATGGAAGGGTTTGAGAGTGGGGATCAATGTGAATTGGATGGTACAAATTCTGGCTTTGCATGAATAATGTTGCCAGAAAGCCTGGTGGTGATAAAAATTTATTTTAGGATGTGAGAACCACAATAGCCGGAGCAATTACACACTGGGAACAAAAGCCCAGCAACCAGAGAATTGGAAGATGGAAGGTAAATTACATGTTTAGTCAATGAATTACTGGCTGATGACAAAATCATCTAAAGCTGCTGCTGGGGAGATATCAAAGAGAATGTCTATGAGACTTCAAGATCTTGATAGAGAAATTCAAATGAGACTTTGGAAAAAAGGTAAAAGTTTGATTTGAAATCTAGAAAGAGGAAAACAACCTAATTGGTAGCATGTTTTATTTTTTTAGGGGGAAGCAGCAATCAGCCTTCAAGGACTAAGACAAATAATGTTGGCCATCATTGGAGGATCTCAGCACCTCCTAGAATAATCTCTTATGTACAACTGGGATCTCAATTGAGATCCAAGAGACTTGTAGAATATGTATTTCCAACTTGACATAAGAATGTTTTCTCCCAGGGAAATGATGGTAAATATTCATAAAATGAGGTTCTTCAAAGAATCAACAATAAAAATCTTTGGGATATTTTGAATTAGATGATTTCCTCAGGATTCCCAAGAAAGGCTGTTTTGAATGTCTGGAAGAGAGTGGAGAAGGTATTTTTTCCCTTGCAATTTCATATGGCATAAGCCTGACCACAATGAAACTAATCCATAGCCTGTGTTTTAGAAGAAGAATTATCATCTCCTATTGCAAGGATGGACAAAGGCAAGCAAAGAGCAATTAGCTCAGGTGAGGACTTTCAATGTTAAAGCATTTGTTCAAGAGCTAAGCATTAGGATCAAACACAGATATATCTGTGGAAGTTGCACAATTACACTCCATATTCAGTGTGGGTGCATTAGCACAGGGTTCAAGCCAGAGGAGAGTAATACAGGCTCCAGGTCCCAGAGGTAAGAAAATAATCACAAGAAGAAATATTATCCAATTATTTAGGGTGATGTTAAATTCACGGCTCCAGCCTTGTGGGAGTTGTGTAGGGCCCCTCAAAGCATGGGGGCTGGTACACTACTCCATATAATTTATAATTTATAATTCATTATTTATTATTTATTATTTATTATTTATTATTTATTATTTATTATTTATTATTTATTATTTATTATTTATTATTTATTGTTTATTGTTTATTGTTTATTATTTATTATTTATTATTTATTATTTATTATTTATTATTTATTATTTATTATTTATTATTTATTATTTATTATTTATTATTTATTATTTATTATTTGCTATACATAATTTATTATTTATTATTATTATTTATTATTTATTGTTTATTGTTTATTATTTATTATTTTTTATTTGTTATTTATTATAGATAATTTATTATATATAATTTGTTATATATAATTTATTATATATAATTTTTTATATATAATTTATTATATATAATTTGTTATATATAATTTTTTATATATAATTTATAATTTATAATTTATAATTTATTATTTGTTATTTATGATTTAGTGGAGGCTACACAACTTGATCTAAGTTGTTTAGCGTGCTGTACAATTCAAATGGGACGTCTAGCATGCCACACAGCCCATTTGAGCCGTGTAGCATGCCACACGGCTCATTTAAGTCCTGTAGGGTGCCACACAGCTCTGTAGCCTTGAATTTAACATTACCCAATTATTTAATTGATTGTGAATTGGTAAATAGATGTTGCCTAACTTGAGGAAAACATTTCTAGGTGTCAAGAAGCTGCAGGCCATATAAAAATCCCAGGCAGCATCCAATCACCAATTCCAGGAAGAACACACCCAGAAGTGCCATTTACTACCAGTGCAAGTAAACAATGCCCCACAGGTACTCCTCAGCGTATATTCACCAGAAGAGCCCCTGAATGGAGAACCACACCTTTCCCACCCCAAGTGATGCTGGAGCTGTGACATTGCAAGATCCTCCTCATGCAAATGAGACGCATAATTCAAACTTTGCAACACAAGCACCAGGAGAAGCAATGCCTTCTCAACCAAATCCATGTGAGCTATTGGTCTCAAAAGAATATTCAAGCATTATTTCACTCACTAATTATTATTTTGGCTTGTAGCACAATCAATGAACAACATTCAAATTCAAGATGAACATTTATCTGATGATCAGGGCAAGTTTTTTTGTAGTGTATGCCTTGCTGTTGGAAAAAACAATTGAGTGTGATGTCACAAATTTTAGTGGACCCAGTAGAAGTTGAGGATTATACTGCAGACTCTAGAGCACATCAACATCAAGGAATTTGCAGAAAAGAAGCCCAATCAGCCAAACGTCAAACCCAAAAAGAGAGGATGAAGGAACATAGAGGAGAGCTTCCAGATGGCAGTGAAATCATGAAGACAATTGTCCATCAACATTCCGGGCTTTTCATGGATGTCAAAGGAACTGACCTCCAAAGCCTCCTTGCACCACCACTACAAGATGAGAGGGACCTTGCAGTTCAATGTTCAAAGAGTCTCAGTTTGATTCAGCCTACACCAACAGCACCTGCAACAATCAATAACAACACAAAAGCATACAAAAGTTGGGTCCAAACCCAAATCTGGGAGCTTAGGCTAACACGTTTCACATTTAATTGGCAAAGCTCATGGAAGCATCCAATCAACCAGCTCATGGACCTGCTGTTTTTTAAATCACAGCTTGCTGAAAGAAGGCAGAAGTGGTTTGATGAAAATGGTTATTTTGAGCTGGCAGCACAGTTCAATGACCTGGCCATATGCTCTTACACCAAGGAAGTTTTAGTTGGCCAAGCAACACAGCATCACCAAACAAAACTTGAATGGGGGTCAGATTCCTTTTCCAACCTGGTCAAAGTTATAGATCATCAAATACCAGTGGGTGCAAGAATAGGAAAAAGCAGAAAACAAACACACTTCATTATCAGAGAAGATGGCACTAAATATGAAGAGAATCCACGTATACCAGAGAATAAAGCACTCCAAGTGTACAACCCTTCTTGGCTGGCCACATTGACAGCTGCAACAAGGGAGAGCCTTAAAATCACAAAACCAAGATCATGACAGAGGATGGTCAACCCTCAACTTCCACAAGGTCTTAGTCTATAATAAATATCCCCCTGAATATAAATGGGTATTTTTACCAATAATTTCACTTCAAGAAAGCTTGTAATAACTCCCTCCAATCAGTTGTGGTTAAAATGGTTGAACTGATTTATCAGAAAGTATCATGAGATACATGCAAGTGTCAAGAAATTCATGATCAAAAAACTTACTGTGCCAGCTGCTCCTTACGGCTTTGCACCTATGTAATTCATGTGTTTCCAAAATTAGTCAATAAATGAAGTTTAAAACTTTTGTTGAAAGGAAAGCTTGCCATTTGAATTTTGGTCTCTATTGTGTCTGGGGTAATGAGATGCAATACTTGGACATTTTTTTTTTGAATGATTCTGTGCAGACGGTCAACAGCTTGGGCCTCAACAGTTAGGTTCCACTGGGGCTCCTGGTTGCAACATTGATGCTGATTGAGACTCTCATTCCAATTTTCCAAAATGCTTGTGGGAAGCATACATACCATTAAAATACATGCAGAAGCACATGTAATATTTAGCCCCACTCCAGCTGCTTGGATTGAAGCAAGGAGGATTGAGATGTTACTTTTTGTTTCAAATTGGCACAAGCAGCTGTCTTGCTCATTAGAATCCACTTTTCCATCCAGCCGTAGAAGTGGAATTCCTCTGTCTTCAAATACAAAAGCAAGACTAGGACCATTGGAATTTAGTGCTTTTCAGGAAGGATGGAATACTTAATCACAACTCACATGTCAAGCATACTTGTCCAAATAGAAAAAATGACCACTTTGAGTTTTTGTTGCATATAATCAGACATTGGTGAGATGATTTGGAGAATTGCAGATCTCTTGGAGCTCAAGAGACATAGCTTTTGATTGATTTCATGTATGATGAGTTCCTTGGTCAATTTTTGCAATTGCTGTGAGTTGAATTTGGTGATTTCCCCTGAATAAGTGATGCCAAGAGCAGGATTGTGAAGCAGGGGATGATCACAAATCTCACGTAGGCCTTGGATCATGTGGAGGAAGTTTGACTGTGTTCTTTGACCAGTATGAGGGAGTTTTTTGCCAAAACAGGTCAAAAACATTTGATAATGCTTGTTGTAATATTAATTGACAGGGGCAGACAGGGGTGTCAGGATTGTCTTGTGGGTTATTGGCAGCAAAAAAGGCAATTCCCTTGATTTGGTCCTTCAAAGCAAACAATGTTGTAGAATCAACTGAATTGGCTTGACATTGGAGTTTTGAAGATGAGGAAGCAGGATTTGTGGCTGGTCATTTGAAGAATTCTGATGATTTATGCACAGAAATGTGAGCAATGATAGTAAATCATGAATACTGTTCTGTAAGGGAGTTCCCGTTAGACAGAAACATTTTGAAGCCTTGAGGCAATATATTGCAATTGGTGTTTTGGATTCATTGGTCCTGATTTCACTTCAAAATAACCAGGATCAATATGATGTTTCATAGATAAACTGAATATTAGTTAAACTGCTTACTGTGCTTCATCAAGTATGAGCCTGTGCCAAGTGTAAGAAAAAAGCCTTGATTTTGTGGACATTGAAATTTCTTGGTGAAGCAAAAATTCTCTTGTGATGATGGAGTATGTTGTCAGAACTAAATTGGAGCTTGTGACATCATGGAATGCTATATTGTGCCAAGAGGGCCCATGATACACAACATAGTTAATTGTTTTTGGCCAGGTATGCTTGATGGTTTCTTTCTCCCAATTATAGAGAGACGACCAAGGGTTGTGGCAATGAGGGAAATGGCTTGGAGTGATTTGCCAAGTCCCATGTCATCTGCAAAGATAGAGCCAATTGGAGTATCAGGAATTGAGAGTGGATCAGAAACCAATATTGTTTTTCCACTGACAATATGCTCCAACAAAAAAGATCCATTAGAGGGCATTATGTTCCACAGTGATTTTGAGGATTTGGAAGAGGAATTTTCTCAATCAAGGAGGAAGGCCAGTGCCTGCTGTTGATGTGGCAGAAGCTTTGTCCAAATAATAGCCTGTGGGGGAGCTTGGGGTGGAAGGTCACAACCACTGGGAATCAAGAGAAGCTTTGAATTGAGATGTGGATTAAATCTCAAACTGGTAGGATTTGCAAGGGGGAAGGTTGAAAGCTGGCAGCCAGAATGTTGTTCAAGCTTGTAGTTTCAAGGGCGTGTTGGAATGATCCCAGCATCAAGCATATCATCAAGCAGCTTCTTTACTTTGTCCATGTCACAGAATATCCACAGAGACATGTCAAAGTGAATTAAATTGGATACTATGACATTAATTACTGCTCCACACAAATGGAATGGGTCATGGAGTTCTCTGATTTCCAACCACCAGCTGGTCCAGGAGCGGTTGTTGAAGGAAAGTGTGAAAAGAGAGCCTTTAAAACATGTGTAGGTAGTTGTCCCACCAGAGTATTGCCATTAGCAAGGAATATATCTACTAGATCATCTGACTTCTTCAGATAGCCCCAGAACAATGTTGATTTCTGGGGCAATTTACTGAGAAAAGCAGGATTAAGTGCTATTGGGGAGCAGGAGATAATTCAAAGGCAAACCAGAGAGGGAGGCATTCTTGCTATGGCTGAAAAATGTTGGGTGAAGGAATGCAGAGCAACAAGAGTGGGCTGGGGTTTACATATTGTGGCAGAAGCCTTGTATGGGTGGATCATGTGATATTTTTTGGCTGCTAACACAAAATAAATTGGGTCACAATCCTTGGGGGCATTGGAGACAATTATCATGGTTAATCATCATGCAAAATGATGTTGATGGATGTTTGTCATCAAAACTTGTTTTGGATACTCACAAACCATACTTTAATTAGCTACATGTTTAGATCCATTCAGTGGTAGGGCATTCATCCTAATACTATCATATGCTATGCATCCCCACATGCACACTCACACCAAATTCTTTCTGGTTGGAGGCATACATCTGAATACCTGGATTCTTTTGCAAAGCCCCCACTGGAGCAGTGCCACTTATCTTTCCATGTCTATCCCATTGGAACACTGAGATTCTGGTTCCATAGCCTTTGTCCTGTTCCAAAAATTTCCACTACTTTATGCACGCCCAGAAGCATAAAGTGGTAGAAATGAGGCTGTTGAAAATCCTAGTGAGTGTCCATGGCTCAAAGTCTGGCACTGCAGGTGCAAGTGTCCATGTTAGGTTGAGGGGCACTGCCACATTCAAGGTGGTTGCACCAGAATCTTAGTGTTTGGATGTATGCATCCAAACACTAGGAGTTTGGTGCAAGTGTCCATGGTAGGGTGGGGATACTGCTGCATTGAAGGTCATTGCACCAGAATCTTAGTGTTTGGATGTATGCATCCAAACACTTGGATTTTTGTGCAAGTGTCCATCAACTGGCAAGCTGCTGTTTGTCAGTTGCAATTCAGTTTGAAGATCTGGAGCATCCAGGATGAGAGACAAGGATGAACCAATGAAAGAAATTTCATTCTTTGTTTTTTTTTTGCTTTATGGACGTGGTGGGATCTCCATATCCATCCATCTATCTTGATCATCTTCAAAACGTGAATGAATTCCAACCCCAGACAATTCATTTTGAGAGCCAATTAAAATTGATCCCCTTCCAGATTTTTTGATTGTTGTCTTCCCCTTAGGGATTGTGATCCATCTCCTTCTCTCTGGCAAGCAAGGAGGGAACTGCCCCCCACTAGCAAGCTCCAAGCAAGGGGGGAAAGCCGTGGGCAATGGGGGCAGGCTCCCGGTGGGTGTGGGAGCTCATTACCCCCCCACTGGCTGGCTGCAAGCAAGGGGGGAATGCCCCCCACCAGCAAGCTCTGAGCAAGGGGGGAAGGTTGCAGGCAATGGGGGCAGGCTCCTGGTGGGTGTGGGAGTTCATCATCCCCCCACGGGCTAATTGCAAGCAAGGGGGTGAAGGGCTCTGGCAAGGGTGGGATTTCATCACCCCCCCACCACCCAGCAACCAAGGGGGGGACGGTTGGCTGTCAGCAGCAACGGCAATAGCTGCAACAACGTCCAAGCTGTTGCCCTGCCCATTTGATCTGCTCTAATGAGCGCACAGCTGCAGCTGTATCCTGAATGAACCAAGCGGTCACAGCAATGACATTTCAGTATAAAGTGGCAGGTGTGCTTGAGTCATGCTCACGGCAGGCTCAAAAACGGATTCAATGATGAATGCTCCCACAGGCTGGTGTCCCCCGTTGACATTAGTATAAATAGCTGCATCTACTTCCCTTGCCTCTTAGCAACATTCTTCCCCTCAAGCATTTAAATTTTAAAATGATGGATCCATCCACTACTCTTTTGACAAAAGTGAATAATCCCATTCTTCACTTATTCCATGTTTCCCTAAAAGGTGCTTTGGTTTTTCAACAAAAGCATGCCAGAGATTTGATGCCTTGCATGAATGAGTCCATTAAGGAAACCATGCAAAGTGCTTTCTAATTGATGATGGTATTTGATTGATTGGGCTGTGGCCGCACCATGCCTGAAACATTGAACCTTTCCTTGATTTGCCCCTTGGTTTTCCTAATATCACCCATCTCATTCCAATAAAATACTTCCAATAGGCACTTGAACAACACTTATTGACATTCCTTTCTTCATTGTCAGAAAAAAGAATGTCATTGCTCAGTAGCAGCCCTTGAATGCCGTGCCCTGCAATATCAAGAAAAGGATGACATGCAGAGGATTTGACAGAAAGTCAAGCTCAGCATCACCTCCATGTCCACTCCATGGGGGTGCATCCACCATGGAGAAACTCTGCAAAACATGTCATTGCCAAACCATTCCCTGAGAATAGCTACAATCATGGGAACCGACAAAAATTGTATAAACAGGCCTCAATTGAAATGCTACAGCATTTACTGGGATTGTTGTTTTCTTGCAACCAACCCAACAATCTGGGGTCCATTCAATGTCCAGATGTCATTCCATTGACAATACACAGGAGGTACTCCAATGTTACAGGTATCTCAGGCCACCAGGGCCTGCTGTTGTGCATGTGAATGGAAAAAAGGAAATCAGCCTAGCAGTGAAATTTAGCCAATGGAGGGATATGAGTCCGGTGGAATATGCTGACCCCCGCTTTGTGACCACCACTCTTGTCCAGTTGGGATCTTTCTATGGAAACCAGAAAAATGGCTCCTTCTTGTCAGGGATCATGGAAGCATATATTTGGCTTCCAGTTTATGGCTATCATGAAGAAAATGCTGGTAAATTACAAATCATTGTAATTGGCTATATCATATTGGCTGACAAACAATTGTCCCAGGCCAGTATGTGCCAGTGCCTGCCTCAGTAAACACAACCCAGAAACATGTGCATTGGATTAACGTTGTGAACTGTCTACCAAGGATTGAACAAATATTGGGGAATTGGTTCAAAACCATGGCGCCAGGTTTCCACAGGCAATCTATTGATCAAATGCATCAATTTTCAATACCAGGATTAGCATCTAGAGAATATGGGTCTGCCATTGAAGAAGTTTTTGCTGGCAATTTAACTGCCACTTGGAATGAATTTTATAATTCAGCCCATGTTGATAATGACACCAGTGGTATGGCTTATGGTGGCTTCTGTGGTAGTTTGAGGAGACAGGGCAACCTGCCTATAGACACCAGGGCTTTGATGTTCAATATGGACAATTAGCCTTGCCTGGGATTCAGACTTATATTGACTTTCAATGCAATGATGGTTGGACTGATGTAATCTGGGCATCAAATTATCATTTCCATCAGACAGTCCAATTGATGAGACCCCCTGGCAGTCCTTTCACACGCTTAGGAGCTCAGTCCAAATTAACAAAAACCTAGCTGAGGTTTGCAAAAAGGCACAAGTAACAGGTACAGGAAATTTTGGTGGAGATAGTGCAAGGGAGGAAATTGTTATCAATTGGCTTGCTTCTTCATCCAGATGTTAGTTTTTCCATCTATCTTGATTGCCACACCTTGTTTCTATTAAAAAATGCTCCACACATGTAAATTTTTTGTTGCCACCATGACAATCTCACAATTGATCAGTCATAATGCATTGCATGCTTGGATGTGACTTGTGTGAATCATAAACATGCATATTCTACATGCTTGCCCACAAACTACAGTTTTTTTCTTCACTTGGTTCCGATTGGTTGCCTTAAATACTAGGATCCAGTGGATCCCCCCCTTTCCTCATCAAAATTCCCCCCCTTTCCTGTGTGCCATATATTTATTATACAAGGCACTTGTGAGTCAGGCAATGTCCTTTCCCCCAACAATAGAAATCCCTCTTCTCACCTTTGTGATCTATTTGACCCTGAAACAAATGATCTCCTAGCTAGTGACCTTGCCCAGCCAGGTTGCTTGACCCATATCCCAGAAATTAACCCTGCTCATGCAACATGCACTGACCTTTTTGCTAATAATTTGTCATTCATAGACTCATTAACATTTGAATCAGTTGACCTCTTCAATTCCCCAAACACCGCTCCTTTGAATCCATCATCAAATCCCATCTTCCCACCAACCATGCCACTTTTGCCAAATGAAACATCCCAACCACCATCATCAACAGCCCAACATAATCCAATGTCTACCAACCTTCCTGCACCCCACTGGCCACAACCAGAAGCACAAAAAAGATTCAATCTTGAACCTTTTTCAGCCCCCTCACCGCCACCAATGACAGGGACCTTCCTAGATGAGTCGGAGATCTCTGTAGTTCCCCGGGCGGAGTTTCTTGAAAATATCGAACAAATGCAACAGCACTTTGAAAAATCCCACAATGATAAGACCTTGCCCAAATCAATTTGTGACCATGCACAAAAGGCTATGGATGCCATAGATGAATCCAATAGAGGTTGGCACATTTATTAAAATACATTTCTCTCCAATTATCCTATGATAACAAATAATTTTTGATTTTCAAAGTTGCGTCAAGTGGTCAAGATCTGCGAGTTGAAGAGCAGGTGAAGGTAGGCTCTGGAAATCTGCTATCTAAACGCTCTCATCAATCCAAATATACTCTCTGGCATTCCAAAAGACGGCATTGTTTCACATCAAATTCCATTGCAACAAGTGAAGATATCATTTTGCCTGAAAGCCAGCAGATCACAACTGATGACAATTCCAAACCCAGTGTCCAAATGTTTGATTTTGAGGCATCCTTCCCATCCAACTTTCAAAGCTCTACTGCAAAAGAATGTTGGCCACCCCACCACCTGGAACCATTTATCCTGATATGCTCCAACTTCCCGGTGAATCCCCCCATCAGCCCCAGCCTCAACCTATTTCCCCTGCAACATCTGATCCTTTGTTGGCAATACCAACAGCCACTTTTGAAAACCAAACAAACCAACATTCCTAGTTCCAATCTGCATACAAGTCTCAGCCCAATCCACCTCCAACAGCCAATACTCTATCTGCCACACTGCCGGGATCTTCCAAAGGCCAACCTAGCCAAAAATCCAATGCATCCACCATATTCCTGAAACACACCAAGGCAATCCTTCCTATAAGTCAAATTTACTCTTCCACACTTCTCAATGATGCTCATTCCATGGCACATGAATCTGTAGTCAAGCTTCACACCATGCAAATAAATAAACTCCAGCCAATGAGCATCTACACTGATACCCTGCCATCAATGATTCAATTCTGTACACTGACTAACACTGGTACCAAACAGTGGTTGAACAAAATGCTGGATGATGGTCTGTTAAACCTTGACTTTTGAATAAAATCCTCAATGTTGATTTGAATTACTTTTTTTTTTGATTGCAATCAGGAATCAATGTTTTCAAGCCATCATTGAATGAACCACTCTTGAAACAAGATGTTTGGAACATTCCCACAATAGCAAATCACACTGCTCCATCAAATTTACTGGGTCATGCATTAATTAGACTGCTCAATATGTTGTTCCATCCTACCAAGCATCAACAGAACAATTAGGCAAAAATCTTTTTCCAGTCCATTGCACTGGTTGCTAAGGATATCACACCTTTACCAGCATATGAAGCTCCAACCAACCCAAATGATGACTTGACACAAGAGATAGCAATGATGCAGCATTTCATACACTGTCTTACCAGTCATACCACCACTTCCAAAATCACTGATTCCACTGCATCATCTGATGAAAGAAGCATGAAACTCAATTTAAAGGCTCTAGACAGGCTGGTTGATAATGTCTACCATCTATTGATTTCATTTTCCATATTAAAAGCCAGGTTCAAAATCAATCAGTCAGAACAATCTCTTCAGCGTTATACCTCCCAATTTGATCAACTTCTCAAGGAGTACACTTCAAGGCCATGTTATTCCCTCTTGGCTGCTTATTGTGTTTCAGGAATTTGTGGGATTCTTTTGAGTTGTAGTGATTACAGAAATTTCCCAGCCTCCAGTAGTCTCAAACTCATTTCCATTGTTTCCGACCTGAATGAACTTGAAGCCAACAACATTGATGAACCCATATGGAAAAGAAACAATACATACATCTGCTCCATAATTCAAAAGACTTTCTTTTCTGAAGATGGATTTGTTGCTTGCCGTGTAAAAAGATTTGAGCTTGCTAAGTTCATTGTGCTTGACTTCAGTGAATACTGGCTGAATTCTCATCCCAATGAAGACCAAGTTTTCAATCTTCCAAGGGGTGCTCATATTACTGATGCAGCAATTCAATCACTATGATTTGTTTTCTGTCCTATTTTTTGTAATTTAAAATTTTGAAGCTCCTTGTGAAACATGTTTCAAACCTGCACCAAAACCCCTGCTTGATGAGTTCCAAGACTCATCCACTTGATTTTGGTTACAATTTTGAGATGAAATTGTTCACTGAAATTCATCACAACACTTCTATATAAGATGTCTACTTTGTGTACTTTAATCTCCCCATTAGGGTTGTTTGAATTACCATTTGGATAGAAAATACACCCAATACTAGTGAGAACTATTTATTAGCATGTCACCATCACAAAACAAGCACATCATCTGCCAATGTGATGATTGTAATTCCAAGACCCACATGACAATTCATGGGATGAGACCTGGGTTGGCTTTCTCAACTGCCCAGTATCAACATCACATAGCAAAAAGAAAAAGAACCAAAATCACTCCACCCATGAATCAATCAAATTAGAAATATTTCAAAGTTTCCTGCAGTGCACTAAGTTTGTCCAAACCAAACAAATAACAAAGCACCTCTGCTTCAGATTTTCATTTGTCTCACTCTCATTCAGATTCAGTCATCTTTGATACATCAAATTATTCTCCAATCCCTTGGAGACTCAATGAAAGACCATTTGTGCTCTCTCTAGTGATATCAGCTATTTTGAATCTTGATCATTGTATCAGCAGGGATGCATCCTGATTTCTGTTGTTTGCATTGAATTAGCACAAGCAGACCATTCTAAATCACTCTCCAAATATTCAATTAACAAACCCCCTAAATATGGATACTGTTTTTGAATACCTGAATGTCAACCCCACCTTGAATATATATGCTTGCTGTCCAGAATGTTTGTTTCTCCCTGCATTGGTGAACAACATCAAGAATGAGCAAATCAAGTGTACTTGACATCTCAATTATGGCAAATTCATGCCAGCATGTACAGAATCAATGGGACAAATGAAGAAATCATCAAACAAAAATGCAAAAATGAAAGAAATTATTGAATCACAGTTCTTCCCTAGGAACACATTTGTGTACCTTTTAAGGCGTGGCTAGCAAGTTTTTTGCAACATAATAGAATTGAAAAGGATCTTTCTGCTCACCTAGAAAGAACACCAAGGGATATCATGACCAATATTTGGGATGGTTTTTTTGGGAAAAATTCAGGGGAATTGGTGAATCAGAATGCTTCCTGTCAAAAAAGGAACATTTGGCTTTTACACTTTACGTTGATTGGTTCAATGCATTTGCCAAATCAAGCAGGCATGTAAGCTTGGGATCAACATTCTTGGTTTGCCTCAATCTTTCTCCTGAAAAACGTCACCAAACAGAAAATTCATGTATTGCTGGAATCATACCTGGACCCAAGGAGCCTCCTGGACCCCAGTTGAACTATCTCCTACAACCCCTTTTTGAAGAACTAAAAGAACTTTACAATGGTCTTTTATTCTCAAAAACAGCTCTAAATACAAACAGATCCTTCATCAGAGTGGCCATTTTGACTGTAATCGTTGATGTTGTAGCTATGAGGAAGCTCACTGGTTTCACAAGTCATGCAGGAACCAAGTTTTGCAATTTCTGCCATATTGAGAAATCCCAAATGGAAGTTGTTCAGCCATTCCTGTTCCCAAATTGCAACTTGAAGGACCACAAGGAAAGTGTCCAGAAATGGCTTCAGGCACCCTCAATTAATGTGCATGAGGAATTCTTTTGAGAAACAGGTGTGAGATATTCAATCCTTGAAGAGCTGCCTTATTGGGATGCAAATAAGATGATAAATCTTGATGTGATGCACAATATAATCCTTGGAGCTTTGAAAGATCATGCCACAAATAAACTCTGCCTGCAAGAATCAACATGGAGGAAGAACAAGCGCAAAAAGAAACTTTTTTGCAGTAGTGACACACTCTTGACAAGTGAAAGTGAGAATGAAGATTACATACTAAATAAAGACATTGAATCAAGAGAGGTGAGATATCTGAGGAGGGAGGCCATTCCAGATCTTCAGAGCATACCCAAAACCTGCTGCAAAAATATTTTCAACAATCAGAAAACTACCACCACTCCCTATTGAGAAAGGAGTGCCAACTTTCTTCACACCTCAGGACCCAGTAATCAATATAATGATGATTTGGACTATGTTCCAATATCAAGCATCACTAGCTCTGATTTTCAGTCTCAAAGGGTTGATGGCAAAATCATTCCAACATTTACATTTGACTCACAAACTCTGAACAAAATCCAAAACTTGATTGAAAGGACACCCATTCCCTCCAATTGGACCAGGGTGCCAAAGAATCTTGGTGTGGCCGCTCATGGAAGCTTGAAAGCTGCAGAATGGCTCTTGATATATCAACTTTATCTTCCCCTTTTATTTATAACAAGGGACAAAGGGGGAAATCCACTTCCTGCAGAAATTGTTGAAAACACTTTTCACCTTGCAAGTGCACTCAACATAGCTACCAGCTGGGTTGTTACTCAAAATTCTGCTCCAGACTTTACCAAGCATTGGACAAAATACCAGAATAGTTGTCAGAAGCTTTTTCCTGCATGCAAATCCAAACCAAACCATCACCTTTCCAGACATATACCTGAGCTCCTAATGCAAGGGGGTACTGCTCCTTGTTCTGCCACATGGGCATATGAAAGAATAAATGGGCTTTTTTCCCGGATTAACCATAACAATTCAACAGGTACAACATAAGCTCAAATTTTGAATCATATTAATCATGAAAAACTAATTTTCATTTCTTTCTGATTGCATCAAATATACCCTTGACTCTTTTGCAGAGATTCTCCCAATCTAACAGCTTGAAGAACATTTTGAAAAACCCTAAAGCCCCCCCAGAAGTAAGAATTATGACATCATATTTAAACAGCAAAGATGCAAATGACAATCAGATTAATTGAAAACCAAATCTGGCAGAAAGGAAAGATTAGACTGATTTCCTTGATCATTTGAGGAAGGTAAACCACATATCAACTGGATTGATCATGATTTTCCAACTAATTCATGTGACTCAGAACATCATTTTGTCCCCATGGTGGAGATACCACCATCAGCTTAACTGGAAGAATTCAACCTTCACCACACACAATAAACATATGGGCAATAGCATTGCTTGTTTTTATCAAGATAATACTCCACATTATGGTAAGATTACAAAAATTATCAATATTGTTGATCCTGTTCATGATTTTCCTGATTTTTATATTTTTATCAATTTGTTTGAAACAAATACACAATTCCTTTCAAGTTGGGAACATCTGAATATTTTTCAAGTGAGAGCAACCAATAATTGGCAGATCATAACTTGTGGTGATATTGATTGTCATGCTGCACTGTCTGAACAAGATGGCCTGTCTATATTAGTATGGCTGCACTCAACAGATTTGGAATTATAAAAAGCATTTTGATATATTTATAGGCATACCAAAATCATTGCAATATTTATGAAATAAATAAAATAAGGTGAAAACCACCTTGAATTCACATGATTTTCTGTGAAACTAAGCTTGCATGTACAAAAAGTTGTGTTAAAATTAAAATTTCACCCTGTGAAGCATCCACTGTTTTTTTGTTGGGGTGATATTCATTTATGAGTAAATGACAATAAAATTGAACAAAACTGCACATGTACACCACAAAAAAACCAGTGGCCTTTGCTAGCAAGTGCCATCAAGGAAGCTCTGGTTTAAGCTCTTTCTAATCTCTAGTTGAAGGTATTTTCATTCTCTTACATGTTGTTGGTTCCCAGTGACTGTGCACAATGCAGAGTGAGTGTGCACAATGCACAGTGACTGTGCCCAATGCACAGTGACTGTGCCCAATGCACAGCAACTGTGCACAGTCATTGTGCATTGTGCACAGTAACTGTGTGTTGTGCACAGTCATTTTTCATTATGCACAGTCATTTTTCATTATGCACAGTCATTGTACATTGTGCACAGTAACTGTGTGTTGTGCACAGTTGCTGTGCATTGTGCACAGTTTCTGTGCATTGTGCACAGTTGCTGTGCATTGTGTACAGTTGCTGTGCATTGTGCACAGTTGCTGTGCATTGTGCACAGTTGCTGTGCATTGTGCACAGTTGCTATGCATTGTGCACAGTTGCCGTGCATTGTGCAAAGTCACTGTGCATTGTGCAAAGTCAGTAACTGTGCATTGGAGTGTCAATAAATTTTGACCTGAGCTTGGTAGGAGCTTGACCTGAGCTTGGCCATACATTGGGCAAAAGCTCTTTGATGGCACTTGCTAGCAAGTGACATGCAGATTTCTGTTGTGGCAATTACCAAAAAAAGGGGTACAATTTTGAACATATTCAAATTTATTACTTTTTGTCTGGTGATGTGATCCTGAAAACAAAGTTGATCATTGGGTAAATCAGTTTGACTTTCATTTTCCACAAAGGTGAAACCAGACTGACTTTGAATTTTGACCAAGGTGAAAACCAGTTGAATTTTATTTTCTATCAAGGTGAAATCCACAATCAACCCGGTATATGTTATGGTGAATCACAGAATCCATCATTGTCTTTTCATAGTGAAACTTTGGATACTTATTTGAGAAAACATTGGCCACATATAGTGACTTCATGATGCTGGTCAGCCAGAGACCCCAATTTGGCCCTGGTGGGTAAGCCAGAATTAATTCATCCAATTGGCACAACTGGTAATCTGTAAGCTGATCAGACATTACCAAGTTCATGATATGAATAACTTTGGAAGTAGTGGAGGTGAGCTTTTGCTCCCACAAGCTGTTGGCTGAGTTCCTATTCCATCTTGGAAACAAAACAAGGACTATATGAATGGTGTACAAAACCAATGATTCAGTAGCCTTAGGAGTACCAGCAGCAGCCAAACCCATGTTTCTAGGAAAACTAGTAATCCAAGATGGAAATTTGATTGAATTGGTACCCTCTTGAAGACTTCTGAGCTCTTGAGTTGTCAGGCACAATTCATTTGATGCAATACTTGTCTCTTCTATCAAATAACCTGCTTGATGTGGATTGCAAAAAGAGGTAGGAGCCTTCCTGAAAGGAGCTTTGCTTGCTCTTCCCAGATTCATTTTGGCTCCCGGATTTGCTTCTAATAGATCTACTTGGATTTTTTCCTGGTGAGGTAATGCTGCATATTTCATGAGCCTTCTTGCTGCTGATTTTCCCAATGTTCAACCTTTTCAATTGGATTAGGAGCAATATCTTCCAGGTTTTTTGAGCAATTATTTAGAAATTTTTGAACTCTCCTCCTGGTGACTTTTTGGGTATTTTCTGGTGCCAAATTGCACTTTTTTTTGATCCAGGTTTGAGGCTGCTGACTTGGCTAGTTGTTACTTGGGTAAGTTGTTTTCCTTCTTTCCAAATTTTTAAGACTTTGGCCAGCTTCAATTATTCCAAGGTTGGTGATGCTGTAATCCCATAGCATTCCCAAGATAAATGTATGCATTGGATCAATTGTTGTCATGTTTGTTGGTTCCCAGTATGGTATAGTTTGGAAAATTGTGTAGTGGACACCATGAAGCTTGAGAATGTTGGTTTTCTCATTGAATTATTGGGCATTATTCCAATTTTCTGCCCATTTGATGCGATCTTGATTATTTTTCAATTGCCAAGTCTCCTTTTTGGTGTCCGGATATCATTCATCACAGAAAAATGGCCACCACCTGTATGCAGGTGGCATTTATGTATCCTATTTATATCCCAGGGTTATGTGATGCTGTATCTCATCATTAACTGTCAGCAGGTGGAGAAATATTGTGACTAGAGATCAGCATTTGCTGAACTTCTGGCACATTAGTTCATAAAAGATTGTCAAGGGAAAGCTAGTTATGACAAAGCTGTTGCTTCACAAGCAGTCCACACATCATCCACAAATTACTGCAGTTGTTGTTTGGGAATTCCTTCAAAATGAAATTCAAAAATTCCAGAAGAGGCTGATTTTTTCCAGACTGGAATTTCCATTAACTGGTCAAAAACTGGGTAAGTCCTCTTATTCATTGCGCAAAATCAAATGTAGAACATATATTCAGGATAATACTCACACACCATGCTCATAAACTATACAGATCATTTCTTATATAAATCAGACATTCATGGCTTTTTTTCTGTTGGTTTCTTATTCAATAACCTATGTTGGTGTAATTTGATTTTTCATATTTCTACTTTCCATCAGGGAAAATACAAAAAAGCCAACCCAAAATTGTTTGTTCAAATTTCAAAAAATGAAGGATATTCAAAATGGACGATGAAAAAAGACCAAAGAGAGGAAAGAAAGGAAAAAGAACAAAAGAAGGGAGAAAAAAAGGTCAATATCCTCACTTAGATGTGTTGATCACCATTCCTGGTCTGCACAAAACAGCAGGTTCTTTTTTTTTTTGGGAGAAAATGTTGAGACAAAGGCAAGAGGCATGCTTCTTTTTGCAATGTAGAAAAGCAAGAGTAGGTGAAATTTATAAAAATGGAAAAATGCATTCAACTAGTTCTGGCCTGAGCAGAAGGGCATCCATGGTGGAAGGAAAAGAAGACATGAACTTGAGTGGGAATTGGGGTGGTCACAAAGGCATGCAATGAACCAACCCAGATGTGTTGACTACAAGCCCTGGTTACAGAACAAAGTGTCATTCAATCACAAATTGATCTATGAAAATTACGCCATTAGAGGACATGTCTTTACCACAGGAAAAAGGTCAAATTAGGGCATATCAGAGTTAAGCAAACCTGCCATTCTTTAATGGTGGGTTTCAACCCAAATCCACCATTAAAAATCAAAAAACCCACTTATTTCACATCAGACCTGTCAGAGTTACCTGAAAATAAATGGGTTTTTTCAAATAAAGTATTTAAAGGGTTTCACCACCTAAACCCATCATTTCACATCATCACCCCTGGTTTCGATCTCCATTCATATCCTGTTTGCTTCATCACTCTACTTTAATGCTGTCATAGCTTCATCACCCTCATCAAATTATTGCTTTCATCACATCCATCCTCTCATCACTTCCCAACAGTAGAGGCATTCAAGCAAGGAGATTGCTCAATCACTGGGCTTGTTAATATATTTGATTTATTACTTAGATAAAACTTTCAAAAATGAAAAAAAATACAATAGAAACAACATCAACCATATCAGGCGTTCTTTCCCAAAATTTTTTCATCAATTTTGAAGGACTACAATTTTGGAGTTTTAAAGATACATTGGCTAGTTTTTTATTAATTTGGAATGAGCAGCCACAGTGAGTGTGGGTTGAAGAGGTTTTTAAACTAGGAGGAGCAAATGTAGTCTGATGATCAAAAATTTGAGTCTGCCAAAGAATTTCAAAAATGCCTTCAGCTTTTGCAAAGTCAATAATACAACCAAGTTTTGGAAAAGATAAACCATGACCCAAATCATTGCAGGGAGGAAGGATAGGCTGTCCTGTAGATCTGTTGATGTAAGAATATATCCCACATGTAAAACCATTTAAATCATTCTTATCAGTATGGAGCTTGTTTGAGAAATTATCAAATGTCACAACCACATTGGAAAACATGCTGCAATCTTGCTTGGTTTCTTTCCACTCAGATGAAGACCAGTTTGCGATTAGATATTGATTGGAAATTTTCTTGTTTTGAGCATTGGCTGAAGTACACAGTGATTGGATTCTTTCCAAGACAAATTTGTTGTGGGCAGGAAGACGCTCCCACAGTTCATCATCCTTCTGTATAGTCTCTTGATCCAAACCTGGTTTGCAAGAATAGACCCCTATTTTTGATTTGAAGCCAACATTGATCAATTTTTTGAATTTTCTGACAAAATCTGACATAACCAATTGGAAAAACCTGCAGAGGCACCTTTATCACTTCCAGCACAAAATCCAATGGCATGCATACAGCCAGTTAAGGCTGCTGTGTTCATTTTGCTAAGTAAATGGCAGTTTCTCGCCACCTGGTACAAGTTGGAGACAATGTAACACAAATTATCCATTTGTGGAGTGCTTTTGGGAGCCTTCAAACTGTGGTAGTTGAGAACAAAGTAGGGCTGAAACTGGGGGTTTGTGACAGCATTGACCAGCATGTCAGGGCACATGCATGGTAAGACAACATGATTGGGTGCAAGATTATCCCAAAGTGTCACAAAGTATGTTGGCTCATTACATTCTTGTGCAAATTTTCTTCTGGCATGGTTGAACTTTTTGTTACTTTTGGATGTTGTGGTAAAATTTGAGTTTGGTTGCCTGTATCTTTTTCCTACTAGAAGAGGTTTTGATGCTTTTTGTGTCTCCTTGGCATCTCCTGAGCTCATCAAAGCTACAAACCATATTTCAGGATGACACCCAGGAATCACAACATGAATGGAAAACCAAAAGAAAAATAATGCAGAATCAAGATTTCAATTAGTGATTTTATTGTCAAAGGATATCAAGGAATAAAGTTTAAATCCCATACCCATTTTTACCAGACATGCCTTCATTCAATTCCATCACAATTGATACCTACAAACAACAAATACCTTCTTTTAGAAAAAGAACAAAAAATGTTACTTACCAATGGGGTGGTGGGTGGTGGTCATGGTGGATGAGGTGGGTGGTGGTGGGTGATGGTGGTGGGTGGTTTGTGCTGTGTGGTGGGTGGTGGTGGGTGGTGCTTGGTGGTGCTGGTTGATGTGGGTGGGTGAGGTGGTTTGCCTCATAGTAGGGCAGGACCCCAAATTGGAGCTGACAGACCCCAAGTGGGGTCCAGGTGACTATGGGGGGGGGGCAGCCTGGAGGACATGCATGCCCCCCACCCTTTTCAAAAAACAGGTGGGAAGGGGATTTAAAATCCCCCCCACCAAACCATAAGTCCAACCTTCTATTACAACAGTCTCAACTAGTCTTCATCTGGCTCTACCTGCTGCTGTCCCACTGTCCTTGCAATCTCCCTCCTTCTGTTCTCTCTCACCACTTCAATGGCAATTTTGAATGTTGACTTCTCCTGATGTTGTTTGATTTTGGTCTCAACAAATCTAGCAATCCCGCTTCCATTGCGCCCCCTTGCTTACTTGCTGGGCAGGGGGGTGATGAAATCCCCTCCACCACAAGCCAGTGGCTCCCTCCCCCTCACTTGCTTGCTGGGCGGGGGGGGGGGGGGGTGAGATGAAATCCCCCCCACCACAAGCCAGGGCCTCTCAGTGGGGCGGGGGGGTGATGAAATCCTCCCCATTGCAACATGATTTCCAATCTTATTTCTTGGTCCATCATTAAAAGATTCACCTGGAATTGCCTTGGCATGTCCGCTGGTTGCCAAAAGGAGGCATTTGGGCCGCTTCCAGTGGTTTCACTGGAAACAACAAGAAGTCAAGTAAGCCCAACTTACCGGTGTCAATGCTGACACACAAGGAGGGCTGACCATCACTTACCACTCTGACTAGATTGAGTGAGCAGCAGCCAAAGGCTCAACTTATGGCCATGGTGCCTGACCAACCGCTGCCCAACAATAATACCAGGGCATGAAGTTGGTGGGCGCACACAACAGCTGGCCAACCCTGACAATAAGTGGTGAGTTGGCCAGTATTCCAATCTATAGCATAGCTTTAACCAGTGGACAACAACTGCATTGCTGCACATGTACCAACTGTTGGCAACCAAAGGAGTCCTCCTTTGTCTTACCTGCGCCTTACAGGTTACAGAGGATATATATAAGTGGGGGACATGGTTGAGTGTGGTCAAAGGGTTCTTTTTTATTGGATTTTAATTATTTGTCCAATTTTTTTCCCATTGAAGCATTGTTACTTTTTGGAAACTTACCTTTGTCATCTCTGGGTGTTCTAAACAATACAACATCATTCTTTTGCCTGGGCAAACGCCCAAGAGCTCACTAGTGCACAATATTATTTCATTCATTCTTTGAACTACTCAAGACAAAGGCCAGGTTCTTTCACATCAGTAACTCACCTTGTCACCCATTTGCTGCAAGATGGATGTAAAATACATAGATATTTGTTTTGGAAATCCGTCATGAAATTTGAACTTTGTTGAGTTCCCAGAACTATGCTGCGCCTGTTTACCAGCAAGACTGTGCAACCTGTGGGATTTTTGAGAAAACTTAACTCTGTTCAAACTGCAAGGTTGATTGCTGAAAATTCAACCACTGTCAAACTAACTCATAACTTTGTGTTCCAAGGGTCACATGGGTGATTACTCACTTCAAACTTAACCACCCAGCCTAAAATTTGTTGGATACATAGCAGTAAGGCTGGTTCCAGGAGTAGCGGATATTGGGAATATCCTTGCATGACCCATTGGATGCCTCTTTTTTTGTTTCACTCATACTTTAATTGAATTTTGAAATGTTAAAAATTAGGCCAAATCAGAGTTGGTAACTACCATTTTCCAATATTGAGTTTCAGCCAAATATGCATCCAAAAAACCCACTCATTTCAAAAGAAGGATGTCAGAGTTACCCACAAATGAGTTTTTTAACATGTAGTGTATAAATAAACTCATCTTCAGCCACACCTCAGACCTTATTCAATAACTACTTTCTCCTGCCGTGCTTCAAACCCTATATTGATTGTTATGGATTTACTTTAAAAATTCACCCTCATATCCTCAGGTTCCCCTTTTGAGGTTGAAAGCATGACTGCAACCCAACAATTACACCCTATGGTAGATCAATTGGTCTTAGTATTAGTCTCACAACAATATAAGAAAAGAGATTTGTGGCTTATTTTTCAGATAGAGTTGCTACTATAGTAGTCTCTATCAGACCTAGGATCAAATTTGTCAAGCATCAGACCTAGGATCATGATAAGGACAAAATGGTGGAATGGACAGTGACTTTGGCTATAGAAGCTGAGTAAGGGAAGAATCTTTTATCTTGTTGTATCCTTTATATATTCTTGTTCTTATTTAATATTGAATGCTGATGAATACTCCTTTGATGTTACAGGTGATGATTGATAAAGCTGAAATGGTTGAGCCTATAGTTGGTAACTGATGATGATGGATGATGATGATGATGGATGGTGATGATGGATGATCATGATGATGATGGGCATTTGTAACATTTCTTAAAATTGTTATTTGCATGATAATTCATGATCAAATATTTCAAAAGCATGATTGTCAATAGCTTCCAATACTGGAAGCCCCAGTTACAATAATTTTCCTCTGAGCAATGAGATTGGATTCCTCAAGGTTCTCCCCTCAAGCCATTTCCCCCCACCCCATGCCACCCTTTTCAGCAATATGGCACATGTTCCATTTGAGAAAACCAAAAACTCATGCAAAAGGATCCCATCTCATCTTTCCCCAACTTATCATTTGATGATCCTCTTGGAAACAGCCCTGCTCTCATAACATACAAGCAAACTGCATCCAAAAAAGGCTTGGCTGCAAAGCAACAGTACCTGGCCAGAATGCACTGAAGTGGATTGTCTTTGCAGCTGTCAGGGCACCTAAGCAGTCACCCATCAAGTCTTTGACAGATCATTTGTGTCATTTCATCATCATGTACCTCACAAGCTTCCAAATCCATCTGCTTTTCTTGTAGCCCAATGTATTGGGCTGCATCAATACATTGGGCTACAAGAAAAGCAGATAGTTTTGGAAGCTTGTGAGATCCATGATGATGAAATGATGGATTTCTATTCATACAATAATTACACATTATTTGTACATTATTCCCAAGACCAACAAGATTTAATATCAAATAGTAAAAAGAAACAGTTTAATTCCTATGTAAATAATAATTATGATTAGCAATTTGGAGGACTTCATTTCTGTTAGCCTTGGTATAATGTACAATACCATCCTGAATGCTTTTACAAGTGTTTATGGTTCTAACATTGATTTGTAAAGACATGGGAAGATGGGTATACAAACAATTTTCTGCAGGAGGGAGTGTACAGTGCCAATACTTTTTTGATTGCCAAAATAACTTAACATTTCTTTTTTGAGTAGAGAAATTGATACCAAACCCATAGTCAGGTATGACAAAATGCCCATCTTGAACATTGTAGCCCTTGGAGGGAGTAGCAAGTGAGCCACATGCTTTCTTCTGTTGTATGAATAAAGCAAAGGCAAAGGTGTTGTCAATTGGATGTGGACGCTTAGGCCGGTCTCTCAGTCAACGTGCAACAATACTCTGGGTGCCTTGGTGTCTCCTCCATGTGCAATGTCACTGTTGACAGATGTGTCCAAATCTCTTGAATGGCATTGTAGGCTGGGCCATCTGTCTGACAAGGTAGTTTGTCAGTTTCTAAAACAATTTGTCCCTGGATTTGACCAGAAAAGTTGGTCCCATTCTTTTGTGAGACCTGTGCAATCACCAAGAGTGAACGGCGGTGTGCAAACTTGGGAAGTGAGGTGAAAACCAATGATTGGCTGGACCTGATGTGTACTGATGTGTTGGGGCCGGTTGATCTGCCTGATATCCTGGGCAACAAGTACATTCTGACATTACGTGATCATGCAACAACATTTTCTTACTGCTTTCCAGTAAAGGCAAGATTGGATGTTGAAACAAAACTCACCCATGCTCTGACAATTATCAAGAATCAGCTAAAGGCTCCAAACTATCTCCGGTGTGACAATGCCAAAGAATACACAAAGCATTCATTCCAGTCTTTTCTCTCCTCTATTGGAACAACAATGGCCCTGACCCCCGCCAACACCCCTGAGCAGAATGGTGAGGCAGAACGTCTTAACCAAACGCTGGGTGATATATGGCAAGGGCAATGCTCAAACAGTTGGGTCTACCCCAGTCTTTCTGGACATTTGCTTACAAATTGGCAACATTCCTACACAACCAACTCCCAAACAAGCGCACAGATGGAAAGACACCCCTGGAACTCTGGACAGGAATTGAGCCGCAGGCACAGAACATCTATCCCTTTGGTGCAAAAGCTTATGTTCACATACCAAAGGAGAAAAGAAAAAAACTTGATGATTGGTCAAAACTGTGCTTCTTGGTTGGCTATCTGGAGGATGATCATGGATGGTACTTTTGGGGTGGCCAGAGTAATGAGTTAATCTTGTCTGATTTGGTGGAGTTTGTAGATTTCAATGCAAAGTCCTCAATTCCAAAATCTGAAAACAAAGGAGGTCTGGACCATATTCTGAATGTGGTACAACTTAAGCTAGGGGAGACGCCAACTGATGAAATCTGTGATTCACAGGACAAGATGATTGATCACATTTCTCAAATTTCAGACATGGAGGTGCCTTGGTTGCTTGTTAAGGCAAAGAAATCAGCGCTCTGGCCAAGATGGGAGAAGGCGTGCAATAAGGAGATCAAGTCATGTGAGGAGTTTGGGGTGTGGGATGTTGTGGATGAGGTTTGGGGAATGCATGTCCTGGACACAAGATTTGTGTTTGCCTTGAAGCGTGATGATTGGAATCTGGTGACTGATTTCAAGGCTTGACTAGTTGTGAAAGGAGACACTCAACAGTTGGGGATTGATTGCTTTGAAACATTTGCGCCAACAGCATCTCTGTCGTCCCTGCGTCTCCTGTTGGCCATTGCCATAAAGAACAAATGGATCATCAACTCGTTTGGTGTTTCAAGTGCTTACCTACACAGTAAAATTGATCAACTAATTTATACAAGGCCCCCAGTTGGTGTGCGTCCTGAGCTAAGAGGAAAGGTTCTGCGCTTGAATAAAGCCCTATACGGCACTAAACAAGCACCCCGGTGCTGGTGGAAGCATTTTAGAGGGATAGTGTTGGAAATTGGCTTTGAGTTTGAAGAGGTGGAACTTTCTCTATATTGTTGTTGGAAGGGGGATAATGTTGTGCTGGCCTGGATGCATGTGGACAATGGAGTGATCATCTCCAGCAACACATTGTTGCGGGACCAAATTTGGAGGGGCCTGGTAAATACTTTGAAGATAAAATGGCAGGAGAAGCTGTTGCAAATTGTGGGAATCACAGTTGGTCATGAGGATGGAATTACCCTATCTCACACTGCATGCAAACTGCAGATGTTTTGGGGGAAACGTCACCCAGACGATTCCCCCGCGCGCCTGTGAACAGCTGTATGACACATGAGTGACAGCTGCATGCCGCGCGGGTGGGGGAGAACGTCAGTCACCAGTCACTAGCTGCTGCCCACTAGACGCTCCCCCAACTCTTGTGACGACCTTCCTCACTCTGCTGCCCGATAAAGAGAGCCCTCACAATTTTCCCCGTCCTCACCTCTCCTTTGTCTCTTTGCCTGCCAAGTCACTATCCTAGCCCTAACCAAACAGCCAGAAGAGGTCGGATTCCACTGCCCCATCCCAATCAACTATTGACCTCACCAAAATCCGAGGATTGATTACTGGCCTTTTTGCCCAGCAATCCGCTGAAGTTTCCAGCGCCTTGAATAATTTTGATTGCAAAATTGACAGTGTTGACCGCAAGATCTCTGAACTTGAAGCCAAAAGTGGCGCACCCCCATCGGAAGAAAGATTGAAGCACCCTTGTCACTCTGGATCATCCTCCCTCCCTAAGAGTAATTCAAACTCCAAATCAACAGGCCGTCCCAAGGCCACTCAAGTAGCCAACTCTTTCAAAACACCAACTTAGACCAACCTGCCAGCAAAACCCTCCCTTTCCAGTCAACAAGCCAGCATTGTGGCCACCAGTACTCAGCGTGAAGGGTTTTGACAAGCCCAATCAGAACCAGCTCCTGGTATGACATCCAAGAAGGGTAGTGGACCACCTACACCTGCTTCAAAACAGAAGAAACAAAAACCTAACCAAATGATCACCGACAACTTTCCTCCAGATTTCAAAGACACCAAGGTTGGTTTTTCTCAACACAATCAACAATATGATAATCAGTACTAATTCATTTTTACTCATTCAGCAATTGCTATATGTTCACATTAGGTTGCTTTGGGGTCTACTTAAAACGGATTTGGTCCCGCCACCTGTTAATCCAGACTTGGTCACTCAGTTTTGTACCCGGTTTAATTCAGTGGAAGATATCAAGAAGGTGGCCGAGGATGCCAGTGCAGCCCAATTGATTGCAGTTGCAGATGTGATGACATTAAGTAACTCCCGAGCAGGAAAAATCAAGATTGGACGTAGCTTTGCTCATATTGAGGAAAGCTACATAAGGTATATCCATGGCTACCTTGCTAAACTTGGTATCTGCTGCTGGGGACCCAACCTTGAAGAAGGAAGGAGCTGAGAGTATCTGGAATTTGGCTTTGAATATTTTTTGCCAAATTTCTGCGTTGGGGGCCTACAACTTCTTGAATTTCAACCCAAAGTTCCAAGATGACATGCTCATCCTGATTTGGGCCTACAACCATTTTGTACATCATCACTTAGCTAATAGATTCCAGGCTGAAGCAAAAGAGCAAGGCAAGTTTGTAGCTAGTGTAAAGGATAAGAACACCCATACCAATTGTTGCCGAGTGAGTTCAAAGGCATTTTTAGCCGTTTTTTGATGATTTTTAACTCATTGGCTCTGCCAAAACGTTTTCAGTTGGCAAAATTACGATATGAATTTGCTGTTGCAAACAAGTTTCCTGCACGGTATCAGAAGGTTCTTCAAGAGACAGCTTCTCATAGCAATGATGAGCTGGAACCAAATGGGAAGTTTTTTATAATCAAAACAATGCCCTATTGATCCAACTCAGCAAATAAGTTTTTTCGGCGCTTGGACATGGTAATGAAGGAGGTTCACTCAAGCCAAGGTAAAGCTTCACGTGCTAGGATTCAAAGATTGCCAAAGGAACCACTCCCATCAAGACAATTAAAGGCTCCTTCAAAGATGCCTCTGGATTTCTATTGGAGGACATGGCTGCACAAATTACCAACTGCCCAACAACGTATGATTCCCGACTTGAATCAAGTCTGCTTCCTCCCAGATGCGTCAAAGTCCCTCCTACCAGCAAACCACCCGGCTTTTGACTCGGACAAGAAGTTGACCAATTGTAAATTCAACAAAAAGTTCCTTGATTGTATTCTTAAGGACTACCTTTTGGACAAGATTGTGCCAGAAAGTGAATCGGAAGCTGATGAGGATGGAGAGGATATAGAGGGGGGGTGATTGATCTTGAGGGGACTAGTCCTGACCAATCCAAAGATGATGCTTACTTGTCTGATGGAGATTGGGGCAATCTCTATGAAAAAAGCAGTTCTGAAGACAGCAAAGACAATGATGGGGACTACAACAATGAATACAACAGCAATGATGGTATAAGTGAACACTCTAGTGATGGGGAGTTGGCTGAAAACAGTTATATGGAAGAGTGAGAAGGGGTTAGTTGGCAGTGATTAATCAATGCCCATCGGGGTTGTTTTCTTTTTTTTCTCTCTTTTTTCTGCCACGCTTTTTGTCTTGTGCAACCCATTGGGGTCAAATTTAGGAGATATGCACATGTACTAGATTGGTTCAGGTGTGGCAACCTTGCGCTGTATGCAACGTGGATCATTGACTCTGGGGAGATTCAAGCTTGTGTTTTTGTTTGCTTTCATTGCTTTGTCCTTGTCATATATACAAGTAGGATTGAAAAGAAATGAATATATATATATGGTCATAGGACATTATGTCCTCAATCCTCATTAATAGTTAGGGAGGGGAGGCAATCAACAGGGGTGAGGGCAATCCCATCATGCGGGATGCCAAAAACATTGGGGCTAAGGAGTTGTTAGGCTGCAAGGCAGGAAATCGAGCAAGGGGGGATGAAGATGGTGTGGCCCTTATCAACTTGGCCCACCAACCCTCCTTAATGACAACACAGTTGTTTGGTGCTAACACCAAAACTCTTAACCACTTGTTACAGTCCCATGTTGCTTTGCTTTCCACATTTGGAAGCAAGATTAGCTCCCCCCTTGGGTGGGGTAACTCCTGGTAATGTCAAACCTGTTCTCAAAACTTTTTCACGTGTTTTAAAAACCCCTTGTACATCTCATCAGACAAAATCACCATCCTACTTTGATTCTTCTTGCCCCATGCCTCTCCAACAAGCTCTGATAGATTTAGAAAACCAGTGTCTGCTTCTAATCGCTGTTTCTGTACAAATAGCTTCAACATTGTTTTTTCAAGATTGCCTAGCAATCACACAAAACATACTCAGTATTAATTATACCAGGCAAAACATTAGGATCACCTTACCCAGGCGCAAATTGGTTTGCAGAGTGCGGAGTTTTCCAATGCAACGCTCCCCAGCAAATTCAGCCACCCCAGGCAAAGGCCCCCAAAGTCCCATTTGTTCCGGGATATGTAGTGCATAGTGGTGGTTGGGCAGAATTTTCAAGTTGTCAAAGAGTTTTGCGGATGTGATGTTGTATAGATTGTAGGCGTCTTTAAATCGCTCAGCAGACCAGTGGCGTACCTCTTCTGCACATACAATGTGCGTACATTGAACTAGCCTTGATATATTATCCATAATAAGGACCCTCCTAGAAGTCTCAACCACGACTTCAACATTTGGAACCATCATTTCACATATGATTGAGGGTATGCAATAACAAAACAATACCCGCCATTGCAATGCCTTGAGTTTACCACACTTTGCTTTACCTAGCTCGCTTGGGATACAGCCCACTGAACTTGGAAGGACCATTGTAACTAGCATCTTGCAGAAGGTGTTCATATTGTTCTCCAAGAAGATCCCATACTTATCTTCCCCGTCAATCTCAAAATTGCTTTGGTCACTCAGGCTTTTGTCATTGGAGAGATCAGATTCCTCAGGATTGAGTCGCAAACGTTTTGAAGCTTGAGGAGGCATCTTTCCACGTTGTTTGTTCTCTTTAAAAGACAGTGTCTGGAATCCCCATTGTTCTTAAAAGTGTGTCATCAGAATACCTTCCATCCAGTTGTACATAATACCGAGTGCAACATGAGTCACAGGCGCACAGTATTCCAGCTCATTCAGTACCAAATATTGTTCACCATTCTGTTGTAGAAATTGATCACATTTGTTTATTGTTTTTAACTCTTTCCACACTTTTGAATGCTCCCAAACTTCAGTGTCAAGGCAACGTTCCCCCAACTCAAGATTTTGTTTTTCTTTTTGGCTGACCTTACACCAGGAACAAAAGAGCATTGCTGAGTGTGATGCAAAACCGGCAACCTTATGGGTAGCTCCCAAATCACCAATGAGCGGCAACAATTGAACTTGTATGTTTTGTCCATTAGGGTAGGCAGGCGTGCATATTTTGAATGGCTTTGAAAGCTCCACAAGCTCATTCATCAGAGGATTCAAGAGGTGAGTAATAGTTGACATACTTGGTGCATTCGGTCCAGGTGTGATTCCGGCAATAAATGTATACTTCAGTTTGTTTTGCATGGTTGGGGGCAAGCTGATACAGGTCATCATGATGAGCCCAATTGAAATTTGTTTTCCGGCAAGTTTGTTGCCTCGTGGGTTGAACCAATTGACAAATAGAGAAAATACAAGGCCGAGATTGTTGTTGGTGGGTGAATCATTGTACCACTTCAGTTGTTTCCATGCAGCACCTTGCTGAATATTGGTAACGGGGAACCCAGTTTTTGATTCTTGAGCTATATGCCAATTGGTGATTGCTTCTTTGATGCCGGGTAGGTTCAAGAACCAAGGGAGCCATTCCATAAGCTTTTGAGTGATGAATACAGATGTTGGAGTCTTGATATCAACACACTTCTCTAGAGATTGTCAAGGAATTGACATTTCCCCTTTGTGTGATATATTAGAGAAGGTTGTTTGTTCATGAAAAAGCGCACGGTTGCAGGGTCTTGATTTTGGCGTCTTGCAGTATGTGCAGTTTGATGGGGTGTCAGGACCATTGTAAAGAGAAAAACAGTTGGGGCAGCATTGGATTGGTAGCAACTTGATATTCAGGCCTTTGAGAATAGTACAAGTATCTTTGGGGACCAGGCTGTCAAGGGCTTGACCATTAGACTCTTGAGTGGGAGCCATCATCTGAACAATGAAATTTTGAGCAGTTTGACATTTCTGTAAGCTAACTTTTCCCTCAACATGAAGCCAGGAAATGAATGAACAGATTAAGTCTAACATCAAATAAAACACCAGTCAGTAATACAAAAAGGTTGTGCACTGGTAAAGATCGTGGTATTACCAGCTTTCTGTGGATTTGGTTTGGGGTCTTTGTCTGTGCTGCTGATAGATACTTTGTCTTTGGTGGTGCTTGTTTGTGATGAACAGAGATCACTAGAGTCCAAAAGGGAAATTGATTCTCTTAAGGGTTTGGTCCAGGAGTGGGCTATGTGATCAATGGTGTGCTTCCTTATGTTCCAAGCAGAAATCAGGCGGCCAGTTTGTATATCTCCGTTGGGAAGTCTGGTTGAAATCTGAATACAACTTGGACATTTGCAAAGTGGCATCTTGAGCTGGGTCTTGAGGATTCGTCAGAAGATATTCTTGGGATGGAGGACAAGTGCAGGATCAAGTTTGGTACTTGGAGGAGTTATAGCTGACACCCAGGTGTGAGGTGACTGACGTTCTCCCCCACCCGCACGCATGCAGCTGTCACTCATGTGTCATACAGCTGTTCACAGGCGCACAGGGGAATTGTGTGGGTGACGTTTCCTACTTGGAGGAGTTATAGCTGACACCCAGGTGTGAGGTGACTGACGTTCTCCCCCACCCGCACGCATGCAGCTGTCACTCATGTGTCATACAGCTGTTCACAGGCGCACAGGGGAATTGTGTGGGTGACGTTTCCCCCAAAACGTCTGCAGTTTGCACGCAGTGTCAGGCACACCTAGCAAGTCAGATCATTGATCATGCGGAGCATTACTTTCAACAATTGTTAATGGTGATGTCCTCAACTCATCCAGATCAACCACTGGAGACACAGATGGAGGATGGCACAGATGTCACTGAATTCCAATCATTCATTGGCTCATTAAACTACTTGGCAATTGGACTTGGCTGGACATCTCTTATGCAGTAAACTTTCTTGCGCGGTACTCCTCACACCCTGGTGATGAACATTGGTTGGCTCTGAGACACCTGCTTAGCTATGTGAAGGCAACGGAAGAGCGGGTGTGAAAAATTAATCCAACAAGTGACAACCTAAAACTTTGGGCTGATGCTGGATGGGGGGGAGAGTTTCAGCGGTTGAAAAGTGGTTTTGTGGTTTGTTTTGGGGGAGCAACAGTGGCATGGAGCTCAAGGAGGCAAAAGTTAGTTGCAATGTCAACATGGGCTGCAGAATACGTTTCAATTGGTGCTGGGACCAAATTTCCTTTATTCCTCAACAAGTTAGTGACTCAATGCTACAAAAGAATTCCGGTGACTATTTTTTGCAACAACAAAACAGCCATTCTGGTAATCAAGGACAATACGCTGCAGGGCCGGATCAAACACATTGGAAGGAACTTCTTCTATGTGAATGACACTGTAAGGAGGAATGACTTCAAATTATTGTGGGTAAGCACAACCAAGCAGCTGGCCAATATCATGACAAAGCGGTTACCACCCATCAAACAACATTGGGCAAAAAATCTTCTGAACATGTCATGAGGGGCCTTTATGTCATTTGATTACGTTCTTATTTTACTTTCTTTTTCTGTGTCCTTCCTGTTGTCTCAACCTGTTACTCCCTTCTTTTCTTGCTGTCTCTCTTCTGTTCATCCTTGGGTGTGTTCAATTCTCTACTTTCAAGTCTGAAAGGATGCAAGGTTTGAGAGGGGGTATTGAAATTTTCAAGAAATCTTGATTATGGATTTAAGTAAGACAAACCTTGCATGGGAATATTCTAGATTATCACACAAGAATCATGTAAATACATAACCAACAACATATATATAGGAGTGATACACTATGAAATGAACAGTGAGGGGTTTTTTTGGTTTTTTCCTTCTAACCTGGAGAAAGATGGGATGCAATACTTTTGCATGAGGGTTTGGTTTTTCTTAAATGGAATGTGGGCCATATTGCTTAAGAATTCTTCAAGTATACTGGGAGCCCTTGCAGAGTAAGACATAAGTTTGTCATACTGGCATTTGGCAGTAGCAGTCTTTAAGTCCTTGATGTATTGGCCAATCATTCCAGTTATTACCATGGCCTTTCTCATCCAATTGCCCACATTTTTCCCGCCCATGATCTAGATGGTGAGCCAACTGGGTTTACAAATTTCTTGCGTTGGTGCAGGAACTAAGCAAGAAAGTCAATATCATCATACTACTGAGGTGATAGGTCCTGGATTGGGATAAATTTGATATATGCAATAATATCATTGTTCTCCTTATCCATCAGGAGCACTCAACCATAATCAACCAGTTGAAATTTGGATTTAACAAAGGCATGTGCCTCTTGTAACGCTTCATTTTTTGGCTTTCTGGGATTTTAAGGATCAATCTGGGGATAGAGCTTGCATTTTTTGTAGGACCTGCACCTCCACAGAATTTTGGGTTTCTTTCCCTGGTGCTTTTTACCTGACATTTTTTGGGTAAAGAGAAGAGCCCACTTCAATTTGTACTGAGCTTGTTGTCTTCAAGCAATCTTACAATTACAATATGCTTTTGTTGTGGTGAATCATGAAATTAACAACATTAATATTTGAGTGTTATGCAGTTCATATTCACCAGGGGACACATCCATAGCATTCATAGAATTGCAGAAAGAGAAGTAAAGCAAAAAATTGGGGATGGATAGGGACAATGTCAGCTTAGTGAATCAACATGAATGATAATAACAAGGAAAAAACTATATGCTTCAGTTTTGTTCCTGGCCATAAAAAAAAATTGATTTGGATGGTAGCAATTCACTGGGGTTAGGACTTGGTATGCTTGGGGGAGAAGATGGTGATCATTGCACAGATGGGAAAGAAGTAATTTGTGGATGTCAAGAGTGGAAGTGGAAGTCAAAGTCAAGGGGTGGGAGGGGATGGGGGGAAATGGCTTGAGGGGAGAAAGAGGACCTATTTAAGTGGTTCTTGATGGATGTGTCAGTCAGGTAATTGAGTAGTGGGCCGGGGAAAACAATCTGTGGCATTTTAAACATGCAATTGATCTAAAAGTGCTGAATGGTGGGTTAGGGCTTTAGACAGTCCAAATCCAATTGTTGACCTTGAGGAATCCAATCTTATTGCTCAGGGGAAAATTATTGTTACTGGGGCTTCCAGTATTGAAGACTATTGGAAAATCACTGTTTTTAAAAGGTTGATTATGAATAATCATGCAAATAACAATTTTAAGAAAAATTACAAATGGAAAATACAGCTAAAATTATGAAAAAAGTATTCAAATTACATGGAAGATGACACAGTAAAGCTAAAGCAACTCAGAGAAGAAATGACAACACTCATATTAACCATTTGAGCTTGGAAACTCAGAGATTAAAGTGTGTTCTAGGCTGAAAGGCATGTTGGAACAGGAATTTTTGTTCATGTGGTTCATGTATTCATGAGCAAAAGCCTTAGCTAGATCATGCCATGTGGGTAATTTCAATTTGCCTGTATCTTGAGAGTTCTCAGATATACTGAGCATGATGGATCAAATTTACATTTGAAGTGGAACCCATATGGGTTCCTTGGCTGAAGGTCTCCCATCTGAAACTGACCAAATTTTTTGAATCAAACAGAGGAGTTCATGACAATCACATAAAGAAGCAACTCTTCTGCCTCTTGAGGCAATGAAGATCCTCCAGATGCCTGCAAGCAGGTAGAAGACAAAGAGGAGGAAACTGTGGCGGCTTTCTGTCTGGGTCAATTCAGTGCAACATTGTTCATTTGAAAACTCTGAGACAGTGAGGGAAGAGTTGTCAATAGTGGATGCTGGAGGTTCTTTGTGCTTGGCCTTTTTCTTCTTGCGCCTGGTGGGTTCCTTTGGGTTGTTCTGGGAATGAGCCTGAAGTAAGGTGAAGCTGATCATAATATCAATAATGACGCTGAGTAGCTCATGAAGGCAGTCCCTTGGCTTAACGGGCGTAGCCTCTGACTGATTGGTCTTTGCCACTTTTTCTAGAACCATGTGATGCTCTATTGATTTGGGCTGGAGTGGATTTGGCAACATCTTGGTGCTTTGGAGCAACATGACTACTTTCAGGTTTTCCTTGAGATTTGAGATGGGAGATGTTAGAGGATGGGGAGGCTGTGCACACAGTTCATCAGCAACTGTTTTCACTGAGAAGGCCACTGTCTTGGCCCATTTATTGATGGCTTTTCCAGTGGAATGGTCCAAGGCATGAAGAAAGGGCACCAGATTGGATTCTAGATGAGCTGTTTTCTGATCTAGGGGGGGTGAGCTAGCAGGACAAGTATGGCTGTTCTGCAGGCGGTAGAGAGCATGAATATTGATGATATCTGGTGCCCACCGAGGCATGATGTGCACCCAAGCCTAGAAACTCTGTTGCTGTGAAATGAAACAGTGGTCATTAGCAAAAAGAAATCCCGGGAGTTGATGGGATATTCAAAGAAAACTAACCTTGCTTGCAGATTTCCCAAACCCAGTTTCCATACCCAAAATTGGCTGAATGGGAGATGTACTGCATTTCTGGTGGTTCCATAGCAGTTATGGCCTGGAGACAGAAATCCAAAAAGTGCTTCACCGCATCCTATTCCATTTGGAGTTTCTTTGGAGATTCCTGAACCTTGAAAGATTGAGTGATTGAATGAAGCGCCTTGCGTATTATTTTGTGGCAAATGATGGTAAAATAACCTCTACTTGCTTGATCATCAAAATTATAAGTGGGCTTGTCACCTTTGGGAGCATCTATACCAGAAACAATGGGCTGCACAGAGTTTGCATCTGATTCAATCACTAATGCGTGATTGGATGTCTTTGGTTGATCTGGGGCTGTCTGGGGTTGCTTGGAAGTGACTTGGGGTTTCTTCATGGTTGCAGCGGGTTGGGGTTGGGTGAAGAGGCAAGGTGCAGGAGTTATTTGGGTTTCTGGTTGAGGGGAGGATGCAACTGCTTTGTGATTTAATGCTGTTTCAGGGGAGGAGGAGGCTGGATTAAGATTGCCTGTTATTTGTAGATGTGGGGTCATGTCCACAGGTGGATGAGTCAAGTGTGGATGTTTTCAAGGTGGCTGTGATGGGGGCTGTTGGGACAATAAGGAGCTGGGTGTGATTCTCAGCCATTCTGTGCGAGGGATTCACCTTTTACAATTGTATTCTATGGGAAAACAAACCAATCAGACCTCCAAATCTGCAAATCTGGGGAATGACAGTGGGGCAAAAATCAGCCTTTTGTGATATTGCTCAAGCTAGAATTTAACCTTGTGATGTTATCTTGGATTGACCTGGGGATCCAGAGGCAAGCACAAGTAGTGACCATCTCTTGAACAGTATCTACATTCTGATAGAATTCTTCCTCAGTTACTTCCTGGGCTTCTGATGCGGGGTGGAACTTGTCTGCAGGTGCTGAGAGTTGTTCATCTTCATGAGTTGATGGTGAGGACTGCTGATTATGAAAAGGCATTAGTCAATGAAGGCCAAGGTTGGTGGGTATGACCCATTCAATTTTATGAAATACAAAACAGTCTGTTAACAAAGCTGAAGGTGGGATTGCGTGTGTAGGAGCGGTGGATGCCATTGTGAGGGAAGTAATAAATAAATGGGAAAAAGATGTGAAGCTGGCATAAGGGGTATTGGGGAATTCAGGTAATGGAAAAAACCTGAGAGACGGGAGGGATATTTATAGCCATCAACAAGAAGACTTGTTTCATTTTCCTTGCTGCAACCCACCAAACAAACAAAGCTGCTGACCATGTCTACATGATGCAGCATGCAGATCCATGGTCATTTGTGTGTCATGCTGATACACAATGCATGTGGCTTGCATTATCTGGGGCTATATAGACATGTGCATATTTAAGCCTTGCTGGCTTGCTGTGTTGGCTGACAAATAATCCAGTAGATGGGTGGTGAATCTGTTTGGAGGCATCAGGATGTGGGCAAAAGGAATTCCTAATGGATGGTGACCATGGAAACTCTCTACGGATGGGATTCATTGGAATTCAATGTAAGCAAATTGAGCTGAACAATTTGAAATTCCATCATGGTTGCCAACCATTGCAAATCTTTATGGATGGTGACAATTTCTTCTCCTGATGGACTGCCACCATTATAATGCCTCATAAACAGTGACTAATGTTCTTCTTAATGGTTGCCAAGCATTGCAGTTCTTTATCAATGGTGACAATTGATTCTCATGACCAACTGTGACCATTAGAATGACTCATAAATGGCAAGCAATGTTCTTCTTAATGGTTGCCAACCATTGCAGTTCTTCATGGATGGTGACAATTGATTTTCATGAATGACTCTGACCATTAGAATGGCTCATAAAAAGCCACAAATGCTCTTCTTGATGGTTGCCAACCATTGATTCTCCTGCCAGAATGCAGCCATGAGATGGCCTCATGGACAGCAACCAATGTTCTTCTTAATGGTTGCAGACCATTGCAATTCTTTATGGAGGGCAACCATTGGATTGCCCCAGGGACAGGGACCATTGTGCTTTAAAGTAGGCAGTCACAATTGCCATTCTAGATGAACAGCAACCATTGACCCTCCTCTGGGGGGCATCCATTTTAATGCCTCTTGGGAGAAATTACAATAGTTTTTTATGCTCAGCAACAATTGAAATGCTTTGATCATTCACATTAACCATGAACACCAGCCTTCAAAAAAAGCTAATGTATGGCAACCATGAATATCTATGATAGATGAAGGAGGTTAAAGAAATTGGAGCATGTCTTCCATTGATGTGGTTCAATATCATTCACATTTCACATCCGGCATAAGAGTGGCACACACAATGTCATGCAGTGTACCATCTTATCTACACATATGGGAATATTGGTGAAAGGTGGTGGAAAGACAGGCATGATGTGAATTGTGAGTAAAAATTACTCATGGCATAGTGGAAAAATGTACTTGTCAAGAAATGTGATGCAACAGTAATGTACATGCTAGTGAGGAAAGAAGACAACAAACAAATGATGAGATTGGGAAGAAGGAGATGAGAAGTTGAGGTAGAGGGCATTTAGGTGTCATCCTGCAGGGATTGAAACACTTCCCTCCAATCCCTTGTGGTAATAATAATTGACCTGAATATAATATGAGCACCATTTCCTGAATCAGTGGACTGTAAGGTTGGTGGGTATGTCTTCAGGAAAAAAAACACGTACTGTGCAAGTTGCTCCTTGCATTTCTGCATCTGAAGGAGAGAGGGAAGATTCAGTGAAGTGCGTAGGATGAGTGGAGTTCAAGGACATTACACTGGAAGAGGTTTCAGGTTGCTTCCTAGCAAGTATCATCAAGGAGGAGCTAGTCAAAGCTTTTTCTATTCTCTAGTTGAATCTATCTCCATTCTTGAATCAAAGAGTTGGTGCACAGTCACTATACATGCAGTGAAGCTTGGTCAAGGCTTGACCTTAGCTTGCTGAAAGCTTGACCTGAGCTTGGTCATTGGTTGGGCCTGGGCTCCTTGATGACACTTGCTAGCAAGTGTTGCCAAATTTTTTGTGGTGTTACCTTTTGAGCATTCTCCTTGATGGTACCAGCTGCAATGAGGTAATAAACCTGCACTGGCCTTGTTTGACCCATTTGATGCAGCCAATCATCTGCCTGTGCCTGGGTTGGGGATTCCAGCGGGGTTTGAGCAGGGCTCTTATGTAGACCAAATTAATGTAGACTAAGTAAATGGCAAAATTCTATAAAGTTTTGGGTGCTTACCATGATGAATACAAAATTGGCTGATTTGATGTTGATTTCAACACCAGCCGCCTGAATGGAGGCAAGTAGCAGAAAAGTTGTGGTAACTGTCAAAAACTGCTCCAGAGTTGATTCTTGCTGTTTTGCCATCAGCCCTCCATCCGGGCAAAAGGAGGAGATTCTATATTCATCTAGTGTCATTCCAACCCTGCGCATGGTGGGTGAAAATGAGCTGTTAAGTGGGATCTGATAGGAAACTGGAGAAAAAGATGGCAGGCTCACAAATCAAGGTAGCGCATCCTACACAAGAAGACCACAAATTTGCTTTCTCCGGCCACCACTGCCAATCCTGGCTAAATCATCCCTAAAAGCTGTTTGATTTTGGAGCTCTCAAGGCAGGAGTCAATATAAATGTGGTGGATGATTGTTTTAACTCCCATGCTGTGATCCTTGGGACCCAACTCTTCTGTGAGGATGAATCTTCCATTTTGGTCCATGATGATGTTGGGGTCTGCCAAAACTGGATGATTGCATGCTCCAATGAGCTGGCCAAGATCCTTGAGGAGTGACACCTTCATTGGCTTGGATCCATCAGCAGGTGGCTCATGTTTGATGTTGGAAATGAATCAGTCCTGGAGTCAACAGTAGAAGTCTTTGGCTGCAGGTGAGAGCGGTGTCTTGATGTAGTTGTGAGTTATCCTGGGGAGATTTGAAAGCTCACCAACCTTGGTCCTTTGAAGAGTGGTGTGCTGGAGGACCATTTTTATGAGGGAAAAGTCCCCCGCTTTTAGATGGGGCAAAAGGGTAGTTGCCCAGTTGCTGCACTTGTCTTCTAGACTGATACCCAGGAAGCTAAGGAGAGAGAGGAGATCTTGAAGGCAGTTTTGAACTGGTGTTCCTGTGAGACAAACTCTACAATTGGTGGCAACCTGGTTGACCGCTTGGGACAGTTTTTCCTTGGTATTTTTGATAGTGCTGTGATGCAAGTAAATTGCAGTCATTTTGGTCCAAAAAAAATATACTCAGGTTGGAAAGATGGCAAGATGAAGGTTGGACTTACTGTGCCTCATCCAAAGTAGTCTGAAACAATTTCTAGAGAAGATGATGGAGTGTGGGGTGTTGGGGTTGGCTTGCATTTTATTGTATCCCAATGACACCATGTAATATGATGTCAGAATTACATCTGCATGTTTCAGTACACAAGCCATGGTCTGATGCCGCCATTTTTGATTGTAGGTGAGAAAATTGATGGCCTTTGAATGGGTATGCTTCATAATCTCTCTTTTCCAATTTTTCAGGAGGCATGGGGGGGTCATCACAAGTGTGGCTTGATGTGGAGGTTTTTCAGGGGGGAGATCCAGAGGGAGGCCATAGGTCCAGGCTTGCAGAATAGGGGTTGCAATGAGTGAAATTGATTTTGTTGTTTTACCAAGACCCATGTTGTTGGCCAGGATAGATCCAAGGGGCCATTCTCTGTCACCACTGATCTTGTTCTCCCACAGTGAACCACTATCAATTGAGGTCCTCTTCCACAGAGCCAAGGCAGATGCAGGGCATGGTGATTCATTATCAAGGAGGAAAGCAATTCCTTGAGACTGATGTTGTAGCAATGGGGCTTTGATTACATTGGCAGGAGGAGAAATGGGGTTCAGATCACACCCACTGAGCACCTTGAGTAGAGCGGGTTTGTAATTTAGCTCTTTGATAGGGGAGAGGAGGTCTACAATTCCTGTGGCAAGGTTTGAAAGGGACATGCAGTTGTGTTTTGTGGGATCATATTGTGGAGGGCACTCAAGGGTAATGAATGAGGAAAAAATGGAGGTGGTGATGGCAGTGAGATCATGTTTGCTGCAAAATATCAATAATGCCAAATTGAATGTGACAGCAGGCTGGGGGGAGACATTCAGAACTGCCTCAGCAAAGATCTGTGAAGATGTCTGGTTGGAAAATTTCAAAGGGCATTTGCCAGCAGGAACAAATGCCGTTTGATCAGGGATATAAGGGAGAAGAAGATGTGACAGGGGAAGTGGTAAGGAGCTAACAGGTTGATCTAGCATTGGGATTTTGACAACAAGTTTGCCATCTTGGTGGAGAAGGGAGACCCAATGAGTTGATGGGTTGGAAATGAGATAGGGAAGAACAAATTCAGGAATTGAGCTGAGGGTGGTTTTGAGGAGGCCAAGACATTTAGCCAGGAAGGAAGCCATGGCTAAGCTTTAATGAAGTAATGTGAATGTGATGTGTAAGGGATTTGATAAACAGACTGATGGATGAGATATGTGGGAGATTGTGGGAAGATCTATGATTGCAAGGGGGAGGAATGGTGTTTGAAGGTGGGTATTAAAATCTTTGAGCTGACCAGGAGTGGTAGGAATTCATGTCAACAGATTGTTTGTTTGGTGGGGGAAGCTCTGTGGCTGTATTTGCAGGTTAGTGGAGTAGCAGTATGCAATTCTGATATCTCTGAGCTCTGCATCATGGAGGGAGCTTTGCCTCAGCCTGCCTGGGCCATTCAAAATAGGGTATGCTTTTGTTAGATTCCATGGGGCATAGTCTCATACGGATGATGTACACCATTGTTGATCAAACTATATACAGCTCTGGAAATGGTGGGCACATGAAGTCATCACATTCAGGGTTATGCAAATTCTGAATGTGGAAGTATCCATAATGATGGGAGGGTTGACATCTCACTTGTGTCAATTGTAGTAAATGGTCTGTGCCAAATCAATTTGAGAGGGTCTAAAATAGACTTGTACGCTGGGTGGCAAGCGTACAGCTGCATTTTTGACTGATCTACATGGGGTTAATGACAAGGATGCTTGTGAAAGAACACAAAATGGAATTGTACGCTGGGCAGCCAGCATACAACTGCTGAAAGATAATGAGGTTGTGCATTGGGTGGCCAAAGTCCAGCTCTGCTTGCAGGTGCTCAACAAGGGTGTGGGAATAAAATAAGCCATGTATCAAACCCAGCTTGATATTCCCACACCCTTGTGAAGTAACACAAAATGGAGTTGTATGCTGGCTGGCCAAGGTACAACTCCTAAAAGGAGTGCATAGGACATGAAAGCTTATTAATACACAACCTTGTGTATTGTATTTTGTATTGCTGCACATAAGGTGATGTACATGCTCATCCCTTTGCTCAGCAATTCAATGTTTGTGCATAGCATATGGGCCAAATTAGCCTGGGTGTATATTCAAATATGGCAAAGATGACATCAAAATTCCCTGTTCATTTGGTGTTTGAAATCTTGAAAAGCATCAACTGAGTCACTGAAAAATTCCTGCAATCCAAATATGTATAAGAGCAGCCTTTCCCTCCCATGATCTGTATGCTTCCACCACCATCCCAAACACACATTTCCATTCTTTCTGCATCAATCAATCAATCCATCCATCCGTCCATCCATCCATACCATCACCACAAGACTTCTCCACTATGTCTACATCACCTGTGCATGGAAAACCCCCACCCTCAATTCCATCTGCCAAGCCCACTGAGCCCACTGGAGATCAACCACCTGCTGATCCAGTGCAGACCTAACCCCCACCCTCAATTCCATCTACTTGGCTTGCTGAGCCCACTGGAGATCACCCAACAGCTGATTGCCCAGCAATCATCAGCCCAGACCCTGAGTCCTCTTTTCACTTTGTCATGTTTGCCTCACTTACTGACCAGACCTCCCTGGGCCTTGCTTCGACCACCCCCACCATGGGTTGAAGTTGTAGGCATGGAATCATCATCAAGCTGCTATGCTGCACCCCTAGCCCCAGCTCCAGCTCAGACCAATGGCTTGATGAGCACACAGGAAGCCTTGGTTGTCTCAAAGTCTAACTTCCTTGCCAATGGCAAGCGGAAAATGGGAAAGCTCCTTCAAATGGCCAACAACAAATCACTTCCACAATCTGTTCAAAACATGGCAGTCAAGGCCTGTGAGGGTCTTCAAGATGCAATGGCCTGTGAGTTAAAATGCTTGAATGCTAGTCTAAACCCTGTCTGTTCCTGATCATTGTGTTCTTCACCAGTGGTTGAAAACATTGATGACCTTCCTCCCAAGGAGGAGGTTCAGATTGGGTCTGGGAAACTTCTCACCAAAAGACGGGCTGCAACTGCCACTGCCAATCCCAACAAGAAGAGGCATTAATTTGCACCCTTGAAGGAAATTGAAGAATAGGAAAGTACCTGAGGCCCCACTACTCCCCCCATGCAAGTTTGTCCAAAAGAAGTGCCCTCCAAAGAATCCCAATCTCCACTTTTTACCCCTGAAGTCCCAGCAGAGTAGGCCTCCATCACAACTATCCTTGAACCCAATGTTACACCAGTGGTACCAGACTCCCAATGCACCAAGGGAGCTACTCCTGCCGCTGCCACTGATCCTGCAAATGACCCTGGTAAGTACTTCCATTACATCCATTCACATTCCTTCCCTGATTGCCAATCACTGTAGCTCCCTCCATAGATTTTCCCACACTGTTCAACAAAAAACCTTGCTGAACTCCAGGAAGCCATTCAACCCTTTGCAAATGGCATCCTTGACTCAAAGTGCTACAAGAGCACTGTTGAGGCAGCGGTTCACCTTTTTGAATGATGTGCAAAAGACCACCAAGAATGGGGATCTTACCATTGATTGCTATCTCACACAATCTGTTTTAACACAATCAGTGCCAGTATTAAGGAATGGATCAGTCAATTGGCTACAAGTGGTAAGCTTGATTCCACTGGGATCTTTTGCCCTCACAGTAGCCAACCGCTCCTCATTCCTACAGATGCAAATCCATTCCTACATTGCATATCTGAGCCATATTACATGCCAGGTGTATTTGCTCTGCTTCTTCTACCCAGTTCACCATCCCCACCAGCCACAACCATAGGAGCTAAGCTGCACAATCCCTGGATCCACCTCACTCACCCTCTAGAGTTTTCTCCGGTTAGATGGGCACAAGTATGGTTTCAATCCATTCTTCTGGTCTCAAGACAACTCACCCAGCCACCACCATTATTCAACTGCCAGATGCGGAAGATGAGGCAAGCCGTGATATCACAATCATCAGGTTTTTGCCGCTTGTCTTGGCTCACATGAAGATGTGGCTCAGATTGAAGGACAGCTGGTTGACAGCCCTAGTCTTGAATCTGGCTCCAACTCCCTGGAAAAATTGGTTGACAACATCTACCACCACCTGCTCATTGCATTTGCTCTCCTACGGACAAAACTTTGATTGTAGGGGCCCTCCACAACAGTGGCACCACAGCAGGCCAAGTTCAGCACCATCATGGTCATTATCACATCCCAACCATACTGTCACATTCCTTTGGCCTACCTTGTTGCTGGAGTACATGGGCTCTTGCTGATACCATCAGACATTAGGAAATTTCCCCTGGTTCAATCCCTCCAGCTCCTGAGCCTTGTCTCCAAAGCCAACTAGCTAGAGCCAAAGGACATCAAGGAACAAGTTTGCAAGCAGACAAATGCTTACATAGTGCAGCTTATCCAAGACTGCTTTTTCAGCCCTGAATTTTGGCCAGGAACACAGGTATCTTGTGTGAACCCGTCAAGATGGCTTGTCTTTGATTTCAGCAATCATTGGCTTTTCCAAAACCCTTCAACCAATAATCCTGTATTCAGTTTACCTTTCAAATCCAATGTTTCTATTCCAGCTATCCCAAATTTATCATAGTGTCTGAGTGTACTAGCTTTTCTTTCTCTGTTGCTTTTGATCATCATGCTTATAAACTAATTCATGTATGCCTTATTCAAATTAATTCTTGATGAATGGGCTTATAATGTGACATTGCAGCAAGCTGAGTCCCATGAGCATCTGTTAAAGTGAGAGACTCAAAGTCCATGCACACTGTTTGTTCATATTTCTGAACCATTGGCCAGATGCATTGTGATAGCTCTATGGACGGCAACCATTGTTTGAGTTCACTGTAAGAATTTGGTAATGTGAGAGACTCAAAGTTCATTCATGCTGTTCATTCACTTGAACCCTTTTAAGCATTTTTGCTGCGCAGGCTTCAGCTTCTTGTCAATTTTGGGCTGTTGGGGAGTGTCAGCCATGGTGGCCAATTCAGAAAAGGAACTTATATGGATCAGGGGTGCTTAATTCCACAATTGAAGTTAAATGGGCCAGGGTGCAATCTGTTGGGATGAACTAATGATGATTTTGCTCATTATTAACAGGGAAAGACATACACCTTTTGTATCATCCCAGACAGCCCAACAGATTCATCAACATTGGTGCATCATTTGGTACTTGATTGCAAGGAAATACTTGTTTCATCCAGGGTTGCATTATCCCTGCATTCACAAGATTGACTGGCATGTGCATGTGCTGTGTGCCAACCAAGCACTTCCTGCAATGCAAGGTCACCTGATCATTGAAACTCTGATTGACCTGAATTTCATTTCCACTCTATTCCAACAATGTATTCAACATCAAGCTCAATATAAAGTCCTCAGTTTCTTGGGTGTGTTTGATACATGTTGAACCTGTTGAACACTTAAACCCATGCATCACTTACAGAGACATAAAACACTGAAACTTGTATCAACTTTTATTGCATTAACAACATGAAGAATAGAAAAGCTCTCAAGATACAGGAAGAAAAAAAAGACCACCCAAGTTTCAACTATTGTTGGCACAATCCACTTGCCTCAGGGTGTGAGATGGAACTATGCCAATTGTGGTCTCATGCTTCTTCTTGATTTTTTCTGATAATAAGGTGATTTCTGCAACCATTTTATGAGTTTTCACAAGGAGCCACAAGTTTGAGGCCAATTCCCAAAAGGGCTTGCAGCGCTGCAGGGTCATAAGTATCAATCAGAAGTTTTTTTAAGCATTTGAGGAGGGTGAATTCCTTTGGTTTCAACTTGCCTGACACACAACCAAGTAGTGATTGCAACTGCTTAATTTCTTGTTGCTTCATAGCAACTTGTAATGTTATTCCATCTAGGAGCCAAGTTGGATGAGTTAATTCCCAACTTCTCCAGGGGGGTTCAATGGTTGTGCAAGTGCCATCTTTATCCTTCACCCAATCAGAAACAACATTCACACAGTCAAATATTGCAATGATTTCTGCTGCTTCTTTGGGAGGGTATTTGCGGGCTGTGTGAAAATGTTTTTCACATATCTGGCATGCAAATTTACACACACCATGATCAGTGTCAATCATTTGAATAAAAACCCCCAGGACTCATTCTCTAAGCTTCTTTTTGGCTTGCTGAATGGATGTGCATTTGGCCTTGGTAATCGTATTTTCTTGCAACTTAAACCCTAATAGTTCAGCTTTCCAGATTTCCTTTCCCTGCCCCAAGAGCCATCTCTCCAATAATGCACTCATGTTCTCCATGCCATCCCACACCATACCAGGTTGTACTTTTTGACAGTTTGAGTAATGCTGGAGTATGATTGCACCTATTGCTGCATTCCAGCCAGATGATACAAAGGACCTTGCATGCCACTCAAATGTATTTCTTGAGAAACCCACCTTTTGCACATTGCTCTCACATGTTACCTTAGCACTTCATGGGAAACGGTTGGTTGATGGCACATTGTTTTCTGGGTGGAATTGTGGGGGTAAAATGTTGTTTCTGAGTCTAGCCACTTTGTCATTGTATTGCAGCTGCCCATCCACCTGATTTGGCTTTTCATGTTGTGTCCAGACAGACTCCAGATGTGCCATGACCCGCTGCGCCCTCATACAAGCCCACTGTTCCTTTTTCAGTATTTCTTCAGGAGAGGGAGGTGAGGGGAAGTTGGTTAAGGTGGCTGGCATACCCATCAAAAAGTGGACCCATTGCTGTAAAGAACACAAGATTGTATGAGATTGACTGGGGAGGGGGTTTTTGTGACCATCCAGCGCACTTGTCTCAATTTGTGGCCTAAAGTCTCCTTGTCCAGTTTTTGCTTTTCAGAATGGTTGTTCAGTCCAATCCTAGATTGACCAGTGCAATCATTCATGTCCACTAAACCCATTGCAATCAGCATCTCTGTGTTAATGAAATTAATGGACTTCCCAGTTCAATCATAATGCTCACGTGATTCTGGTATAGTATCTACATCTGGGGGCACCCCCTGAGAGTAAGTCATCCAGGAGTCCCTCATGATATTGCAAACCAGACAATACTGTCTCTTGTGCACCAGATGATACTGTCTCTGCAGGCAGCATTGGTGTGTCTAAAATGGCTGCAGCAGGTTGGGAGGTATGGGCACTTTGGTCTGGCATAATAAAGAATTAATATTCAATAGTAAGATAAGGGTGATATAATACTATAGTGGGGAGTGTGAGAGATAGTATTGTATAACTGTGACAGAGTATGAACAGATAACTTGATGGACAGATGGGGTGATTGGTATGGGGGAAAGAACAGATATCAATGTGAGATAACAGGATTTCTAATTTTTATTCCTACCGTCCTCCTTCACCATTCCCCAATTCTGAACATTTGCCAGCTGAGGCTTTGTCTGTTCAATTCATTGGAAACTAATACAATGGATGATGACAATTATAATATCCAAGATTCTGTTGTTACAAATATTACGTCTACCAGCCTCACATCTAATCTCCATTTCATCATCCCTTAGGCCCCATTCATGCCTACACAGAGCATCATATGGTTGGCGTTTGGTGTCCACTTGTCCACATTTCCTCAAATGATGCTTGTTGATGCTTGATAAGGTTTCAGGTCACCCATAGGCCAAAAGCCTTTGTACTTTCACATTGAAAACCATTCCTGCACATTCTACAATCAGTATTGCCCTTGTCCTCATCTCAGGTAAAAGGGAAGCTCATTACTTTTGCCAGGGAAACCAAAGTCATTGTCTTTCCTGGATAGCCAAATGTCCCTGAAACATTGTCCAAAACCGCCACATGCCCCACTATCTCCTTTCCCCTCACCACCACAATCTCCCCTAGATCTGTTGAGACCACTCACACATTTAAGTTGGGCTGGGCTGTGTCTGGATCTTTACCGTCTTCTGATTCTGCATCTTGGAATAACTGAATCAAAAACCAAACATCCCCACCATCTGATTGCACAAAAATCTTGGTGATTTGACAAATTGAACAGAGTTCATCCTGCATGATCTCCACATAGGAATTGGAGTGATTTTTCTCTTGATCAAGCTGTTTCACGGTAAATCTTGTTATCAAGATACTGGTGATTTTGTGCACATTGTAATTGACACATCCTGTTCCAGACCCAACTTCATATGTGCCCTTGCCACATTTGAATTCCAGACATTGGCATATCTTCCATTTGGCTGTCTTCAGATTAATTGCTGGATGGATGGATGGATAGGATGGATGGATGGATGGATTGATTGAATGATGCAGGGATTGATTCATCAATTGGGTGCACTACCCACCCACATCTTATACACTACCTGGTATGCATACATGCATTGAGGAGTGACTCACTCTCAATGGTTGCCATCCATTACCTTAGCCTCATGGTTTTTATCCATGAGCTTAGGCTGAGCTTGGCCTGATGGTCAGTATCCATTAGCTCACCCCTATGGTCACCAACAATTAGCTTGCCCCAATGGTCCCCAACAATTAGCTTTCCCCAATGGTTGCCATTCATTAGCTTGCCCAATGGTTGCCAAACATTAGCTTTCCCCAATGGTTGCCAACCATTAGCTTTCCCAAATGATTGCCAACCATTAGCTTTCCCTAATGTTTGCCAACCATTAACTTGGCTCAATGGTTGCTGACCATCAGCTTGCTGCAATATTGGCTGTTCATTGGCAAAATTATTTTTAACATTCAAGTCATTATCCCCCTGTGCTACAAGACTACCCAGCAACTGTTATCATCCTGATTTGATTCCTTCTCTTTCTCCAGAGGGTAAACAGCTTTTGGATATGCAGCCTCCAATCAACCTTGCCTTCATAATGTCTAAACTCATTCCTACCTTAAATTATTTATAGATCTAAAGTCATGTTACAATATTGATTCTTGTGATAGTAGAATGAATAGAATGTTCAACTCTCACTATTTTAGTCCATAGACTCTTGCAAGGATATCCTACTCAGAATATCTTTGTCATCAGATGGACCTGTGTTGTAAAAGCACATAGATATCATTAAAGCTTGAACATTTGCAAAGTGTTTTAATTACTTTCCCCTGCATAAAAATACATTCTACATTGTGCAATTATTATCAACATGACTTTACCAATACCATTTAAATAAAAGCTCCTTCATGCAATGATTTGATGTGGTACATATCTGTGACATGTAAGTCTGCATTTGGAAACCATGCACATGTATGTGTATGGTCCATCAAGCGTGTTTGGGCACCTTGTAAACTTAATTGATTTTTATCCAAAGCGCAATTGGCACCAAAGAAACCAATATTGGTGCATGGCCAACCGCTTTGAGTGCCCTATCAACCTCTGCTTGGCTCATGGTCAAATGCAATTGGCATCTTGGCAACCTGGTTTGGGCGCAGATCAAAGCTTGGCACATCAAGTTAATGGAATGGGAGAAAAGGCAGAAACAAACACAGGGGAAAAAACAAAACAATTGAAAAAAGACATGTTAGACATAAATTGAAAGCAATAGGAGGGTCATGAAAAAAAAAATGAAGTTGAATTTGAATTTGAAATGATAGAAAAGGTAGGAGATGACCTACCTTGAACAAAGCTTGTGGTGAGTTGCCCCAATGGGTGTGCGCCAAGCTTTGATGTGGTTCAAAACAAGGTTGAGCAGGTGCCAAAAATTTACCTCTGTGCAACCTACCCAATCAAGCACTCTGGGCACCCACACAACCCCTGATTGGCGCAAGTCAATCTTAACTTTACAAGGCACCCAAACACCCTTGATAGACCATATGTGTATTTGGCCATGGGAGAGGCCCAAAACAACATTTGTCCTCAAAAACATACACCTTTGTGTTGCAATATACACCCACCCCATTTGCAAACATATAGGAAACCCTGGAGGTGAGGGGGAAATATACAGGGTTGACCCTGAATGTTGGCCCCACCAGAATTAAGGGCCACAAGACACAGATTGCATAGTTATGAACATACACACATACAATTTGTTGAACCACCCTGTATGTTGCATATGTGACATACAGAGTGTAACTTATTTTTGGCATGGCAGCACAAGTTACACCCTGGCTGCTGAACAGAGCCTAAAGTGTTGCATGCTGGGTGATCAACAAACAAGGTGTAGGCTATTTATGCCAACACCCTTGGCAAGGGATTGAAAACAGGATTGTATAGTGTGTCAAGCACGTGTGGGTGGCTCCTAAAGTTATCACCAATTTTTGCAAAGCACGCATGGCGCAGATCCAAGTGATCTTGGCACCAATCAAAGTGCCCTTGACACCAGGCCAAGGTTGACTTGGCGCCTGGCTAAATAAGTCAGGTGCCTGGGAAAGTTAATTTTGGCATGGATCAAAGCTGGTTGCATTGGCCTGCATAACACATAATAATATTTGAAAAAAAAACCTGTTGGAAGCTGGGGGGTAGGGAGGCTGGTTGATTTGGTGCAACCAGAGCTTGATTGGCATCAAGGGGAGCTTGATTGGCATCAAGAGGAGCTTGATTAGGCACCAAGTTTTAACCCCGCAAGCCTGATTTAATCAAGCTCTCCCTGGACAGCAATCCAAATCCCACTAGGCGCATGCCAAGTCAAACATGGACAGGCACCCAACGGGCTTGATACACCATATGTTGGCCCCTCAGCGTACAACTTGATTTTACTGTACTCCACATGGGTGTTGACCAGATGTACTCAATATGTTGTACCTGAGCTGCTCAGCATACAACCCCATTTTTTGCACACCACAAGGGTGCTGCACGCTGGCCACTCAGCATACAACTCTGGTTTGAAGCACTCCACTAGGGTAGGGACAAAATGAACTTGGTTGTTGCATGCTGGCTCCCCAGGGTGAAACATCATTTTGGAGCACTTCACAAGGGCATGGGCATAATGCACTTGGGTGTGGTATGCTGGCCACCTAACATACAACTTCATTCTGGAGCACTCCTTAGCTGGGTGGGTTGCCCAGCACACACCAAAAAATATACATATATTTGAGATCACGCCATACCAGGATGGGTTTCCCAGCAGATACCACTCATGTACTTTTCCCCCACATCATCCAATGAGTACCACAAGCAGAAAAAGATAAAAAACCATGAGAAAAGTAAAAATAAAAATAAATACTCCAAAATAAAGTTGAAATAAATATCCAACTTCTGTAATACAATTCAACTTGTGATCTCCATTCTCAAAGGCACCAATAATGCTTATATTTATTTGGTCATCTAATGAGCTAAAATTTGGTTACTGATCTCTATGGTGTTATTTAAGACTATGTTCATGCAAGAGAATTTTTATCCCCCTGGTTCAACAGGCAGTAAAATGCTCATTGCAACCCTGTGGTTGAAAAAGTGAATTTGTCACTCCAACAGTGTGTTGGAGTTGGTGGTTCACTCCTCAGTTAATTTTCCTAATCCACCAAACACATAGTTATGTAATTGAAGGTAGTAGTTCTGATGATTTGGAGGTTGAATGGGTTGTCCACTTGTCCCTAGAACTTGGTGGAGCAATGTGAGTTGCACTCCACTCATGGATGCTGTCCAGGAACCTAGGGGATTGAAGGTGTAGTAGGGTAAAGATAGGTGGATGTAAAGTTGAGGACAATGTCACAACCTCTGTCAATGACATACAACAAAGATACTTCTTGAGATATAGCTTGGAAACAGATGAGATATAACTTGCCACCTGCATACACAGGTGGCACCCTATTTTTTGTGGTAGTTCAGCTTGCAGTTACAGTGGCCACAGAAGATTTCTACCAAGTGTGATGCAAATCCCCCATTTTACATAAGGCAGGTGTTTCACCAATCAGTGGTAATATGACAGCACATATTACTCTTCCTTCTGGATACTTGTTAGTTTTTGTGAAGAATACTCCGTTCCAAAGATCCAGTAGCTCAGAGAAAAGAGGCTTCAGTAGATTATTCAGTTGGAATGAGGTGCATTCCTTGGGTGTTGGTGTGAAGCCATACACAAAAATATAGTGTGGCTTGTAATGCACACTAGGTGGAAGATTCAAACTTAGGCCAAGAGTGATGCTTTTCCCACTGGTCTTGATTCCATGGGGATTCATCCAATATATTCAAATTCCAAAGACAAGGTTTCCTGGTTCTGCTGTGTAAATCTGATTGCTTTGATCCTTGAATTCTTTCCACATAGTTCCATCCCAAATATCCCAAAGTTTGGGAGGATTACTGGCTTGATGCACTTGAGGTGCACTGAGTGATTCTTTAAACCAAGGGAGCAGTAATTGCCTGGCAATCTACTTCTTGAGCAATTGGTACCCAAACTGCTTCAGAGGATAAAATATAGATTTGTTCTTGTCTTCTTTCCAAAGTTGGGATTCACATGTAACAGTCTCCCCAGCTATTGAATTGACTTAATATGGCATGTTGGATAATGCCTGTGTTGTTGAATTTCTTAACCAGTTTGGGTTTCTGAAGAAGAAAGTACTTCATTCAAAGGATAAAGTTGGTAACAATTTTCACAACAGACATTTTCCACTAGATCATTTGTAATTTTTTTTTTTTTCAATGTTGAAAGACTTTTGGGTATTTCTGCTGAATAGTTGGACTTGCCACTGAGAATTGAGTTCATGCATATTTTCTCATGTTCAATCTTGATGTATTTCTGATATGCATGGTCACCAATGTTTTCCTCAATACTTTGGTGAAGGATTTGGAGTGATGAGATCAGGGGGCTTGGAGTCTGATAGAGAAATTGAAGAGGTTCCATCTCAGATGTATTGTAAATGTTGGAATATGCGGCAAGACACAATTATGTCACAGATGAATATCCATAACATTTCACACTTATGCCATATGTCATGCACCTTGTAAATAGCTATAATACCTCAAGATCCACCCCCCCAAGATTCCTCTCTCACCTCACCAAGATATGGATCCCAGGATGGCCAAACACAGAAGCTGATGGCCAACAGTGGTGGATGATAAGATAAGCAATAACTTATGCAATCCTAACCAAGATATGGATCCAGGATTGCCAAACATGGAAGCTAACCGCCAACAAAGGTGGATGATAAGATAAGACATTGTACAGGTTAAAAGCCAGTGGAAAACAACAAACTAGCAGATTTTAATTTATGGATAAATGATACCAAAAGAAAAAAGAGGACTGGATTAAGCGGAACACCAGCGGGGAGGGATCCAAATCAGACGGCAACGCAATGGGGGACCAGGAAATTCAACCATTGTTTGTGTCCAAAACCAAGTTCAAATTGCGTTTTGAAACACTTCAATCTACCCTTACCAAACAATTCCAATGTGTTAAGGCAGACATGGGGGGGATGAACAATGAACAGGCATGAATGTGGAGTGGATACTATTTAAACAGGCGTTATGTGCCGCAGAACCATGCCTTTTAGCACCAACGATAGAATCAACTTGATCAAAGTGGTCACTCAATTGATTCAATTCCTCCAATTGCACTTGCAGGAGGAACGCAGTTTTGGGGCGGAAAAAAAAAGATACCTGCAGGAGTGCTGTGAGGGTTTGAATCCTGGGGATATCACCATGGAAGCATTAGGTGCAATATATTATGTATAATTGTATCATGTACATACATGTAATACGTTGCCAAACGTCGCATTTATGATTTTGCTCATCATTATCATTGTTATGTTAATCCTATCATGATAATTAGATACCTCCCATGAAATGGGGGAACTCTTCAGCAAAGAAACCCTTAATAAGTTAGTCAACCATTTGATTACCCATGGGAGCTTCCAAGTTAAAGTGACCCCTGCTCAATCAGAGCAAGTGATCAAAAGGATTAGTGAAGTTACTGGTGCAATGGTTACTCATCAGTATCCCCCCACTCAATGCAACAAGGATTCCAAATGATCATGATCATGTCACCTACTCTCATTATATTCCCATTTCACACAGTGTTTTTTAGAAAATGGTCATTCATTGATGTACCAGAGTTGTTGTTGTCATGTATATATTGTTATGTTGATTATGTATTAAATCACTAAGTCCTTTATGTAAGGGACTTCAAATCAATTCAATAAAGTCAAAGTTGTGTGTAATATGTATACGTACATGCACATTGATGATTAACCATACGTATACTTGTGGTCAATCATTGATGGCCCAGAATATTCTTGGCCGTTGACGGGCCACCCAGAAGTGCTGAGGTACATTCTAATCATATAATAAGAATAAATAAATATATATATTTTATGTGTTGTAAGTGCGGTGGCCAGCTAGAATTGGTTGTGTCTGAGTCTGACACTTTATTAACATGTTAATGTATGTGTACACATACTCTCACCAAAAACCAACATACAGATCTATATACATACCTTATACATATATTTGTATCTATCTGCAATAAACATAAAAATCATTGGAAAATCCCACGACAGAATCTCCTTATAAACAGATCATGGATCTGTGAATATATCTTAAATACAATATAGCATATTACAAGGAAAGTCACCGCGCGGTGAATATATTTTAAATCCATAGCATATGCACAAAAGTCACTGTGCGGTGAATCTGATTGGGCTCCTGTATGTACCCAGCTAGCTGAGCCCAATTGGATTCACCGCGTGGTGAAAGGAACAGTACATCATGTGAATTCCTTGCAGATCTACTAATGATGGATTTCCCACTAAGTGGGAAATCTTCCGGCCTGTTTCTCAAGCGCACCGGCCTGAGTATCACCCAGGCTGGCTGAATCATGATCCACCAATTCCCTCCTAATAACTGCTTGCTCCCACTTCACTCCTGCTGCTAATTACAACATGCACCTTCCTGCACCTTTGACCTTTTGTATTCAACAGCGCACAATGACCAATACGGCCCCCTTCATCATGATCATGATCACAACCTTGCTTGACAAAATACAACATTGATCCCTCTTGCCAGCCACATCCAAAGATCAGATGTCTGTTCACCGCGCAGATTGCGGTTGCGCAATTTCCTATGTCCTTCATCATTCCAAATCACCTACTTGTAACGTCTATTAATTTCCTCTCATGCTAATTTATTTTAATATAACCCTTTAACCATCAAGGTTGAATTAACAAAGTTGTTAATGAATTAAAAAAGTTGTTAATGAATTAACAAAGTTGTTAATGAATTAACAAAGTAGTTAATTCAAAATTGATGGCCTCATTAACTCCTGAACCTCTGCCGGGCTGGATGCTCCCTGAATTTGACTCAAAATTGATCCCTGTGCGCAAGCTTTGAGTCATATTACTTGAGAATAACATACGTTGCCATTCAAAAGCCAAGAAAGATACTTTGATTGAGTAAGTTATCTTTTTTTATGAGTATGTTGCATTCAAAACCTGGGTGGTTATTCAATATGTTATAACACTAATTATTAAATTATATTATAACAATCAGATTATTCAAGAAAGAAGTTAGGCCTCTTGCATCAGTAAGCCCAAGCTTTTGCAAACCCAATTTATAATTACTTGTATGTTTAATATTGAAATTATAATTGGTTTCCTCTAGGATTTGCTGGCCGGTTATTTGGACGTTGAACCATCATCTGAAGATATCAAGGTTGATTGCAATGACCTAATTAGACGCCAATCCTGCTCCGGCAGGGCCAATATATCTTTTGATCCATTTGCTGCTTGCACAACAATAGCCAATCTTAAAGATTTCCTTTACATGAAATCACCGCATCAAATCATTCCAGGCAAGTGCACCCAGGCGCAACTTCAACAGATGGCACTCTTAGAACTGCAGGAGAACTCCGTTGGATTGACAGAACATTTTTCTGATTGTACAAAATATAACCTGCCAAATATTGTAAGTTTCTAACTTTATTATATTTCATATTTTCCCGGGGAATTCATGTACGTATATCATTTTATATGCAAACAGGCACATTGCAGCAAGCCAACTTACCCAGCAGCGCGGACCGTGGAGGTTGATCTTGAGGACGTAGAGTCCAGTATTGATGACAGCTACAATAATATTGATGATTCAGAGGAAGAATCTGATGGGTTGGAGGATTCCAAGGAGTGCAATCAACCTGAATCTGAGGAAGAAATCTATGAAGAATCTGAGGAAGACAGTATGAGCGACCACAGTCATCATAGCAAAGGTACTAGCAAAGATAACCCACCAAATATTGTAAGTTTGTAAATTTATTATATTTTATATTTTCCCGGGTAATTCATGCATATCATTTATGCAAACAGGCACATTGCGGTAAGCCAACTTATCCAGCAGCGCGGACCGTGAAGGTTAAAGATGAGGCAGAGTCCGGTATTGATGACAGCTACAATAGTATTGATGATTCAGAGGAAGAATCTGATGGGTTGGAGGATTCTGAGGAGTGCAATCAACTTGAATCAGAGGAGGACAGCTATGTTGAAGAATCCCAGGAAGACAGCAATCATACTGAAGGAGGGAAAAACGTTCATAATTCTCATTTGTCCCAAGCCCCTGGCACCAACATTGAACCACGGGGGCCCCTCAAAGTTGATGATCAACCAGCTCCCCCTGCCAACAAGGGAAAAGGGAAACAAACAAAGAATCCAAGGAAAGATAAGAAAGTCTTTTGGCGCGGCCTTTCCAGTCAGCAGCCCATTTGACCTCAACAGCCAAATCACACTAATTGGCCAGCTTATCCCGTAATCAACAAGGGACATCTTAAAGACAGACAGAACTCCCACCTTGCCGCCAACGCACGCAAACTTTCCAAGCCACCAAAGCAAGCCCACAACCTCTCCACAAGCCGCACAAATGTTGATCCACAAGGGCCCCTCATTAAAGTTTATGATGTGCCAGTCGCTCCCCCCAACAAAGGAAAAGGCAAGCAAAATACTGAGAATCCAAGAAAGAATCCACGTCCTGATGATTCAAGCAAACCCATGACAAATTCTGCTGGTTGCGGACAGCAAAAAGTGAAAGATAATGAGAAACCAAAGGATGTTCTCCTTGATATTGCACCTCTGGTTGGTTCAAATTTTTTTTGGGTTCCATTTTTGAATTCCTTAACTGCACCACGGAACTAATCATAATTCTTCACAGATAAAGCTAATGTTTTCTATGATCTCTGAAAGTGGGCATGGTACAGTTGCTGAGGATGTAGTTGACCTAATTGATCTTTTGGCCCCTCTTGAAATTTCCCCGGCTTTCTTTGTATCCTCAGTCTTATTGCCCAAACAACTTTGGACCCAACAACAATTGCCTACCAAGCCTCTGGTGATCAATTTGAGTACTAAACCCCCAGTTATCAACTTAATTAGTACCCAGTCCCCGGTTAACAATAGAAATATGCTAAAACCCCTGGTTATCAATTCAAGTACCAAGCCTTGGGCTATTCAGCTTAATAAAACTACCAGGCCAGCTCCCTTGCAATCTGTTTCAACAACGGCACCCAATTATACTTATCTGCAGCATGAACTTATGCCATTGTCTCCCGGAAATCATGAAGCCCAGTTCCTCGCCCAACAGATGCCTCTTGGGTTACCTTTGGGTAACCCAAGAGGCATTGCCACATCTTACATCCGCGCACCATCTAATTATGAAGCCAAAAAGATCTCCTGTACACTGACAGATCTCCACCAAGACTCAATGTCAACATTCAGAACTTTGCACAAGATACTGCCGCCCTTTTCTGCCTTGCATGCTTGTGATCCCCCAACACCAAGGTTCAATGTGCCGTCCTGCCTGATTCAGATGATGACCCGGCTCCCACGCCCAATCGCACTTGTGAAAACCATTCAGAGAACCCCTCTGGCCATTTGGCCAGTTGGTACATCAGTATCCCATTCACCCAGCCGCCACCTCCCAAGGTAAATTTCAACATTCCTTTTAATCATGTCCCGCGTACTGTCTGTGCTCTTCCCCAGACACACCGGATCCCATGTTCCCAGGATCCCAATCCATTGGCCGCACCAGTATCTCAAAAGGCCTTGCAAGTGCCTCAGATAATTGCTGCAAAGCCCAACCCACCCAAGTCCAAATGTCCACCGCCCAAAGCTATCATCAAACTCCCTGATTCCGTCAACACCAAGGCCCAATGTGCCGCCCTGCCTGCTTCAGATAACAACCCGGCTCCCACGGCCAATTGCACTTGTGAAAACCAGCCAATCAAAGCTACTGTCAAACCTGCTGATTGCCTCAACCCTAAGCCCCAACCAGCCATATCTGCTCCTTTTTTGACAGCTAATCAAGCAGCTGCAACAGTCAATTGCACTCTTGTCCATCAGCTCAAAGCTACAATCAAATATTCCATCAACACCAAGGCCCAACATGCCACCCTGCCTGCTTCAGATAACAACCTGGCTCCCACGGCCAATTGCACTTGTGAAAACCAGCCAATCAAAGCTACTGTCAAACCTGCTGATTGCGTCAACCCTAAGCCCCAACCAGCCATATCTGCTCCCGTTTAGACAGCTAATTGAGCAGCTGCAACAGTCAATTGCACTCTCATCCATCAGCTCAAAGATTCCATCAACACAGAGGCCCAATGTGCCACCCCCCCTGCTTCAGATAATCATGAACTGGCTCCCCCAGCCAATTGCACTTATGAAAACCAGGAGCCCCATCCTACCATCCCCTCTGCTTCAGCAATTCTAGCTGGAACGGCCAACTGCACTCACAAAAACCAGCCCCAACCTGCTGTCCCTTCTAGTCCTTCTGATTATCACTCACCTCCAACAACCGATTCCACTCACAAAAACCAGCCCAAAGCTGCTAACAATGGGTTCAAACCCAATCATAATTTTCCCAAGACCAAGCCCTAAGCTCCACCTGATTTTGATAACTGCCCACCTGTAGTGGCTGAACCCATTGCCAATTCTGATTCTACCAAAACATACTGTTTCCCACAGACAAGCTGACTATCACATTTATATTCTCCTCACCCAGTATTTTTTTCCAAAATTCCAAAACCACATTTAAATCAAAAAATAGAAAATCCCCAATTGCTTGCAACTCCTGCCAATCAACCATAGCCATAAGCTGTGTCCTACTACCAGACCTTATGTTATACCCAACTTCATCCAAATTCACCCACCTTACCACCAACTTTGACCTTACCCAAATTCACCCAATCACTTCCCCTTTTGCCTACTGATCCCAACCCCAAAACCCTCAATACAACCATGTCTTCATTTTCTCAATACCAACTGTGTACATGCTTCAGTTGTGGTTTCATAAAAAAACAATACATTGATGATCATGGAAACATGGCTCATTGTGACCATGTGTCCCGGGGTACCCTTTGTTCACATCAACTGGCAGATCAACAAGCCGCTGCTCTGAGAGCCCAGTATCACAATTGTACGGGCCAAGAGTTTTAAAACTCTGACACAGAAGCAAAGGAACTCATGATGGCTTCTTCTTTTTCTAGATTCTGTCAAAGATAAATTGGACGTGGGTGCCCTGCTTGCCTTGTGCAAAATTAGTAATAACCCTCAAGCTAATAGTAAGTATCCTTTGTACCATATATTTACAATAAATTAGTAACACATTCAAGTCTTGGTGCTACTAGGGCATGGTGGCAAACCCTCTTCTAGCTCCCCTGCTATATTGGACCCCAAACCCCCTGATCTTTCTTCTTTATCCCTTGTATCACCAACTTCACTGCTTCCAGATCCACCTGTTGAAAAACTGCCCCGGATTTACGACTGCAGTAAGATATAGTTATTTATTATTCCCTTTGCATTCATTTCATTTGATCAAGTCTGGCTAATTCCTGCTGGTTTTGGTCCATGCAGGTTGTTTTGATCAGTCACCACTTGTTTGTGCCAACCCAACCATATTACATGCTTGCCTCACCACAGCCATCCTGTCTGTTCTACACCATTGCTCCAATGCAACTTGTCATTGGCTACTCAAGGCTCACAGGCATCAACTTGAGCTTATTAAAAACAACGGCATTGCCAGGTCCAATCTGGTTTCAAAAGCCATGTCACCAACCTTGGGCAAACGCCAAGCCATCCAAACACTTCCAATGAGCCTGTAAACGGTCCTCAAGTGGCTTAACATTGACCCCATACTCAGTTTTGCAGTGTGCTGTTCTAGTTGTTTTGCTTTGTATCCTCAAAATTCCAAAGTACCTCAACAATGCATCAATGTCTCTTTTCACAAATGTTCAGAACCTGACTCAAATTCAAGCAATGGTTTTGACAACACAAATAATGAGGTCAACAATGATGGTGCTACTCAATGCAATGCCCTCCTCTTACATCCTCACTCTCAAAAGCCTATTTGTTGCTTTGCCTTCCAGAGTCTTTCAGACTGGCTTGCTTGCATTCTTTCTTGCCCTTAAGTGTAGTGCTATCAAGGCCGCGCAACCACACTCCTGCAGCAGCATCATTGCCAACATCCAAGATTTGCGTATACGGAAATCATTTCCTGGATTAAACAGCCTCTCATTTACCACAATTTGAGTAATCTTGCTTTTGCAATGTTTATCAATGGGATTAACCCCTACGGTAATCAGATCTCCAGCAAGCATGTCAGTGTCACCTTTATAATCATGGTATGCCTGTCTCTTCCAGTTTCACTTTTCTATTGATTCAAGAACATATTTGTTGTCAGAATTGTTCCAGGCCCAAAAGAGCCATCATTGGAGCAAATTAATTGGGTTCTACGCCCCATCATCAAAGAGCTGAAGACCCTGTGGAATGATGGACTTTGACTCTCTCAAACCTTCATGTATCCTCAAGGTTGTCACATATTTTGTGCGCTTTTACCTTTCTTTGCCGATCTCCCAGCATTACACCACGCTTTGGGATTTGTGGCACCAACCACCACTTGCATGTGTTCCTACTACCTACTGAAGCGGTCTGAGATCAACAATTTTGAAGCTGACACTTTGCCAAAACAAAACCTTACCAATCGTAAGACCTGGGCACTCAATTCTTGTGATGCACCTTCACTAAAAGCACAAGCCAAGATTCTATTGGATCACAGAGTTAGGTATTTGGTCATGGTTGAGTTACCCTATTGGGACATCATCAACTTTCATGTTGTTGATACAACGCACAATCTATTACTAGGGCTGCTTAAGTGGCACTGCCAAAGGTTTTGGAAAATGAAGGATGTTGCCAATGAGCCGGAACTCAACTCAGGAGTGAGTACCAAGGAACTTTCAGATCTACTGGTAGATGCCATGGCACATTCCTCTCAATCACATGTGGTGCCAGAAGAAGAAGACAACCAGGAAACCTCAAACAAGCTTGGCATTCCATTTGACAAACTTGAGTTCATCTCTGCAGAGGAAACCGCCAATCATACGTACGTTCCTTTTTTAGGCTCCAGCGGCTGGGAAGGAGAGTGCATAGTCCCACCCAAAGACACAAGTTTTTTGGATGCAGAAACGTTACTCAAAATCAATTGGCTACTCCCTTCAATCAAAATACAAACCTGGATTAATTGTGCCATTCCTGTGCTTGGGAAAGCCTCTTTTGGGCTCTAGAAAGCGGACGAGTGGCGGAACTTATTCACAATACAGTTACCTCTAATTCTCCCGGTGCTTTGGGGAAATGGCAATCCTTCCCCACAATCTCTCTTTTGCAACTTTGCTCATCTGGTTTCTTTAGTTAATATTGCTCTCAAACGCACAATCAACAATGCCTCCATTTCCAAATATTGCCAACACATCCTGGATTATCTAAGCAGCTCCACAGTTTTGTTTCCCAACGTCACGCTAGCCCCAAACCACCATATGGCAATACATGTTGCTGATTGCCTCAAGCGGTTTGGTCCGTGCCGTGCCTGGCGGTCCTTCCCGATGGAGTGGCTAATGGGACAAATCCTAAAAGCCTGTAGCAATAAACAATTAGATAATCTATAGTGCCAATCCTGTACAGTCTTATACAACATCAAGTTGATCTAACCATGACTACTATTTTCTACAGGGAAAATCAAATCAACCCTTTTAGTCAGGTTTTGTTGGGCTGGTAATCTCAAAGCCTTGTTAGAATTGCAAAAGTTACCCTCAGCCCAGGATCTTTACCTCTCCAGCTTGCAGATGTTTGCAAGCCCTAGTGCATTGGAGGGCCAGCAATTCTCTGTGAAGAAGATTGGCAGCCCTGTTTCTATTCACAAGGCATTGTTTGGTCAACTGATTGAACGGCTCAACAACCTTTTCCCTGATGGGAGTTGCGTTTGGATTTCATCAGATCAGTGGCTCAAGAAAAAAAAGATGGAATCCGCAAGATTCCTCCCTGTTAGCTCAACTGTACAAAATTGCCCTAGCTTAACAATTGATCAAATTTTTTATTCCACAGAAAAAAATAATCCCAGTAATAGCTGCATAGCACTGCGCAAAAACTCAAAAGCAGTGTTTGGTATCACTGACCAGATATTCCAGCATGCTATTCATACCTCAAGCCGCAAAGTAAACACTAGAGCTTGGCTTGTGATTCATCCATTGAGTCCTGTCCTGTCAACCAAAGTTAAACCCTTTGCACATCTCTCCGGTTACCATATGCAGTCATCTCTGAGGATTCTGAACAAAACAGAGCAGCTGATTATTCATTCTGATGGGATTTGTTTGCATTGTGCTTGGTTGAAATATGATCCTATACAAGTATCACCTATGATTAGTACTGAAAAAATTGCTTTGGTTTCCTTCAAAAGAGGATCAGAGATAGACTTTTGCGTCTGAATTCAGAAACAACATCATTATAAGTTTGGATAATCAAATTTTCTTTTTTTCTTTTTTGGTTGACTGCTTTCCTCACTTTTTTCATTGTCTGCCTGGATGATCCAATACATCTCCATTCATTGTACTTTTAGGAATTATTCAATTTGATTGACTTCCTTTACTAAAAACCTTGAGTGTACTATTAGTATTAGTGGTCTACTCCACGTATTCAAAACATTTTGATTTGAATTGGCTTTGGTTTTTTATCATCCTATCATACAAGAAGAGTGACTATTATCAGAAGAGTGACTATTATCTGCTTGTGTCTAACATAGATAGAATATCTTGCTGTGAAATTATACCAATTTTGAGACAAGATTTCATGCTGAGATAAAATTGCTGAGATAAAATGTGTGATCAGGGATTGGAAAAAAAAAATAAAAAAAAAATCAAAGAAAAAAAAATCAAAAAAAAATCAAAAAAAAAAAATCAAAAAAAAAAGTAAAATTCACCTAGTGGGTGCATTTTACTTTATTGCATTCTGCTCAGACTCTTTGATCAGAAAGTGTGGGAATAATTTAAAATGTAAAATGATAAAGTAAATGGGGTATCATGTTTTCATATTGTATGTTATCTGTAATGATGGGGAAAAGGCTAATGCAGTCAGTGGAAATCCCACCCACATTGATGCATTGCATGTGGCTTGCTCTAACCACTGAGGTAAAACTGCTTGGAGCAAGGTGTACATCACAACACTACGGAATTGAATTTGAAAGCTACAAAATTTAAATGAATCTTGAGAGAATGTACCACTGTCTTGATAAGTCCGCTTGAGACATGGACTTATTGAGGATTTATCCCATCAAGCCACCATTGTCTGCTCAATAGGGCTTGACATACATTCTTTCCAATTGGTTTGATTTTTTTTCTTCTCTTTTTGAACTCAAAATGATCCCATTACTGTTTTTTTGCCATGTTTGGGGCAGTCCCAGCTGTTATTGAGCAGGGATTCATGGAAGCAACAACCATGGGTCCAGCTCCCTAACAGCTGGATAACTGTTGTGTGGGCCTGATTTATTGCAACAAGGAAGCAAAATCAATTTTTGACAGTTATCAAACCTTTCATGCCTCAAAAACCTGTCAAATTTGTCAAGACAGTGGTAGATACTCTTAGGCATTGACAAGAACATGCCAACAATGTTGTGATGTACACCTTGCACTAAGCAGTCTAGCTCAACAGTTATAGAAACCCACATGCAATGGGTGAATGCTGGTTCAACTTCCAACAACTTTGTTATGCTTTTCCCCAATTCATTACAAACAATGCAGTGCAGGTTTTGCTGCAAGGTTTTTCACAATATAAATCACATGCAGTGGCTTTGAAGTAATAAGTGATATGTAGAACAAGCATGATATGCTAATTTTTGAATTTTGCACATTGATGTTTATGAGTGCCCTTGGATTTGTACTGATTGTTTCATAATGGTATGACTTGGCACAAATTTCCAAACAAAAGCCAAAATAAATAGGTTAACCTGCTCAGGCATCAGGGGAAATAGCCACCAATCCACTTTTGTTCATTTCCATTGAGAAAAATCAGCATTGGGACTTAAAAAATGTTTATTTGACTATTTGGTATTAATTTGTGACAAATCATGCATTTCAGATTGGCTCCAATCACCAAGGATGGCATTGCTTCATACTTGATCTTCAATCAAAGAAATGTAGCTTTAAGGCTTTCCAAAAATATAAATAGGTTCATCCTTGGTTGTTTGGCATCCTCTGTATCCTTCTCTCTTCACTTTCAAACCATTTACAACAAAATCTTTACTATTGGAGATCTATTCTCATCTCATGTCCAAAAGTCGGGTTGATTGTGAGTTGCTTTGTGGTATTAAAAATCACTTTTGTAAAACTTATGCGCTTTGAATCATTCAAAGTTAACTCAAGCTTTGGAAAGTTAATCTGTGTGTCAATTACAGCACATGGGGTCCAGATCTAAAAGATTTTTGCTTGATTGAAGTTGTAGATAACCCAGTTACAAATCAATATACAGAGGCTTTGCCAATGAATTCATTGGAAAGGAGTATTGATAAAGCTGATAGGCCAAGTGGGAAGTTCAAATTTTCACGGGTTGAAAATGGCATGATTGAATCATAGAAAAATTTTGACAATTTTGTTGGTACAGGTTCTATCCCAATTTCAGCCTCACAGGAAAGAAAAAGAGTCAACTGGGTTGCGGTCTTCAAAAAAGAGCCTACCCAAGGCAGGAAATGTTTTTCCAACAAGTTGTATGTTCTCCTATTTATGTGAGAGATGTTTGTGGGCTTATGTAATAATGCAATCTTGATCTAGTCCGCACTCCAAGGTCCCCAGTGGCTCCATCTGGAAGTCAAGGTAGGTATTCATAAATGCTTGCAGAAATACTTCCTAGTAAATTTATCACATTCCACTTTTTAGGACAAGTGACTACTTCTGAATGGGAAAGAAAAAATGCACAAAGACAAGCTGAAGCAGCAGCAAGGAGAGAAAAATCAATATTCCAACACAGAAAGAACAAAGAGGTTATTGGCAAGTCTGTCTCCTCAACAAAGAAAATGGAATTGCATGGTGCAGATGCAAATATGTTGGAAGCCTCAGGAGTGACCTCTGTGGGCTTTGCCTTGGAACAAAATTTGGATATGGAAGATGAACGTTGGTGTATCTAAATGTGCTTGAATCAAACAAAATGACTGATAATTGGTGAAAATTCCTTTGAGAAGAGAGACTAGCAAACCTGCTTGAATCAAGAAGAGCAACTAGCAATACTTGTGAGTGAAGCACAACAATGTTCTTAGAATCCTTCACATTTACAAAATGTTTTTTTATAGTGGCTTCATCTGAATTTTCCATGCCTGAGGCATTGACAAATACCATACCGACAATAATTTCAACAGGTATGTGGAAATGATTTGTGACTTCTAACCTTTGGCAGGCATTTTGATTTGACTTATTAAAATTGTCAAATTAGGCATGGAAGAAAACCCACCACAATGTTCCAAAACACTATCAGGGGCCAAAAAGAAAAAACATGACACACTTGAAGCTGCTGGTTCAATTGGAGAATCAAGCTTGGTGAGACAATCTGTGGATGTTCTCATGACACAGATTCTACGTGGGCATATTGATTCCATAGGTGTGTTTGATCTCAAACATTGAGTTGAAATTATAGAACTAAAAATTTTATTCCGCAGCTCAAAACACATGCTTGCCATCCGGTGGTGACACAGATTGTAAGTTTTTTCAGAAATCTAACACACTTAAGAAATTTAATCAGAAATTCTTTTTAACATTAAATATAGGGTCAGGCCCTGAGAGTCAAATTTCTGAGGAAAAAAGGATAAGTCTCATCAGAAATCAACCAGCTCAATTGTGCAGAGATCATTAAGGCGCCAAGTTGCTGAATTGCATGATAGCAGCCCTAGTGAATCCATTTCCCGGAATGTGCGTGATATGCTAATCCCAACAGGTTTGGGAAATGTCCCTGGTGTTCAGGAGAGTTCTGGTTTGGGTTGGAGAGATTCATCCAGAGGAAGTGAGTCAGAAGAATCAATCAGGCTGCATCTGTTCCAACCAATGCAGGAAAATTGGGATTTTTGGCATGGCAGATTGAATTCCCAGGGTGAGTAACATGGTATTTTGAAAATTACGTGTATGGGAACCATGGCTTATTTATGACCAATTTAGAACGCTCCAGTTATTCACAAAAATCACACAATATCTGGGATAATCAAAAATCTGACAGTGGAAAAGGATTTGAGACAAGTACCCTGATACTTATGATGGAGAAGGTTGGGAACCAATTGATGAAAACACAGAAAATGTTGAAATTATGTGATAATTTGATATGATTCCTGAGAACAGTGATAGTGATTTATTTTTAAATCCATACCTAAGTGATAAGCCCAAAATCAGACAAAATCAGAAACAGTTCAAATTTGCATGATGGTGCTTCTAAATCACAGGAAGATTCAAGGCATATGGCTGGAGAACTTGGAAATATGGAAGGGTTTGAGAGTGGGGATCAATGTGAATTGGATGGTACAAATTCTGGCTTTGCATGAATAATGTTGCCAGAAAGCCTGGTGGTGATAAAAATTTATTTTAGGATGTGAGAACCACAATAGCCGGAGCAATTACACACTGGGAACAAAAGCCCAGCAACCAGAGAATTGGAAGATGGAAGGTAAATTACATGTTTAGTCAATGAATTACTGGCTGATGACAAAATCATCTAAAGCTGCTGCTGGGGAGATATCAAAGAGAATGTCTATGAGACTTCAAGATCTTGATAGAGAAATTCAAATGAGACTTTGGAAAAAAGGTAAAAGTTTGATTTGAAATCTAGAAAGAGGAAAACAACCTAATTGGTAGCATGTTTTATTTTTTTAGGGGGAAGCAGCAATCAGCCTTCAAGGACTAAGACAAATAATGTTGGCCATCATTGGAGGATCTCAGCACCTCCTAGAATAATCTCTTATGTACAACTGGGATCTCAATTGAGATCCAAGAGACTTGTAGAATATGTATTTCCAACTTGACATAAGAATGTTTTCTCCCAGGGAAATGATGGTAAATATTCATAAAATGAGGTTCTTCAAAGAATCAACAATAAAAATCTTTGGGATATTTTGAATTAGATGATTTCCTCAGGATTCCCAAGAAAGGCTGTTTTGAATGTCTGGAAGAGAGTGGAGAAGGTATTTTTTCCCTTGCAATTTCATATGGCATAAGCCTGACCACAATGAAACTAATCCATAGCCTGTGTTTTAGAAGAAGAATTATCATCTCCTATTGCAAGGATGGACAAAGGCAAGCAAAGAGCAATTAGCTCAGGTGAGGACTTTCAATGTTAAAGCATTTGTTCAAGAGCTAAGCATTAGGATCAAACACAGATATATCTGTGGAAGTTGCACAATTACACTCCATATTCAGTGTGGGTGCATTAGCACAGGGTTCAAGCCAGAGGAGAGTAATACAGGCTCCAGGTCCCAGAGGTAAGAAAATAATCACAAGAAGAAATATTATCCAATTATTTAGGGTGATGTTAAATTCACGGCTCCAGCCTTGTGGGAGTTGTGTAGGGCCCCTCAAAGCATGGGGGCTGGTACACTACTCCATATAATTTATAATTTATAATTCATTATTTATTATTTATTATTTATTATTTATTATTTATTATTTATTATTTATTATTTATTGTTTATTGTTTATTGTTTATTATTTATTATTTATTATTTATTATTTATTATTTATTATTTATTATTTATTATTTATTATTTATTATTTATTATTTATTATTTATTATTTGCTATACATAATTTATTATTTATTATTATTATTTATTATTTATTGTTTATTATTTATTATTTATTATTTTTTATTTGTTATTTATTATAGATAATTTATTATATATAATTTGTTATATATAATTTATTATATATAATTTTTTATATATAATTTATTATATATAATTTGTTATATATAATTTTTTATATATAATTTTTTATATATAATTTATAATTTATAATTTATAATTTATTATTTGTTATTTATGATTTAGTGGAGGATACACAACTTGATCTAAGTTGTTTAGCGTGCTGTACAATTCAAATGGGACGTCTAGCATGCCACACAGCCCATTTGAGCCGTGTAGCATGCCACACGGCTCATTTAAGTCCTGTAGGGTGCCACACAGCTCTGTAGCCTTGAATTTAACATTACCCAATTATTTAATTGATTGTGAATTGGTAAATAGATGTTGCCTAACTTGAGGAAAACATTTCTAGGTGTCAAGAAGCTGCAGGCCATATAAAAATCCCAGGCAGCATCCAATCACCAATTCCAGGAAGAACACACCCAGAAGTGCCATTTACTACCAGTGCAAGTAAACAATGCCCCACAGGTACTCCTCAGCGTATATTCACCAGAAGAGCCCCTGAATGGAGAACCACACCTTTCCCACCCCAAGTGATGCTGGAGCTGTGACATTGCAAGATCCTCCTCATGCAAATGAGACGCATAATTCAAACTTTGCAACACAAGCACCAGGAGAAGCAATGCCTTCTCAACCAAATCCATGTGAGCTATTGGTCTCAAAAGAATATTCAAGCATTATTTCACTCACTAATTATTATTTTGGCTTGTAGCACAATCAATGAACAACATTCAAATTCAAGATGAACATTTATCTGATGATCAGGGCAAGTTTTTTTGTAGTGTATGCCTTGCTGTTGGAAAAAACAATTGAGTGTGATGTCACAAATTTTAGTGGACCCAGTAGAAGTTGAGGATTATACTGCAGACTCTAGAGCACGTCAACATCAAGGAATTTGCAGAAAAGAAGCCCAATCAGCCAAACGTCAAACCCAAAAAGAGAGGATGAAGGAACATAGAGGAGAGCTTCCAGATGGCAGTGAAATCATGAAGACAATTGTCCATCAACATTCCGGGCTTTTCATGGATGTCAAAGGAACTGACCTCCAAAGCCTCCTTGCACCACCACTACAAGATGAGAGGGACCTTGCAGTTCAATGTTCAAAGAGTCTCAGTTTGATTCAGCCTACACCAACAGCACCTGCAACAATCAATAACAACACAAAAGCATACAAAAGTTGGGTCCAAACCCAAATCTGGGAGCTTAGGCTAACACGTTTCACATTTAATTGGCAAAGCTCATGGAAGCATCCAATCAACCAGCTCATGGACCTGCTGTTTTTTAAATCACAGCTTGCTGAAAGAAGGCAGAAGTGGTTTGATGAAAATGGTTATTTTGAGCTGGCAGCACAGTTCAATGACCTGGCCATATGCTCTTACACCAAGGAAGTTTTAGTTGGCCAAGCAACACAGCATCACCAAACAAAACTTGAATGGGGGTCAGATTCCTTTTCCAACCTGGTCAAAGTTATAGATCATCAAATACCAGTGGGTGCAAGAATAGGAAAAAGCAGAAAACAAACACACTTCATTATCAGAGAAGATGGCACTAAATATGAAGAGAATCCACGTATACCAGAGAATAAAGCACTCCAAGTGTACAACCCTTCTTGGCTGGCCACATTGACAGCTGCAACAAGGGAGAGCCTTAAAATCACAAAACCAAGATCATGACAGAGGATGGTCAACCCTCAACTTCCACAAGGTCTTAGTCTATAATAAATATCCCCCTGAATATAAATGGGTATTTTTACCAATAATTTCACTTCAAGAAAGCTTGTAATAACTCCCTCCAATCAGTTGTGGTTAAAATGGTTGAACTGATTTATCAGAAAGTATCATGAGATACATGCAAGTGTCAAGAAATTCATGATCAAAAAACTTACTGTGCCAGCTGCTCCTTACGGCTTTGCACCTATGTAATTCATGTGTTTCCAAAATTAGTCAATAAATGAAGTTTAAAACTTTTGTTGAAAGGAAAGCTTGCCATTTGAATTTTGGTCTCTATTGTGTCTGGGGTAATGAGATGCAATACTTGGACATTTTTTTTTTGAATGATTCTGTGCAGACGGTCAACAGCTTGGGCCTCAACAGTTAGGTTCCACTGGGGCTCCTGGTTGCAACATTGATGCTGATTGAGACTCTCATTCCAATTTTCCAAAATGCTTGTGGGAAGCATACATACCATTAAAATACATGCAGAAGCACATGTAATATTTAGCCCCACTCCAGCTGCTTGGATTGAAGCAAGGAGGATTGAGATGTTACTTTTTGTTTCAAATTGGCACAAGCAGCTGTCTTGCTCATTAGAATCCACTTGTCCATCCAGCCGTAGAAGTGGAATTCCTCTGTCTTCAAATACAAAAGCAAGACTAGGACCATTGGAATTTAGTGCTTTTCAGGAAGGATGGAATACTTAATCACAACTCACATGTCAAGCATACTTGTCCAAATAGAAAAAATGACCACTTTGAGTTTTTGTTGCATATAATCAGACATTGGTGAGATGATTTGGAGAATTGCAGATCTCTTGGAGCTCAAGAGACATAGCTTTTGATTGATTTCATGTATGATGAGTTCCTTGGTCAATTTTTGCAATTGCTGTGAGTTGAATTTGGTGATTTCCCCTGAATAAGTGATGCCAAGAGCAGGATTGTGAAGCAGGGGATGATCACAAATCTCACGTAGGCCTTGGATCATGTGGAGGAAGTTTGACTGTGTTCTTTGACCAGTATGAGGGAGTTTTTTGCCAAAACAGGTCAAAAACATTTGATAATGCTTGTTGTAATATTAATTGACAGGGGCAGACAGGGGTGTCAGGATTGTCTTGTGGGTTATTGGCAGCAAAAAAGGCAATTCCCTTGATTTGGTCCTTCAAAGCAAACAATGTTGTAGAATCAACTGAATTGGCTTGACATTGGAGTTTTGAAGATGAGGAAGCAGGATTTGTGGCTGGTCATTTGAAGAATTCTGATGATTTATGCACAGAAATGTGAGCAATGATAGTAAATCATGAATACTGTTCTGTAAGGGAGTTCCCGTTAGACAGAAACATTTTGAAGCCTTGAGGCAATATATTGCAATTGGTGTTTTGGATTCATTGGTCCTGATTTCACTTCAAAATAACCAGGATCAATATGATGTTTCATAGATAAACTGAATATTAGTTAAACTGCTTACTGTGCTTCATCAAGTATGAGCCTGTGCCAAGTGTAAGAAAAAAGCCTTGATTTTGTGGACATTGAAATTTCTTGGTGAAGCAAAAATTCTCTTGTGATGATGGAGTATGTTGTCAGAACTAAATTGGAGCTTGTGACATCATGGAATGCTATATTGTGCCAAGAGGGCCCATGATACACAACATAGTTAATTGTTTTTGGCCAGGTATGCTTGATGGTTTCTTTCTCCCAATTATAGAGAGACGACCAAGGGTTGTGGCAATGAGGGAAATGGCTTGGAGTGATTTGCCAAGTCCCATGTCATCTGCAAAGATAGAGCCAATTGGAGTATCAGGAATTGAGAGTGGATCAGAAACCAATATTGTTTTTCCACTGACAATATGCTCCAACAAAAAAGATCCATTAGAGGGCATTATGTTCCACAGTGATTTTGAGGATTTGGAAGAGGAATTTTCTCAATCAAGGAGGAAGGCCAGTGCCTGCTGTTGATGTGGCAGAAGCTTTGTCCAAATAATAGCCTGTGGGGGAGCTTGGGGTGGAAGGTCACAACCACTGGGAATCAAGAGAAGCTTTGAATTGAGATGTGGATTAAATCTCAAACTGGTAGGATTTGCAAGGGGGAAGGTTGAAAGCTGGCAGCCAGAATGTTGTTCAAGCTTGTAGTTTCAAGGGCGTGTTGGAATGATCCCAGCATCAAGCATATCATCAAGCAGCTTCTTTACTTTGTCCATGTCACAGAATATCCACAGAGACATGTCAAAGTGAATTAAATTGGATACTATGACATTAATTACTGCTCCACACAAATGGAATGGGTCATGGAGTTCTCTGATTTCCAACCACCAGCTGGTCCAGGAGCGGTTGTTGAAGGAAAGTGTGAAAAGAGAGCCTTTAAAACATGTGTAGGTAGTTGTCCCACCAGAGTATTGCCATTAGCAAGGAATATATCTACTAGATCATCTGACTTCTTCAGATAGCCCCAGAACAATGTTGATTTCTGGGGCAATTTACTGAGAAAAGCAGGATTAAGTGCTATTGGGGAGCAGGAGATAATTCAAAGGCAAACCAGAGAGGGAGGCATTCTTGCTATGGCTGAAAAATGTTGGGTGAAGGAATGCAGAGCAACAAGAGTGGGCTGGGGTTTACATATTGTGGCAGAAGCCTTGTATGGGTGGATCATGTGATATTTTTTGGCTGCTAACACAAAATAAATTGGGTCACAATCCTTGGGGGCATTGGAGACAATTATCATGGTTAATCATCATGCAAAATGATGTTGATGGATGTTTGTCATCAAAACTTGTTTTGGATACTCACAAACCATACTTTAATTAGCTACATGTTTAGATCCATTCAGTGGTAGGGCATTCATCCTAATACTATCATATGCTATGCATCCCCACATGCACACTCACACCAAATTCTTTCTGGTTGGAGGCATACATCTGAATACCTGGATTCTTTTGCAAAGCCCCCACTGGAGCAGTGCCACTTATCTTTCCATGTCTATCCCATTGGAACACTGAGATTCTGGTTCCATAGCCTTTGTCCTGTTCCAAAAATTTCCACTACTTTATGCACGCCCAGAAGCATAAAGTGGTAGAAATGAGGCTGTTGAAAATCCTAGTGAGTGTCCATGGCTCAAAGTCTGGCACTGCAGGTGCAAGTGTCCATGTTAGGTTGAGGGGCACTGCCACATTCAAGGTGGTTGCACCAGAATCTTAGTGTTTGGATGTATGCATCCAAACACTAGGAGTTTGGTGCAAGTGTCCATGGTAGGGTGGGGATACTGCTGCATTGAAGGTCATTGCACCAGAATCTTAGTGTTTGGATGTATGCATCCAAACACTTGGATTTTTGTGCAAGTGTCCATCAACTGGCAAGCTGCTGTTTGTCAGTTGCAATTCAGTTTGAAGATCTGGAGCATCCAGGATGAGAGACAAGGATGAACCAATGAAAGAAATTTCATTCTTTGTTTTTTTTTTGCTTTATGGACGTGGTGGGATCTCCATATCCATCCATCTATCTTGATCATCTTCAAAACGTGAATGAATTCCAACCCCAGACAATTCATTTTGAGAGCCAATTAAAATTGATCCCCTTCCAGATTTTTTGATTGTTGTCTTCCCCTTAGGGATTGTGATCCATCTCCTTCTCTCTGGCAAGCAAGGAGGGAACTGCCCCCCACTAGCAAGCTCCAAGCAAGGGGGGAAAGCCGTGGGCAATGGGGGCAGGCTCCCGGTGGGTGTGGGAGCTCATTACCCCCCCACTGGCTGGCTGCAAGCAAGGGGGGAATGCCCCCCACCAGCAAGCTCTGAGCAAGGGGGGAAGGTTGCAGGCAATGGGGGCAGGCTCCTGGTGGGTGTGGGAGTTCATCATCCCCCCACGGGCTAATTGCAAGCAAGGGGGTGAAGGGCTCTGGCAAGGGTGGGATTTCATCACCCCCCCACCACCCAGCAACCAAGGGGGGGACGGTTGGCTGTCAGCAGCAACGGCAATAGCTGCAACAACGTCCAAGCTGTTGCCCTGCCCATTTGATCTGCTCTAATGAGCGCACAGCTGCAGCTGTATCCTGAATGAACCAAGCGGTCACAGCAATGACATTTCAGTATAAAGTGGCAGGTGTGCTTGAGTCATGCTCACGGCAGGCTCAAAAACGGATTCAATGATGAATGCTCCCACAGGCTGGTGTCCCCCGTTGACATTAGTATAAATAGCTGCATCTACTTCCCTTGCCTCTTAGCAACATTCTTCCCCTCAAGCATTTAAATTTTAAAATGATGGATCCATCCACTACTCTTTTGACAAAAGTGAATAATCCCATTCTTCACTTATTCCATGTTTCCCTAAAAGGTGCTTTGGTTTTTCAACAAAAGCATGCCAGAGATTTGATGCCTTGCATGAATGAGTCCATTAAGGAAACCATGCAAAGTGCTTTCTAATTGATGATGGTATTTGATTGATTGGGCTGTGGCCGCACCATGCCTGAAACATTGAACCTTTCCTTGATTTGCCCCTTGGTTTTCCTAATATCACCCATCTCATTCCAATAAAATACTTCCAATAGGCACTTGAACAACACTTATTGACATTCCTTTCTTCATTGTCAGAAAAAAGAATGTCATTGCTCAGTAGCAGCCCTTGAATGCCGTGCCCTGCAATATCAAGAAAAGGATGACATGCAGAGGATTTGACAGAAAGTCAAGCTCAGCATCACCTCCATGTCCACTCCATGGGGGTGCATCCACCATGGAGAAACTCTGCAAAACATGTCATTGCCAAACCATTCCCTGAGAATAGCTACAATCATGGGAACCGACAAAAATTGTATAAACAGGCCTCAATTGAAATGCTACAGCATTTACTGGGATTGTTGTTTTCTTGCAACCAACCCAACAATCTGGGGTCCATTCAATGTCCAGATGTCATTCCATTGACAATACACAGGAGGTACTCCAATGTTACAGGTATCTCAGGCCACCAGGGCCTGCTGTTGTGCATGTGAATGGAAAAAAGGAAATCAGCCTAGCAGTGAAATTTAGCCAATGGAGGGATATGAGTCCGGTGGAATATGCTGACCCCCGCTTTGTGACCACCACTCTTGTCCAGTTGGGATCTTTCTATGGAAACCAGAAAAATGGCTCCTTCTTGTCAGGGATCATGGAAGCATATATTTGGCTTCCAGTTTATGGCTATCATGAAGAAAATGCTGGTAAATTACAAATCATTGTAATTGGCTATATCATATTGGCTGACAAACAATTGTCCCAGGCCAGTATGTGCCAGTGCCTGCCTCAGTAAACACAACCCAGAAACATGTGCATTGGATTAACGTTGTGAACTGTCTACCAAGGATTGAACAAATATTGGGGAATTGGTTCAAAACCATGGCGCCAGGTTTCCACAGGCAATCTATTGATCAAATGCATCAATTTTCAATACCAGGATTAGCATCTAGAGAATATGGGTCTGCCATTGAAGAAGTTTTTGCTGGCAATTTAACTGCCACTTGGAATGAATTTTATAATTCAGCCCATGTTGATAATGACACCAGTGGTATGGCTTATGGTGGCTTCTGTGGTAGTTTGAGGAGACAGGGCAACCTGCCTATAGACACCAGGGCTTTGATGTTCAATATGGACAATTAGCCTTGCCTGGGATTCAGACTTATATTGACTTTCAATGCAATGATGGTTGGACTGATGTAATCTGGGCATCAAATTATCATTTCCATCAGACAGTCCAATTGATGAGACCCCCTGGCAGTCCTTTCACACGCTTAGGAGCTCAGTCCAAATTAACAAAAACCTAGCTGAGGTTTGCAAAAAGGCACAAGTAACAGGTACAGGAAATTTTGGTGGAGATAGTGCAAGGGAGGAAATTGTTATCAATTGGCTTGCTTCTTCATCCAGATGTTAGTTTTTCCATCTATCTTGATTGCCACACCTTGTTTCTATTAAAAAATGCTCCACACATGTAAATTTTTTGTTGCCACCATGACAATCTCACAATTGATCAGTCATAATGCATTGCATGCTTGGATGTGACTTGTGTGAATCATAAACATGCATATTCTACATGCTTGCCCACAAACTACAGTTTTTTTCTTCACTTGGTTCCGATTGGTTGCCTTAAATACTAGGATCCAGTGGATCCCCCCCTTTCCTCATCAAAATTCCCCCCCTTTCCTGTGTGCCATATATTTATTATACAAGGCACTTGTGAGTCAGGCAATGTCCTTTCCCCCAACAATAGAAATCCCTCTTCTCACCTTTGTGATCTATTTGACCCTGAAACAAATGATCTCCTAGCTAGTGACCTTGCCCAGCCAGGTTGCTTGACCCATATCCCAGAAATTAACCCTGCTCATGCAACATGCACTGACCTTTTTGCTAATAATTTGTCATTCATAGACTCATTAACATTTGAATCAGTTGACCTCTTCAATTCCCCAAACACCGCTCCTTTGAATCCATCATCAAATCCCATCTTCCCACCAACCATGCCACTTTTGCCAAATGAAACATCCCAACCACCATCATCAACAGCCCAACATAATCCAATGTCTACCAACCTTCCTGCACCCCACTGGCCACAACCAGAAGCACAAAAAAGATTCAATCTTGAACCTTTTTCAGCCCCCTCACCGCCACCAATGACAGGGACCTTCCTAGATGAGTCGGAGATCTCTGTAGTTCCCCGGGCGGAGTTTCTTGAAAATATCGAACAAATGCAACAGCACTTTGAAAAATCCCACAATGATAAGACCTTGCCCAAATCAATTTGTGACCATGCACAAAAGGCTATGGATGCCATAGATGAATCCAATAGAGGTTGGCACATTTATTAAAATACATTTCTCTCCAATTATCCTATGATAACAAATAATTTTTGATTTTCAAAGTTGCGTCAAGTGGTCAAGATCTGCGAGTTGAAGAGCAGGTGAAGGTAGGCTCTGGAAATCTGCTATCTAAACGCTCTCATCAATCCAAATATACTCTCTGGCATTCCAAAAGACGGCATTGTTTCACATCAAATTCCATTGCAACAAGTGAAGATATCATTTTGCCTGAAAGCCAGCAGATCACAACTGATGACAATTCCAAACCCAGTGTCCAAATGTTTGATTTTGAGGCATCCTTCCCATCCAACTTTCAAAGCTCTACTGCAAAAGAATGTTGGCCACCCCACCACCTGGAACCATTTATCCTGATATGCTCCAACTTCCCGGTGAATCCCCCCATCAGCCCCAGCCTCAACCTATTTCCCCTGCAACATCTGATCCTTTGTTGGCAATACCAACAGCCACTTTTGAAAACCAAACAAACCAACATTCCTAGTTCCAATCTGCATACAAGTCTCAGCCCAATCCACCTCCAACAGCCAATACTCTATCTGCCACACTGCCAGGATCTTCCAAAGGCCAACCTAGCCAAAAATCCAATGCATCCACCATATTCCTGAAACACACCAAGGCAATCCTTCCTATAAGTCAAATTTACTCTTCCACACTTCTCAATGATGCTCATTCCATGGCACATGAATCTGTAGTCAAGCTTCACACCATGCAAATAAATAAACTCCAGCCAATGAGCATCTACACTGATACCCTGCCATCAATGATTCAATTCTGTACACTGACTAACACTGGTACCAAACAGTGGTTGAACAAAATGCTGGATGATGGTCTGTTAAACCTTGACTTTTGAATAAAATCCTCAATGTTGATTTGAATTACTTTTTTTTTTGATTGCAATCAGGAATCAATGTTTTCAAGCCATCATTGAATGAACCACTCTTGAAACAAGATGTTTGGAACATTCCCACAATAGCAAATCACACTGCTCCATCAAATTTACTGGGTCATGCATTAATTAGACTGCTCAATATGTTGTTCCATCCTACCAAGCATCAACAGAACAATTAGGCAAAAATCTTTTTCCAGTCCATTGCACTGGTTGCTAAGGATATCACACCTTTACCAGCATATGAAGCTCCAACCAACCCAAATGATGACTTGACACAAGAGATAGCAATGATGCAGCATTTCATACACTGTCTTACCAGTCATACCACCACTTCCAAAATCACTGATTCCACTGCATCATCTGATGAAAGAAGCATGAAACTCAATTTAAAGGCTCTAGACAGGCTGGTTGATAATGTCTACCATCTATTGATTTCATTTTCCATATTAAAAGCCAGGTTCAAAATCAATCAGTCAGAACAATCTCTTCAGCGTTATACCTCCCAATTTGATCAACTTCTCAAGGAGTACACTTCAAGGCCATGTTATTCCCTCTTGGCTGCTTATTGTGTTTCAGGAATTTGTGGGATTCTTTTGAGTTGTAGTGATTACAGAAATTTCCCAGCCTCCAGTAGTCTCAAACTCATTTCCATTGTTTCCGACCTGAATGAACTTGAAGCCAACAACATTGATGAACCCATATGGAAAAGAAACAATACATACATCTGCTCCATAATTCAAAAGACTTTCTTTTCTGAAGATGGATTTGTTGCTTGCCGTGTAAAAAGATTTGAGCTTGCTAAGTTCATTGTGCTTGACTTCAGTGAATACTGGCTGAATTCTCATCCCAATGAAGACCAAGTTTTCAATCTTCCAAGGGGTGCTCATATTACTGATGCAGCAATTCAATCACTATGATTTGTTTTCTGTCCTATTTTTTGTAATTTAAAATTTTGAAGCTCCTTGTGAAACATGTTTCAAACCTGCACCAAAACCCCTGCTTGATGAGTTCCAAGACTCATCCACTTGATTTTGGTTACAATTTTGAGATGAAATTGTTCACTGAAATTCATCACAACACTTCTATATAAGATGTCTACTTTGTGTACTTTAATCTCCCCATTAGGGTTGTTTGAATTACCATTTGGATAGAAAATACACCCAATACTAGTGAGAACTATTTATTAGCATGTCACCATCACAAAACAAGCACATCATCTGCCAATGTGATGATTGTAATTCCAAGACCCACATGACAATTCATGGGATGAGACCTGGGTTGGCTTTCTCAACTGCCCAGTATCAACATCACATAGCAAAAAGAAAAAGAACCAAAATCACTCCACCCATGAATCAATCAAATTAGAAATATTTCAAAGTTTCCTGCAGTGCACTAAGTTTGTCCAAACCAAACAAATAACAAAGCACCTCTGCTTCAGATTTTCATTTGTCTCACTCTCATTCAGATTCAGTCATCTTTGATACATCAAATTATTCTCCAATCCCTTGGAGACTCAATGAAAGACCATTTGTGCTCTCTCTAGTGATATCAGCTATTTTGAATCTTGATCATTGTATCAGCAGGGATGCATCCTGATTTCTGTTGTTTGCATTGAATTAGCACAAGCAGACCATTCTAAATCACTCTCCAAATATTCAATTAACAAACCCCCTAAATATGGATACTGTTTTTGAATACCTGAATGTCAACCCCACCTTGAATATATATGCTTGCTGTCCAGAATGTTTGTTTCTCCCTGCATTGGTGAACAACATCAAGAATGAGCAAATCAAGTGTACTTGACATCTCAATTATGGCAAATTCATGCCAGCATGTACAGAATCAATGGGACAAATGAAGAAATCATCAAACAAAAATGCAAAAATGAAAGAAATTATTGAATCACAGTTCTTCCCTAGGAACACATTTGTGTACCTTTTAAGGCGTGGCTAGCAAGTTTTTTGCAACATAATAGAATTGAAAAGGATCTTTCTGCTCACCTAGAAAGAACACCAAGGGATATCATGACCAATATTTGGGATGGTTTTTTTGGGAAAAATTCAGGGGAATTGGTGAATCAGAATGCTTCCTGTCAAAAAAGGAACATTTGGCTTTTACACTTTACGTTGATTGGTTCAATGCATTTGCCAAATCAAGCAGGCATGTAAGCTTGGGATCAACATTCTTGGTTTGCCTCAATCTTTCTCCTGAAAAACGTCACCAAACAGAAAATTCATGTATTGCTGGAATCATACCTGGACCCAAGGAGCCTCCTGGACCCCAGTTGAACTATCTCCTACAACCCCTTTTTGAAGAACTAAAAGAACTTTAAAATGGTCTTTTATTCTCAAAAACAGCTCTAAATACAAACAGATCCTTCATCAGAGTGGCCATTTTGACTGTAATCGTTGATGTTGTAGCTATGAGGAAGCTCACTGGTTTCACAAGTCATGCAGGAACCAAGTTTTGCAATTTCTGCCATATTGAGAAATCCCAAATGGAAGTTGTTCAGCCATTCCTGTTCCCAAATTGCAACTTGAAGGACCACAAGGAAAGTGTCCAGAAATGGCTTCAGGCACCCTCAATTAATGTGCATGAGGAAGTCTTTTGAGAAACAGGTGTGAGATATTCAATCCTTGAAGAGCTGCCTTATTGGGATGCAAATAAGATGATAAATCTTGATGTGATGCACAATATAATCCTTGGAGCTTTGAAAGATCATGCCACAAATAAACTCTGCCTGCAAGAATCAACATGGAGGAAGAACAAGCGCAAAAAGAAACTTTTTTGCAGTAGTGACACACTCTTGACAAGTGAAAGTGAGAATGAAGATTACATACTAAATAAAGACATTGAATCAAGAGAGGTGAGATATCTGAGGAGGGAGGCCATTCCAGATCTTCAGAGCATACCCAAAACCTGCTGCAAAAATATTTTCAACAATCAGAAAACTACCACCACTCCCTATTGAGAAAGGAGTGCCAACTTTCTTCACACCTCAGGACCCAGTAATCAATATAATGATGATTTGGACTATGTTCCAATATCAAGCATCACTAGCTCTGATTTTCAGTCTCAAAGGGTTGATGGCAAAATCATTCCAACATTTACATTTGACTCACAAACTCTGAACAAAATCCAAAACTTGATTGAAAGGACACCCATTCCCTCCAATTGGACCAGGGTGCCAAAGAATCTTGGTGTGGCCGCTCATGGAAGCTTGAAAGCTGCAGAATGGCTCTTGATATATCAACTTTATCTTCCCCTTTTATTTATAACAAGGGACAAAGGGGGAAATCCACTTCCTGCAGAAATTGTTGAAAACACTTTTCACCTTGCAAGTGCACTCAACATAGCTACCAGCTGGGTTGTTACTCAAAATTCTGCTCCAGACTTTACCAAGCATTGGACAAAATACCAGAATAGTTGTCAGAAGCTTTTTCCTGCATGCAAATCCAAACCAAACCATCACCTTTCCAGACATATACCTGAGCTCCTAATGCAAGGGGGTACTGCTCCTTGTTCTGCCACATGGGCATATGAAAGAATAAATGGGCTTTTTTCCCGGATTAACCATAACAATTCAACAGGTACAACATAAGCTCAAATTTTGAATCATATTAATCATGAAAAACTAATTTTCATTTCTTTCTGATTGCATCAAATATACCCTTGACTCTTTTGCAGAGATTCTCCCAATCTAACAGCTTGAAGAACATTTTGAAAAACCCTAAAGCCCCCCCAGAAGTAAGAATTATGACATCATATTTAAACAGCAAAGATGCAAATGACAATCAGATTAATTGAAAACCAAATCTGGCAGAAAGGAAAGATTAGACTGATTTCCTTGATCATTTGAGGAAGGTAAACCACATATCAACTGGATTGATCATGATTTTCCAACTAATTCATGTGACTCAGAACATCATTTTGTCCCCATGGTGGAGATACCACCATCAGCTTAACTGGAAGAATTCAACCTTCACCACACACAATAAACATATGGGCAATAGCATTGCTTGTTTTTATCAAGATAATACTCCACATTATGGTAAGATTACAAAAATTATCAATATTGTTGATCCTGTTCATGATTTTCCTGATTTTTATATTTTTATCAATTTGTTTGAAACAAATACACAATTCCTTTCAAGTTGGGAACATCTGAATATTTTTCAAGTGAGAGCAACCAATAATTGGCAGATCATAACTTGTGGTGATATTGATTGTCATGCTGCACTGTCTGAACAAGATGGCCTGTCTATATTAGTATGGCTGCACTCAACAGATTTGGAATTATAAAAAGCATTTTGATATATTTATAGGCATACCAAAATCATTGCAATATTTATGAAATAAATAAAATAAGGTGAAAACCACCTTGAATTCACATGATTTTCTGTGAAACTAAGCTTGCATGTACAAAAAGTTGTGTTAAAATTAAAATTTCACCCTGTGAAGCATCCACTGTTTTTTTGTTGGGGTGATATTCATTTATGAGTAAATGACAATAAAATTGAACAAAACTGCACATGTACACCACAAAAAAACCAGTGGCCTTTGCTAGCAAGTGCCATCAAGGAAGCTCTGGTTTAAGCTCTTTCTAATCTCTAGTTGAAGGTATTTTCATTCTCTTACATGTTGTTGGTTCCCAGTGACTGTGCACAATGCAGAGTGAGTGTGCACAATGCACAGTGACTGTGCCCAATGCACAGTGACTGTGCCCAATGCACAGCAACTGTGCACAGTCATTGTGCATTGTGCACAGTAACTGTGTGTTGTGCACAGTCATTTTTCATTATGCACAGTCATTTTTCATTATGCACAGTCATTGTACATTGTGCACAGTAACTGTGTGTTGTGCACAGTTGCTGTGCATTGTGCACAGTTTCTGTGCATTGTGCACAGTTGCTGTGCATTGTGTACAGTTGCTGTGCATTGTGCACAGTTGCTGTGCATTGTGCACAGTTGCTGTGCATTGTGCACAGTTGCTATGCATTGTGCACAGTTGCCGTGCATTGTGCAAAGTCACTGTGCATTGTGCAAAGTCAGTAACTGTGCATTGGAGTGTCAATAAATTTTGACCTGAGCTTGGTAGGAGCTTGACCTGAGCTTGGCCATACATTGGGCAAAAGCTCTTTGATGGCACTTGCTAGCAAGTGACATGCAGATTTCTGTTGTGGCAATTACCAAAAAAAGGGGTACAATTTTGAACATATTCAAATTTATTACTTTTTGTCTGGTGATGTGATCCTGAAAACAAAGTTGATCATTGGGTAAATCAGTTTGACTTTCATTTTCCACAAAGGTGAAACCAGACTGACTTTGAATTTTGACCAAGGTGAAAACCAGTTGAATTTTATTTTCTATCAAGGTGAAATCCACAATCAACCCGGTATATGTTATGGTGAATCACAGAATCCATCATTGTCTTTTCATAGTGAAACTTTGGATACTTATTTGAGAAAACATTGGCCACATATAGTGACTTCATGATGCTGGTCAGCCAGAGACCCCAATTTGGCCCTGGTGGGTAAGCCAGAATTAATTCATCCAATTGGCACAACTGGTAATCTGTAAGCTGATCAGACATTACCAAGTTCATGATATGAATAACTTTGGAAGTAGTGGAGGTGAGCTTTTGCTCCCACAAGCTGTTGGCTGAGTTCCTATTCCATCTTGGAAACAAAACAAGGACTATATGAATGGTGTACAAAACCAATGATTCAGTAGCCTTAGGAGTACCAGCAGCAGCCAAACCCATGTTTCTAGGAAAACTAGTAATCCAAGATGGAAATTTGATTGAATTGGTACCCTCTTGAAGACTTCTGAGCTCTTGAGTTGTCAGGCACAATTCATTTGATGCAATACTTGTCTCTTCTATCAAATAACCTGCTTGATGTGGATTGCAAAAAGAGGTAGGAGCCTTCCTGAAAGGAGCTTTGCTTGCTCTTCCCAGATTCATTTTGGCTCCCGGATTTGCTTCTAATAGATCTACTTGGATTTTTTCCTGGTGAGGTAATGCTGCATATTTCATGAGCCTTCTTGCTGCTGATTTTCCCAATGTTCAACCTTTTCAATTGGATTAGGAGCAATATCTTCCAGGTTTTTTGAGCAATTATTTAGAAATTTTTGAACTCTCCTCCTGGTGACTTTTTGGGTATTTTCTGGTGCCAAATTGCACTTTTTTTTGATCCAGGTTTGAGGCTGCTGACTTGGCTAGTTGTTACTTGGGTAAGTTGTTTTCCTTCTTTCCAAATTTTTAAGACTTTGGCCAGCTTCAATTATTCCAAGGTTGGTGATGCTGTAATCCCATAGCATTCCCAAGATAAATGTATGCATTGGATCAATTGTTGTCATGTTTGTTGGTTCCCAGTATGGTATAGTTTGGAAAATTGTGTAGTGGACACCATGAAGCTTGAGAATGTTGGTTTTCTCATTGAATTATTGGGCATTATTCCAATTTTCTGCCCATTTGATGCGATCTTGATTATTTTTCAATTGCCAAGTCTCCTTTTTGGTGTCCGGATATCATTCATCACAGAAAAATGGCCACCACCTGTATGCAGGTGGCATTTATGTATCCTATTTATATCCCAGGGTTATGTGATGCTGTATCTCATCATTAACTGTCAGCAGGTGGAGAAATATTGTGACTAGAGATCAGCATTTGCTGAACTTCTGGCACATTAGTTCATAAAAGATTGTCAAGGGAAAGCTAGTTATGACAAAGCTGTTGCTTCACAAGCAGTCCACACATCATCCACAAATTACTGCAGTTGTTGTTTGGGAATTCCTTCAAAATGAAATTCAAAAATTCCAGAAGAGGCTGATTTTTTCCAGACTGGAATTTCCATTAACTGGTCAAAAACTGGGTAAGTCCTCTTATTCATTGCGCAAAATCAAATGTAGAACATATATTCAGGATAATACTCACACACCATGCTCATAAACTATACAGATCATTTCTTATATAAATCAGACATTCATGGCTTTTTTTCTGTTGGTTTCTTATTCAATAACCTATGTTGGTGTAATTTGATTTTTCATATTTCTACTTTCCATCAGGGAAAATACAAAAAAGCCAACCCAAAATTGTTTGTTCAAATTTCAAAAAATGAAGGATATTCAAAATGGACGATGAAAAAAGACCAAAGAGAGGAAAGAAAGGAAAAAGAACAAAAGAAGGGAGAAAAAAAGGTCAATATCCTCACTTAGATGTGTTGATCACCATTCCTGGTCTGCACAAAACAGCAGGTTCTTTTTTTTTTTGGGAGAAAATGTTGAGACAAAGGCAAGAGGCATGCTTCTTTTTGCAATGTAGAAAAGCAAGAGTAGGTGAAATTTATAAAAATGGAAAAATGCATTCAACTAGTTCTGGCCTGAGCAGAAGGGCATCCATGGTGGAAGGAAAAGAAGACATGAACTTGAGTGGGAATTGGGGTGGTCACAAAGGCATGCAATGAACCAACCCAGATGTGTTGACTACAAGCCCTGGTTACAGAACAAAGTGTCATTCAATCACAAATTGATCTATGAAAATTACGCCATTAGAGGACATGTCTTTACCACAGGAAAAAGGTCAAATTAGGGCATATCAGAGTTAAGCAAACCTGCCATTCTTTAATGGTGGGTTTCAACCCAAATCCACCATTAAAAATCAAAAAACCCACTTATTTCACATCAGACCTGTCAGAGTTACCTGAAAATAAATGGGTTTTTTCAAATAAAGTATTTAAAGGGTTTCACCACCTAAACCCATCATTTCACATCATCACCCCTGGTTTCGATCTCCATTCATATCCTGTTTGCTTCATCACTCTACTTTAATGCTGTCATAGCTTCATCACCCTCATCAAATTATTGCTTTCATCACATCCATCCTCTCATCACTTCCCAACAGTAGAGGCATTCAAGCAAGGAGATTGCTCAATCACTGGGCTTGTTAATATATTTGATTTATTACTTAGATAAAACTTTCAAAAATGAAAAAAAATACAATAGAAACAACATCAACCATATCAGGCGTTCTTTCCCAAAATTTTTTCATCAATTTTGAAGGACTACAATTTTGGAGTTTTAAAGATACATTGGCTAGTTTTTTATTAATTTGGAATGAGCAGCCACAGTGAGTGTGGGTTGAAGAGGTTTTTAAACTAGGAGGAGCAAATGTAGTCTGATGATCAAAAATTTGAGTCTGCCAAAGAATTTCAAAAATGCCTTCAGCTTTTGCAAAGTCAATAATACAACCAAGTTTTGGAAAAGATAAACCATGACCCAAATCATTGCAGGGAGGAAGGATAGGCTGTCCTGTAGATCTGTTGATGTAAGAATATATCCCACATGTAAAACCATTTAAATCATTCTTATCAGTATGGAGCTTGTTTGAGAAATTATCAAATGTCACAACCACATTGGAAAACATGCTGCAATCTTGCTTGGTTTCTTTCCACTCAGATGAAGACCAGTTTGCGATTAGATATTGATTGGAAATTTTCTTGTTTTGAGCATTGGCTGAAGTACACAGTGATTGGATTCTTTCCAAGACAAATTTGTTGTGGGCAGGAAGACGCTCCCACAGTTCATCATCCTTCTGTATAGTCTCTTGATCCAAACCTGGTTTGCAAGAATAGACCCCTATTTTTGATTTGAAGCCAACATTGATCAATTTTTTGAATTTTCTGACAAAATCTGACATAACCAATTGGAAAAACCTGCAGAGGCACCTTTATCACTTCCAGCACAAAATCCAATGGCATGCATACAGCCAGTTAAGGCTGCTGTGTTCATTTTGCTAAGTAAATGGCAGTTTCTCGCCACCTGGTACAAGTTGGAGACAATGTAACACAAATTATCCATTTGTGGAGTGCTTTTGGGAGCCTTCAAACTGTGGTAGTTGAGAACAAAGTAGGGCTGAAACTGGGGGTTTGTGACAGCATTGACCAGCATGTCAGGGCACATGCATGGTAAGACAACATGATTGGGTGCAAGATTATCCCAAAGTGTCACAAAGTATGTTGGCTCATTACATTCTTGTGCAAATTTTCTTCTGGCATGGTTGAACTTTTTGTTACTTTTGGATGTTGTGGTAAAATTTGAGTTTGGTTGCCTGTATCTTTTTCCTACTAGAAGAGGTTTTGATGCTTTTTGTGTCTCCTTGGCATCTCCTGAGCTCATCAAAGCTACAAACCATATTTCAGGATGACACCCAGGAATCACAACATGAATGGAAAACCAAAAGAAAAATAATGCAGAATCAAGATTTCAATTAGTGATTTTATTGTCAAAGGATATCAAGGAATAAAGTTTAAATCCCATACCCATTTTTACCAGACATGCCTTCATTCAATTCCATCACAATTGATACCTACAAACAACAAATACCTTCTTTTAGAAAAAGAACAAAAAATGTTACTTACCAATGGGGTGGTGGGTGGTGGTCATGGTGGATGAGGTGGGTGGTGGTGGGTGATGGTGGTGGGTGGTTTGTGCTGTGTGGTGGGTGGTGGTGGGTGGTGCTTGGTGGTGCTGGTTGATGTGGGTGGGTGAGGTGGTTTGCCTCATAGTAGGGCAGGACCCCAAATTGGAGCTGACAGACCCCAAGTGGGGTCCAGGTGACTATGGGGGGGGGGCAGCCTGGAGGACATGCATGCCCCCCACCCTTTTCAAAAAACAGGTGGGAAGGGGATTTAAAATCCCCCCCACCAAACCATAAGTCCAACCTTCTATTACAACAGTCTCAACTAGTCTTCATCTGGCTCTACCTGCTGCTGTCCCACTGTCCTTGCAATCTCCCTCCTTCTGTTCTCTCTCACCACTTCAATGGCAATTTTGAATGTTGACTTCTCCTGATGTTGTTTGATTTTGGTCTCAACAAATCTAGCAATCCCGCTTCCATTGCGCCCCCTTGCTTACTTGCTGGGCAGGGGGGTGATGAAATCCCCTCCACCACAAGCCAGTGGCTCCCTCCCCCTCACTTGCTTGCTGGGCGGGGGGGGGGGGGGTGAGATGAAATCCCCCCCACCACAAGCCAGGGCCTCTCAGTGGGGCGGGGGGGTGATGAAATCCTCCCCATTGCAACATGATTTCCAATCTTATTTCTTGGTCCATCATTAAAAGATTCACCTGGAATTGCCTTGGCATGTCCGCTGGTTGCCAAAAGGAGGCATTTGGGCCGCTTCCAGTGGTTTCACTGGAAACAACAAGAAGTCAAGTAAGCCCAACTTACCGGTGTCAATGCTGACACACAAGGAGGGCTGACCATCACTTACCACTCTGACTAGATTGAGTGAGCAGCAGCCAAAGGCTCAACTTATGGCCATGGTGCCTGACCAACCGCTGCCCAACAATAATACCAGGGCATGAAGTTGGTGGGCGCACACAACAGCTGGCCAACCCTGACAATAAGTGGTGAGTTGGCCAGTATTCCAATCTATAGCATAGCTTTAACCAGTGGACAACAACTGCATTGCTGCACATGTACCAACTGTTGGCAACCAAAGGAGTCCTCCTTTGTCTTACCTGCGCCTTACAGGTTACAGAGGATATATATAAGTGGGGGACATGGTTGAGTGTGGTCAAAGGGTTCTTTTTTATTGGATTTTAATTATTTGTCCAATTTTTTTCCCATTGAAGCATTGTTACTTTTTGGAAACTTACCTTTGTCATCTCTGGGTGTTCTAAACAATACAACATCATTCTTTTGCCTGGGCAAAGGCCCAAGAGCTCACTAGTGCACAATATTATTTCATTCATTCTTTGAACTACTCAAGACAAAGGCCAGGTTCTTTCACATCAGTAACTCACCTTGTCACCCATTTGCTGCAAGATGGATGTAAAATACATAGATATTTGTTTTGGAAATCCGTCATGAAATTTGAACTTTGTTGAGTTCCCAGAACTATGCTGCGCCTGTTTACCAGCAAGACTGTGCAACCTGTGGGATTTTTGAGAAAACTTAACTCTGTTCAAACTGCAAGGTTGATTGCTGAAAATTCAACCACTGTCAAACTAACTCATAACTTTGTGTTCCAAGGGTCACATGGGTGATTACTCACTTCAAACTTAACCACCCAGCCTAAAATTTGTTGGATACATAGCAGTAAGGCTGGTTCCAGGAGTAGCGGATATTGGGAATATCCTTGCATGACCCATTGGATGCCTCTTTTTTTGTTTCACTCATACTTTAATTGAATTTTGAAATGTTAAAAATTAGGCCAAATCAGAGTTGGTAACTACCATTTTCCAATATTGAGTTTCAGCCAAATATGCATCCAAAAAACCCACTCATTTCAAAAGAAGGATGTCAGAGTTACCCACAAATGAGTTTTTTAACATGTAGTGTATAAATAAACTCATCTTCAGCCACACCTCAGACCTTATTCAATAACTACTTTCTCCTGCCGTGCTTCAAACCCTATATTGATTGTTATGGATTTACTTTAAAAATTCACCCTCATATCCTCAGGTTCCCCTTTTGAGGTTGAAAGCATGACTGCAACCCAACAATTACACCCTATGGTAGATCAATTGGTCTTAGTATTAGTCTCACAACAATATAAGAAAAGAGATTTGTGGCTTATTTTTCAGATAGAGTTGCTACTATAGTAGTCTCTATCAGACCTAGGATCAAATTTGTCAAGCATCAGACCTAGGATCATGATAAGGACAAAATGGTGGAATGGACAGTGACTTTGGCTATAGAAGCTGAGTAAGGGAAGAATCTTTTATCTTGTTGTATCCTTTATATATTCTTGTTCTTATTTAATATTGAATGCTGATGAATACTCCTTTGATGTTACAGGTGATGATTGATAAAGCTGAAATGGTTGAGCCTATAGTTGGTAACTGATGATGATGGATGATGATGATGATGGATGGTGATGATGGATGATCATGATGATGATGGGCATTTGTAACATTTCTTAAAATTGTTATTTGCATGATAATTCATGATCAAATATTTCAAAAGCATGATTGTCAATAGCTTCCAATACTGGAAGCCCCAGTTACAATAATTTTCCTCTGAGCAATGAGATTGGATTCCTCAAGGTTCTCCCCTCAAGCCATTTCCCCCCACCCCATGCCACCCTTTTCAGCAATATGGCACATGTTCCATTTGAGAAAACCAAAAACTCATGCAAAAGGATCCCATCTCATCTTTCCCCAACTTATCATTTGATGATCCTCTTGGAAACAGCCCTGCTCTCATAACATACAAGCAAACTGCATCCAAAAAAGGCTTGGCTGCAAAGCAACAGTACCTGGCCAGAATGCACTGAAGTGGATTGTCTTTGCAGCTGTCAGGGCACCTAAGCAGTCACCCATCAAGTCTTTGACAGATCATTTGTGTCATTTCATCATCATGTACCTCACAAGCTTCCAAATCCATCTGCTTTTCTTGTAGCCCAATGTATTGGGCTGCATCAATACATTGGGCTACAAGAAAAGCAGATAGTTTTGGAAGCTTGTGAGATCCATGATGATGAAATGATGGATTTCTATTCATACAATAATTACACATTATTTGTACATTATTCCCAAGACCAACAAGATTTAATATCAAATAGTAAAAAGAAACAGTTTAATTCCTATGTAAATAATAATTATGATTAGCAATTTGGAGGACTTCATTTCTGTTAGCCTTGGTATAATGTACAATACCATCCTGAATGCTTTTACAAGTGTTTATGGTTCTAACATTGATTTGTAAAGACATGGGAAGATGGGTATACAAACAATTTTCTGCAGGAGGGAGTGTACAGTGCCAATACTTTTTTGATTGCCAAAATAACTTAACATTTCTTTTTTGAGTAGAGAAATTGATACCAAACCCATAGTCAGGTATGACAAAATGCCCATCTTGAACATTGTAGCCCTTGGAGGGAGTAGCAAGTGAGCCACATGCTTTCTTCTGTTGTATGAATAAAGCAAAGGCAAAGGTGTTGTCAATTGGATGTGGACGCTTAGGCCGGTCTCTCAGTCAACGTGCAACAATACTCTGGGTGCCTTGGTGTCTCCTCCATGTGCAATGTCACTGTTGACAGATGTGTCCAAATCTCTTGAATGGCATTGTAGGCTGGGCCATCTGTCTGACAAGGTAGTTTGTCAGTTTCTAAAACAATTTGTCCCTGGATTTGACCAGAAAAGTTGGTCCCATTCTTTTGTGAGACCTGTGCAATCACCAAGAGTGAACGGCGGTGTGCAAACTTGGGAAGTGAGGTGAAAACCAATGATTGGCTGGACCTGATGTGTACTGATGTGTTGGGGCCGGTTGATCTGCCTGATATCCTGGGCAACAAGTACATTCTGACATTACGTGATCATGCAACAACATTTTCTTACTGCTTTCCAGTAAAGGCAAGATTGGATGTTGAAACAAAACTCACCCATGCTCTGACAATTATCAAGAATCAGCTAAAGGCTCCAAACTATCTCCGGTGTGACAATGCCAAAGAATACACAAAGCATTCATTCCAGTCTTTTCTCTCCTCTATTGGAACAACAATGGCCCTGACCCCCGCCAACACCCCTGAGCAGAATGGTGAGGCAGAACGTCTTAACCAAACGCTGGGTGATATATGGCAAGGGCAATGCTCAAACAGTTGGGTCTACCCCAGTCTTTCTGGACATTTGCTTACAAATTGGCAACATTCCTACACAACCAACTCCCAAACAAGCGCACAGATGGAAAGACACCCCTGGAACTCTGGACAGGAATTGAGCCGCAGGCACAGAACATCTATCCCTTTGGTGCAAAAGCTTATGTTCACATACCAAAGGAGAAAAGAAAAAAACTTGATGATTGGTCAAAACTGTGCTTCTTGGTTGGCTATCTGGAGGATGATCATGGATGGTACTTTTGGGGTGGCCAGAGTAATGAGTTAATCTTGTCTGATTTGGTGGAGTTTGTAGATTTCAATGCAAAGTCCTCAATTCCAAAATCTGAAAACAAAGGAGGTCTGGACCATATTCTGAATGTGGTACAACTTAAGCTAGGGGAGACGCCAACTGATGAAATCTGTGATTCACAGGACAAGATGATTGATCACATTTCTCAAATTTCAGACATGGAGGTGCCTTGGTTGCTTGTTAAGGCAAAGAAATCAGCGCTCTGGCCAAGATGGGAGAAGGCGTGCAATAAGGAGATCAAGTCATGTGAGGAGTTTGGGGTGTGGGATGTTGTGGATGAGGTTTGGGGAATGCATGTCCTGGACACAAGATTTGTGTTTGCCTTGAAGCGTGATGATTGGAATCTGGTGACTGATTTCAAGGCTTGACTAGTTGTGAAAGGAGACACTCAACAGTTGGGGATTGATTGCTTTGAAACATTTGCGCCAACAGCATCTCTGTCGTCCCTGCGTCTCCTGTTGGCCATTGCCATAAAGAACAAATGGATCATCAACTCGTTTGGTGTTTCAAGTGCTTACCTACACAGTAAAATTGATCAACTAATTTATACAAGGCCCCCAGTTGGTGTGCGTCCTGAGCTAAGAGGAAAGGTTCTGCGCTTGAATAAAGCCCTATACGGCACTAAACAAGCACCCCGGTGCTGGTGGAAGCATTTTAGAGGGATAGTGTTGGAAATTGGCTTTGAGTTTGAAGAGGTGGAACTTTCTCTATATTGTTGTTGGAAGGGGGATAATGTTGTGCTGGCCTGGATGCATGTGGACAATGGAGTGATCATCTCCAGCAACACATTGTTGCGGGACCAAATTTGGAGGGGCCTGGTAAATACTTTGAAGATAAAATGGCAGGAGAAGCTGTTGCAAATTGTGGGAATCACAGTTGGTCATGAGGATGGAATTACCCTATCTCACACTGCATGCAAACTGCAGATGTTTTGGGGGAAACGTCACCCAGACGATTCCCCCGCGCGCCTGTGAACAGCTGTATGACACATGAGTGACAGCTGCATGCCGCGCGGGTGGGGGAGAACGTCAGTCACCAGTCACTAGCTGCTGCCCACTAGACGCTCCCCCAACTCTTGTGACGACCTTCCTCACTCTGCTGCCCGATAAAGAGAGCCCTCACAATTTTCCCCGTCCTCACCTCTCCTTTGTCTCTTTGCCTGCCAAGTCACTATCCTAGCCCTAACCAAACAGCCAGAAGAGGTCGGATTCCACTGCCCCATCCCAATCAACTATTGACCTCACCAAAATCCGAGGATTGATTACTGGCCTTTTTGCCCAGCAATCCGCTGAAGTTTCCAGCGCCTTGAATAATTTTGATTGCAAAATTGACAGTGTTGACCGCAAGATCTCTGAACTTGAAGCCAAAAGTGGCGCACCCCCATCGGAAGAAAGATTGAAGCACCCTTGTCACTCTGGATCATCCTCCCTCCCTAAGAGTAATTCAAACTCCAAATCAACAGGCCGTCCCAAGGCCACTCAAGTAGCCAACTCTTTCAAAACACCAACTTAGACCAACCTGCCAGCAAAACCCTCCCTTTCCAGTCAACAAGCCAGCATTGTGGCCACCAGTACTCAGCGTGAAGGGTTTTGACAAGCCCAATCAGAACCAGCTCCTGGTATGACATCCAAGAAGGGTAGTGGACCACCTACACCTGCTTCAAAACAGAAGAAACAAAAACCTAACCAAATGATCACCGACAACTTTCCTCCAGATTTCAAAGACACCAAGGTTGGTTTTTCTCAACACAATCAACAATATGATAATCAGTACTAATTCATTTTTACTCATTCAGCAATTGCTATATGTTCACATTAGGTTGCTTTGGGGTCTACTTAAAACGGATTTGGTCCCGCCACCTGTTAATCCAGACTTGGTCACTCAGTTTTGTACCCGGTTTAATTCAGTGGAAGATATCAAGAAGGTGGCCGAGGATGCCAGTGCAGCCCAATTGATTGCAGTTGCAGATGTGATGACATTAAGTAACTCCCGAGCAGGAAAAATCAAGATTGGACGTAGCTTTGCTCATATTGAGGAAAGCTACATAAGGTATATCCATGGCTACCTTGCTAAACTTGGTATCTGCTGCTGGGGACCCAACCTTGAAGAAGGAAGGAGCTGAGAGTATCTGGAATTTGGCTTTGAATATTTTTTGCCAAATTTCTGCGTTGGGGGCCTACAACTTCTTGAATTTCAACCCAAAGTTCCAAGATGACATGCTCATCCTGATTTGGGCCTACAACCATTTTGTACATCATCACTTAGCTAATAGATTCCAGGCTGAAGCAAAAGAGCAAGGCAAGTTTGTAGCTAGTGTAAAGGATAAGAACACCCATACCAATTGTTGCCGAGTGAGTTCAAAGGCATTTTTAGCCGTTTTTTGATGATTTTTAACTCATTGGCTCTGCCAAAACGTTTTCAGTTGGCAAAATTACGATATGAATTTGCTGTTGCAAACAAGTTTCCTGCACGGTATCAGAAGGTTCTTCAAGAGACAGCTTCTCATAGCAATGATGAGCTGGAACCAAATGGGAAGTTTTTTATAATCAAAACAATGCCCTATTGATCCAACTCAGCAAATAAGTTTTTTCGGCGCTTGGACATGGTAATGAAGGAGGTTCACTCAAGCCAAGGTAAAGCTTCACGTGCTAGGATTCAAAGATTGCCAAAGGAACCACTCCCATCAAGACAATTAAAGGCTCCTTCAAAGATGCCTCTGGATTTCTATTGGAGGACATGGCTGCACAAATTACCAACTGCCCAACAACGTATGATTCCCGACTTGAATCAAGTCTGCTTCCTCCCAGATGCGTCAAAGTCCCTCCTACCAGCAAACCACCCGGCTTTTGACTCGGACAAGAAGTTGACCAATTGTAAATTCAACAAAAAGTTCCTTGATTGTATTCTTAAGGACTACCTTTTGGACAAGATTGTGCCAGAAAGTGAATCGGAAGCTGATGAGGATGGAGAGGATATAGAGGGGGGGTGATTGATCTTGAGGGGACTAGTCCTGACCAATCCAAAGATGATGCTTACTTGTCTGATGGAGATTGGGGCAATCTCTATGAAAAAAGCAGTTCTGAAGACAGCAAAGACAATGATGGGGACTACAACAATGAATACAACAGCAATGATGGTATAAGTGAACACTCTAGTGATGGGGAGTTGGCTGAAAACAGTTATATGGAAGAGTGAGAAGGGGTTAGTTGGCAGTGATTAATCAATGCCCATCGGGGTTGTTTTCTTTTTTTTCTCTCTTTTTTCTGCCACGCTTTTTGTCTTGTGCAACCCATTGGGGTCAAATTTAGGAGATATGCACATGTACTAGATTGGTTCAGGTGTGGCAACCTTGCGCTGTATGCAACGTGGATCATTGACTCTGGGGAGATTCAAGCTTGTGTTTTTGTTTGCTTTCATTGCTTTGTCCTTGTCATATATACAAGTAGGATTGAAAAGAAATGAATATATATATATGGTCATAGGACATTATGTCCTCAATCCTCATTAATAGTTAGGGAGGGGAGGCAATCAACAGGGGTGAGGGCAATCCCATCATGCGGGATGCCAAAAACATTGGGGCTAAGGAGTTGTTAGGCTGCAAGGCAGGAAATCGAGCAAGGGGGGATGAAGATGGTGTGGCCCTTATCAACTTGGCCCACCAACCCTCCTTAATGACAACACAGTTGTTTGGTGCTAACACCAAAACTCTTAACCACTTGTTACAGTCCCATGTTGCTTTGCTTTCCACATTTGGAAGCAAGATTAGCTCCCCCCTTGGGTGGGGTAACTCCTGGTAATGTCAAACCTGTTCTCAAAACTTTTTCACGTGTTTTAAAAACCCCTTGTACATCTCATCAGACAAAATCACCATCCTACTTTGATTCTTCTTGCCCCATGCCTCTCCAACAAGCTCTGATAGATTTAGAAAACCAGTGTCTGCTTCTAATCGCTGTTTCTGTACAAATAGCTTCAACATTGTTTTTTCAAGATTGCCTAGCAATCACACAAAACATACTCAGTATTAATTATACCAGGCAAAACATTAGGATCACCTTACCCAGGCGCAAATTGGTTTGCAGAGTGCGGAGTTTTCCAATGCAACGCTCCCCAGCAAATTCAGCCACCCCAGGCAAAGGCCCCCAAAGTCCCATTTGTTCCGGGATATGTAGTGCATAGTGGTGGTTGGGCAGAATTTTCAAGTTGTCAAAGAGTTTTGCGGATGTGATGTTGTATAGATTGTAGGCGTCTTTAAATCGCTCAGCAGACCAGTGGCGTACCTCTTCTGCACATACAATGTGCGTACATTGAACTAGCCTTGATATATTATCCATAATAAGGACCCTCCTAGAAGTCTCAACCACGACTTCAACATTTGGAACCATCATTTCACATATGATTGAGGGTATGCAATAACAAAACAATACCCGCCATTGCAATGCCTTGAGTTTACCACACTTTGCTTTACCTAGCTCGCTTGGGATACAGCCCACTGAACTTGGAAGGACCATTGTAACTAGCATCTTGCGGAAGGTGTTCATATTGTTCTCCAAGAAGATCCCATACTTATCTTCCCCGTCAATCTCAAAATTGCTTTGGTCACTCAGGCTTTTGTCATTGGAGAGATCAGATTCCTCAGGATTGAGTCGCAAACGTTTTGAAGCTTGAGGAGGCATCTTTCCACGTTGTTTGTTCTCTTTAAAAGACAGTGTCTGGAATCCCCATTGTTCTTAAAAGTGTGTCATCAGAATACCTTCCATCCAGTTGTACATAATACCGAGTGCAACATGAGTCACAGGCGCACAGTATTCCAGCTCATTCAGTACCAAATATTGTTCACCATTCTGTTGTAGAAATTGATCACATTTGTTTATTGTTTTTAACTCTTTCCACACTTTTGAATGCTCCCAAACTTCAGTGTCAAGGCGACGTTCCCCCAACTCAAGATTTTGTTTTTCTTTTTGGCTGACCTTACACCAGGAACAAAAGAGCATTGCTGAGTGTGATGCAAAACCGGCAACCTTATGGGTAGCTCCCAAATCACCAATGAGCGGCAACAATTGAACTTGTATGTTTTGTCCATTAGGGTAGGCAGGCGTGCATATTTTGAATGGCTTTGAAAGCTCCACAAGCTCATTCATCAGAGGATTCAAGAGGTGAGTAATAGTTGACATACTTGGTGCATTCGGTCCAGGTGTGATTCCGGCAATAAATGTATACTTCAGTTTGTTTTGCATGGTTGGGGGCAAGCTGATACAGGTCATCATGATGAGCCCAATTGAAATTTGTTTTCCGGCAAGTTTGTTGCCTCGTGGGTTGAACCAATTGACAAATAGAGAAAATACAAGGCCGAGATTGTTGTTGGTGGGTGAATCATTGTACCACTTCAGTTGTTTCCATGCAGCACCTTGCTGAATATTGGTAACGGGGAACCCAGTTTTTGATTCTTGAGCTATATGCCAATTGGTGATTGCTTCTTTGATGCCGGGTAGGTTCAAGAACCAAGGGAGCCATTCCATAAGCTTTTGAGTGATGAATACAGATGTTGGAGTCTTGATATCAACACACTTCTCTAGAGATTGTCAAGGAATTGACATTTCCCCTTTGTGTGATATATTAGAGAAGGTTGTTTGTTCATGAAAAAGCGCACGGTTGCAGGGTCTTGATTTTGGCGTCTTGCAGTATGTGCAGTTTGATGGGGTGTCAGGACCATTGTAAAGAGAAAAACAGTTGGGGCAGCATTGGATTGGTAGCAACTTGATATTCAGGCCTTTGAGAATAGTACAAGTATCTTTGGGGACCAGGCTGTCAAGGGCTTGACCATTAGACTCTTGAGTGGGAGCCATCATCTGAACAATGAAATTTTGAGCAGTTTGACATTTCTGTAAGCTAACTTTTCCCTCAACATGAAGCCAGGAAATGAATGAACAGATTAAGTCTAACATCAAATAAAACACCAGTCAGTAATACAAAAAGGTTGTGCACTGGTAAAGATCGTGGTATTACCAGCTTTCTGTGGATTTGGTTTGGGGTCTTTGTCTGTGCTGCTGATAGATACTTTGTCTTTGGTGGTGCTTGTTTGTGATGAACAGAGATCACTAGAGTCCAAAAGGGAAATTGATTCTCTTAAGGGTTTGGTCCAGGAGTGGGCTATGTGATCAATGGTGTGCTTCCTTATGTTCCAAGCAGAAATCAGGCGGCCAGTTTGTATATCTCCGTTGGGAAGTCTGGTTGAAATCTGAATACAACTTGGACATTTGCAAAGTGGCATCTTGAGCTGGGTCTTGAGGATTCGTCAGAAGATATTCTTGGGATGGAGGACAAGTGCAGGATCAAGTTTGGTACTTGGAGGAGTTATAGCTGACACCCAGGTGTGAGGTGACTGACGTTCTCCCCCACCCGCACGCATGCAGCTGTCACTCATGTGTCATACAGCTGTTCACAGGCGCACAGGGGAATTGTGTGGGTGACGTTTCCTACTTGGAGGAGTTATAGCTGACACCCAGGTGTGAGGTGACTGACGTTCTCCCCCACCCGCACGCATGCAGCTGTCACTCATGTGTCATACAGCTGTTCACAGGCGCACAGGGGAATTGTGTGGGTGACGTTTCCCCCAAAACGTCTGCAGTTTGCACGCAGTGTCAGGCACACCTAGCAAGTCAGATCATTGATCATGCGGAGCATTACTTTCAACAATTGTTAATGGTGATGTCCTCAACTCATCCGGATCAACCACTGGAGACACAGATGGAGGATGGCACAGATGTCACTGAATTCCAATCATTCATTGGCTCATTAAACTACTTGGCAATTGGACTTGGCTGGACATCTCTTATGCAGTAAACTTTCTTGCGCGGTACTCCTCACACCCTGGTGATGAACATTGGTTGGCTCTGAGACACCTGCTTAGCTATGTGAAGGCAACGGAAGAGCGGGTGTGAAAAATTAATCCAACAAGTGACAACCTAAAACTTTGGGCTGATGCTGGATGGGGGGGAGAGTTTCAGCGGTTGAAAAGTGGTTTTGTGGTTTGTTTTGGGGGAGCAACAGTGGCATGGAGCTCAAGGAGGCAAAAGTTAGTTGCAATGTCAACATGGGCTGCAGAATACGTTTCAATTGGTGCTGGGACCAAATTTCCTTTATTCCTCAACAAGTTAGTGACTCAATGCTACAAAAGAATTCCGGTGACTATTTTTTGCAACAACAAAACAGCCATTCTGGTAATCAAGGACAATACGCTGCAGGGCCGGATCAAACACATTGGAAGGAACTTCTTCTATGTGAATGACACTGTAAGGAGGAATGACTTCAAATTATTGTGGGTAAGCACAACCAAGCAGCTGGCCAATATCATGACAAAGCGGTTACCACCCATCAAACAACATTGGGCAAAAAATCTTCTGAACATGTCATGAGGGGCCTTTATGTCATTTGATTACGTTCTTATTTTACTTTCTTTTTCTGTGTCCTTCCTGTTGTCTCAACCTGTTACTCCCTTCTTTTCTTGCTGTCTCTCTTCTGTTCATCCTTGGGTGTGTTCAATTCTCTACTTTCAAGTCTGAAAGGATGCAAGGTTTGAGAGGGGGTATTGAAATTTTCAAGAAATCTTGATTATGGATTTAAGTAAGACAAACCTTGCATGGGAATATTCTAGATTATCACACAAGAATCATGTAAATACATAACCAACAACATATATATAGGAGTGATACACTATGAAATGAACAGTGAGGGGTTTTTTTGGTTTTTTCCTTCTAACCTGGAGAAAGATGGGATGCAATACTTTTGCATGAGGGTTTGGTTTTTCTTAAATGGAATGTGGGCCATATTGCTTAAGAATTCTTCAAGTATACTGGGAGCCCTTGCAGAGTAAGACATAAGTTTGTCATACTGGCATTTGGCAGTAGCAGTCTTTAAGTCCTTGATGTATTGGCCAATCATTCCAGTTATTACCATGGCCTTTCTCATCCAATTGCCCACATTTTTCCCGCCCATGATCTAGATGGTGAGCCAACTGGGTTTACAAATTTCTTGCGTTGGTGCAGGAACTAAGCAAGAAAGTCAATATCATCATACTACTGAGGTGATAGGTCCTGGATTGGGATAAATTTGATATATGCAATAATATCATTGTTCTCCTTATCCATCAGGAGCACTCAACCATAATCAACCAGTTGAAATTTGGATTTAACAAAGGCATGTGCCTCTTGTAACGCTTCATTTTTTGGCTTTCTGGGATTTTAAGGATCAATCTGGGGATAGAGCTTGCATTTTTTGTAGGACCTGCACCTCCACAGAATTTTGGGTTTCTTTCCCTGGTGCTTTTTACCTGACATTTTTTGGGTAAAGAGAAGAGCCCACTTCAATTTGTACTGAGCTTGTTGTCTTCAAGCAATCTTACAATTACAATATGCTTTTGTTGTGGTGAATCATGAAATTAACAACATTAATATTTGAGTGTTATGCAGTTCATATTCACCAGGGGACACATCCATAGCATTCATAGAATTGCAGAAAGAGAAGTAAAGCAAAAAATTGGGGATGGATAGGGACAATGTCAGCTTAGTGAATCAACATGAATGATAATAACAAGGAAAAAACTATACGCTTCAGTTTTGTTCCTGGCCATAAAAAAAAATTGATTTGGATGGTAGCAATTCACTGGGGTTAGGACTTGGTATGCTTGGGGGAGAAGATGGTGATCATTGCACAGATGGGAAAGAAGTAATTTGTGGATGTCAAGAGTGGAAGTGGAAGTCAAAGTCAAGGGGTGGGAGGGGATGGGGGGAAATGGCTTGAGGGGAGAAAGAGGACCTATTTAAGTGGTTCTTGATGGATGTGTCAGTCAGGTAATTGAGTAGTGGGCCGGGGAAAACAATCTGTGGCATTTTAAACATGCAATTGATCTAAAAGTGCTGAATGGTGGGTTAGGGCTTTAGACAGTCCAAATCCAATTGTTGACCTTGAGGAATCCAATCTTATTGCTCAGGGGAAAATTATTGTTACTGGGGCTTCCAGTATTGAAGACTATTGGAAAATCACTGTTTTTAAAAGGTTGATTATGAATAATCATGCAAATAACAATTTTAAGAAAAATTACAAATGGAAAATACAGCTAAAATTATGAAAAAAGTATTCAAATTACATGGAAGATGACACAGTAAAGCTAAAGCAACTCAGAGAAGAAATGACAACACTCATATTAACCATTTGAGCTTGGAAACTCAGAGATTAAAGTGTGTTCTAGGCTGAAAGGCATGTTGGAACAGGAATTTTTGTTCATGTGGTTCATGTATTCATGAGCAAAAGCCTTAGCTAGATCATGCCATGTGGGTAATTTCAATTTGCCTGTATCTTGAGAGTTCTCAGATATACTGAGCATGATGGATCAAATTTACATTTGAAGTGGAACCCATATGGGTTCCTTGGCTGAAGGTCTCCCATCTGAAACTGACCAAATTTTTTGAATCAAACAGAGGAGTTCATGACAATCACATAAAGAAGCAACTCTTCTGCCTCTTGAGGCAATGAAGATCCTCCAGATGCCTGCAAGCAGGTAGAAGACAAAGAGGAGGAAACTGTGGCGGCTTTCTGTCTGGGTCAATTCAGTGCAACATTGTTCATTTGAAAACTCTGAGACAGTGAGGGAAGAGTTGTCAATAGTGGATGCTGGAGGTTCTTTGTGCTTGGCCTTTTTCTTCTTGCGCCTGGTGGGTTCCTTTGGGTTGTTCTGGGAATGAGCCTGAAGTAAGGTGAAGCTGATCATAATATCAATAATGACGCTGAGTAGCTCATGAAGGCAGTCCCTTGGCTTAACGGGCGTAGCCTCTGACTGATTGGTCTTTGCCACTTTTTCTAGAACCATGTGATGCTCTATTGATTTGGGCTGGAGTGGATTTGGCAACATCTTGGTGCTTTGGAGCAACATGACTACTTTCAGGTTTTCCTTGAGATTTGAGATGGGAGATGTTAGAGGATGGGGAGGCTGTGCACACAGTTCATCAGCAACTGTTTTCACTGAGAAGGCCACTGTCTTGGCCCATTTATTGATGGCTTTTCCAGTGGAATGGTCCAAGGCATGAAGAAAGGGCACCAGATTGGATTCTAGATGAGCTGTTTTCTGATCTAGGGGGGGTGAGCTAGCAGGACAAGTATGGCTGTTCTGCAGGCGGTAGAGAGCATGAATATTGATGATATCTGGTGCCCACCGAGGCATGATGTGCACCCAAGCCTAGAAACTCTGTTGCTGTGAAATGAAACAGTGGTCATTAGCAAAAAGAAATCCCGGGAGTTGATGGGATATTCAAAGAAAACTAACCTTGCTTGCAGATTTCCCAAACCCAGTTTCCATACCCAAAATTGGCTGAATGGGAGATGTACTGCATTTCTGGTGGTTCCATAGCAGTTATGGCCTGGAGACAGAAATCCAAAAAGTGCTTCACCGCATCCTATTCCATTTGGAGTTTCTTTGGAGATTCCTGAACCTTGAAAGATTGAGTGATTGAATGAAGCGCCTTGCGTATTATTTTGTGGCAAATGATGGTAAAATAACCTCTACTTGCTTGATCATCAAAATTATAAGTGGGCTTGTCACCTTTGGGAGCATCTATACCAGAAACAATGGGCTGCACAGAGTTTGCATCTGATTCAATCACTAATGCGTGATTGGATGTCTTTGGTTGATCTGGGGCTGTCTGGGGTTGCTTGGAAGTGACTTGGGGTTTCTTCATGGTTGCAGCGGGTTGGGGTTGGGTGAAGAGGCAAGGTGCAGGAGTTATTTGGGTTTCTGGTTGAGGGGAGGATGCAACTGCTTTGTGATTTAATGCTGTTTCAGGGGAGGAGGAGGCTGGATTAAGATTGCCTGTTATTTGTAGATGTGGGGTCATGTCCACAGGTGGATGAGTCAAGTGTGGATGTTTTCAAGGTGGCTGTGATGGGGGCTGTTGGGACAATAAGGAGCTGGGTGTGATTCTCAGCCATTCTGTGCGAGGGATTCACCTTTTACAATTGTATTCTATGGGAAAACAAACCAATCAGACCTCCAAATCTGCAAATCTGGGGAATGACAGTGGGGCAAAAATCAGCCTTTTGTGATATTGCTCAAGCTAGAATTTAACCTTGTGATGTTATCTTGGATTGACCTGGGGATCCAGAGGCAAGCACAAGTAGTGACCATCTCTTGAACAGTATCTACATTCTGATAGAATTCTTCCTCAGTTACTTCCTGGGCTTCTGATGCGGGGTGGAACTTGTCTGCAGGTGCTGAGAGTTGTTCATCTTCATGAGTTGATGGTGAGGACTGCTGATTATGAAAAGGCATTAGTCAATGAAGGCCAAGGTTGGTGGGTATGACCCATTCAATTTTATGAAATACAAAACAGTCTGTTAACAAAGCTGAAGGTGGGATTGCGTGTGTAGGAGCGGTGGATGCCATTGTGAGGGAAGTAATAAATAAATGGGAAAAAGATGTGAAGCTGGCATAAGGGGTATTGGGGAATTCAGGTAATGGAAAAAACCTGAGAGACGGGAGGGATATTTATAGCCATCAACAAGAAGACTTGTTTCATTTTCCTTGCTGCAACCCACCAAACAAACAAAGCTGCTGACCATGTCTACATGATGCAGCATGCAGATCCATGGTCATTTGTGTGTCATGCTGATACACAATGCATGTGGCTTGCATTATCTGGGGCTATATAGACATGTGCATATTTAAGCCTTGCTGGCTTGCTGTGTTGGCTGACAAATAATCCAGTAGATGGGTGGTGAATCTGTTTGGAGGCATCAGGATGTGGGCAAAAGGAATTCCTAATGGATGGTGACCATGGAAACTCTCTACGGATGGGATTCATTGGAATTCAATGTAAGCAAATTGAGCTGAACAATTTGAAATTCCATCATGGTTGCCAACCATTGCAAATCTTTATGGATGGTGACAATTTCTTCTCCTGATGGACTGCCACCATTATAATGCCTCATAAACAGTGACTAATGTTCTTCTTAATGGTTGCCAAGCATTGCAGTTCTTTATCAATGGTGACAATTGATTCTCATGACCAACTGTGACCATTAGAATGACTCATAAATGGCAAGCAATGTTCTTCTTAATGGTTGCCAACCATTGCAGTTCTTCATGGATGGTGACAATTGATTTTCATGAATGACTCTGACCATTAGAATGGCTCATAAAAAGCCACAAATGCTCTTCTTGATGGTTGCCAACCATTGATTCTCCTGCCAGAATGCAGCCATGAGATGGCCTCATGGACAGCAACCAATGTTCTTCTTAATGGTTGCAGACCATTGCAATTCTTTATGGAGGGCAACCATTGGATTGCCCCAGGGACAGGGACCATTGTGCTTTAAAGTAGGCAGTCACAATTGCCATTCTAGATGAACAGCAACCATTGACCCTCCTCTGGGGGGCATCCATTTTAATGCCTCTTGGGAGAAATTACAATAGTTTTTTATGCTCAGCAACAATTGAAATGCTTTGATCATTCACATTAACCATGAACACCAGCCTTCAAAAAAAGCTAATGTATGGCAACCATGAATATCTATGATAGATGAAGGAGGTTAAAGAAATTGGAGCATGTCTTCCATTGATGTGGTTCAATATCATTCACATTTCACATCCGGCATAAGAGTGGCACACACAATGTCATGCAGTGTACCATCTTATCTACACATATGGGAATATTGGTGAAAGGTGGTGGAAAGACAGGCATGATGTGAATTGTGAGTAAAAATTACTCATGGCATAGTGGAAAAATGTACTTGTCAAGAAATGTGATGCAACAGTAATGTACATGCTAGTGAGGAAAGAAGACAACAAACAAATGATGAGATTGGGAAGAAGGAGATGAGAAGTTGAGGTAGAGGGCATTTAGGTGTCATCCTGCAGGGATTGAAACACTTCCCTCCAATCCCTTGTGGTAATAATAATTGACCTGAATATAATATGAGCACCATTTCCTGAATCAGTGGACTGTAAGGTTGGTGGGTATGTCTTCAGGAAAAAAAACACGTACTGTGCAAGTTGCTCCTTGCATTTCTGCATCTGAAGGAGAGAGGGAAGATTCAGTGAAGTGCGTAGGATGAGTGGAGTTCAAGGACATTACACTGGAAGAGGTTTCAGGTTGCTTCCTAGCAAGTATCATCAAGGAGGAGCTAGTCAAAGCTTTTTCTATTCTCTAGTTGAATCTATCTCCATTCTTGAATCAAAGAGTTGGTGCACAGTCACTATACATGCAGTGAAGCTTGGTCAAGGCTTGACCTTAGCTTGCTGAAAGCTTGACCTGAGCTTGGTCATTGGTTGGGCCTGGGCTCCTTGATGACACTTGCTAGCAAGTGTTGCCAAATTTTTTGTGGTGTTACCTTTTGAGCATTCTCCTTGATGGTACCAGCTGCAATGAGGTAATAAACCTGCACTGGCCTTGTTTGACCCATTTGATGCAGCCAATCATCTGCCTGTGCCTGGGTTGGGGATTCCAGCGGGGTTTGAGCAGGGCTCTTATGTAGACCAAATTAATGTAGACTAAGTAAATGGCAAAATTCTATAAAGTTTTGGGTGCTTACCATGATGAATACAAAATTGGCTGATTTGATGTTGATTTCAACACCAGCCGCCTGAATGGAGGCAAGTAGCAGAAAAGTTGTGGTAACTGTCAAAAACTGCTCCAGAGTTGATTCTTGCTGTTTTGCCATCAGCCCTCCATCCGGGCAAAAGGAGGAGATTCTATATTCATCTAGTGTCATTCCAACCCTGCGCATGGTGGGTGAAAATGAGCTGTTAAGTGGGATCTGATAGGAAACTGGAGAAAAAGATGGCAGGCTCACAAATCAAGGTAGCGCATCCTACACAAGAAGACCACAAATTTGCTTTCTCCGGCCACCACTGCCAATCCTGGCTAAATCATCCCTAAAAGCTGTTTGATTTTGGAGCTCTCAAGGCAGGAGTCAATATAAATGTGGTGGATGATTGTTTTAACTCCCATGCTGTGATCCTTGGGACCCAACTCTTCTGTGAGGATGAATCTTCCATTTTGGTCCATGATGATGTTGGGGTCTGCCAAAACTGGATGATTGCATGCTCCAATGAGCTGGCCAAGATCCTTGAGGAGTGACACCTTCATTGGCTTGGATCCATCAGCAGGTGGCTCATGTTTGATGTTGGAAATGAATCAGTCCTGGAGTCAACAGTAGAAGTCTTTGGCTGCAGGTGAGAGCGGTGTCTTGATGTAGTTGTGAGTTATCCTGGGGAGATTTGAAAGCTCACCAACCTTGGTCCTTTGAAGAGTGGTGTGCTGGAGGACCATTTTTATGAGGGAAAAGTCCCCCGCTTTTAGATGGGGCAAAAGGGTAGTTGCCCAGTTGCTGCACTTGTCTTCTAGACTGATACCCAGGAAGCTAAGGAGAGAGAGGAGATCTTGAAGGCAGTTTTGAACTGGTGTTCCTGTGAGACAAACTCTACAATTGGTGGCAACCTGGTTGACCGCTTGGGACAGTTTTTCCTTGGTATTTTTGATAGTGCTGTGATGCAAGTAAATTGCAGTCATTTTGGTCCAAAAAAAATATACTCAGGTTGGAAAGATGGCAAGATGAAGGTTGGACTTACTGTGCCTCATCCAAAGTAGTCTGAAACGATTTCTAGAGAAGATGATGGAGTGTGGGGTGTTGGGGTTGGCTTGCATTTTATTGTATCCCAATGACACCATGTAATATGATGTCAGAATTACATCTGCATGTTTCAGTACACAAGCCATGGTCTGATGCCGCCATTTTTGATTGTAGGTGAGAAAATTGATGGCCTTTGAATGGGTATGCTTCATAATCTCTCTTTTCCAATTTTTCAGGAGGCATGGGGGGGTCATCACAAGTGTGGCTTGATGTGGAGGTTTTTCAGGGGGGAGATCCAGAGGGAGGCCATAGGTCCAGGCTTGCAGAATAGGGGTTGCAATGAGTGAAATTGATTTTGTTGTTTTACCAAGACCCATGTTGTTGGCCAGGATAGATCCAAGGGGCCATTCTCTGTCACCACTGATCTTGTTCTCCCACAGTGAACCACTATCAATTGAGGTCCTCTTCCACAGAGCCAAGGCAGATGCAGGGCATGGTGATTCATTATCAAGGAGGAAAGCAATTCCTTGAGACTGATGTTGTAGCAATGGGGCTTTGATTACATTGGCAGGAGGAGAAATGGGGTTCAGATCACACCCACTGAGCACCTTGAGTAGAGCGGGTTTGTAATTTAGCTCTTTGATAGGGGAGAGGAGGTCTACAATTCCTGTGGCAAGGTTTGAAAGGGACATGCAGTTGTGTTTTGTGGGATCATATTGTGGAGGGCACTCAAGGGTAATGAATGAGGAAAAAATGGAGGTGGTGATGGCAGTGAGATCATGTTTGCTGCAAAATATCAATAATGCCAAATTGAATGTGACAGCAGGCTGGGGGGAGACATTCAGAACTGCCTCAGCAAAGATCTGTGAAGATGTCTGGTTGGAAAATTTCAAAGGGCATTTGCCAGCAGGAACAAATGCCGTTTGATCAGGGATATAAGGGAGAAGAAGATGTGACAGGGGAAGTGGTAAGGAGCTAACAGGTTGATCTAGCATTGGGATTTTGACAACAAGTTTGCCATCTTGGTGGAGAAGGGAGACCCAATGAGTTGATGGGTTGGAAATGAGATAGGGAAGAACAAATTCAGGAATTGAGCTGAGGGTGGTTTTGAGGAGGCCAAGACATTTAGCCAGGAAGGAAGCCATGGCTAAGCTTTAATGAAGTAATGTGAATGTGATGTGTAAGGGATTTGATAAACAGACTGATGGATGAGATATGTGGGAGATTGTGGGAAGATCTATGATTGCAAGGGGGAGGAATGGTGTTTGAAGGTGGGTATTAAAATCTTTGAGCTGACCAGGAGTGGTAGGAATTCATGTCAACAGATTGTTTGTTTGGTGGGGGAAGCTCTGTGGCTGTATTTGCAGGTTAGTGGAGTAGCAGTATGCAATTCTGATATCTCTGAGCTCTGCATCATGGAGGGAGCTTTGCCTCAGCCTGCCTGGGCCATTCAAAATAGGGTATGCTTTTGTTAGATTCCATGGGGCATAGTCTCATACGGATGATGTACACCATTGTTGATCAAACTATATACAGCTCTGGAAATGGTGGGCACATGAAGTCATCACATTCAGGGTTATGCAAATTCTGAATGTGGAAGTATCCATAATGATGGGAGGGTTGACATCTCACTTGTGTCAATTGTAGTAAATGGTCTGTGCCAAATCAATTTGAGAGGGTCTAAAATAGACTTGTACGCTGGGTGGCAAGCGTACAGCTGCATTTTTGACTGATCTACATGGGGTTAATGACAAGGATGCTTGTGAAAGAACACAAAATGGAATTGTACGCTGGGCAGCCAGCATACAACTGCTGAAAGATAATGAGGTTGTGCATTGGGTGGCCAAAGTCCAGCTCTGCTTGCAGGTGCTCAACAAGGGTGTGGGAATAAAATAAGCCATGTATCAAACCCAGCTTGATATTCCCACACCCTTGTGAAGTAACACAAAATGGAGTTGTATGCTGGCTGGCCAAGGTACAACTCCTAAAAGGAGTGCATAGGACATGAAAGCTTATTAATACACAACCTTGTGTATTGTATTTTGTATTGCTGCACATAAGGTGATGTACATGCTCATCCCTTTGCTCAGCAATTCAATGTTTGTGCATAGCATATGGGCCAAATTAGCCTGGGTGTATATTCAAATATGGCAAAGATGACATCAAAATTCCCTGTTCATTTGGTGTTTGAAATCTTGAAAAGCATCAACTGAGTCACTGAAAAATTCCTGCAATCCAAATATGTATAAGAGCAGCCTTTCCCTCCCATGATCTGTATGCTTCCACCACCATCCCAAACACACATTTCCATTCTTTCTGCATCAATCAATCAATCCATCCATCCGTCCATCCATCCATACCATCACCACAAGACTTCTCCACTATGTCTACATCACCTGTGCATGGAAAACCCCCACCCTCAATTCCATCTGCCAAGCCCACTGAGCCCACTGGAGATCAACCACCTGCTGATCCAGTGCAGACCTAACCCCCACCCTCAATTCCATCTACTTGGCTTGCTGAGCCCACTGGAGATCACCCAACAGCTGATTGCCCAGCAATCATCAGCCCAGACCCTGAGTCCTCTTTTCACTTTGTCATGTTTGCCTCACTTACTGACCAGACCTCCCTGGGCCTTGCTTCGACCACCCCCACCATGGGTTGAAGTTGTAGGCATGGAATCATCATCAAGCTGCTATGCTGCACCCCTAGCCCCAGCTCCAGCTCAGACCAATGGCTTGATGAGCACACAGGAAGCCTTGGTTGTCTCAAAGTCTAACTTCCTTGCCAATGGCAAGCGGAAAATGGGAAAGCTCCTTCAAATGGCCAACAACAAATCACTTCCACAATCTGTTCAAAACATGGCAGTCAAGGCCTGTGAGGGTCTTCAAGATGCAATGGCCTGTGAGTTAAAATGCTTGAATGCTAGTCTAAACCCTGTCTGTTCCTGATCATTGTGTTCTTCACCAGTGGTTGAAAACATTGATGACCTTCCTCCCAAGGAGGAGGTTCAGATTGGGTCTGGGAAACTTCTCACCAAAAGACGGGCTGCAACTGCCACTGCCAATCCCAACAAGAAGAGGCATTAATTTGCACCCTTGAAGGAAATTGAAGAATAGGAAAGTACCTGAGGCCCCACTACTCCCCCCATGCAAGTTTGTCCAAAAGAAGTGCCCTCCAAAGAATCCCAATCTCCACTTTTTACCCCTGAAGTCCCAGCAGAGTAGGCCTCCATCACAACTATCCTTGAACCCAATGTTACACCAGTGGTACCAGACTCCCAATGCACCAAGGGAGCTACTCCTGCCGCTGCCACTGATCCTGCAAATGACCCTGGTAAGTACTTCCATTACATCCATTCACATTCCTTCCCTGATTGCCAATCACTGTAGCTCCCTCCATAGATTTTCCCACACTGTTCAACAAAAAACCTTGCTGAACTCCAGGAAGCCATTCAACCCTTTGCAAATGGCATCCTTGACTCAAAGTGCTACAAGAGCACTGTTGAGGCAGCGGTTCACCTTTTTGAATGATGTGCAAAAGACCACCAAGAATGGGGATCTTACCATTGATTGCTATCTCACACAATCTGTTTTAACACAATCAGTGCCAGTATTAAGGAATGGATCAGTCAATTGGCTACAAGTGGTAAGCTTGATTCCACTGGGATCTTTTGCCCTCACAGTAGCCAACCGCTCCTCATTCCTACAGATGCAAATCCATTCCTACATTGCATATCTGAGCCATATTACATGCCAGGTGTATTTGCTCTGCTTCTTCTACCCAGTTCACCATCCCCACCAGCCACAACCATAGGAGCTAAGCTGCACAATCCCTGGATCCACCTCACTCACCCTCTAGAGTTTTCTCCGGTTAGATGGGCACAAGTATGGTTTCAATCCATTCTTCTGGTCTCAAGACAACTCACCCAGCCACCACCATTATTCAACTGCCAGATGCGGAAGATGAGGCAAGCCGTGATATCACAATCATCAGGTTTTTGCCGCTTGTCTTGGCTCACATGAAGATGTGGCTCAGATTGAAGGACAGCTGGTTGACAGCCCTAGTCTTGAATCTGGCTCCAACTCCCTGGAAAAATTGGTTGACAACATCTACCACCACCTGCTCATTGCATTTGCTCTCCTACGGACAAAACTTTGATTGTAGGGGCCCTCCACAACAGTGGCACCACAGCAGGCCAAGTTCAGCACCATCATGGTCATTATCACATCCCAACCATACTGTCACATTCCTTTGGCCTACCTTGTTGCTGGAGTACATGGGCTCTTGCTGATACCATCAGACATTAGGAAATTTCCCCTGGTTCAATCCCTCCAGCTCCTGAGCCTTGTCTCCAAAGCCAACTAGCTAGAGCCAAAGGACATCAAGGAACAAGTTTGCAAGCAGACAAATGCTTACATAGTGCAGCTTATCCAAGACTGCTTTTTCAGCCCTGAATTTTGGCCAGGAACACAGGTATCTTGTGTGAACCCGTCAAGATGGCTTGTCTTTGATTTCAGCAATCATTGGCTTTTCCAAAACCCTTCAACCAATAATCCTGTATTCAGTTTACCTTTCAAATCCAATGTTTCTATTCCAGCTATCCCAAATTTATCATAGTGTCTGAGTGTACTAGCTTTTCTTTCTCTGTTGCTTTTGATCATCATGCTTATAAACTAATTCATGTATGCCTTATTCAAATTAATTCTTGATGAATGGGCTTATAATGTGACATTGCAGCAAGCTGAGTCCCATGAGCATCTGTTAAAGTGAGAGACTCAAAGTCCATGCACACTGTTTGTTCATATTTCTGAACCATTGGCCAGATGCATTGTGATAGCTCTATGGACGGCAACCATTGTTTGAGTTCACTGTAAGAATTTGGTAATGTGAGAGACTCAAAGTTCATTCATGCTGTTCATTCACTTGAACCCTTTTAAGCATTTTTGCTGCGCAGGCTTCAGCTTCTTGTCAATTTTGGGCTGTTGGGGAGTGTCAGCCATGGTGGCCAATTCAGAAAAGGAACTTATATGGATCAGGGGTGCTTAATTCCACAATTGAAGTTAAATGGGCCAGGGTGCAATCTGTTGGGATGAACTAATGATGATTTTGCTCATTATTAACAGGGAAAGACATACACCTTTTGTATCATCCCAGACAGCCCAACAGATTCATCAACATTGGTGCATCATTTGGTACTTGATTGCAAGGAAATACTTGTTTCATCCAGGGTTGCATTATCCCTGCATTCACAAGATTGACTGGCATGTGCATGTGCTGTGTGCCAACCAAGCACTTCCTGCAATGCAAGGTCACCTGATCATTGAAACTCTGATTGACCTGAATTTCATTTCCACTCTATTCCAACAATGTATTCAACATCAAGCTCAATATAAAGTCCTCAGTTTCTTGGGTGTGTTTGATACATGTTGAACCTGTTGAACACTTAAACCCATGCATCACTTACAGAGACATAAAACACTGAAACTTGTATCAACTTTTATTGCATTAACAACATGAAGAATAGAAAAGCTCTCAAGATACAGGAAGAAAAAAAAGACCACCCAAGTTTCAACTATTGTTGGCACAATCCACTTGCCTCAGGGTGTGAGATGGAACTATGCCAATTGTGGTCTCATGCTTCTTCTTGATTTTTTCTGATAATAAGGTGATTTCTGCAACCATTTTATGAGTTTTCACAAGGAGCCACAAGTTTGAGGCCAATTCCCAAAAGGGCTTGCAGCGCTGCAGGGTCATAAGTATCAATCAGAAGTTTTTTTAAGCATTTGAGGAGGGTGAATTCCTTTGGTTTCAACTTGCCTGACACACAACCAAGTAGTGATTGCAACTGCTTAATTTCTTGTTGCTTCATAGCAACTTGTAATGTTATTCCATCTAGGAGCCAAGTTGGATGAGTTAATTCCCAACTTCTCCAGGGGGGTTCAATGGTTGTGCAAGTGCCATCTTTATCCTTCACCCAATCAGAAACAACATTCACACAGTCAAATATTGCAATGATTTCTGCTGCTTCTTTGGGAGGGTATTTGCGGGCTGTGTGAAAATGTTTTTCACATATCTGGCATGCAAATTTACACACACCATGATCAGTGTCAATCATTTGAATAAAAACCCCCAGGACTCATTCTCTAAGCTTCTTTTTGGCTTGCTGAATGGATGTGCATTTGGCCTTGGTAATCGTATTTTCTTGCAACTTAAACCCTAATAGTTCAGCTTTCCAGATTTCCTTTCCCTGCCCCAAGAGCCATCTCTCCAATAATGCACTCATGTTCTCCATGCCATCCCACACCATACCAGGTTGTACTTTTTGACAGTTTGAGTAATGCTGGAGTATGATTGCACCTATTGCTGCATTCCAGCCAGATGATACAAAGGACCTTGCATGCCACTCAAATGTATTTCTTGAGAAACCCACCTTTTGCACATTGCTCTCACATGTTACCTTAGCACTTCATGGGAAACGGTTGGTTGATGGCACATTGTTTTCTGGGTGGAATTGTGGGGGTAAAATGTTGTTTCTGAGTCTAGCCACTTTGTCATTGTATTGCAGCTGCCCATCCACCTGATTTGGCTTTTCATGTTGTGTCCAGACAGACTCCAGATGTGCCATGACCCGCTGCGCCCTCATACAAGCCCACTGTTCCTTTTTCAGTATTTCTTCAGGAGAGGGAGGTGAGGGGAAGTTGGTTAAGGTGGCTGGCATACCCATCAAAAAGTGGACCCATTGCTGTAAAGAACACAAGATTGTATGAGATTGACTGGGGAGGGGGTTTTTGTGACCATCCAGCGCACTTGTCTCAATTTGTGGCCTAAAGTCTCCTTGTCCAGTTTTTGCTTTTCAGAATGGTTGTTCAGTCCAATCCTAGATTGACCAGTGCAATCATTCATGTCCACTAAACCCATTGCAATCAGCATCTCTGTGTTAATGAAATTAATGGACTTCCCAGTTCAATCATAATGCTCACGTGATTCTGGTATAGTATCTACATCTGGGGGCACCCCCTGAGAGTAAGTCATCCAGGAGTCCCTCATGATATTGCAAACCAGACAATACTTTCTCTTGTGCACCAGATGATACTGTCTCTGCAGGCAGCATTGGTGTGTCTAAAATGGCTGCAGCAGGTTGGGAGGTATGGGCACTTTGGTCTGGCATAATAAAGAATTAATATTCAATAGTAAGATAAGGGTGATATAATACTATAGTGGGGAGTGTGAGAGATAGTATTGTATAACTGTGACAGAGTATGAACAGATAACTTGATGGACAGATGGGGTGATTGGTATGGGGGAAAGAACAGATATCAATGTGAGATAACAGGATTTCTAATTTTTATTCCTACCGTCCTCCTTCACCATTCCCCAATTCTGAACATTTGCCAGCTGAGGCTTTGTCTGTTCAATTCATTGGAAACTAATACAATGGATGATGACAATTATAATATCCAAGATTCTGTTGTTACAAATATTACGTCTACCAGCCTCACATCTAATCTCCATTTCATCATCCCTTAGGCCCCATTCATGCCTACACAGAGCATCATATGGTTGGCGTTTGGTGTCCACTTGTCCACATTTCCTCAAATGATGCTTGTTGATGCTTGATAAGGTTTCAGGTCACCCATAGGCCAAAAGCCTTTGTACTTTCACATTGAAAACCATTCCTGCACATTCTACAATCAGTATTGCCCTTGTCCTCATCTCAGGTAAAAGGGAAGCTCATTACTTTTGCCAGGGAAACCAAAGTCATTGTCTTTCCTGGATAGCCAAATGTCCCTGAAACATTGTCCAAAACCGCCACATGCCCCACTATCTCCTTTCCCCTCACCACCACAATCTCCCCTAGATCTGTTGAGACCACTCACACATTTAAGTTGGGCTGGGCTGTGTCTGGATCTTTACCGTCTTCTGATTCTGCATCTTGGAATAACTGAATCAAAAACCAAACATCCCCACCATCTGATTGCACAAAAATCTTGGTGATTTGACAAATTGAACAGAGTTCATCCTGCATGATCTCCACATAGGAATTGGAGTGATTTTTCTCTTGATCAAGCTGTTTCACGGTAAATCTTGTTATCAAGATACTGGTGATTTTGTGCACATTGTAATTGACACATCCTGTTCCAGACCCAACTTCATATGTGCCCTTGCCACATTTGAATTCCAGACATTGGCATATCTTCCATTTGGCTGTCTTCAGATTAATTGCTGGATGGATGGATGGATAGGATGGATGGATGGATGGATTGATTGAATGATGCAGGGATTGATTCATCAATTGGGTGCACTACCCACCCACATCTTATACACTACCTGGTATGCATACATGCATTGAGGAGTGACTCACTCTCAATGGTTGCCATCCATTACCTTAGCCTCATGGTTTTTATCCATGAGCTTAGGCTGAGCTTGGCCTGATGGTCAGTATCCATTAGCTCACCCCTATGGTCACCAACAATTAGCTTGCCCCAATGGTCCCCAACAATTAGCTTTCCCCAATGGTTGCCATTCATTAGCTTGCCCAATGGTTGCCAAACATTAGCTTTCCCCAATGGTTGCCAACCATTAGCTTTCCCAAATGATTGCCAACCATTAGCTTTCCCTAATGTTTGCCAACCATTAACTTGGCTCAATGGTTGCTGACCATCAGCTTGCTGCAATATTGGCTGTTCATTGGCAAAATTATTTTTAACATTCAAGTCATTATCCCCCTGTGCTACAAGACTACCCAGCAACTGTTATCATCCTGATTTGATTCCTTCTCTTTCTCCAGAGGGTAAACAGCTTTTGGATATGCAGCCTCCAATCAACCTTGCCTTCATAATGTCTAAACTCATTCCTACCTTAAATTATTTATAGATCTAAAGTCATGTTACAATATTGATTCTTGTGATAGTAGAATGAATAGAATGTTCAACTCTCACTATTTTAGTCCATAGACTCTTGCAAGGATATCCTACTCAGAATATCTTTGTCATCAGATGGACCTGTGTTGTAAAAGCACATAGATATCATTAAAGCTTGAACATTTGCAAAGTGTTTTAATTACTTTCCCCTGCATAAAAATACATTCTACATTGTGCAATTATTATCAACATGACTTTACCAATACCATTTAAATAAAAGCTCCTTCATGCAATGATTTGATGTGGTACATATCTGTGACATGTAAGTCTGCATTTGGAAACCATGCACATGTATGTGTATGGTCCATCAAGCGTGTTTGGGCACCTTGTAAACTTAATTGATTTTTATCCAAAGCGCAATTGGCACCAAAGAAACCAATATTGGTGCATGGCCAACCGCTTTGAGTGCCCTATCAACCTCTGCTTGGCTCATGGTCAAATGCAATTGGCATCTTGGCAACCTGGTTTGGGCGCAGATCAAAGCTTGGCACATCAAGTTAATGGAATGGGAGAAAAGGCAGAAACAAACACAGGGGAAAAAACAAAACAATTGAAAAAAGACATGTTAGACATAAATTGAAAGCAATAGGAGGGTCATGAAAAAAAAAAATGAAGTTGAATTTGAATTTGAAATGATAGAATAGGTAGGAGATGACCTACCTTGAACAAAGCTTGTGGTGAGTTGCCCCAATGGGTGTGCGCCAAGCTTTGATGTGGTTCAAAACAAGGTTGAGCAGGTGCCAAAAATTTACCTCTGTGCAACCTACCCAATCAAGCACTCTGGGCACCCACACAACCCCTGATTGGCGCAAGTCAATCTTAACTTTACAAGGCACCCAAACACCCTTGATAGAACATATGTGTATTTGGCCATGGGAGAGGCCCAAAACAACATTTGTCCTCAAAAACATACACCTTTGTGTTGCAATATACACCCACCCCATTTGCAAACATATAGGAAACCCTGGAGGTGAGGGGGAAATATACAGGGTTGACCCTGAATGTTGGCCCCACCAGAATTAAGGGCCACAAGACACAGATTGCATAGTTATGAACATACACACATACAATTTGTTGAACCACCCTGTATGTTGCATATGTGACATACAGAGTGTAACTTATTTTTGGCATGGCAGCACAAGTTACACCCTGGCTGCTGAACAGAGCCTAAAGTGTTGCATGCTGGGTGATCAACAAACAAGGTGTAGGCTATTTATGCCAACACCCTTGGCAAGGGATTGAAAACAGGATTGTATAGTGTGTCAAGCACGTGTGGGTGGCTCCTAAAGTTATCACCAATTTTTGCAAAGCACGCATGGCGCAGATCCAAGTGATCTTGGCACCAATCAAAGTGCCCTTGACACCAGGCCAAGGTTGACTTGGCGCCTGGCTAAATAAGTCAGGTGCCTGGGAAAGTTAATTTTGGCATGGATCAAAGCTGGTTGCATTGGCCTGCATAACACATAATAATATTTGAAAAAAAAACCTGTTGGAAGCTGGGGGGTAGGGAGGCTGGTTGATTTGGTGCAACCAGAGCTTGATTGGCATCAAGGGGAGCTTGATTGGCATCAAGAGGAGCTTGATTAGGCACCAAGTTTTAACCCCGCAAGCCTGATTTAATCAAGCTCTCCCTGGACAGCAATCCAAATCCCACTAGGCGCATGCCAAGTCAAACATGGACAGGCACCCAACGGGCTTGATACACCATATGTTGGCCCCTCAGCGTACAACTTGATTTTACTGTACTCCACATGGGTGTTGACCAGATGTACTCAATATGTTGTACCTGAGCTGCTCAGCATACAACCCCATTTTTTGCACACCACAAGGGTGCTGCACGCTGGCCACTCAGCATACAACTCTGGTTTGAAGCACTCCACTAGGGTAGGGACAAAATGAACTTGGTTGTTGCATGCTGGCTCCCCAGGGTGAAACATCATTTTGGAGCACTTCACAAGGGCATGGGCATAATGCACTTGGGTGTGGTATGCTGGCCACCTAACATACAACTTCATTCTGGAGCACTCCTTAGCTGGGTGGGTTGCCCAGCACACACCAAAAAATATACATATATTTGAGATCACGCCATACCAGGATGGGTTTCCCAGCAGATACCACTCATGTACTTTTCCCCCACATCATCCAATGAGTACCACAAGCAGAAAAAGATAAAAAACCATGAGAAAAGTAAAAATAAAAATAAATACTCCAAAATAAAGTTGAAATAAATATCCAACTTCTGTAATACAATTCAACTTGTGATCTCCATTCTCAAAGGCACCAATAATGCTTATATTTATTTGGTCATCTAATGAGCTAAAATTTGGTTACTGATCTCTATGGTGTTATTTAAGACTATGTTCATGCAAGAGAATTTTTATCCCCCTGGTTCAACAGGCAGTAAAATGCTCATTGCAACCCTGTGGTTGAAAAAGTGAATTTGTCACTCCAACAGTGTGTTGGAGTTGGTGGTTCACTCCTCAGTTAATTTTCCTAATCCACCAAACACATAGTTATGTAATTGAAGGTAGTAGTTCTGATGATTTGGAGGTTGAATGGGTTGTCCACTTGTCCCTAGAACTTGGTGGAGCAATGTGAGTTGCACTCCACTCATGGATGCTGTCCAGGAACCTAGGGGATTGAAGGTGTAGTAGGGTAAAGATAGGTGGATGTAAAGTTGAGGACAATGTCACAACCTCTGTCAATGACATACAACAAAGATACTTCTTGAGATATAGCTTGGAAACAGATGAGATATAACTTGCCACCTGCATACACAGGTGGCACCCTATTTTTTGTGGTAGTTCAGCTTGCAGTTACAGTGGCCACAGAAGATTTCTACCAAGTGTGATGCAAATCCCCCATTTTACATAAGGCAGGTGTTTCACCAATCAGTGGTAATATGACAGCACATATTACTCTTCCTTCTGGATACTTGTTAGTTTTTGTGAAGAATACTCCGTTCCAAAGATCCAGTAGCTCAGAGAAAAGAGGCTTCAGTAGATTATTCAGTTGGAATGAGGTGCATTCCTTGGGTGTTGGTGTGAAGCCATACACAAAAATATAGTGTGGCTTGTAATGCACACTAGGTGGAAGATTCAAACTTAGGCCAAGAGTGATGCTTTTCCCACTGGTCTTGATTCCATGGGGATTCATCCAATATATTCAAATTCCAAAGACAAGGTTTCCTGGTTCTGCTGTGTAAATCTGATTGCTTTGATCCTTGAATTCTTTCCACATAGTTCCATCCCAAATATCCCAAAGTTTGGGAGGATTACTGGCTTGATGCACTTGAGGTGCACTGAGTGATTCTTTAAACCAAGGGAGCAGTAATTGCCTGGCAATCTACTTCTTGAGCAATTGGTACCCAAACTGCTTCAGAGGATAAAATATAGATTTGTTCTTGTCTTCTTTCCAAAGTTGGGATTCACATGTAACAGTCTCCCCAGCTATTGAATTGACTTAATATGGCATGTTGGATAATGCCTGTGTTGTTGAATTTCTTAACCAGTTTGGGTTTCTGAAGAAGAAAGTACTTCATTCAAAGGATAAAGTTGGTAACAATTTTCACAACAGACATTTTCCACTAGATCATTTGTAATTTTTTTTTTTTTCAATGTTGAAAGACTTTTGGGTATTTCTGCTGAATAGTTGGACTTGCCACTGAGAATTGAGTTCATGCATATTTTCTCATGTTCAATCTTGATGTATTTCTGATATGCATGGTCACCAATGTTTTCCTCAATACTTTGGTGAAGGATTTGGAGTGATGAGATCAGGGGGCTTGGAGTCTGATAGAGAAATTGAAGAGGTTCCATCTCAGATGTATTGTAAATGTTGGAATATGCGGCAAGACACAATTATGTCACAGATGAATATCCATAACATTTCACACTTATGCCATATGTCATGCACCTTGTAAATAGCTATAATACCTCAAGATCCACCCCCCCAAGATTCCTCTCTCACCTCACCAAGATATGGATCCCAGGATGGCCAAACACAGAAGCTGATGGCCAACAGTGGTGGATGATAAGATAAGCAATAACTTATGCAATCCTAACCAAGATATGGATCCAGGATTGCCAAACATGGAAGCTAACCGCCAACAAAGGTGGATGATAAGATAAGACATTGTACAGGTTAAAAGCCAGTGGAAAACAACAAACTAGCAGATTTTAATTTATGGATAAATGATACCAAAAGAAAAAAGAGGACTGGATTAAGCGGAACACCAGCGGGGAGGGATCCAAATCAGACGGCAACGCAATGGGGGACCAGGAAATTCAACCATTGTTTGTGTCCAAAACCAAGTTCAAATTGCGTTTTGAAACACTTCAATCTACCCTTACCAAACAATTCCAATGTGTTAAGGCAGACATGGGGGGGATGAACAATGAACAGGATACCCAGAGTCAATCAGTACCACCGCACATTGAGAATACCTTGCAAATGACAGGCAACCCGCTTGCCTTGAAGTTTGTGAGAGACCTGCTGTTGTGACACTGGAACATCAATACAAAGAGGCCAATACTAGCTTTTGGCAGGTCCAACTTCAATGTTTGGGAGGCGGCAATTGATTGGACCCTCTGGCAGGCTTTTGATAAGGACCCTACGCTCCTTGGCAACCATCTTAACTTTGAGACCTTGATTGCTCCAGAGAACAGGGCGGTTGTCAACTTACTTTGCAACTCAGTTGATGATGAGCTCTATGCCATCATTAAAGCATCCCAGATGGAGTCTGGCAGGGCCATCTGAAGGACACTGGTTGACACCTGCAAAAATTCCAACAGACAACACAAGCTTGCTCTTGCAGAGAAGCTGACAGCCAATGGTGGTGGATGATAAGATAAGACATTGTACAGTAAAGTTCCAAATTTTCTGGTGGGGAGTATTGTTGTATTTGACCATAGCAAGGATCTCTTTCAGGGTTTGGCTGTGCATTAGAATCTTAAATTGATGGCTTGACTGTGAAAAATAATAGGATAAATAGAAAATTGCACACCAATTGAACTATAAATCAAGGAATGTACTCTTGTGCAAGATTTTTGCTTACAGCCCTGATGTTTGCTTGTAGCAGTTCCCTGGTGGGGTTTCTCCTGGTAGTGGATTGGAGAATGTTTGTGTCATGCTTTGAGCTTAAGGATTATTGTCCTCCCACTTCAACATGCCCTTTCCTCAGTACCATCTACCTCAGTCCATAGGTGTGACACAAATAGAAGCACAAGATCAAGGGTGCCTTCTGCTTACCAACTCTGGCTTGCATTACAACCTTCCATCCTGGGCAACTGACTCAGCACCCCACTTGCAAATCTTGCAGTCAACTCTACCACAGTCAACCATCCATTCAAGCTCCGCTCTTTCACCCTGGGTATCAATAGCCCTGGGGTTCCCATTCCTGGTCACATGCTCTTGCTAGTTTGCACCCACGCTAGTCAAGTCACCTCAACTGTATAGTTTGCAACTGGACTAGTCCCTTACCCTGCATAGATTACATCTTCATATTTGCACTGCCCCTGATGTCAGTCCCTCATGCCTCATCCATTACACTCCAATACATTTGCCCTCTATTGTCTTGCACTTACGCTAAAACCTTGGAAACGTTCATACTGTTATTTCACTTTGCACTCCATTCATGTCATTCATTGCCTCATCACTTTGTAACTGTAATTGACCATCCATCAGGTTGTATCTAGTCATTTCAGATTACCTTATAAAAGCTACGCCACTTGCCTGGGGGTTGTCTTGTCAGTTCATTAATTTCATACATTCTTGCATTTGCTAAATCCAGGCATCACATTGGACTTGGGTTTGGTTCCCTTCCATTGGAACATTCATCCCTCTTGCTGTGTGCCAAGTTACTCCATCACAAGTTTGCACTTTGCAGTTAGCCCTTGCTACCTTGCACTTGCCCTTGCACTCAGCTTCTCCTTTGTGCTCGCAATCATCTCAGATTGCCCTATAGTACATGGGGTGTTGTGTGTCACGCTTTGCACTTAGGGATTATTGTCTTCATCACTTTGAGATGTCCTCTCCTCAGTACCATCTACCTCAGTCTAAAAGCGTGACACAAATAAAGCACAACATCAATGGTGCAATCTGCTACTTCCTCTGGCTTGCGTTGACCTTCCAATCTTGGCAACCAACTCAGTATATACTTGCAAACTTTGCGGTTAACTTCATACTGGTTGGCCATCCATTATGAGATCCAATCTCCTTCCCTGGCCAATCAACAGCCTCGGACTTCCATCTTTGGTCACGCTGTGGTGACCAATCCGGGACACCACGGCAAAAAAAAAAAAAAAAAAAATCGGATTTCAGTTGTACCCCTATGATTACCTTCATTTCCCCTCATCTCCTTTGACACCGCCTCCCCCCGGATTCGCCAGCTGCCCTCTTCTGCTCGTGCCCCTGCTCGTTCCATCGATCTTGTCCTAGATGACCCTTTGCTCTTCATCCTCCAAACGACTCCTCGCCATAATGTCGGGTATCCTGATTGCCATCAGCGCCGGCACCAATTATGCTTTCTCAATCTACTCGGTCCAACTCGGCCATCGGCTTCATCTCACCTCAACCCGGCTCAACGCCATCGGCCTGGCCGGCAACTTGGGCATGTACCTCTCCTCTCCCTTCCTTGGAAAGCTCGCCAATTGCTACGGCCCCACCCTGCCCTTGCTCGGTGCCGCTACCGCAATCTCCTCCGGCTATGGTCTCCTATCCTTGATCTTCTCAAGTCCCTTCCAACCTGGCGCCCTCGGACTTGCCATCCTGGCCAATCTACTCGTTGGTATCGGCTCCTTGGCTGCCAACAGTTGTGCCGTCACCGGCATGGCCACCGTCTTTGATCCCATCCATCGGGCCACGGCGCTCGGCTCTGTATTGGCTGGATTTGGCCTTTCCGCCTTCTTTTGGACCACCATTGACCATCTCATCCTCATCATCCGATCCGACCGACGACCGCGAGCGACCGCTCGCGGCTGTCGGGACTTTCACCCCGTTGTTGCCGCCGATCGGGCGACAACAACCGTTGTTGACACCCGCGACCGCTGTCGCGGGTGTCCATCTGGTTGCCCGCGGTCATTCTTGACGCGGGCGACATCTCTTTTTTCTCTCATGTAATTTTTTTTTTTTTTTTTTTTTTTTTTTTTTTTTTTTTTTTTTTTTTTTTTTTTTTTTTTTTTTTTTTTTTTTTTTTTTTTTTTTTTTTTTTTTATTTTTCATTTTTTTTTATGTTTTCATTTTTTTTTCCCGCACCTATTTGTAAATCTCTCTTGTACATAGTATACAGGGCCTCATGTCTATAAAAGGAGGGGCTCTCCCCTGCCTTTTTGTCCTATCATCAGAGCATCCCAGAACATCAGAGGATCCCATCATCCTATCAGACCATCATCAGTAATCAACTTATCTGTGGGTATCCTTCCCCACCTATCTGAGCCATTTATCCGGGTATATCTAATATTGCCCCTTGATCTTTTGAGCCTCCATACTCAAACTCTGTCCCTTGTGACCTTAATCCTTATCACCAACCAATAGCCTTGCTGGTTGAAGAAGAATTCCTGTCTGTCTGAATTCTTGAGTGTGTTATGCCACTCTGATCCCTTTTTCCAACCATACTGGTCTTGATCTCTCCTTGATCATCTTTCTGGAGCCAATCACGTTTGATTGAAGAGGTTTTATTAAGCTTAAAACCTGGAGTGTTATACCTCCCTTCTTCTTTGAGGTTGAATTTTGCCACGCTATTCTTGAGTCCCTTGAGAAGTGTTGGGATATTCTTGCTCAAATTCGTTATTGATTTGCTTCTAGAGCTTCATAAACAAATTGTTTTTGTTTTGTTCAGCCTCCCACAGTCATCTGGTACCCTTCAAGCGCTTGATTGTGGAGAGTTGGGCAGGTTCATTGAGAACCTGGAGGTTGGTTGGGATTGAGTTGATCTTTCCTAATCAGCTGCTGACAACCAGAGTTATTAGCTTGTGGGCGTTGTTACTTACAACTGCCTTGTTCTATTGAACTCTGAACAAACCTTGACTTATTTGTTCAAGTCTTTACCTGCACCATCTTGCCTCAGATAGTGTTGTTTCCATCGCTACCGACAACTCCTATCCCCTTCCCTTATTTTGATTTCTCATCCATAAGGTTCTGGACCTTGATTCCGGTTACATTTAAATATTATTGTAACTCCTAGGAGGGCAGCCTAAACAGCACCTTTCCCCTCCACAGAACTGCCACGGCTTAGCACCGTTTGGAGTCCTACAATGCACTGTTTGTTAGTTTGCATCTACGTCTAACTAAGCCATCACTACTGTACATTTTGCAATTGGACTAGTCCCTACCCTGCATACACTATTATTTCTCATTTGCATTACCTTCAACGTCAGTCGCTCCTGTCCCAATTCATGATACAGTTCTATGCTCAGATTCTATTGTCTCGCACTTACACCATGACCTTGGATATGGTTGTACTACTGCTTCATTTCCCATACCGTTCCTGTCATTCATTGCCTTGCCGCTTCAACTGTAGTTAGCTCATCACCAGGTTGTATCTAGTCACTTTGGATTACCTTATAAGGGCTACCCTCTTGCCTGATGATTGTCTCCTCAGTTAGTTAATTTCATACGTTCTTGCATTTTGCTACAACCTAGTTATCACATTGGACTCAGGTTGAGTTTCCTTCCTTGGAACACATTCCATTCCTCTCGCCGTTTGTTGAGTGGCATAAACAAGTTTGCACTTTGCAACTGAGTCTTGCTACTCGCACTTGCCCTTGCACTCAGCATTCCTTTGCGCTCACAATCATCTAAGAATTGCCCTATAGTACGTGGGGTGGTCGTGTGACAGTAAATTAACTAACTCAACTCATCTATTGTAGCTTGCCAACCTATAGTAGACTTCTTTTTCTCAATGTCACGTACTTGCTCAACCAGGAACGCTTCCCTTGCCCCTTACAATGATGAGATCCATTGGGTAGGGAGAACCAGCGCTCCTTGGGCCCAACAACCCTTAGATCCCGTTCCTCCTTCAAAATTGCCATCTGTTGAACCCCTTGATGATCCTTGGACTCCTCCACGGGATGTTCCGACGGACCCTCTTGCGGAATTTGCAGATTCGGACCATTCTTCCAATGAAACCTTCACTTGTGGTAGACCAGGGGTTTGCACTACTGCTCCCAAGCCCAATGCTCCAACCCTGCTTTCAACATTAATCCAGGCCCTCACTCATGGTGCCCAGCAATCTAGTCCGAGTACTCCTAGCTTTTGCACTCCGGGCATGAAACAACCCAATCACTTTACGGGAGAACACCCTCATAAGATTAGATCCTACCTACAGTCCTGTAAAATCATCTTTTCAAACAACTCCAACAATTTCCCTTCTTATAGGCATAAAGTTATGTATGCTTTGTCATTCTTAGGAGGTAGAGCCTCACAGTGGTTCAAACCATACCTCAAACTTTTATCCAACAACAGTCCCACGTGTATTCTCAACAACTGGTACAGGTTTGAGCAACAACTGTTCACTCTGTTCAGCAACCCCAATGAAGTTTGAAACGCCAAATACAAACTTAATAGTTTAGTTATGAAGGAAAATAGTAGAGCTTCCATTTATATTTCTCATTTTTAAACCTTGCAGTCTTGCATCCAGTAGAACAAGGCCGCTCTTCTATTCCATTTCCAAAAGGGTCTACCAGCACGCTTAATCAAACAGCTTGCAGTTGGGGGTCATAAGACAACCTCGCTTCAGCAGCTAATTGATCAAGTGATTGAGCTTGATAATTGTTATGAATTACCAAACTGCCCAATACATGTCATGGCCAGGATGTCACATATCTGTGACAATTTTATATACTATTACTATCTGCGCACAACCCAATTGGAATGAATACATGGATCCTGACTTCTACCACTCTACAGGTTAAAAGCCGGCTCATCGGAACAAGCAACGACTAACCTCTTGATTTTTTGTTATCTGGTACCACGGCGCAGGCAAGCAAGACCAGGACGACCGGGATTTGATCACGACAGCAAAGACAAAACACAAACAAATGATCAGGCGGTGACCGGCGGGGGTGAGAACATTGCGGACAAACGTACTTGAATGGTAGATAGCACAATGGAATCAAAAGATACGGTAGCACAGACCCGATCATTCAAGACCACGGTTAAAGCGAGATTTATGTCTAATCCAACCGAATACGTTTCAATGGTAGAACAATTAAAACGGGATGGAAGCAATATTGACAAATGGATCAAGGGAACTAATACCATTGGCCTTCTCGTTTTTGGTATCAAAGAATTAACTCACGATATGGCAAATTTACAAGCATTGAACAAAAATGAGAGCGTTGTAGTCCGTGTATTTTTCATCTTAACCATCAATCAAGAGCTTTGTACCCTGATAGCAAAGGACAATACCGCGGTGGAGGCCTTTGGAACAATTAAAAAGAACTTTCAACTGTTGACGCGGACTCGCCAAATCAAATTGTGGGACAAGTTGTTTTACAAACTGACGACAATGGAAGGGAGCATATCATCTCATCTCAGCCAGATTTCAAACGTATTTATTGAATTAGGGCAACTTGGCGAACTGGTCCCAGATTCTTGCGTATTGTTGGTCATGCATGTGCTTACCCCGCCCCCCCTGGTACCTCTCAAACCCAGATGTTACAGAGTGTCGACCCTCAGCTCGAACAAATCAAAACCCCATCAGCATCCGACACGCAATCAATTCTTACGTCGTATTACACCGAAATTATGAGGGGGAACTCATCCAACAATCCCTATTCCGTTGCTGCTGTGAATCCTTGGGCTTGGCCAGACCCCAATTGTCCTCGTCGTCAGGATTGTTCTCACACTTCCGACCCAAATCGTCCTCCTGGTACTCGAGCTGCACGTTGTCAACCTACTGCCGCCAATATACAAGCGGCCCAGACGGTAATTGCAAATGGTAATCGCCCTGTGCCTGCCAATGTCCGCGCCAGGGTTGGAGGCACATGCATTTACTGTAACTCCCCCAACCACTGGCGGGGGGACTGTCCAATCCTCCAGTCCAACGCCCACCTCCCTCCCCCCAATGTCCCAAACCCACCAGCACCAGCTGCTCCCCATCTACGTTATCCTCCAAACCAAACGCCAAACCCTTTCCGCCCAGACAGAGTGCATGCCGTGGCGGGACCTGATCAATTGATGACCAATGAGGCTTGCCCCGAGACTCGCACGGTCCAATCAGTGACAGCTCCCAATACTTTAGTGCTAGACTCAGGGGCAACCTCAACGGTGAGCGGTTGTTTCTCCTCTTTTGTTTCCCTCTCTTACTTCTCATCCCCTCTACCCTTAACCCTTGCGGATCCTCATGCCGAGATGCTTGCAATCAGCAGGGGGACAATATGACTGACAACAGCCAGGTCTGGGGACCATGGGGCCCCATTACTGAATAACGTCCTATACTGCCCTTGGATGAACGGTACGCTACTGTCCCTTGGTCACCTTGTCGACACTGGTTATTGTCCCACCTTCATCAGGAACAACATTTCACTTGCCTCTTCCTCTTCACGTCTCCTTGCTTCATATTTTAATTATACCTGGACTGTCACTTTGTCTTCACGTGCCCCTCTACCTCATTCCCTTGCTTTTCCCTCTCTCCATTCCGTTTCTGCTCCTCCTCTTTCTCTTTCCCCCCTCCCTTATGTTTCTCCCTCTTATTTCTATCACTGCGCACTCGGTCACGTATTGGATCAAATTGTGAAAGCCTACCTCCAAAAACATGTTCTGTCTTTCAACATCAAGTCTTGGACGCCTTTCTTCTGCAAATCTTGCAAAACGGCAAAAAGCGTTTGGCGTTGCAAGGCCCTGGCTGAAACAATCCCTCTAGAAAAGCCTCTCAATCTTCTGGTGACTGACGTGCTTGGGCCCCTACCCTTTGATGTATCTGGTAATCAATATCTCCTCACGATCCGCGACCACCATTCCACGTTTATCTTTGTACACGCGTTCAAGCTCCAATCTGAGGTTCCTAAACTCCTGATGAAAACCGTTACGTATCTAAAGAATCGCCTTGGTAAAGCGCCTACCCATATCCAGTTGGACAATGCAAAAGAGTACCATTCTAACGCTTTGGAGGAACAGCTGTCCGCGGTTGGCTCAAAACTCCTCTTCACTTCTCCATACACACCCAAACAGAACAGCAAGGCTGAACGGGTAAATCGGACGCTGGGTGACATGGCCCGGACTATGCTCACCTACGCCCAATTGCCTGATTGATTTTGGTCTTTCGCTTATTGGCACGCCTGTTTCCTCCATAATCATCTCACTAATTCCCGGTCCAACCCCAAAACCCCTTCCAAAATGCTATACAATACGTCCGACAAAGAGATTCCCTTCCATCCTTTTGGCTCTATAGCTCTCACACACGTCCCAAAAGAAAAACGCCTGAAACTTGACAATCGAGCAAAAAAAATGGTATTCCTGGGCTACCAAGACGACCAGCGAGGTTTTCTTTTCTGGGATGTCAATGAGGAGTCCTTGTCTTATACCAATGTTGCCGAGTTCCCGGACTCTCAGCCTGCCCCGTTCATTGCGATCCTGACTCCAATCAAAGCAATAGACCCTTGCTTATGGGCATTGGATCTTTGCCTGGGTGAGTTCCCTAGCGAGGAAATCTGTGCCAAGCAAGACCAACAGATTGAAAATATCCCCGCGTGCCCCAACCTTGATCTGCCAACATCTATTGGCCATGCGCTGTCTGATCCCATGCGGAAAACGTGGGTAGCGCACATCACCGCGGAGATCAATCAACTATTTGATATGGATGTCTGGACCCCTGTGAAGCGGGAACCCGGTATGAAGGTCACTGGGGCAAAATATGTCTTTGCCGTCAAGCAAGCTCCTGACGGTTCAATTGCAACTCCAAAGGTTCGATACGTTGCAAAAGGTTTCTGCCAATGCCTTGGTGTTGACTGTTACGAGAATTTTGCTCCCACGGCTTCTCTGTCTTTGCTTTGACTAATACTGGCAATGGCAATCTCAAATGGTTGGTTTGTCCAAAGTTTTGATGTTTTGGCGGCGTATCTCCACTCCCTGATCACCAAAACAGTTTACGTGGAACCACCAGTACACATCCAACCAGAGCTACAAGGCCAAGTAATGCTCCTGAAGAAGTCATTGTATGGTACAAGGCAAGCGGTGAGGTGTTGGTGGATTTTTTTCAAAGAAATTCTGGCGGATCTCGGTTTTGACGGTGGTTTGGTCAAACAAACGGTTTACATATATTGGAAGGGGGAGAAGGTGGTAGCAATATGGTTGCATGTTGATGACGGGCTGGTGGTTGCAAATGATGTCAAGGTCCTAGCGAGTCTTTGGGAGCGGATGGCGTCAAAGGTCTGTTTGAAATGGGATGAGAAGTGCAATAGAATTGTTGGTATAAATTTAAATAAACAAAACGGTGATTTGCTCCTTGATCAAACGCTATTAGCCAAGCAGATCGTGTCAAAATGGGAACTGTTGGGCCGGAATAGACTTATATTGTCAGCCACGACGCTACCAGATATACCCCTGGTCACTAACAACTCATCTAACGCCATTGACGTGCAACTTTACCAGTCTTACGTGGGGTCAATCAACTACCTTGCCTTGGGGACTTGTCTGGACTTATCATTTGCGATCAACTACCTCTCACGCTTTAGTAAATCCCCGGATGCCCAACACTGGGCTGCTCTGGAGCATTTGGTGCGCTATATTTCTTTGACAATTGGGCGGCATTGGATTTTTCGACCCAAATCTGAGGGACTGCAGTTATGGGTAGATGCGGACTGGGGGGGTGAGTTTCATCAATTGACTTCCGGGTTTATAATCTTTCTTGACGGCTGCCCTATTGCTTGGGCATCAAAACGACAAAAGACGGTGGCCACTTCTACTTGCAACGCGGAATTCATCTCACTAGGTTTGGCAGTCAAATTTTTTGTGCCCATCCATTCAATGGTAACCAATCTTGGGTCCTCTGCAAAATCAACTCTCTATTGCAATAACCGTGGCGCGGTCCTGGTGGCAAAGGACAATGGCTCGAAATCCAAGATGAGACACATTGCTCGAAATTTCTTTTTTGTTAATGATGTAATTAGAAGTTTAAAATTAGAGGTACAATGGGTGGATACAACGGAACAATTGGCAGATATTATGACTAAACGACTCGACGCGCAGAAACAAGTTGTGTTTTGTGATTGTTTCCTTTCTTCTTGATTGATTGTGCGGTTGTTTCCTTTCTTCTTTTCTTCTTGATTGGTTAGTTTGTGGGGGGGGTGTTATGCGTTACCAAACTGCCCAATACATGTCATGGCCAGGATGTCACATATCTGTGACAATTGTATATACTATTACTATCTGCGCGCAACCCAATTGGAATGAATACATGGATGCTGACTTCTACCACTCTACAATAATGGCTATCACAACAAGAATTGCTCTTGGAAAAACAACCATGGACCGTCCACCTTGGCTCCAAGGGTGGACAACTCCTCGAAGCAAAACACAAGGAACCCAAAACCATCCAAACCAACCCCAACTTCAAACTCCAACTCAAAAGGGAAAACCGTCACCAAAACTCCAAAGTTCTTGGACAAAGAAACCGGGATGCTACAGAACAAGGAATGGCTACAAAGGGAAAAAAACGGGCTGTGTATGTATTGTGGAGGAAAACATGATGTCAAAAGTTGTGCGAAGCGGTTAGCGCGTGAAGGGGCTAAGCAGTCAAAAAATTAGCTTGTAGTTTTTCTGATACTTGCAAGGAAAACTACACATTATCCAAATCACCGCAAGTAAATCTTTGCACTTGCAAGTCACTAGGTGCTCCTAGTTCAAGATTTATCCTTTTCCATTCCGACAACACTCCTTATCAAGTATTACTTGACTCCGGCGCTAATGTTTCCTTCATCAGTGAATCTTTTGCCACTTCCAAAAATCTTATGCGTTCCGAGATAGATAAATTTCCTATCTATTTAGTAAGTAGTGCGACTGAACCATCTTATTGGGTTTCCCAAAAGGCAAAATGGACCTTTGCATTCTCCAATTTCCCCAGCTTTGAATGGGATTTATTTGTCTTGGCTATACCCGGAATGGATGATACCATTCTAGGCCATGATTTCCTAGTTTACTGGAATCTGGATGCGAATTGGCAAGAAGGAGTAATTAACCTTTAAACCTTGCACCCCCAGAACGCTAATTTTTCTGTCAATCAGGAATTAAACAGCCTACCTGACACTGTCATTGAGTTGGATGACACTTTTCCGCCAGGAGATTTGCAATATCCTGACCTCCATTCCCAAATTCCCTCTTCAGATTTAGGAGTTATTGCTTACCTATCCAGCTTACCTCTTTCCTGTTCCTTTGAAGAGAAACAGACACCAACCAAACAGTGTATTTTGAGCTCCCTAATCCTCTTGCACCATGCAAGCACCTTAAATCCGGTGCTCAAAGATGACAAGATTGAAGATTTAGAAATCATTTGAGAGTCTTTACCTTCAGTTTATCATGACTTTGCTGACGTCTTCTCAGCTGCAAGAGCAGATAAACTGCCTCCATCCCGTCCTTACAATCACAAGATCAAACTTACTGGCCCACCTCCGCCACCAGGACCAGTTTATTCTCTCTTGATGCAAGAATCAATTGCGCGTCAAGACTACATTGCGGAAAATGTAGCGAAAGGATTTCTTCAACCAAGCAATTTGAATACCGGTTCACCTGTCCTATTTGTTCCAAAAAAGGATGGCGGACTTTGCCTTTGTGTTGACTACAGGAAACTGAACCAGGTAACCCGGAAGAATGCCTATCCAGTACCGCCTATGTCACATCTCCTCACCCTCTTCCATGGAGCTGCTTATTTCTTGAAGTTAGACCCTTGAGGTGCCTATAACCTAATTTGCATTAGGGAAGGTCATCAGTATTTGACCGCGATGAGAACCCGGTTTGGCAGTTATGAGTATACGTCATGCCTCTTGGCCTCTGTAATGCTCCTTCCACTTTTCAACATTTTGTCAATGAAATTTTCTCCGATCTTGTAGGTAAATACCTAGTGGTATATCTTGATGATATACTAGTTTACTCAAGAAACCTTGAAGATCACATTGCACATGTGCAAGAGGTGCTGCAGCGACTTTGCAAGAATGACCTGTTTGCAAAAGCCTCTAAGTGCGAATTCCATTCCTCTTCCCTTTGGTTTCTAGGTGTTGTAGTCCTGCAGCAAGGACTATCAATGGACCCAGCCAAAAGCAAATGCATATTGGACTGGCCCCCACCTTCTTCCGTCAAATCCCTTCAAGTTTTCCTTGGTTTCAGTAATTTTTATAGGAGGTTCATTGAGCGTTACACCAAAAAAACCATGAATCTTACTAACCTTCTTCAAAAAGACACTCCTTTTGTTTTTACCAAACAAGCTGCTTCAGAGTTCAAAGCTCTGAAGAAAGCGTTCACCACTGCTCAGATACTTGCTCACTTCAATGAGCTAGCTTGCACTATTGTTGAAACAGACGCAAGCGACTATGCAATTGCAGGAGTAATCTTGCAGTTCTCTTCCTCCACTTCTCTCTTTCATACCATGGCTTTTGAGTCTTGCAAGTTGCTTGCTGCAGAGCTTAACTATGAGATTCATGACAAGGAACTTCTTGCAATTGTTTATTGCTTGAAAAAATGGCGTTCATACCTTTTGAGCCTTAGGGAATCCTTTGAATTTTTAACTGATCATAATTCTTTAAAGTATTTCATGAGCTCAAAAGTCCTCACACGCAGACAGGCACAATGGGCTGAATACCTCTCCGAGTTCCACTTTACAATCACGTACCGCTGTGGTGCCCCATCCTGGACACCCTGGCCGCCTTAAGACCTCAATCCATAAACTGTTGTGCAGACGTACCTTCCGGCTGAACAACTTATCCTCAGGCTCATCCAAACCGTCCTTTACCCGCGTGCGCGCGCTGCGCTTCCATTATCCGCGTCGCGCGCAGCGCCACACTCCTTTCATCCACGCGTGTCGCGCGTCCTTCATCTGTGTTGCTTGTCATCTCCGCCGTTGTCATAGCACGTCCTCATCTTTGTTTTTGCGTGTCTTCATCTTTGTCGTCGCGCATCCCAATCTCCTCATTGCTACCTTCGCGCAGCGCTCATCCATGATTTAGTGAATCCATCCCGACCGCACCCCCAAGCATTTGGCAAATCCTTGGATCCGTCAAACCTCCCATCGCACTTGATCTATCAGTCGTGGATCTCAAGGCCGTCAGGATTTACTCAACTTTCTCAAACCAATCTCCTATCCGCCCATCCGCGCTCTCATGGACTTCATCCGTCACCTTTCCTGGGACTCTCCCACCCGCTTCCGCCTTTGGAAGAGTGCCAACAACCGCCCGCAGACATCCGCGGCGGTTTGGTTCATTTCTCTCTCCCACCCGCTTCCGCCTTCGGACGAGGGGTGGGTGACTCTGGTATTGTTACGCGCGCCCATCCACAGACGGACGCGAGTGACCACATGGTTGCCTTCCCTTTTCCGCTCTATTTGTAGAATCCGTTGTATATAGTCTAACAGGGCCTCCTGCCCATATAAGGAGGGGCTCTCCCCTGCCTTTTTGATCATTATTGGAAATCATCAGAACATGGAACAATCCAGAATGCAATCAGCACACCTTTGATCCTTGAGCCTCCATACTCAACCCTTGATCCCTGATCCTTATCACCAACCAATAGCCTTGCTGGTTGAAGAAAAATTCTGTTTGTTGGAATTTTTGAGTGTGTCATACCACTCCTTGATCCCTTTCTCTGACCATACTGGTCCTGATCCCTGATCACCTTTCTGGAGCCAATCACGATTGATTGAAGAGGTCTTATTAAGCTTACAACCTGGAGTGTTATACCTCCCCTTAGCTTCTTTGGAGTTGCATTCTGCCAGCCTACTCTTGAGTCCCTTCAGAAGTGTTGAGGTTATCCTTGCTTCAAATCAGTTACTGTTTGCTTTAGAGCTTCTTAAACATTGTGCTTTGTCCTGTACAGCCACCCTCAGTTATCTGGTACCCTTCAAGTGCTTGATTGCAGAGAGTTGGGCAGGTTCATTGAGAACCTGGAGGTTGCTTGGGTTTGAGTTGATCATCCCCAATCTTCTGCTGACAACCAGAGTTATTAGCTTGTGGGCATTGTTTACACACAACAGCTTTTGCTCTTTGAACTCTAGGAAGACTTTAACTTCTTTTGTTCAAGTTTTCCCTGCATAATCTTGTCTCAGATAGTGCTGTTCCGTCGCTACCAAACTATTATCATCCTTATCCTCTACCCCTTGATTCCTCATTTACCAGGTTCTGGACCTTGATCTTGGTTACATTTAAATATTTTTGTAACACTCAGGAGGGCAGCCTAAACAGCACCTTTCCCCTCTGCAGAACTGCCATGGCCTAGCACCGTTTGGAGTCTTACACCGCCCTGGGAAACAAGCGGTAGTCCCTAATGCTTTGTCAAGGGACAACGTTTACCCAGGGGGGGGGGGAGCACCTTTGCCAAAAACAACCCTGAAAAAATTAGGACACTCTTCTCAACCCAATCTTCCCAACTCAGTTCAATCATTGCTCACTTACAAGATTTGGCTTCCAAACTCCAACAAGCTAAACGCAACAACCCCAAGTGCATCAAACTTTGCAAAAGTGCAAACTAATTAGATAGTAGTTACAGTATTGATGATAATGACTTTTTAGTCTATGATAATTGTATAGTAGTACCAGATAATTCTTGCATTAAGTTAGATATCTTCAAGTCACGGCACAATTCTCCGCTTGCTGGTCATCATGGGCAGGATAAAACCTACCAATTGATCGCACAAAACTTCTACTGGCCTGGTATGACCAAAGAAGTAAAAGACTATGTTAGCGCGTGCTATGATTGCAATCGTAACAAGTCCTCAAAACACCGGAAGTATGGGCTGCTTCAGCCACTTCCAATTCTGCCTCGTCGTTGGCACTTGCTTTCTATGGATTTCATCTCTCAATTACCAACTTCTAGTGGATATGATGCTATTCTAGTAGTAGTAGATTGCTTCTCAAAGATGGCTTTATTTCTGCGCAGTAATATGACGGCCTCTTCAGAAGACTTAGCTAACTTTTTCATAGAATTTGTATTTTTGAAACATGGTCTCCCTGATAATATAGTTAGTGATCATGGATCTCTGTTTTTCTCAAGCTTCTGGACGTTGCTATGCCAACATTTGAAGATCACTCGCAATTTATCAACGGCGTACCACCCAAAAACGGATGGGCAAACCAAGCAAGTTAATCAGATTCTCAAACAATATCTTTGAATGTATGTCGCCTATCAACAAGACGACTGGTTGCAATGGCTCCCACTAGCCAAATTTGCCTACAACAACTCCACTCATTCCTCCACCAAACAGTCGCCCTTCCCAACTCTTTATGGTAGAAACCCAACTTTCTCTTCCCTTCACGTAGCACCTTCTCAACCTGCTACCAATTACCTTGAACAAATTCAATCCCTTCAATCGCAACTTTGGACCAACCTCAAAGAAGCAAACCAGCGCTATAAGGAGCAAGCAGACCAATCTTGCACTATGGCTCCAATCTTTGTAGTAGGAGATCAAGTATGGCTCAATGCTTGCAACATTCGCAGCACTTGCCCAACTCGCAAACTCTCCAAAAGAAAGCTTGGCCCCTTTAAAGTAGAATCAGTCATCTCCCCTAATGCCTTTAAACTTACTTTACCTGCGAAATGGAAAGGTATCCACCCAGTCTTTCATGTGTCTCTCCTAGAGACAGCTCAAGTCTTATACCCAGGCAAGACTCATCCCCCTCCTGAACCGGTCACTGTCCTCAATCATCAAGAGTGGGAAGGAAGCTGTATTCTGGATTCCAGGTTATGCAAAGGAAAACTTCAATACCTTGTTGAATGGTCTGGCTTCCAGTCCAACAAAGATTGCACCTCATGGGAACCAGCCCATCACCTTTGCAATTCTCCCAATCTGATTTGAGATTTCCATGCGAGCTACCCTTGCAAAACTCGACAATCATGATTCCATCTCATCCAATCTCATTACATTCTGCATTCCATCCCATCCATTCCACATTTTATCCCATCCAATCTCATTTCATTCCACACTCTATCTCATCCAACCTCATTTCATTCCACATTCCATCTCATCTAACCCCATTTTATTTCACACCATCATTCCATCAGTCAATTCCTCCATCTCACCGTGTTATTCCTTTTTCTCATTTCCCTCTCATTTCTAGCAAGTAAAACTTCATTCCTTATTTTTAAAAAAAAAATTATTTATAATTAAAAAAAAAAAAAAGAGAAAATATATATTTATAATAAATAATTACAAATCTTCTTTTACTTCCTTTTCTGCATCCTCCCAATTTGCAGTCAATTCCGCAACCATGGATTGAAAGGTATCCAGGTCTTCATCATTGATTAGTGCAGACATCCTTTGGAGAACTAGCACCTCTGTTACGATATGCCTCTCAAAGATTTCCTTGCACCTTGCAATCCAAGCTTGCTTTGGCCAAGCATTCCATCCACCTTCCTCCAAGAGCTCTTTGTACGCTCTCTTTTTTTGGCCTCCCAAAAAAACTTCTCCAATCTTGCCCATCAGCCACCTCACATCAGTTTTGACCGGCCCTACAACTTGCATCAGATCTGCTTTGCCTCGGCCCTCCATTTCTTCCGTTCCATCTACTCTACCTCTTCCATCTCCTCCATTCCCTTCTCCTAATTCTTCTGTTACACCCTCCTCTTCTTGCTCTGTTCCTTCTCTCCCTCCATTTTTGTCTTCTCCCTCTCCTGATCCTCTTTCCACTTTGTTCCTTCTTCCTTCCTTGCTTCCTTGGCTATGACCCCAACCGGTTCTGCACCGGGCACTTTGTCTTGCACCTTGGCATTAATCTTGGGCCCTGGAAGTTCAGTTGGTGGACCCCAATAAGGTGGTGGTGGCGGTGGTGTGTTTGTAGTATACCTTTGGAAACAGGGAAACACTAGCAAAACAAGCAAAATTTAGTTACTATCTTTATTATAGTCAGTCCTGATTAGTACTCACCAGGAACTCAAGTACCCAAGTATTCAATCTCTGGCAATGGTGGTATTTTGTAGTTAACCCTTGGAGAGGACCTACAACTCCGCGGGACCATCAACAGTGGACTCAATACTTATAGGAAAATTACATGCGACCTTGCGGAGGCAACATTGCTCGCACTTGCCTCAAAGGCCTCGGACGGCAGTACTAGGGACACATCACTTGTTTTGACAAATACAGTTTTTGCAAAGGCAGGACAACAATGACAACATTTTATATAATTTATAAATCTAACAAGTAATGAATTAAATAATGCGTAAAGGGTACACAGTATTTATTAACAACTTGAAATCTATGGGAAAATTTATCTGAATGCTAGCAGGAGCTTGCGTCTTTATACCCAGGCAACTGTCATGCTTTGCACTTAGGGATTATTGTCTTCATCACTTCAACATGTCCTCTCCTCAGTACCATCTACCTCAGTCTAAAAGCGTGACACAAATAAAGCACAACATCAATGGTGCAATTTGCTACTTCCTCTGGCTTGCGTTGACCTTCCAATCTTGGCAACCAACTCAGTATATACTTGCAAACTTCCTAGTTAACTTCATACCGGTCAGCCATCCATTATGAGATCCAATCTCCTTCCCTGGCCAATCAACAGCCTCAGACTTCCATCTTTGGTCATGCACTGTTTGTTAGTTTGCATCTACGTCTAACTAAGCCATCACTACTGTACATTTTGCAATTGGACTAGTCCCTACCCTGCATACACTATTACTTCTAATTTGCATTACCTTCAACGTCATTTGCTCCTGTCCCAATTCATGATACAGTTATATGCTCAGATTCTATTGTCTTGCACTTACACCATGACCTTGGATATGGTTGTACTACTGCTTCATTTCCTATCCTGTTCCTGTCATTCATTGCCTCACCGCTTCAACTGTAGTTAGCTCATCACCAGGTTGTATCTAGTCACTTTGTATTACCTTATAAGGGCTACCCCCTTGCCTGATGATTGTCTCCTCAGTTAGTTAATTTCATACGTTCTTGCATTTTGCTACAACCTAGTTATCACATTGGACTCAGGTTGAGTTTCCTTCCTTGGAACACATTCCATTCCTCTTGCCGTTTGTTGAGTGGCATAACCAAGTTTGCACTTTGCAACTGAGTCTCGCTACTTGCACTTGCCCTTGCACTCAGCATTCCTTTGCACTCACAATCATCTAAGAATTGCCCCATAGTACGTGGGGTGGTTGTGTGACATTGTGTGACAGTAAATTAACTAACTCAACTCATCTATTGTAGCTTGCCAACCTATAATAGATTTCTTTTACAATGTCACGTACTTGCTTAACCGGGAACACTTCTTTCACCCCTTACAATGATGATATCCATTGGGTAGGGAGATCCAGCACTTCTCAGGCCAGACAACCTTTAGATCCTGTCCCTTCTTCTAAATCTCCTTTGGTCAAACCACTTGATGATCCCCTTGCTCCCTCTTGGGAAGTAGTGGATCCTCTTGAAGAAATCAAAGACTCTTCCAATGAAACCTTGACTTGTGGCAGATCACAGGCTCACACTAATGCTCCCAAACCCATTACTTTGACCTTACTCTTGAGCCTGATCCAGGCGTTTAACCAAACTGCCTTGCAATTTGGTTCAAGTGGTGCTAGTCTTCTTACCCCAGGCATGAATCAGCCTGTTCATTTTACTGGGGAACACCCTCATAAGCTTAGATCCTACCTACAGTCCTGGAAAATCATTTTCTCAAACAATCCTCACAATTTCCCTAATGATAGAACTAGAGTTATGTATGCATCTTCCTTCCTTGGTGGAAGAGCCTTACAGTGGTTTGAACCCTACCTTGAACTATTAGACAACACTAGTCCCACTTGTATTCTCAACAACTGGGAAAAGTCTGAGCAAAAGCTGTTCACCCTGTTTGGCAACCCTAATGAAGTCTGAAATGTGGAATAAAAACTCAATAATCTAGTCATGAAGGAAAATAGTAGAGCCTCTGTTTATATTTACAATTATCAGACCCTGCAGTCTTGCATCCAACAGAACAAGGCAGCCCTCCTATTTCATTTTTGAAAAGGTTTACCGGCATGCCTAATCAAACAACTTGAAGTTGGGGGACATAAGACAACCTCCCTTCAGCAGTTAATTGACTGGGTGATTGAGATTGATAATGGTTATCACAACAAGAACCGCTCTCAACAAAACAACCATGGACCGTCAACTCCTCAAAACAACCCTTGAAGAATCCAAAGCAATTCAAACCAAATCCAACCTTGCACTCCAACCCAAAAGGGAAGCCCATTGCCAAAACTCCAAAGTTCCTGGACAAAGAAAGTGGGATGCTCTGGAACGAGGAACGGTTAAGGAGGGAGAAGAATGTGTTATGTATGTATTGTGGAGGTAAACATGATTTCAATAGTTGTGCAAAGCGGCTAGCGCGTGAAGCAGCTAAACAGTCAAAAAATTAGCTTGTAGTTTTTCTGACACTTGAAAGGAAGACTACACATTATTTAAATTACAGCAAGTCAATCTTTGCCCTTGCAAGTCACTAGGTGCTCCAAGTTTGAGATTTGTCCTCTTCCATTCCAACAACTCCCCTTATCAATTTTGGCTTGATTCTGGCACTAATGTTTCTTTTATAAGTGAATCTTTTGCCACTTTGAAAAATCTTACGCGTTCCAAGATAGATGGGTTCCCTATCTATTTAGTAAGTAGTGCAACCAATGTAAGACTCCAAATGGTGCTAAGCCAAAGGAATTTTTGTGGAGGGGAAAGGGGCTGTTGAGGCTGCCCTCCTAGGAGTTACAATAATATTTAAATTTAACCGGAATCAAGATCCCAAAACTTGTAAATAAGGAATCAATGTAAGGGATGAGTTTGGGAACAGTTGGTAGCAATGGAAACAACACTATCTGAGGCAAGATGGTGCAGGGAAAGACTTGAACAAAATAAGTCAAAGTTTTGTTCAGAGTTCAATGGAACAAGGCAGTTGTAACTAACAACGCCCACAAGCTAATAACTCTGGTCATTGGCAGAAGATTAGGAAAGATCAACTCAATCCCAACCAACCTCCAGGTTCTCAATGAACCTGCCCAACTCTCTGCAATCAAGCGCTTGAAGGGTAGCACATACCTGTGGGTGTCTGAACAAAACAAAAGCAATTTGTTTATGAAGCTCTGGAAGCAAAGCAATAACAGATTCAAACAAGAATGACCCAACACTTCTCAAGGAACTCAAGAGTAGCATGGCAGAATTCAACTTTTAAAGAATAAAAGGAGTTCTAAAACTCCAGGTTTCAAGCTTGAAGAAACCTCTCAGTCAAATTTGACTGGATCTGGAAAGATGATCAGGGAAGGATCAGACCAGTATGGTTGGAAAATGGAATCAAGAGTGGTATAACACACTCAAGAATTCCAGCAGACAGAATTCTCTTCAACCAGCAAGGCTATGGTTGGTGATAAGGATCAAGGTCACGGATGGACGGATCAAGGTCACAGATGGACGGATCAAGGTCACAGATGGACGGATCAAGGTCACAGATGGACGGATCAAGGTCACAGATGGACAGATCAAGGTTTGATCATGGAGGCTCAAAGGATCAAGGGGCAATCAAAAGATATACCCAGCACAAAAGTTGCAGATGAAGGGAAAGAGGCCCTCCATAATGATTAGATTATTGATTACTATATAAGATGGATGATGAAAAAAGGCAGGGGAGAGCCCCTCCTTTTATAGACAAGAGGCCTATGGACTACTTACAAGAGATACTTACAAATGAGTGCAGAAAAAAGAGTATTGTTGTTTTTTTTTTTTTACTTTTTTTTTTAAGTGAAAATTGGCAACGGGAAGCGCCTGACATGGGAGAGAGAGAGAAAAGACAGAGTATGGAGGTGGAAACCTGCCCGCATCAAGGAAAACGGCAGCAGTGGATGGCCGGTTCAATGGGTTCAACTGGCTGCAACGGCGGTTGGCCAAGGGATAATCAATGAAGGTGGTGCAAAGTCACCAATGGCGGCAAGCAACTCTTGCGGTGTGGTGACCAATCTGGGACACCTCATGGATTATGGAAATTTTTGAATTTTTTTTAACATCCCCTTATCCATCAATACATCTGCAAAAAAAATTCTTGTGCTGCTATGGGTACCCACTCATTTCACATTTTCCCAGCAGTCTGGGCAGGCCTCCTTTGCTGAACAAATGCTTGCCTCCTCTGTTCAAATTCCCCCCTGGCATGCGCTTTGACCAGATTTTTTGGCCAAGCTTGCGCGGGTGGCCATCCCCTCCGCAACTCCACCTCCATTGATTCATCTAAAAACATTAGCTAAAGCTCATCTTGATTGTCAAGCATTCCATCACCGCGACCCTTCAATGAGCACCCAGTATCCCTCACACATCCCATCATCAACCAATGATCCTCAAGTCCACCCAGCATCATCATCATCATCCCTTCCATCCTTGCCGCCATCAACCAATGACCGCAAGCGTTGCTTGCGGTTGTTGGTGACCTCATGACCAGCCCCCCATCATCTCTGATCACATGCGTGAGATTGGTCATGGGAACAATCCGCATCACCTGACCCAATCAGTCATTCCCGTGACCAATCTCACCTCCATTGTTGTTTGGGCGGTTGCTCTGACCAATGCTCTCTCTGCTCCCCATCCAATCCTCCGCCCAATCCATCTCTGATGCCCACAAACCAACATTGTTTTTTGCGGCCATTGGAACTCTTGCACCAACAACAACCAACAATGGCAAGCATTGCTTGCGGCCGTTGAAACCTTTGCATTGCCACCAACCTATTCTTCCTTGGCCAACCGCCTCAATCAACCCACCAATCATTCTGCCGTCCTCACCATCACCTTGGCTGCTTCCCAGCTCATCAAATCTCATGCACAATTTGGCAAATGTCCATCCACTGCCCGCTTTTATCCATGATGCGGGCTGGTCTCCTTCCTCTCATCTTTTTTTACATGTCCCAATCATTTTTTGTTGATATTGTTTGATTTTTGTTTCTATTTTCACGCATCATTCAATTTTCTGTAATCAAAAAAAAAAAAAATTCCACACTCATTTGTAAATATCTCTTGTAAATAGTCTACAGGCCTCTGGTCTATAAAAGGAGGGGCTCTCCCCTGCCTTTTTGGAGCATCATCTCATATGATCCATCTCATATAGTAATAAATAATCTAATCATTCTGGAGGGCCTCTTTTCCTTCATCTGCAACTTGTGTGCTGGTTATATTTTTTGATTGCCCCTTGATCCTTTGAGCCTCCATACTCAAACCTTGATCTGTACATCTGTGACCTTGATCCTTATCACCAACCATAGCCTTGCTAGTTGAAGAGAATTCTGTCTGCTAGAATTCTTGAGTGTGTAATACCACTCTTGATCCATTTTTCTGACCATACTGGTCTGATCCTTCCCTGATCATCTTTCTGGATCCAGTCACGTTTGACTGAGAGTTTTCTTTAAGCTTGAAACCTGGAGTAATAGACCTCCTTTTATTCTATAAAGTTGAATTCCGCCATGCTACTCTTCAGTTCCTTGAGAAGTTTTGGGTTATTCTTGTTTGAATCTGTTATTGCCTGGCTTTTAGAGCTTCATAACAAATTGATTTTGTTCTTTTCAGCCACCCACACTTATCTGGTACCCTTCAAGCGCTTGATTGCAGAGAGTTGGGCAGGTTCATTGAGAACCTGGAGGTTGGTTGGGATTGAGTTGATCTTTCCTAATCTTCTGCCAACAACCAGAGTTATTAGCTTGTGGGAATTGTTACTTAAAACTCCTTGTTCCATTGAACCCTGAACAAAACTTTGAATTATCATGTTCAAGTCTTTCCCTGCACCATCTTGCCTCAGATAGTGTTGGTTCCAGTGCTACCAATCTTTCCCAAACTCATCCCTTACATTGATTCCTTATTTACAATTTCCTAGATCTCAATTGTGGTTACATTTAAAAATTATTGTAACTCTTCGGAGGGAAGCCTAAACAGCACCTTTCCCCTCCACAGAACTTCCTGCGGCTTAGCACCGTTTGGAGTCTTACATTTGGTCCCCCAGGCCGGGATGGAACCAGCAACCTTGGGATTTACAGTCCCATCATCATCAACATTTGGAATCAAACTTCAAATCCAATCTTTTTCCTTTTCTTCTCTGTTTCTCTCTCTTCTCAGATTAGATCCGTGGAGGCAGCGTATCCTAGAAGTAAGTCCTCCCAATTTGTGCGCCATCCGGGCAAGGTACTTGTTGTTTTTTGTGAAACCCTACTCCTGCCACACTTGTGAGCCACTTTGGAAATCTGCTCTCTGGATCCTCTTGGAATTCTGTTATTCAAAATGGCATCTACTGGTACCCCAACCACCTCTGCTCAACCAAAGATGGTCAAGATCAAACCTCAGAACAAGGACTTAGGGTTGAATGGGGTAAATGTCAAACAGTTCTTGGACTCTTACAAAATGGCTGCTGAAGTGGATGGAGCAAGCGCATACAATATGGCCTATCAGTTAAAATTTGTTATCTCCTCTGATGAAGTTATGGAAGTAATCAAGTTTTTCAAAGGATTTGAATCCCATGACTGGATGCTTCTGAGGGAAGCAATTTTTGTGTATTGGGGTAAAATAGATGTAGCTTGGTTTACTTTGCAGGACTTGGATGCTCTTGCCTCTCAATGGATCTCAAATGGTTGTTTCTCTTCAGCCTCTGACTACCAGTCTTTTAGGAAGTCTTGGGATCCTATCCAAAACTATCTTATCCAAAAGGATCCCATCAATTCAGTGGGCAAAGTTCAAGCACAATTCTTCCAATATTTTTTGTTGGCTGTGCAGGAAAGGATCAAAGACAAATTGGTCAAATCTGGATCTGTGATCACCACCAGGGATAATTAATTCAAGCTCCCTGTTTTTTATCCTTAGGAGTACTGTGGATGAAGTTATGAAAGGTCAAACTGCTTTAACTTTTGAAAAACCTAGAGCCACTGAGCCAGTCCATGCTCCTTCTTTTAAAGAATCCAACAATATTATGAATAAGATGATGGCAGATAAAAGACCTAAAGCAGATCCTAATTTTACTCAAGAAAGGACTAATCTAGACAAAATCACCAAGACACTTTAGGCTTTTGAGAACAAAATAGATCAAAATATTTCTTCTCTTGCTACTCCTAAACCCTCTACTTCTGTCCCTACATCTACCCTAGTCTGTTACTACTGTCATAGGAAGGGCCATGGAGCTGGACAATGCTTGGAACTTCAGAAAGAAATAAAGGAAAAGTTGGTGGAGCAGAAGGGAAACAAATTCTTTCTTCCTAATGGTGCTCTGATCCCCTTTGATTCATCTTGCCCTATTTGTCATGTGGTGGCCTCTTATCAGCCTCCACCTCCAATGAAAGCATCCCTTGCTTCTTTTGATTTCTGATCTTTCTGTGGTACCCTCCAGCTATCTCTTCCTCCAGTCTTTCTGGGAATTCTTATCAATCTGATCTGGCTAGGAAACAACATGAGGAACCTAAACCTCACAAAGCCCCTTCTTTACCAAATTCAATTCTTTGAAAACCAGTCAAAGGTTGTCCTCACTTGAGCCTTCTTCCTCCAATGTAGGAGACATGGAGGTGGAAAAGAAGCCACTCATGGAAAGGTTTCCAGATCACTCAGATCCTCCTCCTTCATCCAAGTCACCTCAACCCTCTGATCCCATCTTAGTTCCTTCTTCACCTGAACTTCCTCCCTCCCCCAGCACAAAGTTCAATTTGAAAGTGGAATCTCAAAGGACCACGCCAATGCTGTGGAAGGAGTATTAAAGAAAATTTCTGATCTCAAAATTTCTGATCTATCTTATTGATCTCTCCATCTGTTGCTGAAGGAATGAAGAAATGGGTCTCTCATCAACATGTGGAGATTTGTCCTGAAGAACTAAACGTCTCCTCTGGCACTTTGATAGAGGACTCTGGGGGAACTAGTCCTTCTTCAGATTCCAGCCTTTACTCCTGTCCTCTTGGTTTCCTCCCGATAAGTTTTGAATTTCTTTGTCTTATAAAAACCAAGGAACTGATACATAATAACAAGGATCATTAGAACAAGAAAATCAAGATCACAGGGTGTGAGAGTTCCTACCCAGATAACAGATGATAAAGAAACGGATTGAGGTCAAGCAAGTGGTGATAACTTTTCAAATTGGCCTAGTAATGATGCCTGTACTGATAACTGAGTTGAGGTTTTGATTCAGTACGTGAAAGTAGAAGACAAATGATAGTGATCACACCAAATTAGCCTGAACTCCTTTTTATTGGTCAATCTTCCATGAAGCCTTCATATGTTTGAGTTGTTGATTGAATGATTTGAGATTTGAAGAGCTCGAGTTTTGAGAATGAAAGAGTTGACAACTTTTCCTTCCTCCTCTTGATCCTTGGGTTCAAGAGTCTTGTAGAGTAGCGCGGGTGGAGAGATGATAATGAATATAGATGACAATGAATATGTCCATTGAATATGAACCGCGCTCAACCTCACACTCATTTGCGGTCACCCAGACTGATGAGAATATAAAAAAGAAAATAAAATAGAAAAGGAAAATAGGTGAAGAGAATAAGAAGCAAGAAATAGAAAGAAAGAAAATGTAGAAGATGAAGGCTTGATTGATCTGGAATCACAACATCCCCCCATAATTTGGTGCTGATCCTGGTTCATCCAAAACAATGTGCTAAAAGTAAATCCAACATTTTCCGACTGGAGCCTTTTGACAAAGCGTCCGCTACCATTTTGTTTGAGGAGATTAATTGCACAACCACCAAGCGGTCATTGTAAAGCTCCCGAAACCACTTCAGCTTCATATCAATATGTTTAGTTTTGGAGTTTGACCCAAAATGCCTAATTTTTTCCAGAAGGCCCTTGTTGTCTATGAGGAATGTCGTTGGTGTTGGCGCTTTTCTCCAGAGTTCCCATACCACTGACTTAATCCACAGTCCTTCCTGAGCGCTGTCGATAAGTGCATTTAATTCCGCCTCCGTCGTTGAGAGCGTTATATTAGATTTTTTCCTGCTTTTCCATGCCACTGGACAAGATAACCAGTTGAAAATGTAGCCGGATTGCGAAAGCCAAGTCTTGGGGTCATTTGCCCAAGTAGCATCCGAGAAAATCGGTAAACTGTCATCATTGTCAGTGGGATTCAGAGTTAAGGAAAGATTTATCGTTCCCGACAAGTACTTCCATACATGAAGCAGCTCCTTCCAGTGTGTGAGACCTGGCCTTTGATTGAACCTGGAGAGCAAGGACGCCGCTGCCAACAGATTGGGTCTTGTTCTACAGGACAGATGATTGAGTATCCCTGTGAATCGCCAAAAATTGATGCCCAGTTTGCAGAATTCTGCAGCATCCTCATCCGTGGCAGCTGTTAGATGCAGTCCAGGCGTAAGAGGAGTAAGAACTGACCAACATGAGCTTAAACCCAGCTCATTTAAAGTCTCATTGATTAAAGACTGCTGGTGAAGTTTCAGGCCCTCTTCAGTCAGATTCACCTCCATCCCGAGTACGGTATCCGGTTTGTGAGCGGAAGATCTAGGGAATTGTTGAAGAAATAATTCTTCAAACCAATCAACCTTGCCAACAACCACCAGATTGTCCACGTGAAAGAATAGGGATGAGTTCTTGAGTTTGTGAATGTATAGAAACGGATCTGAAGTTGACTCCTTGTAACCAATTGATTCCAGCCAGCCCGTTAGAGTCCTAAACCAGTTTGCCGGTGCCTGCCTCAACCCGTACAGCGACTTCTTGAGCTTCAGAAACTTAGAAGCCCAATTGCACCCTTCTGGTCATAGTATGTAGATGGCTTCATTGAGGGGAGCAAATAGAAACGCAGCTTTGACATCAAACTGTCTAATCCAAAGCTTCTGATGCAAACCCAAGATGAGCAGTAGAAGAAGAGTGGTGAACTTGCCAGTGGGGGCAAAGGTGTCAGCAAAGTCAATCCCCGGTATCTGTAAGTTCCCCATGATGCATAATCACAATTTTTTCTTTTCAGGTGACTAGTTAGTTGCGGGTTTTACTCTATCAACCCACATAGTTCTGAGCCAGTGATCAGGAATTTGGTCGCAATCCTCCCAAACCCCCTGATTTTCAATATCCTGCAACTCTATCCCCCAAGAATCCTGCCATTCCACCGGGTCCTTCCTGATGCGAGAAGAATGTGAGTATTTCTGCGGCTTAACCTTCTCCAAACGGATCCTGAGATTGTACCAATTCTGGGTTGTTGTTCCACTTTCACCGGCTGATTCCACTGACACCAAAGGCAACAGAGAGGCACGTGCTTCGTTGATAGCAAGAGGGGGAGTTGAAGGAGGTGCAGACTGGCTGGGAGGGAGTGGCAACGGAGAGTCCGTTCCAGCCTCAACTGTAGTTGGGGAAACCAATTTGGTGATATCAGTGCTGGAAGACGCATCCGAATCCCCATAGAGAACTTCCACTTTGTCATGTTCCACAACCTCAAAGTCATCGACGCCCTCCGAGTGATTGATAGTTTCATCAAAGTCCAGAATTTTTATGCTCTTGGTGTCCACAATGCAATTATTTTTGGTGAGTACCTTGTAGGAGTGCAAGTCTTTGTTTTACCCAACTAGTCGCCCAAAGGAACCTCTGGGTTCAAGCTTCTTAAATGATTCCTTTTCTCCTAGAATGTAGGTAAGAGGACTGCCAATGGGAAAGAAATAACTAAGAGGTAGTTTTAGACTTTTAAACAGCTTGTAAGGGGATTTTTTTGACTTGTGGGATGGAAATTGGTTGATTGTGAGTACGCAGGCTTTGAGTATGATGTTCCAATACTTGGTAGGAAGTTTTGAGTCAAATAGAACCGTTCTCAGAGCCTCGAGGATAGTTTGATTATACCGTTCAGCCAAACCATTTTGTTCAGGAGTATATGGATCAGAGAAGGTTTGTTTGATGTTATTCTTTGTGCAGAAATCTTTCATAGTCTCATTGAAAAACTCTGTCCCTCTGTCAGAGTGCAGAATCATGGGACTATGACCAAATCTTTTTGATTCCATGTTAATCAGAAACTGAAGAGTGGAGCTGACCTCGGTCTTGTTTTTTATTGGTATTGCCGCTACAAATCTTGTGCAACTGTCCACAATAGTTAGTATATAGGAGTTGTGATTGAGACTTCTGGGATTGATTGGGCCTATCACATCACAGTGTAGTTCTTGAAAAGGCCTTTCTGCTTGCTGATGCTTACATGAGAAAGAGGATCAAGTGATCTTGCTAACAGCACAGGCCTTGCATTCTTTTGGCTTAGATATTTTAATCCCCAGCTTCTGTCTGATGCAATGATAGCTGGCATGACCAAGAGATTTATGAATAGTTTCCTCCTTGCTAAGATGAGAGGAAAGACTGGACGTGTTGTGATAAAAATGTAGAATAGGTATATTGCAATCATAGCGGCCATCAACCGACCAACTACCTTTATTGAGAAGAACCTTATTGACAAGTAGGGAAACCTCAAATCCTTCCAACATTAGCAATCAAAAAGACAACAGATTAGCGGTGGAATTGGGGGTGTACAGAACATCAGATATTGTAGCTGTCTGTCCATTGTTGTCCCTGAGCGCAACCGTGCCTTTACCAGTGTATTTAAGACTGTCAATGCCTGAACTGGGAGGGGATAGAACCAGTTATTGATTGGTCTAATTGATCAAAGAATGAGATATCAGATACCATGCGCATTGAGGATCCAGAGTCTATGACAAAGGCTTGAGTGCTTGAGTGAGAGAAACTGGAGTGAAAAGTTCTGACATTTGGGCCGCCTTGCTTGACCTCAGTGGTGTCGTTTTTCTTTTTCTTGGGAAAGCTTGGTCTAAGTTGAGGATAGAGCTTCCAGCAGAGGCCTTCCGGATGCGCTGCCCTAGGGTTATGCCAATTGGTTTCACAAGGCTTGACATCCTTATTAAAGAAGGAGAGGGCGTTATTGGACTCTACCTTAGTGTTAGCCAAACCACTCCCAAGAGAAAGATTGTTGTGAAACAGTCTTAAATGGTCAAGAACATTATCAGGGATAACCTTCCTGTCTGAATGGGTAATCTGTTGCACCACTGTGTCCATAGATGATGGAAGTTTCTTGAGTATAAGATACGCAATTATATTGACCGGTAGATCTATACCTACTTTGTGAAGCCTAGAGATGGTGGTTTTGGTCTTGGTAATAAACCCAATTACGTTCTTGGAGTTGAAAGATGTTCTAAGGAACTCCTTGAAGACTCTCGCTCAATTTGATGCATGGTTGGAAGCAAAGTAGTTATTGATGTCGGCCCAGATCATGTGTGCGTCTTTTTCATTTTCAGGAGTGATGATGTTGGCTTGCACGGAGGTGTCCAGCTTGGAGGTTAGAATGGTTCTGATTCAAACGTTTTAAACTTTACTCAGCCCAATTGGAGTTCCATTTGAGGCTGTATTCTTCTTTGTAAGTTTGTCAAAAAGATCTTCTTGCAAATCCATCATGTTGACAACTCAATTACGCCAGATCAAAAATTTGTCCATGGTAAGCAGAGGAATGGCCTCAATAGCTGTCTTAAGTATGGTGGCCGTCATTGGATCAGACATGTCTAGCTCCTTGGTTCAAAGATTCAATTGTCGTAGGTGGATAGTTCGTAGTTTTTTTTTTGTAATGCCTTTGACTGTTAATTGTGATAAGTTTTGAATTTATTTGTCTTATAAAAAACAAGGAACTGATACATAATAACAAGGATCATTAGAAAAAGAAAATCAAGATCACAGGGTGTGAGAGTTCCTACCCAGATAACAGATGATAAAGAAACGGATTGAGGTCAAGCAAGTGGTGATAAATTTTCAAATTGGCCTAGTAATGATGCCTGTACTGATAACTGAGTTGAGGTTTTGATTCAGTACGTGAAAGTAGAAGACGAATGATAGTGATTGCACCAAATTAGCCTGAACTCCTTGTTATTGGTCAATCTTCCATGAAGCCTCCATATGTTTGAGTTGTTGATTGAATGATTTGAGATTTGAAGAGCTCGAGTTTTGAGAATGAAAGAGTTGACAAATTTTCCTTCCTCCTCTTGATCCTTGGGTTCAAGAGTCTTGTAGAGTAGCACGGGTGGAGAGATGATAATGAATATAGATGAAAATGAATATGTCCATTGAATATGAACCGCGCTCAACCTCACACTCATTTGCGGTCACCCAGACTGATGAGAATATAAATAAGAAAATAAAATAGAAAAGGAAAATAGGTAAAGAGAATAAGAAGCAAGAAATAGAAAGAAAGAAACTGTAGAAGATGAAGGCTTGATTGATCTGGAATCACAACACCTCCCCTGTTATCTTGGTGACTCAGCTAAAGCTGTTTTTCCTCTTGTGGACTCTGGATCTCAGCTCAACTTAATTTTGGATGCTATGGCCTGTAAACTCAAAGGGCCAGCTTCAATTCTGCAGTCTATGGGATATGTAATCAATCATGCAAATTGGTTGGTATTTCTGAAGATTTTCCAGTCAGGATTGGTTGAAATATTTTTGGAACTTGTCATTTTTGGATCACTCATTTGGAAAGGGCCTATTATCTTGGGACAACCTTTCTTGATGGATGTTGGTGCTACTCTGATGTTTTCTGATGAAGTTGGGGAAATAATTCTTCTCCCTGATGCTGATGGTAGAAAGATTGAAGTTCCTCCTTGTTCTTTGGATTTTGGTTTTTGGGAAAGAGATTTTCTTGGTCATCCTTCAAAATCATCTTTAAAAGGATAATTCCAATTCCTCTCATTTTTTATGGGAATAGTTGATCCTACTAATAGTCGTAGTTCTTTTTAGCCTCAGAATTCAACTCAAGGGTCAACTCTTGTCCCTCAGGCTTATTTTTCATTCTTTTCATCTTTTTCATCTAAACTAGAAAATATCAAAAATCAAAAACATGTCAAAATAGGAAAATCCAAAAATATTTCTTTTCCTTCTTTCTTTGGATCTGTTGTGTCTTCTTTTACTTGCACTCTTAGGTCTGATCAATCTTCTCTCAGTTCTGGTTTTAATCTCTGTAATGAGTCTAAACTAGATCCTGATCTTGATTCTATTCTTGGTGGTTTTGGTATGGAGGAGCATGGACTTCAGTGGAGGCAATTTGGGGTATGTAAGCTCTCTGATACCAGGAACCTTGCAGTCCTTTAGCTACAGAGAGTGATAAAAATGCTGGAATGATAATAATAATTATTATTCCAATAATAAACGCTTAGAAGCTCAAATAAATGATTTAATAAGAGCAGTTGCAAGGTTTAATTGGTTTGGTAGTGAATGATTTTCAATATAATATAAAAGAGGGGCCATAGTATTATACTACTGGGGATCTTTACAGACTAGCAACCTCCCTTCAAGGGGCGTCCTTAGGCAGTTGAAGAACCTTGGAATAAATATGGGTGCCTCAGAAAGGAATTATTCCACTAATGTCCGGGCTTAACAGCACAAGCGGCCTAGACAGGAAGGGAAACACTCACTATGAGCACTTTATCACAAAAATCCTGGAATAATTGGAAGGGTTTCAGAGCAGATGGGGTAGATTGCTTGACTAAACTTCAATGGTTGATTGGTTAATAAAGGTAAAATAATACTAATGCAGACTAAGTCATAAATCACTTGCTTATCTTCATATAAGCACTTGATTAACAATGACACGGTGTCTGATTGATAATAAATAATTCCTGGTAACTGATTAACTTCTGGAATAATGGATCCAAAGAGGTCTGTATAAATACCTTTTTGGGGTGATTTTGGTCTTCTCAGGGCACCTAGAGAGGGTTGTGCTTGTGGGCTGAGGCTGGCAAGCCAGTCAGGGCAAGATTAGAACATCCACTTGGTGCTTTCAATCAGCTGTCCTTAGATCTGCTGGATTTCTGTACTATTTTAGCCACAGGATCTGTTAATCTGTTATGCCGTAAATTTGATCATTCTGTACTCATCCTTCATTTATACTATTGATATTGTTTTAAAGTGTGCAGACATGGATGTTTAATGATTGTCCATCATCTGCTGATCATGTAGATAATTTTTATGTAGATAATTTTTATGAACACTTCTTGTAGTGTCTTGTAGTCTTCAAAGATCAAGATCAGTGATTTACATGGTAGTCCTTGATCTTTGATTTATTATTAAAAAATTTTTAAAACTTAATTTTCATTAATTTTATTTAAGTTTTGATCTTTTTAGATCATTAGTAATGCATATGTCTGTTTGTTACATATACTAGGCAACCCTAACTAGGTTGTAGCTCTTCTGAGCGGTACCTGGTTGTCAGATTAGTTACGACTGATCCAGGCGCGGGCATCATTTAGTACAGATGCGCGCGGGGTAGGATTGGCTGCGTGCATGGCAGAATCAGCTGCGCGCGGGTCTCTAGTACGGGGGATCCTGCTGCTACTGGTACGTAGGGTTATGTAATGATGGGGGGCTGCGCCCGGGAATTGTGACATAACACATTTCCACGTGTAACTCCTAAAATATACACAACACCTCAATTCTGAGTGAATTTTAGGTGTAAAACCTATACGTGAAAATACGTGTGAAATGTTAGAATGGCCAAAAAGTGCCATACAGGTGTTGTAATTTTTAGTACTTTTCCTTTTAATTATTTTAAAAATATGAGGACTTGGAATTCAAGAGTGGGGTCAGTAAGTGACCCTACCTAATTTTGGGTGAGGAATCTATTCCTGTAATAATATTTATGGATTTCTCACTCCTTACTTTGTTAATTGAGGTATTCTTATTTTTCATATTTTGTGTTACTATTTGACAGTTTTGCTCTGTATATAGTAGCAAGCTGACTTCCCCCCCTCCAAGATATGTCTATATCTGAAAACAAAATTTGGGCTAATGCCTCCTGTTGGCTCTGTAGTTCCTCAGGTGTATAGGTCCATCAGGGATATTATGTTCAGGCAACCATTCATCTTTATCAGCTGATTCTCCCTTGTATCTAACCAGGTAGAGTCTGACATCTTTTCCATTGATCCTATCTTTCTTATCCTTAAGGATCTTGCTAATTTTGCCTTTTTCCTTTTCAGGTTCTTCTGTAACAGGTATTGCAGGTAAAGGAGTATGTTCTCCATTCCTTGGGTAGTGTTTGATGAGGCTTACTGGGAAGACTGGATGTTTCCTAGAGAGCTCATCACTTAGGATTACTTCCACAGCATTTTTACCATGAAGTTTATTAATGGTGAAAGGTCCAACAAAAGCTGGTCTAAGCTTCCTATTTCCACCCAAGTTGGTAAAGTTAGTGGTAGAGATCAAGACTTGATCACCAATCTTGAAATCAGGTTCCTTATGGGTTTTATCCCATCTTTGCTGGTTATACTCCATAGCATCCTGGACACACTTCACAGCATGTTTGTTGGCTTCATCTATCATGTTTTTGAAATCAAGTGATGTAGGGTGAATATTGGTTAGCTGGTGGTTAAGGTTATCCTTGGGTAATCTAGGAATCCATCCTCTTTCCGGTATGTAAGGTACTTCCTTAGTAGAAGAGTGCTTGCTACTGTAGTAGGCCATCTCCAGTGCAGGTAAAAGGCTAACCCAATTGTGGCAATAACCCTCAGAATTCTTGTACTCTAGTCCAAAGCCACCAAATCTCCTGAGCATGTCTTCCAGGGTCTGAATCATCCTCTCAGCTAATCCATCTGTCTGAGGGTGATAAGCGGTAGAGAAAGCTAAGGTGGTTCCAAGCATTTCATGTAGATTCCTCCAGAACTCAGGGGTGAATTTAGGATCTCTGTCACTGATAATAATCTTGGGAACTCCAACATCAGCAATGAGTCTGTTCCAAAATAATAGGGAAACTTCCATAGCAGTGTCTTCCTTGTGATTAGGTAGGAACTTTGCTTTCTTGGAGAACCTATCCACAATGACTAAGACTGAGTTGTAGGAATAGGCTCCTCCTGGTGGTAGTCCAGTCACAAAGTCCATATTGATGATCTCCCATCTTTTCTTGGGTTCAGCAATCTTTTGCAGCAGTCCAAACCGCTTCTCAGTAGTCCTGTTGGACTTCTGACAAGTTTCACAACTGGTAACGTACTGTATAGTGGAGTCTCTCCAATTAATCCACCAAGCAGTTTGTTTAACCTTATCCAAGGTTTTATCAGCAGAAAAATGACCGGATGAGCAGTTATCATGGCACTCAGCCAGAACATGTTTGATATGGTCATCCTTAGTTAAGACTATGACACTTGAATGTTGATGCCTATAGTATACCAGACCATCCCATATGGTGAACCTTCTGGCTTTGTATGGTTTCAAGAAAGGATCAGGTAGGCTATTGATCAATTCAGGAGGTGGAGAAGTACTTTCCATAATAGTGATCAGGGTTTTTATTTCAGAACTGTAAGCTTCTTTGATAGAGTTGAACAATGATTCATTTAGTTCACAAACGTGGATGCCCATTATAGGAGCGTCAATGTTTAACCTGTTAATATTAAGGATAGGGAAGATGTCATTATCCTCTGGATGATACGCAGGGTTACTGGGGTCATTGGGTAACCCATTCCTGCTTAAACTATCAGCTGTCAGCTGGCTACTATTCAGAACCAACTGAATAAAGCCTAAAAACAAATAAAATATAAATTAATAATAAACAAATACGGGAATAATAAAATAAAATAAAAATAAGGAATAAAGCCTTAATTTGTAAGAAATCCTAAAATATTATTAAAAAAATGGATTTGTAGTGCCAATTTAGGTAGGGTCACCCACTGGCACCACCCTCAAAATCCCACTCCTTCAGGTAGAACCATGGTTCACCTGTGCACCCTCCCATCACATCCGCAGGTATAGGTTTCTGACCAAAAATTTGGTCAGAAACCCATAATTGTGATTAGTTTAGGAGTTATGGGCAAAAACTGGTTTTGTCCATAACCCCACGCGCAGCCGCGGGTCATTTTTTTGCAGCTAGGCGCGCCGCTCTTAGGAGCCACGGCACAACCGGCCCCGCAAGTAGTCGAGCGACTACCTTGCGCAGGACCAAAGAGGTTGCAGACAGGCAGTGGCCCCGCAAGTAGTCGCCCGACTACTTGCGCTGACCAGCCTTGCGGGTGGTTGAGTGACCAGCCTCGCGGGTAGTTGAGCGACTACCACCCGAGGTAGTTGCCACTTACCAGCCCACGGCTAGCCAAGCAACCACCTCGGGCAGCTGCCGCTACCTATTGCTGGCCCCGCGAGTAGTTGCCCGACTACCTTGCACAGGCTCTAGGCGGCAGCTACCGACCAGCCTCGCGGGTAGTTGAGCAACCAGCCTTGCGGGTAGTTGAGCGACTACCACCCGAGGCAGTCGCCACTCACCAGCCCGCGGGTAGCCAAGCAACCACCTTGCGCGGCTACTGCTACCTATTGCCAGCCCCGCGAGTAGTTGACCGACTACCCTGCGCCGGCCCCTAGTGACCGACCAAGCCACCGCGCAAAGTGACTGGCCTGATCACTGGCCAGCCCTCCCCTCTCCCAAAAAGGAAACCAGGCTGTGGGGTACCTCCAATACACCCCATAGCCCTGTTCCACATCACATGGGAGCCAGAGAGCACCACCATGTGGGGGGGAATAGTATGAAAGGGGATAAAAAACCCAAAAATCCGGAAAAATGAGCCCTGCACCCTTTTTTTAGCTGTACCAAACGGTTGTCAGGGCCTCTGTAAAAGGGCCTGTACGGAAGATTTGCACCTAAAAAAGTATCTGTGAGTTACTGTAACACCCTGAGAGTGTGTACTGAGCATAAACAGGGGCCTAGCTTTGTGCTAGATGGATCACAAGACACCAGGAATACATACAACACTCTCCATACCCCTTATAATTAAAACTGTATGTAACTAGTCACAACTAGGGGTGTACTGTCCAATTAAGGAACTGTAAGACACCCCAATATGAGAAGAAGAGCCTCAGACTCAAACTTTACTTGCAGCATAAGGTCTCCATAGCCTGTGTTCAAGCCTCTGGCCTCAGGAAGCCATGGCTTATATTTATAAATATTAATTGAATACAACCTCTTTGGTCAATACAGTGAGGTCATTAAGGGCACAGAAACGTGTATCAAGCCCAAAGAATTATGACATAGGGCTTCCTGTACCTCTGTAGTGACTAGAGCAGGTCCACACAAACACACTGATGGCTCCTTGGCCTCATCCCTAGCCTGGGTCACCCTCCTTTGCCTGGTAAAAGGACTGTACCAAGAGGGGACCCAAACAATATAAATAAAGGACCTTCCCCCAGCTATTTCTACCAGATTCATCCAGTTATGTAGTCATTATTGCTTCAGATATTTTTGTCCTCAAGCCATCAAACACTTATAAGAAATAATTGTGTGATCCTGGACCACTTTCTGATAAAATTGTAGACCATAATTCTTGAATCCTTGTTTTTTGGCCTAATTGAACAACCAACCATTCAGCCTGCCCCAGTAACAACTTCCAGCACCCTGAATCCTTGAATATTGGCCCATTCATCAAGAATAAGTCTGGATCTAGACCTAGTAAGTGATCCTGCTGACTTATATCCCTTTTTTGTACGTTTTGCATAACCTATGCCCCAAGGAAATTACACACACCCTTCTTGAAAGGAATCCTTGTCAACCCCACAGGCAGCACAATTGCTCCTATATTGTCCTTAAAAGACATATACCTGTGTTCCGGAGGGCTCAACAACACCATTAAGGTCTTGGCCCCTCCATTTAAATTTATTTTTATAAATATATAAATAAATTTAACCCTTTTAGCCAAATCATATACCTGGCATTTTATCTTATTTTTGATCCAAACTTTCTATCACCTCTAGTAGCTAGAAGGAGTGAGGTCCTTGGCATCTAGTAGGCTGACATCAGCATTCTGATGTTTAGTCCCAGCTTGATGAACTATGGTCATCTGTCCTCTGTACTGTTGTATAGCTATCTGCCATCTCAACATATGCCTGCTAGGGGTCTTCATGTTCATCAATGTTCTGATGGTGTTGCAGTCAGTAATAACAGTGAAGTTGGTGCCTTCTAAGTAATAATGGAGCTTCTCTAGGGCCCATACTAAGGCCAGGCATTCCATTTGGCTTGCACCTTACCTTTTCTCAGTATCTTTCATCCGTCTAGATATGAAGAGTATAGGTTTTTCCACTGGTTTATCATCTTCTATGACTTCCTGGTGTAAAGCAGCTCCCAGCCCTTCCATGCTGGCATCTATGTAGAGCTTAAAAGGTTTAGAGTAATCTGGCTGGATCAGTACTGGAGCTGAGGTCATTGCAATTTTGAGTTCCTCATAGTTCTTGACTCTATCATGAGTCATTTCAAACATGGTGGTGTTGTTGCAGATCTCATACAAACATTTGGTTAGAAGAGCAAACTTTGGTAAATACTTCCTATATTAGCTGCAGAAGCTGATGAAGGATAGGAGTTCAGTTTTATTCTGAGGCATAGGCCTATTCATTACTGCTGCTATCTTGTTTTGGTCAGCAGCTAAGGTTAGTCCAGAGATAATGTGTCCTAAGGCTTTGAGTTCCCTGTAGCCAAAGTTACACTTTTTCATTGATACTTTCAATCCTACGGCAGAGATGGTTTTGAGGACTAGCCTTAATTTCTCCATGTGAGTATCCCAATGATCAGAGTAAATGATAACATCATCAATGTATACCATCATCCATCCCTGTCTGATGAATAATCCTAGGACTGTGTCCATCATCCTTTGAAAATGAGAAGGAGCATTTTTAATACCAAAAGGCATCCTAAGATACTTGTAAATTCCTAAATGACAGATAATTCTCATGAATTTCTAGCTATCAGGGCTGATAGGTATTTGGTGAAAACCTTTCAGCATATCCATGGTGGTTATGTAATTAGCCTTGGACAGGTTATGTAGAGCATGGTCAATTCATGTAATTGGATAATGATCAGCTTGGGTGTAGTTGTTAAGCATTCTAAAATCTCCAACCATTCTTGACTTATCATTGTTCCAAGCTATGATTACTGGGGTGGTAATATCCACTTGTTCATTGTGGCCTACTTTCCTTAAGACTTGTAAGTCAACCAACTCTTGAATATGGGTTTCAAGAGCATCTCTGGATTTTGGACTAGAAGGGTAAGCAGGTCTCCTGAGGTTAGGTGGGTAAGGAGGCTTAATAGTTAGAGTTAGTATCATATCATGTCCTTTGATGTTACCAATGGGGTGATCTTTGGTACAGAAAGCATTCTGATTTTCAAGGCATACTTGTAGGATATCCTGTTTCTGTTCTTCATTGAGAAGGGAATTCAAAGAAGCTTGAGAGAAGTATTGCTGATTGAACTTCTCTGGGTGTTTTTCATAAGTTGAATCAGAAGTTTCAGCATTGACATGACATATTTGGAACTTCTTATTCCAGTCTCCACCTACAGTGAAGTATCTACCTTTGCTTTGGAATACATCTATACCATATAGGCAAAGAGAATCATTCCCAAGGATGAAATAATCACATACTCCATTTTGGAGCACTACAAATTCAATGTTTAGTTTGAGTTATCCTTTAGAGTGAGGGAGAATGATATCAGAAGACCATAATCCAACAGCATTGAGAGAAGAATTACAACTGCTGAACTTAGCCTGAGGTACTGGTAGTAAGTTCAGTTTCCAGTTTGGGTCTTGTTTCTCCAGATAAGTTGAACCAACACATGATCAAAAGGCTCCACTGTCTAGAAGTAACTTAACAGTGGAACCTTGGATTAAACCAGTAGCATAGCATGTTTTGCCTAAAGTGTAACTTTTACTGGCAGAAGGTTTTAGAGTCAAAGCCTTAGCCTCAGAGATGTGGTGAATCTTTTGGTTGGGATTCCATTTTTGAGGTAAGTTAGAATCCTCATTGACGGAATTTATGTCCAGAGAAGACTCAATACTACCTTCAATAACATTGATAGGGTTAGTGATTATTAGATCACAATCAGAGAGTGATCCGTCAGTATCATCAAGGTGAGGGTCAGGATTGTCATACTCTTCTCCTTCAATAAGATTAATCCTTTTCCTAGGTAGAGGACAATCAGGTTTTACATGTCCTGTTTGGTTACAGTTCCAACATACTTTCTCTTTTGATTCTGGAGTCTTCTTGACTTCCAAGTTAGATGGATTAGTAGCAGGGGATTCTTTAGTTTTGGCAGTATATTCTTCACTGTTCCTTGTATTTTGTTTCCTTGGAGGTCTATTGACCCTTTTATCAAGACCATTCATATCAATAGTTTCTTCCAATAAACCTATTAAGGTGGAAAGATCTGAATCCATAGGCATTCTACACCTTACACTGTGGTTGATTTGTCTGGGACATAAGTTGAGGAGTCTTTCATTGACTTCTTCTTTATCAGCATCAGGATAAAAACAGTCCAACCTCTTTTTCTGGTCTAAGCACCACTTATGAGGTTTGTCCTTGGATGGATCAAACTGGGAAGTTTCAAAAGTTTTCATCATCTTTCTTTTCCAAATCCTGGTACCAAACTGCACTTTGATCAATTCTTTCCAAGAATTCCAGGATAAAGATCTAACTTCTTCTTATTTGTTGATAAACCAATCAAGAGCTACTCCTTCAAATAATCTGGGCAATCTTACCACAGCTATTGCATCAGGGAGCTCATAGGAAGAAGGAGTATAGTCAATAAACTTAATGAAACTGAAATGGTTTTATTCTCCTTCTCCAGAGAATTTAGGCCATTCAGTGATGGGAGGAAGTAGCTTCAAAGCCTGCTCCATTTCAGGAGTAGGACTGGGTCTGAAAGACTCATTCCTAGTTATCCTGGCTCTGGGAGGAGCACTAGGAGTACTGGTGAACCTTGCAGGTCTAGTTTCTTCTAAGTCAATGACCAGAGAGTTAGTAGAGTTTATCTTAAAATCTCTGAGATCATTCTTAATCATACCTAACTCTAAATCAAGTTTGTTGCTTAATAAGTCAATTTTGTTAGTCAGATGAGCTGAAGGAGTAGGACTAGTTTTCTTAACTTCTTCCTTAAGCTGGTCTATGGTTGCAAGAATATCTTCCTGAAGAATTGATTGGTTGTCATCAATATGTTTCATCAGGTCCAACTTACTAGCTCTTATACTATCCTTGATTTGTTGTATTTCCAACTCATCAATTCTCATAATCTGAGACTGAGTGTCAATCACTCTAAAAATAGTTGAACCTAATTTGTCCAATTGGTGATAAACTTTGTCAAAGCATTGGCTAATAATAGTAAAATTGTGAGACACATTTACAGAAAAGCTATCAAGAGCTTCTACATTTAATTGTGGTACACCTTTTTCCACTTTTGGGCTAAGGATATTATGCTGTCCCAATCCTTTGGGTTTGTTAACTTCTGATGGGCTGAGGACCTCTTCTTTTTGGGGTCCTTTCCCTTTAAGGAAGCTAACTGATCCCAAGGATTCCAGTTCTGCACATAGCCTTCTACTTCTTTCTTTGGGATCAACCTTTGCAGAGAAATCTGAGATTTCTTTGCCTGAGAAATGGCTTTTCTCATACCTGGTTGATCCTCCTGGGTCTGAGCCAACCTGAATTGTTCCCAATAGCTCACGTTCTCTTTCACTAATACTTTGACTCTTTACTCCTTGGGTGAGTCCAGCTGGGGTGGCGTAGGAGGACCTGTACCCTGCTGGGATAACATGGTGGGCAACAGATGGCTCTCCAACAGTTTGTTGGTCGAGTTGGCGGCCGTGGTTGTTGCCGTTGTCGTCCCGCGTGACGCTATGGTCACGGGTTTGAGTCCCCTCATTGGGCTTGTGACTGGAGTCCTTGCGCGCACGGGCTCCTCCAGGCAGAGATCCATATGACGGGACTCTACTGGTTGCACGGGTGTTGCACCTATTTTGATACATAGCACCAAAAAAAATGTGTAAGTCTTTTGTCAAAACTTTTGAAAAAAGGCTTTAAAATTATAAAAATAATATTTTTTGTGTGTTTTATATTTTTAATAATTTTTTAAATATTTTAACTTACTTAGAGTTAAATTCAAAGGTACCAACACTTGATTGGGGTCACAACTATCCTTGGAGGGTATTCCAATGGGGTCTGAGTGAGTTCCAATCAGATCCTGGGATAAATCCAAGGGTAAATCCAATGGTACACTGTCTGGGACATCCTCTAGGAGGTCCTGGTCAATGAGATCACCAAAAACAAAATCCACTGAGATGTATAAAAACAAAAAATATAAGTTTAATATGTTTTTGTATATTTACATGTTAAAGTGATTTTTATAAAAAAAATCACTTTTATTATTTTTGGATTTTTCTTTATCTTCAGGTTTATTTAGTTTTTAAATATAAAGATTCCTTTGATAAATCTTTGACTCCTTATGTTGCCTTAATAAAGAATTAAAATTGATAATTCTTTCAAGCTCAAGTTCTTTGTCTTTTATAACCTGCTGTTTATAATAAAGCAATTTCTCCTGTTGTTGCTCAGGGGTTATAATAACAGGGACAAAGTTACGGAGTTTTTCTTCTTTTTTCTTTTTAAGAAGTTTCAAATAATAATTGATCAATTCTCCGTTGGTCTTAAGATCCACCAGAGAAAAAAATGATCAAAAATATGTGTCATAAGTATGTTAACTTATTTTTAAAAATAAATACACTGGTCCAAGGAATAAATAATTAAAAATTAATTATTTGAGGATATTTACCAGCCAGACCCCCAGTTTTCAGCTCTCTGATACCTGGAACCTTGCAGTCCTTTAGCTACAGAGAGTGATAAAAATGCAGGAATGATAATAATAATTATTATTCCAATAATAAAAGCTTAGAAGCTCAAATAAATGATTTAATAAGAGCAGTTGCAAGGTTTAATTGGTTTGGTAGTAAATGGTTTTCAATATAATATAAAAGAGGGGCCACAGTATTATACTACTGGGGTTCTTTACAGACTAGCAACCTCTCTTCAAGGGGCCTCCTTAGGCAGTTTAAGAACCTTGGAATAAATATGGGTGCCTCAGAAAGGGCTTATTCCACTAATGGCTGGGCTTAACAGCACAAGTGGCCTAGACAGGAAGGGTAACACTCACTCTGAGCACTTTACCACAAAAATCCTGGAATAATTGGAAGGGTTTCAGAGCAGATGGGGTAGATTTCTTGACTAAACTTCAATGGTTGATTGGTTAATAAAGGTAAAATAATACTACTGCAGACTAAGTCATAAATCATTTGCTTATCTTCATATAAGCACTTGATTAACAATGACACGGTGTCTGATTGATAATAAATAATTCCTGGTAACTGATTAACTTCTGGAATAATGGATCCAAAGAGATCTGTATAAATACCTTTTTGGGGTGATTTTGGTCTTCTCAGGGAACGTAGAGAGGGTTCTGCTCATGGGCTGAGGCTGGCAAGCCAGTCAGGGTAAGATTAGCAGGTCCACTTGGTGCTTTCAATCAGCTGTCCTTAGATCTGCTGGATTTCTGTACTATTTTAGCCACAGGATCTGTTAATCTGTTATGGCGTAAATTTGATCATTCTGTACTCATCCTTCATTTGTACAATTGATATTGTTTTAAAGCGTGCAGATGTGGATGTTTACTGATTTTCCATCATCTGCTGATCATCTGCTGATCATTTAGATAATTTTTATGAACACTTCTTGTAGTGTTTTGTGGTCTTCAAAGATCAAGATCAGTGATTTAAGTGGCAGTCCTTGATCTTTGATTTATTATTAAAAAATGTTTAAAACTTAATTTTCATTAATTTTATTTAAGTTTTGATCTTTTTAGATCATTGGTAATGCACATGTCTGTTTGTTACATATACTAGGCAACCCTAACTAGGTTGTAGCTCTTCTGAGTGGTACCTGGTTGTCAGATTAGTTACGACTGATCCAGGCGCGGGGATCAGTTAGTACAGATGCGCGCAGGGTAGGATCTTCTGCGTGCATGGCAGAATCAGCTGTGCGCCGGTCTCTAGTACGCAGGATCCTGCTGCTACTAGTACATAGGGTTATGTAATGATGCGGGGCTGCGCACGGGAATTGTGACATAACACATTTCCGCGTGTAACTCCTAAAATATACACAACACCTCAATTCTGAGTGAATTTTAGGTTTAAACCCTATACGTGACAATACGTGTGAAATGTTAGAATGGCCAAAAAGTGCCATACAGGTGCCATGGCTTTTGGTCCTTTTTTGATTTAATTATTTAAAAATAGAAGGAGTTGGTTTTCCAGGGTGGGGTCAGTGAGTGACCCTACCTAATTTTGGGTGCGGAATCCATTCCTATAATAATATTTATGGATTTCCCACTCCTTACTTTGTTAATTGAGGTATTCTTATTTTTCATATTTTGTGTTACTATTTGACAGTTTTGCTCTGTATATAGTAGCAAGCTGACAGGGTACAAGTAAGTCCTCCCAATTGTCCACTTCCAGGGCAACCTTCTACCATCATCTTTGAAACCCTACCTTGTGCCAAACATGTGAGAAAAGTATTATCTCCTGGTTCTTCCTTTATAGAAAAGGCAGCCTTTGAGGATATTGCAGAACATTGGACGTAGAAAATGTTGAAACTTGGACTCAGTTTTTGTGATCAAGTCTCACAGGTCAACTCCTGGAGGAAGCAAGAACTTCTCTTGTTTGCCACCAAGTATAAGCCAGTTGCCAAGAAGGTCCAACCAGTGAACCAGCCTATGCCTCTCAACCTCAATCCCCCTCTTATGCATCCTCCCTTATCTCATGATCCTTACTGTGGTCTTCCTCAATCTCTTACTGGTCCCTTTGTGCCCAATGGTTGGGTCATTGAACAATGTCTAGAGGTGATCAACTTTGGTCCAGATGGATGGCTTCTTCCTGACGAGTTAAATTTGATAAAAAATGTCTTATCTCTAAGGGAAAAATGGATTGCTTTCTGCAAACAGAGAGGTCTCTTGAAAGAATGCTATGGCCTCCTTTAGATCATCCCTGTAGTTGAACATGATCCTTGGCAAAAGAAGAAGATCCCTATCCCTGCTTCTGAAGTTGACAAATTTATCAAGTTGGTCTGTGAACAAGTTTTTACTGGCTTATATGAGCAGTTAACCTCTAGTTATTCCAGCCCTGTCTTCTGTGTCCTCAAGAGTAATGGTAAACTTAGGAAAGTTCATGATCTTCAACCTCTTCATAAAGTTACTATTAAAGACTCTGGTATTCCTCCTGCTACTGAAGAATTTGTTGAATCTTTCTCTGGAAGAGCTTGCTATGGTCTAGGGGACATTATGGGTGGCTATGACAAACAATCCTTACATCCTATTTCTTGCCTTCTCACTACCTTTGATACTCCTCTTGGTCAATTTCAACTTACTCAAATGCCTCAAGGTGCCACTAATTAGGTTGCAGTCTATTAGGCTCAGATGATGCGGATCCTCCAGGATGAAATCCCTGATCATGCTGGTATCTTTATTGACAATGGTGGAATCAAAGGTCCAGTTTCTGACTATGATAATGAGCTCTTACCTTGGCATTCAGGAATTTGTTGTTTTATCTGGGAATATGCTTTTACTTTGAAAAGGATTCTGTTTCACATTGAGGAATCTGGCCTTACTGTCTCTGGATCCAAAATGGCTGCTTGTGTTCCTGCTCTGGAAGTTGTTGGTCATGTGGTCTGCAGAGAAGGAAGAAGGATGGCACCAGCCAAAGTCAACAAGATAATCTCTTGGCCTACTCCAATCAATCCCACTGAAGTCAGCGGCTTCCTAGGTGTTGTCACTTATGTTGGAATATTTATCCCATCATTATCTGGAATATATGCACCCTTACGCCGTCTAACCAGGAAAGATGCTGAATGGATTTGGACCCAAGATTGTGAACATGCTTTTCAGTTGCTCAAAATGATGGTGGGTAAAGACATAGTTTTGAAGAAGATCGCCTATGGACCTGGGGCTGGCAAGATCAAGCTGGCTGTCAATTCTAGTTATCAATCTGTTGGGGCTGTTCTTACTCAGGAAGATGAAAATGGTTGGGACCATCCTGCTCTTTATGAATCTTTTCTATTTTCAGATGTAGAGTCTAGGTACTCTCAGCCCAAATTGGAACTTTGTGGTGTGGCTTGAATGATGAAGAAACTTCAAACCACTCTCTGGGGCCAAAATTTAAAACTACAAGTTGATGCTCAATCCATCATTGAAATGATCAATGCTCCCAGCCTTTCCAATGCTCCTATGACTTGTTGGGTGGCCTTTATCCATCTTTTATGTTTTGATGTTGTTCACAGGCCTGGGAAATCTTTCACTATGCCTGATGGTTTATCTCAACAACCTCTTGGAGACGATGAATCTGATGTTGGAACTGATTTCAATGAAGAAGAACCTTTAACCCAACCTTTCTTCTCTTTCTCTTCTCAAGATTATTGTGGCGTTCAACAAGGTTTCTGACTTAAACTAGAGCAATACCCTTTAACCCTTCACAAACCTCCTGATCTCTCTGCTAAAGAATTTTGATCTCTTAAAAGAAAGTTTTCTAATTTCTTTGTCCAAAGCTCTAGGCTTATGAAAAGAGGAAATCTTTGTGCTCTTATTAGTGTTACTATCCCTTCTAAACAAGATTCTATCCTTGAAAGTCTCCATGAAGGTCTTGGTCATTTGCGGAAACCAAAAATTATCAACAATTATCCAAACAATTCTGGTGGCCATCTCTGAAGAAATCTGTCTCTCAATGGTGCAAGAGTTGTGAAGTTTGTCAAAAACATTATCTTAGGCATCCAACTGAAATTTGTTATCCTATTGGGGAGTCCACTGTCTTTGGAAGGATTGCTATGGATGTGGTTCATATTAAGGCAGGTGGTGCTAAGTACCTCATTGTGGATAGAGACAATTTTTCTTGATGGGTTGAAGCAAAGTTTCTTAAGAATCTTAGCTCTGAATCAATGGCAAATTTCCTCTATGAAACCTGGATCATGCGTCATAGCTTGCTTGATCTTACTCTACTGATGGTGGCTCCAAATTTGGTGGCAAACTTGCTGAAATGATCCAATATCTTCCTGGAAAACATAGAGTTACTACTCCTTATTATCCTGGAGGCCAAGGATTGGTGGAAAAAGGCCATGCTCCTTTGAAGGCTGCACTTGGTAAGCTTTCTGGTGAAAGTGGAAAGAATTGTTGCAAATTCCTTCCTCTTGTTCTCTTCTCTGATCAAATCTCAACCAAAAGGACTACTGGCTACTTACCTTATGAAAACATCTTTGGCCAAAGAGCAGGTCTTCCTTTGGATTTGGAAATAAAATCTTTCTTGGGTATCCCTTGGGACAAGGTTTCCTCAACTGCTGATCTATTAGTTGCTAGATCCAAGCAACTGGAGCAAACTGAAGATTTTTGTGATGAAGCTTATCAGAAGATGATGGAGTCCAGAGCAAAACCAGTCCAGTATTGGGAGGAAAAGCACTCCAATCAAATCAAAGACTCCTTGAAACCAGGTGTTCTAGTTTTAGCTTATAATCAATTGTTGGAGACCCAGTGGGGCAAGCCTTTCTGAAATTGCTGGAATGGTCCTTATTAGGTGGTTTGCCAAGTTAGAGGTGGATCCTATATTTTGGAGGAGCTGGATAGTACTCAACTGGCCAGAAGGTTCTCTGCTCATCAACTCAAGAAGTTTCATTTTCATGGAGGCAACTTATCTCAGAAGTAAGTCCTCCCAATTATGCACCACCAGGGTTATTTGCTGCGTTTTTGTTGTAAACTCTACTGTATGCCACATACATGAGCACCTGGTATGCCTCCTGTGTTTTATCTCTGCAGCTTCTAGGGCTCTTTTGGATGGATCAAGATATTTTCCAATCTTCAATCCCTCTCAAGATCAAGAAATGGCCAATTTTCTTTTCAATTTCCTTGTATTTCTCCTTCTCTTTATATCTTCAATTTCAAGATGCAGACTAGGGACATTCTGTAAGTTGGGGAGAGATGTGGTGACCAATCTGGGACACCTCACGGATTATGGGAATTTTTGAAAATTTTTGTACATCCCCTTATCCATCAATACATCTGCAAAAAAAAAATTCTTGTGCCACTATGGGTACCCACTCATTTCCCATTTTCCCAGCTCTTCCCTGTCCTAGCAGTCTGGGTAGGCCTCCTTTGCTCAACTAATGCTTGCCTCCTCTGTTCAAATTCCCCCCTGGAATGGGCTTTACCCAGATTTTTTGGCCAAGCATGTGCAGGCGGCCATCCCCTCCGCAACTCCACCTCCATTGATTCATCTAAAAACATTGGCTAAAACTCATCTTGAATGTCAACCATTCCATCACCACAACCTGTCAATGAGCGCCCAGTATCCCTCATGCATCCCATCATCAACCAACAATCCTCCAGTCCACCCAGCATCATCATCATCATCATCCCTTCCATCCTTGCCGCCATTGACCAATGAGCGCAAGCAAAATTCCCGTTGTCGGTGACTTCATGACCAGTCCCCCATCATCTCTGATTAACTGCATGAGATTGGTCATGGGAACCATCTGTGTCACCTGACCCAATCTGTCATTCCCATGACCAATCTCACCTCCATCATTGTTTGGGTGGTTGCTGTAAGACTCCAAACGGTGCTAGGCCATGGCAGCTCTGTGGAGGGAAAAGGTGCTGTTTAGGCTGCCCTCCTGAGTGTTACAAAAATATTTAAATGTAAGAAACTGGTAAACAAGGCACCAAATTTAAGAGGATAAAGAGGATAGTAGTTGGTAGCTGGGGAAACAACACTATCTGAGGAAAGATGAGGCCAGGGAAAACTTGAAAAGAAGAAGTCAAGGATTTTTCAGAGTTCAACAAGACAAGGCAATTGTAAGTGACAATTCCCACAAGCTAATAGCTCTGGTTGTCAGCAGAAGCTTAGGAAAGATCAACTCAATCCCAAAAAACCTCCAGGTTCTCAATGAACCTGCCCAACTCTGTGCAATCAAGGGCTTGAAGGGTACCAGATAACTGTGGGTGGCTGCACAAGACAAAGCTAATTGATTGAAGAAGATCTAGAAGCAAAACAATGACTGATTCTAACAAGGATAACCCAACACTTCTCAAGGGACTCAAGAGTAGTGTGGCAGAATTCAACTTCAAAAGAAACAAAGGGAGGTTTAACACTCCAGTTTTTAAGCTTAATAAAACCTCTTCAGTCAAACGTGAATGGTTCCAGAAAGATAATCAAAGGATGATCAGGACCAGTATGGTCAGATAAAGGGATCAGGAGTGGTGTAACACACTCAAGAATTCAATCAGTCAAATTCTTCTTCAACCAGCAAAGCTATTGGTTGGTGATAAATATCAAGGATCAGGGTTTGAGTATGGAGGCTCAAGGATCAAGGGGCAATCAGGGATATAACCAAATTTTAGTATCAGATAAAGGGGAATGAGACCCCACAGATAATTGATTTCAAGAGGATAGTGATGATTTTACTCTCTCTGGTAAGGTGACATATGATTCCCCCCCTCAAAAGGCAGGGGAGAGCCCCTCCTTATATGGGCAGGAGGCCCTATTAGACTATGTACAAAGGATTCTACAAATAGAGTGGAATTTGTTTTTTTCAGATGATCAGAAAAATTGATCACGCAGGCCGGTGGAAATCCGGCCTCCCTGACTGGGGTGGGATCTTTCTCATCCCTTCACCTCTCTTGCGTCCATCCGCAGACGGGCGCGCATGACAACACTGGGATCATCCACCCCTCACCCAAAGGCAGAAGGGGTGGGAAAAGAAATGGACCAGACCACCCGCGGATGTCCGTGGGCGGTAGACAACGCAAGTGAGAGTAGAGAGGCAGGCATCTGGAAGGAGTAAGACAAGTAAGAAAATGTTTTTGGAGGGAGATCCATGGGAGATCTGAGAGTGAGAGCCAAATGCGGCAGGGGCGGCCTTGGAGAGTTGGGCGCAAGGGATGGATGGGTCCTGGGGACCGTGATTGTTGGGGGTGGTGATGATAGCCCATTGAGCTAACTGGCGGGCAATGCCAATGGACCAGCAGGTGTCAGGGGGACTGGTGATCAAGAGTTAGAGCTGAGGCTCAGGACTGGATGAGTGGGACATTTTCATTCTGGTCAAATGACTAACTGGGAAAGACGGTTGGGACTGAGAGCAATGGCCGAGGAATGGATGATGATGGTTCTTGATAGGATCAAGGATGGATGATGAATTGCAACGATGGAGTGAGGTGATGAGAGGATTGGGGGATAGTTTGGTGGCAGAGGTCAAGGTTGAGGTTGAGGAAAGGTGGGGGAGATGGATTTGGAGCGTGTTGGGAAGGGTATGAAGATGGATGGATCAAGGGAGGATGATGGAGATTGGAGAGGGATATCTTGGGCCACGTGGGTCTTGGCCTGCGCGTTTGGTCAAAAGGAAGGGGGGAAAAAAGAGAGAAGGGATCAAACACAATGCCTAGGTGATGAGACCAAGAGAGGCCTGTCCTAGACCACTGGGACAGAGGAATTTTTGGCAGGATGAGGAAATTGGAGGAGTGATACTGAAAAAAAATTCCAATTTTTTTTTTTTGGAATGACAACTAAATAAAAGAATTGTAAAATTTTTTTTGAATTTTCTGCATCTGGTCCAGGGTTTCCAGATTTGGTCACCACATTTCTCTGACCAATGCTCTCTGTGCTCCCCATCCAATCCTCCGGCCAATCCATCTTTGAGGCCCGCAAACAAACATTGTTGTTTGCGGCTGTTGGGACTCTTGCACCAACATCAACCAATGACTTCAAGCGTTGCTCACAGCCCTTGGAAAATTTGCACCATCACCAAATGATTCTCCCTTGGCCAACTGCCTCAATCCACCCACCAATCATTCTGCCATCCTCACCGTCACCTTGGCTGCTTGCCAGCTCATCAACTCTCATCCAAAATTCTGCAAATGTCCATCCACTGCCTGCTTTCATCTATGATGCAGGCTGGTCTCCTTCCTCTCATCTTTTTTTTACATTTCCCAATCATTTTTTGTTGATATTGTTTGATTTTCATTTCTATTTTCCTGCATCATTCAATTTTCTGTAATCAAGAAAAAAAAATTCCACACTCATTTGTAAGTATCTCTTTTAAATAGTCTACAGGCCTCTGGTCTATAAAAGGAAGGGCTCTTCCCTGCCTTTTTGGAGCATCATCTCATATGATCCATCTCATATAGTAATAAATAATCTAATCATTCCAGAGGGCCTCTTTCCCTTCATCTGAAACTTGTGTGCTGGGTATATCTTTTGATTTCCCCTTGATCCTTTGAGCCTCCATACTCAAAGCTTGATCTGTCCATCTGTGACTTTGATCCTTATCACCAATCATAGCCTTGCTGGTTGAAGAGAATTCTGTCTGCTGGAATTCTTGAGTGTGTTATATCACTCTTGATCCCTTTTTCAAACCATACTGGTCTGATCCTTCCCTGATGATCTTTCTGGATCCAGTCACGTTTGACTGAGAGGTTTCTTTATGGTTGAAACCTGGAGTGTTAGACCTCCCTTTATTCTTTAAAGTTGAATTCCACCATGCTACTCTTGAGTTCCTTGAGAAGTGTTGGGTTATTCTTGTTCAAATCTGTGATTGCTTTGCTTCTAGAGCTTCATAAACAAGTTGCTTTTGTTTTGTTCAGCCACCCACAGTTATGTGCTACCCTTCAAGCGCTTGATTGGGGAGAGTTGGAAAGGTTCATTGAGGACCTGGAGGTTGGTTGGGATTCAGTTGATCTTTCCTAATCATCTTCCAACAACAAGAGTTATTAGCTTGTGGGACTTGTTACTTACACCTGCCTTGTTCCATTGAACCCTGAACAAAACTTTGACTTATTTTGCTCAAGTCTTTCACTGCACCATCTTGCCTCAGATAGTGTTGGTCCCATTTCTACCAACTATTCCCAAACTCATCCCTTAAATTGATTCCTTATTTAAAAGTTCCTGGATCTTGATTCTGGTTACAATTCAATATTATTGTAACTCTTAGGAGGGCAACCTAAACAGCACCTTTCCCCTCCACAGAACTGCCTGTGTCTTAGCACCGTTTGGAGTCTTACAGCAGTCATTGGTTGGTGGCGGAGCAAAGGTTCCAACAGCTGCAAAAAAACAATGTTAGTTTGTGGGTGTCAGAGAGGGATCAGGCAGAGCCAATTGGTCTGGATTGTTGGGCTGATTGGTCAAAGCTGGGTTAGACCAAGGAGGATGATGGCTGTTGCAATAAGCAATGGCATCATTGGTGGCAACATCAATGTTAGGTTGGTGCAAGGTCACTAATGGCAAGGATGGGGGTGAGATTGGTCATGGGAATGACCAATTGGGTCAGGTGACAAGGATTGTTCCCATGACCAATCTTGCGCTGGTGATCAAATGATGGGGTTTGGTTGGAGAGGTAACGAACAACCGCAAGCAACGTTTGCAATCATTGGTTGAGGGTTGCAAGGATGGGGAGTGAAGCTGGATGGTTTGATCAACCAAGAGTCAATGGCCAATGAGATTGAGAGATCCATGGAGGAGGATGGTGGTGATGAGTTGAGGAGGGGATGGCTGCCTGCTTGTGCTTGGCCAAAAAATCAGGGTAAAGCATGTGCAAGGGGGGATTTGAACAGAGGATCCAGGTGTTGGATGACCAAGGAAGGCCTACCTAGAACCCTAGGACAGGGAAGAGCTGAGAAAATCAGAAAGGAGTGGGTACCCATAGAGGCACAAGAATTTTTTTTCTTTTTTTTTTTTTTTTGATTGCAGATGTATTGATGGATAAGGGGATGTAAAAAATTTCAAAATTTCCATAAAACATGAGGTGTCCCGGATTGGTCAGCACATCTCTCCCCAACTTACAAACTGTCCCTAGTTGGCCTCTTGAACTTGAAGATATAAAGAGAAGGAGAAATACAAGGAAATGGAACAGAAGATTAGCTATTTCTTGATGTTGAGAGGGATTAAAGAGTTGGAAAATATCTTGATCCATCCAAAAGAGCCCCAGAAGCGGTAAAGATACAACACAGAAGGTTTCCCAGGTGCTCACGTATGTGGCATACAGTAGAGTTTACAACAAAAATGCAGCAAATAACCCTGGTGGTGCACAATTGGGAGGACTTACTTGTGAGATAAGTTGCCTCCACAACAATGAAAGTTCTCAACTTGATGAGCAGAAAAACTTCTGGCCAGTTGAGTACTATCCAGCGCCTCCAAAATATAGGATCCACCTCTAACTTGGAAAACAACCCAATAAGGACCATTCCCACAATTTAAGAAAAGCTTGCCCCACTGGGTCTTCAACAATTGATTATAAGCTAAAACTAGAACACCTGGGTTCAAGGAGTCTTTGATTTGATTGGAGTGCTTGTCCTCTAAATACTGGACTGATTTTGCTGTGCACTCCATCATCTTCTGATAAGCTTCATCACAAAAATCTTCACTTTGCTCCAGTTGCTTGGATCCAGCAACTGATAGATTGGTAGTTGAGGAAACCTTGTCCCAAGGCATATCCAAGAAAGATTCCATTTCCAGATCCAAAGGAAGAACTGCTCTTTGACCAAAGATGATTTTATAAGGTGAGTAGCCAGTAGTCCTTTTGGTTGAGATTTGATCAGAGAAGGGAACAAGAGGAAGGAATTTGCAACAATTCTTGCCACTTTCACCAGAAAGCTTAACAAGTGCAGCCTTCAAAGGAGCATGGCCTTGTTCCACCAATCCTTAGCCTTCAGGATAATAAGAAGTAGTTACTCTATGTTGTCCAATGAGAGTGGATCATTTCAGCAAGTTTGCCACCAAATTTGGAGCCACCATCAGTAGAGTAAGATCAAGCAAGGCCATAATGCATCATCCAGGTCTCATAGAGGAAAGCTGCCACTGATTCAGAGCTAAAATTCTTAAGAAACTTTGCTTCAATCCATCCAGAAAAATCATCTCTAGCCACAATGAGGTACTTAGCACCACTTGCCTTAATATGAACCACATCCATAGCAATCCTTCCAAAGACTGGACTCCCCAGTAAGATAAAAAATTTCAGTTGGACTCCTAAGATCACTATTTTTGACAAACTTCACAACTCTTGCACCATTGAGAGATGGATTCCTTCAGTGATGGCCACCAGAATTGATTGGATAATTGCCAATAAGTTTTGGTTTCCCCACAATGACCAAGACCTTCCTGGAGACTTTCAAGGATAGAATCTTGTTAAGAAGGGATAGTAACAACAATAAGAACACATTGATTTCCTCTTTTCATAAGCCTAGAGCCTTGGACAAAGAATTTCAGCTGGCTACTATTCAGAACCAACTGACTAAAGCCTAATAAAACAAATAAAATATAAATAAAATATAAATGAATTATTAAATAAATACAGAAATAATAAAATAAAAGTAAAATAAGGAATAAAGCCGTAATTTGTAATAAATCCAAAAATATTCTTTAAAAAAATGGATTCGTGGTGCCAATTTAGGTAGGGTCACCCACTGGCACCACCACCCATTTAAGACTCCTTCAGGTAGAACTATGCTCACTCATGTACCCTTGCTTGTAACATCTGCAAGTACTGGTTTCTGACCAAAAGTTTTGTCAGAAACCCATAATTATATAAGCTTAACCACCAAAAATTTGTAATTTAGGGCCCTGCACCCTAATGTAATATTTACCCATTGTGATATGTACCCATTAGAAGATACAGGGCTCCTGTAATTTTCCAAAAAGGGATGTTACAGCCCTATTACAATACTAAGAGTATACTGTAGAACCCCAGGACAATCACTATAGCTACAGCAGATGTCCTGCTTTGGGCTAGAGCACTCCCAAAGCCCCCAAACCTCAGATAAACCCTGCATCACCCTAAATGTAATATGTACACATTAGAAGATACAGGGCTCCTGTAATTTTCCCAAAAAGGAATGTTACAGCCCTATTGCAGTACTAAGAAGATACTGTAGCACCACAAGACAGTCACAATAGCTACAGTAGATGCCCTGCTTTGGGCCAGAACACTCCAAACAGTCCCCAAACCTCAGATACACCCTGTATCACTCAATTAAGGAAGAAAGGCCTCTGTATGTGTTTGTGGCTGTTACAGTACAAATTAGCCCATACACAACCAATAATGACCAATAAGGCCTCAAAATCAAAGTTGATAACAGGTTTCAGAGGTCTAGGACATACTTCCAAGTCCCTAGCCTCAGTAAACAAGGGCCTTTACTTAAATTATTAGCCTCAAATCAGGATACATGGCTGGTAAAATGATATCACTTGAGGCTTGGAAACGTGTATCAACCCCAAGCATGATGACATTGGGCTTCCTGACCTTCCCCCAGCTATTTCTACCACATTCATCCAGTCATATAGTCATTATTGTTTCAGATATTTTTGTCCTCAAGCCATCAAACCCTTATAAGAAATAAGTATGTGATCCTGGACCACTTTCTGATAAAATTGTAGACCATAATTCTTGAATCCCTGTTTTTTTGGCCAAATTGAACAACCAACCATTCAGCCTGCCCCAGTACCAACTTCCAGCACCCTGAATCCTTGAATATTGGCCCATTCATCAAAAATAAGTCCAGATCTAGACCTAGTAAGGAATCCTGCTGACTTATACCCATTTTTGTAGGTTTTGCATAACCTATGCCCCAAGGAAATTACACACACCCTTCTTGAAAGGAATCCTTGTCAACCCCACAGGCACCACAATTGCTCTTATATTGTCCTTAAAAGACATATACCTGTGTTTTGGAGGGCTCAACAACCCCATTAAGGTCTTGGCCCCTCCATTTAAATTTATTTTATAAATATATAAATAAATTTAACCCTTTTAGCCAAATCATATACCTGGCATTTTATCTTATTTTTGATCCAAACTTTCTATCACCTCTAGTAGCTAGAAGGAGTGAGGTCCTTGGCATCTAGTAGGCTGATAATTGGGGGTCTGGCTGGTAAATAATTGATATAATTATTGATCCTGTTCCATTTTTAATAATTTTTCAATAATTTTTCAAAAATTAACCAAAAATTCCGAAAAAAATCATTATAAATTGCCAAACTTCAAAAATAAGTTAAAAATACTAAAAAAAAATCTGAAAAATTATTTTCTGATATTTTTACGGACTCCTTAATCTGTGGTGGACCTAAAAATCAACGCATAACTAATTAAATACTATCTAAAACTCTTAAAACTCCGAAAAGAAGAGTATATTAAAAATTACAAACCAACTGATTGGGAACTTTTATCTCCTTTAGAACAGAAGGAATTGATTGATATCCACTCAAAACTCAGGGAGGAACAAGAATTTGAAGAAAGATTTTGTGTTAATATCATCTTGAAGTATCATAGAGACTGGGCTAAGACTCAACCCCCTGCTCATATCAGATTCAAGCTATTAAAAAGTCAGATTTTTCCAAAAATTTCTTTAAAAAATTTTTAATTATAAATTAACTTATAACTTTTATATCTGGTACTTTTTAGTTTCTGGACCGCCTACTGCCATATCCAATCCAACTGCTGCCACTGCTGAAGTAGCAGCTCCACCAGTTACCACTCCAGTGATAGTACCAAACTACCCTATCATAGAAGCTCCCAACCAACTTAGGTCCCCAACCAGAGAGGAATCTGTGGCCACTCCAAACTCAGAGATTAAGCCATATTATCTCATCTATTCCAAGCATTTTTATAAGTTACTGATTGCTTGCAATAACCATGTCTAGACTCAGAGGACCAGATGGACGCTTCACCACTCTCTCCCACTCCAGAGCCAAGCGGAATAATCCATCCCTTGACTCTACAAAGAATGAAGGACTTAGGCATTCAACCAATCCAGAAGATCCCATCCCCAGCTCCTCTACCCAGCTCCTCCTCCTGAGTTCCCTCTCAAGGACAGCAAGAGGAGTCCTGGAAAATGCTGATCAAGGAACACATGTCCTTGTGGCAAAAGGTAATGCAGACGGAGAAAGAGGCCAACGTGAAGATCCAGGTCTTCTATTGCAGGCAGGCCCAGATCTCTCAAAAGGCTCTGCAAAAGTTTATAACCAAGCAAGAGCTAGAGGAGTATGTGAAGGGGTGGAATCCTTGGGATCACCTCAAGAAGATCCAACCTCCTCCCAACAAAAAGGAAAAGCAAAGGTCCTCCAATCACAGGAAACCAAAGGAGGATTTCAACAATCCAAAAATTTGGGCAGAAGTGAAAGCTCTAGCTCAAGCTTTAAAGGGGGCCTACAAGAGCTAGTTTTAGATAGTTATTTTGCAAATAGTCTTAGGAATAACTTTAGTGCTTTAGACAATAACATTTGTTTGTGCCTCCAAAAGATCCACCAATTGGAAGAGAAATTGAGCAGTCCTGAGTATCTCCTTGAGCTGAACATGGTAGTGACAACTGCCTTCATTAAGAATGGAGTTTCTTCTGATCTAGAAGAAATTAAGACCCTGATCTTAGAGGATAGAATAAGAACAGGATCAACTATGAGAAATCATTTTCCACCTTAAGAGAAGATGTAATTTGACACCAATCTTCTACAAATAATGTTTCCTTTGAAAAAATTTTGAGAGAACACAAAAACCAGTTGGATAATTCCATCAATGAGCTCCAAACTTGAATGGATATGCAGCTTAATATGATTAAGAATGATATCAGGGACGTGAAATTGTCTCAGATTTCACAATCTGAAGCTAATAACCATTCTGAGCGCCCTATTCAAAGAATAGATCATTCCCTCCATAATCTTTCAAAAGCAAAGTACATTACTACAATGGATATGCTGAAAGGCTTCCACCAGATACCCATTGAAGCTAAAAGTCAAAAATATATGAGGATTATCTGTCACTTAGGCATCTATGAGTACCTGAGGATGCCTTTTGGGATAAAGAATGCTCCTTCCTATTTTCAAAGAATGATGGACACAGTCTTTGGAACTTTCATCCGGCAAGGGTGGATGATGGTGTATATCAATGATATTATCATCTACTCTGATGATTTGGAAACACACTTGGAGAAGATAGGTCTTGTGCTGAGAACTGTAGCAGATGTTGGACTAAAGATATCTATGAAGAAATGCAACTTTGGTTCTGCTGAACTGAAAGCCTTAGGACATGTAGTCTCAGGATTGTCCCTAGCAGTGGATCAGAACAAAGTTGCTGCAGTAATTGATAGGCCAATGCCTCAATATAAGACTGAGTTACTATCATTTGTTTGTTTTTGTAGTTATTATTGGCAGTTCATACCTAACTTTGCTACCATAGCCAAAAACTTGTATGAGATATGTAACAAGACTTCTATATTTGAAATGACCCATGAAAGAGTGCAGAGTTATGAAACCTTGAAGGAAGCCATGACCACCGCCCCTGTTATAACTCAGCCTGACTACTCTAAGCCTTTCCGCTTATAGATTGATGCCTGTCTTGATGGATTAGGAGCTGCTCTTCACCAATCCAAAGTAGAAAATGATATCTCCATGGAAAAACCTATCCTATTCATATCTAGACAGATTAAAGACACGGAAAAGAGGTATGGAGCAAGCCAGATGGAATGCTTAGCATTGCTCTGGTCCTTGGAGAAACTTCACTATTACCTGGAAGGAAGTACCTTTGAAGTGATAACCGACTGCAAAGCAGTAAGGACGCTCATGAACATGAAAACCCCTAACCGCCACATGCTTAGATAGCAAATAGCCATCCAGCAGTATAGAGGACAGATGAAAATTATGCACAAACCTGGAAACAAACATCAGAATGCAGATGGACTCAGTAGATGGGCTCTCCCTAATCACCCTAGTAACCCTGCATATGATCCAGATGAGAATGACATCTTCCCAATCTTGGGGATCCACGTTTGCAATCTAGATTTAGCTTTCTTTGATTCTGTCCAAGAGAGTTATGACCCTGAGCATCTTAAACTTCTAGAGATTATGAAAAGTGAAAACCCTTCTAATGAGTTAATACAGAGTCTAGAAAAGGAACTCTCTATTCCGTATAAAGAAGGGAAGTTTTCAAGCTTAGATGGTCTGCTATACTTCTGTCATAAACATTCAAGTGTGATAGTCCTCAACTCAGAAACCCATATTAAAACTATACTGCACAAATGTCATGATAACTGCACTTTGGGGCACTTCTCATTAGAGAGGACTATTGAAAAGGTAAAGCAGACAGCCTGGTGGATTGACCGGAGATAGAAGACCACTGAATACCTCAAATCCTGTGACACCTGCCAAAAGGCTAACAAACAAACAGGAAAGAGATTTTGTCTTCTCCAGAAGATATCAGAACCCACCAATAGATTGGAAATAATAAACATGGACTTTGTCACCAGTTTACCGCCAGGAGGACCATGCTCCTATAACTCTGTGGTAGTGATTGTAGACAGATTATCCAAGAGAGCAAAATTTATACCTAATCACAAAGACAACACAGCTATGGAAGTAGCTCTGCTGTTCTGGAACAGAGTCATGGCTGACGTTGGTATCCCCAAAATAATAATCAGCAATAGAGACCCAAAGTTTACTTTTGAATTCTGGAGGAACCTCCATGATATGCTAGGAACAAAATTGGCTTTCTCCACAGCTGATCATCCCCAAACCAATGGTCTAGCTGAGTGCATGATCCAAACTTTGGAAGACATGTTAAGAAGGTTTTGCTCTTTTGGTTTAGAGTTTAAAAACCATGATGGGTACACTCCCAATTGGATAAGCCTTCTTCCAGCCCTAGAAATAGCTTACAACAGCAGTATGCACTCAACTACTCAAGAAGTTCCTTATATTCTAGAGAGGGGATGGATACCTAGGATGCCCAAAGAGAGTGTTAACCAAAACCTTGTCAATGTCCACCCAACAGCCCTGGACTTCAAGAAAATGTTGGACAAAGCTAATCATCATGCCCAAAAATGTGTACAGCAAGCTGTTGAGTATAATAAAACTAGATGGGACAAAAGCCACAAGGAACCTGACTTTAAGGTAGGGGACAAGGTCTTACTATCCACGGTGAACTTCAACAACCTAGGGGGAAATAAGAAACTGAAACCAGCCTTTATAGGCCCTTTCTGCATTAAAATGATCCATGGAAAGAACGCAGTTGAAGTTATCCTCAGCAAGGAATTTTCCAAGAAACACCCAGTCTTTCCGGTTAGTCTGGTTAAGCACTATAGCCCTAGGGAATCTGAAGACCCACCTGCCCAGAATATTCTCTTAGAAATCCCCCAGGAAGGGAGCAAGAACAAGGCAAGCAAAATCCTCAAAGAAAAGAAGGAAAGAGGGAATGGAAAGAATGTCAGGTTGTACCTTGTTAGATACAGAGGAGAATCAGCAGACAAAGATGAGTGGCTACCAGAAAATAACATACCAGATGGCCCCATCCTTCTGAGGAATTTCAGAGCTGCAAAGAGGAAAGACTAAAATTCTCCACCCCAGAAACCTTTTTTTGGGTACACCAATCTTGGAAGTGGAGAATGTCAGCTGGCTACTATTGAGAACCAACTGACTAAAGCCTAAAACAAATAAAATATAAATGAATTAATAAATAAATACGGAAATAATACAATAAAATAAAAATAGGGAATAAAGCCTTAATTTGTAAGAAATTTAAAAATATTATTAAAAGAATGGATTTGTGGTGCCAATTTAGGTAGGGTCACCCACTGGCACCACCACCCATTTCCGACTCCTTCAGGTAGAACTATGCTCACTCATGTACCCTTGCTCGTAACATCCGCAAGTACTGGCTTCTGACCAAACGTTTGGTCAGAAAACCATAATTATGTAAGCTTAACCACCACAAATTTGGAATTTAGGGCCCTGCACCCTAATTTAATATTTACCCATTGTGATATGTACCCATTAGCAGATACAGGGCTCCTGTAATTTTCCCAAAAAGGGATGTTACAGCCCTATTGCAGTACTAAGAGGATGCTGTAGCACCCCAGGAAAACCACTATAGCTACAGCAGATGTTCTGCTTTGGGCTAGAACACTCCCAAAGCCCCCAAACCTCAGATAAACCCTGTATCACCCCAAATGTAATATGTACACATTAGAAGATACAGGGCTCCTGTAATTTTACCAAAAAGGAATGTTACAGCCCTATGGCAGTACTAAGAAGATACTGTAGCACCCCAAGAAATTCACAATAGCTACAGTAGATGCCCTGCTTTGGGCCAGAACACTCCAAACAGTCCCCAAACCTCAGATACACCCTGTATCACCCAATTAAGGAAGAAAGGCCCCTGTATGTATTTGTGGCTGTTACAGTACAAATTAGCCCATACACAACCAATAATGACCAATAAGGCCTCAAACTTGAAGTTGATAACAGTTTTCAGAGGTCTAGGACATACTTCCAAGTCCCTAGCCTCAGTAAACAAGGGCCTTTACTTAAATCATTAGCCTCAAATCAGGATACATGGCTGGTACAATGATATCACTTGAGGCTTGGAAACGTGTATCAAGCCCCAAGAATGATGACATAGGGCTTCCTGTACCTCTTTAGTGACTAGAGCAGGTCCAAAAAAAACACACTGATGGCTCCTTGGCCTCAGCACTAGCCTGGGTCACCCTCTCTTGGCTGGTAAAAGGACTGTACCATGAGGGGACCCAGACAATATAATAAAGGACCTTCCCCCAGCTATTTCTAGGACATTCATCCAGTCATATAGTCATTATTGCTTCAGATATTTTTTTCCTCAAGCCATTGAACCCTTTTAAGAAATAAGTGTGTGATCCTGGACCACTTTCTGATAAAATTGTAGACCATATTTCTTGAATTCCTGTTTTTTGGCCAAATTGAACAACCAACCATTCAGCCTGCCCCAGTACCAACTTCCAGCACCCTGAATCCTTGAATATTGGCCCATTCATCAAGAATAAGTCGGGACCTAAACCTAGTAAGTGATCCTGCTTACTTATACCCCGTTTTTCTAGGTTTTGCATAACCTATGCTTCAAGGAAATTACTCACACCCTTCTTGAAAGGAATCCTTGTCAACCCTACAGGCACCACAATTGCTCCTATATTGTCATTAAAAGCCATATACCTGTGTTCTGGAGGGCTCAACAACCCCATTGAGGTCTTGGCCCCTCCATTTAAATTTATTTCATAAATATATAAAAAAATTTAACCCTTTTAGCCAAATCATATACCTGGCATTTTATCTTATTTTTGATCCAAACTTTCTATCACCTCTAGTAGCTACAACAAGTGAGGTCCTTGGCATCTAGTAGGCTGAAATCCTCCCTGTTTCAGTTCTTGCTGGTTAAAATTCAATAATCATTCTTCAAAGTTATACAGTTAAAAGCCAAAGGCTCTCCCCAACCAGCAAAAACCAGCACTATGGCAAGCACCTCTGGATCCTTGTCGGATTCCTTTTGACAAGCTATGCTCAAAACGGCCCTGGAAACAACCCCGCTCCTGACCAAAGAAAACTATGGAATTTGGAGAGACAAAATGATGGCCCTACTTAAGCTCAGAGGAATACTGGAAGTTCTTGAATCAAACTCAGGAGAACTCTCTTCAACGGACAACGATGAAATCCAACTTCTTCTCATATCCAAGGTAGATTCTATCACTCACAACAATGTCATAAGGGCAGACAACATCAACTTGGCCAAGGAAATATGGCATGCCACCAAGGAGCGGTTTTCCTATTCCAAAGCATCAAATCAAGCAAGAATATTCAATGACTTCCTACACGTAGGCTTCAGAGAGGATGAAATCACAAACTTTGTAACAGACATCAAAACCTCAATCAAAAAGATGATTGAAATTGGTATAGAACTACCTGACAACATCCTTTCTTACCTGATGATGTTCAAATTCCCACCAAGTTTTCAAAATCTTAAATGCAAACTTATGGACTCCGACAAACAAATCTTGGTCAAATTTGTATGTAATCAGCTCATCCAGTATCATAACAAGATCAAAGCCAAAAGTACTGAAAAAGGGACTGCAAAGTACTGCTGAAACCGCTCTGGCCACTATGAGGACCAAGACAAAGAACATCATCTCAAGTAGGTGTATCAAAGGATACCATAATCCAAAGAAGGACAAGCACCACTCTGAATCCAAGTGTTTTCACTTACATCCGGAAAAAGCCCCCGAGTGGTGGAGGGAGAACCAGAGCAAGTGGAAGGAGAAGCCAAAGGAGACTCAGGAGACCGCCCATTTTCATGCCTTTGTGACCAGGTGGATAGACTCAGAGATTGGAGCACAGAACAATATCTTGATTGAAAGTGGAGCAACCTCCCACATATTCAATGAAGGACAATTCTTCACCAACCTTGAACCCAGAACGGGAGAACACATAATGACTGGAAAATCCGGCACAAATCTACCCATTCTAGGGTTGGTAAAGGTCAGACTAGAATGGAAGAATCAGGTCATCAGGCTGTCCAACTGTCTGTATGTTCCAGAAATTGTCTTCAACCTAGTCAGCCCAGGAAAGCTTCTTGAAAAAGGATGTAGGCTGAAGGCCAAAGCTAGGAGTTTCAAATTAAAAAAAATGAGATCAAGATATGTCAAGGTACAATTGTGAACAGTCTTTTTGTCCTGGAAAAAACGGGTAAAATAGGTAACAATCAATGCTACTTGTTGCAGCAAGAAGACTCCAGATCACTCAAGGACCTCCATCTCTCCTATGATATGGAAGAATAAAGGTTTATCCCCCTATAATTGTCCCAAGGTTTGGAAGTTAACGGTGTGGAAACTTTAGAGGTTATCCCTCACAAAGTTGCCGCAGGTTCCGGAAGTTATTGATCAAAGCGTCTGTAAGGATTAGATACCAAGCGTAAAGAGAAGTTTTTGAGAGCCTCAAGAGGAGAAAAGGAGAGAAGAGGGGAGGGATTCTGTTTTCCTAAGTCTGCTCCCTTTTCCGCTCCCCGCCTCCTGATGATACGATGGTAAGATGCCCCCCCTACAACCCGGAGTTGAGGGGAAAGGTATTTGAGCCCTCCCCCTCAACCCTAACCTAAGTACAAGCACATGAACAACCCGACAACAATGAAGAAGGAAACCCTAGGCCCAAAAGCCCTATCCCATATCCTAACCTGTACCCTGTCCGTATCCTATTCCGCTTGCTTGCCTGCCATTACACGCATCCCGTTTGTCCCCCGCGGCGCGGCCCTCCGCCGCGCGCTTCTCAAAGTTCACCGCAATTGCCTGTATCCGCCCAACGCGCCGTCGTGAATTTCCTAGTCCCATAGCCGGCCCGCGCTTGCGCGCGGCCGTCCACGGGTATAGCCCTGCAATTTCTCCGCCCTTTCCTTCCCTAACTAACCGCCCGAGAACCTGATTGGCCCGGCTCCATCACTGGGTTGGACACCCAAGCGGGTCGCGGCCCACCTCCCCTAGTCAGACCCGGCCCGCAGCTGCGTGCTTCGCCCTGCTGCGCCTTCTGCTGAGCCCGCAGCGGCCACTGCTGAGAACGCGCGCACCCCAACTGCTGAGCCCGACCTACCAGATGCTGAGCGCGCAGGCTGCAACGCAGTTCCCGATCCAAGGCTATATATTGACACCACATCCCCCCCCAACTTGAGTTCTGTCCCCAGAGGTCCTCCCCATTATCACCTCGGCCGTCCTTCGCACCCTACCCCCTCTACCAACTCTAAACTCCGCTCCGCATCCCTATCCCTCCACTCCATTGTCATCATGGTCCGCTGCGACTTCTGCGCCCAAAACGGGCTTGAATGCTCTATTGTGTCCGGCCGCCGCGCCTGCTCCGCGTGCCGCCGCGGACACCGCCGCTGCTCGCTTAGCAAGGGTATGCCCCGTGCCCCCAACCAATCCGGCTCTTGTCCTCGGCCGCGCAAGCGGGCTCGTCCGGACCTGTTCGTGGTTTTGGATGACAACGCTATCTCGGAGGACTCGTGGACTCCACCCGGATCACCTCCCCGCCGTCCTCGTCCGAACTCAGACCGCGACTCCTCTTCTCCGCTTTGCCGCGCAGGACCACCGCGTAAGGATGACTATCCGGACTTTGCGGCTTATCGGAGGGCTTTGCAATTTTGGGCGGATCGCGTCCGGGTTACGCAAGGCACAAGGGACCCGCGAATTGACAAAATCCTTAGGCGACGCGCTGCTCCGGCCCCAGCTCCTCCTCCGCCCCCTGTTCCGGCTCCTCCTGCCCCAACTCCCGTACCGGCTCCTCCTCCTCCGCCCGCTGCTCCGACTCCTCCGACTCCACGAGGCCCTACTCCTCCGCCCGCGTCGCCGGTGGTCATCTCGTCATTGCCTCCTATTGGACTGGACCCTCCCGTTGGATCCCCTGAGCGCCCGTCCGCACCAGCCCCTCCTCCCGCCGACTCTCCCGAGATCCCGGAGATTCCGGTCGTGATGGCGCTCCCGGCAGCCGGCTTCAAAGTTTTTGCGGAAAGGTCGACTACGATGCTCCGCCAATACCTTGCGACTCCCGGAGCCCAATCCTTGGAATCCCGGCGTGAACTCTTGGCGTCATTCCGGGCTCTACTGGCGTCATCAAGGGCGGAAATGGAGGAAATGATGAAGATGGCTTAAGCGCCTCGGCCTCGTCCCCTCTTCCCCTTTTCTTTTTCCCTTCCTTCTTTTATCCGCTTTTTGTTGTACCGCGTTTCCCTATTCATTGAGAGAAATACACGCCTCAAATGCGAATTTGTTTTACCGAGAAAAATCCGCGCCGCGCGCATTGTGAGGGCAAGAATGAGAGCCGGGTCCGCGCCTGAGTGAGAACTAAGACGCAAGGTTGAGAACGGCGTCCGCGCCCAAGAAATGATAAAAAAAATGAGAAAATAAGAAAAAAAGTGACGAGTGAGAAATGATAGAAAAGGTGAAAGATTTTTTTTTTTTTTTATATCCCATTGCCACGCCCGCGCCCTATCCTCTGGTTCCCCCCCCAAACTTAGCTGCTGTCCCCAGCTGGTGGCTTCAGCCAATGCCATGAGGGTTGCGTCCGTCGCCCAATCTCCCTGCATTCCTCCAAACCATGCCGTCAGTGCCTGATCCGTCCGATTCTCGGTCCCGGCGCGCTTCCCTTTCCCGTTTGGTGTCCGTCTTGTCCGCCGTCAAAATGGTCTCGCCTCGGTTACGATCGCCCAACACATGACCTGCTCCCACCACCGCTTGTCCCCCACCTCCCATCAGATTTATCCGCCGTTCGCCGAATCTCAAACCGCGCGGAGTATCCTCTTCTTGCTTTGTCCTTGCTTGCTTCCCGCCGTTAGACTGAACCGGTCCCGCCAATACCCGCTTCCCCAACACGCACCCCGCCTCTGCCGGCCTTGGATTGATCGGGTTTGCCGTCTGACTCTTGTGTCCCGCCCGCCCACCATCACCGTTGCTTCCATGCGCGCTTGCCCGGGGCGCGGACATGCTAGGACGCTGGATACTCTTCAGATAGGCCTCAAGGCCCTCCGCCACCTCTGCGAGTTTGTCAGCCCAAGGGGTGACTACCAGCGGCGAGGCCGGGACGCGCGCTGCCCTGTAATACAGCTCCGCGTAGCCCGGTTCCATTTGCCACCGGTCCCCATCGGGCGTGTCCGCTCCATAGCCTGGTTCCGCGGGTGGCCTGAAGTCGCTTCCCCGGAAATGAGAGTCACTCCCCCCCATCTAGCCAGCATGTTCCCCTTCAACGTTGTCCAATTCCGGTTCAGATAGCCGCTCATCTCCTCCATGTCCCGACGTTCTTCCGCACCTTCAATGAACAAGACAATGTAGCGTGCCTTCTCGGAATCCGATGCGCCTTTGGAGTCTGCAATCAGGTTGTAACGTGAAATAAACCGCTCCACACCCGCAACGTTGAAGCGGATGTGCGGATAGTCCCTTGAGTCAATGAGGAGCTGGCAAGAGGAGGAGGAGGAAAGAGGAGAGGCAAACAGCATCTGAGTACCTTCAAGAGACATTGACGAAAGAGATTCCCGGCCAGACCCCCAGATGTGGAAACTTTAGAGGTTATCCCTCACAAAGTTGCCGCAGGTTCTGGAAGTTATTGATCAAAGCGTCTGTAAGGATTAGATACCAAGCGTAAAGAGAAGTTTTTGAGAGCCTCAAGAGGAGAAAAGGAGAGAAGAGGGGAGGGATTCTGTTTTCCTAAGTCCGCTCCCTTTTCCGCTCCCCGCCTCCTGATGATACGATGGTAAGATGCCCCCCCTACAACCCAGAGTTGAGGGGAAAGGTATTTGAGCCCTCCCCCTCAACCCTAACCTAAGTACAAGCACATGAACAACCCGACAACAATGAAGAAGGAAACCCTAGGCCCAAAAACCCTATCCCATATCCTAACCTGTACCCTGTCCATATCCTATTCCGCTTGCTTGCCTGCCATTACACGCATCCGGTTCGTCACCCGCGGCGCGGCCCTCCGCCGCGCGCTTCTCAAAGTTCACCGCAATTGCCCGTATCCCCCCAACGCGCCGTCGTGAATTTCCTAGTCCCGTAGCCGGCCCGCGCTTGCGCGCAGCTGTCCACGGGTATAGCCCCGTGATCGCTCCGCCCTTTTCTTCCCTAACTAACCGCCCGAGAACCTGATCGGCCCGGCTCCATCACTGGGTTGGACACCCAAGCGGGTCGCGGCCCGCCTCCCCTAGTCAGACCCGGCCCGCAGCTGCGTGCTTCGCCCTGCTGCGCCTTCTGCTGAGCCCGCAGCGGCCACTGCTGAGAACGCGCGCACCCCAACTGCTGAGCCCAACCTACCAGATGCTGAGCGCGCAGGCTGCGACGCAGTTCCCAATCCAAGGCTATATATTGACACCAAAACGGTTCCCTGCGTTTGAAAGGAGATGAGGATGTCCGAAGTCGCACTTAAATCAGAAATAGAAATAAGGAGATAAAGAGATAAAGAAAAGTAGAGAGAGAGAGAAATTTCCAATCCTTCAATCCTAAGAACTTTCCACCTGGATGTGTATCTGGTATGAGTTCTTTTAATCTCCTGGTGAGATGAGTGATCCAATCCAATGATGTGATGGTCTGCTCCCCTTCCTCCAACCCGGAGTTGGGAGGAAGGATAAGTCCTCCCTCTCAACCCTAACCTAAGTACACGCGCAAATGACAGTATGACAAAGAAACAGAAAACAATCCCAAAACAGAAACCCTAGCCTCCTCTCTCCACCTCCTCCGTACCAAACTCCCCCGTTGTCCGTACGCCGTTCCGTCCTTCTCATGACGCGGTCCTCGCACCGCGCCCTACTTGGATCCCCCCGCGCCTGTCTGTATCCATTTGTCCGCGCCTGTTGTGGGTGTTTGTTAATATCCGGCATGATCCACGCACTTGCACGCGCGCTCCATCCGTTCCTTCATAGCCCGCGGATTGCTCCCCCCTACGTATCCAAACCGGCGCGCCCGCAAACCTAGTCGAGCGCACTACCTTCTGAATCCGATCCCCGGGGCGGATTGCCGCCCATGCCGCATTTGATGCTGAGTCCAATTCGTCCACCAGGTGCGGAGCCAAACAGCGGCTGCAGCTGCTGAGCACTCCGCATACCCTAATGCTGAGCCCGCTTTCCTCCAATGCTGAGCGCGTAGCTGCAACGCAGTTCCCAATCCGTGTCTATAAATTGACACCACAACGGCCACGCTTCCATTGGTTGCTTATCTAAAATCAAGGGCGCTAAACCTAGTACAGCTGAAAAGGACAAATTTGAATGTAAGGACTGTATTCTGTGCAAGATAACCAAATCCCCTTTTAAAGCTATCTCCACGGCAGCAACTAAACCATTTGAACGGATTCATTTTGACATCATTGGCCCAATCACCCCAGAATCTTATCAACATGAAAGATACATCCTGACAGGCATGGACAACTACTCCGGCTATATCTTGGGCATCCCATTGGCTCAAAAAGACATTGGACGCCAGTCCTAATGGAAGTAATAGAGAAACAGAGAAATATCTGCAGCTACTACCCATCATTGGTGTGCTCAGACGGTGGCACCAAGTTTGTAAACAAGAAGTTTACTGAGTATCTCAAGGACAGATTTGTCAATCATCTTGTAACAGAACCGTACCACCCTGAACAAAAAGGCCGGGCAGAAAGGGCCAACTGAACCATAGGCAAGAGCGTAATGTCCTTGTTGAGCTTGGCAAAATTACCTTGGAAGTATTGGTCCAAAGCTCTCAAATCATTCTGCCTCAGCCTCAAACAGATTCCAAAAGAAGGCCTGGATTGATCCCCTTGGGAACTGATCAAAAAGAGCAAGTTACCCTCCAACTATCTTCAACCCATTGGAATTGAGGCTATTGTACTGAATCAGAGAAGAGTGAAGGGAGCTAAATTCACCCCAAAAGGGCAGGAAGGAAAGCTGGTAGGTTACAATCCTGAGTTCCTCTCTTATTGGATCCTCATGCTGAATGGACAGATTATTCAATCTAACCATGTGCGATTCCTGAAGCAGTTGATTGACCAACTGGGAATCAACTCCACCTTGGATCTTGACTTCAGTATTGTCAACAAGTCCACGCTGGGAACTGAAGAAAATGGCGCTAATCAAATGAATTGTATGAACTACTGAGACCCTCCAGCTGAGGTAGCCTTGTCAGATGAGGAACCATCAACTTCTGAAACCAACTCCAGCTCAGGAAGTGACTTGTCAATAGATCCAATTCAACCCATTGTTGTAACCAAACCAAGGGTTTCAACTCCTGTGATGATCAAAGAGTCAATTGGAGAGCCTTCCAGAAGAACTTTACGTGATTGATCTACAATCAAACCCCCCCAAAGGTACGGGTTTCATCACTACTACAAACCTAAAACATTTGATCAGGCAAGCAGGTGCAATGACACCTTTAAGTGGGGGGGGGGAAATCAAAAAAGGAATTGACCAATGCAAGCTACTTGAAGTCTGGGAAGATTATGAAGGCAATAATCCACTGAATCTGTTGGATACAATGTGGAAATTCAAGATCAAAGATAATGCTCATGACAACATGATGATTCACAAGGCTCAAATCTGTTTCAAGGGCTTCAATCAGGTTCATGGCCTTGCCTTTGACAAAAAATTTGCCCCAACTGGTAAAATCACCTCCTTAAGAGCCATCTTCCTATGCACCCTGAAAAACAAACTTGATGTCCGGCAGTAAAATGTGAAGGCTTCCTTTTTGCACACGCCATTGGAAGAGGATGTAATCATCAAAAAGCCACAAGGATGCCAAAGCAAGTGTCAGTACCTGAGACTTAAAAAAAGTTTTTACAGTCTCAAGCAATCCCCAAAAAATTGGTATGAAACTCTCACCGAATGGATCAAGTCGGTCAGTTTCAAGGAGTCTGACAGTGATCCTTGCCTGTACAAGAGTGAGGACGGCAAATCTTTTCTCTTCTTTCTCATTGACAACCTGATTCTTGTGGGCCACAGCAACAATTTAAATGACAAATTCAACACTTGATTCAAAAACTCCCAAGCTCACAAACCAGAAACCATCCTGGGTATGAAATTTGAGAGAACGGCAAACAGTATTTTGCTAAGCCAACCCAAGCACATCACTCACAGCCTAGAAGAACTTGGACTGCTGGAATCAAGACCAAGCTCCACACCACTGACTACCCATCTCCAACTCTCTGACGCCTCAGATGAAGACTTCAAAAGATTCAAAGAGCTTAAAATCCACTACAAGTCTGCAATAGGACTTCTCAACTACATTGCAAGCAGAACGCGCCCAGACCTCAGCTACTCATTCTCCAGCTTAGCTTGTTTCCAAAATAAGCCCGTTCTAACTCATTGGAAAGAACTCAGACAAACATGGAAATATCTCAATCACACCAAAGAGAAGAAACTCACCCTCACCTATGACAAATCAAAGGGCCCAATTGAATTCTATAGCAATGTGTCCTGGGGAGAAGATCCAACCAGTCACAATTCACAATCAGGGTATCTCTGTCTGTCCTTTGGTTCCCCTCTGTCATGGAACAGCTACAAACAGAGGAATATCACCTATTTGTCCACCAAAGCCAAACTTAAACCTTTTGCTTGACTCATTCCTTGAAGCCAAATGGCTCCGTAACTTACTTGGAGAAGTTTTTCAAATGAACCTACAATCATCAATACATTTCATAAAAAACAAAGGCCTTGATGACAAGCTGAAAAAGTTTGGATCAAATTCTAAAACAAGACACATGGATCTCAAAACAAAGTGACTTTGAGAAGAGCTCAAAGAAGGATCCCTTACCATCCATCTGATTGAAACTGGTAAGATATTGGCCAATCCCTTAACCAAGGCGGTCAGCCTAGAGCAACTTCAAAAATTCTCTGATGTGATCTTTATGGTTTGATCTCCAGTTAAGGGGTGTGTAGAGAGAGAGGGAGGTCTCTCTCATTCAGAGACCTGAAGACTTGACTTCCGCAAGTTCAATCAATGGTGCTAATGCTCCAATTCGGGAACACGGCAGCAACGCTGACTACTGTAGTTGTACTTTAATTTCTTTTGGCACTCCAGCGATCCTGGTTGCATCTCTTTTATTTCTCGTTTCATCTCATCTCATTCTCTTTTTCTTTTTGCGCTCTCTTCTCAATCTCATTTCTCCTTAATCTCCGTCAACTCTTCCTTCATCTCAACCTCCCTAAAAAACCCTCAAGATCAAAATCTCAAGTTCAAGATAATCGACTATTGCCTCATCAATACTCAACTATTGCCTCATTGGTCATACCTCAAGACCTCACCTCTCTAACTGGTAAGATCAATCCGTCCCCATGATCATCTGAACATCAATCAACCTAAGGGCCTCTGTTCCATCATTCAGATCCGCCACGCCTTCTCCCTGTCCTCTCTCAATGCCATAGTCAATTCTACCCGGATTATTTCATCACAGTGTTGGTGTTCTACCCATTTGTTTAAGATTGATTGTCATTCTATTTGTATGAGTCTCATCAAAGTCCTCTCTGTTTCAGTTCTTGCTGGTTAAAATTCAATAATCATTCTTAAAATTTGTAGATCTGCTGCGTGGGTGGCAGAATCAGCTGCACGCGGGTCTCTAGTACGCGGGAATCTGCTACTACGAGTACGTAGGGATATGTAATGATGTGGGGCTGTGCGCGGGAATTGCGACATAACACATTTCTGCATGTAACTACTAAAATATACAAAACACCTCAATTCTGAGTGAATTTTAGGTGTAAACCCTGTGCGTGAAAACACGTGTGAAATATTAGAATGGCCAAAAAGTGCCATACTGGTGTTGTAATTTTTAGTACTTTTATTTTTAATTATTTTAAAAATGCAAGGACTTGGAATTCAAGGGTGGGGTCAGGAATTGGCCCTACCTAATTTTGGGTGAGGAATCCATTTCTGTAATAATTGTTTTGGATTTCTCACTCCTTATTTTGTTAGTTAATATATTCTTATTTTTCCATAGTTTTGTGTTGCTATTGACAGGTTGCTCTGTACATAGTAGCAGGCTGACACATCCATCCATACCATCACTACAAGAATTCTCCACTATGTCTACATCACCTGCACACAGCAAACCCACACCCTCAATTCCCTCTGCTCAACCCACTGAGCCCACTGGAGATCAACCAACTTCTGATCCAGTACACACCAAACCCCCACCCTCAATTCTGTTTGCCCAGCCCACTGAGCCCACTGGAGATCAACCAACTGCTGATTGCGCAGCAACCATCACTCCAGACCGTGAGTCCTCTTTTCAATTTGTCATGTTTGCCTCAACTACTGACCAGACCTCCCTTAGCCTCTCTTCCACCACCCCCACCATGGGTTGAAGTTGTTGGCATGGAATCATCATCAAGCCCCCATGCTGCAGCCCCACCCCCACCCCCAGCCCAGACTGATGGCTTGATGAGCACACAGGAAGCCTTGGTTGTCTCAAAGTCTAACTTCCTTGCTAATAGCAAGCAGCAAATGGAAAAGCTCCTTAAAATGGCCAATGACCAATCACCGCCACAATCAGTGCAAGACATGGCAGTCAAGGCCTGTAAGGGTCTTCAAGATGCAATGGCCTGTGAGTTGAAACACTTGAACGCTATTCTAATCCCTGGCTGATCCTCATTGTGTCCTTCACCAGTGGTTGAAAACAGTGATGACCTCCCTCCTGAGGAGGAGGTTCAGATTGGGTCAGGGAAACTTCTCCCCAAAAGACGGGCTGCAACTGCCTCTGCCAATCCAACAAGAAAAGGCATAAATTTGCCCCCTTGATGGAAAGTGATGAAGAGGAAAGTACCCCAGGCCCCGCTACTCTGCCCACACAAGCTACTCCAAATGAAGTGCCCTCCAAAGAATCCCAACATCCACTCTTTACCCCTGAAGTCCCAGCAGAGCAGGCCTCCATCACCACTCCCCTTGAACCCAATGCTACACCAATGGTAACAGAATCTCAACCCACCACCACCCCCCCTCTGCCGCTGATCCTGCAAATGACCCTGGTAAGTTTAAGCCTACTATATGCATAGGACCTAGCTCCTTCTAGCTACTAGAGGTGATAGAAAATTTAGAGCAAAAATGTCAAAAAATGCCAGAGATATATTTTGGCTGAAAGGGTTAAATTTATATATATATATATATAAATAAATTTAAAAGGAGGGGCCAAGAACTCAATGGGGTTTTTGAGCCCTCCAGAAAACAGGTATATGTCTGTTAAGGACAATATAGATGCAATTTTGGTGCCTGTGGGGTTTACAAGGACTCCTTTCAAGAAGGTTGTGTGTAATTTCCTTGGGGTTTGGGTTATTCAGAACCAAAAAAAAGGGATATAAGTCAGCAGGATCACTTACTAGGCCTGGATCTGGACTTATTCTTGATGGATGGGCCAATATTCAGGGATTCAGGGTGCTGGAAGCTGATGCTGGGGCAGGCTGAATGGCTGGATGCTGATTTTGACCAAAAATAAGGACTCAAGAGTTTTGTCTATAATTTTATCAGAAAGTGGTCCAGGATCACACACTTATTTCTTATAAGGGTTTTATGGCTTGAGAACAAAAATATCTAAAGCAATCATGACTATATAACTGGATGAATCCATCAGAAATGGCTGGGGGGGAGCCTTTATTTATATCATTTTGGGTCCCCTCATGGTGCAGTCTTTTTACCAACTAAAGGAGGGTGACCCAGGCTAGTACTGAGTCCAGGGAGCCCTCAGTGTGTTCTTGAAGACCTACCCTGGTCACTACAGAGGTACAGGAAGCCCTATGCCATCATGCTTGGGGCTTGATACACATTTCTGTACCCTGAATGACCTCACTGTATCAGATAAAGAAGTAGTATTAAATTAATACAATATAGTGAACAAGGCTGATTCTGAGGCCAAGGGACCATCAGTGTGTTTTTGTGGACCTGCTCTAGCCACTACAGAAGTATGGAGAGCCTTATGTCATCATAATTGGGGCTTGGTACACGTTTCTGTACCCTTAATGATCTCACTGTATCAGCCAAAGAGGTTGTATTCAATTAATATGTTTAAATATAAGCCATGGTCTCCTGAGGCCAGGGGCTTAAACACATTCTCAGGAGACTTTTTTCTGAGGGCTTTTTTCAAGTATGAGGCTCTTCTTTCCATATTTGCTTAATTGGGGTTTCTTTAATTGAGTAGTGAGCCCCTGGTTGTGACTAGTTACATACAGTCTTCCTTGTATAGGGTACAGAGGAGGTTGTATAGGTGTCAGGTGTCTTGTAGGCTAGTCAGCACTAAGCTAGGCCTCTGTGTATCCTCAGTGTACCATCTCAGGATGCTACTGTACCTATTGTCTACTCTTTTGGGCTCAAACCTTCTGTACAGGTCCCATTACAGGGGACCCTGACAACCTTTGATACAGCTCTCAAAAGGATGCAGGGCCCAATTTTTCCAAACTTTCTGTTTGTTTGGGCAGTCTCATGCTTTTTGCTACCTTGTGGTGGTGCTCTTTGGGCCCCATGTGGTGTGGAACAAGGCTGTGGGGTGTATGTGAGGTACATCACACAGGGGTGTCATGGTTCTACCTGAAGGAGCAGGAACTGGGGGGTGGAGCCAGTGGATGACCCTACCTAATTTGGCACCAGGAATCCATTTCTGCAATAATATTCCTACTTTTCTTACTCATTAAGGTTTTTATTATCTCATTTTTGTTTTTAAGTTATTATTTCCGTATTTTTGTATTCATTATTATTATTCATTCATTTTTATTTCTGGGTTCTTTAGTCAGTTGGTTCTGAATAGTAGCCAGCTGACAGTAAGTCACTTCCATCACATCCATCCAAATACCTTCCCTGATTGCCAATCACTGTAGCTCCCTCAATAGATTCACCTACACTGTTCAAAAAATACCCGGCTGAACTCCAGGAAGCCATTCAACCCTTTGCAAATGGCATCATTGACTCAGAGTGCTACAAGATTGCTGTTGAGGCAGCAGTGCACCTCTTTGGATTACGTGCAAAAGACCACAAAGAATGGGGATCTTACCCTCAATTGCTATCTCACACATTCCGTTTCAACACCATTGGTGCTGGTATTAAGGAATGGATCAGTCAATTGGCTACAAGTGGTAAGCTTGATTCCACTGGGATCTTTTGCCCTCACAGCAGCCAACCTCTCCTCATTCCTACAGATGAAAATCCCTTCCCACCTTGCACATCTGAGCCATATTACATGCCAGATGTATTTGCTCTGCCTTTTCTACCTGGGTCACCACCCCCACCAGCCACAGCCATAGGGTGTAAGCTGCACAATCTCTGGATCCACCTTACTCACCCTCCAGAGTTTTCACAGGTTAGATGGGCACAATCATGGTTCCAATGAATCCTCCTGGTCTCAAGAGACCTCACCCAGCCATCAGCATTTATCCAACCACCAGGTACTGAAGATGAGGCAAGCCGTGATATCTCAATCATCAAGTATTTTGCCGCTTGTCTTGGCTCACATGAAGACATGGCTTGGATTGAAGGACAGCCAGTTGACAGCCCTAGTCACAAATCTGGCTTCAACTCCCTGGACACATTGGTTGACAACATCTACCACCTTCTCATTCAATTTGCTCTCCTGCGGACAAAAATTTGATTGGAGGGGTCCTCCACAGCAGTGGCACCACAGAAGACCAAGTTCAAAACCATCATGGTTACCATCACATCCTGACCCTACTACCACATTCTGGTGGCCTACCTTGTAGCAGGAGTACGCGGCCTCTTGCTGATACCATCAGAAATTAGGAAATTTCCCCAGGTTCAATCCCTCCAGCTCTTGAGCCTTGTCTCCAAAGCCAGCAAGCTAGAGCCCAAGGACATCAAGGAACAAGTATGGAAGCGGAAAAATGCTTACATAGTGCAGCTTATCCAAGACTGCTTTTTCAGCCCTGAATTTTGGCCAGGAACAGAGATTGCCCCAATCACCATGAAAAAAAGGCTGCACCTGCCGCCAGGTGTAGCACCTGGGTTTTTGATTGAAACCTGTTTTGACTTTGTTGAGGTTTTGGAGTCAAACATCAAATTGATTTCTGGATTAACTCAGAAGATTCATGCAGAATATTTATGCAATGCATAGATTGAATTGAAATTAATTACATAAAAGGAAGTATTTAGAATTCTTAATTTAAATTTAAGACCATACTTTGATTGAACAACTTTTCAGCAGTTATGATGGGAATTGTACATCATGTGACATGATTTTCAATGGTACAAAGTTCCAAAATGAGAAGAGTCAAATTTTTAGATAATGATCATTTCAAATGAATGATGCAAACACAGATTTCCAATTTCCGGTTAGGATTGATGCTTCAGTTTTGTGAGATTAAATCTGATTTCTATTTTTGAATTCTGTACCTTATACACATGTTTTAGATAGATATGTGACACAATACCAATACCTCTGATTTCATCTTTTACCAATATCTAGTGCAATAAAAAATTAGTCCATGTGTCTTTTTATATTTCCTCCTGTTTTGTAACAAATCACCAGTCAGAAAAATCAATAATGACAGTCCTTCAGAAATTAGTATTTTTGATATCAACTTACCAAAGATTTAATTCCCACTACACAATCAACATCCTTGGAAGTTTGTGCTTTTTTTGCTTTATAAGCCATGCTTGCCACAAAACCTAATATTTTATCTTGATGTATCACGGATATTGATCCACCTTCTTGATAAACCATTTGAGCATTGAGATAATTGAGGCCAATGTAGGGATTTCTTGAAGTATCAATTTGTTCCAAAGGAGAAAAGGTTTCAACAATGAGGAAATATTGTGCACAGTTTTTTTCATGAAAGATGGACAATACCTTCCCCATCTCACAAGGGCCTTGATTTGATGTTGATGAAAAGGAAATCTTAGAATTTCTTTTATTGTATCAATGGGGTGTTATATGATGACCATGGAAGAGCATTGATTTTCAAGGCAACCACTCCAGCTGGTCCCATGGCAAGACATTGTATGTTGAGTTATTTTCAATGAATTGTTTTAATTGTTCATCTTCCAAAACATTCATGTCTTTTTTAGCCCTTGAAAGATCACCTGTCTTGGAAGGCTAGAACAAACTTTTCAGATCTGGGAGTTGGTCAGAATTGATCCCCAAAACATTCTAGCTGGATCCAATTTGGTCAACCAAGCCTTGAAGTTTGGCCCTTTCAAGGAATCCATTCAAGAGGGACTTATCAAGGAAACCTTAAAATTTAAAAAAATTCAATTCAAAGTGTGCCACCAAGAATCTAATTTTTAGAAATCTGTGTAAATTACGTGTATTTTTATTTTTTTTAACTAATGTCAAGATGTGATTCAGCCTTTCTCCTGACCAACATGAAAATATAGAGGGAGGACCATAGAGCTTGATCATCTTAGTCATATGCTGAGAAAAATGGATTGTTGGCTTGGGTTTGATTTCAGATCCCCAATGCAGCAATAATTCCTCCCGGTAAGCCAGAATTAATTCATCCAATTGGCACAACTGGTTATCTGTAAGTTGATGAGACATTACCAAGTTGATGATACCAATAAGTTTGAAAGTAGTGGAGGTAAGCTTTTGCTCCTGCAAGCTGCTGGCTGAGTTCCAATTCCATTCTGGAATCAAAACAAGCACTACATGAATGGTGTACAAAACCAACCATTCAGCAGCCTGAGGAGTACCAGCAGCAGACAAACCAATGTTTCTGGGAAACCTAGTAATCCAAAATGGAAGTTTGATTGAATTGGTACCCTCTTGAAGACTTCTGAGCTCTTGAGTTGTAAGGCACAATTCATTTGATGCAATACTTGTCTCTTCTATCAATGAGCCTGCTTGATGTGGATTGCTTTGATCTTCAAAAGAGTGGTAGGAGCTTTCCTGAAGGGAGCTTTGCTTTCTCTTCCCAGATTCATTTTGGCTTCCTGATTTGATTCCAATACATCTAATGAGATTTTTTCCTGGTGAGGTATCTTTTTGCTTTCCTTTTTTCTTTGATTGAGGCCCAGATTTGCATGAGCTTCTTGTGGATTCATTCTCAAGAAGCCTTGGAAAATGTCTTAAAGTTGGTTGAAGATGTTCAGATGCAGAATTTCAACAACTTCTTGAGGAGCTGGGAGGATGGAGCCCTGGGATTTTCTGGACTACAACAATGGGTACAGAAGTTCTATGCTGAATATTTGATGAGCCTTCTTGCTGCTGATTTGCCCAATTTTTAACCTTTCCAATTGGATTGGGAGAAAGATCTCCAAGGTTTTTTGAGGAGCTATCTAAGAATGTTTGAGCTCTCCTCCTGGTGACTCTTTTCATGTTTTTGGGTGATAAATAGCGCTTTTTTTTGGATCCAGATTTGAGGCTGCTGACCTGACTAATTGTTACACTTCTTGGTTAAGTGTTTTTCCTCCTTCCCAAATTTTGAAGACTTTGGCCAGCCTTGATTATTCCAAGGTAGGTGATGCTGTAATCCCTTAGCATTTCCAAGATGAAGGTATGCATTGGATCAATTGTTGTCATGTTTGTTTGTGCCCAGTATGGCAGAGTTTGGAAAATTGTGTAGCGGGAACCATGTAGCTTGAGAATGTTGGTTTTCTCATTGAATGATTGAGCATTATTCCAATTCTCTGCCCATTTGATGTGATCTTCATTATTTTTTGATGGCCAAGTCTCCTTTTTGGTGTTCTGGATATTGTTCAGCTTGAGGTTACAGTGGGCACAGAAGACTTTTGCTGAGTAGGATGCAAACCCACCCATTTTATGTAAGGCAGGTGTATCACCAATCAGTGGTAATATGACAGCACTTATTACTCTTCCATGTTGATATTTGTTAGTTTTTGTGAAGAACACTCCTTTCCAAAGATCCAGTAGCTCAGAGAAAAGGGCTTGAGTGGATTATTCAGTTGGAATGAGGTGCATTCCTTGGGTGTTTGTGTCAAGCCATACACAAAAATATTGTGTGGCTTGTAATGCACACTAGGTGGAAGATTAAAACATATTAAGAATATTAAGCCAAGAGAGATTCTTTTCCCACTGGTCTTGATTCCATGGGGATTCATCCAATCAATGTAAATTCCAAAGACAAGGTTCCCTGGTTCTGCTGTGTAAATCTGATTGGTTTGATCCTTGAATTCTTTCCACATAGTTCCATCCCAAATATCACAAAGTTTAGTAGGATTAATGGCTTGATGCTCTTGAGGTGCACCAGTAATTCTTCAAACCAAGGGAGCAGAAATTTCCTGGCAATCCACTTCTTGAGCAATTGGTACCCAAACTGCTTCAGAGGATAAAATTTAGATTTGTTCTTGTCTTGTTTCCAAAGTTTTGATCCACATGTAACAGGCTCCCCAGCTATTGAATTAACTATATTATGGCATATTGGATAATGCCTGTGTTGTTCCCTTTCTTTATCAGTTTGGGCTTCTGAAGAAGAAAGTACTTCATTCAAAGGATAAAGTTGGTAACAATTTTCACAACAGACATTTTCTAGTGGATCATTTGTAATTAAAAATATTTTTTCAATGTTGAAAAACTTTTGGGTATTTCTGCTGAATAGTTGGGCTGGCCACTGAAAATTGAGTTCCTGCGGATTTTCTCATGTTCCATCTTGATGTATTTCTGACATGCATGGTCACCAATGTTTTCCTCAATACTTTGATGAAGGATTTGGAGTGATGAGATTAGGGCACTTGGAGTGTGATATAGAAATTGAAGAGGTTTCATCTCAGATGTATTGTAAATTACCATATTTGCTGGTGGGGAGTATTGTTTTATTACACCATAGCAAGGATCTCTTTCAGGGTTTTGCTGTGCATTGGAATCTTCAATTGATGGCTTGAATGTGAAAAATGATAGGATAAATAAGTAATTGCATGCCAATTGCAGTATACATCAAGGAATTTACTCTTGTGCAAGATTTTCACTTACAGCCATTATGTTTGCTTCTAGTGGTTCCCTGGTGGAGTTCCTTCTGGTAGTGGATTGGAAAATGTTTGGTGTCTTTGGGGTTTATGTTTTGAAACAATAACAATTCATCAGTGACCTTGATAATATTGATAAAATGCAGGAAAGATTCAGTCACATACATTTGTAGAATCATTTGATTGCATGATATGGGTTTGATGTGCTTTGTTGGACCTTCCAACACCATTGTATATATTCCTGCCATGTTCAAAAGTCCTTTGAGAACATTTAGGAAATTGGCATATCCAAATGTTTCCAACTCTGGTAGTGTTCTCCATTTTTTTAATTGATTTGGATGTTGTGGTAATCAGATTTTTGGAGGTTGTCTGAGATTTATTATATCAAAGGGAAATAGAAATGAATCTGAATGGAACTTTTGATTTGATCTTATACCTCCTGGTGAGCTTAAGTATTCCAAAAAAAAGGCTTCTATTTTGAATATTCATATTCACCTCAATGGGCAAGGCATGGAACAGTAGATTTTGCATTTTGAAAAAGCTTTGAAACTAATACATCATATCAACTGCTCATGGTTAGCCCACCTCAAATACTTAGCCTATCCCATTGTGCTTGGATTCAAATGCAAGTTCAATTGCCTTGATGGAACGTCAAATATTCTATCTTCAAAGTAATTATCTTATTACAAAAACATGATTTCAAATCATCTTCTTGTGTTACAAAATGTTAATGATGCACCATTTTAAAAGGAAAATCCATATGCCTAAAGTTAGTGGGATTTTCTTAAATTGCACAATTCACATCTGGGAATGTGTATTTTATATATATTTCTTTCATAAAAAGATATTTGGGAATGGTTAACAAGTGGGTGATCTCAACTTGACTGCCGCACAGTGAAAAAAAATGTATTCAGGATATTATGATTCAAAAAAGATATCATGTAGCTTTCCAAAAGGTGGTGCATCAAATATAATTTACTCAGAATTTTTGAATGAGATTGTGTATTCTGTCCACATGTGGATTTTGGTTTTTTCCACTCTTACTTCAATATCTTTTTGGATGTAACAAATTGTTAGAGATTTATTTATTTGAAAATTTCAAGAGATTTAGAGTGTAACCTACATTTTTAACCTCTTAAAGTCAGGGTGACCCCACATCATTGGATTTTTTACATTCAGTAAATCTAGCTTCAAATATAATTACAAGTTTCTGGTTGACAAAACAAGAATGGGATGAAAATAAAAATACATGTAGTAATCAAGAAAAATTTCACCAAAGCCAATGCTTCATCCAAACATACTCCTCCATATTTTTTAAAGTACTGATATAAAAATTACACTATTTGTAATATATTTACAATGTTTGTGTGGCTTCCATTAAGCTAGAGGGCTTAGAAACTTGGGTTCTGAGATATGAAACTGCCTCTGTGAGATCAACATCTGGAAGTAAACCCAAGGCTCTTTTTTCAACTGGAGTTATATCCTCCAGAGCTTCCTCACTTAATCAGTTTTGAGGTATTGAAGTAGGAAGTGTTGGTGGGTGATCACCTCTTGGTGAATTATTTGGTTTAGCAAGTTGACTAATTTTCAATTGTCTATCCCTCTTGATGCGCGGGTTTTTGGCAAGTTGAATGTATGCTTCATCCAGGTAGTGATATATTTGGGATACATGTTGAGCCCTCCAAACATTTGCATGATTAAACAATTGCTCATCTTCAACCTCAACATCAGATATGAATCCACTGTCCAAGAAAAGAGCAGAAGTTTCTGGGAACATGTCCATCATGTCCAGCTCAACTGCTGTGGTCTTTCAAATTTCTTTTTTCTTGTTCTGTATTTCAAAACATGATAAGCATTTAGTCATTGATCATGAAGATAAAATTACAAAAGATTGATTTGACACACTTTCTTCTTGTTGAGACTTTGAGATGCAGAAACATTAGATTTTCTGCTGCTGGAGCCTGTTTCTGCCTTGTGCTCCTTCTTCCAAATAGCCTTCTTTGAGACAAGCCAACAATTTATTATGGCAACCCTGTTGGCTGGGGTTTTGTCATTCTCATTTATTGAATAGGAAGCAGTCCCCCCGTGTTTTTGGCACATTTCCCATGCTCTGATGATTATTGCGGTCAGAGAGGAATTCCAGGAAGATGTTGAATTCTGTTCCCAGTGATAGGTGCATCTGGGAATTCCAAATTTTGGATCAAGGCCCTGGCATGTGCTATCCATGTCTCATCATGAGACTGAATTTGGCCCAAAGCATTAGTTTCCAGGGATCAAGATGTTGAAGTAATATTTTGTTGTAATTGGTGCAAGGCATCCTTCTTCACAAGTTTGAGCTCCTTTTCTTGCATTTTTGAATTGGAGCTGTACTGGTTTGGCGGGCCAATGCTTGATGCTATTGCATCATTAATGGTTTCCTTCTTCATTGCCACGTCATTTTTTAGTGATTCTAGTTCATTTTCAGTTGGAGGATTAGGAAGTTTGTTGTTGTTGGAATCCATTCCAAGAATTGATTTTGTCCAATCAAGCAAGGACTTGGAAATACCACTTGAAGAAGCATAGATGCCAAGATTGCATGCATGGCAAGAGAGAGAATATTGTTGTTGGGCCAAACGTTTTTGCTTCTTTTGGTGTTTGTGGGTTTGAGAGAGTTGTTGTGCAATCATGAAGTAGGATGGGCAGCAGAGTTGTCAAAATCTTCATCTTCCTCAACACCAGGCATATTTACTTGGTCATCTGGAAAAGGAATTCTTGATGGCTCAGGGGTTGGTGATGTTGGGTTGGCTGGGGTTTTGGAATTTTAGTAACATAAAATAAACACCATGATTTAGCAATGGGTTTGTATTATTGTCATGGAGATCTTATGCTGGGGGAATTAGTTCTTACCGGGTCCCATGTCTAATTTTCCAAATTAGTAAACAGATGAAAATGTTTCTGATTTTGTGATTTTGTATTGATTTTTCACAAACTGATAAATAGGAAGTCAGGTTTCCTTTTATTGACCTTTGGAAAATTTTCAGAAATCAAAATATTATATATTATGATTCCCCTTTGTTTTCAAATTTTTCTTCCAAGTGGGCAAAGGGTATGGACATAAGTATACTTGGAGATTTGAATGGAATCTTCTTCAACAAGGGAAGAGCTCAATTAGAAATCAATTCATGATTGACATAGAAAAGAGACTCTGTGGCTGCCATCTTCCCCAAAAAGTGTGATCATTCTTTTGTGGCACTTATGCATCATTCATAAAAATATATAGGGATCATGCAGTCAAATTTGAGTTATTCATTCTGGGCATTTCTTAAGATAATAAATATGAAGAGCTTCCAATTGCATTTCATGATTTCAATTATGACAAAAAAATTCCACAGAAAGCCATCATGACCATTATATGTTTCTAAAAAATTCCTCATTTTCATATCTATGGAATTGACCAATAATTATTGAATGAGAAAATGAGCTCAAGAATTCCAGCCACCATGAGGAATAGCTGGAGTTGAAATATACCAAGATCCAATTTTCCATAATATGAACTTCAGACTACTCCTTGCCAATCTTATTGATTTGGTTGAAGTGCTATTTGAATAATATATCACATAGACATGGATAAAACTGGCACAGGTCCAATAGCATGTTACATTGCTGTGTTTTTATTATAAGATTCTTGAAATCCCCAAAGATGCAAAAATGCAATGCTGGGTACCACACAGATGCAGGTTTACTGCATGGATTGATATTCAGTGGGAATTGATTGCTGAGAGTTCAATTTTGGAAACTGAATAATAGAGAAATATGATTAATCAGGTGTCAGATTTTGCATGGTGCAAATTCTTGGAAATGAGGATTATAATTTTCCTCTTTCCTGAATTGAGTTTGACTAGATCTGACCAGATCATACTAGATAAATAATAAAGGGCAAGAAGAACAATGCATGGTTTTCAATTTCATTCTTTTAAAAATGGTGTGATATGAATTCCTGCTACCTCTTGTGAAGAAGGCAGAGTGCTGTGTAATCACTGGCTCTTCTTACACCAGTAATTAGGATCAATGACATAACTAACATTTCTCAATTATCATTCCAAAAGAATATATGAGAATTCAACATGCCTGGATCACTTAGCTCAAAAGAATGAAGGAAAATGTAACAGGGGTGCATAATATCATGGGGAGATTACATTGTGCAGGATTCACCTAATTTATTTGTTGGAATAGGCAGGTTTATATCACCAAAGTGTCTGCTTCACCAAACCGAATGGATATGAGACATGTCCAGGGAGGTGGACAACTTATCATAAGTTGTCCACCTCCCTGGACATTACCTATACATTTACCATGCAGTAAAGCCACTTCTAATTTGATGGGAAGGTGGACAACTTAGCATAAGTTGTCCATCAATCCAAATTCATCCCATCTTACATTCCAACCAGTACAAATGTTGTACAACTCATGCACACTTTGACATCATTTCATGAAATAACTGGTAAGCATTTTGGCACAAAGAGGTGATGTTTGGATTATATACATTGAAGGACATGTTTAACCATATCTGGATTTTTAACCATGTGATCTAGTGATGTCAGCTGGCTACTATTCAGAACCAACTGACTAAAGCCTAAAAACAAATAAAATATAAATTAATAATAAACAAATACGGAAATAATAAAATAAAATAAAATTAAGGAACAAAACCTTAAGTTGTAAGAAATCCAAGAATATTATAAAAAAATGGATTTGTGGAGCCAATTCAGGTAGGGTCACCCACTGGCACCACCCCCAAAATCCCACTCCTTCATGTAGAAACATGGTTCATCTGTGCACCCTCCCATCACGTCCGCAGGTATAGGTTTCTGACCAAAAATTTGGTCAGAAACCCATAATTGTGTTTAGTTTAGGAGTTATGGACAAAAACTGGTTTTGTCCATAACCCCGCGCGCAGCCGCGGGTCATTTTTTTTGCAGCTAGGCGCGCAGCTCTTAGGAGCCACGGCACAACCAGCCCGGCGAGTAGTTGAGCAACTACTTCGCGCAAGACCAAAGAGGTTGCGGACAGGCAGTGGCCCAACTACCTTGCACAGGCTCTAGGCGGCAGCTACCAACCAGCCTTGCGGGTAGTCGAGCAACCAGCCTTGCGGGTAGTTGAGCGACTACCACGTGAGGTAGTTGCCACTTATCAGCCCGTGGGTAGCCAAGCAACCACCTTGCGCGGCTGCCGCTACCTATTGCCGGCCCTGCGAGTAGTCAACCAACTACCCTGCGTGGGCCCCTAGTGACCGACCAAGCCACTGCGCAAAGTGACTGGCTGGCTCACTGGCCAGCCCTCCCCTCTCCCAAAACGGAAACCAGGCTGGGGGGTACCTCCAATACACCCCATAGCCCTGTTCCACATCACATGGGGGCCAGAGAGAGCCACCATGTGGTGGGGAATAGTATGAAAGGGGATAAAAAACCCAAAAATCCGGAAAAATGGGCCCTGCACCCTTTTTGGAACTATACCAAAGGGTTGTCAGGGCCTCTGTAAAAGGGCCTGTACGGAATATTTGTACCTAAAAAGGTATCTGTGAGTTACTTTAACACCCTGAGAGTGTGTACTGAGAATAAACAGGGGCCTAGCTTCGTGCTAGATGGATCACAAGACACCAGGAATACATACAACACTCTCCATACCCCTTATAATTAAAAATTTACGTAACAAGTCACAACTAGGGGTGTACTGTCCAATTAAGGAACTGTAAGACACCCCAATATGAGAAGAAGAGCCTCAGAATTAAAATGTCCTTGCAGCATAAGGTCCCCATAGCCTTTCTTCAAGCCCCTGGCCTCAGGAAGCCATGGCTTATATTTATAAATATTAATTGAATACAACCTCTTTGGTTGATACAGTGAGGTCATTAAGGGCACAGAAACGTGTATCAAGCCCAAAGCATGATGACATAGGGCTTCCTGTACCTCTGTAGTGACTAGAGCAGGTCCACAAAAACACAAGGATGACTCCCTGGCCTCAGAACTAGCCTGAGTCACCCTCCTTTGGCTGGAAAAAGGGCTGTACCATGAGGGGACCCAAATGATATAAATAAAGGCCCTTCCCCCAGCCATTTCTAACAGATTGATCCAGTTACATAGTCATTATTGCTTCAGATTTTTTCTTCCTCAAGCCATCAAACACTTATAAGAAATAAGTGTGTGATCCTGGACAACTTTCTGATAAAATCTTAGACCATAATTCCTGAATCCCTGTTTTTGGCCAAAATCAACAACCAACCATTCAGCCTGTCCCAGTATTAACTTCCAGCACCCTGAATCCTTGCATATTGGCCCATTCATCAAGAATAAGTCCAGATCTAGACCTAGTAAGTGATACTGCTGACTTATACCCCTTTTGTAGGTTCCACATAACCCATACCCCAAGGAAATTACACATACCCTTCTTGAGAGGAATCCTTGTACACCCCACAGGCACCACAATTGCTACTATATTGTCCCAAACAGACATATACCTGTGTTCCGGAGGGTTCAACAACCCCATTAAGTTCTTGACCCCTCCTTTTAAATTTATTTTTATATATATATAAATAAATTTAACCCTTTTAGCCAAAATATATCTCTGGCATTTTTCAACATTTTTGCTCCAAACTTTCCATCACCTCTAGTAGCTAGAAGGAGCTAGGTCCTTGGCATCTAGTAGGCTGACAAGTGAAAAGTTCAAAAGGAGGACAATTTTGGAGTTGAACAGAGGCACTGGTGACCATTTTGTTGGGAAGTAATGAGCAAGCAAAATTAGTAGGTTGTTCTGTTTATTAGATAGCCACTGGAATGAATGTAGTTGTATGTGCAAAACAAGATCAACCTGACTGAAAAATTTGGGCTGCCAACTGCCGTTAAATCTGCAATTGAGAGGTGGTTCCTCCTGGTGAGGTGGTGCACTTAGCTCAAGTGGACCACCTTACCAGGCAAAACTGGATAGCATTGTTGGTGAGTTGCTTTGAATGATGAATTCTTTTTCAATTACTGGTCATTGACTTTCTGAAGATCTGTCTTGGAATTTTGTGCATTCACATGATTTCACCTTGTTCCCTCCCTGCCTCTATCAACATATTAAGAATTGGTGATATGGTAAGGCACTTAGTCTTACTGTGCCATCCTCTGAGAAAAGTTAGAAGTCACTGTTATGCAACAAAATAAGGCTTTGTTCCCATTCATGCTTGAGGATAAATTGTGTAGAGTTTGAACTTGCAATAAATTTATATTGAGTAGTATTGCAACTGAATTGCATGTGCAAGAAATAGATGATATTTTCTTGATTCTTTTCAAAACATGAGTATTTTTTGGGATAAAATCCAATGATTACAAACCCTAATGCCACTTTCCAAAAAAAGAAATTTGTACCCAGTCTCTAACTATATGGAAAACCTCTCAACTTGGTAACTTTTTCCAATTGTTCATGCTCCAGAATGTTTGTGTCTCTAAAATGAAAAGGGCCCCAAAAAGGATGTATTGTCCTGTAATTTGAAAAGAATTTAAAAACAAAGTTTGTATACCAAAAGTTTTGAATGAATCATTAGACAGAATCATAAACTCCATCTCAATTGAATTAGCAAAAGATCAGTTTAAATCAATCCAATGCCATGGTGGTCTCAATCCTGATCTGAAAACAAATCTCTGGTAATGCGCCAAATCTCTGTTGCCCCAATGATTTCTGCCTGTAACCCTTATATCTTTTTGGTTATATTATCTGTTTTTTCTGGCTCTTTTGGTTCCCGTTTCCCAAAATTGGGTTGTAGAACTTCAATTGATTATTCTGGAAGCTCAACTTGATTCAACAATACAAACCCTTGCAGAATATCATATGCTAAATCAGCACAATGAAAGGATGTATCTAGGTCTGCAAATGAAACATTGATATAAATTAGGAATTTAATGCATTGTCATCATCCTTCCATCTTCAATAAAATCACTGGCTTGGGGCTAAGAATTGCCCTGAATCATTAAAAATTAATACAGAAAGTGGGAAAACCCGTCTCCACTCTTGAGAAAATTTGAATGACCAATTGTTCCCCCGCCCATCTTTGTTAAGCCTTTTCATGAAGTTTACCATGTATTCTAGGCTCTTTTGCTTTTATTTTCCTTTGCTGCAAGCCATCAAGGGGATATTTGGACTGGTAAAAACTTTCCAAATAAACTTAAATCAGCATGGCTTATTCAAATGGTCCCAAAAAACCATAGATTTGTATCTTTTTGTTGTTGTAAACATTTTTGAGTGGGAGTGGGGGATTCCAAGGAATATAGATGATAGGAATGAATAAATTTTCTTGATAAAAGAAGAAAAAAATCAGATTTTGCATGACATATGACTATGATTTGCACTTAAAATCATCAGTCATGTTCCAACCAAGAGCTCAAAACATCCCACAAGAGTTTGGGTCATGGCATACAGAACCAATCAACCTCCCAAAAGGTTCAACCACAGTGGCTGAATTCAACTTTCTGGGGTCTCTGAAAGTGCCTGCAAAGTATCTTGCCCTTCTGAAGTTGTGCATTTCTTCAAGTGGTCATGACCTGCTTGGTTTGAAATTATAAATAAGTTCACTTCATCTGGTTTGGAGTGTCTATCTTTTTGAGGCCATTCTCAACTGATAAGCATGAGGAGATCTTTTGTGTTGTTGTGAGAGACAGTCCATTTTGAAATTCTCATCAGCTTCTGGTGGAGTAACATTACTATCATCCAGTGCTGTACCTAGGAAATTCAGAGAATACCAATCAGGGGTGGAGGTGAAGGATGAGGGTGATTATAAATTCCATGGTGTTTGTGAGTTATGGAAGATTCACTAGATTAAAAAATGACTGAAAGAAATCATTGGTTTTCAAACTACAGATTCCAACATATTATTATTTCCTGAAAAACCCAGAGATGCACCAACAAACATCAATACCCATATGATCAACTGGATGGTGGCCTAGGGAGGTGGACAACTTAGCCTAAGTTGTCCACCTCCCAATGAATATTTCCCAATTTCCCCAAATGAGCTTGGTCTCAGTCCATAGTGTGGGGAAGTGAACAATTTTGCATAACAAGTCCAGCATGTTTATTTCTGGGAAAAACTTGCTGGTACTGAAATTCCCATGCTGGAAAATATCTTTTATCCAAGAGGATGAATGAAAACATGGACACATTTATAAGAAAATGGGTAGAGGTATAGGTTTTTCTGATCCTTGCATGTCCCTGACAATATTTTCTTCACCTTGCTTAGTCATTGAACCCATCCTGAAAAAATGATGGTAGGAACAAGGATCCAAGGATTAAATGTGATGAAAAATATTCTTCAGTGGATAAACACTGAAATATTTCTGTCCCAGGTAAATATCTTGGGGATGATTGGTTATGCTGGCTTGTCAATTATACATTGTCAGAGTTCATTGTGACATGGATTTAAAAAGACCCTAAAGTTATGAATGGTAATTATTTTTTAAGATAACATTGATTTTCTGTCACAGTGGCAGTTTTGGTGGAAACATGAATGAATCAGCACATTTGAAAATAACAGAGCAAAATTGATTTTTCTCACCCTGCAGAATCACACACATACTCATTTTCTGAAACACCCAGAAATGATACAAAAACATAACATCAATTGTCACATTATAAAGTGTGTGATGGCTCAGGGAGGTAGAAAACTTAGGCTAAGTTGTCTATCTCCCTGAGCCATCATGATCCAATTTCCAAAAAAATGGTTGGCTCTTAGTAATTGGTATTGCAAAGTGGACAAGTTATGCCAATTTTTCCACCATGTTTGTTCCAGTAAATAGTGGTTACGGAAATGCGCATGTTGGCACATACCTCTCATCCAAAAAGATAAATTACATGGAAATATTAGAAAAAAATTTGGTAGAAATAAATGATTTTGTGGCTCTTGCATGGCCCTGAATATATTTTATTCATCTTTCTCATTGATTGAAAAAACTTCCCATTACCCAGAATATTCCATATTTCTCAAGTCTCAAAGGTGCCAGATATGTTGGTAATTGTTGATAAATTACATCCACCTGGTCACAGTGGGAAGTGACCATGTTTATACTTAAAGAAAAAGCTTTCCAGCATGAGGGCTAAGGGGTTCAATGCTGGCCACCGTGTCATGTAGGTTTGTGGCCACCCACAACCACCACCAACTGGTTGTCTGAAGGGACATGGTGCACTTAGGCTAAGTGCACCATGACCCCAGAGGTTTTTGTGCATGAATCATCATCATGCAATATAAAAGGTTCTCCAGTTTTTTCAATGAATATAAATCATAACATGTATTTTGAATAGCCAAATGTTTATCCTCAGGGGTCATTGAAAGAATTCTGAATCAATTTTACATTGTTGTTCTGTACATTACAGCCCCCCCTTGATAAACAGACCTATTGCCCAAATTTAATGGTAAACTGAGCAATCCCATTACTCTTTATGAATCTTGTAATCAGGAAGATGCACAGACACCAACAACCATGGAAAATTTCATGTATTTTATATTACAAACATTTAGAGTAAAAAAATATAAGGATATAGGATTTATTGAAATATTCATATCATCAAATTTAGGAAACTAGTTCCAGTTATTAATTTATAGTTGAAAAAAGTGAAATATCCATTGGAAAACATTTTCTTTAGAAAAAAGTATTCAAAAAACACCTTTTCTGTAGTGAAACAAAAATCATGATTATAAATCAATTTTCACAGGAATGCACCCAAATAAAAAAATCATTGCTTACTGTCACCATTACTTTGAGACAAACAGGGACTGTTGGTTTCATCAGATATTGCCTTCAAAGTTGAAAGTATCATTTTCAACCTTTTCAGGAGTGGAATTGACAAGGGATAATCAATAGATACTGTCAATTATCAAACATGAAAGGCATTGCTCTCCACTCCTTTTTCATCCTCAGGAATTCTACCAAAATATCCTCAAAAGTACCAAAATGAAATACTCAAAAAAATGCTATTGAAATTCAAAAGCATCCCCTAGATCTTTCCATCTCACATTGTGCAGATTAATACTTGTTAAATTCACACATACTTCTCATGACTAAACTCACGCTGTAAGACTCCAAACGGTGCTAAGCCGTGGCAGTTCTGTGGAGGGGAAAGGTGCTGTTTAGGCTGCCCTCCTAGGAGTTACAATAATATTTAAATGTAACCGGAATCAAGGTCCAGAACCTTATGGATGAGAAATCAAAGTAAGGGAAGAGGATAAGAGTTGTCGGTAGCAATGGAAACAACACTATCTGAGGCAAGATGGTGCAGATAAAGAATTGAACAAATAAGTCAAGGTTTGTTCAGAGTTCAATAGAACAAGGCAGTTGTAAGTAACAACGCCCACAAGCTAATAACTCTGGTTGTCAGCAGCTGATTAGGAAAGATCAACTCAATCCCAACCAACCTCCAGGTTCTCAATGAACCTGCCCAACTCTCCGCAATCAAGCGCTTGAAGGGTACCAGATAACTGTGGGAGGCTGAACAAAACAAAAGCAATTTGCTTATAAAGCTCTAGAAGCAAATCAATAACAAATTTGAGCAAGAATATCCCAACACTTCTCAAGGGACTCAAGAATAGCGTGGCGAAATTCAACCTTAAAGAAGAAGTGAGGTATAACACTCCAGGTTTTAAGCTTAATAAAACCTCTTCAATCAAACGTGATTGGCTCCAGAAAGATGATCAAGGAGAGATCAAGACCATTATGGTCGGAAAAAGGGATCAGAGTGGTATAACACACCCAAGAATTCAGACAGGAATTCTCCTTCAACCAGCAAGGCTATTGGTTGGTGATAAGGATCAAAGTCACAAGGGACAGAGTTTGAGTACGGAGGCTCAAAGGATCAAGGGGCAATCATGGATATACCCGGATAAGTTGCTCAGATAAGTGGGGAAGGATGCCCACGGATAAGTTGATTATGATGATGGGGGAAACAGATGAGATGAGATGATGATGGTCTCATGGGATGCTGGGCCAAAAGGCAGGGGAGAGCCCCTCCTTTTATAGACATGAGGCCCTGTATACTATGTACAAGAGATACTACAAATAGGTGCGGGAAAATGAAAACATAAAAAAAAGATGACATGAGGGGGAAAAAAAGAAATGTCGCCCGCGTCAAGAATGACCGCGGGCAACCAGATGGACACCCGCAACAGCGGTCGCGGGTGTTGACAACGGCTGTCGTTGCCCGATCGGCGGCAAAAGCGGGGTGAAGGTTCCGACGGCCGCAAGCGGTCGCTCGCGGTCGTTGGTTGGATCAGATGATGGGTGAGATTGACCGTTGTAGTTAGCGTTCTTTCTGATAGTACTACTCAAACCACTTGATTGATTGTAGGCCGATGAGAATTGGGTTGGGTTGGATGATGATGATGATGATGATGCTGAGTTGTTGGTGTGGGTGTTGGCAGGATGATGGTTTTGATCGGAGGGTGGATAATCAGACCTTTGATTGATCTGAAGAGGATGGTGGTGGTCGGATGAGTTGATCTGTTGTTGGGTACGATGGCTCTGATCGGTGAGGGATGAGTGATGGTGGAATCAACGATGATCCGAGGAGGTATGATGGATGGAGGCAGATGGGGATGAGTTTGATCTTGGGTTATCCTGGTGATGGTAGTGATGGTGGTGGTGATGATGGTGTGGTGGATGAGATCAATCAAATGAGAGTTGACAACTGTCGCGACAAGCGAAGGCGTTGGTTGGATGAGAGGATCGGGAAGGATCAAAGGGATCGTTGAAGGTGGTTTGACAATTGCTTGCATTGCCAAAAGCCAGGGCCGCAAGAGCAACAAGTAGGAGTTGAACATAGAAGGGGGGGATCGAAGCGGAGAGACAGGCAAGAGGCCTGTCCTAGACCGCTAGGACAGGGAGAAGTTGAGAGATGGGGGGAAATGAAGGTACCCATAGGGGTACAACCGAATTTTTTTTTTTTTTTTTTTTTTTTTTTTTTTTTTTTTTTTTGCTGTGGTGTCCCGGATTGGTCACCACAACGCCCACATCTTTTGCAAGGCTTATCCACACCTTCTGGCTTGAATCACAACCACATGGAAAAGAAAACACAGGGGTTTCTTTTTTTTTGCAAGGGCCCCAACTCACTATCAGGGGTTTTGGCCTTTCTATGAGGCCAAAACCCATGGGCACTCTCCCTCATCTCTCCATGAAAATGGCCCAGAGGGCTTTCAAGAGCTCCAGGCCCTGGAGCTCCTGGGGCAATGCCTCAGTCTCTTGTTTTCTGTTGCCAAACAATACAAGCAAGCAAAATTGCGCTGCTTTGCAACAGGGTTGCCAAACGCAACCCTGTTGCTGTCTCCCAGGTTTCCAGGGCCCTGGGAGATGTCTGTGCGCCTCAATGGGCCCTGGAACCCTGCCCAAAAATCCCCCTTGCCGCAAACGCGTCGGAAAAGGCGTAAGCAACTTTGAAAGCCTCTGCCAACTTGCTGACGCAAGCGCTTCAGTGAGCTTTACTCAGCCGTTTGCAAGCAAAAAAACAGGCCCTTGCAAAATGACGAGTTGTTCAGTGGCCTACCCTGCAAAGAATCCAGAAAGCTAGTGAAATAAAGCCCTTCAGAAATCACCCAGCACATCCATCCAGGTAAGTTTCAAGCCTGCTTTTCAATTTTTGATAATCTGAACAACCAGCTTATTGATTTTGTGTTTTACCATCCTCTTCACTGATTCAATCACCTCTCCAATAACCAATCATCAAAACATACAAAAATCAAGCCATCATCCAAAGCAAACAACCTATTGTCTTATTCCTCCTACCAATTTGCTGCAAACCCATCTTCAACTTCATGCTCATCATCAATCCATTTCAAGTGTAAGGTTTCATCAAACTACTTCAAATTTTGTGCTCATTCATCTTCACCAATCACACACTGACTTCAATCCTTCTCTTCCCTCACCATTCTTTTCTTCCTCTTCAAATCAGGACTTCAGTTTTGACCCACTTGACTCAACTTTGATCATCACATATTGACCTAGACACAATCCACCTTGTATTCATCTTTAAAGTAAGCAGCAATGAATAAATCAGCTTAACATCCACTTCTCCTTAATTGATTCCTGTCAGCCTGCTACTTAGCACAGAGCAACCTGACAAAGTAACAACAATAATAATACTAACAAAATTAAAAGGAACAAAGATAAATGAATAAATAAAATTATTATAAAATAAAGGAGTAGGAAATCCATAAATATTATTGCAGAAATGGATTCCCCACCCAAAATAAGGTAGGGTCACTCACTGACCCCACCCTTGAATTCTTACTCCTTATATTTTTCAATTAATTCAATAGAAAATGGTAAATGACCACGGCACCAGTATGGCACCTTTTTAGTCATTTTAATATTTCACATGATATGTCATGTATAGGTTTCACACCTAAATTTCAGTCGAAATCCAGGTGTTGTGTGTAGTTTAGGAGTTACACAGGAAATTGTGTTTTGTCACAATTCCCGCACGCAGCCCTGCGTCCCTACAGAGCTGGTCTCCCGCGTACGCAAACTCCCGCACGCAGCCCCGCGTCCCTACAGCGCTGGTCTCCCGCGTACGCAAACTCCCGCTCGCAGCCCCGCGTCCCTACAGCGTTGGTCTCCCGCATACGCAAACTCCCGCACGCAGCCCCGTGTCCCTACAGTGTTGGATTCCCGCGTACGCAAACTCCCGCACGCAGCCCCGCATCCCTACAGAGTTGGACTCCCGCGTACGCCAACTCCCGCATGCAGCCCCGCGTCCCTACAGCGCTGGACTCCCGCGCAACTGAATTCCCGCGCAGGTAATCCCGTGACCTAGTCACGCGCGCAGCGGTACAGTCCCCCGCGCGCATCTGAGCAGCGGATCAGTCCCCGCGCGCATTGGAATGGACTGATCCCCGCGCCTCCTGCAGTGATCAGTTTGACATCCAGGTACCTCTCAGAGGAGCTACAATATAGTAGGATCTACACTACTTATGTAAAGCTACCACACAAGCATAGATTATAGTTCAAAAACCTTAAAAATCAATTAAAATTAGTTAGTAACTAATTTTTAGTATTTTTTATTAATTAAATAAAGATCCAGACTCACCACGAAATAAGTTGATCAGAACCTTCAAAGACCACAAAACTACATAAGGAGTGGTCGTAAAAATTATGAAAAATTACATACAGGATCAGCAGAGGATGGAGAATTAATAAACATCCACGTCTGCTCACTTTGGACCAGTACTTACTGTACAAATTGAGGATCAGTGCAGGATCAGCAAAATGACTAATCTATTGATTAACAGATCCTGCAGCTAAAAAGGAGCTGTTCCTTGACAGATCTAAGGCCAGCAGGCTAACAGAACCTTGAAGACGTGCCAATCTTGCCCTGAATGCCCCCTTAGCCTCAGCACATGGCTAGTACCCCTTCTAGAGGCCCTCAAGCACCCAAAAAAGAATATTTAAACAGGCTCTTTATGCCCTTCTGTTTCAAATGAGTTAATCAGTTATCAGGAATTATTTATTATCAATCAGACACGGTGTCATTGTTAATCAATTGCTTATATGAAGATAAGCAATTGATTTATGACTTAGTCTGTAGTAGTATTATTTACCTTTATTAACCAATCAACCATTGAAGTTTAGTCAAGCAATCAACCCCATCTGCTCTGAAACCCTTCCAATTATTCCAGGATTTTCGTGGTCAAGTGCTCAGAGTGAGTGTTTCCCTTCCTGTCTAGGCCACTTGTGCTTTTAAGCCCGGCCATTAGTGGAATAAGTCCTTTCTAAGGCACCCATATTTATTCCAAGGTTCTTAAACTGCCTAAGGAGGCCCCTTGAAGAGAGGTTGCTAGTCTGTAAAGATCCCCAGTAGTATAATACTGTGGCCCCTCTTTTTATATTATATTTAAAATATTTATAACCAAACCAAATAAACCTTGCACTTTCTCTTACCATACCATTATTGGAGTCTTATAGTGTTTATTCTTTGGAATATTATTGCTCCAAGTTCTTTTATCACTCTCTGTAGCTAAAGGACTGCAAGGTTCCTGGTATCAGAGAGCTGACAATTCCTTATTGTCCTTGAACCCATCTGTAAACCATTCATCACTTCCTCATCATCATCTTTGAAAGTTTACCATGGATCAAGTCAACTCCAATGCCTTCACCCAACCTCAAGCCCACCTGTTTCCAGTGAAAACAAATAATGAGGATGTGTCTTTGAAAGTGGTTAAAGGTAGCAACATTTATGTATTTCAATCATCATGGAGGATTTTCATATTACTAACTTTAACCTCTTGCTTTTATCTCAATCCTTGTCCCTTGTATTCCTGTTGGTGCTTTTGAGGAGACATTTTTAGTGAGGATGAGCCCTTGAATCAAAAGCATCATCAGGAATCAAGCCAAGATTGTTCTGTTCTTAGGCAACCACCACAACCCTTAATGATGTCCATCCCATGCTCATCCAGAGGAAACAAAAATCATTGTAAATCTGGGCGTGGTTATTGCAAGAAGGAGTGTATCTGAGTCAATCTACTTCATCACCCTGAAGAAGGGCCTGAGTGCATGCCAAGTGGTAGTACCAAAGGTAGGACCACCAGTAAATTTACAAGTGGTTTGCAACAGAAAGTACCAACCCTATGTGGTTCTCAAGTATCATTCATTGCAGCAAAGACCATATACATTGCTAGCAACTCAATTTTCAGAGATGGTACAAGATATCTATGTGATGGCAAACAATTGACAGAACCTGAACAAAACCAACAAAAACACAAAAACAGGATCTATGTTTGGAATTGGCTTTTGTCAGGGCACTGACCAAGGATATTCTGCAGGTAATTGGAAATCACCACAAACTTGCTAATCATGTCTTTGTTGACTGACTTCCATCTGACTATATTTCTAAATAGGAATATATGCAAGGAGACAGGATATGAACCCAGACCAAATAGCAAATGATGATCTGTTGTGGTCTAAGCTTCCAGTACATAACCAACTGATTTTCAATAGAATACAATGTTTATCCAACACTTCTCATGTGAAGAACAAGGAAATATCAGAGGAGTTCAAAATTCCAAACTGGAAATCTCCAGAGTGGAATTACCAAAGGGATCCTTTTCTTCATGCTTCTAATGTCATTGTCACTTGTGATGACTTTTCCAATGTTCCTCATATGGACCAAGAAGACTTAAATGGTTATACTTATGGTTTTTTCTCTTATATTGAAAAAGCTACTGGAACCCCAATCCCTCCTCCCTCTAAAGAAACAGGCCATGGTCTCTCCTTTCTAACTCTTGGTTTCATAGTTGATTATGCAAAAGCTGGGGGCATATTAGAAATTTTATGGCAAACTTCTGTTTTTACTCATCAAACTACTTTTCCTCCACTGAGCCTTCAAACAACTGAACATCATACTCATTTTGGCTGCTCCTTCCAAATTAAAAAAAAACTAGCAATGGCTGCTCTTAAACTTCAAAATCGTTCTCCTTCTGAAATTGTAACTAGAGTAAATGGAAAGAAGGCTAGATATGGTTGAAGATGTGCATCAATGTATATAATTCAAATATAACCTCCTTGTCCCAAAACACTTACCAGTTAATTCACAAACTGATGTCAAAGTGTTCATGACTTGTACAACATTTGTACTTGTTGGAATGTAAGATGGGATCACTTGGGGGAGGTGGACAACTTATGGCAAGTTGTCCACTGTCCCAGCAATCATCAATTGATTTGCATATTCAAAATAATGCTACACATTGTTGAAGGGAAGTGGACGACTTAGCACAAGTTGTCCAACTTCCCATCTTTCCCATATGATTTTCCCATGTGACATGTTTTATGTCCAGGGAGGTGGAAGACTTATCATAAGTTGTCCACCTCCCTTGAAATGACATTTTTATGTATATGTGATATGCAGGAGAGCGGAATCTTTGAGAATTCACCATGCTATTTACACAAATTGTACTATGTAGATTCTAACTAATGAGCAACTGTCATTCATATTACACACATGTAACATGTGAATAGGTTTTTTAGGGTATATAAGCCACAGCTCCTTCACCAAGAGGTCTCAGTTCATTCTGATCTTAACCTCATTGTCCCCATCACATTTCAACCGCATCATCTCCAGCTTCTTCACCTTGGAAACTTTCTTGATTATACCATGGCTGATTTCCCAGGCAAGTGTTCAAATTCCCTGGGTCCCTTGTGGTCTATACTTATTTGAACTGGTATGATCAATTTTTAGAAAAAACTGCTCTTAATCAATTGACTGCACTCCTTAATGAGGAATATGTTGAAAGATCCCATAAACAAGTATTGCAGTCAATGCTTGATTTTTATCAGAAAAAGTACGATGCAAAGATGGAAAAGATGAGGTTACAAACCTCCTGAGAGCTTGGTCTGCTTGAGCCTTCAACTGAAAAACAACAACAGCCAACAATAGCTGATAGTTTGACTGTCCAATCAAATCACAACATACCATTGGTGAACAATGAAACACAAAATTCACAAGATCATCCTGCCCCCCAGCTTACAGTGGTTCCAGCAGAGCTCCCAGCCAACCAAACCAGTGATTTGAGAGAATCATTTGATGCACCAAAGTGTTTATCAACAATTATCCAAATATGCAAAGCTGATACATTCCCATATCTCCAGGTGAACCTGAAACATTAACTGAAGCTGTGCTTGTGGAGGATCCAGTTCAAGAAGCTGAGGTTATTGCCCCCGTCCAGGCCTCTGACAATACCCCAGTTCTGAACCAAGAAAAACCAGCTGAAGGACCCCAGATTGCTCCAGGAACCAGGGCATCTGCCCGGCTAGTTGCCCAAGTTGCTTGACAAGCAGCTAGAAAATCCAAATCAAGGCCACCCTCTAGCTCTCAAGCATCTTCTGACTCCTCTGATTCCAATGCAGAATTCACTTGCTCAAGTGATGGCCAACCAGAGCAACAGGAAGTCATTGTTATTGAACCATCACCCAGGAGTCCAACACCTGCACCCACCCTAGTCCCAACATCCCCTGAGTCGGTCAGTTTCCTATTTTGAAGGCTATGCTGGATAATCAACCCAAAATTGAATTCCAAATTAATATTCCCTTTCTGAATCAGAGTGGCCCATCTTCAACACTCCAAAAACGGAATGCATCTGATGCCGGGCTCATTACTAGGGATATTGAAAAGAGAACTTCAAGGCCAAGAATTGAGAACCCTTCATTGACCCAGTCATCTCAGCCTGGAGGCCAGGATAGTAGCCAAACTGAAACCCAGTCCCAAATCATTGGGCTAACATCAAATCCTGGCTCAAATCAGCCTGGTCAGTGGAATTATTTTTTGATGAAATGAAAATCATAGCAGCTAATTCTATTGCATTGTCTAGAACTTTTTGTTGGCTTGACTAAGGAAGACCTTTTGAGGTTGTCATACTGGGAAGAATTAAAGGACAATGAAACACCTTTGACCTATTCCAAAATTATCAGCAGTACCCAGTTTCTAATTACCAATACCAATAACCTTCTTGGCCAAAGGATCCTGTCAAATCCCACCCGGGTCATCAACAATCTTAAAATCATTGGATCTCTGTTTGACACGGTGCAAAGAGGGTAAATTTTCATGATGCTGTCTTCCAATCCTATGAAAATAAACTGATTCTTACTTTTTGGTTTATCAGAAAAGATTTTGCTGGGAAAAGATGATGATGTTTTTGTTGGAAGCACCTTCCTAAACACAAACTCCCTCTCTTGTTCCAAGAAGACAGTGCAGCTCAATATGCATCCCCTGTCTGAGATCCTAACTTATACCAGAGAGCCAATACGTGGGGCATACATGAAACTGAAGCACACCTTGAATGACATCATAGGTGTAGTCTCACACAAAATATCACAAAATGTCCTCTTCTTGATGGAAGGTATTGACAGGACTTCAGATGAAGCTTTAATCAAAGCAAAAAGTTACTTTTCCGACCTGCAAGCAGCTTTAATTGATGATTCCACCTTTGCTCAACACAAGAGGTCAGGTGCTAACCAGGAAGCCAAGATGAATGCTGGAAGAGTTGGCCTTAATACTGTTTTTGAATATGTTGTCTCCCTAGTCACTGGGCTCATCAACTTATGGCTTGATGAAAAACAAGATAATCAGAAGCCTTTTATGTCAAAGGAATCAGCGGAGAAGAAGAATCAATGGGAAACCAATTCTCTAGCATGTGTTTCACACATGTTAGTTTTTGGTCCTGCTGCTATATGGGTATGTCCAGGAAATTGAAAAGTCATGCCCAAGTGGAAGTCTGGCATGCTCCTTGAATTTGGCAGTCTTGTGCTTGAGTCAAGGTTGAAGGCTGGCTTTCCTGCTGATCCACTCTGGGGCCAACTTGGTAACACAAGGGCATATATTCTTACTGCCTTGTGTGATATGGGCTTTAGTAAAGACCAAAAAATAAACTGGAGAGATGTAATTAGAATTTTTACTGAAAGATTTTCTTATGAGAAATTGGCTGAGGTCCTTCTGGAGGATATTGTGCTGGTTACTCACTATGATATGGGTAGCCACTTTAATACTGTCTGGGCTGTTGAAAAAACTACCCCTTCTAATTTATTTGAAGTTAACTCAGAACCCCAAGCTTCCCACAGTTAATTACATTGACTTTTTAGGAAATTAGACTGTTAGTTTTTCCCAATGGATAATTCTTGTTTTCAATTTTTTTTTCTGATCTTGGGATAATCAAATTCTTTACTTTGAAACATAGTTCTTTTGGATTATTGAATGCTTTATGATCATACTGCCCTTGAAACTTATTGACTAAGTTGCTGATTTTAAATTGAAAAAAGATTAAGTGTAGCCCTTTAATCTCAAACCAAATGCTACATTTTTGGAAAATAATGAGATTATTTTTTCATTACATAATTCATTCCATCATCTGCTGCAAAGCATAAAAATTGTGAAAAAGTCTTTAAAATTTTTCTTTAAATCAAGAATAGCTGGATTTTTGTTTAAAAATTAATTTGATATTGTGATTTTATGGGAGTCAACAAAAACTCAATGAAGAATTGCATTATGTTGCATATTAAAAACACCATCAATGGAACATTGAATTGATCCATATTATGGGCCTTCCATATTAAAATATCATGTTTGGTTTGCCCCAAAAGCATTGATGCTGTGTGTTGCTCAAACACTCATACAAAGGTGATGGAATGCAACTCAAAGCAAGTAGGAACGGAACCCTGCTTAAAAATTACTGGATATCTCCAAAAACTGCTGTTCAATATTATGATTGGTTTCTTAAAGGAAATAAAACAAAGCAAGGGATCATATCATGGCTGGTTTGAGTGTACATAATATTAATCAAATAAATAAATATATCCAAATCTATGCAAATATCTCTCCTTCCTAATGTTAAGTTTAGCTGTGATTTTTGTTTGGTTATCAACATCAGTTATTCAGAATACCTTCATTTATCAACCAATCATTCATTTCTTAAGAAATTAATCAATCAAGGAAACTTCATTCCAATTTCTATATCATCTCCAAACCCATAGATCCAATAATATTCAACATTTCTGCTTCAAAATGCCACAGGAATTTTTTAAAATCCATCAAATCATTACCAAAGTAATACAGTATGTAATACTCTTCAATTACTGTACTTAATGCATATAATGCTAAGCACCAATGAAGATCTCCATACAATCTATTTATAGGTTTTTTATATATGCAATATTCAATTTGAAGTCATGCAATAGTATACTTCCTTTTCATTTCCTACAAATATCAAACCAAAATTGATTTGTACCCAACTTATCAAACCAACTCATTCCTCACAGAAAACACATATCCAATCCACCAATTGCTCCCAATATCACTGAAACCTCAAGCAAAGAAAATGGTTCTATTATCCCATGAACAAAAAGAATGGTTGGAAGAAACACACCAACATATTGATCATGAGCTCAAGGAAAAAATTGAGCCATGTCCTGAAATTTGGGCACCAAGTGAAATCTGGATGCATGAAGAGCAGAATGAAAGAGTTTTGGTTTGCAGACTTCAAAGAATAATTGACAGGGAAGCCTTAGAATTCCATATTCCAGAACAATTAATACCAAATGTCTGGCACCTTTGGATGGAGAGGCGTGAATTCCTTGGAAGGTGTAAGTACTTATGCTTCAAAAATCATATCAGATTTATCATTAATTTCTATTTATTTTACAGCTGTTCCATTGGTGGTCAATAGAAGTTCAATTCCAATGGACTTTTAGATGTTTTTCATCAATGATTACCAGTAATTTTCACAATTATTGGATTCTCTACTTGATCTTTCATGAAAATTCCACCTCTTTTCAATTATAACACAAGGGTTGGCAAGAACAGAGAATAATAAGTTCTGTATCTTAAACTCAATGCTAGAAAAAGCCTTTTTGTGCAATGAGGAAAGAAAACCTCATCTTTGTTTCATGAAAAAATCAATAATACATGGAAGTTTGTCAACTATGGAGTGTCTGACCTTTTGATAATCTTTAAATTTTCAAGTCCAATGCATGTTTTGATATGCGGCAAAATCCAATCAGATTTATTGTCCATTGGTTTCCTTATAAAATGAATTATTTCATCCTATCAAAATCCATGTATTTTTCCGATGAATAAGGTTTGCTACCTGAAAGGTATCAAATCAAAGTATTTTTGGATGAGATCACCTTATATTAATCTCAAAAGAATCTTGAAAAATTTACTATGACTTTAAATGAAAGAACCAATTTTTCATAAGCAGCTCTCTTTGTAAAGAAATTCAATCATATTTGGCTTTAAAAAAAATAAAAGTTGAAAAATAAAGCTTGATGTGCGTTGCAAGGAACTTGAACTCTTTTTGTGAAATATTGTCCTCTCATGAAATCCAACCCACCCATGAAGGTAAACACAAGTGGAAAGGTGGTAAGATTTGTGTTTATTTAAGAATTCAGGTTTCATATGTCTCAAGAGATTTCAGTTTAATCTTCCAAAGTCATGTTTAACCAAAGAAGATGAAATGGTTTCAATTCATGAAAGGAAGTAAGAACATGATTTTTATCAAGAAAATAAATTCTATCTACTTTCAATTGCAAACATTTTATCTAAAATGTAGTAAATGATCAAGAAATGAAGTTTTGATACCATTTTTGATTTAAGAATATTACCTTGGCCCTCTTTTCAATTAGGGAGAATTTAAGCGCTCAAAATTTCAGATGAATCCTTGTAAATTTGCATTCAAAACCAGATATATTCATTTATTAAGAAAATCTTTAATATTTTATTTACCTGTAGCAGATATAAAAACAGATTCACAATCAGATTTTACTGCAAGTTGGATCAAAATTGCACCTCTTAATTGCATTAGAGGAAGCATTTTTTTTTCAAGCATTTTCATACCTCACAATTAAAATTTGGCTCACCGTGTAAAAAATGATAAAAGCATTTCATCAATTTCAATACTAAACCTGAGTAAAATTGATCCTCTTGATCATACCGTGGATTTAAAAAATGGAGGTGAAATTTGCAACAAATTAAGTGCTTATCCCAGTAATTTGAGAAAATTTATATTTTTAATAATAGGTTTCTTTCTGACTTGAAATAAATGTACCAAGGAAATACTTGGTTTGCAACAGCAAGATTTTGAATTTCATTGTAAAATCTATAAAATTATTTCAACTGTAAAAGTTAATAATAAGTCTCAATCTATTTTTGGATTAATTCTTTTCCCCTGTTAAGGGAACTGAATGATTATTATTCCTGACATGATTTAAAATGATAAAAAATAATCATCTCAATCAAGATCCATGGTAAAGCAAAAAATGAATAAAGATATGGTCATTTTTATCAAAATCCAAGTTGTAGTTCCCAAACATTTCTTCCTTCTGACAATATTTTTTTTTTCATTGCAAAATGTAGAATTTGGCTCACATGCTTCAAATGAATTATAGAGTAGATGCATATCCAATTTGAGATATTCAATTTGTACATGAACCCTTTATAATCTCTCAAAATTCATCATATTCAATAGCCAATAAATTCAGATTCAATTGCCTGCAAATTCTCTCCCTCCATAAAATCTGCCCTTCAAACAACCCCAAAACCTTTTAAAGTGCTAGTTGAAGACTTCCCTATATTATAACATGGATTTTAGACCTCCTCATAGTTCAAAATCCATCAAAACTTGCACATTAAACAAGGAAGTAGCAGAACATTTGCCAAATTCCAATGACCCCATAAGTATATGCCTACGTGACTATGTAAAGACTATTTTAAACATGAAATCTCAAGGAGACAGGGTTCCGCCCCCGCCCACTGAAGATCAAGTGCAAGTTGGAAACTCAAGAAGAATCAATAAAATTGACCCAAAAAACAAATTTTTCAACATGGAAACAACCAATGAAAACATCTATGGGGGGAAGAAGAGCATTCCCGGAAAGTTCAAAGAGCAATGCCAGAAGGAATTAGAAAGCTATGGCATACATGTTCCAACTTTCCAATGGGACCATCTTAATTCAACAAAGTGGGACCAAATATTTTCAGAAGTGATAATAAAAAATTGGATAAATGCTACGGACAATGATGCATCTACAAATTATCCACTTGATATTGAGTTTTGCAAGAAGGACATACTCTTTGGCCTACTGGAACATTGGCTACGTGGGCAGAAGGATAATTACATGAAGCTTAGGACATGTAACAAGAAGCCTAGGTCTAGAGTTAAACACAGAGTAAGCTTAAGATTTCTCTCCATTTTATAAATGCTCTTAGGTAAAATTTTGGTCTTGAATCTGCAAGATATACAGGAACCGCTTGGCCACTGCAGAGCGCCATATGGGAAAGGTTTTGGCAAAATGCCTTCTCCCTAGTAAGGAATGCTGCTCAGATACAGAAGAAGACAATGAGGGGAAATATCACTCTGTCCAAGTGTATTGGAGAAGCAAAATTTATTCACAATTTCTTCATAATCTTGATAAAAACACTCTCAACTATTTATCTGAGATGAAAGGTGAAATTCAAGCTAAAAAACAAGTAGAATATGGAAAAAATTATGATGAAATAGTCCCAAATTATCAGATGAAACCATGTGAATCCCTCCCTTCTAATTGTTACTGCCCTCTTTTTCTTTCAAAATTAAATTGGACAGAGAAATTGGTTTTGGAGATGAAGCAAGTAGAGGCTAGAAAGATTAGAAAAATCACTCAAAACCTCACGTTGGTTTGAATAAATTTAATTCCAAGTAGTTCTATATTTCCTCTGTTGTCACCCACAAAAAAAAAACCAAAAGCTCTAAATTTTAGAACATTTTTATTTATTAATTAATTCCTGCTAAATAAAACAAATCAATATCACTAGATTAATTTTTTTGAGCTTCCAATATTATAAGAAATATTTCAAACAAAGTTTCTGCAAAAAGATATTAGAGAAATAAAATCATTCAAGGAAATATTTTTCTTTTTGTAAATTCATTCATTTTGTAAAATAAAATGTGAAAATCCTCAATTATTTCAATTTCAAATTGATTTATTTGAAATGTATAACTGAACTCAATATCTATGTGGTACAATATTTCCAACATGTCTGAGTAGATTTTTAAATCTTCAGTTAAAATTTAGATTGACATTTCAATTTCCTACATCAAATTGAGATTTATTACATTTCACAAGAAGAAAAAGAAGATATTAAAAACTGAATTTAATCCTTTCAAAAAATACAATTTTTTTCAACCACAAAGTAACAAAAAAAAGGACCCTCAAACCTCTTGTAATGATCTAATAGGAAATAGAAAGAAAAAAAGCATCAAAATCTTGACTTATCCAACCCAGGTAGTAACTTTTATGTGTCAGATGTGAAACCACACTGCTTCACTCCTCTATCACTTTACATAAAATTGAATTTCCCCATAATTTCAAATCTTCTGTATTCCATGCATGCACTGGAATTACTTGGAATCCTCAAGAACTGATACAAACAACTTTTCTCAGGTTCCAACTCAAGTTAGACACAGAGTTTTCTCAGAGTCAAAACCAAGTCAAAACAAGTTTCCGGTGCTACACCTGCCGGAAGGTGCAGCCTTTTTTTTCATGGTGAATGGTTGGTGACCATGATCTTGCCCCAATGGTTGGTGACCATGAGCTTTCCCCAATGGTTGGTGACCATGATCTTGCCCCAATGGTTGGTGACCATGCATGAGCTTGCCCCAGTGGTTGCTGACCATTAGCTGGCCCCAATGGTTTCCAACCATTAGCTTTCCCCAATGGTCACCAACCATTAGCTTGCCCCAATGGTCACCAACCATTAGCATGCCCCAATGGTTGCTGGCCATTAGCTTGCAGCAATGGTTGCCAACCATTAGCTTTCCCCAATGGTTGGCCCAATAGTTGCTGACCATGAGCCTGCTGCAATGGTGGCTGTCCATTGGCAAAATTCCACCTTTTTTAACATTCAAGTCATCATCCCCCTGTGCTTTGAAATTATTGAATGCTGACCCTGGTCTCCTACTTTGATAATCATGCAGTGCAAAAAACAAACAACCCATTATGGTAAAATACCTCTTGAATGGAGCCCCATCAAAAAACCCCAGAATCTTCAATCAAGCTGTTTCCAGAAGTGTCCCTTGCTCCAACTCCCACTTCTCTCAATGTCTGTCATCCTACTGTTTAGTTGTGATGAATATCCTACTGTTTAGTTGTGATGAATATCACCAAGTCAATGGATACTCACTGGCAACAATCCCCGATTCCCTACAACAATCCCAGGTTCAATCCCTGCCATCATTTTGCATTTATCAACAGATTCACTCCACTACCTCTATAGTCCCATCCAAGTCTTCATGTCTACTACATGGCATATCAACCCTAGCCAGAGAGGTTTTTCTTCAAGACCTTGCACAAATCAATTTTCCCTTCTGTGGTTTTTCAATTGGTCTGAGCCTTGGGAATTGCATTGGAACCAGCTGTTTATGGGACTCATCATTAAACATTGGAACCATGCCCATGCACAGGATGCATTTTGAAACCACCCATTCAACTCAGTGCATAACACCAAATTCAACCTTACCATTGTCCTCAAGAGGTGGTTCATGGGCAGGAGATCCAATATTAAGTCTGGAAAATATTTTTCAGAAGCCCATGCACCAAAAAAAAATCAGACAAGAAAATCCAGATGGTGCAAACAAGTAAGCAATTACTCCCTATTATCCCATGGTATTTTTTACCCCATTTTTTTCACATGGTTTTTACTATTTGCCTACAGCTCTCAAATCAACAAACAGAGATCTTGGAATCACTTGGATTACCAGAAAATCAGTCCAGTATATTCAGTGAAACACAATGTTGCTCTGACACTGGGGTCTCCAATGAAAAGGTCTTCCAGAAGGTCCAGTGCCAATGGCAATCTCAAGGTTTCTCTTCCCTTGGTCACCAAATAAATAAAACATTTAACAACATGAAAGCTGAGAGACTTGGTAGATGGTACAAATGTGGTCATTCAATGTGGATGATGAGGAAACCTTCCAACCTCCAAGAAAAACTCACAAAGGTGCCAACAAGACTCCACAGCAACTGTTATCATCCTGATTTGATTTCTTACCTTTCTCCAGAGGGCAAACAGATTTTGGATATGCAGCCTCCAATTGACCTTGCCTTCATAATGTCTAAACTCATACCTTAAATTATTTGTAGATCTAAAGTCATGTTTCAATATTGATTCTTGTGATAATAGAATGTTCAACTCTCACTACTTTAATCCATATACTCTTGCAAGGATATCCTCCTTGAAATATTTTTTCATCAGACAGAACTGTGTTGTAAAATCACATAAATATCATTAAATCTTGAACATGTCCAAAGTGTTTTAATTATCTTCCACTGCATCAAAATACACTCTACATTGTGCAATTATTATCAACATAACTGTACCAATACCATTGACATAAAAGCTCCTTCATGCAATGATTTGATGTGGTACATACCTTTGACATATAAAACTGCTTTTGGAAACCATGCACATGTATGTGTACACCACGGGGCCACTTTTTGCCGTTGAGGAACGCGGAGCCAACAACAAGGGTTGATTTGATGGTGCGCGCGTCAACCACCTGAAATTTTGACAACTGGGTTGGCCAACGGTCAACCAACCAACAAATGATGGTCAACCAACCCATGTGTCAATCCACCAGCTGCCTGGTTGGTGAGGGGTGGTCAGAGTTGTTGTAACTGCAATTTGCCCCTGTGGTTGAATCACCAGCAGGGGCGGCTGTCAGTGACTTGCTGTTGGGGTCAAGGCAACATCACATCACCCCTGCGTTCAATTCACCAGCTGGACGCACAGGGTGGATCCATGTGACATCATGGTTTCTGACCCATGACATCAGCTGTTTACCAGTTGAATATTGATTGGCTCAGACAATGATCATCATCATTTCTCTCACTCACTCCACCTATCTTGATCCATCCCACCACAGTGGACTACTACTACTACTTCCCTCTCTCTAGACCAACCAAGACCTGACCATCCTATCCCCTCCTTCCCTCCTCATCCATCCATCCATCCATCCATCAAACACCCCCCTCTCTCTCTCCTTTGAATCTCCCTCTCACAGTTACCAGTCTCTTCTTGGGTACCACTCAATCACTTGCCAACAATGGTGGCCCCCTTGGTCTCCTGATGGAATTCTTGGTCGTGGGAAATGGTTGAGCAATTCATTCCCTACCTACTCCCCCTCTCTTTTTCCCTTCTTTGATCCACTGACACCACTCAATCATCACTCAGATTACTACCACCAGTTGTTTGGAACGTCATGGCATCACTGGGTGAAATGAGTTGGGTACTTTTCCTCTGACCCTCCCTCTCCCTTTGCTTGACTCCTCTGATCTCCTTCTCTCCTCTCTCTGCTACCCATTCTCTCATTTTCCCATTGCAGGTGGTCATGTCACCCTCATCATCCATCCATAACACATTTCTGTTGTCTCCCTGCCATCATCAACAAATCAATAAATTCACAACTTCAATCTCATGCCTCTTCACACCCATTGAAAGCTGTGAACAACCTTGATTTGATTCAACAAATTGATTGCAATCAACAGTAATGGGGAGCTGGAGGGTATCAATATTGAACACTAATTGTTTTACAATCCCCATCCCATGAGAAAACTCGACAAAAGTTTTTTTTTTAATTTTTGTAAATTTCTTTCTATTTCATTTTTAAAATACAACTGTAAAATTCTCCCACAAAAAAAAAAATCATGTAATAATATTTATGACAGATTGAAACATTAGAAATTAAAATAAAATAAATATAAATGATTTATTTGATCTGGCAAGACCCCAGTACCAACAATGGAAACCAAAAAAAAAAAGGTTGAATCATTGTCAAGAATGACAATGATTTGACCCACAAGGACCTTTTGACCCTCGGTTTGAATTGCTGTCAGATAAAACTTGACAGCAATTTGACAAGGGCCCAACTGCGCAGAGGTGGAATTGGTGTCAAGCCGTTAGCAAGCCCTTGACCATGCTTGACGTTTTGGAACACCAACGTTATTTTGACGGGCGCACTCCCACTAAGGGAGTGTTGTCAAACCAGCTTTGGCCAAGCTGGGGGCTCAACAGCAAGTTGGCCCCATGGTGTATGTGTATGGTCTGTAAAGCATGTTTGGGTACTGAGCCAAGTTTTTTCAAAATTTGCTAGAGCCCACGTGGCGCTTAGCAAAGTCATCATGGCACCCGGCAAAGCCTTCTTGGTGCCTTGCCAACGTCCACTTGGCGCCTGGCCAAATTGGTCTGGTGCCCGGCCAAGTTTATCTTGGTTCATATCAAAGCTGGTTGCATTGACCCACCAATCTCATGATCAAACTTGAAAAAAAAAGACTTGAAGTTGGGGGGAGGGAGGCTGGTCAATTTTGGTACAACCAGCATTGATTGCTATCAAGGGGAGCTTGATTAGGTGCCAAGTTTTCATCCCTGCAAGCCCAACCTAATCAAGCTCCCTGGGCTCCAATCCAAGTCCTGCTAGGCACATGCCAAGTCAAACCTGGACAGGCACCCAGATGTGCTTTACACACCATATGTGTATATGACCATGGGAGAGGCCTAAAACAACATTTTTCATCAAAAATATAAAACTTTGGGTTGCAATATACACCCCCATTTGCAAATTGATGGTGTATAAAGCCCATTTGGGGGCCTGGAAAAGTTCCAGTTTTTGTTTGTAAAGTGTGTGTGGTGCCCAAAAAAGCTAGCTTGGCACCCATCCAAGTGATCTTGGTGCCCTTTTAAGTGCCAGTTGGCCCATCCCCAAATTGGCCTGGTGCCTTGCCAAGTTGGTTTGGGTGTCAATCAAAACTGGTTGCGCAACCAATTCTCAACTGTATTGTTTCTCTTTTCTTGACTCAAAAAGTTCTTTTTTTTACTTTTTACTTTAAATAGCTGTGCATAAATTAATAAAATAATTTTAAACAAGGTTGAAAAAAAACTTACCTTGTTGAATATGCTTTTAAAAAAATTCCCATGACTTTTTTCTACCCACTGTAATTTTCCCCCACATCATCCAATTTGTCCCTCAAGCAGGAGAAGATAAAAAAACGTGAGAAAAAAAAATATTATTATATATATATTTCAGAGCACACCATACCAAGATGGGTTTCCCAGCAGATACCACTCATTTACTTTCCCCCCACATCATCCAATGAGTACCTCTTGCAGAAAAAGATAAAAAACCATGAGAAAAAATACAAATAAAATAAAAATAGATAATCAAAAATAAATTTGAAAGAAATTTCCGAATTCTTTAATCCAATTCAACTTGTGAGATCAATTCTCAAAGACACAAATAATGCTTATATCTATTTGGTCATATTATGAACTAAAATATGGTTACTGATCACTAGGGTGTTATTTAAAACTATGTTACTGCAAGAGAGTTTTTATCCCCCTGGTTCAACAGGCAGTTAAATGATTACTGCAACCTGGTGGTTGAAAAAGTGAATTCTTCACTCCAACAGTGTGTTGGGGTTGGCGGCTCACTCTTCAGTTCATTCTCCCAATCCAGAAATTACATAGTTATGTAATCCAAGGTAGCATTTCTGATGATTTGGAGGTTGAATGGGTTTTCCACTTGCCCCTGGAACTTGGTGGATCAATGTGGGTTGAACTCCACTCATGGATGCTGTCCAGGACCAGAGGAGATTGAAGGTGTAGTAGGGTAAAGATATGTGGATGTAGAGTTGAGGGTGATGTGACAACCTCTGTCAATGACAGAGGGCGGGAGGTCAGGTCAACTGAAGGTACAACAGAGATACTTCTTGAGATATAGCTTGGATACAGGTGAGATACAACTTGCCACCTGCATACGGGTGGCCCACTATTTTTTGTGGTGATTGCACAATGTAGAATTTGGCTCACCTACTTAAAATTAATTATGGAGTAGATGCATAACCAATTTTAGATATTCAATTTTTAAATGAAACCTTTATAATTGCTTAAAACTCATCATATTCAATAGCTGATACCTCCAGATTTAATTGTCTGCAAATTCTTTCCCTCCATAAAATATACAATTAAAAAAACCACAAAAGCTTTTCAAGCACTAATTCAAGACTTTCCTATATTATAATATGGATTCTAGACCTCATCATAGTTAAAAATACACCAAAACTTGGACATTAAACAAGGAGTAGCAGAAAATTTTCCAAATTCTGATCACCCCATAAGTATATGCCTATGTGAATATGTAATGACTATTTCAAACATGAAATCTCAAGGAGACAGGGTTCCCCCTATGCCCACTGAAGATCAAGTACAAGTTTTAAGCTCAAAAAACATCAACACAAGTGACCCAAACAACAACTTTTTCAACTTGGAAACAACCAATGACAACCTCTATGGAGGGAAGAAGAGAATTCCTGGAAAGTTCAAAGAGCAATTCCAGAAATAATTAGACAGCTATGGCATACATATTCCAACTTTCTAATGGGACCATCATGATTCAACAAAGTGGGACCAAATATTCTCAGAAGTGATATAAAAAGATTGGTTAAATGCTAAGGAAAATGATGCATTTACAAATTATCCACTTGATATCAAGTTTTGCAAGAAGGACATAGTCCTTGGCCTACTGGAACATTAGCTATGTGGACAGAAGGATAATCAAATAAAGCCTAGGACAATTAACCAGAAGCCTAGGTCAAGAGTTAAACACAGAGTAAGCTTAAGATTGCTCCCCAGTTTCTAAATCCTATTAGCCAAAATTTTGGTCTTCAATCTTCAACATATACAGAAACCGCAAGGCCACTGCAGAGGACCATATGGGAAAGGATTTTGCAAAACGCCTTCTCCCTAGTGCGAAATGCTGCTCAGATACAGAAGGAGACAATGAGAGGAAATATCACTCTGTCCAAGTGTATTGGAGAAGCAAAATTTATTCACAATTTATTCATAATCTTGATAAAAACACTCTCAAATATTTATCTGAGATAAAAGGTCAACTTCAAGCTAAAAAACAAGTAGAATATGGAAGAACTTATGATGAAATAGTCCCAAATTATCAGATGAAACCATGTGAAGCCCTCCCTCTTAATTTTTAGTTCCCTCTATTTCTTGACAAGTTAAATTGGACAGAGAATTTTGTTTTCAAGATGAAGCCAGTAGAGGATAAACTAGCAAGATTAGAAAAATCACTTGAAACCCCACATTGGTTTAAGTAAATTTGTTTTTAAGTAGTTTTATATTTCCTCTGTTGTCACCCAGAAAACAAAATCAAAAGCTCTAAACTTTAGGGAAATTTTTATTTTTTAATCAGTTCCTGGTAAATAAAACAATTCAATAGCACTAGATTACTTCTCTTTAGTTTCAAATATTTTATGAAATGTTGAAAACAACGTTTCTGCAAAAAGATATTAGAGAAATAAAACCATTTGCGGCAACCATTTGCTTTTTGTAAATTCATTTGTTCTGCAAAAGGAAATTTGAACCTCCTCAATAATTTCAATTTCTAATTGATTTATTTTAAATATGTAATTGAACTCAATTTCTATGTGGTAAAATATTTCCAACACATCTAAGCAGATTTTTGAATCTTCAGTTAAAATTTAGATTGATGTTTAAATTTCCTAGATCAAATTGAGATTTATTACATTTAACAAGCAGAAAAAGAATATATTAAAAACTGAATTTAATCCTTTCAAAAAATTTAATTTGTTTCAACCACAAAGTAAAGAAAAACAAAAAGGACCCTCTGACCCCTTATGATCTTTTAGGAAATAGATAGAAAAAAAGCATCAAAATCTTAACTTATCCAATCCAGGTAGTGACTTGTATGTGTCAGGTGTGAAACCCCACCACGTAACTTCTATGCATATCAATTTACATAAAATTGAATTTCCCCATAATTCCAAATCCATGCACTAGAATTACTTGGAATCCTCAAGAACTGATACAAACAGCTTTTCTCAGGTTCCAACTCAAGTTAGAAACAGAGTTTTCTCAGAGTCAAAACAAAACTAAAACAAGATTCAGGTGCTCCACCTGCCAGCAGGTGCCGCCATTTTTTTCATGGTGATTGAATCTGATGTTTAACCATATCTGGCTTGATTTCAATTAACTCTAGTTACAATTTCATAAGGAGATAAATTTTGAAGTTTAAGAGAAGCCTTTGCTAGGTTTTTTATAATTTTGAAGGAACAATCAAAATGAGTATGATTTTCAGTTGTTTGAAGGCTAGATGGAGGAAAAGTATTTTGGTGAAAAAAACAGAAGTCTGCCATAAAATTTCTATAATGCCCCCAGCTTTTGCATAATCAACTATGAAACCAAGAGTTGGGAAGGAAAGACCACCGCCTGCTTCTTGAAAAGAAGAGGGATTGGGGTTCCAGTAGGTTTTTCAATATAAGAGAACAAACCATAAGTATAACCATTCAAGTCATCTTGATCTGTATGAGGAAAATTGGAAAATCAATCACAAGTGAAAATGACATTAGAAGCATAAAAAAAATAATCCATTTGGTCATTCCACTCTGGAGATTTCCAGTTTGGAATTTTGAACTCTTCTGATACTTCCTTGTTCTTCACATGGGCAGTGTTGTATAAAACTTGGAATCTATTGAAAATCAGTTGGTTATGTACTGGAAGCTTAGACCACAACAGATCATCATTTCTTATTTGGTCTTGGCTTTCCTTTCCCCTTGCATATATTCCCATTTTGAAATGTATTTTGATGGCAATCACTGAAAAAAGAAATTATTTCCAGTTTGTATTTATTCCGAATTCTCTTCAGAATATCCTTGATCAGTGCCCTGAAAAAAGCCAATTCCAAACATAGATCCAGTTTTAGTTTTTTTATTTGTTTTTTTCAGGTTCTGTTGATTGTTTGCAATCAAATAGAGATCTTTTACCATCTGAGAAAATTTACTTTGCAATAGTGTGTGATGTCTATGCTGATATGTGATGATCAAAGTTAAGTTGATTGTGGAGACAGAAGCTATGATTGAAAGAAGAAGAAAAAAATTGTGGTGAGGAAAAGAAAGAGTGAATTCAGTATTGTATTGATAAAGATGAAGGATTCAAGAGATTGAAATAGGTGCATGAGTTCTTACCCTTGAAATGCAGTGATGATGAGTGAGAGGTGGAAGAGATGCCTTGCAGTCAATGGGTAATAGCAGGAGTTGGATGGAGTGTTTTCTTTACAATGATGAGGTTGATTGGAGGGTGTTTTATTATTGGAGTCTTGAGAGGTGATTGAAAGATTTCAGATCCTAGTAGAGCACTAAAAAATCAGTCTTGCCACTCAGTTGTTCAGACATTGAAAAATAGGCTGGAATCTTACCTGGATGGACCTAATGGATTAATTTGGATATGCTGTAATTGTCATGCTTCCAGTATTTTTTTCAGGGGCCACTGAAGCATTTGTTTTTTTGCTTACAAATCAAAAAGTGAGGCTTGCTGAAACAATTGCAGAAATAATCTCAGCAATTTTTCAATTGCTTCCAAAGTAATTGCGCAATTGCTGATGCATGCTGGTGTTTGCCAGCAACATTCAGGTTGCCAGGGCCAATTGATGCGTTCAGATGTCTCCCAGGGTCCTGTTGAGTTTGGCCCATTGAAAAAAAACAGTTGGCATGGATATTCCATGCCATGAGCTTGTGTTTGGTGGTGGTTATGATTCAAGCCAAAAGTCAGTGACATGCCTTGCATGAGAAGTATGCTTTAATTCAACAAGACAAGGTAATCTGAGTAGGATAAATTGTATTCATGAGAATAATGTGAGATGGGCAGATCCAGAGCTTTTTTTGAATTTGAATGAAATTTTTTTGAGTATTTAATTTTGGTAATTTGAGACTATTTTGGTAAAATTCCTGATGATAGAAAAGGAGTGGAGGAATGGCTTTCATGTTTGATAATTGAAGGTTTCTAAATATTATCCCTTGTCAATTCCACTTTGAAAAGGTTTAAAATGATACTTTCAACTTTGAAGGAGATATCTGATGAAACCAACATTTGCTGTTTGTCTCAAAATAATGGTTAAAGTAAGCAAAAATTTTTGTGTTTAGGTGCATTCATGTAAAAATTAATTTAAAATGATGATTTTTGTTTCACTTCAGAAACAATGTTTTTTAAATATTTTTTTCTAAAGAAAATGTTTTCAAATGGTTATTTCACTGTTTGGAAACTCCAAATGACTAACTGGAATTAGTTTTGAAAATTTGAAAATTTGAAAATTTCAATAAACCCTGTTGTCACGCTTTAAGGTTAGGGTCATTGTCTTAATCACTACAACACATTCTTTCCTCAGTACCATCTACCTCATTCCATAAGCATGACAAAAATAAAGCATAACATCATTAGTGCCCTCTGCTTACTACCTCTGGCTTGCATAAGAACCTTCCAATCTTGGCAACTGACTCAGTACATACTTTTTAATCTTGCAGTGAACTCTATACCAATGTGGTGGTTATTTATAGACACAGAGGCAATTAGGCTCACCACTGGACATTTTACTTTGAGCGGCTCAGCTGTGGTTGGAAGTCCACAGCAAAATAGGCTCAGAGAAGCACGTTGGCGGGCTTTCTATTGCGGAGTACATTAGCTGAGGGCTTGGGATTGGTGCAGCACGCAATTTTGCGGGCACAATGACAAGAATGGGCCGGAGGTTTTGCCATTTGTGGACATTTCAAGGTCAAACATAACTTTCCCTCTGCGGCGGTGGGTTTGCTAATGCGGAAGCAAGTGATTGAAGCTCAGTAGTACAGATTTGGTACATTATGGGATATGCACTGAGATTGCAGAGCGCTGTGGGGAAATGAATGCTAAAGTTGAGGAGGCGGCATGCGGGTTGTTGGGGATCTGTGGTTATGCCACATGCGGGATTGGGAGTAATCCGCTAGGGAAGATCAAAAAGGATCTGTTGTTAGTTATGCATCAGCCCAACTCAACTATTAGGGGGAATTGGCAACAGGATCTTTGGATTGGCTAAGGATTGGACTATTAGCAAGGAGGATCAGTTCTGATTGCATGGAGGTGGTGGAAAAAGGAGTCTTTCTTTAGTAGTTTATGTTACTTTGTTATTTGTTGTATATATAAGGAAGCTTCTCTTTAGTTGTATGAGTAGTTGACTAGATATTGGGGGGGAGTGTTTATCATCATTGGCATTTAAAATTATTGGAGACCACATCATCATTATTGGAGATCACATCATCATTATTGGAGATCACATCATCATTATTGGAGATCACATCATCATTATTGGAGATTTTTGCAGAAAATTATAGCTTGATTATTTTTTTCTGTTACTTTGGAGTGTAAAAACAAGCAAGAGTTTTTTGGAGGTCATATTTAGGGAAATAGTTCAAGTGCAGAGCTTGTTGGGGAGTCCAAATTGTTTATTTACTATTATTTCATTGCAAGTTAGCTTTAGTGGTTTCTAGCTTGGGTGCGGAAGTTTAGTTCAATTAGGAATTGTGAAGGTACAGGAGTTTGACTCAAGGGATAGTGGGATTTCTGGAATTTGGAGCAGGATTTTTGCGGAGAATTTTATATGGTTTCAGGGAATTTACCAAAAACACAATTTTATTCCACAAATTGGAGGTCTGGCCAAGAAAGTCCTTTCTCTGTTATAATACCTGGTACCATCTGCAGAGATATATTTTCTTTTAGTATTATTCTTTCATTTATATACAAGATTTAGGGGGACAGGGAAGCTCAGATCACCAGAGCAGTGTGGAAGGTCTCTTCTTAAAGGCCTTTGTCTGGGGTGGTCCAGGTCCCTTCGGTGATATTTATTTGCGGAGTTTGGAGTCTTTTCTTTGTCTAATTCTCATATTTGGAGGGTTTCTCACTAGGGGTTGCGGAGTTTCTTTTTGTGGCTCATTTTTTAGGATGGTGCAGGGAATCAAGAGGATTCCTTTCTGGGGGGCAGGCATTATATTTATTTATTGAGCTATATACAAGATTCAGGGGGTGGGGCAATAATTCAAGAGAATGGAGAAATCTAAGGAAGGAAGATGGCGTGGTGAAGCCTGCAGCAGAGCTCACCTATGCCAAAATGATTCTTCAGAGGAGCTTGCAACACTCTGCGGCTGGGATCCCAACTAAACGTTGGAGGATGGCCAATATTTTCTCATCTGATTTGCAGAGATACCGGTTGATTTTGGCTTCCTCAATTCCTTGGTTGCCTTCTTTGTTGTTGCTTTGGATTGCCACATAGTACAGAGAGACCAGGCGGAATTGGGTTGACCTAGAAGGGCAGGAGTTGGAGGTATTGGAGAAGAGCCAAGGAGAAAGGGTCCTGATTGAAGATGAGCAACGCGGAGATCTTTGGACCGGCAATGGAGGCAACAATGACCCAACATTAGGTGCGGGAGCTGTGTGAAGGAACAGAGGGGTCAAAAAAAACAAACTCACGGTGTAAAGGCAGCAAATCAGAGCTAATTTCAATGAACAAGCAAAGGGACTCAACCTCTGCAGGAGTTTTATGGTTGGAGGAGACGCTATTGAAGTGGTGGATGCCGGAGGAGAAGGTGATGGGGGACAGAAGAGCGGGACTTGGGCGCTGATGGTGGGGGTATTGGAGGCGTAGCTACTCGGACAAAGATGGGACCAATGTCAGGCCCCCATGGTACCTGGCTGATTCCAACATTCAGGTTATGGTGTTGGCCCCAGGCTTGGGTGGCATCTCCCCAGGCGGCAGCAGTAGGGAAGTACGCGTGTTGAGGAGGGGGGGATAGGTGTTCCTTGGCCTCTACAACAGGCAACAGGGAGGCGGTGCATCCCGGCTCCAGATTCCAGTCTTTGTTCTCAATTGAGGCGTCATTTTCCACCGCAAAGTTGGACATTGGTCTGCAGCTGCAGCGTTTGCAAAAGGGACCGGAGGTAGAGCAAGGACAGGGCAGAGGGCAAGTTTGCAAGGGTCCAGGGGTTGGAGCTACAAACAAATATCTGCAGTGGCCTAGACAGCAGGCGTCACAGGCTGGGCAACCAGCGGTGTGGGTGTAGGTCCTCCGCATTTTTGCGCAGTACTTGCATGTTTCAATGGTGGGGGATTGTGTTTCTTTTGGAGTTTGGAGGGTGTTTAGGAGTTGGGGGTTGAAGGGTTTGGCAGATGTTCTGGCATTGTGGAGTGTAGGAATCCTGTGGACAGAATTCAAGTTGTGAGGGGATGTGGTGGTTATTTATAGACGCAGAGGCAAGTAGGCTTGACACTGGAAATTTGACTTGGAGCAGCTCAGGTGTGGTTGGAAGTCCACAGCAAAACAGGCTCAGAGAAGTGTGTTGGCCAACTGTCTATTCCTGAGTACATTAGATGAGGGCTTGGCATTGGTGCGGCACGTGCTTTTGCAGGCACAATAACAAGAATGGGACGGAGTTTTTTCCTTTTGCAGACATTGCCTGGTCAAACATAACTTTGTCTCTGCAGTGGTGGGTTTACTAATGCAGAAGCAAGTGATCAAAACTAAGTAGTACAGATTAGGTCTATTATGGAATATGCACTGAGATTGGGGAGCGCTGTGGGGCAATGAACTCTAAAGTTGAGGAGGCAGCATGAGGGTTTTTGGGGATCCATAGTTATGCTGCATGCGGGATTGGGAGGGATGTGCTAGGGAGATTGACAAGGATATGTTGTTTGTTATGCATTGTCACAACTCAAATGTTAGGGGGAATTGGCAACAGGATCATCAAATCTACTGCAGATCATTTGATTGGATAAGCATTGCACTATTAGCAAGGAGAATCAGTGCAGATTGCATGGAGGTGGTCAAAAAAGGAGTTTTTCTTTAGCAGTTTACTTTCCTTTTTTATTTGTTGTATATATGAGGAAGCTTTTCTTTTGTTGTATGAGGAGTTAAATAGATATCAGGGGGGGAGGAGTTTATCATCATTGGATTTTACAATTATCAGAGATCACATCATCATTATCAGAGATTTTTGCGGCCAATTATAGCTTGATTCTTTTTCTTCTGTTACTTTGGAGTGTAATAACCAGGAAGAGTTTGCAGAGGTCATATTTAGGGAAATACTTCAAGTGCAGAGCTTTTTGGAGAGTCCAACTTGTTTATTTACTATTATTTCCTTGCAAGTAAGCTTTAGTGGTTTCCAGCTTGGGTGTGGAAGCGGAGTTTGACTAGGAATTGCACAGGTACAGGAGTGTGACTCAAGGGCTAGTGGGCTTTCTGGAACTTGTAGAAGGATTTTTGCAGAAAATTTTATATTGTTGTGGGGAATTTACCAAACACACAATCTCTTTCCACACCAATCAACCATCCATTCAAGCTTTTCCCTTCTACCCTTGGTATCATGAGCCCTTGGACTTCCATTCTTGGTCACACATTCACAATAGCTTGCACTCATGTCTAGGTAGCCACATCAACTTTATAGTTTGCTAATAGACTAGTCCCTTACCCTATATAAACTACAACTTTGCATTTGAAATGTCTTCACATGTAATTACTTCCTGTCTCATCAATTATGCCAATTGTACACTGTGGAAAGGGATTGTGTGTTTGTTAAATTCTCTACAACAATATAAAATTCTCTGCAAAAATCTTTCTCCAAGTTCCAGAAAGCCCACTAGCCCTTGAGTCACACTCTTGTACCTCTGCAATTCCTAATTAAAATCTGCTTCCGCACCTGAGCTGGAAACCACTAAAGCTAATTTGCAATGAAATAATAGTAAATAAAAAAGATGGACTCCCAAATGAGCTCCTCAGTTGAACTATTTCCTTAAAGATGAACTCCGAGAACTCTTGCTGGTTATTACACTCCAAAGTAACAGAAGAAAAGAATCAAGCTATAATTTGCCGTGATAATCTCCAATAATGATGATAATGTCTCTCCAATAATGTCCCCAATCTCCAATGATGATAAAATACCATTATACTTAAAAATAATAATCCTAAAAATGATAATGATGTTCCCCTTCCATACAACAAAAGAAAAGCATCCTTACATATACAAAAAATAACAAAGGAATTTTAACTGCTAATGAAAGACTCCTTTTCCCACCACCTTTGTGCAATCCGCACTGATCCTCCCTACCAATAGTCCAATCCTTACCCAATACAATGATCTGCAGTAGATTCAATGATCCTGTTGCTGATTCCCCCAACAGTTGAGTTGCGCCAATGCATAACTAAAAAAAGATACTTGTCAATCTTCCTAGCGGATCAATCCCAGTCTGGCATGCAGCATAACTATGGATCCCCAACAACCCGCATTCCACCTCCTCAACTTTAGCCTTCATTGCCTCACAGCGCTCCGCAATCTCAGTGCATATCGAATAATTGACCTAATCCGTACTACTTAGCTTCAATCATTTCCTTCTGCATTAGAAAACCCACTGCCACGGAGGGAAAGTTATGTTTGACCATGCAATGTCTGAAAACGGCAAAAAATCTGGCCCATTCTTGGCATTGTGTCTGCAAAAAGCGTGCGCCATACCAATGCTGAGGCCTCAGCTAATGTACTCCGGAATGGACAGTCCGCAGAATGGACAGTCCGCCAGCGCGCTTCTCTGAGCCTTTTGTGCTGGGGACTTCCAACCACAGCTGAGCCGCTCCAAGTCAAATTTCCAGTGGTGAGCCTACTTGCCTCTGTGTATAAATAACTACCATAACGCTCAGATTCTATTGTCTTTCACCTACTCTACAACCTTGGAAATGACTTAACTGTTATTTCATTTCCCATTCCTTTCATGTCATTCATTGCCTCATTGCCTCTTAAATGTAGTTGGCCATCCATCAGATTTTATCTAGTCACCTTTGGGTTACCTTATAAAGGCTGGTTTGCCTGCCTGAAGATTGTCTCCTCAGTTAGTTAATTTGATATGTTATTGCATTTGCTAAATCCAGTCATCACATTGGCAAGAAGGAGTAATTAGCCTTTGAACCTTGCAACCCCAGGGTGCTAACCTTTCTTTCAAACAGGAATTAAACAGCCTACCTGACATTGTCATTAAGTTGGATGACAATTTTCTGCCAGCAGACTTGCAATATCCTAATCTCCCTTCCCAAGTTCCCTCTTTAGATTTAGGATTTATCTCTTGTTTATCCAACTTACCTCTTCATTGTTTCTTCAAACAGGAAAAGGCACCTACCAAATAGTTTTTTTTGAGCTCCCCACCCTCTTGCATTTTGCAAGCACTTCAAATATGGTGCTCAAAGATGACAACATCAAAGATTTAGAAATAATTCAAGAGTCTTTACCTTAGGTTTACCATGACTTTGCTGAAGTCTTCTCAGATGTAAAAGCAGATTAACTTCCTCCTTCCTATTCAGATGATCACAGGATTGAACTTAATGGCCCACCTCTGGCACCCACACCATTCTACTCTCTCTCAAAGCAAGAATCAACTGCACTTCAAGGATACATTGCAGAAAATGTATCAAAACGATTTCTTCAACCAATCAATTTGAATACAGGCTCACTTGTCCTATTTGTTCTGAAGAAAGACAGTGACATTTTCCTTTGGGTTGACTACAGGAAACTGAACCAGGTACCTGGAAGAATGCCTACCCAGTACTGCCTATGTTGTACCTCCTCACTCTCTTCCATGGAGCTGCTTGTTTCCTAAAGTTAGACTTTTGAGGCGCCTATAACCTGATTTGCATTGCAAAAGGTTATGGGTATTTGACCGCAATGAGACACCGGTTTGGATGTTATGGGTATACCATCATGCCCATTGGCCTCTGCAACACTACTTCTGTTGAATATGAGTTTATAAAATAATGTATCTAGTTTCTATTTCTGTGTATGTATCTGCTGAGAAAAGGCTACCAGATATGTATGATGATTTTGTATATACACTAGTGTGATTGAGATGAGTGGTAATGAAAAGAGAAAACGGAAATACAACTGAAGATCAAGGCCTATTTATATTAGTGCCCGCCATTGGTGATTGTGCATAAGTCCTTGAGGTCCTCCTTGCCTATTGAAGAATTTGACAATGCTAGCTTTTCCGGCGGTGCAATTTACTCGTTGCATTCTATGCTTTCCAAGAGTTACTTGGCGTCTCTTACTTGCCGCAAGCTTTGCACAATGTGATTTTCTTTTACAGGCATTTAATCTCACTGCTTCTTTTACCTTACTTTCTATTGCTCTTGTGTTCTCATCTATAAGCTTAGCCAGATCCTTACTTGGGCTTTTATAGCTCTGTTTTGCTTTCTTCTGAATGTATTGCTTTTTTCTCTTACTGAAAGCAAATCAAGCATGTTCTGCGTGCTCAGAAGACTGGAGTTTGGGTAGTCAGGGGTTGTCTGTGTGAAGTTCAGATGCTCAAACAGATCTGTCCTCTTGTGACACATTCTGTGACATCTTCTGAGATGGTTGAGTCAAGAGTATACATAGGCTTGCAACCGCCTGTTGCTCAACACACCCCCTTATTCGCTCAACACACCCCATTATTCTTGGCTCAATCATTGGAAGTGGTAACAGACCCATCATCAACAATAATCTGGTGTGTTTTTCTTGGTCCAAGGCCTTTGTAAAGATATATGCTATCATATCTTCTGTTGATACGTATTTGATCTTGATTTCTTTGTTAGCTACCAGGTCTTTGGTGAAGTTGAAGTGAACTCCAATGTGTTTTGTTCTAGAATGGTAAACAGGATTTTTTGCCAATTGGATGGCCCCTTGATTGTTGGAAAAGATAAGGGTTTTCTCCGGAACGTGGTTATGAACATCAAAGGTGAGTTTCCTAATCCACTGGGCTTCTTGCGAGGCAGAGAGATAGGCTCAATATTCTGCCTTGGTGGATGACGAGCTGGGTCCACCTAATTTTTTGCTCCTCCATGACACAAGTCCACTCCTGCATAGGAAATTGTAGCTGCTTGTTGACAGACTGCTTTTGTCTTCTGCCCAGCTTGAATCAACATACCCAACTGTTTCATGACCCCCATTGGGTTGATATAAGATTCCTCAATCTTGCAATCCCTTTAGGTAACGGAAGACTTGTTTAAATGCGCTCCAATGATTTTCACTTGGGTTCTCCAGGAATTGCAACAATTTCCCAACTATGTACGTGATATCTGGTCTTGTGCACTGTGCCAGATAATTCAGCAAGCCAATGGCTGACCGGTAATCCAAACCCCTTTTTTGAACTCTTTGCTTTTGTCTTTGGTGGCTTTGATTAGTTTGATATTTGACTGCATTGGCGTCCTGGTCACCTTTCCATCCTTGAGCCAATACTCCTCAACAAGGTTTTTGATATAATGCGTTTGGTTGATAAACATTTTCCCGTCGGATAGGTAATTGATTTTCATTCCCAGGATGTGCTGGGCTGTTGCCAAATCTTTTATTTTAAAATATTTCCAAAGGTTTCTGATAAGGTTGTCTGTGTTTTCTCGAACCAAGATTAGTTCATCTACCCACGCAAACGCTAGGTCCCCTTGTTCAGATATAAACAAGCATGAATCCGCGTTGCCAATTTGATACCCGTGTCTCATGAACCACTCAACCATTGTGGTGTACCACCCTCTAGCTGCTTGTTTTAGGACGTATAGTGTCTTCTTAAGTTTTAGATTAAACTCACTAGGTTTGTTGATAAGAGCTCAAGCTAAATCCTTAGTGTATGTTTCTTGCTTTGTTTCTTTTAGCCATTCAACAAAGCCCTTGGGCAAGCTGATGTAAACGGCTTCTTTGTCATCTAATTTAGAGTTAAGATAAGCAGTGACAAAGTCCCCTTGTCAAGGCTTGATTTTTCTCTTGGTTGTGTGATAAAGTATATATTGCATGGTACTAAGTCTTCCGGTCGGTGAAAAAGTTTCTTCATAATCAATACCCTCCTTTTGTTTGAATCCTCAAGCCACACATCTGGCTTTATATCTTTTCAACTTGCCTTCAGTGTCAAACTTCTTATTCAGGACCCATCAAGTGTTGATTAGAGTTTTGATTTTGTCCCAAATTGCTTTAGGAACTATGTCAAATACTCCATTCTCAATAATCAAGTCAAGTTCAGTAAAAATTGCTTTTTGCCAGAGGGGCCATTCACGGGATTTTTGAGCGGTTTTAAAGCTGTCTGGGACAATTGCATTTTCTTTTACAAAGGTTTGCATAGCCATTGCTTCAAAATGGAAGTTGTTGATGTTGAATTCTTCCATTTCTTGTTTGACTGCAAGGTACGACTTCCAGTGACCGTATCTGTCTACCGGCTTCTTTTCTCTTGTGCTTGTTTGGGTTTGTGGGGTGAGAGGCTGACTATCAATCACAGTCTCTTCAATGATTTTATCCTCCTCTTGATTCATAGTTGGCTCTGGCTTATTCACATTTGATTCTGTCAGGTTTTCATGTTCTCTGTTCCTTCTGGTACGCTTGCTTCAAACTCATTGTAGAATATATCCCCGGTTTCTTCCTTTGCTTTTTCAAACAAGAAATCTCTGGACCTAATAACTTTACTTGTCGCCGGATCCCAAACACGGTAGGATTTCATCTCTTCATCAAAAACAATTAATATCCCTTTTCTAAAAGTGGGGTCCATTCTTCCAATATTGGCAAAATGATGTATGCTATAAAAAACTTTGGTACAAATGGGCCTAATAGCGTTGAGTCTGGGTTCAAATTTCCACATACAGAGGTATAGATTTGTCTTTTGATTGCGGTTATATAAAAAAAACAGCTGTCAAAACTAATTCTTCCCAAAGATTCTTTTCTAGGCCAGATTCAATCCGCATAGTCCGCGCCTTTTCCATGATTGTGCGATTCATTGGATCTGCCGTACCGTTATTTTGGGGAGTATTTCTAGTAGTAACAAGGTGAGTTATTCCTTTTTCACCCCCCCACTTTTCCATGTCTTTATTTAAAAACTCGCCGCTTCTTTCAGTGATGATTTGTTTGACTTTCTTGTTTTTTTTGTTTTCTATTTGGTTAAAAATAAGTTTCAATTCTTTTTCTGCTTGACTTTTAACTTTTAATAATCTTAAGCAGGCATATCTACTTGCTGTATCCACTATAGTAAGGAAGTACCTTGCCCCGCCTATTGACACAGGATCTATTGGCCCTACTACATCTGCTGATGACTCCTCCCCAGCAATTTTGGTTCTTTCTCTTTGCTTTGAGAAGGGTTGTTGCGTTTTCTTACCAAGTTGGCATGGTTCACAGTTCTGTTTTCCTCCAGGATGTCCTAGCCTTTGGTGTTCTTCTAACAAGATCTGAAAAAAGTTGTGCTTCCTTTCTAAATTCAGAAAAGGTAACCTATTCTTGATCTTCCCAAAAAATATTTTCTTGTTATTGACTCTAAATTCAAAATTATTGCCATTGGTCTTTAAAATTTGAGCTCCTTTGTTCCAGAGCGCAGTCTGGGATATCAAGAAATACGGCAAAGAGGGAATGTGGTATGCATTGCGTAGGGTAATGGTATTGTTGTCAGAGGTAAGTACAACATCTCCTCTCCCAATAATTTCAACATTTCATCCCACTTTGCCAATTTCTACTTTACCAACATGATCCACATAGTTAAAAAAGTCTTCTTTCTTATTAAACATGTGCTCAGATGCCCCCAAGTCAAAAATTATTGCTTCTCCAGGTACTGTGGCATGATTAGCCGAGATTACGCCAGTCATAGCATGGTGTGCAGCAATGATGTCTTGGCTGTAGAAGCCATTTTTTCCAAGGTTCCCAAAGATTTTAATTTCCGTTGCGATTGGGTTGTACAAGGTAATTTCCTCTTCTTCCCTGTCTTCTACTACTTTATCTTCTTGTACTGTGATGAAGGATATGTTGATGCCCCCTGTTTCCCCAAAATTGGCTTTTGGAGGCGCAAATTTATAGTTGGTCCATGGCTGGCGGCATTCCCTTGCTGAATGCCCAATTATATCACAGTTGTAGCACTTCCCAGTCTTTTTGGAAATTTTTTGCTGTTGCCCAAGCATTGCAACTTTGTCATCTTTCTTCAGTTTAAATTGTAAGTAATCTTTTTCTATCTTGTTGATGACCTCCTCAATTTCCAGAGTCCCGCTATCCTGTATGATAATTTGGACTAAGGATTCAAACTCCTTTGGTAATTTCTTGAGGATAAATAGAGCCAAAAATTGTTCTTTGACATCTAAGCCTGAGGTTCTTATCCTGCTGATGCCTTTCTGGATTTCTTTGACAAATTCCTTTGTTTCTTTTAATTCTAGATTGATGAATTCTCCTAAGGCCAGCATTTGGTGATGTGCCTTGCTGCTGGCATACTTTTTCTTAAAAAGCTCCCAGAGCTCCAGTCCTTTGCCTTCCTAGTCAGTCCCAAGCTTTCTGTTGACTATAGCAATATGTTCTTCATAGATATGCTTCATGATAAGGATTTAGAGCTTCATATTCTTCTTGCTTACGCCTTTGACTGGTTCTTGCTTGATTAAAGGTAAACAACCCAGGCCGTACATTTCTGCTTGCATCATGGTGGCCCATGTTGCGTAGTTTTTGTTGTTCAGTCTTTAGCCCTTGGTCTTGGTGGTACTTTCCATTTTGTGATGCTGTGTATATGAATCTGTGATTTGCTGGTTTGTGATAATGTTCTAAGCTGATGTTTGGAATAGTTAGTTGGTACTGATAATGTGTTGAATATGAGTTTATAAAATAATGGATCTAGTTTCTATTTCTGTGTATGTATCTATCAAGCAAAGGCTTCCAGATATGTATGATGATTTGTATGTACACTAGTGTGATTGAGACAAGTGGTAATGAAAAGAGAAAATGGAAATAAAACTGAAGATCAAGGCCTATTTATATTAGTGCCCACCATTGGTGAGTGTGCACAAGTCCTTGAGGTCCTCCTTGCCTATTGAAGCATTTGACAATGCTAGCTTTTTCAGAGGTGTGATTTACTCATTGCGTTCTATGCTTTCCAAGAGTTTCTTGGCGTCTCTTACTTGCTGCAAGCTTTGCACAATGTGCTTTTCTTTTACGGGCATTTAATCTCACTGCTTCTTTTACCTTACTTTCTATTGCTCTTGTGTTCTCATCTATAAGCTTAGCCAGATCCTTACTTGGGCTTTTATAGCTCTGTTTTGTTTTCTTCCAAATGTATTGCTTTTGTCTCTGACCAAAAGCAAATCAAGCCTGTTCTGCATGCTCAGCAGACTGGAGTTTGGGTAGTCGGGGGTTGTCTGTGTCCAGTTCAGATGCTCAAACAGATCTATCCTCTTGTGAGACATTCTGTGAAATCTTCTGAGATGGTTGAGTCAAGAGTAAACATAGGCTTGCAACCGCCTGTTGCTCAACACCTTCCACTTTTCAACATTTTGTCAATGACATTTTTTCTGGCGTTGTAGAGAAATACCTTGTGGTGCATCTTGATTTTATACTTGTCTACGTGAAAAATATTCAGGATCACATTTCACATGTGCAAGAGGTTCTGCAGAAACTTCCAAAGAATAACCCACCACAAAAAAATGGCCATCACCTGTATGCAGGTGGCATTTCTGTATCCCATTGATATATCAGGGTTGTGTGATCCTGCTGTATCTCATCATTAACTTTCAGCAGGTGGAGAAATGTTGTGACTAGAGATTGTCATTTTCTGAAGTTCTGGCTCATTAGTTCATAATAGATTTTCAAGGGAAAGCTAGATATGACAAAGTTTTTGCTTCACAGGCAGTCCACAAATCATTCACAAATTACTGCAGTTGGTGTTTGGGAATTCCTTCAAAGTGAAATTCAAAAATTCCAGAGAAGGCTGATTGTTTACAGTTTTGAATTTCCATTAACTGGTTCAAAACTGGGTAAGTCCTTGTATTCACTGCCCAAAATTAAATTCATAAACATGTATTTGGAATAATACTAACACACCATGCTCATAAACAGTACAAATCTTTCGTTACATAAATGAGCCATTTGTTGCTTTTTTTCTGTTGGTTTCTTAAGCAATAACCTTTGTTGGTGTCATTTTATTTTTTTATACTTCTACTTTCCATCAGGGAAAATACAGAGAGCCAAGGCAAAATTGTTTGTTCAAATCTCAAAAAATGTAGAATATTCAAAGTGGAAGATGACAAAATACCAAAGAGAGGAAAGAAACAAAAAAGAACAAAAGAAGGGAGAAAAAAAGTCAATATCCTCACTTAGATGTGTTGATCACCATCCCTGGTCTGCAAAAAAAAGGCAGGTTCTTGTATTTTTTGAGGAAGAGCGTTGACGCAAAGGCAAGAGGCAGGCTTCTTTTTGCAATTTAGAAAATGTTATAATTATGGCCAGCAATTAGCTTAGGCAAATGAGCAGTATTTAAATCAAAAGAAATGCTGGACACCTTGTATCAATAATTGCTGATGGGCTCTCACAATGGGGCAATACTTTCAATGATACCATTGATGAATTTGATTGAATGATGAATGGATGATGGAAAACAGCAGGGAGAAGAGCTCCTTAAGTAAAAAAGATTGGCCTCTTGTGGGCCCATGATAAAAAAATCCAAAAGTCAATTTTTCTGCCCCAAAAAAGCTCTACAGGATCTACAGGCCTTGTTACTTGGTTTGGACTACATCAGCCTGCATGGCATCAGTCCCTGTACCCTTACTGTCAGCCACGAGACACTAAACATTGTCCAAATGTCTGCACAACTCATATGTCTTGTTGGTATAGTGGTTAAGTACCAGGCTCACCTTCCATTATTTGACACCAAGGTCACTGGTTCAACCCACCATGGAGACAAGAGTGAATAATGATTAGAAGTTCTAGAATTATATAATAAATTTTGATAATATTTTATAATATTTTATAGGTATGTTTTTATGGGTATTGATTATGGAACTTGAACCTTGATAATGTATATTATCAAAATGAGGATCCTATATAACTTTAAATTAAGCTATGAGGACTCAGATTTGTCCCAACTATTAATATAGAACTTCCCAATATGTTCCATTCCTTTGGGAATAAGTTATAGTAATTAATTTGAGCCATACTCTTTACTCTGTATAAACAAATTGCATAATTTTAATCTTATCCCTCTTTGGGATGTAATTATACTTTAATATACTTCACTGGGCCTTGAGAGCGTCCACTCAGAGGACTCTGAGCTCAGTTGTAAAGTATAGACCATGTAACATCATTGCCAAGAACATACATACCTTATATGTATAATATTTGCCAAGGTACTAGGAATTAAGAAGTAAGTACATGCCAATGCTATCAATCTATGGTTATGTAATCTTTCTGGGGTGTTCTAGGATCTTTGAACCGTCCTTTTGACTGATGTTAAGTCCTAGGATCATTTAACTACCCTTTGGGGTATGTAATTAGAATCTTTTACATTGAAAATCCCCCCCAAAGAGTACTAGTACCCTATCTCTCTTTGGGTATGATGTAATGGGGTTCTGAGCCCTTGAGGACAAAACCAGGGGGAGCCTGGCTCTTCCCTGATGATTCCTTGAGTCCCCTGAGGGCTCCTTTTACCTTAAAAGAGGAGGTTCTTCACCCTATAGCCCCTTCATGAGTTATTTTTTTTATATTATTGATCCAAGAATACGGCAAGAGTTAACATGCCCATTAAAACTTAATCTCAAGAAGAAGATCAACTGGGGCTTTAAACTTTAGTATTATAATCAATTAATAATCAATTTCTCAACTCCAAGTTTGAGTGGTGAGTCCTTTGGAGTTGTAGCATTTATTGTTACCTTAAAGGGTGTGAGTTTACTTTGTAAGCAAGGCTCCTTTTGGCTTTATTCAGTTAGAGCCAGGTCCCTTATCTCTTTATAGAGATCAAGGTGTGGCCTTTTACTCACAATACCCCAGTATTGTTTGAGTTGTGTTATTCTGTAACAGTATTACTGTTTTATTAAGTCAATAACTGATTTAATTATTGGTTTTGATCTTAATTTTGGCAGGTTTAACCACAGCCAGTATAGCTATAGAGGTTAAATCCCTGACAATTGGGGGCCTCATCAAATTTTTAAGACTTGTAAAGTGTTTTTTCTGCTCAAAGTACGCATTTTTGTGGTATTTTATCCACTTTTTGACTGATTTATATATTTTTTCTAATAAAAATATAAGAAATAAAGAAAACAGTAAAATTTTGACATTTTGTTATTTATTGCTTGAAAGCTTTAAAGCCTTTGTTTTTGGAGTTTCTGGTATTTTTGTGTACGCATTTTTTTCCAGTTTTGTCAATTTTTGCTGACTTTTGATTCTCTTTTATGAGAATATAGGAAAAACAAAAAGCAATAAAAAGAAAAAAATAAATAAAAAATAAAAAGAAAAAAAAAATAAAGAAATTTCAAAATTTGTTTTAACGTTGGTGAATCCATTCTGTGGTGGTTTGTTCAGCATATTAGGTTGATTTTGGTTTGTACAAAACCTCTTCCTTCATTGATAAAGTTATGATTTTTTCTGTTTTTTTTGGCGGACAAGGACAAAACACAGCAAATGTCGATTTTTTTTTTTAAAAAAAAAAAAAAATTAAGCAATTGGTATCTTCATTGCTCTCATAGATTAGCCAACGGCGCACACTTATTGGATCAAAGGAAAATCGTCATTGACAATCCTTTGTCTCATTGAGGAGAGTCAAATTGAATTGTAGGAAAGTTCCCTTCTAGCGCAACAATAGCGCCTGCAATCAATCTTCAAGATCACTGATCGATGTAAGTCTTGCCAACATAACCTGGTAAACCAAGGAGAGCAACTGACAGGGTATCTGGCCTATTGTGAAGCCATCTGAAGATTGCAAGGAAGTGATAGCAAAGAAGTACTTGTGTTGTATTGAGCAAAGGACTCCTTCTCGAACTTGTCTTATAACAAAATAAAAGTAAGCCATTGATTTTGACGGCAGGTTAGAAGTACTAGAACTAAGAAACGTCCTGTTCCCACGATAGTGTCTAAGCAACTATTGATTGACTTGTTCCTCCCCGCTAATTGAGGGAAGGCTTGGAGTTTTGTGTTGGAACCGAGTACCAACCATTGTAGCGACATAGACAAAGCTATTGCGAGTAGCGCAGCGCCAACAGAAAGGGCCAGATTGCCGGCAACGGACATCATCATGCATTGTAAGTTGTGATTGTTTGCTAACGCTTTGAAGGCCCATAACTAAAAAAGCAAAAGAAATAGGGAGAAGAGAAGATATCACTAAGAGCGCCCCTATTAAATTTTTTTTTTTGAAATGATTACCAGGAGCAAGGGGGCTGAGCTTGTGCCCCCTGGCAAATTTGGTCAGAGAAGAAAGAGACCTACCTCCAGGAACAGCAAACCTTCTGACCTGCCACAGTCAGAACAAGATAAGCTACCTGGAGGCGGTAGCTGCAAACAACGTCAAGAACCAGTCCAAGTTCTTGACTCAGGCCCTGGCAACGTACAGGGCCCTCATAAAATTGATAGGAAGGGAGAGGTTGATTAAGGAGACCGAGTGCTGGGATCCAACTCAGATAAAGAAGCCGGTAATACCAAAACCAAGATTAAGGAGGAAATTGGCGGAGGAGGCTATACCTTGACAAGCCGCTTCAGGCTCCCAGGAACCTTTGAGGAACAATCAGTCGTCCCCTCCCCTGAGCCAAGGGACAAGAATGAGAAGAAAAAGGGAGCACAGGAACTCAATCTATGGGGAGATGATGAGGATGGCCCGGTCTCTCCAGGGAGGCTTCCAATTCTTGGAAGAGGAGAGGGCCAAAAGGGTCAAGAGGAGTTGAAGTTATCATTAGAATCAGAAATTTTACTAGATAAATTTTGAGATATTGTATTTAATGAAACTCTTCATATTAAGAAGGCAGTGTTACACACCAATAAATAGTGTATAGAAGGCTTTGCAGCCATAGATAAAGAATATTCCTTTATTGTTTCAGACAGTTTGACTTTGAAATCCATTCTGGCCAGTTCTGTGAAGGAGATAGAGGACTTGACCAATAAGACAATAGAGCTAGACTTGAGAAAAGTGCAGACAAGTGATTTGAGTAACTTGGATGACAAGTTAAGCAACATTGGTGACTCCTTGAGAGAATCATCAGAAGAATCTATGGCAATTAAGAAAGATGTCAACTCATTAACCTCCATGGTGTTGCAACTGAGCCACTCATTGGAAGTGCTAGAAAACAAGTTTGATAAAAGATTGAGTTCTGTTGAAGAAGATATATTGAAATGTTGGGTTGTGTCAGAACAAAGTCTAGAGGAATTAACTACCAACATTGATAAAGTAAATGAACAATTAGGGCACAATCATGACAAGCTTGTTAGTATGTTGTCATCATTGTCCCATGATAACCATAATCATGCCATAGCAGCCAGAGTCCAAGAAGAGGTGAAGAAAAAAGGCAGATCTGTAGCAGAGGACAAAGATCTGGTACAAGATTATGGTAAAGGTGAAGTTTTTAAACAGATATTGCAGGGATTGCCAAAAATAAGTGAATGGCCTGATTTCTCTGGGGAGGGTGAGTATGATCATACTGAATTTATTTCATGGATTGAAACCCTGAGAGAAGATACAGGACTCCCTGATATCTTGATTACTAGCAGGTTAAGCATTCTGTTTAAGGGAATAGCCTCAGATTGGTATAGGGACAGAAGGAGTGCAGTAGGTGTACAATATTGGGCCTTTTGGAAAAAAGAAATACATTCAAAATTTGGTACATCTAATTGGAAGAGGAAATGCTTGGCTGCCTTCAACAGTGACAGATTTCTTCCAGGGGTCATACCACCAGCAACATGGGTGACCAGGCAGAGGAAAAGGCTTAGAGCATGTGATCCATACCTGGATCAGGATAGTATTAATTTCAAATTGATATCATTGATGGATGGCGAAGTTTCATTTGCAGTGAGGACAAGTATGAAGACCACAGATGACTGCTCAAATTTGATTAATATACTTGAAGACATAGTAGAAGATACATCTTTGGGAAGAAGGAAGTCCTATCCTCCTAAAGAAACCCATACAGAAAAGTTCAACAAGAACAAAGCTCCTATGAGACCAAGCACGCAAAACACAGACCTTTCTTGTTATACTTGTGGCAAGGCAGGACATACGTCCAGAACTTGTCCTCAGAAAGTTGGCAAAGTCAATAACATAGAAGCAGAGAAGGGTGAAAAAGTTGAAATTAGCTATGAGTCTTATGATGAACATAGTGAAGAAGAAGATAAAAACCTGGTTATAGGTTGTATCAACTCTGTTGATGCATCAAATGAGTTAGTACAAATGTCACTCTGTAGTAAGTCTTGTAAAGTACTTCTGGATTCTGGTGCTTGTAATTCTATAGTAGGCAAAAAGTACTTGGAACAGTTCTTTCCACAATGGGAGAAGCACTTGATAGAGTCACCCAAGGTAAGCCTGCAAAGCTGTTCTGGTATTCTAGTACCCTTGAGAATGGTCAAGATTAGATTACTCTTACAATATTCAGCTTTGGTAATCAAGTTTGTAGTAATTGATAACACTGAGGTTGAATATCTGATAATTGGGAGTGACTATATGAAGAGGTACTGTTTCAGTTTGGTTCATGGGAAAAATTCTTCATACTTTACAATTGGAAACAGTGCAAAATTTTATTTCAGTAAGTCTGATAACAATTTTGTCAGTAATGTTAGTAAGGAGAATTTTGAAAATGAGCTCATCAGAGGTTCAAAGATCAGTACTTCATTGACAAAAGAAGAAAAGTATGATCTAGTTTCATTGCTGTTTAAACACCAAAACGCTTTTGCAACAGTGAATAAACCTTTTGGTTCAATTGTAGGACATGAGGTCAAGATCACTTTGACCATAGACAGACCATATCCACCAGCATTGAGGAAACATCCTTTCCCTGCAAGCCCTAGGAGCAAAGAGGCACTGAAAGAACATATAGATACCTTGCTGAAATTGAATGTAATAAGGAAAGTAGGTACTAATGAAGATGTGGACATCACAACCCCTGTTATCATAGCCTGGAACAATGGAAAATCAAGAATGGTTGGAGATTTCAGGGCACTGAACTCCTATACAACCCCTGATAGATACCCACTGCCAAAGATTGTTGAATCATTGAGTAAGTTACACCAGGATAAGTACATTTCTTGTACGGATGTTCTGAAGGGTTTTCATCAGAATTTTGTGGACCCAGATAGCAGGAAATTCCTAAGGATAGTATGCCACCTGGGAGTGTTTGATTATCTGAGAATGCCTTTTGGTATCAAAAATGCCCCATCCCACTTTCAAAGGATGATGGACTTGGAGTTTCACAAAGAATTGATGCAGAACTGGTTGATTATTTACATAGATGAAAGAATTATATTTTCAGAAACATGGGGTGAACATAAAGAAAGGATCTCAGTAATCCTTAATAAAATAATAAAAATGAATATGAAAATATCCCTGACTAAATGTTCATTTAGATTCAATGAATTGAAAGCTTTGGGACATGTTGTGAGTGGTTTGTCCCTTGGTATAGATCAGACCAGAGTAGCTGCTGTATTACTGAAGCCAATACCCAGTAATACTAAGGAAATGAAAAGTTTTTTGGGTTTTGCAGGGTACTACAGACTCCATATAAGAGATTTTGGAGTAATAGCTTCAAGTTTGTATAAGATCTGTAGTCCAAATGTGTCCTTTGAAATGACAAAGGAGAGGTTACAGGCCTATGAATTACTTAGAGAAAGTTTGACAACTGCACCCCTACTATTTCATCCAGATCCTAAGAAACCCTTTAAACTGTATGTAGAAGCATGTATGGAGGGTCTTGGAGCCGCATTACACCAAGTACAGATAATCAATGACAAGCCAGTTGAAGGACCAATCTGTTTCATATCCAGACAGCTCAAAGACAGTGAGAATAGATATGGTGCCTCACAGTTAGAGTGTTTGTGCCTGGTATGGGCATTAGAAAAACTATATTATTACTTAGACGGATGTCAGTTTGAGGTCATCACAGACTGTACAGCTCTTAAGTCTCTACTGAACCTGAAGACACCCAACAGGCATATGTTGAGATGGCAGATTGCCATCCAAGAATGGAGAGGTTCTATGACTATAGTTCATAGGGAAGGGTTGATACATAAGAATGCAGATGGGTTGTCACAATGGGCACTACCCAATGACATAACTAAGCCTGCTTATGATCCTGAAGATACTGTGGATAAATTACCTATCATGGCTATTTCAATGAGTAATTTGGCACAGAGCTTCTGGGATTCTGTATTTTAATCTTATTCAAATAGCAAAAATACTTCATTGATAATAGAAATCCTGCAATCAAAGGTTAATTGACAGGACCTGGTTGAGGGATTAGATCTAGGATGGAAGAAGGAACTACTTGATGGTAGGTTGGTGCTTTTAGATGGGTTGTTATATCATAAGTCAGCCCACTGCTGCTCCATAGTATTAGTAAAAGATGAGCATATACAGTTATTGATGACTGAATGCCATGATAACATCTGTTCAGGACATCTGTCTAAAGAAAGAACAATAGAAAGAATAAAGAAGTTGGCTTGGTGGCCAAGTTGGAGGAACAATGTCTCTGATTACTGCGACTCTTGTGAAAGGTGCCAAAAAGCCAACAGGTCCACAGGAAAAATATATGGCCAACTTCAGTCCATAGAGGAACCAAAGGAAAGGTGGTCCACTATTAATATGGACTTTATATCTGGGCTACCACCGGGAGGGAAAGATAATCATAATTGTGTGCTAGTGATAGTTGATAGGTTTTCAAAGAGAGCTAGATTTCTGCCATTTTACAAGGAGATTTCTGCAATGGATATAGCTCTATTATTTTGGAACAGTGTAGTAAGTGATGTTGGTTGCCCACAAAATATAATTAGTGACAGAGACCCTAAGTTTACTTCTGAATTTTGGAAAAGCTTATTTGATCTGGTGGGAACTAAACTATCTTTCTCAACAGCTTACCACCCACAGACTGATGGACTAGCTGAAAGAATGATACAGACTTTGGAAAACATGATAAGGAGGTATTGCGCATCTGGGATTGATTTCAAAGACAATGATGGTTATACACATGATTGGGTATCATTGTTGCCTGCCTTAGAGTTTGCCTACAACTCCAGTAAGCATTCTACTACTAGCATGTCACCTTTTGAATTAGAAAGAGGTTGGATTCCCCGCATGACTAAGGACTTTCTCCTAAGCAAAAGTATTATACTACATCCAACTGCTGATTGTTTTAGAGAGATGATGATTAAAGCTGAGGCATTTGCAAGCAAATGTGTCAAAGAAGCAGTAGAATACAACAAAGGTAGATGGGATAAAACACATAAAGATCATGATATCAAGGTTGGAGACATGGTCTTGATTTCAAAAATAAACTTTTCTAACATATCAGGACATAGAAAACTTAAAGACTCATTTGTTGGACCATTTGTGGTCAAGGCTTTGCATGGAAAAAATGCAGTGGAAGTCATTCTGAGCAAAGAGTTTGACAGGAAGCATCCAACCTTCCCAATCAGTCTGGTAAAGAAGTTTATAGATCCCACCAAAAAATTTCCATTGAGAAAGGCACCTGTGGTTGTGATACCACCTTTGCAGGATGTTATGGATGATGTGCCTCACAGGATATTAAACCATAAAATCATTAGAAGGGATGGTAAAGATGTAAGACTCTATCTGGTGAGGTTTAAGGACAAATTAGCTGATAGTGATTTATGGCTGGAAGCCAAGGACATTCAAAACTCTGATATAGTGTTGAGGAGATATAGAGCCTCTAAGAGGGGTAAAAATTCCTCTGAAGAGTAATTTTTTTGGTGGTAGGGAGTGTCAGCCACAAGACAATAAAACTTGTCCAAATGTCTGCACAACTCATATGTCTTGTTGGTATAGTGGTTAAGTACCAGGTTCACCTTCCATTATTTGACACCAAGGTCACTGGTTCAACCCACCATGGAGACAAGAGTGAATAATGATTAAAAGTTCTAGAATAATATAATAAATTTTGATAATATTTTATAATATTTTATAGGTATGTTTTTATGGGTATTGATTATGGAACTTGAACCTTGATAATGTATATTATCAAGATGAGAATCCTATATAACTTTAAATTAAGTTATGAGGACTCAGATGCGTCCCAACTATTGATATAGAACTTCCCAATATTTTCCATTCCTTTGGGAATAAGTTATAGTAATTACTTTGAGCCATACTCTTTACTCTGTATAAACAAATTGCATAATTTTAATCTTATCCCTATTTGGGATGTAATTATACTTTAATATACTTCACTGGGCCTTAAGAGCATCCACTCAGAGGACTCTGAGCTCAGTTGTAAAGTATAGACCATGTAACATCATTGCCAAGAACATACATACCTTATATGTATAATATTTGCCAAGGTACTAGGAATTAAGAAGTAAGTACATGCCAAGGCTATCAATCTATGGTTATGTAATCTTTCTGGGGTGTTCTAGGACCTTTTCACCGTACTTTTGACTGATTTTAAGTCCTAGGATCATTTAACTAACCTTTGGGGTATGTAATTAGAACCTTTTACATTGAAAATCCCCCCAAAAGAGTACTAGTACCCTATCTCTCTTTGGGTATGATGTAATGGGGTTCTGAGCCCTTGAGGACAAAACCAGGGGAAGCCTGGCTCTCCCCTGATGATTCCTTGAGTCCCCTGAGGGCTCCTGTTACCTTAAAAGAGGAGGGTCTTCACCCTATAGCCCCTTCATGAGTTATTTTTTTTATATTATTGATCCAAGAATACGGCAAGAGTTAACACGCCCATTAAAACTTAATCTCAAGAAGAAGATTGACTGGGGCCTTAAACTTTAGTATTATAATCAATTAATAATCAATTTCTCAACTCCAAGTTTGAGTGGTGAGTCCTTTGGAGTTGTAGCATTTATTGTTACCTTAAAGGGTGTGAGTTTACTTTGTAAGCAAGGCTCCTTTTGGCTTTATTCAGTTAGAGCCAGGTCCCTTATCTTTTTATAGAGATCAAGGTGTGGCCTTTTACTCACAATACCCCAGTATTGTTTGAGTTTTGTTGTTCTGTAACAGTATTACTGTTTTATTAAGTCAATAACTGATTTAATTATTGGTTTTGATCTTAATTTTTGCAGGTTTAACCACAGCCAGTATAGCTATAAAGGTTAAATCCCTGACCTTTACAACCAGCCTATTCCGGACTTTTCTGGTGTTTCACCGTTACAGGGCTGAACCAGCCCCTGTGCTGTTCAATACCTGGCTGGTTGTCCATTACAACCAGCCCTTTTACCTATCTTAGCACTTCCCACAGCCCTGGCCCCTCATATGGGCCTGGTGGGACCCTGGACTCACCTGAGTGAAACAAAATCTCACTTGGGGGGGGGTGGGTGTAACTGGTGGACATGCCGCCCCCCCCCCTCTTTCTCTCAAATCCCTGGTGGGGGCTGTTGAATCCCTCCTACCAGGGGCCCTGGGGGTCAATACCCCCAGGGTGTTGTTAAGGTAGGTGGGCAAGGGGGTAGTCAGGTCCCCTCCAGCCCTTCACTCCTCCCCCTTGGTAAAGGGGGGGGGGGAGAGCCCCCCTTTGATGGTGGGGGGGTGGTCAATTCCCCCCCACCGCAGGTCACCCCAATGCAACCTGCATGACCATCTCTTTTGGTGGGGGGGGTTATCATATCTGTCAGCTCTCTGATACCAGGAACCTTGCAGTCCTTTAGCTACAGAGAGTGATAAAAATGCTGGAATAATAATAATTATTATTATTCCAATAACAAGCATTTAGAAGCTCAAATAAATGATATAATAAGAGCAGTTGCAAGTTTTAATTGGTTTGGTAATAGATGGTTTTCAATATAATATAAAAGAGGGGCCACAGTATTATACTACTGGGGATCTTTACAGACTAGCAACCTCTCTTCAAGGGGCCTCCTTAGGCAGTTTAAAAACCTTGGAATAAAGATGGGTGCCTTAGAAAGGACTTATTCCACTAATGCCAGGCTTAACAGCACAAATGGCCAAGGCAGAAAGGGTAACACTCAATCTGAGCACTTTACCACTGAAATCCTGGAATAATTGGAAGGGTTTCAGAGCAGATGGGGTAGATTTCTTGACTAAACTTCAATGGTTGATTTGTTAATAAGGGTCAATAATACTACTACAGACTAAGTCATGAATCACTTGCTTATCTTCACATAAGCAGGTGATCAACAATGACACGGTGTCTGATTGATAATAAATAATTCCCAGTAACTAATGATGGAATAATGGATCCAAAGAGGTCTGTATAAATACCTTTTTGGGGTGGTTTTGGTCTTCTCAGGGCATGTAGAGAGGGTTCTACTCATGGGCTGAGGCTGGCAAGCCAGTCAGGGAACTATTAGCACGTCCAATTGGTGCTGTCAATCAGCTGTCCTTAGATCTGCTAGATTTCTGTACTATTTTAGCCACAGGATCTGTTAATCTGTTATGGCTTAAATTTGATCATTCTGTACTCATCCTTCATTTGTTCTAATGAAATTGCTTTAAAGCGTGCAGATTTGGATGTTTACTAATTATTCATTATCTGCTGATCATGTAGATAATTTTTAATAATTTTTATGAACACTCCTTGTGGTGTTTGGTGGTCTTCAAAGATCAGGATCAGTGATTCACATGATAATCCTTGATCTTTGATTTATTATTAAAAAATGTTTTAAACTTAATTTTCATTAATTTTATTTAAGTTTTGATCTTTTTAGATAATTAGTAATGCATATTTCTGTTTTTTACATATACTAGGCAACCCTAACTACGTTTTAGCTCTTTTGGGCAGTACCTGGTTGTCAGATTAGTCACGACTGATCCAGACATGGGGATCAGTTAGTACAGATGAGCGCGGGGTAGGAGCTGCTGTGTGCGTGGCATAATCAGCTGGGTGCGGGTCTCGAGTACGCAGGAATCTGCTGCTACTAGGACGTAGGGATATGTAATGATGCGGGGCTGCGCACGGGAATTGTGACATAACACATTTCCGCATGTAACTCCTAAAATATACACAACAACTCAATTCTGAGTGAATTTTAGGTGTAAATGCTATATGTGAGAATACGTGTGAAATATTAGAATGGCCAAAAAGTGCCATACTGGTGTCATAATTTTTAGTACTTTTCTTTTTAATTATTTCAAAAATATAAGGACTTGGAATTCAAGGGTGGGGTCAGTGAGTGACCCTACCTAATTTTGGGTGAGGAATCCATTCCTGTAAGAATATTTACGTATTTATTACTCCTTATTTTTTTAATTGAGATATTCTTATTTTTCATAGTTTTGTGTTACTATTTGACAGTTTTGCTCTCTACATAGTAGCAAGCTGACACTCCCCCACTCCAAGATATGTCTATATCTGAAAAAAATTTGGGTTAATGCCTCCCTTTGGCTCTGTAGTTCCTCAGGTGTATAGGTCTGTCAGGGATATTATGTTCAGGCAACCATTCATCTTTATCATCTGATTCTCCCTTGTATCTAACCAGGTGGAGTCTGACGTCTTTTCCATTGATCCTATCTTTTTTATCCTTAAGGATCTTGCTAATTTTTCCTTTGTCCTTTTCAGGTTCTTCTGTAACAGGTATTGCAGGTGAAGGAGTATGTTCTCCATTCCTTGGGTGGTAGTGTTTGATGAGTTTTACTGCGAAGACTGGATGTTTCCTAGAAAGCTCATCACTAAGGATTACTTCCACAGCATTTTTACCATGAATTTTATTAATGGTGAAAGGTCCAAAAAAATCTGGTCTAAGCTTTCTATTTCCACCCAAGTTTTTAAAGTTAGTGGTAGAGATCAAGACTTGATCACCAATCTTGAAATCAGGTTCCTTATGGGTTTTATCCCACCTTTGCTGTTTATACTCCACAGCATCCTGGACACACTTAACAGCATGTTTGTTGGCTTTATCTATCATGTTTTTCAAATCAAGTGATGTAGGGCAAATATTGGTTAGCTGGTGGTTAAGGTTATCCTTGGGTAATCAAGGAATCCATCCTCTTTCCAGTATGTAAGGTGCTTCCTTAGTGGTAGAGTGCTTGCTACTGTTGTAGGCCATCTCCAGTGCAGGTAAAAGGCTAACCCAATTGTGGCAATAACCATCAGAATTCTTGTATTCTAGTCCAAAGCCAAAGAATCTCCTGAGCATGTCTTCCAGGGTCTGAATCATCCTTTTAGCTAATCCATCCTTCTGAGGGTTATAAGCGTTAGAGAAAGCTAAGGTGGTTCCAAGCATATCATGTAGATTCCTCCAGAACTCAGAGGTTAATTTAGGATCTCTGTCACTGATAATAATCTTGGGAACTCCAACATCAGCAATGAGTCTGTTCCAAAATAATAGGGCAACTTCCATAGCAGTGTCTTCCTTGTGATTAGGTAGGAACTTTGCTTTCTTGGAGAACCTATCCACAATGACCAAGACTGAGTTTTAGGAATAGGCTCCTCCTGGTGGTAGTCCAGTTACAAAGTCCATATTGATGATCTCCCATCTTTTCTTGGGTTCAGAAATCTTTTGCAGTAGTCCAAACTGTTTCCCAGTAGTCCTGTTGGATTTCTGACAAGTTTCACAACTGGTAATGTACTTTATAGTGGAGTCTCTCCGATTAACCCACCAAGCAGTTTTTTTAACCTAATCCAAGGTTCTATCAGCAGATAAATGACCAGATGAGCAGTTATCATGGTACTCAGCCAGAACATGTTTGATATGGTCATCCTTAGTTAAGACTATAACACTTGAATGTTGATGCCTATAGTATACCAGACTATCCCATATGGTGAACCTTCTGGCTTTGTATGGTTTCAAAAGAGGTTCAGGTAGGCTGTTGATCAACTCAGAAGGTGGAGAAGTACTTTCCATAATAGTGATAAGAGTTTTTATGCCAGAACTGTAAGCTTCTTTGATTGAGTTGAACAATGATTCATTCAGTTCAAAAACGTGGATTCCCATTATAGGAGCTTCAATTTTTAACCTGTCAATGTTAAGGATAGGGAAGATATCATTATCCTCTGGATCATAAGCAGGGTTACTTGGGTCATTGGGTAACACATTTCTGCTTAAACTATCAGCATTCTGGTGTTTAGTGCCAGCTTGATGAACTATGGTCATCTGTCCCCTGTACTGTTGTATAGCTATCTGCCACCTCAACATGTGCCTACTAGGGGTCTTCATGTTCATTAATGTACTGACAGCGTTGCAGTCAGCAATAAAAGTGAAGTTGGTGCCTTCTAAGTAATAATGGAGTTTCTCCAGGGCGCATACCAAGGCCAGACATTTGATTTGGCTTGCACCGTACCTTTTCTCAGTGTCTTTAATTTGTCTGGATATGAAGAGTATAGACTTTTCCACTGGTTTATCACCTTCTATGACTTCCTGCTGTAAAGCAGCTCCTAGCCCTTCCATGCGGGCATCTATGTAGAGCTTGAAAGGTTTAGAGTAATCTGGCTGGATCAGTACTGGAGCTGAAGTCATTGCCATTTTGAGTTCCTCATAGTTCTTGACTCTGTCATGAGTCATTTCAAACACAGTGGTGTTGTTGCAGATCTCATACAGACATTTGATTAGAAGAGCAAACTTTGGTAAATACTTCCTATAGTAGCTGCAGAAGCTGATAAAGGATAGGAGTTCAGTTTTATTCTGAGGCATAGGCCTATTCATTACTGCTGCTATCTTGTTTTGGTCAGCAGCTAAGGTTAGTCCAGAGACAATGTGTCCTAAAGCTTGGAGTTCCCCGTAGCCAAAGTTACACTTTTTCATTGATACTTTCAATCCTACGGCAGAGATGGTTTTGAGGACTAGCCTTAATTTCTCCATGTGAGTATCCCAATGATCAGAGTAAATGATAACATCATCAATGTATACCATCATCCATCCCTGTCTGATGAATAATCCTAGGACTATGTCCATCATCCTTTGAAAATGAGAAGGAGCATTTTTAATACCAAAAGGCATCCTGAGATACTCATAAATTCCCAAATGACAGATAATTCTTATGAATTTCCAGCTATCAGGGCTGATAGGTATTTGGTGAAAACCTTTCAACATGTCCATGGTAGTGATGTACTTAGCCTTGGACAGGTTATGCAGAGCATGGTCAATTCTTGGAATTGGATAATAATCAGCTTGGGTGTAGTTGTTAAGCATTCTAAAATCTCCAACTGTTCTTGACTTGTCATTGTGCCAAGCTATAATTACTGGGGTAGTAATATCCACTTTTTCATTGTGGCCCACTTTCCTTAAGACTTGTAAGTCAACCAACTCTTGAATATGGGTTTCCAGAGCAGCTCTGGATTTTGGACTAGAAGGGTAAGCAGGTCTCCTGAGGTTAGGTGGGTAAGGAGGCTTAATAGTTAGAGTTAGGATCATATCTTGTCCTGTGATGTTACCAATGGGGTGATCCTTGGTACAGAAAGCATTCTGATTTTCAAAGCATGCTTGTAGGATATCCCGTTTCTGTTCTTCATTGAGAAGGGAATTCAAAGCAGCGTGAGAGAAGTATTCCTGATTGAATATCTCTAAGTGTTTTTCATAAGTTGAATCAGAAGTTTGAGTATTGATATGGCATATGTGGAACTTCTTATTCCATTCTCCACCTATAGTGAAGTATCTACCTTTGCTTTGGAATACATCTATACCATATAAGCAAAGAGAATCATTTCCAAGGATAAAATAATCACATACTCTGTTTTGGAGCACTACAAATTCAATGTTCAGTTTGAGTGATCCTTTAGAGTGAGGGAGTAAGATATCAGAAGACCATACTACAACAGCATTGAGAGCAGAATTACAGCTGCTGAACTTAGCGTGAGGTACTGGTAGTAAGTTCAGTTTATAGTTTGGGTCTTGTTTCTCCAGATAAGTTGAACCAACACAAGAGCAAAAGGCTCCACTGTCTAGAAGTAACTTAACAGTGGAACCTTGGATTAAACCAGTAGCATAGCATGTTTTGCCTGAAGTGTAACTTTTAATGGCAGAAGGTTTTAGAGTCAAAGCCTAAGCCTCAGAGATGTGGTGAATCTTCATGTTGGTATTCCCTTTTTGAGGTAAGTTAGAATCCTCATTGATAGAATTTATGTCAAGAGAAGACTCAATACTACCTTCAATAACATTGATAGGGTTATCAGAGAGTGATCCATCAGTATCATCAAGGTGAGGGTTAGGATTTTCATACTCTTCTCCTTCAATAAGATTAATCCTTTTCCTAGGTAGAGGACAATCAGGTTTTACGTGTCCTGTTTGGTTACAGTTCCAACATACTTTCTCTTTTGATTCTGGAGTCTTCTTGACTTCCAAGGTAGATGGATTAGTAGCAGGGGATTTTTTAGTTTTGGAAGTATATTCTTCCCTGTTCCTAGTATTTTTCTCCCTGTGAGGTCTATTGAACCTTTTATCAAGACCATTCATATCAATAGTCTCTTCCAATACACCTATTAAGGTGGAAAGATCTGAATCCATAGGCATTCTGCACCTTACACTGTGGTTGATTTTTCCAGGACATAAGTTGAGGAGTCTTTCATTGACTTCTTCTTTATCAGCATCAGGACAAAAACAGTCTAACCTATTTTTCTGGTCTAAACACCACTTATGTGGTTTGTCATTGGATGGATCAAACTGGGAAGTTTCAAAAGTTTTCGTCATCTTTCTTTTCCAAATCCTGGTACCAAACTGTACTTTGATCAATTCTTTCCAAGAATTCCAGGATAAAGATCCAACTTCTTCTCTTTTGTTGATAAAACAATCAAGAGCTACTCCTTCAAATAATCTGGGAAATCTTACCACAGCTATTGCATCAGGGAGCTCATAAGAAGAAAGAGTATAGTCAATAAATTTAATGAAACTGACATGGTTGTATTCTCTTCTCCAGAGAAGTTAGGCCATTCAGTGATGGGAGGAAGTAGCTTAAAAGCCTTCTCCATTTCAGGAGTAGGACTGGGCCTGAAAGACTCATTCCTAGTTATCCTGGTTCTGGGAGGAACAATAGGAGCACTGGTGAACCTGGCAGGTCTAGTTTCTTCTAGGTCAATGACCGGAGAGTTAGTAGAGTTGATCTTAAGATCTATGAGATCATTCTTAATCATACCTAACTCTAAATCAAGTTTGTTGCTTAATGAGTCAATTTTGTTAGTCAGATGAGCTGAAGGAGTAGGTCTAGTTTTCTTAACTTCTTCCTTAAGCTGGTCTATGGTTGCAAGAATATCTTCCTGAAGAATTTGTTGGTTGTCATCAATATGTTTCATCAGGTCCAACTTAATAGCTCTTATACTATCCTTGATTTGTTGTATTTCCAACTCATCAATTCTCATAATCTTAGACTGAGTTTCAATCACTCTGAAAATACTTAAACTTAATTTGTCCAATTGTTAATAAACTTTGTCAAAGCATTGGCTAATAATGGTAAAATTGTGCAACACATTTACAGAAAAGCTATTAAGAGCTTCTACATCTAATTTTGGTACACCTTTTTCCACTTCTGGGCTAAGGATATTATGTTGTCCCAATCCTTTGGGTTCCTTAACTTATGATGGGCTGAGGACCTCTTCTTTTTGGGGTCCTTTCCCTTTAAGGAAGCTAATTGATCCCAAGGATTCCAGTTCTGCACATAGCCTTCTACTTCTTTCTTTGGGATCAACCTTTTCAGAGAAATCTGAGATTTTTTTGCCTGAGAAATGGCTTTTCTCATACCTGGTTGATCCTCCTGGGTCTGAGCCAACCTGAATTGTTCCCAATAGCTCACATGCTCTTTCACTAATACTTTGACTCTTTCCTCCTTGGTTGAGTCCAGCTGGGGTGGCGCAGGAGGACCTGTATCCTCCTGGGATAACATGGTGGGCAACGGATGGCTCTCCAATGGTCTGTTGGTTGAGTTGGCGGCTGCGGTTGTCGCCATCATCCTCCGGCCTGACGCTATGGTCATGTGTACAAGTCCCCTCATTGCCCTTGCAACTGAAGTCCTTGCGTGCACGGGTTCCTCCAGGCAGAGATCTATATGACGGGGATCTACCGGTTGCACGGGTGTTGCACCTATTTTGATACATAGCACCAAAAAAATGTGTAAGTCTTTTGTCAAAAATTTGAAAAAAAAAACTTTAAAATTATAAAAATAATATTTTTTGTGTGTTTTATATTTTTAATAATTTTTTATAAATATTTTAACTTACTGAGAGTTAAATTCAAGGGTACCACCACTTGGTTGGGATCACAACTATCCTTGGAGGGTATTCCAATGGGGTCTGAGTGAGTTCCAATCAGATCCTGGGATAACTCCAAGGGTAAGTCCAATGGTACACTGTCTGGGACATCCTCTAGGAGGTCCTGGTCAATGCAATCACCAAAAATAGTATCCACTGAGATGGATAAAAACAAAAATTATAAGTTTGATATTTTTTTTGTATTTTTTACGTGTTAAAATGATTTTTTTTAGAAAAAATAATCTTTTTTATTATTTTTGGATTTTTATTTATCTCCAGGGTTATTTAGTTTATAAATATAAAGCTTCCTTTGATAAATCTTCCACTCCTTATGTTGCCTTAATAAAGAGTTGAAATTGATAATTCTTTCAAGCTCAAGTTCTTTGTATTTTATAACCTGCTGTTTATAATAAAGCAATTTCTCCTGTGGTTGCTCAGGAGTTATAATAACAGGGAAAAAGTTACGGATTTTCTCTTCTTTTTCCTTTTTAAGAAGCTTCAAATAATAATTGATCAATTCTCCGTTGGTCTTAAGATCCACTAGAGAAACAAATGATGAAAAATATGTGTTATAAGTATGTTAAATTATTTTTAAAAAATAAATAGACTGGTCCAAGGAATAAATAATTAAAAATTAATTATTTAAGGATATTTCACGGCCAGACCCCCAGTTGTCAGCTCTCTGATACCAGGAACCTTTCATTCCTTTGGCTGCAGAGAGTGACAAAAATGCTGGAATAATAATAATTATTATTATTGCAATAATAAACACTTAGAAGCAAAAATAAATGATATAATAAGAGCAGTTGCAAGGTTTAATTGGTTTGGTAATAAATGGGTTTCAATATAATATAAAAGAGGGGCCACAGTATTATACTACTGGGGATCTTTACAGACTAGAAACCTCTCTTCAAGGGGCCTCCTTAGGCAGTTTAAGAACCTTGGAATAAAGATGGGTGCCTTAGAAAGGACTTTTCCACTAATGGCCTGGCTTAACAGCACAAATGGCCAAGACAGGAAGGGTAACACTCACTCTGAGCACTTTACCACGTTGTAAGACTCCAAACAGCACATGGCGTTTGCAGTTCTGTAGAGGGGATAGGTGCCTTTTTAGGCTGCCCTCCTGAGTCTTACAAAAATATTCAAATGTAACCAGGATCAAGGTCCAGTAACCTTTGTTAATGAGGAATCAAATGAGATGGGGATAAGTCAATAGCAACAATAGCTGAGGGGGAAGCAGCACTACCTGAACCAAGATGATGAGGAGAAAGACTTTGAACGAAATAAGTTAAAGTTTTCTCAGAGACCAATAGAACAAAGCAGTTGTAAGCAACGGCGCCCACACGCTAATAACTCTGGTTGTCAGCAGGTGCTTGGGAGCAATCAATTCAAACCCAATCAACCTCCAGGTTCTCAATGAACCTGCCCAACTCTCTGCAATCAAGCACTTGAAGGGTACCAGATAACGGTGGGTGGCTGCACAAGACAATGGAATATGTTTATGGATCCATGAAACAAACAGTAACAATTTTGGACTAAGAGTAACCCAACGCTTCTCAAGGAATCAGGAATAGTGTGGCAGAATGCAACTTGAATGATTAAAGGGAGGTTTAAAACTCCAGGTTTAAACTTAATAAAACCTCTTAGTCAAACGTGACTGTTCCAGAAAGACAATCAAATGAATGATCAAGACCAAATAATGTTCAGAAAAAGGGATCAAGAGTGGTATAACACACTCAAGAAATGAATTTAATGAATTCTTCTTCAACCAGCAAGGCTATGGTTGGTGATAAGGAACAGGGCCACAGAAGGGCAGATCAGAGTTTCAGACTTAAAAAACTCAAGGGTAAGGGATAATCAAAAGATATATCCGGATAAGTGATCAATTTCACAAAGGAAGGAGCTCTTGGATCAGAAGCTCATAATTCTCATTAGTGGGAAGAATTTATTATGGAAAAAATCAGGTGAGAGCCCCTCCTTTTATAGGCTAGAGAGCCCTGTAACTATTTACAATTGGATAACACAAATGAAAGCGTTTTTTTTTCACAATGATGAGGCTCAAGCTTGGGGAGGCCTGGTTCCCTTCTGCCAATCTTCCAGACTGGGGTGAGAGATTCTCACCCCAGCCTGGCGCTTGCAAACATCTGTGCGGACGTTTGCACACCTAGTAACAACGCAACACCCCCTTCCATCCAAATCTGGAGGGGGGTGAGAAAGAAAGAAATTGGATGGTTTTGATGATGAGAAATGGGGTTGATGTGCTCAATGATCCTTGCTCACAAGCGGTGATGGTGGTGATGATGAGGACACCATGATAGATGAATCAATGATGAGAGGGAAGGCAATGATTTGCACATGGCCAAGCAATGGGGAGTGTCATGATGAACAACTGATGGTTGCGATGAAAGTGAGGGAGCAATCAAGGATGCAAGCGATGAAGATGAGAAGGATGCAAGCAATGAGGATGAGGAGGAGCAACACAATGAGGATGAGGATGAGCAACGCAATGAAAATGAGGATGAGCAACGCGCAAGGATGAGGATGAGCAACGCGCAAGGATGAGGATGAGGAGGAGCAACGCAATGAGGATGAGGATGAGCAATGACCAAGGATGAGGATTAGTGACGCGCAAGGATGAGGATGAGCAACGTGCAAGGATGAGGATGGGGAGGAGCAACACAATGAGGACAGTTTTTTTTTTTTTTTTTTTACAATTTTTGAATTCTTTTCCAAAGGTGTCCCAAATGGTTCACCACATCTCTCCCCAACTTACAGACTTTTCCTAGTCTGCATCATAATTTTGAAAATATGAAAAAGAAAGAAAAGAAAATAATTGGCCGTTTCTTGATCCTCTAAGTCAAAAAAAATGTTGAAACCCATCTTGATCCATCCAAAAGAGCCTAAATGTGGAGAAGATAAAAGAAAAGGTGTCCCAGGTTCTCACGTATGTGGCATAAAGTAGAGTTTTTACTACAAAACGCAGCAGAAGACCCTGGTGGTGCACAATTGGGAGGACTTACTTTGAACCCAAATTGCCCCCACAACAATAAAATCTCTTAACTTGATCAGCAGCAAAGCTTCTAGCCAACTGAGTACCATCCAGTTCTTCCAAAACATAAGATCCACCTATAACTTGAAAAACCACTCTATAAGGACCATTCCAACAATTTGAAAAATGTTTTCCCCACTGAGTCTCTAAAGATTGATTATAAGCCAATACCAGATCACCAGGGTTTAAAGGATTTCTGATTTGATTTAGATTTTTATCTTCCCAATACTGAACTGATTTTGCTCTTGATTCCATCATCTTCTGATAAGCTTTGTTACAAATATCTTCACTCCACTCCAGTTGCTTTGATCTGGCAACTAATAGGTCAGTAGTTGAAGAAACTTGTTCCCAAGAGATACCCAAGAAAGACTCCATTTCAAGATCAAGAGGAAGAACAGCCCTTTGACCAAAGATGATTTCATAAGGAGAATAGCCAGTGGTTTGCTTGGTGGAAATTCAATCAGAGAAGAGGACCAAGGGAAGAAACTTTTGACAATTCTTTCCACTTTCACCAGCCAGTTTAAACAGAGCAGCCTTCAAGGGAGCATGGCCTCTTTCCACCATGCCTTGTCCTTCAGGATAATAGGGATTAGTAACTCTATGTTGTCCAGGGAGCAATTGGATCATTTCAGCAAGTTTTCCACCAAATTCCAAGCCACCATCAGTAGAATAAGATTGAGCCAAACCGTAACGCATTGTCCAATTCTCATGAAGGAAATCTGCCACAGATTCAGAACTAAGGTTCTTGAGGAATTTGGCTTCAACCCATCCAGAAAAATCATCTCTAGCCACAATGAGGTCCTTAGCACCACCTGCCTTGATATGAACCACAGCCATAGCAACCCTTCCAAAGACAGTGGATTCCCCAGTAGCACCAGGGCCAAATTGGGGTCTCTGGCTGACCAGTGACATGAATTCACTTTTGTGGCCACTTTTGTCCCCCATAAGTATCAAAATGTTCCCCATGAATTCACAATGATTGATTCAATTTTTCACAATGCTGTACACAATATTTCTTGTGGGTTTCACCTTTATGGAAAACAAAAGTCCAGAAGATTTCACTTCTGCTGAAAATGAGAATCACCTTGATTTCACCTTTTTGGAAATTGGAATTCATCTGTATTTCCCAAATCATGAACTTTTAATTCTGCCATTTCCACCAAGATAAAACAAGAACTACTTCTGGAAAAGATCAATTTTGTGAAACATGTTGATTTTTTTACAAGGAAATTGATTTTTAAAGGAAGTTTGTTTGTTGGAAAAATCAAAATGGTTATAAACCGTTTTCAGTTTTTGCAATTCTCAATTTTCACAGCTTTAAAATTATAATTTCACAAAGCTCCGCATCTCCTACAAACAGTTGGCATTTTTTCCAAGGCCAAGATTGCAGGCCATCAAGAGTCTATGTAACAGATGTGAGTATCCATAAATGAAAACATAAATGCCCTCCCCATGCCAAATTAAATCAGTGCTGAATTTATCCCAAAAAAAATATATAAATGAACAGCAAAAAAAAATAAAGCAAGTTATAGCAAAATCTGAAGGAATTTTCTGTTCAGAGATGAGTGTTACACTCTTCCCAGCATTTCACTAAAAATAAATGTAACAAAAAGTGTCCGCCAGTGTCACTATGAATTCACAAGGGAATCACTTCAAATCAGCTCACAGTTCACTTTCTTTTTGCTGGTGCACCTGGGGCACAGGCCCCACTTTACTTGTGGGTAAAAAAGTGCAATCACACATTGTCCAAGGATCCCATCTTCAAGCTAATCCTTGGAGTTAGCTAAGCCATCTAAGAGCTGGCAACATGGGCTTTTTACCTTGTAAAAAAACCTTAATTTAGCACATGAATGCCATAGAACTCAAGGGATTTTGAATTACCCAGGAGTATTTTTCAATGCACAGATCTCCCTCATATAATTTCACAAGGGAAACACATCAAATAAACTCACAGTTCACTCAAATATTTTAAAAGCTTTTATTGATAGGGTTTTACAGGAAAGCCTTTTGTTTCATTCTTCAAATTTTTATTCCATGTAAAAAACATGGATATCTCTGTCAGGAAATTCAGAATTTGAATAGATATCTCCCTAAATGTCTCACATGGAGGGTTGAAACAAACCCAAGGTGGCACTTGTAAACAGTAATGGGAAGAAGAATCATACTAGGATAAAACAAGACAGCCAGGCAGAGACTTCCAGAAGAAAAGCAAGGCAAATCTCCAATTCAGTTTAGAGCACCAACTCATTTCAAAAAACTCCTCAACAACTGTCAAGGCATGTGGTGGTAAATCTTCCTTTATAAGATGAATCTTATTCTTCCTCATGCTCCTATCCTAGATGGGGTTATTGTGTTCCATTTACTTCATATCAATCAATTTTCTGCATAAAAGGTGCTAATGTGTTTAAACCACAACAATCATTGATTTTAAATAGCTTTCTCTTTTCAGGGTTTATTGTATGCTTTCTCAATACTCACCTGAGGAGCTGCCTTAGTTGCCTTCATTTTTCATTCATTGTTTGATCCACATGTTTTATATAGTTGGATTTCTGCACTAAAATATGTATCATCCTGGTGGGGATATCTTTTTTCAGAAGATTCTCTTTACTCATAATCTCAAAAAAAACCCCTTCTATTTCTGTCACTACAACCAATCCAATTTGAACCTATGTTCAAAGGCTAAATGCTTGGATTTTCAGTCAAAGCCTTAAACAATCATTTGTACAAATTCAAAATTCCCCCCTGTAACATATTTATGCCATTTGCTGCCTGCATTAATTTTTGATTCAAGCCTATTTGACTTCAAATCAGATGTAGGAAGGAATTCCCATTGAGCATGGCGCGGCCACAGCCCAAAGAAACAATCACTATCAACAACAAAAGCCCACACATTGCACAGTTTCATTAATGGACTCATTTGCACATGTGAACCAATGTCTCCGGCATGCAAAGGCCAATTAATATTGGCCAGAGCAACTCCCCAACAATCTTTGTTTGACAATATCTTAGACTTAAAAAGCAACATTTATTTGATACAAGAAACTTGTTTCTTATAAAAAGAGTGAAGTTACTTTACAGACTCATCATAGTGTGTATTTCATCCACATGAGAGGGTGGGCAGAGGAGGGACTACACTCTAATGTGGTTGTAGTTTCACCGTTGCCAGTGCAGTGATGTGCACTCCCATATAGTAGGCCAGGCATGAAAATTTGGGCTGACAGAACCCAAGTGTGGTCCAGGTGACTTGAGCCCCACCACCAAGGTTAAATTACACAACACCAGTATATGTAAATGATTAAACCACACTTCACTCAATGCTTTGAAAACCACACTCAATTTTGAACACACCTCACCAACTTTTGAACATTTCTCACTTGATTTTGAACACTACTCAACCTGCTACACCCTCACCCAAGTTGACTTCAACACTCCTCACCCTGCACACCCTCACCAAAGTGAATTTGAACAATTTTTACCCAATTTCTAACACTACTCACCATTCCAACCCTGACAAAAGTGAATTTGAAGAATTGTTACCCAATTTTTAACAAGCCTCACCCTGCTAAACTCTCATCAAAGTGGATATCAACACTCCTGACCTAATTTTGAACACACCTCACCCTTCTACACTCCCACTGAAGTGGATTTCAACACTCCTCACTGTTCTACATTCTCACCAAAGGGTATTTCAACACGTCTCACCATGCTACAATGCATGCATCCAAACAGGAGGATTTTGGTGCAACCTGGATTAAAGCATGGAAGTTGCACAAAAATGTTGGTGTTTGGATGCATGCATCCAAACAGGAGGATTTTGGTGCAACTTGGATTAAAGCATGGAAGTAGCATTAAAATTTTAGTGTTTGGATGCATGCATCCAAACAGGAGGATTTTGGTCCAACCTGGATTAAAGCATGGAAGTTGCATGAAAATGTTAGTGTTTGGATGCATGAATCCAAACAGGAGGATTTTGGTGCAACTTGGATTAAAGCATGGAAGTTGCATGAAAATGTTAGTGTTTGGAAGCATAAATCCAAACAGGAGGATTTTGGTGCAACTTGGATCAAAGCATGGAAGTTGCATGAAAATGTTAGTGTTTGGATGCATGAATCCAAACAGGAGGATTTTGGTGCAACTTGGATTAAAGCATGGAAGTTGCATGAAAATGTTAGTGTTTGGATGCATGCCTCCAAACAGGAGGATTTTGGTGCAACTTGGATTAAAGCATGGAAGTTGCATGAAAATGTTAGTGTTTGGATGCATGCATCTGAACAGGAGGATTTTGGTACAACATGGAGGTCTGGACACTGCTCACGCTGATGCTTTGTGTCTGAGTCCTTCCATCAGTCCCACATAAGCAAATACATAGAATCCACTTGGGATGGGTAAGATGAGTTCAAGTCATCCAAACCGTCTTCCTTTGATTCAGATAGGTGTAGAGGCCCGCTTATTGTCTCTCCTAGTTTAGGTATTGAAGCTCCTCATGTTTGCTTTGTGATCCATCATACGCTTCCAAAAAGTACTGAAGGTTATTATCAAGAATCAGGTTGTGCTGGACGTGATGGGCATGTTTCGGACTGTTTGCTCTTTTGGAAAACAAGTGATCTTATCCCACTCTCTGGAATGGTTGCCTCCAAGACTGATGGGATCACGAAACGTATAGGCCTTCATATTCTTTGACATCTTGGTCACAACCCAGTTTTTTGACGTGGTGTCTTGGAACCCCCTGCAGTTTACTCTATGGCCCAATACGCTGTTGAAGTGGAACGCTGTTGTAGTACCCTCTTTGCCGACTATTTCAATACCTCACGCTCAACTTGCGACTCTGGCAATCCTCTACCTTTCTCTCCTGACCCCTGTAAAAATTGTGACAATTGCAAACAAGATCCTTCTCAAATCCTATACGATGACTTGACAATACATGCTTGTTACATCTGCCACTTGGTTGTTTACATAACTAGAATGAAAGGCCAAATAACAATGATCCAACTAGGGGATTTGATGCGTGGCATTGGGCCTTCAATCATTCAAATCATTCAAACCTGCCAAGTTGACCAAGATTTTGATGATTCGCCAACCCATCTAGCTCCCAAGGTAGTGGGACTAGACAAACTGAATCGCAATAAGATTGCACTCACTAAAGAGGTTGGCTGATCTTTTTAAAGAAAGCATGCTAAAAATGAAGAATGAGAACGCTTAATTGCCCAATACGTCATTCTTTTTTTCTTCATTATTTCAATTGCCCTTGTTTTCATCCAAAGAAATTGGAAAACTTAATCCTTCACCTAATTTTGCAAGGTTACCTGGCGGAACAGTTTGTTGCTAGTACGTCAAATCAAGCCTTGTTTTTCCTTTATTTTGGCAAGAGTTGTCTGAAGATTGAGAAATTATGTCTACCACTCCCGCTCGACCAAAGCTGCTTACACGGTCAACAGCTATATCATGCTTGGAACCAAGTCTTGCAACTTGGAACGGTACAATGACACTATCATGACCGTGTACAAGCCTTGGTCCTCCGAAAATCAGATTCCAAACCACGTCAAAATCATTATTCCTTTGGTATCTGCTCCAAAAAGAAAGCAAGCGTCCAATTCAAACTCAAAGACTAATGTCAAAGAACCCAAGAAACAAAAGACAACCTACAGTGTTCAACAGGGCAAAAGGACCACCAAGATTGCCGTAGCCCAAGCTTGTGGTCACTTGATCATATCTGATGATGATGATGATCATAATCACCATAATCACAATATTAATAGTGACAAGGTGTGCAAAGATGAATTCTCTAAACCGGCTGAGGAATGAACTGATTTGACAAATGGTCTTGCCTTCAATGGCGGATTGAAACAGGTGGGTAAGGGTCCGAGCAGCCGTGAGGATCAAGGTAGAAGTGGTCAAAGACGAAAAGTTTTGTTGATCAAAATCAAATCCGAATGAAGACAATTGACGACTCCACTGGTAGTGAGGTGAAGAAACTCAAGGGTTGAAGGAAGGGATTTCTAAGTGTACGTACGTACGTAAGGTGGCTAGATAAGAATAATGGGACCAATTGACCTTAAAACGGTCCATTTATTCTTGGGCTTCTGTTTCAAGGCTAAATTAGATTGTTCAAAAAAAATAAATAATAAAAGGCATGTATTATTCATTTTTTGTTCTTGGGATTTAGATTGTTTGAACTTCTGTAAGTACTCTCTACTTAACAAAATGATTGAAATTTTTGGAAGAAATATCAAATCAAGCATAAAACTCCAAAAAAAATACGCTGGAGGAAAAAAAAAATTGAAAAAAATTGAAAAAATTGAAAAATCCAGTACCATCAATATTTTTTTGTTCTTGTTGACGAGGGTGTGAGTGAGAGAGTGAGGATTGCAAAGGGGAATGATTTTGAAGAAAAGAAAGATGAAGTCTCTTGAAGAGATTCTTTTTTTTAAAAAAAAAAATGGGATTCAAAACCATTGGTTTGATGTTGATGTTGATGGTGGCTTGGTAAGAAGATGGTGATGAGAATTTTGAAAGTGATAGGTTGGGAGTTGTGGAAACTGCTACAAAAAAAACACACACATTGATTGATTGAAGGACTTTAAGCATCTGATATGTTTGTATTCTGAGGTTGAATTGGAGTTCAGGTCCATTGACATCATTCTAAAATCAATTCTGATCCTTGAACTTTTGACCCTCCTCCTCTGATGTGGTTTTACCATCACCCTCAATCTTCTGAATCAATAGATTTCTCAAAAGAAGACTATATATATCAAAAATGAGAACCCATAAATCAATAATAATAATAATCACTTACCATGTTTGTTTAATTGTTCAATTTTTTTTTTTTGAATCAATTGAGTAGTCAGACATTGAGATCAAAAAAAAAAAAAAAAACACCAAGTTTGTGGTAATGTGGAAAGTGAGAGCATGCAAGAATTTCACAACTTTGTGCAGAGGCAGTCCTGAACATCCCATTCCAACCTTGGCCAGTTCCCTTCAAAACTGTGTAGATAGCAGTAGAAAGTATCCTGTAATGAGTTTTGGAAGATCTAAAGAGATCATTGATGCACAAGAGAGAAAGACGATTGAGATAGGTTTCAAAACCCGGGAGGCTAAGACCCCAAATTGGTCACAAGCCTGATCCTAATTTGACTGATGATTGAAGAACCCTCCCAGTTTTTGAGCAAGCGGGAGGATGGGAGTCATGTATGAAGGGGAAACAATCAAAGAGTGGAAGAACATCCAGTAGGAGCCGGATTGGGTGACTCTCTTGAGGTCAAATCAAGCAACCACATGTCATCAAGATCGTGAAGATCACTCAAGGCGTCTAACTCTCTCTCCAGCTTCACCTTGACACCCTCACTCACCTTCAGCATCAACCTTGAGGCAATCGTCTTCTTCATCCCATTGATTTGAATTAGGATCAATACTCGCTGGACAAGACCAATGGGCCATGGTGAGATGCCCGGGAGAAAAAATGAAAAAAAACAAAGGTGAGTGACTCGACAACAAGGATGACGCTCCTATTTCTGATACAATTCAACCATGATTCTGGGTTTAGGATACACCTTCTATTGTTTATCTTTGCAGATTTCCCTCCTTGGTTTGACTTTTCTTTCTTTTTTGTTTCTTGGACAGTGGAACGTTGATGGTTTTACCCAGCTGGGGGAGTAGGGTCCAATTGGGAAGGATAAACTAAAATTGATTTGGAGCTGATTTTTCAGTAATGCAACCAGATGTGAAACACAGCTGAAAGACTGGAAAAACACCAATGAAATTTGTACTATAGAAGTGGTAGTTTTACATTAAAGTGATATGAAATAACTTGTAAAATAATTTTTTTTATGAATACTGGAATTAATCAGAATGAAGCTGTCATTGCATTGTGGAAAATATTGATCACTGAAATTGTAGCTGGGATATCAAAATATACAATATTTAATTGGAAATTTTTATTCCATAAGGAATTTCAAGTGAGTCCTGGTTGAATTAATGTGAACATTCAAGTGAATTCAGGTTTTTTCCTTGGGGAATTACAAGTGACATTCATTTTCCACCATGGTGAATACAATGTGAATCATATTTTCTTTTTGATGTAAACTGAGGTGAACTCAAGAATACTCATTCGTGAAGAGAAGTTTCCCATAAAGGGATTCAATTGGCCAGAAAATGGGACTGGATGGTGACATGAAGTCACTGGCCAGCCAGAGACCCCATTTTGGCCCTGGTGTAGGATAGCAAATTTCAGCTGGACGCCTAAGATCACGTTTTTGACAAACTTCAAAACTCTTGCACCATTGAAAGACAGATTTCTTCAGAGATGGCCACCAGAACTGTTTGGATAATTGTTGATAAGTTTTGGTTTCCCCATGATGACCAAGGCCCTCATGGACACTTTCAAGGATTAAATCTTGCTTAGCAGGGATAGTAACCACAACAAGTGCCCAAGGAGTTCCTCTTTTCATAAGCCTAGAACCTTGGACAAAGAAACTAGAGGACTTTCTTTTAAGGGATTTAAATTCTTTGGCAGAGAGATCAGGGGGTCTTTGGAGAGTTGAAAGGTACTGCTCTAACTTAAGCCAGAAACCTTGTTGGAAACCAGAGTAATCTTGGGAGGAGAAAGCAAAAACAGGCCGGATCAAAGGTTCTTCCTCATTGAAATCCATTCCAACATCCAATTCATTGTCTCCAATAGGCCTTCTAGATAAACCATCAGGCATAGTAAAAGATTTCCCAGGCCTATGAACAATATCAAAATAGAAAAGTTGGATAAAAGCTACCCAGCAAGTCATTGGAGCATTTGGAAGACTGGGAGCATTGATCATTTCCACAATGGATCAAGCGTCAACTTGCAATTTGAAATGTTGTCCCCAGAGTACTGTTTGGAGTTTCTTCAGCATTCTGGCCACACCACAGAGTTCCAGTTTGGGCTGAAAGTATCTAGATTCCACATCCAAAAATAGCAAAGATTCATAAAGAACAGGGCGGTCCAAACCATATTCATCTTCCTGAGTAAGGAAAGCCCCAACAGATTGATAACTAGAGTCAACAGCCAATTTTATTTTGCACAGCTCCAGGCCCATAAGAGATCTTTTTCAAAACTATGTCATTGCCAACAATAGTTTTGAGAAACTGAAATGATTATTTGCAATCTTGGGTCCAAATCCATTCAGCTTCCTTTCTGGTTAGGCAACGCAAGGGTGCACAGATTTTGGATAGAGAGAGAATGAAGATCCTGACATAAGTTACAACACCTAGGAAACCTCTAACTTCAGTTGGATTTATTGGAGTAGGCCAGGAGATAATTTTGTTGACTTTAGAGGGTGCCATCCTTCTTCCTTCCTTGCAGACTATATGACCAACAATTTCCAAGGCAAGGACACAGGCAGCAAGTTTTGATCCATAGACAGTAAGGCAAGATTCCTTGATTCAAAACAAAATCCTTTCCAAGATAGTAGCATACTCCCAGATAAATTGTTGAATTCCTGGGTGCCAAGGTAAGAGCTCATTATCATAGTCAGAAACTGAACCTTTAATTCCACCATCATCAATAAAGATAACAGCATGATCAGGGATTTTGTCTTGAAGGATCCACATCATCTGAGCCTGATAGACTGCAACCAAGTTGGTGGAACCTTGAGGCAATCAAGTTAGTTGAAATTGACCAAGAGGAGTATTGAAAGTAGTGAGAGGGCAAGAAATAGGATGCAAAGATTGTTTTTCATAACCCCCCCTGATGTCGCATAGACCATAACAGGCTCTCCCAGAGAAGGATTCAACAAATTCTTCAGTGGCAGGAGGAAGACCAGAGTCCTTAATAGTAACTTTATTGAGAGTTTGGAGATGATGAACTACTCTAAGTTTACCATTACTCTTTAGAACACAGAAAACGGGGCTAGAGTAGCTGGAGGTTGACTGTTCATATAGACCGGTAAGGACTTGTTTGCAGACCAAATTGATGAATTTGTTGACTTTTGAAGCAGGAATAGGGATATTTTTCTTTTGCCAACGATCATGTTCAACTACAAGGATGATAAAAGGGAGACCATAGGATTCTTTCAAGACCTCTCTCTTCTTCACAGAATGCAACAGATTTTTCCCTTAGAGATAAGATATTTTTGATCAAATTTAACTCATCAGGTAAAAGCCATCCATCTGGACCAAAGTTGACCACCTTCAATTGTTCTTCAGTGAAAAAATCACAAGGTACAAAGGGTCCAGTAAGAGAATGAGATAGACCACAATAAGGATCACAAGATAGAGGAGGATGCATGAGAGGAGGATTGAGATTCAGAGGCATGGGTTGGTTGACATGCTGGACCTTTTTCGCAACTGGCTTATACTTAGTGGCAAAAGAGATTAGTTCTTGTGTCCTCCAAGCATTCACCAGCGAGACCTGAGTACAAAAACTGAGACCAGATTCCAACATCCTCCAACTTTGATGTTCCATAAAATTTTTGAAAGGTGCCTTTTCCATAAAAGAGGATCCAAAAGATAATGCTTTGCTCACATGTGTGGCACAAGGTAGAGTTTCAAAAACTATGGTAGAAGAATGCCCTGATGGTGCACAATTGGGAGGACTTACGTTTACCCCCAAGTGCCTCCACTGGAGCCCATACTCCTCCATACCAAAACCATTAAGAAAAGAATTGAGATCAGGATCTAGTTTATACTCATTGCGGAGAATCAAACCAGAGCTAGAGGAAGATTGATAAGTGATAAGAGTACAAGGAAAAGAAAAAATAACAGAACCAGAGAGAAGAGAAATATCTTTGGAATTTTGTGTTTTAACATGTTTTTGATTTTGGACATTTTCAAGATCAGAAGAAAGAGATGAAAGAGATGAAAAGGATGAAAAATATGCCTCAGAGATACAATTTGGCGCTGTAGTGGTGATTTGGATGGCAGAAGAGCAGGATCAGAGTATTCTGGGAACCTATCCCTGAGGGGTTCCTTTTCTACTTCCATGTCTTCTACCTCAGAAGAAGGAGGCTCCAGTGAAGATTGACGTTTGACAGGTTTTCAAAGAATTGAAGATGGAACAGGAGGAGCATTATGAGGTCTGGGTTCTTCATGTTGTTTCCTAGCTGGATCAGATTGATAAGTTCCAGAAAAGCTGGAAGAAGAGACAGCAGGAGGATACCAATGTTGAAGAGTTCCACAAGCAGATCAAAAATCAAAAGAGGCCAAGGATGCCTTCTTGGGAGCAGAAGGCTGGAAAGAGGGCACCACATGACGAATTGGACAAGATGAATCAAAAGGGATAAGTGCACCATTATGGAGAAATAAGTTTCTCCCTTTCTGTTCCACCAACATTTCCTCCTTGTCCTTCTGGATTTCAGGACAGCAACCAGTTCCATGACCTTCTCTGTGGCAATAAAAGCAAACCATGGTTGACCTAGGAACAGAGTTGGAGGTTTTAGGGACAACCAGAGAGGAGAGTTTCTGATCCATTTTATTCTCAAAAGCTTGCAGGAGTTTGGTGATCTCATCAAGAGTAGGTGTTTCCTGGTGGGTCTGAGGATTTGGTTTAGGTCTGCAATTGGCTTCCATCTTATTCATGATTTTGTTAGATGCTTGAAAAGAGGGGGCAGGGACTGGTTCAGTGATTCAAGGTTTTTCAAAGGTGAGAGCTGTTTGACCTTTCATTACTTTATCCACAGTATTCCTAAGAACCATGAAAGCAGGGAGATTGAACCAATTATCTCTTGTAGTGATCATGGATCCAGATTTCACCAATTCATCCTTAATTCTTTCCTGCACTCCTGGAGAGAAAGACTGAAAAAATTGCACTCAAATTTTGTCCACCGTATCAATGTGATTGTTTTGGATAAGATAGGATTGGATGGGTTCCCAAGATTTTCTGAAAGCTTGATAATCAGAGGCTGAGGAGATACCACCATTGGAGGTCCATTGAGAGACTAGGGCATCCAGATCTTGGAGAGTGAACCTAGCTATATCAATTTTGACCCAGTAGGCAATCATTGCCTCCTTAAAAAGTACCCAGTCATGGGATTCAAATCCATCAAATGATTCAATCACTTCCATGACTTCATCAGAGGAGATCAAGAATTGCAGTTGATAAGCCATGTCATATTTGCTAGCACCGTCCACTTCAGCAGCCATCTCGTAGGAATCCAGGAACCATTCAACATTTGTACCATTAAAGCATAAGTTCTTGTTCTGAGGTTTGATCTTGATCATCTTGGCCCAAACAGAGGTAGAAGGGGTACCAATAGATTCCATTTTGACAAAATATTTCCTAAGGGATCCAAAGAACAGATTTCCAAAGTGGCTCACGAGTGTGGCAAGGGTAGGGTTTACAAAAAAAACAACTAAGATCAAACCCCTTGATGGTGCACAATTTGAAGGACTTACTTCTGGAACAAGTTGCCTCCACGGATCAGATCTAGATGATAACAGAAACAGAGAAAAAAAAGAAAAAGAGAAAAAGAGAAAAAGATCGGATTTCAAAGTTGATTCCACAAACCTGGGACTGTAAATCCCAAGGTTGCTGGTTTGATCCCGGCCTGGGGGACCAAATGTAAGACTCCAAACAGTGCAGGGCATTGGCAGTTCTGTGGAGGGGATAGTTGCTTTTTTAGGCTGGCTTCCTGAGTGTTACAAAAATATTTAAATGTAACCAGGATCAAGGTCCAGTAACCTTTGTTAATGAGGAATCAAATGAGATAGGGATAAGTCAATAGCAACAATAGCTGAGGGGGAAGCAGCACTACCTGAACCAAGATGATGAGGAGAAAGACTTTGAACAAAATAAGTTAATGTTTTCTCAGAGCCCAATAGAACAAAGCAGTTGTAAGTAACGGCGCCCACACGCTAATAACTCTGGTTGTCAGCAGGTGCTTGGGAGCAATCAACTCAAACCCAATCAAACTCCAGGTTCTCAATGAACCTGCCCAACTCTCCGCAATCAAGCGCTTGAAGGGTACCAGATAACGGTGGGTGACTGCACAAGACAATGGAATATGTTTATGGATCCATGAAACAAACAGTAAAGATTTCAGACTAAGAGTAACCCAACGCTTCTCAAGGAATCAGGAATAGTGTGGCAGAATGCAACTTTAATGATTAAAGGGAGGTTTAAAACTCCAGGTTTAAACTTAATAAAACCTCTTAGTCAAACGTGACTGGTCCAGAAAGACAATCAAATGAATGATCAAGACCAAATAATGGTCAGAAAAAGGGATCAAGAGTGGTATAACACACTCAAGAATTCAATTTAATGAATTCTTCTTCAACCAGCAAGGCTATGGTTGGTGATAAGGAACAGGGCCACAGAAGGGCAGATCAGAGTTTCAGACTTAAAAAGCTCAAGGGTAAGGGATAAGGATCAAGGGATAATCAAAAGATATATCCGGATAAGTGATCAATTTCACAAAGGAAGGAGCTCTTGGATCAGAAGCTCATAATTCTCATTAGTGGGAAGAATTGATTATGGAAAAAAATCAGGTAAGAGCCCCTCCTTTTATAGGCTAGAGAGCCCTGTAACTATTTACAATTGGATAACACAAATGAAAGCGTTTTTTTTTCACAATGATGAGGCTCAAGCTTGGGGAGGCCTGGTTCCCTTCTGCCAATCTTCCAGACTGGGGGAAGAGATTCTCACCCCAGCCTGGCGCTTGCAAACATCTGTGCGGAAGTTTGCACACCTAGTAACAACGCAACACCCCCTTCCATCCAAATCTGGAGGGGGGTGAGAAAGAAAGAAATCAGATGGTTTTGATGATGAGCAATGGGGTTGATGTGATCAATGATCCTTGCTCACAAGCGGTGATGGTGGTGATGATGAGGACACCATGATAGATGAATCAATGATGAGAGGGAAGGCAATGACTTGCGCATGGCCAAGCAATGGGGAGTGTCATGATGAACAACTGATGGTTGCAATGAAAGTGAGGGAGCAATCAAGGATGCGAGCAATGAGGATGAGAAGGATGCAAGCAATGAGGATGAGGAGGAGCAACGCAATGAGGATGAGGATGAGTAATGCAATGAGGATGAGGATGAGCAACGCGCAAGGATGAGGATGAGGAGGAGCAACCCAATGAGGACAGTTTTTTTTTTTTTTTTTTTTTTTTTTTTTTTTTTTTTACAATTTTTGAATTCTTTTCCCAAGGTGTCCCAAATGGTTCACCACAATGTAAATCCTGGAATAATTGAATGGGTTTCAGAGCAGATGGGGTAGATTGCTTGACTAAACTTCAATGGTTGATTGGTTAATAAGGGTAAATAATACTACTACAGACTAAGTCATAAATCACTTGCTTATCTTAATATAAGCACTTGATCAACAATGAAATGGTTTCTGATTGATAATAAATAATTCCTGGTAACTAATGATGGAATAATGGATCCAAAGAGGTCTGTATAAATACTTTTTCGGGGTGATTTTGGTCTTCTCAGGGCACGTAGAGAGGGTTCTGCTTGTGGGCTGAGGCTGGCAAGCCAGTCAGGGCAAAGTTAAAACGTCCACTTGGTGCTGTCAATCAGCTGTACTTAGATCTGCTAGATTTCTGTACTATTTTAGCCACAGGATCTGTTAATCTGTTATTGCGTAAATTTGATCATTTTGTACTCATCCTTCATTTGTACTATTGATATTGCTTTAAAGCGTGCAGATGTAGATTTTTACCAATTTTCCTTCATCTGCTGATCATGTAGATAATTTTTAATTATTTTTATGAACACTCCTTGTGGTGTTTTGTGGTCTTCAAAGATCAGGATCAGTGATTTAAGTGATAATCCTTGATCTTTGATTTATTATTAAAAAATTTTTTAAGCTTAATTTTCATTAATTTTATTTAATTTTTGATCTTTTTAGATCATTAGTAATGCATATTTCCGTTTGTTACATATACTAGGCAACCCTAACTAGGTTTTAGCTCTTCTGAGCAGTACCTGGTTGTCAGATTAGTCACGACTGATCAAAACACGGGGATCAGTTATTACAGATGCGCGCGGGGTAGTAGCCGCTGCGTGCGTGGCAGAATCAGCTGCGAGCGGATCTCTAGTACGCGGGAATCTGCTGCTACTAGTACGTAGGGATATGTAATGATGGGGGGCTGCACGCCGGAATTGTGACATAACACATTTCCGCGTGTAACTCCTAAAATATACACAACACCTCAATTCTGAGTTAATTTTAGGTGTAAACCCTATACGTGAAAATAGGTGTGAAATATTAGAATGGCCAAAAAGTCCCATACTGGTGTTGTAATTTTTAGTACTTTTCTTTTTAATTATTTTAAAAATATAAGGACTTGGAATTCAAGGGTGGGGTCAGTGAGTGACCCTACCTAATTTTGGGTGAGAAATCCATTCCTGCAATAATATTCATGAATTTCTTATTCCTTATTTTGTTAATTTAGATATTCTTATTTTTCATAGTTTTGTGTTACTATTTGACAGTTTTTCTCTGTACATAGTAGCAAGCTGACAATGTCCCCCCCACCATGACCAGTTTCCCCTTGAGACCGGTTGCTGGCTGGTTACAACCAGCCAGCCCTCCCTCTCCCCCTTGCAATGGCAAGCAAGGGGAGGGGGAGGAGCTTGGGCCACCAGCCCCTCAGTTGCCACCCAGCGCGGCAGCGGTGACAACGCCCCCACGCGGGCTGTTGGGCCCCATAGACCAACCAAAGGCAAAAACAGCGGCCCCAAGCAGGCTGCAACATGGGCAGCGCAGGCTGCAACATGGGCGGCCGCATCAAGCCTGAAAACTAAGTAAACCATACTTTGGCGGGCCAGCCCATCTGTCCAAGTATCTCCAAAATAAACCTTGGGCCCAAATATGCCCATACAAGCCCATCTGGCTGTATTTGCCCATATACCTCACTGGGCCCATTGGGGCACGTGTATCAATAGGCCTGTGCCATGCATTTTGAGGCCAGTTTCCCCAAATCCATGACATCCACACAGGCCCGTATGGTCTGTGTGAGTGTCCAATGGGTGGCAGAGGCCCACATGTACATCCAATTTGGATTAAACTTATACGTACCACATGTGTAAGTGCATACGTATTTTAAAACACCCCCTTAATGGAAAAGGGGTGAAATCCGCATGTTAGTCACAAAGCCTTGATGCTTGTTCCTATTTAAAGCCTTAGTCAAGATATCTGCAATCATTGCTCCAGTGGGAATGTACCTCAACACAATCTCCTTGCAGTTAACTGCATTGCAGATATAGTTATAGTGAACATCAATATGTTTTGTTCTTGAATGGAAAACTTGGTTTTGCTCCAACACAATGGCACTCTGGTTATCAAAATACAACAACGCAAACCCTTTTGGCTTATGTGTATCCTCTAAGACTTTTCTAAACCATTTTGCTTCCTGTGAATCTGCTAAGTAAGCTCTATAATCAGCCTTTGTTGATGAAAGACTTATTTCCAATATCTTCATGGACATCCATGACACCAGATTCTTACCTAAGAAGAATACAAAACCACTTGTTGATTCCCTAGTGTTACCATCTGCCCAACTTGCATCAGAATAACCAACCAAGTCAAATTTTGCTGACTTTTTAAACAACAGTGCCAGACTGTGCGCCCCTTTAAGATACCTTATAACTCTCTTAAACGCTGACCAATGCCTCATGCTTGGCTTCTCTAAGTGTTGCAACAAGACACCAATTGCAAAAGCAATATCAGGCCTTGTACACTGCCCCAAATAATTAAGCAATCCAATAGCTGACCTGTAGTTGTTCCCAGATTGAACAAACTCCAGATACTCCTCACCTGTAGACTTCTCTAAACAAATGTTTGACTGCATGGGAGTACCAAATTCCTTTGCATCCTCTAAGCCATGTTACTTAAGAAGAGCTGCCACCTAATGGCTCTTTTCTAACTTAATACCATTCTTGCTCTTACTGAATTTCATTCCTAGCACCTGTTGCACCAGACCCAGATCTTTTATCTTGAATTCATTTTTGAGTGTCTTCATGATTCTCTCTTTACCATTTCCAATGATGATAATTTCATCAACTCATAAGAAAAAATTGCATCCTTTCTTACAAAAAAACAAGGGTTGGCCTCAGACGTCCTGAAACCAATCTGTATCAGTTTCTCACTCATGGTATTATACCACAACCTAGTTGCTTTCTTCAATTCATAAAGGGATCTACACAGCTTGAGGACATATTCCCCTTTATCTGCTGAAAGAAAACTTCTAACACAGATTTTCTTCATGGTTTCTGTTTTAGTCTCTACTAACCATTCATGAAAAACATCAGGGATTGACATATAAACAGTCTCCTCCTCTCCAAGTTTTGCATTCAAGTATGCTGTTACAAAATCAGGTTGTCTGATTTCTTTTCCCAACTCCACTGCAAGAGCAATGATTTACCTGAAGGTGGACAGCTTTCCAGTTGGTGAGAAAGCTTCTTGGTAATCAATACACTCTCTCTTCTTGAAGCCCTGTGCAACGCATCTGGCTTTGAATCTTTTCAAAACCCCATTTGTGTCAAACTTCTTGTTTAACACCAATCTAGACCCCACAATGGTCTTTCCTTTTGGAACAGAATCCTGCTTAACCACTTCAAAGACACTATTATTTTCTAGAGAATCAAATTCCTCAAAAATAGCACTCTTCCATTTGGCTCTCTCATCAGAATTCATAGCTTGGCCAAAGCTATTTGGGTTAACCCTGCTACCCATTTCTGAACTCAACTCCAGGACTTCATTGAGCATACACTGTTCCTGAAATGTATCTTCCTCATATCCTGCAGCAGCATAATGGGACTTACATTACCTGTACCTACCAACTGGTACTCTAATCCTACCACTCCTTCTAACTGGAGGTGGAGGCTCATCAGGTTCTGAATTAACAGACTCCCCTGAAGCCGGCACTGAACCCTCTGGTGGCATGTCTGCCATCTCTTCATCTTCTGGAACCACATGTCCCGCAGCCTTTGCTGGTGAAATACATGCTAATTCTATTTCTTGCTGTGACTTATTCACAACAACATCTTCACTCCTTTTGAGTGGAAAGGTACTTTCATCAAATTTTACATCCCTACTACAGATAACCTTTCTTGTCCCTGGAAAATAGATCCTATACAATTTACTTATTAAATCATAGCCTAAAAGTGCCCCTGTTCTGGCTCTAGGGTCTAATTTTCCAACCATCTTGTTATGGTGGACACTATAATACACCAAGCAACCAATTTTTCTTAGGTGTGATGTTTTGGAGTACAACTTCCAAAACTGATAATGAGGACTCTTCCCATTAACACTTAAAATTTGATGCAACAGAAATACTGTACACATCAACTCAGCCCATAAGAACTTTGGTAGACCCGATTGAGACATAATATTTCTGACCTTGTCCAGTAAAGTCCTATTCATTCTCTCAACTATTCCATTGTTTTGTGGAGTACTTGCAGTAGTGACTTTATGAGTGATACCATAATCTTTCAATAACCTCTCAAACTCTTTACTCACAAATTCATCACCTCCATCAGTGATAACCCTCTTGATCTCATTCATTAGACCATTCTTTTTCCAGACTTTGAAGATTACAGAAACCTCCTCTTTAGTCTGATCCTTAGATCCAATTGGTTTAATTCAAACATAAGTAGTTGCACTATTAACTAAATTGATGAAGTATCTTTCCCCACCAAGGGACTCTGGTGTGAATGGCCCTTCCAAATCAATGGAAAATTCCTCTCTAGGAACATCAGTGCAATCTCTACTCTTTGAGAACACATTTCTAGTCTTAGCCGCCAAGGTACAACTCTCACAGTTGCTGTCCTTTACCTTATGGCCACTTCTATTTTGAGAAACAGTGCTCAAAGCTGAGATTTTGAACAAGCTTGCAAAAAAAAGCTTGTTCCAAATCTTTCCACTAAGAACAGTTCTCCCATTCATATCAATAACAAACCTATCTTCTTTAAGATAACAAATCTGGAAACATTTTTTCCACAACACTCCAAGGGACACAAGGTTATAAGGCAACTCTGGTACATAGAACACTTTCTCAAAAGAAATTTTGAAACCCAAGTGATTTGCAAGAATAAATTTTCCAATTCCTTTAATCTTAATTGTTCTGCCTTTCTGATCAATATTTACAACTCCATCATAATCACTATGATTTGAAAATAAATTTGGTTCAAAGAACATGTGATCTGTGTGGCCAGAATCAATCAAAAAAAGAACATCCTCCTTCAATCCTCTTTGTAATCAATCAAGTCCATTTCTTGATCCTCATCAATTTTGGCCTTCTTGTTGGGGCCTTCTTCCCCAACAACCATTTCCATTGGACCATAAAACGCCACCATTGCAACGTTTTCAGTAGGAAGATTGACCTCCTTATCATTCTCTTTAGAATTCTTCCTCTTCTTTTCCTCCTTGCAATCCTTAGCATAATTCCCCTTATTCTGACAATTATAGCATAAGACCTTGGACAAATCCTTTTTTGCTTTCTTGCAAGATTTTACAGTCTTTCCAACAAGGGCTGTTCCAGAACCCCCCTTCATCTTGAACTGAAGATAATCCTTTTCAATCCTTTTCAGCAAATCCTCCTCCCCAGGAAGAGGATCCAATTGAGAAATAATTCTGAATAAAGAATAAAACTCCTTTTGTAGCTTCAGAAGGATTAAGAGTGACAAATACTCAGGATCCATGTTAAGTCCTGATGACTTAAACTTGGCTATGCTAGACCTAGCCTCTGAAACAAAGTTTTTATAAGTCAAACATTGTAACTTGAACAGTTTATTGAAAGCTATACCCTTCTGGTGAACAGAATCACCAGCATACTTGGAATTAAGCAACTTCCAAAGGATGCTACCCCTCCTTCTCTCATCTTCCCTAAGAGTATCAGCAACCCATGTCACATGATTCTCATCAAGATGCCTAAGGATGAGATGATGAGACTTTTTCTCCACTTCTGAACTGATCAAAGTGTCATCTGAATCCATTATCTCCCCACAACAGATGTTATCAAGCTCACTATCCATCAGGACCCAAGCATTACAATTCTGATTGTTCAGAACTATCTTGGTGGAGCTAACATCATGGATATAGGACATCTTCTTGGAAAACTTGAGGTCTTTGAGGTTCTCCAGAGTAAGGTACAAGGGTCTAGATGGCTTGGAAGTAATGATGATATTGATGCTGATAATGTGTTATAATTATGGCCAGCAATTAGCTTAGGCAAATGAGAAGTATTTAAATAAAAAGGAATGCTGGACACCTTGTGTCAATAATTGCTGATGGGCTCTCACAATGGGGCAATACGTTGGATGATACCATTGATGAATTTGATTGAATGATGAATGTATGATGGAAAACAGCAGGGAGAAGAGCTCCATATGTACAAAAGATTGGCCTCTTGTGAGCCCATGATAAAACAAGCCAAAAGGCAATTTTTCCGCCCCAAAAGAGCTCTACAGGCTCTACAGGCCTTGTGACTTGGTTTGGACTACATCAGCCTGCATAGAATCAGTCCTTGTACACTTACAACCAGCCTATTCTGGTCCTTTCTGGTGTTTCCACCATTACCGGGCTGAACCAGGCCCTGTGCTGTTCAATCCCTGGCTGGTTGTCTGTTAAAACCAGCCCTGTTATCTATCTTAGCACTTTCCACAACCCTGGCCCCTCATATGGGCCAGGTGGGACCCAGGACTCACCTGAGTTCAACAAAAATCTCACCTGGGGGGGGTGTAACTGTTGGACATGCGGCCCCTCTCTTTCTCTCAAATCCCTGGAGGGGGCAGTCAAATCCCCCTACCAGGGGCCCTGGGGTTTGATACCCCCAGGACGTTGTTAAGGTAGGTGGGCTGGGGGGTGGTCAGGTCCCCTCCAGCCCATTGCTCCTCCCCCTTGGTAAAGGGGGGGGGAGAGCGCCCCTTTGATGGTGGGGGGGGTCAATTCCCCCCCACCGCTGGTTGCCTTGATGCAACCAGCCTGGCCATCTCTTTTGGTGGGGGGGTGATCAAGTCCCCCCCACAATGACCGGTTGCTGGCTGGTTACAACCAGCCAGCCCTCCCTCTCCCCCTTGCAATGGCAAGCAAGGGGAGCGGGAGGAGCTGGGGCCACCAGCCCCGCAGCAGCCACCCAGGGCGGCAGACGCCACAATGCCCCTGCGCGGGCTGTTGGGCCCCATAGATGGGCCAAAGGCAAAAACAGCGGCCCCAAGCAGGCCAAAACATGGGCAGTGGCCCCAAGCTGGCAGTGAAACTGGCAGCAGCCCCAAGCGGGCTGTGACACGGGCAGCTGCCCTGAGCGGGCCGCAACACGGGAGGCAGCCCCAACCGGGCTGCAACATGGGCAGCGGCCTCAGTGGGCCACACCAAGCCCAAAAACTAAGTAAACCACACTTTGGCGGGCCAGCCCCTCTGTCCAAGTATCTCCAAAATAAACCTTGGGCCAAATATGCCCATACAAGCCCATCTGGCTGTATTTGCCCACATACCTCACCGGGCCCGTTAGGGCTCATGTACCAATAGGCCTGTTTTACGCGTTTTGAGGCCAGTTTCTCCAAATCTGTGACATCCACACTGGCACGTATGGTCCATGTGAGTGTCCAATGGGCCTCAGAGGCCCAAATGTACATCCCATTTGGATTACACTTATACGTAGCACATGCATAAGTGCATACATATTTTAACAAAAACAAGAATAGGTGAAATTTATAAAAATAGAAAAATGCATTGACTAGTTTTTAACTGAGCAGGAGGGCATCCATTTTGGATGAAAAAAAAAAGACATGAAATTGAGTGGATATAGGGATGGTCACCAAGGCATTCAATCAACAACCTCAGATGAGTTGACTACCAGCCCTGTTTACAGAACAAAGTGCCAGTCAATCAAAAATTGATTTGTGAGAATTAAGCCATGAGGGGAAATTTCTTTACCACAGGAGAATGATCAAATTATTACTCCAAAGTTTATCAAATGGATATGGGAAGGAAAAAAAAATTCAACATACTTATACTCACTTGATGTGTTGATCCCCAACTATGGTCTGTTCATAGGGGCAGGTTTTGTTGTTTTTTGAGGGAGAATCTTGACACCAAGGCAAGAGAAAGGCTTCTATCTGCAATTTAGAAAAACAACAGTAGTTAAAACTTATAAAAATAGAAAAATGCATTGAACTAGTTCTGGCCTGAGCAGGAGGGCATCCATTGTGGAAGAAAAAAAAACATGAACTCAAGTGTGGAATAGGGCTAGTTACCAAGGCATGTCATCATTGAACAACTTTCTCATGTTCCATTTCAGAAAAACCCAACCCTCATGCAAAAGTATCACATCTCATCTTTCTCTGATTTATAATGTGATGATCCTCTTGGAACCAGCTCTGATAACATACAAGCAATATGTAGACCTGCTTTTCTTCTAGCCCAACATATTCAGACATTTTTTGGCAGAAGTAAATTACCAGAAAAGGAGGATAGATTTTTTTTGTGTTTTCCTTGGACCACCATTGATCCGGATGCCTTTGGGTGGAGGAACTCAATAGAGATTGCTCAATTCCTGGGCTGGTAAATATATTTGATTTATTACTTAGATAATTCAATAGAAAAAACAATATCAGAAATATCAGGCCTTCTTTCCCAAAATTTGTTGATAAATTTTTGAAGGACTACAATTTTGGAGTTTTGAAGATACATTGGCTAGTTTGTTATTAATTTGGAATCAGAAGCCAAAGTGAGTGTGGGTTGAAGTGGTTTTGAAACTAGGAGGAGGAAATATAGTCTGATTTTAAAGAAATTGGGTCTGCAAAAGAATTTCAATAATGCCTTCAGCTTTTGAAAAGTCAACAATACAACAAATTTTTGGAAAATATAAACCATGACCCAAATCATTGCAGGGAGGAAGGATAGGCTGTCCTGTAGATCCGTTGATGTAAATAAAAATCCCATATGTAAAACCATTTAAATTATTCTTATCAGTATGGAGTTTGTGTGAGAAATCATCAAATGTCACAACCACATTGGAAAACATTCTGAAATCTTGCTTGGTTTCCATCCACTCAGATGAAGACAAGTTTGGGATTAGAAATTGATCCAAAGCTTTCTATTTTTGAGCATGAGCTGAAGTACACAGTGATTGGATTCTTTCGAGGAAAAATTTTTTTTGTGTGCAGGAAGATGGTCCCACAGTTCATCATCCTTTTTGATTTCTCTTCATCAAAATCTGGTTTGCAGAAAAAGACCCCTGTTTTTGATAGGAACTCAACATGGATTCAATTTTTAGAATTTTCTGACAAAATCTGACATAAAAAATTGGAAAAACCAGCAGAGCCACCTTTATCACTTCTGGCACAAAATCCAATGGCATGTATACAGCCAGTCAAGGCTGCTGTGTTTTTTCTGCTGAGTGAATGGTGGTTCTTTGCCATATGGTTCAAGTCCAAGATGATGTTGCACAAAGTATCCATTTGTGGAGTAGGTTTGGGGGCCTTCAAACTGTGTCAAACTGTGGTATTTGAGAATGAATTAAGGCTGAAATTTGTGGTTTGTGACAGCATTGACCAGCATGTCAGGGCAAAGTTGTGGTAAGACAACATGATTGGGTGGAACAATATCCTGAAGGGTCACAAAGTATGTTCACTCATCAAATTTTTGTGCAAATTGTCTTCTGGCATGGTTGAACTTGTTGTTACTTTGGGATGTAGAATTAACATTTGAGTTTGGAAGGTTGTTTCTTTTTCTGACTAGAAGAGGTTTTGATTCATGTTGTTTCCCCTTGGAATCCCCTGAAATGCCAAGCTCATCAAAACTAAAAACTGTGTTTCAGGATGAAACCCAGGAATCACAATATGAATGGAAAACACAAAGAAAAATAATGCAGAATCAAAGGTTCAATTAGTGATTGTATTGTCAAAGAATGAATGATATTGGGAAATGGGGTTTAAATCCCATACCAATTTTTACCAGACATTCCTTCATTCAATTCTATCACAATTGATATCTACAATAAAGGAATACCCTTTTTTTTTTAAAAAAAAAAAAGCTGAATTACCAATGGGGTGGTGATTGTGGTGGATGAGATGGATGAGGTGGTTGGTGGTGGGTGGTGCTTGTTGTTTTGGGTGGGTGTGATTGTTTACCTCATAGTGGGGCAGGACCTTGAATTGGAGCTGACAGACCAAAAGTGGTTTAGGTGACTATGGGGGGGGGGTAGCCCAGAGGACAAGGGTGACCCCCACCCTTTTCAACCAACAGGTGGGGAGGAGATTTGTGAAAGTTTAACAGGCTTAAGAGCAAATTTAATTTCATCTGAGAGCAATCAAAATAAAAGAAAAAAGACTGAAGAAACACCTTAAAAGGACCAGATAGTGAGTTGAACTAGAAAACAATGGTACTGAGAAGAGACAAAGTGAGAAGGAGAGAATGGATCTGGCGTGGTGTTCTTGATATGGTGGTGGGGTGAGCTTGAGTTTTATGGTAGCTTGGTAAGGTGATGGAATGAGCTTGCGTCGTAGCGGTAGCCGGTGAGTGGTCTTGAGTGGTAGTGGTAGCTGGTGGTTGAGGTTGATTGATTTGTGAGAGCTTGTCCTTGATTTGTTGGTAAGGTGGTGGAGCTGACAAGCGTGACTTTGGGATTAGAGTATTGACAGCGGTTTGTTTTGAAGGACAAGCGCACAAAAGAATGAGGTGACAGGGGGTTCCCAGGCTTAGTGACAGCAGAGTGAGAGATATGGGAAAGGACAAACTGGAGATGCATAAGAAAAAAAAGACACATAGAAAAGAAAAGAATGGAAGGAAGCAGGAAGATAAGGAAAATAATAAAATGGAATAAAGAAGATGAAGATATTATTTGGGCATGTTTTTGAATCCCAAAAGCCTCCCTTGGTCAAATCATTCTGATATGTTGAGGGTGTCCAAGGCATGGCAAAGTGCTATTTGCATTACAGGTTTGGTGAGGAAATCTACTAAATTCTTCTTGGAGGACACTTTTTGAAGTTCAATGGCGTTCTTGAGAATCTTGCTCTGTACATAGTGGAATCTCAATTCCATGTGTTTTGTGTGCAATGTAGCATGATTAGTTTGATTGAGAGCCAGCTTGATGCAGCCTTTGTTGTCCTTGTGGATGATGGCTGGTTAGGCGGCTTCTCCCGGCCAAAACTTGCTCATAAGCGACTTTACCGAGCTTAGCTCCTTGATGGCGTTGCCCAGCGCCTTCTATTCAGCTTTGGTGGTGGATAGGGACAGGGTCAGTTGCTTCTTGCACTTCCAAGTGACAAAAATTCCAAGACATTGTGCGACCAACCCAGAGACTGATCTTCTGGTAGTGGGACAGGTCGCCCAGTCAGCGTTGACATAAGCTTCAAGTTGAGAGGCAGAAGAGGAGGAGACAAATTTGATTCCATGGTTTGGGGTGTTTTGGAGGTATTGAAGGACATACAGCGTCGCTTGGAGGTGATGTAGATTTGGCTTGACAAGGAATTGAGTGAAATAGTTGACAGCAAATGTCATGTTGGGCCTTGTGCATATGCTAATGTGACTCAGCTCCCCAACAATTTTCCTGTAATTGGCACCCAATTGAAAAAACTCCTCATGGTCTTCTTTGCTTGAGGCGTATATCTTGCCGTGTGGTCTGAAAGGAGTCAAGAAAGTATTGTGAGGCAGAAGCAAATATTGCGCGCAGACCTGTTTAATGTAAGAGCTGTGAGAAAGCTTGTAGCCGGTTGGAAGGTGGCTGACGCTCATTCCAAGTAGCAGGGAGGCTGGCCCAAGGTCCTTCATTCTGAATTTGGAGCTGAGCTGAGTGATGAATGCATCCGGTCAATCACTGAATATTGCAATGTTGTCAACATGAACGTAAAGATAAGTTGAAAACTTCCAGAATACACACTGGTTCGCCTTGCTTTTGTGGAAGCCGCAGTCCGTCAACCAGGAGCTGAGAGTTTCATACCAGGCCACTGGTGCTTGTTTGAGACCATATAGAGCCTTCTTCAGCTTGAGGTGCTTGCCATTTGTGACAAAGATGTAGGGAAGGGGAATGAGGTAGACTTCTTTGCGCAGCGGGGCTTCAGAAGGCAGACTTTACGTTGACTTGATGGAACTTTAGCCTTAAGTGAGCAGCAAGAGCAATTAGAATTGGCAGGGACATCTTGTCCCCAGTTGGCAAAAAGGTGGAATTGAAATTTATTCTGTACTGCTGGCTGAAGCCTTGAACGCAAAGTTGTGCTTTGAATTTGACTATTTGATTTAGCTTGTCAGGCTTTGTCCAAAAGACCCAGAAACATTTGAGCCCTAGCTTGTTGTTGGGAAGAGTTTCCTCTTCCCAGACTTGGTAGTCGAGAAGATTGAGCTCCTCATGTTTCATTGCTTTGAGCCATTCTTCTCAATACTTCAAGTTGAGGGCTTCTTGGACTGAGGTGGGGTTGGATTAGCTGTTGTCCAATAAGATAGATGGCTGGGAGACGGATTTTAGAGTTAGGAAGACGGGGATAGGGAACAATGTTCTTGTGTGTTAGCCTGTCGTGTGACAGTGGATGATTTGGGGGAGAAGAATTGATGAAAGCAGAGGATGTAAGAGGGAAATCAGAAACGGGGGGAGAAAGGACAGGCGGAGCGGCAGAGGAGTCCAAGGAAGAAGGGAGAGGAATAGAAGGGGGATTCAAGGAGTTGTTGGTGGGAGGGGGGTGAGAAGAAAATGGAGTTAGCATGGGTTCAAAGCCAGCAGAGCAGGGAGATGAGTTGGATACGGATGGAGAGGGGAAGGAGAATTTGTCAAACGACGTGTTGGCGGAGATGAAAATTCTGGAGGAGTCCAGATCAAGCAGCCTGAATGACAAGAAGTCATTGACGTACCAAACCAGAATGGATCTTTTTCTGGTGGGGAGAAGTTTGAAAGTTTGATTTGATTTAGGAATGACGGCAAAGGAGGCGCATCCAAAGGGGCGTAAGCAGTTAAGATTGAACGGTCGTCCGTGCCAGACCTTGTAAGGGACAGTGTTTCCGCAGGACCTTGAGGGGAGAGCATTGAGAATTTGGGTAGCGGTGTTTACAGCCTCATCCCTGAACTTGAGCAGTAGATTTCTTTGATTCAGCAAGCATCAAGCCTTCTCTAATATGAGGTGGTTTGATCTCTTGGCAAGCCCCTTTTGCTGAGGAGTATGGGGGGGGGAGAAATGTTGATTGATGCCTTTTTTGAGGCAGAAGGAGTGGAGGTCAGAGGAAATGAACTCGCCTCCGTTATTGGAGATGAGAAGCTTCATGGTGTTACCGGTTTGACACTTGGCCCGTGCCACAAAGTCATTGATAGCAGAGGTTGCCTTGCTTTTCTGTTTGAGGAGAGAAACAGAATGGAATCCGGAGTACTGATCCTTCATGGAGAGGAAATAACAGAATCCTGAGTTTGAGGTGATAGAGAAGGGTCCGATGATGTCCATATGAACCTCTTCAAGAAGGTGAGTAGCTGTTTTGAATTTGTGATTGAATGGGGTCAAAACTTGCTTGCAAGTTTTGCCAATTTGACAGACAGTTGCTTGGGCATCAGAGTCAACGTAGCTCAGACTGAGAGTTTTGAGGGATTGCGCGCTAGCGTGACCAAGGCATAAATGCCAGAGATTGTCCAGAACCTTCAGGAGCCACGTGGATTGGCTGCAAAAAAGAGATTTTGTTCCACATATTTCAGTTAACTTGTTTTTTGTAGTACCTAAAAAGCTGATCTTATCCAGTTTCACCTCAAACCCCGAGTATCCAACTTTGGAAAAGGTTGCCTTTGAGGAATTAAGTTGAGTGAGAGAAATGAGACACCAATTAATGGAGGGGATGAGGAGGAAATTTCAAAGGATAATGGCTGAGCCAATTAGGTGATTGATAAGCTTGGCTGATCCATATTGTGTAGCAATGAGTGAGCTGTTTGGGGAGCCTGTTCCCACTTCAAGATGGATAGGCGTGCAATCAAAAAGAAACATGGGATTTTTAACTATGTGATGGCTTGCGCTAGAATCCAGAACTGGAAGATGGGAGTCTTTTCCATTCGACAAGAGGTAAATTTGAGCGTTGAAATGGAGCTTGGCGCCTTCGGAATTGCTTTCATCTTTGATGGTTGGACTTTTGTTGATGGAGTGGAGGTTGGACAAGGAAGTTTTATTCCATTCAAGTCTGAGATGAGGATGAAAAAACCAGCATTTATTTTCAGGGTGCTTGGCAAGGGGGTTATGGTGTCCTTTTGAGAATGGATTCTTTGGTTTTGGCCTTTTCTTCATGGTTTATTTATGTAGTGAGACTGATGGAAAGATGTCCAAGGTCAAGCTGTTGTCCAGAAACCAAGACAATTCAAGGTGAAGTACCTCACAAAGTTTGTTCAGAATGCCAGTTGGGTTTTGGAGAAGAGCATTGTTGAGGATTAGAGAGTCAACAATGTGGTAGAATGAGCTGGGAAGTTTGGCAAGGATGGTATAGCTGAGGATGTCAGGGGGAACTTTGAGTCTCACAACCTTGAGTTCATTCATGAGTTTTGGGCAGTCCTTGATGTACGTTGTGAGATCACCCTTGAAAATATAGCGGATAAAATTGAGCCAGATACAACCATGATTGTTTGAGGATTGAGAGGCATATTGTTCTAGAATAGCCTGCCAAATGGCGTAGGAATTTCCATTGTTGTCTTTTTTGACAATGGATTTAAAAGCAGATTCACCAAGATGTTGTATGATAATGTCCGCAGCTTCATATATCTTCTTCTTCTGAGGTCCGGTCAATGGTGATGGAGTGGGCTCAAGGGTAAGCTTGAGAAGTCCTTTCCTGAAAAGGTAACTTTTGATCCTGAGGCTCCAGGATGGGAAGTTTGAGTCATTTAGGAGGGGGATGTTGAGTTTGGACGAGTTGGGTTGTTCTTCTGAATTGGAAATAGAGCCTATCTGGTCCAGTGAGCAAGCTTGGGACTGTAAATCTGAAAGTTTAATAGGCTTAAAAGGAAATTTAATTTCAGCTGAGAGTAATCAAAATAAAAGAAACAAGACTGAAGAAACACCTTAAAAGGACCAGATAGTGAGTTGAACTAGACAAAAATGGTACTGAGAAGAGATGAAGTGGGAAGGAGAGAATGGATCTGGCCTGGTGTTCTTGATATGGTGGTGGGGTGAGCTTGAGTTGTAAAGTAGCTTGGTAAGGTGATGGAATGATCTTGCGTTGTAGCGGTAGCTGGTGAGTTGTCTTGAGTGGTAGTGGTAGCTGGTGGTTGAGGTTGATTGATTTGTGAGAGCTTGTCCTTGATTTGTTGGTAAGGTGGTGGAGCTGACAAGCAAGACTTTGGGATTGGAGTATTGACAGCGGTTTGTTTTGAAGGACAAGCGCACAAAAGAATGAGGTGACAGGGGGTTCCCAGGCGTAGTGACAGCAGAGTGAGAGATATGGGAAAAGACAAACCGGAGACGCATAAGAAAGAAAAGACACATAGAAAAGAAACACATGGAAGGAAGAAGGAAGATAAGGAAAATAATAAAATGGAATCAAGAAGATGAATAAATGATTTGGGAATGTTTTTGAATCCCAACAATTTGAAATCCCCCCCACCAAGCTGCTCCCCCCCCTTGCTGGGAGGAATGCTTGCTAGGTGGGGGATGATGAAATCCCCCCCCCTTGCTTGCTTGCTTGCCCCCCCCTTTCTGGGGGGATGATGAAATCCCCCACACCAAGCCAGTCCTCCCCTTGCTTGTATGCTTGCCCCCCCTTTTTGCTAGCTAGGTGGGAGGTGATGAAATCCCCCCCACTGAGCCAGTCCCCGCCCCCTTGCTTGCTAATTGGGGGAGCAATGAAATCCCCCCCTTGCTTGATTGCTTTCCCCCCCTTTCCACTAGCTAGGTGGGGGGTGATGAAATCCCCCCCACCAAGCCAGTCCCCCCTTGCTTTCTCCCTCTCCACCCACTTTTTGCTTGTTAAGTTGGGGGGTGATGAAATACTGCCCTTGCTTGCCTGCTTGGCCCCCCATTTTTGCTTTCTAAGTGGGGGGTGATGAAATCCCCCCTTGCTTTCTTGCTTGGCCCCACCCCCCTTGCTTGCTAAGTGGAGGGGGGGGGTCATGAAATCCCCCCCTTGCTTGATTGCTTGCCCCACCCTTTTGACTAGCTAGGTGGTGATGATGAAATCCTCCCTTGATTGTCCGCTTGCCCCCCCTTTTTGCTTGATAAGTGGGGGGGTGAAAAAATCCCCCCCCACCAAGCTGGTCCCCTCCTTGCTTGCTTGCTTGGCCCCCCCTTTTCTTGCTAGGTGAGGGGATAATGACATCCCCCCCACCAAGCCGGTCCCCCCTTGCTTGCTAGGTGGAGTGGTAAGGAAATCCACCCTTGCTCAGTAGTGAAAAAATTACTAGGGTGTGAAAATGACAAATAATAAGATTCTAAAAGAGAGTCTAAGAAATTTATTTTGAATGGATTCATAGTTTGTGGCTTGATTTCAGAATGATTGCAATGCAGGTTTAGTTTAAAACTTGGATTTGATGAAAAATGATTGTGAATGTGCTTAAAACATGCATTCATATTAAAGATATTGATTAAATTGGATGGGACAAGGAAAAAATGGAAGGAGAAAAATAATTTGCATAGTTATTTGAGGCTCATAAGGCTTTTTGCCTTGTTTGGTATCTGGTGACAATGAGCTTTAACAGTTGTGTTGGTGCACATTTTTGTCTTTTTCAATTTTGATTTGTCTGAGGTTAAGCATCTCAACTAATGCCTTACCCCCTGTTGGGTCTGGTCTTGTTTCTATCTGTCCTTGACTGGGATCTCTCATGTTTTTCCTTGGGTCTGTGGATCCACCAAAGTCAGTGTGCATTGCACTTCTGCTTTGGTTCTTTCTGGTAAGTGATGGAACTATCTAACCTGAAGCATTACTTTTAGTGAATTGGGCCATTTCAATGGGGGTCTTAGGTCTTTTGGTGTTCTTCCCTCTGGTACTCTGACAGGTAGGTGGGGGGTAAGGTTGGTGGTAACAAGATTGGTAAAATGGTGCACCAAATGGCACCACCATCCTCCCTCCCTGGTGTGCCATTTGCAGATGGCAACAACATTTATTGAGAGTTTCACTTCATCAATGAGCAGCTGAGAAGAGATGAGGCAAACCTTCAGTAGATTAGCTGGATAGATCAACTGGCAAATGGGTTCACAAAGGCATTGGGCATGGCCAAGCAAGCAAAATTTGTGGTACAGTTGTTTGGAAGGGCACCATAAGACTTTTTTTTCTTTCTTTATTTGCTTCTTTTCCCTTGCTTTGTTTATTCTTTGATTGTTGTGGGGGAAGTAATATAAAAATAGAGTACACATAAATCCATACCTAATAGAACAATTGACAAGACCATCACATAGAAAGGTTCAATATCAAAGGGTAAAAAGAAACAGTTTAATTTTTATGCAAATAATAATTGTAAGCAGAAATGTGGACTACTTCATTTATTTTAGCTTTTTTATAATGTATATTACCATCCTGAGTGCTACTAAAAGTGTTTAGGGTTCTAACCTTGATTTGTAAAGACATGGCAAGATGGGTATACAAAACCTTTTCTACAGGAGGAAGTGTACAATGCCAACACTTTTTTGATTGCCAGAGTAACTTAACAATTCCTTTTTGAGTAGAGAAATTGATCCCAACCCCATAGTCAGGTATGCCAAAATGCCCATTGTGAACATTGTAGCCCTTGGAGGAACTAGCAAGTTATCCACATTCTTTCTTCCATGGTATGAATAAAGCAAACACAAATTTGGATATATCATTTTCATCAATATGGGGTGAATTGCAGAAGCCATCATAGGTGAAGGTGAGGTGAGTTGAAAAGGAGCTGGTTCCAAGAGGATGATCAAATGATAAGTTGGAGACAGATGGGATGCAATACTTTTGCATGAGAGTTTGGTTTTTCTGAAATGGGATGTGAGCCATATTGCTGAAGAATCCTCCAAGCATAATAGAAGCAATTTCAGAGTAATACATAAGTTTTTCATACTGGCAGTTGGCAGTAGCAGTCTTTAGGTCCTTGATGTATTTGCCAATCATTTCAGATGTTACCATGGCCTTTCTCCATCCAATTGCCCACATTTTTTGTGCCCATGATCTAGATGGAGAGCCCACTGGGTTTATAGATTTTTTGCCTTGGTGCAGGAACCAAGCAAGAAAGTCAATATCACCAAACTCCTGAGGTGATAGGTCCTGGATTGGTGTAAATTTGATATATGCAATGATATCATTCTTCTTCTTACCTATTAGGAGAACTCAACTGTGATCAACCAGTTGAAAGTTGGATTCAACAAAGGCATGCGGCTCTTGTAACTCTTTATTTGTTTTCTTTTTGGGATTTTCATGACCAATCTGGAAATAGAGCTTGCATCTTTTGTAGGACCTGTATCTCCCCAGAATTTTGGTTTTCCGTTCCCTTTCCTTGTTACCTGTGATTTTTTGGGTAAAGAGAAGATCCCTCTTCAATTTTTACTAAGCTGGTTTTTTTCCAGCAATCATACAATTACACATACCACAGAAATCTGCATGTCACTTGCTAGCAAGTGCCATCAAACAGCTTTTGCCCAATGTATGGCCAAGCTCAGGTCAAGCTCCTACCAAGCTCAGGTCAAAATTTATTGACACTCAATGCACAGTCACTGATTTTGCACAATGCATAGTGACTGTGAACAATGGACAACAACTGTGCACAACACACAATGCACAGTGACTGTGAACAATGCACAGCAACTGTGCACAATGCACAGCAACTGTGCACAATGCACAGCAACTGTGCACAATGCACAGCAACTGTGCACAATGCACAGCAACTGTGCACAATGCACAGCAACTGTGCACAATGCACAGCAACTGTGCACAATTCACAGCAACTGTGCACAATGCACAGCAACTGTGCACAATGCACAGCAACTGTGCACAATGCACAGCAACTGTGCACAATGCACAGCAACTATGCACAATGCACAGCACCTGTGTGCAATGCACTGCAACTGTGTGAAATGCACAGCAACTGTGCCAATGCACAGCAACTGTTCACAATGCACAGAAACTGTGCACAATGCACAGCAGCTGTGCTCAATGCATAGCAACTGTGCACAATGCATAGCAACTGTGCACAATCCACAGCAACTTTGCACAATCCACAGCAACTGTGCACAATGCACAGCAACTGTGCAAAATGCACAGCAACTGTGCAAAATGCACAGCAACTGTGCAAAATGCACAACAGCTTTGCATTCTTACCTGTGCATTGTGCAGAGTAACTGTGAAGAATGCACAGTAACTGTGTGTTGTGCACAGTCATTGTGCATTTTGCACAGTTGTTGTGGATTTTGCACAGTTGCTGTGAATTTTACACAGTTGTTGTGCTTTGTGCAGAGTTGTTGTGCATGGTGCACAGTTGCTCTGCATTGTGCACAGTTTTTTTGCATTTTGCACAATTTTTGTGCATTGTGCACAGTTGTTGTGCATTGTGCACAGTTGTTGTGCATTGTGAACAGTTTCTCTGCATTTTGCACATTTGCTGTGAATTTCACACAGTCACTGTGCAATTGTGCACAGTTGCTGTGGATTGCGCACAGTTGCTGTGAATTTTGCACAGTTGCTGTGCATTGTGCACAGTTTCCGTGCATTGTGCACAGTTTCCGTGCATTGTGCACAGTTTCTTGCTGTGCATTGTACAAAGTTTCTGTGCACTTTGCAGAGTTGCTGTGAATTTTGCACAGTTGCTGTGCATTGTGCACAGTTTCCATGCGTTGTGCACAGTTGCTTGCTGTGCATTGTACAAAGTTTCTGTGCACTTTGCAGAGTTGCTGTGCACTTTGCACAGTTGCTGTGCACTTTGCACAGTTGCTGTGCACTGTGCACAGTTGCTGTACACTGTGCACAGTTGCTGTGCACTCTGCAAAGTTGCTGTGCACTCTGCAAATTTGCGGGAAGACTTTTCTGCAGGTGCTGAGAGTGTTTCATCTTCATGAGTTGATGGTGAAGAATTGGTTGATTATGAAAAGGCATTAGTCAATGAAGGCCAAGGTTGGTAGGTATGGGTCTTTCAATTTGATGAAATACAAAACAGTGCGTTAACAAACCTGAAGGTGGGATTGCTTTTATAGGAGCAGTGGATGCCATTGTGAGGGAAGTAATAAATAGATGGAAATAAAGATGTGAAGCTGGCTTGAGGGGTATTGGGGAATGGAGAAAAGGGGAAAAAACTGACAGAAAGGAGGGATATTTATAGCCATTGACAAGAAGACTTTTTCATTTTTCTTGCTGCAATCCACCAAACAAACAAAGTTGCTGACCATGTCTTCATGATGCAAAATGCAGATTTATGGTGATTTGTGTGTGATGCTGGTGTGTGATGCATGTGGCTTGAATTATCTGGGGATAGACCTGTGCATATTCAAGCCTTTCTGAATTTCTGCATTGGCTGAAAAATAATCCAGCATGTGGGTTTTGAATCTGTTTGGAGGCATTAATTGTGGGCAAAGTGCACTGAAAAATTTGGAATTCCTAATGGATGGTGACCATTGAAATTTTCTATGGATGGTGTCCATTTGTATTCAATTTAAGCAAATTGGGCTGAAAAATTTGAAATTATATCATGGTTGAAAACCATTACAACTCTTTATGGATGGAAAACATTGCTTCTCATGACAGAATGCAACCATTAGAATGCCTCATGGATGGTATAATGAGACTATGGGAACGTGGATATGCACGCCCAAAATGACCCGGTAAGTTAGCTCCTCCCGTCCCAGAAATCATCCTCAATCTTTGATGAGGATTGGTTCATTTCAGGAAGGATTCCAGGATCTATATACAACTAGGAAACTTGATAATAGCATACTAATGGGAATTATGTCTATAATCTTTGCTCCTTCTGTCATCATGTCAGTTTTTGTATTGGTAATTCATACAATTTGTAATGCGTGTTGTGTCTGTTCTTTAAATCCCCCCCACTTCTTATAAATTGTGCCCCCTAACTCTCAAGTTGTTCAGAGAAATGCACATTTTATTTGGTCCCAACCACCTGGTTAACATGTCTTCCCTCTGATTGGGTGTGCTATTCCACTGTAGTTTTAGGGCATGCTGTCAAATAAAATCATTCACAAAATAAAATGCTTGGGAAAGATAAATATTTCACTTCTTAGAAGTATTGTTCCCCACAATGAGAATAGCCAATTTGTTGTTGCAGAATATCTTAAACAGAACAGGCCCCATTAAGTCAACAAGGGGACTTTTTAGATAAGCAAGCTGTTGGGTACCTTCCAACAAGGCCAGGTATTCCTCCCACAGGTTGACAGGGCCACAAGGGTTTTTTGCTTTGATCCCCAGGAAACTGGAAATCCACAATAAGCAAATGGGTTTCCAGATGTTGAGCGTTTGTTTTTTCTGCCCCAGTTTGCATTGCTCCACAGAACTAATGCCTTGTTATCAGGCTTCAGGAAAAGAAAATGGCAGGCAGTGGCCCACAGATACCCAATGAGATGATCTAGTGCCGACCAGTGTTCTTTTGAAGGGTTATTTGAAAAATGTGATAAAAGGTTCACTGGGAAGGCCAAGTAAGGGTGCGTACCAGCCACCAGGTATATGAGGAACCCAAGAAAATTATTAAAGTCCTTGGGGTTGACTCCAAAATCATCATAAATCTCAAGAATTGCTTTTAGCAGGGGGCAACACCTAGAATATGACTTGCGCTTGTAGGCATCCACTATTTGCTTTTCCAGGACAGCCTGTGACAATTCAATGGTTTTTGACTCCCATTTGATTGCAATCTCAACAATCTTCTTTGGTTAATACTGCCACTTCAACTTGACCTTTACTTCCATCCCCTTTTGCAGCCGCTACAGAAGATCCCTTGATGAACCAACAACAAATCAGTCATCAATGTGCATCCAGACAATGACAAATTCCTCAACTTGTCAAAGTAGGTAAAGCAATGGTTCCAAATCCTGGGCCTCAAAACCAAGCCCCTGCATAATGCCGCTGAAGAACTTCCACCAACAGTGGGCAGCTTGCTTGGTTCTATAAACTTTTAAGATTTCAGTTGTCCTTGTGTTCTGCCTGAATCTTGTGTGCCCTTGTTACCTTTGTTTTAAGTCCTTCTGAATGTTTTATTGCTCTTGATTGTCTCATCCCAGTGTGCACTCTATACTATACAAGTTTAGTTACAGTTACAGTTGCATCTTTGACTTTGACCCTAGTAGCCTCACTGTCTCAGTCTGTCTCCTGCTGTCCCCCAATTGTGCGGACTTCTTGGTCCAGCTTGAATACTCCTTATTCATTATCATGTTTCCTTTGTCAACCACTTGTTGGCCTTGCTTGTATCTAGACTACTTAAGCAGCCAACTCTCCAGTGAAATGACAACCATTGGTTTCTACTCACCTCAAACCAGAGTGCCCCCTCATCTGACTCCTAGATCCGCTCATCTAAGCGTTATTAGATTTTTGATCCTCCCTTCCTCAATCCTTTTACCGGAGCATCTAACTCAATCTCCAACACGGTTAAAAGCCAAAACTCCCTTCTGAAATATGTCCACTATTATTTCCAACCAAAAACTTCTCCTCACCGTTGACAACTACTATACCTGGTCCATAGCGATGGAAGGCAAACTTGATTCCATTGATGCCTTGGAGATAGTCCTTAAGGAATTCCCTTGGCCCCTAGAAACAAACAATGCAAAACTGTTTGACAGAATCAATCAAAAAGCTTATAACCTTATTCTTGATCATCTTAACAAGGACAACCTCTCCTACATCGCCAGTTCCTTTCCATTGGCCAAAAGGAGCCATGGTATCTCTCTTTGGGATCTTCTTAAGACACGGTACATGCCGGATGACTTTATCAATAAAACCCTTGCCTTTGCTCAGTTCAACAAAATCAAATTTGATAACAACATTAACAACTTTGTTTCTAAGATTTGCTCCTCGACTCAAAAGATGAAGCTCATTGGCCTGAAGCTAGAGGAGGAACTTACTATCATCCTCACCCTGTCAAAGCTACCTTCCAAATTTAACTACTTGAAGAAGTCTGACAAATGCAAGAACAAAAAAATTGATTACATTTTAAAGAGACTCAAAAAAGACAAAGCCCAAGCCAAAATCAACCCTGTTGACAACTCTCCCGGAGACGGTAACATGGCCTTTTACACCAAAATCCCCAACTTCATACTGCAACAAACCCGGCCATCAACCAAATAATTGTTGGATCAAGTATCCCGAGAAGGCCCCCAAATCTGCTTCCCGCAAAACTGAAGAGGCACATTTCTTTTCCTTCTCACACTTCTCTAGTTGCCCGTTTGACCACCCTCTGAGTCCCTTGTCAGCTATCTTCTTCAAACTCAAACGCAACTTCCACGAGTTTGATTGTTGCCTACAAATGTTCCTTTCTGATATCTTGTTTTGCCCATTAAAGCCAACCTGCCTCATATCAACGTTTCCTTTCACACCTTCTTGTGTTCTTGTCTCAACACTGTCTTGAAATTGTCATTGCTACACTACTGCTCCTTTGCTCTGTCAACCTGGCTGCTGCCCCCGGGTTCACTTAGCCTTCAGTCTCCCCCAAGCTTCAGGCAAGGGGGCATGTTAAGATTTCAGTTGTCCTTGTGTTCTGCCTGAATCTTGTGTGCCCTTGTTACCTTTGTTTTAAGTCCTTCTGAATTTTTTATTGCTCTTGATTGTCTCAGCCCAGTGTGCACTCTATACTATACTAGTTTAGTTACAGTTCCAGTTGCATCTTTGAATTTGACCCTAGTAGCCTCACTGTCTCAGTCTGTCTCCTGCTGTCCCCCAATTGTGCGGAATTCTTGGTCCAGCTTGAATACTCCTTATTCATTATCATGTTTCTTTTGTCAAACACTTGTTGGCCTTGCTTGTATCTAGACTACTTAAGCAGCCAACTCTCCAGTGAAATGAAAACCAATGGTTTCTACTCACCTCAAACCAGAGTGCCCCCTCATCTGACTCCTAGATCCGCTCATCTAAGCGTTATTAGATTTTTGATCCTCCCTTCCTCAATCCTTTTACCGGAGCATCTAACTCAATCTCCAACATAAACCAAATTCTTTAAGCACATCACCAAACCTTTCCACTGCGGCCTAACTTCTACTGGGGGCTGGAAACCAAGCTCTTCATCAATTTGGCTGTATAAGTAGGCCAAGCTAACTTCAAAAGTTGCAGTAGGTAGATTCCTAGATGAAGCCAAAATCAGAAGTAGCCATAGAACATTTAAGCTGGCCGTGGGTTCATAGCTCTTGTTTCAGTCTATCCCCATTCTCTGATTGAAGCCTTTGACAACCAATCTTGTCCTTCTCTCCAGAAGCCGCCCCTCCTTGCTTGTATTATTTGCTAGTTCCCATTGCATCCCCAATACCTTCATCCCTGGATATATTTTGACAGGCTCCCAGAAATCAAGATTGTCAAATTTATTCACTTTGTATTTGGCTGAACCCTGTTATTTCTTGGAAAACTCACCACAGAAAGCCTCAGCCAGAGATTTTGGAAGATGGTGGTCATGTCTCACTGGAATTGAATGTATGATCTGCCGTTCTTTCTCCACTATTTCATCAGTTGGCTCTTGTCCAAGTGTCAGGGTGAGCTGATTCAGGACAAAGTCAATAATTGCCTTCTTTTCCTTGGCCATCACTGGTAGGTGCTGGAAATCTGGAAAAACTGGCAATGTAGAATGTATGACACACCTTTCCTCCTCCAACCAAAACAACAACCATGCTCCTGCCACTGGGTATGCCAGGAGTCAACAGTGTTGTCTGCATTTGTCAAGTTTTGATGATTGGCATTCTTTGGGCTTATAGACTATGGCCCTTGCACCAAACGGGTAGAGTATGTCAGGATTGACCTCTTGTCCAAAAAGCAACTGCAATGGAGTCAAGCCTCCAGTTCAAGGGTTGGGGAGCCTACTGTTGAGGTAGGTAGCGTTGTGGTAGGCATAGCTCCAGGACTGCCCTGCCATCTGAATTTCACTGAGCATAGTTCTTGCTACATCCCTAATAATTTGGTTTATCCATTTGGCCTTGCCATTTTGCTCAGGTTGGAAAGGTGGAACAGGCACCAACTTGACCCCTAGTTTATCTAGCTGCTTGCAAAGAGGACCCATAAATTTGGCAGCGTTGTCCAACCAGACAAACATAGGGAAACCACCTACCACGGTGTGGATATGTCAAATCCAGCTGATTATCTTTGCTGGAACCTTGCTCCAACTTTGGAGAGCCGCACCAAATGTATACATTGATGCATGCTCCCAGAAAGCCAGCCAGAATCTGGCCCCATTGAGATTTTTTTCAAATGGGCCTGCAACATCTGTGACACAAAGTTGCAGGGGCTCGCCTCGCATGATGTCAGAGTTGGCTCCCGGGGATTTTCAATCCAGAGCTTTTGAGATAGCACAACAGTCACAGAAGTAGGATTTCCATGGGGCTTTTGCACTTTTGGGAAAATAGGTCATCAAAAACTGACGCAAAACCTTTTCAGATACATGGCCTAGTCTTAAATGCCACTTTTATGGGTCCATGGATGAAATTTGGGAAATTTTCAGACATGATTCATTGCACCAAGTTTTAACAGTCCAACAAAAATTATGAAGGATTCTTGTCAATTTGAGACTGAACATCCCTTCATGCTGCAACTTCCAACCCTCAATAACTAGTCTCCAGGTCAAAATTATCAAACCTTTGATATCTTTGCAAAAAAATATGCCTTCAAGGGTCATCACCCCCATCCAGTTTGGAATGCTCAACCTGCCCACATAGGTGACAGCGGCAGATTTAGTGGGGACAGCCAGTGTCAGTGCAATTGGAGAAGGCAACTGTCCATTAATCTTAAATGATGGAAAATAGCCACTAACATGAGCTGTTACTCCCAAGTCATTAAGCACCTCCCCTTCATTCACCGCTTCTAAGTCAAGCTGGCATACGGGCCCACCATGGGCTGTAGATTTGGATGTTCTTGGCGGTGGTAAGTATCTTGATCCCTTGTCCGTGTGATTTTTTGGCGGGGCCAGTATTATCCCCATCCTTACGTGGTCCCAGTACTCTTTGCAATCCCCGTACCAGTGGCCCACCTTCTTGCAGTAGTGGCAGCTGAAACCAAACTTCCTGATCAGGGAGTCAGACTGCACTCTCCCCTTGAAATATGTTGCCTTGTCAATTGATAGTTGGCTGGGGTCATCATTGGTTTGCCCATGTCAATCCAAGAAATTTGGTCTGCACACCGGTGTTAAGTACTTTGCGGTTGGGCAAAAAGTGATTGCCTGCACTGCCATCTCCACTTTGGATGGAAACATCCCCTTAGGCAGGTGGAACCATTCTTTGAGTCTATTTGCGCAGGATTTTATGATGGTTTACACCTCTGTAAAGGTAGGAGGCGTTAATTAGTCATTGATTCCCTGTTCAACAGATTACTCAAAGATTTGCCAGTCAATACCGGGAGGCACTGTTGCACTGGCCTCCATAAACAGGCCAAACTGTTTTTCAGTGGTGACTTCCACACGCTTCAAGTCCGCAATTACTTTGTGCCAACTGGAGATCCACACATCATCAGAGCCCAAACGGTTGCTCAGCATTTCAAAAATTCAATCCAAAAGGGTGAGCTTGTGCCAGCAATAGCTCAGGCTGCACTTCCTTTTCAACAGTTCCATCATGTTTTACGCCTCTTCTGTGCCCAAGCTCTTGACTACAGCTAATAGGGTCTTGTCAATGGTGTTTCTGAGGAGAATGGATACCGCATTGCGGTGGTCTTGCTCCATTGAGGCAAATGGTGAATCCATATTCATGAATGAGCTGTCCCTCTTGAAGCTGTGGCACAAGGTTCTATCAAGAGCACTTTCCCATGGCGGATAGTTGACCCCTTGAAATTCTAGGATAGTTTTAAAGGATTCATCATCTTGTGAGCTGAAATAGGGTCATCAAAAAACTTTTTGAGTGCTGTTTCCAGGAAGTGGTTACTTTCTAGCTGGTTTGAAAGGTGTGGGGGTTGATTTTGTTCTGACTGCTCAAAACTTGCTTGAAGGTCAGATATAACCTCCATCAACAAGTCAATGGTCATGTTTGTGGGTCTATTCATGTTGGCTCCTTTGGGATTAAATGGTCCTTCAGGTTTTGAGTAAAGAGATAAGTTATTGGTCCTTGCCTGGTTGCTTTTTGATTTCTGTCCTTGGTGATTTCTTGAAAGATCATATCCATACAACCTACTGGCACTCAAGGATGCCCTAACTTGGGAGTGTTTGCCCAAAACGCATTCTGGAAATGGCTGGCTTTTAACCCGTAATGAGACTATGGGAACATAGATCTGCACGCCCAACATGAACTGGTAAGTTAGCTCCTCCTGTCCCTGAACTCTTCCTCAATCTTTGATGAGGATTATTCCTTTCCAAGAAGGAGTCCAGGATCTATATGCAACTAGGAAACTTTATAATAGCATACTAATGGGAATTATTGTCAGCCTGCTACTTAGCACAGAGCAACCTGACAAAGCAGCAACAATAATAATATTAACAAAATAAAGATAAATGAATAAATAAAATTATTTTAAAATGAAGGAGTAGGAAATCCATAAATATTATTGCAGAAATGGATTCCCCACCCAAAATAAGGTAGGGTCACTCACTGACCCCACCCTTGAATTCTTACTCCTTATATTTTTTAATTAATTTAATACAAAATGGTAAATGACCACGGCACCAGTATGACACCTTTTAGCCATTTTAATATTTCACATGATATGTCATGTATAGGTTTCACACCTAAATTTCAGTCGAAATCCAGGTTTTGTGTTTAGTTTAGGAGTTACACAGGAAATTGTGTTTTGTCACAATTCCCGCACGCAGCCCCGGGTCCCTACAGCGTTGGACTCCCGCGTACGCCAACTCCCGCACGCAGCCCCGCGTCCCTACAGCGCTGAACTCCCGCGCAACTGACTTCCCGCGCAGGTAATCCTGTGACCTAGTCAAGCGCGCAGTGGTACAGTCCCCCGCGCGCATCTGAGCAGCGGATCAGTCCCCGCGCGCATTTGAATGGACTGATCCCCGCGCCTCCTATGACATCCAGGTACCGCTCAGAGAAGCTACAATATAGTAGGATCTACACTACATATGTAAAGCTACCACACGAGCATAGATTATGGTTCAAAAGCCTTAAAAATCAATTAAAATTAGTTAGTAACTAATTTTTAGTATTTTTTATTAATTAAATAAAGATCCAGACTCACCACAAAATAAGTTGATCAGAACCTTCAAAGACCACAAAACTACATAAGGAGTGGTTGTAAAAATTATTAAAAATTACATACAGGATCAGCAGAGGATGGAAAATCAATAAACATCCACGTCTGCTCACTTTGGACCAGTACTTACTGTACAAATTGAGGATCAGTGCAGGATCAGCAAAATGACTAATCTATTGATTAACAGATCCTGCAGCTAAAAAGGAGCTGTTCCTTGACAGATCTAAAGCCAGCAGGCTAACAGCACCTTGAGGACGTGCCAATCTTTCCCTGATTGCCCCCTTAGCCTCAGCCCATGGCTAGTACTCCTTCTAGAAGTCCTCAAGCACCCAAAAGGAATATTTAAACAGGCTCTTTTTGCCCTTCTGTTTCGAATCAGTTAATCAGTTATCAGGAATTATTTATTATCAATGAGACACGGTGTCATTGTTAATCAAGTGCTTATATGAAGATAAGCAAGTGATTTATGACTTAGTCTGTAGCCGTATTATTTACCTTTATTAACCAATCAACCATTGAAGTTTAGTCAGGCAATCAACCCCATCTGCTCTGAAACCCTTCCAATTATTCCAGGATTTTTGTGGTCAAGTACTCAGAGTGAGTGTTTCCCTTCCTGTCTAGGCCACGTGTGCTGTTAAGCCCGGCCATTAGTGGAATAAGTCCTTTCTAAGGCACCCATATTTATTCCAAGGTTCTTAAACTGCCTAAGGAGGCCCCTTGAAGAGAGGTTGCTAGTCTGTAAAGATCCCCAGTAGTATAATACTGTGGCCCCTCTTTTTATATTATATTTAAAATATTTATAACCAAACCAAATAAACCTTGCACTTGCTCTCACCATACCATTATTGGAGCTTTAAAGTGTTTATTCTTTGGAATATTATTGCTCCAAGTTCTTTTATCACTCTCTGTAGCTAAAGGACTGCAAGGTTCCTGGTATCAGAGAGCTGACAACTGGGGGTCTGGCCGGGAAATATCCTCAATAATTAATTGTTTAATTAATTATCTCCTGGACCAGTTATTTATATAAAAAATTTTTATATATATAAGTAGAAATACTTATTATTCATCTTGATCTTTTGATTTGTCCAGTGGATTTAAAAACCAACGGAGAATTGATCAATTATTATTTAAATCTTCTTAAACAGAAAAAAGAAGAAAAATTACGTAACTTTGTGCCTGTTGTTATAACTCCTGAACAGAAACAGGAGAGACTTCTTTATTATAGACAACAAATCTTAAAAGAAAAGGAACAAGAGTTAGAAAGAATTATCAATTTTAACTCCTTGTTAAGATAGCACAAAGAGTGGAAAACCTATCAAAGAAAGCTTTCTGCTTTTAAGAGACGGTATCCAAATTATAAAAGTGAGCTTTGATCTCCTTCTTATTTTTTTTTTTAAAAAAAAAATCACAAAAACTTGAAAATTATAATAAAAATTATTATAAAATAAATAAATATATAACTTATATTTTTTATTATTTTATCCTTTCTAGTGGACTTTGTCTTTGGTGATCTTATTGACCAAGACCTCTTAGAGGACGTCCCAGACTGTGGACCCTTGGATTTGTCCCAAGATTTGATTGGAACCCACTCAGATCCCGTTGGAATACCCTCCAAGGACGGACCTGACCCCAACAAGGACTTAGTGCCTTTAAACCTTCATATAAGTAAGAAATATATTTTTTTTTAATAAAAAAAAAAATTTACTCGAAAAAAAATTATTTTTTTTACAAAGTTTTGACAAAAACTTATATAATCTTTAAAAATGCATCAAAACAGACGCAACACCCGCGCCAGTGGAGGCGCCCCGTCATATGGATCTTTGCCCGGAGGAACCCGTGTGCGCAAGGATGCCAGTTGCAAACGCAATGCGGATCGAGCCAGTGATCTCTCCGATCCGAGTGACCGTGACAACGACCGCGGCCGCCGACTCGACCAACTCACCGTTGGAGAGCCGTCCCTTGTTGAACATGAAATCCCAGGAGGATACCGTTCCACCTACGCCACCCCAGCCGGACTCCTCCAAGGAGGACAAAATAAAGGTATTGGTGAAAGAACACGTGGGTCATTGGGAACTGTTCAAACAGGCTCAGACCCAGGAAGACCATCAGGGTATGAGAAAATCCATATCTTTGGCAAAGAAGACTGAAATAACCCTCCAAAAATTGATTCCCAAGAGAGAAGTAGAAGGTTACGTGAAGAATTGGAATCCTTGGGACCAATTAGTTTCCTTAAGAGGAAACAACAACAACAGGAAGAAGAGATCTCTAGCCCATCAGAAATTAAAGAGTCCCAAAGAGTGGGACAATATAATATCTTTGGCAAGAAAATGGAAGAAAGTGTACCGCAATTAGACGTAGAAACTTTCAACTTGTTTTCCATAAATGTTTCTCATAACTTTGATATCATTGGCAAATGTTTTGATAAAGTATATGAGCAATTGGATAAAGTAAATACCAATTTTGGTAAAGTCATGCAATCCCAATCCAACTTGATCAAAATCAATGAGTTAGAAGTAAAACAAATAAGAGACAGCATTAGTTTGAGTAAAGGAGAACTAATGAATTACCTAGAAAACAATACTTCAGCTATCCAAGAAGAAATTCTTCTATCTATTGAACAAATCAAAGAAGGTATTAATAAAACAGACCACACTTCACCCACTCATATTATTAACAAAATTGATTCATTAAGTAACAAACTTGACCTGGAATTAGGTATGATTAAGAATGATCTCAGAGATCTAAAGATAAACTTATCTCAACCCATTGCAGATTCTGATGAAATCAGACCTTCCAGGTACCACAGTACGCCCCAACTACCTTCTAGACCAAGACTAACAAGGCATGAATCTTTCAGACCTAGTCCCACTCCTGAAGTAGAACAAGCATTAAAATTACTTCCCCCTATCACTGAGTGGCCTAAATTCTCAGGAGAAGGAGAATACAATCATGTCAGTTTTATTAAGTTTATTGACTATCCTCTGGCCTCTTATGAACTTCCTGATAACATAGCCGTAGTAAGACTACCTAGACTGTTTGAAGGAGTAGCCCTTGACTGGTTCATCAATAAGAGAGAAGAGGTAGGATCTTTGTCATGGAATTCATGGAAAGATTTGATTAAGGAAAAATTTGGTACCAGAATTTGGAAAAGAAAAATGATGAAGACTTTCAAAACTTCTTTGTTTGATCCATCTAAGGACAAACCTCACAAATGGTGCCTTGACCAGAAGAGAAGACTAGATTGCTTCTACCCAAATGCTGATAAAGAAGAAGTCAATGAAAGACTCCTCAACCTATGTCCAGGACAACTTAACCATAGCGTAAGATGCAGAATGCCCATGAACTCTGACCTTTCCACTCTCATAGGAGTATTAGAAGAAACTATTGACATGAATGGCTTAGACAAAAAGCTTAATAAACCCAGAGAACCAACTACTAGGAATAAGGAAGATTATAATAACAAGAATAAAGAACTTCTACCTAACAACTCAGAAGCCAAGAATACTTTGGTGACCAAAGAAAAGACATGTTGGAATTGCAACCAAACAGGGCATGTAAGACCTGACTTTCCTTTACCCAGGAGAAAGATTAATCCTATTGAAGGAGAAGAGGATGACACTAATCCTGACCCCCAACTAGATGACACTGATGGTTCCATCTCTGAGTGTGACCTAATTATCACTAATCCCATTAATGTCATCGAAGGTGACATAGAATCTTCCCTAGGTATTAACCCTGTTAATGAAGATAGCAATTTGCCTCAAAAATGGACACCTAACATGAAAATCCAACATGTTTCTGAAGCTAAGACCTTAACTCTTAAACCTTCTATTGGAAAAGGGTACACCGGTGGTAAAACTTGTTATGCCACTGGCTTGATACAAGGTTCCCCCGTAAAATTACTTCTAGACAGTGGAGCCTTCTGCTCTTGTGTTGGAACTGACTACTTAGATAAACAGGATTCCAACTGGAAGAAAAACTTACTACCTGTACCTCAAGCTAAGTTCAGCAGCTGTAACTCACCTCTCAATGCTATTGGAGTATGGCCAACAGAAATCATACTCCCCCACTCTAAAGGATCAATCAAGATAAAGATTGCATTTGTAGTACTTCAAAATGGAGTATGTGATTATTTTATTATAGGAAATTATTCTCTTTGCCTGTACGGGGTAGATGTCTTCCAGAGTAAAGGGAGATATTTCACTATAGGAGGAGATTGGAACAAGAAGTTCCAAATATGCCATGTCAATGCTAAAGCTACTGATTCCACTTATGAGAGACACTTAGAAACTTTTAACCAGGAATACTTTTCCCAAGCTGCCTTGAATTCCCAGCTTAGTGAAAACCAGAAAAGAGATATTCTCCAAGCATGCTTTGAGAACCAGAATGCTTTTTGCACTAAAGACCATCCCATTGGTAATATCAAAGGTCATGATATGGTCTTAACTTTGACTATTAAGCCTCCTTACCCTCCTAACCTCAGGAGACCAGCTTACCCTTCTAGTCCAAAATCTAGGACTGCTCTAGAAAGCCACATCCAAGAACTAGTGGAATTACAAGTCTTACGGAAAGTAGGGCATAATGAGCAAGTAGACGTAACTACCCCCGTGATAATAGCCTGGCACAATGATAAGTCTAGGATGGTTGGAGACTTTAGAATGCTCAACAACTACACCCAAGCTGACTATTATCCTATCCCAAGGATTGACCACGCTCTACATAATCTTTCTAAAGCTAAGTTCATTACTACTATGGACATGTTGAAAGGCTTTCACCAAATACCTATCAGTCCGGATAGTAGGAAATTTATGAGAATTATATGTCATTTAGGCATATATGAGTATCTCAGAATGCCATTTGGTATTAAAAATGCTCCTTCCCACTTCCAAAGAATGATGGATACAGTCTTAGGAATGTTCATCAGACAAAGTTGGATGATGGTATACATAGATGATGTTATCATTTATTCAGACGATTGGGATACTCACATGGATAAAGTAAGGCTAGTGCTTAAAACAATTGCCACAGTAGGATTAAAAGTATCCATGAAAAAGTGCAACTTTGGATACGGAGAACTCAAAGCTCTAGGACACATTGTTTCTGGACTAACTTTAACTGCTGACCAAAGTAAGATAGCAGCAGTAATGAACAGACCTATGCCCCAGAACAAAACGGAACTCTTATCCTTTATAAGCTTCTGCAGCTATTACAGGAAGTACATACCTAAATTTGCTAACCTCACCAAGTGTTTATATGAGATCTGCAACAACAACACTTTGTTTGAAATGACTCATGAAAGATTGAAGAATTACCAGGAACTCAAAGTAGCTATGACTACTGCCCCAGTGTTGATACAACCAGATTATTCTAAACCTTTCAAACTTTACATAGATGCTGGCATGGAAGGATTAGGAGCTGCATTACACCAAGAAGTAATAGAAGAGGATAAACCAGTAGAGAAACCTATACTCTTCATATCTAGACAAGTCAAAGATACTGAAAAGAGATATGGTGCCAGCCAAATGGAATGCCTTGCTCTAGTATGGGCATTAGAAAAACTCCACTATTATTTGGAAGGTACAAATTTCGTGGTGATCACTGATTGCAATGCTGTTAGGACTCTCATGAACATGAAAACTCCTAGCAGGCATATGTTAAGATGGCAGATAGCCATACAACAGTACAGAGGTCAGATGAAAATAGTCCACCAAGCTGGATTTAAACATCAGAATGCTGACATTCTTAGCAGAAATGCTCTACCAAATGATACTAGCAATCCTGCTCACGACCCAGAAGATCATGATATATTTCCTATACTAAACATTAACCTATTTAATCTTGAAGCCCCCATCATAGGAATTCACATATGTGAACTAGATGAATCACTATTCAGCTCCATCAGAGAAGCATACAACTCTGGCATGAAGACTTTGATTAACATCATAGAAAGTACTTCACCTCCATCTGAACTCATAAACAGTTTACCTGAACCCCTGCTGAAGTCCTATAAAGAAGGAAGATTCACACTGTGGGATGGGATAGTATATTACCGGCATAAACACTCTAGTGTTATAGTCTTGACCAAAGCAGAGCATATCAAACTTGTTTTAGCTGAATGTCATGATAATTGCTCTTTGGGTCACCTGTCTATTGATAGAACCCTAGATAAAGTAAAACAGACTGCCTGGTGGATCAACTGGAGAGACTCCACTATCAAGTATGTTTCAAGCTGTGAAATCTGTCAGAAGTCCAACAGGACCACTGGGAAAAGGTTTGGACTACTCCAAAGGATAGCTGAGCCCAGGAAAAGATGGGAAGTTATCAACATGGACTTCGTAACAGGACTGCCCCCTGGTGGAGCTTACTCTTACAACTCAGTCCTGGTTATTGTAGACAGGTTTTCTAAGAAAGCCAAGTTTCTACCTAACCATAAGGAAGACACAGCTATGGAAGTAGCCTTACTCTTCTGGAACAGACTAATTGCTGATGTAGGAATTCCTAAGATTATTATCAGTGATAGAGACCCCAAATTCACGTCTGAATTCTGGAGAAACCTCCATGATATGTTAGGAACTACCTTAGCCTTTTCTACAGCTTATCACCCTCAGACAGATGGATTAGCTGAAAGAATGATCCATACTCTAGAGGATATGCTCAGAAGGTTCTGTTGCTTTGGGATGGAGTACAAAAATACAGACGGATATTGCCATGACTGGGTTAGCCTTTTACCTGCACTAGAAATGGCCTATAACAGTAGTAAACACTCTACCACCAAAGAAGCTCCTTACATACTGGAAAGAGGATGGATCCCCAAATTGCCCAAAGATAACCTCAATCAGGAGTTGACTAATATCCATCCAACATCACTGGACTTCAAAAACATGATAGATATGGCAAACAAGCACGCTGCTAAGTGTGTACAAGATGCTGTTGAATACAACCAACAGAGGTGGGATAAAACTCACAAAGAACCTGATTTCAGAATAGGAGATCAAGTTCTAATTTCAACCGCCAATTTTAATAACTTGGCTGGTAATAGGAAACTCAGACCAGCCTTTGTTGGGCCTTTCACTATCAAGAAACTCCATGGTAAGAATGCCATAGAAGTCATCCTCAGTAATGAACTCTCTAGAAAACACCCAGTCTTTCCAGTTAGCCTTGTCAAACACTACCATCCCAGAGAGGGTGAAAAGACCCCTTCACCTGAAATACCAGTCTTAGATGAGCCTGAGAAGGACAAAGGAAAAGTTAGTAAAATCCTTAAAGATAAAAAAGAAAGGATCCAAGGAAAAGATGTTAGACTTTACTTAGTCAGATACAAAGGAGAATCAGCTGATAAAGATGAATGGCTACCTGAAAACAAAATTCCAGATGGACCTATACACCTGAGAAACTACAGAGCCAGTAAAAGACACTGAACCCCAAAAATTTTTTTTCAGATATAGTCATATCTTGGAGTGGGGGAATGTCAGCCTACTACTTAGCACAGAGCAACCTGACAAAGCAGCAACAATAATAATATTAACAAAATAAAGATAAATGAATAAATAAAATTATTATAAAATGAAGGAGTAGGAAATCCATAAATATTATTGCAGAAATGGATTCCCCACCCAAAATAAGGTAGGGTCACTCACTGACCCCACCCTTGAATTCTTAATCCTTATATTTTTTAATTAATTTAATACAAAATGGTAAATGACCACGGCACCAGTATGACACCTTTTAGCCATTTTAATATTTCACATGATATGTCATGTATAGGTTTCACACCTAAATTTCAGTCAAAATCCAGGTTTTGTGTGTAGTTTAGGAGTTACACAGGAAATTGTGTTTTGTCACAATTCCCGCACGCAGCCCCGGGTCCCTACAGCGTTGGACTCCCGCGTACGCCAACTCCCGCACGCAGCCCCGCGTCCCTACAGCGCTGAACTCCCGCGCAACTGACTTCCCGCGCAGGTAATCCTGTGACCTAGTCAAGCGCGCAGCGGTACAGTCCCCCGCGCGCATCTGAGCAGCGGATCAGTCCCCGCGCGCATTTGAATGGACTGATCCCCGCGCCTCCTATGACATCCAGGTACCGCTCAGAGAAGCTACAATATAGTAGGATCTACACTACATATGTAAAGCTACCACACGAGCATAGATTATGGTTCAAAAGCCTTAAAAATCAATTAAAATTAGTTAGTAACTAATTTTTAGTATTTTTTATTAATTAAATAAAGATCCAGACTCACCACAAAATAAGTTGATCAGAACCTTCAAAGACCACAAAACTACATAAGGAGTGGTTGTAAAAATTATTAAAAATTACATACAGGATCAGCAGAGGATGGAGAATCAATAAACATCCACGTCTGCTCACTTTGGACCAGTACTTACTGTACAAATTGAGGATCAGTGCAGGATCAGCAAAATGACTAATCTATTGATTAACAGATCCTGCAGCTAAAAAGGAGCTGTTCCTTGACAGATCTAAAGCCAGCAGGCTAACAGCACCTTGAGGACGTGCCAATCTTGCCCTGATTGCCCCCCTAGCCTCAGCCCATGGCTAGTACTCCTTCTAGAAGTCCTCAAGCACCCAAAAGGAATATTTAAACAGGCTCTTTTTGCCCTTCTGTTTCGAATCAGTTAATCAGTTATCAGGAATTATTTATTATCAATCAGACACGGTGTCATTGTTAATCAATTGCTTATATGAAGATAAGCAAGTGATTTATGACTTAGTCTGTAGTAGTATTATTTACCTTTATTAACCAATCAACCATTGAAGTTTAGTCAGGCAATCAACCCCATCTGCTCTGAAACCCTTCCAATTATTCCAGGATTTTTGTGGTCAAGTACTCAGAGTGAGTGTTTCCCTTCCTGTCTAGGCCACGTGTGCTGTTAAGCCCGGCCATTAGTGGAATAAGTCCTTTCTAAGGCACCCATATTTATTCCAAGGTTCTTAAACTGCCTAAGGAGGCCCCTTGAAGAGAGGTTGCTAGTCTGTAAAGATCCCCAGTAGTATAATACTGTGGCCCCTCTTTTTATATTATATTTAAAATATTTATAACCAAACCAAATAAACCTTGCACTTGCTCTCACCATACCATTATTGGAGCTTTAAAGTGTTTATTCTTTGGAATATTATTGCTCCAAGTTCTTTTATCACTCTCTGTAGCTAAAGGACTGCAAGGTTCCTGGTATCAGTGAGCTGACAATTATGTCTATAATCTTTTCTCCTTCTGTCATCATGTCAGTTTTTGTATTGGCAATTCATACAATTTGTAATACGTGTTGTGTGCTTTCTTTACAGATGGCCACCAATTTTCTTCTTCATGGTATTCAACCATTTCAATCCTTCATGGATTGCAACAATTGATTTTCATGACCAACTATAACCATTAGAATGCCTCATAAATGGCAAGAAACATCCTTATTAATGGTCACCAACCATTGAAATTCTTTATGAATGGTGATGATTGCTTCTCATGATGGACTGTGACAATCAGAATGCCTGATAAAAAGTGACAAATGTTCTTCTTGATGGTGGTTGACCATTTCAGTTCTTTATGGATGGCAAAAATTGATTCTCATGACCAACTGTGACCATTAGAATGCCTCATAAATGGCAAGCAATGTTCTTCTTAATGGTTGCCAACCATTTCAATTCTTCATGGATGGTGATGATTGCTTCTAATGATAAACTGTAACAATTAGAATGCCTCATAAATGGTGACCAATGTTCTTCTTAATGGTTGCTGACCATTGCATTACTTTATGGATTGCCACAATTGATTCTCATGACTGAATGTGACCATTAGAATGACTCATAAACAGTGAGAAATATTCTTCTTAATGGTAACCAACCATTGATTCTCCTACCAGAATGCAAAAATTATCATGGATGGTTGCCAATTTTATTCTTAATGGTTATCAGCTGGCTACTATTCAAAACCAACTAACTAAAGCCCCCAAAAATAAAATACAGAAGAAAATCAATTCAAAATAAAAAAAATAAAGAAATAAAAACTTAACCTGTAATAAATCTAATAATATCATTAAAGAAATGGATTTGTGTTGCCAATTTAGGTAGGGTCAACCACTGGCACCACCCCCAAAAACTTACTCCTTCAGGTAGAACCATGGTTCACCTGTGTAGCCTCCCCAACTGTGTGCAAAGAAGCTACAGTACGCACCAGCCAGCCGCATACCCTCCACAACTTCCCAAATAAACCATGGCAAGCTTTCTTCAATAGCCCTGCGCGCAGATGCATACCCTCCACAACAGCGCAAAGAAGCTACTGCATGCCCTGGCCCTGCAAGCATTCAAGCAACTACCTTGTGCAAGCCTGGAGTAGTTGCTAGTCAGCAACTACCCCATGTGGAAGTTGCTACCAACTTGCATGGGTGGTCAAGCAACTACCGTGCACGGCAGTCACTACTTGTTGCCAGCCCCAGAGGTAGTTGACCAAGACCTTGTGCAGGCTCCTAGCAACCAGCCAGCTCACTGGACATCCCCCCCTCTCCCAAAATGGAAACAGGCTGGAGGATACTACCTATACACCCTACAGCCCTGTTCCACACCACATGGGGCCCAAAGAGCGCCACCATGTGGTGGAGAATAGTATGAAAACAGATAAACCAACAAAAAATCCAGAAAAATTGGGCCCTTCCACCCTTTTTAAAACTATATCAAAGGTTGTCAGGGCCGCTGTAAGGAGGCCTGTATGGTAGGTTTGGACCCAAAAGGGTGCATGTAAGTTACTGTAACACCCTGAGAGTGTTTACTGTCAGCTCTCTGATACCAGGAACCTTGCAATCCTTTAGCTACAGAGAGTGATAGAAAATTCTGGAATAATAATATTAATAGGATTCCAATGATAAACACGTAGAAAGCTCAAACAGTGAATATGTTATGAGCTGGTGCAAGGTTTAATTGGTTTTTTTAAAAGGGTTTTCAATTTTTGATAAAATAGGGGCCAAGGTATTATACTACTGGGGGTCTTTACAGACAAACAACCTCTCTTAAAGGGGCCTCCTTAGGCAGGTTAAGAACCTTGGAATGAAGATGGGTGCCTTAGAAAGGGCTTATTCAACTGATATGGCTGGGAAAAACAGAAAAATGGCCAAGACAGGAAGGGAAACACTCACTCTGACCACTTTAACACAAAAATCCTGCAATAATAGGAAGGGTTTCAGAGCAGATGGGGTGGATTTGCTTGACTAACTTCAATGGGTTGATTGGTTTGTGAGAAATAAATAATACTAAAGAATAAGTCATAAATCACTTGATTAACTCTTTTATAAGCACTTAACTAACAATGACATGGTGTCTGATTAATAAGAATAATTCCTGGTAAACTGATGATGAATAATAGGTCCAAAGAGGTCTGTATAAATACCTTTTGGGGTGACTATAAGCTTCTCAGGGTACATAGAGAGGCTTCTGCTCTTGGGCTGAGGCTGGCAAGACAGTCAGGGAAAGATTAGCACATCCACTTGGTGCTGTCAATCAGCTGACATCAGATCTGCTGGATTTCTGTGCTATTTTATCCACAGAATCTGTTAATCTGTCATGGCGTAGATGTGATCATTCTGCACTCATCATTCATTTGTACTATTAATATTGTTTTGAGGTGGATAGATGTGGATGTTCACTGATTTTTCATCATCTGCTGAGCATATAGGTAATTTTTTAATAATTTTTATGATTACTTCTAGTATTTTTTTGTGGTATTTGAAGATCAGGATAAGTGATTTACGTGGTAATCCTCAATATTTGGTTTATTATTAAAAAATACTTAAACTTAGTTTCTTATTAATTTTATTTAAGTTTTATAGTTTTTAGACTATGACTAATGCATATGTCAGTTTATTACATATGCTAGTTAACCCTAACTAGGTTTTAGCTATCTTAAGCAGTACCTTGTTGTCAGATTTGTCACAACTGATCCAGGCTTGGGGATCAGTTAATTAAGATGCGCGCGGGGTAGGATCCACTGCGTGTGTGGAAAAATTAGCTGCAGGTGTGACCTCTGTAGGCGGGAATATGTAGCTACGGGTACATAGGGTTGTGTAAGGATGTGGGGCTGCATGGGGCAATTATGACATAACACATTTCTGTGTGTAACTCCTAAACTATACACAACACTCCAATTCTGAGTGAAATTTAGTTGTAAAACCTATACATGACAATACATGTGAAATGTTGAAATGGCCCAAAAGTGCCATATTGGTGTTGTGGCTTTTGGTTCCTTATTTCATTTAATTATTTAAAAATAGAAGGAGTTGGATTTCCAAGGTGGGGTCAGTGAGTTACCCAACCTAATTTCTTTTGAGAAATCAACTTTTGCAATAATATTTATGGATTTCTCACTTCTTCTTCAGTCAATTTAACTTTTCTTATTTAATTGTTTCTATCACATTTCTTCTGTTATTTCAACAGGTTTCTCTTTACATACTAGCAAGCTGAAATTCCCCCACTCCAAGATATGTCTATATCTGAAAGAAAATTTGTGGGTCTAATTCCTTCTGCTAGCTCTGTAATTTCTCAAGTGTATGGGTCCATCTGGGATATTGTGTTCAGGCAACCACTCAACTTTATCAGCTGACTCTCCCTTGTATCTGACTAGGTAGATTCTAACATCTTTTAAATTGATCCTGTCTTTTTTATCCTTAAGGATTTTGCTAACTTTTCCTCTGTCTTTTCCAGATTCTTCTGCAACAGGTATTTCTGGTGAAGGGGTATGTTCTCCCTCCCTTTGGTGGTAGTGTTTGATGATACTTACTGGGAAGACTGGGTGTTTCCTAGATAGTTCATCACTCAAGATTAATTCCACAGCATTTTCACAATGAAGCTTCTTGATAGTGAAAAGTCCTGCAAAAGCTGGTCTGAGCTTCCTGTTACCAGCTAGGTTAGTAAAGGTAGTGGTAGAAACTACGACTTGATCTCCAATCTTGAAATCAGGTTCTTTATGGGTTTTATCTCACCTCTGTTGGTTATAATCAAAAGCATTCTAAACAAACTTAATAGCATGTTTATTGGCTACATCTATTATGTTCTTGAAATCAAGTGATGTAGGATGGATATTTGTTAGCTGCTGGTTAATGTTATCCTTGGGTAATTTAGGGATCTTTCCTCTTTCCAGTATGTAGGGTGTTCTTTAGTAGTGAAGTGCTTGCTACTGTTTTAAGCCATCTCCAATGCAATTAAAAGACTAACCCATTCATGGCAATAACCATCAGAATTCTTATATTCTAGACCAAAGCAACAGAACTTTCTGAGCATATCTTCTAGAGTCTGAATCATTCTTTCAGCTAAACCATTGGTCTGAGGGTGATAAGCTATAGAGAAAGAAAAGGTAGTTCCTAGCATGTCATGAAGATTTCTCCAGAACTCAGAGGTAAATTTGCAGTCTCTATCACTCATAATAATCTTGGGTACTCCAACATCATCAATGAGTCTATTCCAGAATAACAAGGCAACTTCCATAGCAGTTTCTTTCTTTTGATTATGTAGAAAATTTGCTTTCTTTGAGAATCTATCTACTATAACCAGGACTGAGTTGTAGGAATAAGCACCTCCTGGGGGTAATCCAGTTACAAAATCCATATTGACAATTTTCCATCTTTCCTTGGGTTCAGCAATCTTCTGTAGTAGACCAAACTTTTTCCCAGTGGTCCTATTTTACTTCTGACAGGTTTCCCAACTGGTAACATATTGGATAGTGGAATCTCTCGAATTTATCCACCAAGCAGTTTGTTTGAAATTTTCTAAGTTCCTATCAGTAGATAAGTGGCCCCAAGGGCAGTTATCATGACACTCAGCCAGGATATGTTTGATATGGTCTATCTTAGTTAAGACTATGACACTTGAATCCTGGTGCCTGTAGTATACTAGACCATCCCATAAGGTGAACCTTCCAGCTTTCTAATGTTTCAGAAGAGGTTCAGGTAGACTATTGATTAGTTCAGATGATGAAGAAGTAATTTCCATAATGGTGATTAGAGTCTTCATATCAGAGCTTTAAGCCTCCTTAATAGAGTTGAACAAAGATTCATCCAGTTCACAGATGTGGATTCCTAGAATAGGAGCCTCAATATGAAGTATATTAATATTCAGTATAGGAAATATATCATATTCCTCTGGGTCATATGCAGGGTTACTTGGATGATTGGGAAAAGCATTCCTACTCAAGATATCAGCATTCTGATGTTTAGTACCAGCCTGGCAAACTATGGTCATCTGACCTCTGTACTGTTGTATGGCTATCTGCCACCTTAACATGTGCCTACTAGGGGTTTTTAATGTTCATCAATGTCCTGAAAGCATTGCAGTCAGTAATCACAGTGAACTTGGTGTCTTCCAAGTAGTAATGGAGTTTCTCCAGAGCCCATACTAAGGCAAGACATTCCATTTGACTTGCAACATACCTTTTCTCAGTGTCTTTAACTGGTCTGGATATGAAGAGTATAGGTTTTTCCACTGGTTTGTCATCCTCTATGACTTCTTGGTTTAAATCAGCTCCCAGCCCATCCATAATGGCATTTATATAGAGCTTGAAAGGTTTAGAATAGTCAGGCTGAATCAGTACTGGAGCTGAGGTCAAAGCCATCTTGAGTTCCTCATAGTTCTTGACTCTATCATGAGTCATTTCAAAAAGGGGGTGTTGTTGCACATTTCATACAGACACTTGCTTAGAAGATAAAAATTTGGTGAGTACTTCCTGTTAATGGTAAAATTTTGAGACACATTTACAGAAAAGGTGTTAGGGGCTTCTCAATCTAATTGTGGTACACCTTTTTCCACTTCTGGGCTAGAGAGATTATGCTGTCCCAATCATTTGGGTTCCTTAACTTCTGATGGAATAAGGACCTCTTCTTTTTGGGGTCCTTTCCCTTTAAGGAAACTAACTGATCCCAAGGATTCCAACTCTGCATGTAGCCTTCCACTTCTTTCTTTGGGATCAACTTTTGCAGAGAAATCTGAGATTTCTTTGCCAGAGAGATAGCTTTTCTCATACCTGTCTGATCCCCCTGGGTTTGAGCCAACTTGAATTGTTCCCAGTAGCTCACATTCTCTTTCAATAACACTTTGACTCTTTCCTCCTTGGTTGAGTCCAGCTGGGGTGGTGTAGGAGGACCTTTACCTTCCTGGGATAATACGTTGGGCAATGGCTGACTCTCCACCGGTGTGTTGGTCAAGTTGGTGGCCGCGGTTGTTGCCGTTGTTGTCCCACGTGACCCTATGGGCATGGGTTTGAGCCCCATCATTGCGCTTGCAACTGGAGTCCTTGCACCCACGGGTTCCTCCGGGAAAAGATCCATAGGATGGCGCTCTGCCAGTTGCTTGGGTGTTGCACCTGTTTTGATTCATAGCACAAAAAAAGGTATAAGTGTTTTTCAAAGTTTTTGAAGAAGACTTGAAAATTATTATTTTTTATAAGTTTTTATATTTATAATAATTTATATATATATATGTTGACTTACTTATATTCAAATTTAAAGGTACCAACACTTGCTTGGGGTCACTACCATCCTTGGGGGGTATTCCAATGGGGTCTGAATGGGTTCCAATCAGATCTTGGGATAAATCCAAGGGCAAGTCCCAGGGTACACTGTCTGGGAGGTTGTGGAAACAAGAGAGGTGATACCCCTCTAAGTTTTCCTCAGGTTCCAGAAGTTATTTGTCTAAGCATTTGTAAGGGGATTGGATGCAATTAGTTTTCAGAAATAGAGAGGGTGATGATGTTATATGCAATATATGATATGATCCAACCTGGAGTTGAGAGTGAGGTATTTTTGAGTCCTCCCTCCCAACCCTAACCTAGATAAAACCACAAGCAACAAGATAGATGAAATATGAACCCAAGTACAGAACCCTAGCTCCACCCTAACCCTACCCTGTACCACCTACCCCGTCCAAAACACTCCCCTTTGATATCACATACATCCGGTTTGTCCTTCTCATGGTGCAGCCCTCCCCCGCTGTAAGACTCCAAACGGCGCAGGGTGTTGGCAGTTCTGTGGAGGGGATAGGTGCTTTTTTAGGCTGCCCTCCTGAGTGTTAAAAAAATATTTAAATGTAACTGAGATCAAAGTCCAGAACCTGGTAAACGGGGAACCAAATGTAAGAGGATAAAGATTATAGCAGTTGGTAGCTGGCAGAAAACACTACCTGAGGCAAGATGATTTTGGGAAAAACTTGAATAGAAGGAGTCAAGAATTTTTCAGAGTTCAACAAGACAAGGCAATTGTGAGTGACAATTCCCACGAGCTAATAGCTCTGGTCATCAGCAGGAGCTCAGGAAAGATTAACTCAATCCCAAACAACCTCCTGGTTCTCAATGAACCTGCCCAACTCTCTGCAATCAAGGGCTTGAAGGGTACCAGATAACTGTGGGTGGCTGCACAAGACAAAGCTAATTGTTTGAAAAAGCTCTAGAAGCAAAACAATAACTGATTCAAACAAGAAGAACCCAACACTTCTCAAGGGACTCAAGATTAGCGTGGCGGAATTCAACTTCAAAAGAGATGAAGGGAGTTGTAACACTCCAGGTTTTTTAAGCTTAATAAAACCTCTTCAGTCAAACGTGACTGGGTCCAGAAAGATAATCAAAGGATGATCAGGACCAGTATGGTTGGATAAAAGGATCAGGAGTGGTGTTACACACTCAAGAATTCAATTAGTCAAATTCTTCTTCAACCAGCAAAGCTATTGGTTGGCATAAGGATCAAGGATCAAGGGATTTGAGTATGGAGGCTCAAGGATCAAGGGGAAATCATAGATATACCCAATTTTTTTTGTCTCAGATAAAGGGGAATGAAGAGCCCACAGATGATGTATTTCAAGAGGATACTGATGATCTTAGGATGTGGTGTGTGTTAGGATACCATGTGCTGATCTGATGTGATGTCTGATATCCTCCTTCCCCCCCAAAAGGCAGGGGAGAGCGCCTCCTTATATGGGCAGGAGGCCCTGTTAGACTATGTACAAGGGATACTACAAATGGAGCGGAAATAGAAAGAAAGAATTGTTTTTTTTTGATTTTCAGATTTTTAGGTGATCAGAAAAAAATTTGATCATGCAGGCCGGTGGAAATCCAGCCTGCCTGACTGGGGTTGGATCCTTCTCATCCCTTCACCATGTTTTGTGTCCGTCCGCGGAGGGGCCCACACAACAATACCAGAATCACCCACCCCTTGCCCAAAGGCGGAAGGGGTGGGAAAGGAAAACCAATCAGACCGCCCACGGGTGTCCATGGAGGGTAGTTGACACTCTCCACCTCTTGCCCAAAGGCGGAAGGGGGTGGGAGAGTCCCAGGAAGGGTGACAGATTGGATGATGGATGAGGAAAATAGGATCAAGTTGAGGTCAATGGTCAATGAAGGCATTGGAACTGTTGGAGTGATGACTATTGTGAGAACTGGGACTAGTAATAGGATGAGCCCTGAGGTGATGATCGGTGGTTGTCTGTAGTTCTACCAGTTGAGGAGATGATCTTGGGTCAATGAGGGAGGATGATGGGGTGTGATGATGATGGAGATGATGAGGTTGAGGATGAGCAACGCGCGACAATGAGGATGAGGATGAGGATGAGCGATGCGCAACAATGAGGATGAGCAACGTGCGAAAATGAGGATGAACAACGCTGTAGGACTCCAAACGGTGCTAAGCCGTGGCAGTTCTGTGGAGGGGAAAGGTGCTGTTTAGGCTGCCCTCCTAGGAGTTACAATAATATTTAAATGTAACCGGAATCAAGGTCCAGAACCTTATGGATGAGAAATCAAAATAAGGGAAGGGGATAGGAGTTGTCGGTAGCAATGGAAACAACACTATCTGAGGCAAGATGGTGCAGGTAAAGACTTGAACAAATAAGTCAAGTTTTGTTCAGAGTTCAATAGAACAAGGCAGTTGTAAGTAACAACGCCCACAAGCTAATAACTCTGGTTGTCAGCAGCTGATTAGGAAAGATCAACTCAATGCCAACCAACCTCCAGTTTCTCAATGAACCTGCCCAACTCCCCGCAATCAAGCGCTTGAAGGGTACCAGATAACTGTGGGAGGCTGAACAAAACAAAAATAATTTGTTTATGAAGCTCTAGAAGCAAATCAATAACGAATTTGAGCAAGAATATCCCAACACTTCTCAAGGGACTCAAGAATAGCGTGGCAAAATTCAACCTCAAAGAAGAAGGGAGGTATAACACTCCAGGTTTTAAGCTTAATAAAACCTCTTCAATCAAACGTGATTGGCTCCGGAAAGATGATCAAGGAGAAATCAAGACCAGTATGGTCGGAAAAAGGGATCAGAGTGGTATAACACACTCAAGAATTCAGACAGACAGGAATTCTTCTTCAACCAGCAAGGCTATTGGTTGGTGATAAGGATCAAGGTCACAAGGGACAGAGTTTGAGTATGGAGGCTCAAAAGATCAAGGGGCAATCCTAGATATACCCGGATAAATGGCTCAGATAGGTGGGGAAGGATACCCACAGATAAGTTGATTACTGATGATGGTCTGATAGGATGATGGGATCCTCTGATGTTCTGGGATGCTATGATGATAGGAAAAAAGGCAGGGGAGAGCCCCTCCTTTTATAGACATGAGGCCCTGTATACTATGTACAAGAGAGATTTACAAATAGGTGCAAAAAAAAAAAAAATGAAAACATAACAAAAATGAAAAATAAAAAAAAAAATTACATGAGAGAAAAAAGAGATGTCGCCCGCGTCGAGAATGACCGCTGTGGAAACTTTAGAGGTTATTCCTCACAAAGTTGTCCCTAGTTACGGGATCGATGGTTCTAGCGTCTGTAAGACCAAGAATGCTTCCTTTCCTTTCCTCCGAGAGAGAGAGTGAGAGAGAGAGAGAGAGAGAGATAGAGAGAGAGATGGAGAGAGAGAGATAGAGATATAGATGGATTAGATATATCCCCCCTCCTACAACCCGGAGTCAAGGGGAAAGGTACTTGAGCCCTCCCCCTCAACCCTAACCTAAGTACAAGCACAAAGACAGACTGGCAACCATGAAGAAGGAACCCTAGACCCAGAACCCTGACCCATCCCCCAACCCATACCCATACCCTATCCCCGCCAGCTCAACTGTCATTACGGGCATCCGGTTTGTCTTTTCGTGGCGCGGACCTCCGCCGCGCAATACCCAAAGTTCTCCGCGCTTGCGCGCATCCACCCGGCGCGCCGTCATGGATTTCCTGTCCCGTGGCCGGCCCGCGCTTGTGCGCGGCTGCCCACGCATAAAGCCCCGCTGTCGCCCTGCTTTTTCCTCCCCCGACTAGCCGTTCCGAGAACCTGGTCGGCCCAGCTCCATCCGTGAGTCGGTGTGGTGCCCCATCCTGGACACCCTGGCTGCCTTAAGACCTCAATCCATAAACTGTTGCGCAAACGTACCGCCCGGCCAAACAACTTATCCTCAGGCTCATCCAAACCATTATTTACCCGCGCACGCGCGCCCCGCCACGCGCGCTGCGCTTCCATTATCCGCGTCGGGCGTTCTTTATCCGTGTTGCTTGTCATCTCCGCCGTTGTCATAACACGTCCTCATCTTTGCCGTTGCGTGTCTTCATCTTTGTCATTGCGCCTCCCAATCTCCTCATTGCTACCGTTGCGCGGCGCTCATCCATGATCTACTGAATCCATCCCGACCGCACCCGCAAGCATTTGGGAAATCCGTGGATCCATCAAACCTCCCATTGCACTTGATCTATCAGGTGTGGATCTCAAGGTCGTCAGGATTTACTCAACTTTCTCAAGCCAAACTCCTTTCCGCCCATCCGCGCTCTCATGGACTTCATCCATCACCTTTCCTGGGACTCTCCCACCCGTTTCCGCTTTCAGACAAGGGGTGGGTGACTCTGGTATTGTCACGCGCGCCCATCCACAGACCGACGCAAGTGACCACATGGTTGCCTTCCCTTTTCAGCTCTATTTGTAGAATCCGTTGTATATAGTCTAACAGGGCCTCCTGCCCATATAAGGAGGGGCTCTCCCCTGCCTTTTGGCGGGGCATCCTAGCATCCATCATTCCAGCATCCCATCATCAGAGCATCCCAGAACATCAGAGAATCCCATCATTCTATCATCATAAACAATTTATCCGTGGGCATCCTTCCCCACTTATCTGAGCAAATTATCTGGGTATATCTATGAATGCCCCTTGATCCTTTGAGCCTCCATACTCAAACTCAGTCCTTTGTGACCTTGATCCTTATCACCAACCAATAGCCTTGCTGGTTGAAGAAGAATTCCTGTCTTCCTGAATTCTTGAGTGTGTTATACCACTCTGATCCCTTTTTTCCGACCATACTGGTCCTGATCTCTCCTTGATCATCTTTCTGAAGCCAATCACGTTTGATTGAAGAGATTTTATTCAGCTTAAAACCTGGAGTGTTATACCTCCCTTCTTCTTTGAGGTTGAATTTTGCCACGCTATTCTTGAGTTCCTTGAGAAGTGTTGGGATATTCTTGCTCAAATTCGTTATTGATTTGCTTCTAGAGCTTCATAAACAAATTGCTTTTGTTTTGTTCAGCCTCCCACAGTTATCTGGTACCCTTCAAGCGCTTGATTGCGGAGAGTTGGGCTGGTTCATTGAGAACCTGGAGGTTGGTTGGGATTGAGTTGATCTTTCCTAATCAGCTGCTGGCAACCAGAGTTATTAGCTTGTGGGCGTTGTTACTTACAACTGCCTTGTTCTATTGAACTCTGAACAAACCTTGACTTATTTGTTCAAGTCTTTCCCTGCACCATCTTGTCTCAGATAGTGTTGTTTCCATCGCTACCAACAACTCTTATCCTCTTCTCTTAGTTTGATTTCTCATCCATAAGGTTCTGGACCTTTATTCCGGTTACATTAAAATATTATTGTAACTCCTAGGAGGGCAGCCTAAACAGCACCTTTCCCCTCCACAGAACTGCCACGGCTTAGCACCGTTTGGAGTCTTACATTTGGTCCCCCGGGCCGGGATCGAACCAGCAACCTTGGGATTTACAGTCCCAACTTGAAGAATCAACTCCAAAATCCTATCCAATTTCTCTTTCTTTTTCTGTTTGTTCTTTTTTTTTGATCCGTGGAGGCGGCTTGGTCTAGAAGTAAGTCCTCCCAGTTTGTGCACCGCTCGGGCAAGATACTTGTTGTTTTTAGCAAAACCCTACTCTTGCCACACTCGTGAGACACTTTGGAAATCTGCTCTTTGGATACCCTAGGAACTCTGTTATTTGATATGGCATCTCCCACTACTCCAACCACCTCTGTTCGACCTAAGATGGTAAAGATCAAACCCCAGAACAAGAACTTAGGCTTCAAAGGTACAAATGTCAAGCGATTCATGGACTCCTACGAAATGGCTGCTGAAGTGGATGGAGCTAGTGAATTCGATATGGCTTATCAGTTGCGATTTTTTATCTCCTCAGATGAAGTTATGGAGGTAATCGAGTCTTTCGAGGGATTCGAATCCCACAACTGGACGCTTCTCAGGGAGGCTATGTTGGCATACTGGGGTAAAATAGATGTGGCTAGGTTTACTCTGCAGGATTTGGATGCTCTGGTTTCTCAGTGGATCTCCAATGGTGGTATTTCTTCAGCCTCTGACTATCAGATTTTTAGAAAGTCTTGGGATCCCATTCAAAACTATCTTATCCGAAACAATCACATTGACACAGTGGACGAAATTCAAACAAAGTTCTTCCAATCTTTTTCGTTGGCTGTGCAGGAAAGGATTAAAGAAGAACTGGTCAAATCTGGATCCATGATTACTACCAGGGATAATCGATTCAAGCTCCCTGTTTTTCTTACCCTTAGGAGTACTGTGGATAAAGTCATGAAAGGTCAAACTGCTCTTACCTTTGAAAAGCCTAGAACTACTGAACCAGTCCATGCTCCTTCTTTTAAAGAGTTGAACGATATTATGATTAAAATGGAGGCAGATCGTAGGCCTAAAGCAGATCCTAATTCCAATCGAGAACCTACTACTATAGATGAAATCACCAAGTTACTTAGAGCCTTTGAGAACAAAATAGATCAAAAGATTTCTTCGCTAGCTACTCCTAAAACTCCTTCTTCTGTCCCCAAATCAACTCTGGTCTGTTACTACTGTCATAGGGAAGGCCATGGAACCGGACAATGTCAAGAACTTCAGAAGGACTTAAAGGAAAAGTTGGTAGAGCAGAGGGGAAACAATTACTTCCTCCCTAATGGTGCCCTAATCCCTTTTGACTCGTCTTGTCCTATCCGACATGTGGTGGCCTCTTACCAGCCATCAACTCCTGTGAAAGCATCTCCTGCTTCCTTTGAATTTTGATCATCCTGTGATACCCTCCAACCTTGGTATCCTCCAGCCATTTCTTCCTCTAGTCTTGCTGGGACTACTTATCAATCCGATCCAGCCAGGAAACAACATGAGGAACCTAAACTTCATAAGGCTCCTTCCTTGCCAACTTCAATCCTTCGAAAACCCGTTAAACGTCAATCAACACTTGAGCCTCCTTCCTCTGATGTAGAAGACATGGAGGTGGAAAAAGAACCACTCATGGAAAGGTTCCCAGATCACCCTGATCCTTCTCCCTCACCTCAACCTTCTAATCCTATCTTAGATTCTGCGTCACCTGAACTTCCTCCCCCCACCCAGCCTAAAGTTCCATTTGAAAGAGGCATCTCCAAGGATCACCCCAATGCTGTGGAGGGAGTATTAAAGAAAATTTCTGATCTCAAAATTCCTTATCTATCTGTGGCTGAACTCCTATTGATCTCTCCATCTTTTGCTGAAGGAATGAAGAAATGGGTCTCTCGGTGACGTGTGGAAATTGGCCCTGAAGAACTCAAAGTCTCCTCTGGCACTTTAATGGAGGACTCTGGTGGAACCAGTCCTTCTATAGAATCCAATCTTTATTCCTGTCCCCTTGGCTTTCTTCCTTGTTATCTTGGTGACTCAGCTAAAACTGTTTCTCCTCTTGTGGATTCTGGATCTCAGCTTAACTTAATCTCGGATGCTATGGCCTGCAAGCTCAAACTTAGTCCTAGGGTCAGCTTCAACTCTGCAGTATATGGGATAGGAAATCAAGCTTGTGAACTGGTTGGTATTGCTGAAGATGTACCGGTCAGGATTGGTCAAAATATCGTTGGAACCTGCCATTTTTGGATTACTCGTTTGGAAAGTCCTATGATCTTGGGACAACCCTTCTTAATGGACTTTGGTGCAACCCTGATGTTTTCTGATCAAGTTGGGGAGAGAATTCTTCTCCCTGATGCTGATGGCAGAAAAATTGAAGTTCCTCTTTGCTCTTTGGATTCTGGTTGTTGGGAAAGAGATTTTCCTGGTCATTCTCCCAAAACATCTTTTAAGGGGAAGCAGAAGGATAACTCTAGTTCCTCTCATTTTTTAGGGGAATAGTTGATCCTAACAATGATTGTAGTTCTTTTCAGCCTCAGACTGCAACTCAAGGGTCAACTCCCATCCCTCAGGCTTATTTTTCATTCCTTTCATCATTCTCTTCTGAGCTCAAGAATATTAAAAAACAAAAACATATCAAAAAAGAAAAATCCAAAAATATTTCTCCTCCATCTCCTTCTCTCTCTGGATCTGTTGTGTCTCCTTTTCCTTCTACTTTTAAGTCTGATCAATCCTCTCTCAGTTCCGGTTCAAATCTCCGCAATGAGTCTAAACTAGATCCAAATTGCAATTCTGTTTTTGGTGATTTTGGTATGAAGGAATATGGGCATCAGTGGAGGCAATTTGGGGTACAAGTAAGTCCTCCCAATTGTGCACCACCAGGGTCATTTGCTGCGTTTTTGTTGTAAAACTCTACTGTATGCCACATATGTGAGCACCTGGGACGCCCTCCTTGTTCTATTCCTGCCACTTCTAGGGTTCATTTGGAAGAATCAAGATATTTTCCTCAACTCTTCAACCACTCTCAAGATCAAAATGGCCATTCTTTGGTTTCAATCATCTGTCTTTCCTTTCTTTTCTTTCTATGGCATCAAACTCGGGAGCAGACAAGGGACAGTCTGTAAGTTGGGGAGAGATGTGGTGCCCCATCCTGGACACCCTGGCTGCCTTAAGACCTCAATCCATAAACTTTTGCGCAAACGTACCGCCCGGCCAAACAACTTATCCTCAGGCTCATCCAAACCATTATTTACCCGCGCACGCGCGCCGTGCCGCGCGCGCTGCGCTTCCATTATCCGCGTCGCGCGCCGCGCCGCGCTCCTTTCATCCGCGCGCGTCGCGCGTTCTTTATCCGTGTTGCTTGTCATCTCCGCCGTTGTCATAACACGTCCTCATCTTTGTCGTTGCGTGTCTTCATCTTTGTCATTGCGCCTCCCAATCTCCTCATTGCTACCGTCGCGCAGTGCTCATCCATTCTCTACTGAATCCATCCCGACCGCACCCGCAAGCATTTGGGAAATCCGTGGATCCGTCAAACCTCCCATCGCACTTGATCTATCAGTCGTGGATCTCAAGGTTGTCAGGATTTACTCAACTTTCTCAAGCCAAACTCCTATCCACCCATCCCCGCTCTCATGGACTTCATCCGTCACCTTTCCTGGGACTCTCCCACCCGTTTCCGCTTTCAGACAAGGGGTGGGTGACTCTGGTATTGTCACGCGCGCCCATCCACAGACCAACGCAAGTGACCACATGGTTGCCTTCCCTTTTCCGCTCTATTTGTAGAATCCGTTGTATATAGTCTAACAGGGCCTCCTGCCCATATAAGGAGGGGCTCTCCCCTACCTTTTGGCGGGGCATCCTAGCATCCATCATTCCAGCATCCCATCATCGGAGCATCCCAGAACATCAGAGAATCCCATCATTCTATCATCATAAACAATTTATCCGTGGGCATCCTTCCCCACTTATCTGAGCCAATTATCTGGGTATATCTATGATTGCCCCTTGATCCTTTGAGCCTCCATACTCAAACTCAGTCCTTTGTGACCTTGATCCTTATCACCAACCAATAGCCTTGCTGGTTGAAGAAGAATTCCTGTCTGCCTGAATTCTTGAGTGTGTTATACCACTCTGATCCCTTTTTTCCAACCATACTGGTCCTGATCTCTCCTTGATCATCTTTCTGGAGCCAATCAGGTTTGATTGAAGAGGTTTTATTAAGCTTAAAACCTGGAGTGTTATACCTCCCTTCTTCTTTGAGGTTGAATTTCGCCACGCTATTCTTGAGTTCCTTGAGAAGTGTTGGGATATTCTTGCTCAAATTTGTTATTGATTTGCTTCTAGAGCTTCATAAACAAATTGCTTTTGTTTTGTTCAGCCTCCCACAGTTATCTGGTACCCTTCAAGCGCTTGATTGCGGAGAGTTGGGCAGGTTCATTGAGAACCTGGAGGTTGGTTGGGATTGAGTTTATCTTTCCTAATCAGCTGCTGACAACCAGAGTTATTAGCTTGTGGGCGTTGTTACTTACAACTGCCTTGTTCTATTGAACTCTGAACAAACCTTGACTTATTTGTTCAAGTCTTTCCCTGCACCATCTTGTCTCAGATAGTGTTGTTTCCATTGCTACCGACAACTCTTATCCCCTTCTCTTAGTTTGATTTCTCATCCATAAGGTTTTGGACCTTGATTCCGGTTACATTAAAATATTATTGTAACTCCTAGGAGGGCAGCCTAAACAGCACCTTTCCCCTCCACAGAACTGCCACGGCTTAGCACCGTTTGGAGTCTTACATTGGACATCCAAGCAGGTCGCGGCCCAACTCCCTTAGTCAGGCCCGCGCCCGCAGTCGCGTGCTCAATCCCGCCGCGCCTACTGCTGAGCCCTCAGCGGCTACTGCTGAACCCGCAGCGGCTACTGCTGAGGACCGGCGCGCCCCCAATGCTGAGCCTAACCTACCAGATGCTGAGCGCGCAGGCCGCGAGGCAGTCCCCGACCCAAGGCTATATAATGACACCACACCGCGGGAAACCAGATGGACACCTGCGAGAGCGGTCGCGGGTGTTGACAACGGTTGTCGTCGCCCAATCGGCGGCGACAACGGGGTGAAAGTCCCGACGGCCGCGAGCGGTCGCTTGCCGTTGTTGGTCGGATCGGATGATGAGGATGAGATGGTCGATGGGGGAGATGACTTGGGGCGGAAACAGTAGGGGAAGCAAGGATGAGGAGCTGGTGTGGATGGTTCATTGGAGGTAATCGATACAGATTGTGAGTTGGTTTCATAGGATGAGGATTGATACACCAAGGGCATAACCCGCCTGGAGGGATAGGAGATGATAGCTGAGTCGGATGCAATGATGAGCAAGCGTGGATGAGAGGTTGATGATGGATCTGAGGACAGTTTCTTATAAATGGATAGCTCGAGGGTAAGAAGATCGGTTTGGGTAATTCCCTGAGAAAGCGCTTGAGTAATGAGGCGGCTAAGAACTGGCCATGGGGGTAATCTTGGAGGATGACTGGATGCCTACGATTGTAAGCCTCCCTGATGATTTGAGTCATTGTGAGGGAGGGAGTTCTAGGGAAGAGCCCTTCGGAGTTGATGGCGGATGATCTGATACAGGTTGCACAATCCTGAAAAATTTGAGGGATTCTGAGTTGAGCGTTTGAGCCCATGAGGTGTTCTAAAGGGACACCAAACAGTGGAGGTTGACGGAGTGAGTCAGGAACGACAATTGAGGGTTTGATGGTGAGATTGTGCTTGTGAACCTTGGGAGGGATAGGGATCTGATGGATTGGGACGAGTAGGGCAAGTGAGGAGAGATCCTTGACCCAATGGACCTTTGGAGACATCTTCCATGAGACAATCGTTCTGAGGAAGAGACCAATGATCATCTTAACCCAAAAGGTAGGATGGACAACCCAGATTGCCTTGAGGTTCTTACGGATGGTAGGTTGGATGGCACAATAGGAGGATAGGATTGAAGGATTGAGGATTGGATGAGAGAGTTGAAGTGAGTGAGATCGATGGATGAGAAGCTTGAGGTAGAGATGATGAGTAATGGATGAGATTGAGAGTTGAGACCGGCGGTGAAGATGGTGTGAGGAAGATGGTCATGATGACTGGAGGAGTGAGAGGATGGGGGTGATTGGAAGAGGAAGAGGAAGAGGAAGAGGAAGAGGAAGAGGAAGAGGAAGAGGAAGAGGTGATGGAGAGCATGTTGGAGGAATGGGAGGATGTAAGATGATGAATTAAGGAGGAATCAAGTGGATGAGATTGAGATGATAGAGAATAGGAAGGGTGATGAGGGAGAAGGAAGGAGATAAGAAGGATTGGTTGTGAGGGGTTGAAAGGAACAGGGATGGTTGAAGGAGTAAAGGTGGATCATGAAGATATGAGGATGAAATTGGATGGTGAGGACAATGAAGAGCGTAGGGAGATGGGCAATGAGTCAACCAGTTAGAACAATGAAGTTGAACGGATGACTTAGTGGGATGAGCTTTGGCTTTTAACCGTGAAGAGTTGAATATGAGGAGTAAGGTAATTTTGAGGATTGAGGAAAATGATAGGGCTGTAAGGAGCCAATCAAAATGGGATAACACTTGTATAGTCAAGTGTAACTGATCTGAAGGGGGAAGCAAAGCGGAGAGACAGGCAAGAGGCCTGTCCTAGACCGCTAGGACAGGGAGGAGTTGAGAGATGGGGGAAATGAAGGTAACCATAGTGGTACAACTGAAATCCGATTTTTTTTTTCTTTTTTTCTTTTTTTTTTTTTTTGCTGTGGTGTCCCGGATTGGTCACCACATCTCTCCCCAACTTACAGACTGTCCCTATTCTGCATCTAAAGTTTGAAGGGATTAAAAAGAGAAAAGCAGGGAACAAAAGAAATTGAAGCAAAGATTGGCCATTTCTTGATCTTGAGAGCAATTGAAGAGTTGAGGAAAATATCTTGATTCTTCCAAATGAACCCTAGAAGCGGCAGGAATAGAACAAGGAGGGCGTCCCAGGTGCTCACATATGTGGCATACAGTAGAGCTTTTACAAAAAAAACACAGCAAATGACCCTGGTGGTGCACAATTGGGAGGACTTACTTCTGAGATAAGTTGCCCCCACGACAATGAAACTTCTTGACTTGATCAGCAGAGAACCTTCTGGCCAACCGAGTACCATCCAGCTCCTCCAAAACATAAGATCCACCCCTAACTTGATGAATCACTCAATAAGGGCCATTCCAACGATTAGAGAAAAGCTTGCCCCACTGGGTTTCCAAAGATCAATTATAAGCTAAAACTAGGTCACCAGGGTTCAAGGGCTCCCTGATTCGATTAGAGTGCTTTTCCTCCCAATACTGGACGGATTTTGCTCTGGCCTCCATCATTGTTTGATAAGCTTCATCACAAACGTCTTCACTTCGCTCCAGTTGCTTGGATCTAGCAACTAACAGATCAGTGGTTGAGGACACCTCTTCCCAAGAGATGCCCAAGAAAGATTCCATTTCCAGATCCAAAGGAAGGACTGCTCTTTGACCAAAGATGATTTCATAAGGTGAGTAGCCAGTAGTTCTTTTGGTTGAGATTCGATCAGAGAAGAGAACAAGAGGAAGGAATTTGCAACAATTCTTTCCACTTTCACCAGCCAGTTTAACAAGTGCAGCCTTCAAAGGGGCATGGCCTTGTTCCACCATTCCTTGGCCTTCAGGATAATAAGGATTAGTAACTCTGTGTTGTCCAGGAAGGGATCGGATCATTTCAGAAAGCTTGCCCCCAAATTCAGAGCCACCATCAGTAGAGTAAGATCAAGCCAGGCCATAACGCATTGTCCAAGTCTCGTAGAGGAAAGATGCCACTGATTCAGAGCTAAGGTTCTTAAGGAATTTTGCTTCAACCCATCCAGAAAAATCATCTCTAGCCACAATGAGGTACTTAGCACTACCTGCCTTAATATGAACCACATCCATAGCAATCCTTCCAAAGACAGTGGACTCCCCAGTAGGATAACAAATTTTAGCTGGGCGCCTAAGATCACGCTTTTGACAAACTTCACAACTCTTGCACCATTGGGAGACGGATTTCTTCAAAGATGGCCACTAGAACCGTTTGGATAGTCGTCGATAAGTTTCAGTTTCCCCACGATGACCAAGGCCTTCATGGAGACTTTCAAGGATAGAATCTTGTTTAGAGGGAATAGTAACAACAATAAGAGCACAAGGATTGCCTCTCTTCATAAGTCTAGAACCTTGAACAAAAAAATTAGAAGACTTTCGTTTAAGAAATCAAAATTCCTTAGCAGAGAGATCAGGAGGTTTTTGAAGAGTTGAAAGGTACTGCTCTAATTTAAACCAGAAGCCTTGTTGAAAGCCAGAATAATTTTGGGAAGAAAAAGAGAAAATAGGTTGAATTAAAGGTTCCTCTTCATTGAAATCGGTTCAAAAATCAGATTCGTTGTCCCCAAGAGGTTGTCGAGATAAACCATCAGGCATGGTGAAAGATTTTCCCGGCCTGTGAACAATATCAAAAGATAAAAGCTGAATAAATGCCACCCAACAAGTCATAGGAGCATTGGGAAGACTGGGAGCATTGATCATTTCAATGATGGATCGAGCATCAACTTGCAATTCAAAATGTTGGCCCCAGAGAATGGTTTGAAGTTTCTTCATCATTCGAGCCACACCACAGAGTTCCAGTTTGAGCTGGGGGTATCTAGATTCTACATCTGAAAACAACAAAGATTCATAAAGAGCAGGACGGTCCCGACCATTTTCATCTTCCTGAGTAAGGACAGCCCCAACAGATTGATAACTAGAATCAACAGCCAGCTTGATCTTGCCAGCTCCAGGTCCATAAGAGATCTTTTTCAAAACTATGTCTTTACCAACTATCCCTTTGAGTAGCTGGAAAGCACATTCACAATCTTGGGTCCAAATCCATTCAGCATCTTTTCTAGTTAGACGACGCAAGGGTGCACAGATTTCGGATAAAGATGGGATAAAGATTCTAACATAAGTGACAACACCTAGAAAGCCCCTAACTTCAGTTGGATTGATTGGGGTAGGCCAAGAGATGATCTTGTTGACTTTGGCTGGTGCCATCCTTCTTCCTTCCTTGCAGACCACATGACCAACAATTTCCAGAGCAGGGACACAAGCCGCCAGTTTAGATCCAGAGACAGTAAGGCCAGATTCCTCAATTCAAAACAGAATCCTCTCCAAGGTAGTAGCATATTCCCAGATAAAACAACGAATTCCTGAATGCCAAGGTAAGAGCTCATTATCATAGTCAGATACTGGACCTTTAATTCGGCCATTGTCAATAAAGATACCAGCATGATCAGGGATTTCATCCTGGAGGATCCACATAATCTGAGCCTGATAGACTGCAACCAAGTTGGTGGCTCCTTGAGGAAATCGATCAAGTTGAAATCAACCAAGAGGAGTATCGAAAGTAGTGAGAGGACAAGAAATAGGATGTAAGGATCGCTCGTCATAGCCACCCATAATATCCCCTAGACCATAGCAAGCTCTTCCCGCAAAGGATTCAACAAATTCTTCAGTAGCAGGAGGGATACCAGAGTCTTTAATAGTAACTTTATTAAGAGGTTGAAGATCATGAACTATTCTAAGTTTACCATTACTCTTGAGGACACAGAAGACGGGGCTGGAGTAACTAGAAGTTGACTGTTCATACAGGCCAGTTCAAACTTTTTCCCGGACCAACTTGATGAATTCGTCAACTTTAGCAGCAGGGATCGGGATCTTTTTCTTTTGCCAAGGATCATGTTCAACTAAAGGGATGATATAAGGGAGGCCATAGGATCCCCGCAAGAGACCTCTCTCTTCTTCACAGAAAGCAATAGATTTTTCTCTTAGAGATAAGACATTTTTGATTAAATTTAACTCATCAGGAAGAAGCCATCCATCTGGACCAAAGTTGACCACCTTCAGACTTTCTTCAGTGACCCGTCCATTAGGCACAAAGGGGCCAGTAAGAGATTGAGGAAGACCACAGTAAGGATCGCGAGATAGAGGAGGACGCATAAGGGAAGGATTGAGGTTGAGAGGCATAGGCTGGTTGACTGGTTGGATCTTCTTAGCAACTGGTTTATACTTAGTGGCAAAAGATAGAAGTTCTTGTTTTCTCCAAGAGTTGACCAGAGAGACTTGATTACAAAAGCTGATTCAAAGTTCCAACATCTTCCAAGTCCGATGTTCTGCAATATCCTTGAAGGGTGCCTTTTCCATAAAAGGAGAACCAGGAGATAATACGTTGCTCACATGTGTGGCACAAGGTAGGGTTTCAAAAATGACGGTAAAAGATTGCCCTGGCAGTGCACAATTGGGAGGACTTACTTGTACCCCAAATTGCCTCCACTGAAGCCCATATTCCTTCATACCAAAACCACCAAAAACGGAATTGCAGTTAGGATCTAGTTTAAGCTCATTGCGGAGATTTGTACCGGAACTTAGAGAAGATTGACCAGACTCAAAAGTAGAAGGAAAAGAAGACACAACAGATCCAGAGAGAGAAGGAGATGGAGAAGAAATATTTTTGGATTTTTCTTTTTTGATACGTTTTTGTTTTTTAATATTCTTGAGCTCAGAAGAGAATGATGAAAGGAATGAAAAATAAGCCTGAGGGATGGGAGTTGACCCTTGAGTTGCAGTCTGAGGCTGAAAAGAACTACAACCATTGGTAGGATCAACTATTCCCCTAAAAAATGAGAGGAACTAGAGTTATCCTTCTGCTTTCCCTTAAAAGATGATTTGGGAGAATGACCAGGAAAATCTCTTTCCCAACGACCAGAATCCAAGGAGCAAAGAGGAACTTCAATTTTTCTGCCATCAGCATCAGGGAGAAGAATTCTATCCCCAACTTGATCAGAAAACATCAGGGTTGCACCAAAGTCCATTAAGAAGGGTTGTCCCAAGATCATAGGACTGTCCAAACAAGTGATCCAAAAGTGGCAGGTTCCCACAATATTTCGACCAATCCTGACCGGTACATCTTCAGCAATACCAACCAGTTCACAAGCTTGATTTCCTATCCCATACACTGCCAAGTTGAAGCTGACCCTAGGAATAAGTTTGAGCTTGCAGGCCATAGCATCCAAGATTAAGTTAAGCTGAGATCCAGAATCCACAAGAGGAGAAACAGTTTTAGCTGAGTCACCAAGATAACAAGAAAGAAAGCCAAGGGGACAGGAATAAAGATTGGCTTCTATAGAAGGACTGGTTCCACCAGAGTCCTCCATTAAAGTGCCAGAGGAGACTTTGAGTTCTTCAGGGCCAATTTCCACACGTTGACAAGAGACCCATTTCTTCATTCCTTCAGCAACAGATGGAGAGATTGATAGGAGTTCAGCCACAGATAGATCATGGAATTTTGAGATCAGAAATTTTTTTTAATACTCCCTCCACAGCATTGGGGTGATCCTTGGAGATGCCCCTTTCAAATCAAACTTTGGGCTGGGTGGAGGGAGGAAGTTCAGGTGACGCAGAATCTAAGATAGGTTTAGAAGGTTGAGGTGAGGGAGAAGGATCAGGGTGATCTGGGAACCTTTCCATGAGTGGTTCCTTTTCCACCTCCATGTCTTCTACATCAGAGGAAGGAGGCTCAAGTGATGATTGACGTTTAACGGGTTTTTGAAGGATTGAAGTTGGCAAGGAAGGAGCCTTATGAGGTTTAGGTTCCTCATGTTGTTTCCTGGCTGGATCAGATTGATAAGTAGTCCCAGCAAGACTAGAGGAAGAAATAGCTGGAGGATACCAAGGTTGGAGGGTACCACAGGATGATTGAAATTCAAAGGAAGCAAGAGATGCTTTCACAGGGGGTGATGGCTGGTAAGAGGCCACCACATGTCGGATAGGACGAGACGAGTCAAAAGGGATTAGGGCACCATTAGGGAGGAAGTAATTGTTTCCCCTCTGCTCTACCAACTTTTCCTTTAGGTCCTTCTGAAGTTCTTGACATCGTCCGGTTCCATGGCCTTCCCTATGACAGTAGTAACAGAACAGAGTTGATTTGGGGAAAAAAGAAGGAGCTTTAGGTGTAGCTAGCAAGGAAATCTTTTGATCTATTTTGTTCTCAAAGGCCCTAAGTAACTTGGTGATTTCATCTATAGTAGTAGGTTCCGGATTGGAATTAGGATCTGCTTTAGGCCTACGATCTGCCTCCATTTTAATCATAATATTGTTTGACTCTTTAAAAGAAGGAGCATGGACTGTTTCAGTAGTTCTAGGCTTTTCAAAGGTAAGAGCAGTTTGACCTTTCATGACTTTATCCACAGTACTCCTAAGGGTGAGAAAAACAGGGAGCTTGAATCGATTATCCCTGGTGGTAATCATGGATCCAGATTTGACCAGTTCTTCTTTAATCCTTTCCTGCACAGCCGACGAGAAAGATTGGAAGAAATTTTCTTGAATTTTGTCCACTGTGTCAATGTGATTGTTTTGGATAAGATAGTTTTGAATGGGATCCCAAGATTTTCTAAAAATCTGATAGTCAGAGGCTGAAGAAATACCACCCTTGGAGATCCACTGAGAAACCAGAGCATCCAAATCTTGCAGAGTAAACCTAGCCACATCTATTTTACCCCAGTATGCCAACATAGGCTCCCTGAGAAGCGTCCAGTTGTGGGATTCAAATCCCTCGAAAGACTCAATCACCTCCATAACTTCATCAGAGGAGATAAAGAACCGCAACTGATAAGCCATATTGAATTCACTAGCTCCATCCACTTCAGCAGCCATTTCATAGGAGTCCAAGAATTGCTTGACATTTGTACCGTTGAAGCCTAAGTTCTTGTTCTGGGGTTTGATCTTTACCATCTTAGGTCGGACAGAGGTGGTTGGAGTAGCAGGAGATGCCATATCAAATAACAGAGTTCCTAGGGGATCCAAAGAGCAGATTTCCAAAGTGGCTCATGAGTGTGGCAAGAGTAGGGTTTCGCCAAAAAAGACAAGTATCTTGCCCAAGCGGTGCACAAATTGGGAGGACTTACTTCTAGACCAAGCCGCCTCCACGGATCAAAAAAAAAGAACAAACAGAAAAAGAAAGAGAAATTGGATAGGATTTTGGAGTTGATTCTTCAAGTTGGGACTGTAAATCCCAAGGTTGCTGGTTTGATCCCGGCCCGGGGGACCAAATGTAGGACTCCAAACGGTGCTAAGCCGTGGCAGTTCTGTGGAGGGGAAAGGTGCTGTTTAGGCTGCCCTCCTAGGAGTTACAATAATATTTAAATGTAACCGGAATAAAGGTCCAGAACCTTATGGATGAGAAATCAAAATAAGGGAAGGGGATAGGAGTTGTTGGTAGCAATGGAAACAACACTATCTGAGGCAAGATGGTGCAGGTAAAGACTTGAACAAATAAGTCAAGGTTTGTTCAGAGTTCAATAGAACAAGTCAGTTGTAAGTAACAATGCCCACAAGCTAATAACTCTGGTTGTCAGCAGCTGATTAGGAAAGATCAACTCAATCCCAACCAACCTCCAGGTTCTCAATGAACCTGCCCAACTCTCCGCAATCAAGCGCTTGAAGGGTACCAGATAACTGTGGGAGGCTGAACAAAACAAAAACAATTTGTTTATGAAGCTCTAGAAGCAAATCAATAACAAATTTGAGCAAGAATATCCCAACACTTCTCAAGGGACTCAAGAATAGCGTGGCAAAATTTAACCTCAAAGAAGAAGGGAGGTATAACACTCCAGGTTTTAAGCTTAATAAAACCTCTTCAATCAAACCTGATTGGCTCCAGAAAGATGATCAAGGAGAGATCAAGACCAGTATGGTTGGAAAAAGGGATCAGAGTGGTATAACACACTCAAGAATTCAGACAGACAGGAATTCTTCTTCAACCAGCAAGGCTATTGGTTGGTGATAAGGATCAAGGTCACAAGGGACAGAGTTTGAGTATGGAGGCTTAAAAGATCAAGGAACAATCCTAGATATACCCGGATAAATGGCTCAGATAGGTGGGGAAGGATACCCACAGATAAGTTGATTACTGATGATGGTCTGATAGGATGATGGGATCCTCTGATGTTCTGGGATGCTCTGATGATAGGACAAAAGGCAGTGGAGAGCCCCTCCTTTTATAGACATGAGGCCCTGTATACTATGTACAAGAGAGATTTACAAATAGGTGCGAAAAAAAAAAAATGAAAACATAACAAAAATGAAAAATAAAAAAAAAAAAATTACATGAGAGAAAAAAGAGATGTCGCCCGCGTCAAGAATGACCGCGGGCAACCAGATGGACACCCGCGACAGCGGTCGCGGGTGTCGACAAAGGTTGTCGTCGCCCAATCGGCGGCGACAACGGGGTGAAAGTCCCGACGGCCGCGAGCGGTCGCTTGCGGTTGTCGGTCGGATTGGATGATGAGGATGAGATGGTTGATGGGGGAGATGACTTGGGGCAGAAACAGTAGGGGAAGCGAGGATGAGGAGCTGGTGTGGATGGTTCATTGGAGGTAATCGATGCGGATTGTGAGTTGGTTTCATAGGATGAGGATCAATACGCCAAGGGCATAACCCGCCTGGAGGGATAGGAGATGATAGCTGAGTCGGATGCAATGATGAGCAAGCGTGGATGAGAGGTTGATGATGGATCTGAGGACAGTTTCTTATAATTGGATAGCTCAAGGGTAAGAAGATTGGTTTGGGTAATTCCTTGAGAAAGCGCTTGAGTAATGAGGTGGCTAAGAATGGGCCATGGGGGTAATCTTGGAGGATGACTGGATGCCTACGATTGTAAGCATCCCTGATGATTTGAGTCATTGTGAGGGAGGGAGTTCTACGGAAGAGCCCTTCGGAGTTGATGGCGGATGATCTGATAAAGGTTGCACAATCCTGAAAAATTTGAGGGATTCCGAGTTGAGCGTTTGAGCCCATGAGGTGTTCTGAGGTAACACCAAACAGTGGAGGTTGACTGAGTGAGTCAGGAACAACAATTGAGGGTTTGATGGTGAGATTGTGCTTGTGAACCTTGGGAGGGATAGGGATCTGATGGATTGGGACGAGTAGGGCGAGTGAGGAGAGATCCTTGACCCAATGGACCTTCTGAGACATCTTCCATGAGACAATTGTTCTGAGGAAGAGACCGATGATCATCTTAACCCAAAAGGTAGGATGGATGACCCAGATTGCCTTGAGGTTCTTATGGATGGTAGGTTGGATGGCAAAATAGGAGGATAGGATTGAAGGATTGCGGATTGGATGAGAGAGTTGAAGTGAGTGAGATCGATGGATGAGAAGCTTGAGGTAGAGATGACGAGTAATGGATGAGATTGAGAGTTGAGACCGGCGGTGAAGATGGTGTGAGGAAGATGGTCATGATGACTGGAGGAGTGAGAGGATGGGGGTGATTGGAAGAGGAAGAGGAAGAGGAAGAGGAAGAGGAAGAGGAAGAGGAAGAGGTGATGGAGAGCATGTTGGAGGAATGGGAGGATGTAAGATGATAAATTCAGGAGGAATCAAGTGGATGAGATTGAGATGATAGAGAATAGGAAGGGTGATGAGGGAGAAGGAAGGAGATAAGAAGGATTGGTTGTGAGGGGTTGAAAGGAACAGGGATGGTTGAAGGAGTAAAGGTGGATCATGAAGATATGAGGATGAAATTGGATGGTGAGGACAATGAAGAGCGTAGGGAGATGGGCAATGAGTCAACCAGTTAGAACAATGAAGTTGAATGGATGACTTAGTGGGATGAGCTTTGGCTTTTAACCGTGAAGAGTTGAATATGAGGAGTAAGGTAATTTTGAGGATTGAGGAAAATGATAGGGCTGTAAGGAGCCAATCAAAATGGGATAACACTTGTATAGTCAAGTGTAACTGATCTGAAGGGGGAAGCAAAGCGGAGAGACAGGCAAGAGGCCTGTCCTAGACCGCTAGGACAGGGAGGAGTTGAGAGATGGGGGGAAATGAAGGTAACCATAGGGGTACAACTGAAATCTGATTTTTTTTTTTTTCTTTTTTTTTTTTTTTGCCGTGGTGTCCCGGATTGGTCACCACAACGCGCAAGGATGAGGATGAGGATGAGCAATGCGCAACAATGAGGATGAGCAACGCGCAAGGATGAGGATGAGAATGAGCAAAGCGTGGGGATGAGGATGAGGAGGAGCAACGCAAATAGGACAGTTTTTTTTTTTTTTTTACAATTTTTTTGAATTCTTTTTCCAAGGTGTCCCAAATGGTTCACCACACCGCCCCCTACTTGGAGCCCCCCGGGTTTTATCTGTCTGCGCACGTTTGCAGATCCCACAATCCATGAGTCAGCCCATGCTTATGCCAGTGCAAACCTTGGATCCCGCGATCCCTGAGTTGGCCCGCGCTGATGCCCGAGCAAACATTCCCAACACGTATAGCCCCTGACTGCCCCGCCCTTGCCTTCCGGACTAGCCACCCGCAAGCTTGGTTGGACTGGCTCCATGACTTGGTCTGCATTCCCTGGGCGGGTTGTGGCCCACCCCCCCCAGAGTAGGCCCAACCCAGACCTTGTGCCAAGCCCCGCAATCCCTGCGTCTGAGCCCTCATCCGCTGCTGCTGAGCCCGCAGGAGGCACTTCTGAGAATGCGCGCACCCCAAATGCTGAGCCCAACCTACCCCACTGCTGAGTGGGCAGCCAGCGATGCAGCTCCCGATCCAAGGTTATAAATACAACACCACAACGTCCTCAAGTAGAACTTGGTCAATAAGGTCACCAAACACAAAATCCACTAAGAAGGATAAAAAAATAAAAAAAATATAAGTTTAATATTTTTTTTTACATGGTAAGATGATATTTCAAAAGCAAATAATTTTAATCTCACTTTTGTTATTTTTGGATTTTTCTTTATCTTCTGGGTTGTTGATATTATAAACATAAGGCATCCTTTGATAAATTTTCCACTCCTTATGTTGCCTCAATAAAGAATTAAAATTGATAATTCTTTCTAACTCAAGCTCCGTTTCTTTTAAAGCTTGTTTCTCATAATAAAGTAGCTTTTCCTGTTAATGCTCAGAAGTTATGCTGATAGGCACAAATTTTTGGATTTTTCTTCTTTTTTCTGTTTAAGAAGGTTTAAATAATAATTTATCAATGCTCTTTTGGTTTGAAGATATACTAGAGAAATAAAGAATCAAAAATATATGTTATAAGTATTTTAACTTATTTTTAAATAGACTGGTCCAAGGAATAAAAAATTGAAAATTAATTATTTAACAATATTTCCCAGCCAGACCCCCAGTTGTCAGCTCTCTGATACCAGGAACCTTGCAGTCCTTTAGCTAAAGAGAGTGGTAGAAAATACTGGAATAATAATATTAATAGTATTCCAATGATAAACAGGTAGAAAGCTCAAACAGTGAATATGGTAAGAGCTGGTGCAAGGTTTAATTGTTTTGTTTAAAAGTGTTTTCAATTTTTTATAAAAGAGGGGCCACAGTATTAATCTTTACAAACAACCTCTCTTGAAGGGGTCTCCTTAGGAAGTTTAAGAACCTTGGAATGAAGATGGGTGCCTGAGAAAGGGCTTATTCCACTGATATGGCTGGGAAAAACAGAACAATGGCCAAGAAAGGAAGGGAAACACTCACTCTGAGAACTTTACTACAAAAATCTTGCAATAATAGGAAGGGTTTCAGAGCAGATGGGGCGGATTTGCTTGACTAACTTCAATGGGTTGATTGGTTTGTGAGAAATAAATAATAATACTACAGACTAGTTCATAAATCACTTGCTTATCTCTTTTAATAAGCACTCGACTAACAATGACATGGTCTCTGATTGATAATAATAATTCCTTGTAAACTGATGATGAATAATAGGTCCAAAGAGGTCTGTATAAATACCTTTTGGGGTGACTATGAGCTTCTCAGGGTACGTAGAGAGGGTTCTGCTCTTGGGCTGAGGCTGGCAAGACAGTCAGGGAAAGTTTAGCATGTCCACTTTGTTCTGTCAATCACAAGACATCAGATCTGCTGTATTTCTGTGCTATTTTAGCCACAGAATCTGTTAATCTGTTATGGAATAAATGTGATCATTCTACACTAATCCTTCATTTGTACTATTAATATTTCTTTAAGGTGGATGGATGTGGATATTTACTGATTTTCCATCATCTTCTGAGCATTTAGGTAATTCTTAATAATTTTTATGATGACTTCTAGTATTGTTGTGTGGTCTTTGAAGATCAGGATAAGTGATTTACGTGGTAATCCTCAATATTTGGTTTATTATTAAAAAAATACTTAAACTTATTCTTATTGATTTTATTTAAGTTTTATACTTTTTAGACTATTCATAATGGATATGTCAGGTTATTACATATGCTAGCTAACCCTAACTAGGTTGTAGCTATCTTGAGCAGTACCTTGTTTTCAGATTTGTCACGACTGATCCAGGCTTGGGGATCAGTGAATTTGTATGGGCACAGGGTAGGATCAGCTGTGTGCATGGCAAAATTTGCTGTGCATTTGACCTCTGTACGCGGGGATGAGTATCTACGGGCACTTAGGGTTGTGTAAGGATGTGTGTCTGCGCACAGGAATTGTGACATAACACATTTCTGTGTGTTACTCCTAAACTATACACAGAACTCCAATCCTGAGTGAAATTTGGTTGTAAAACCTATACATGACAATGCATGTGAAATATTGAAATGGCCCAAAAGTGCCATATTGGTATTGTGGCTTTTGGTTTCTTTTTCATTTCATTATTTAAAAATGGAAGGAGTTCAATTTCCAGGGTTTGGTTCAGTGAGTGACCCTACCTAACTTTGGGTGAGCAATCCATTTCTGCAATAATATTTCTGGACTTATCACTCCTTCTTCAGTCAAATTAACTTTTCTTATTTAATTGTTTCTATCACATTTCTTCTGGTACTTTGACAGGTTTCTCTGTACATATTAGCAAGCTGACATTTAATAAGAATAATAAGAGGCCCATATTTTTGATAAATGGCTAAAAAGGTACAAAACACCCATACAAAACCCCCCTTGTGTCCCTGGTAACTAAAAATTTATGTAACTAAAAATTACAAGGAGTGTACTGTCCAATTAAGTGACTGAAATACATGCCAATATGGACAAACAAGCCTCAGACTCAAACTATGCTTGAAGAATGGGGTCACCAGAGCATGTGTTCAAGCCCCTGGCTTCAGGAAACCATGACTTATATTCAAAGATATTAATTGAATACTACTTCTTTTGTATATGAAATGAGGTCATTAAGGGTACAGAACTACTTCTTTGGTAGATAAAATGAGGTCATGAAGGGTACAGAAACATGTATCAAGACCCAAGCATGATGACATAGAGCTTCCTGTACCTCTGTAGTGACCAGCGTAGGTCTTCAAAAACACACTTATGGCTCCCTGGCCTCAGAACTAGCCTGGGTCACCCTCCTTTGGCTGGTAAAAGGACTATACCATGAGGTGACCCAAACAATATAAATAAAGGCTCTTCCCCCAGCCATTTCTAACTCATTCATCAAGTCATATAGTCATTATTGCTTCAGATATTTTTTTCCTCAAGCCATAAAACCCTTATTAGAAATAAGTGTGTGATCTTGGACCACTTTCTGATAAAATTATAGACAAAACTCTTGAATCCTTACTGTTTGGCCAAAATCAATATCCAACTATTCAGCCTGCCTCCGCACCAGCTTCCAGCACCCCAAATCCCTGCATATTGGTCCATCCATCAAGCATAAGTCCAGATCAAGACCTAATAAGTGATCCTGCTAAAATATGCTCTTTTTGTAGGTTCTGCATATTGGAGATAGCGGGTTAGTTGGTAGGTAAATATAATAATGTTTTAATTAGTTTGATAAATTCAATGTTGAATGGATGAATAAATGAAGGAATGGGAAATACAACTGAGTGGAAGAGATCTTTTATAGAAAAGATCTTCCTGACCGGTATGACTATGTACAAGCTAGGAGGGAAAGAATTGAAACATGCTTTCCTCCTTTGTTTCTTTGTTTTACCATGGAGTGCAATGAACATGAAATGTTTACTTGCTCTGATAGTCCTTGCTACTCATATCTGTATAGGACATTTCAGAACTAAATGCATAAGCATTTTAATTGTTTTATTTATACATATCATACTTTCTTTTCTTTTCTTCATTAGTATGATATACTGGGGTTACTGGGCTATGCTTATACTTCTTTGATGTATTTCACAGATACTTAATCTTTCATAACTTTATTATTACTCAACATATTGAGTTGATTCTTTTTTCCATCATGATCCAAATTTTCTTCTTCTTCAATTGGTAATAAAACCAATTTTTTATAATGAGTATTTTTCCCTAAACAGGGATTAAAATCTCAACACCACCCCTTAATCCTGTGGGGGGAAGAAACTTTAAGTTTTCTACTGTTGCTCTTCTAAAGAGCAGTAACTTCTCCATCTTCTGATTCTGAAGAACTATCACTGTACATATTGGCATAATATGTCTGGGGACGTTTTTCTGGGTATATTTTCCAACAATATGCTTCAACATGGTTCCTTCCTTTGCAATAATTGCAAATCTTATTTCTGTTTTTATTTAGAAATAAAGCTTCTGGATTTTCATTTTCAGATGAGATTTTGAATTGAAAATGATCTTGTTCAAGCTTCTTTAATACATAATCAATAGAATTGATTATGTATTACATTTTGATGAGATATAATCCTAACAAAGGATTCCAATTGTCTAGGTAATTTGCTCAAAATCATAATGATCAAGGCTTTTTCTTCAAACTTGAAACCAACAAGTCTCAATTTACTAACAGCAGCTCTAATATCTGCAATGAAACTGATTGTTTCTTGAAATTCAATTTTACTAAACTTAGAAAATGCTAATTTTTGACTGGCAATATCATTTGCCATATACTTCTCTTGTAAGAGCTTCCAAAGTGCTTGACTATTCCTCTTCAGTGATGGATCAAGTGCACTAGACACATAAGCAAGGTTTGATTCACTCAAGTGTCTGACTATAAGGCTGTATGCATTCCTATTCAATTGTTCCTTAATTTCAGGTCTACTAGTATCATTACCAAGTATGAGATCCAAGGCTCCAATGACATCAATTTTGGACTCCATCATGGTAGTCCATGTGAAATAATTTTCCTCTGTCAGGAGTAGTCTTCTGCTTAGCTGGGTTTTATCCATTTGGCTTTATTATTCTTGTGATCTTTGTTGTTATTATTGATAATACTGAATAAAAAAGACAAGTAAAAAATAGAATCCAAGATGATATGGGCGGCAACGGAAGACGACAAGCAAAGATGAACAACAACAAGTGGAGACAAACAACGGCAAGCGGCAATGGACAACAACAAGCGGTGACCGGCACAAGGGTTGGCAATCGGGAAAAAGATATAAGTGCAATGACAACCAATGACAAGTGGGAAAAGCAATCCAACAGACGCAAACAAGGATGATTGAGCAGAAATGATGATTGAGGCAAGACAAGGAAGGCCACAGGATGGAGACAAGGAGGACAAGCAAGAGCAACAAAAGTAGCAAGTGTGATGAGGACAAGAGCAAGCCAAATAAGATGGCCAATAAGACCAAATTGAGGGATTAAGACAACTAATGCAGCCAAATCAAGACAACAACAACAAGAAAGGGAGTATTCCTCTTGCACCAATAAACCAAGATTGAATGTGAAAATTAGCCAGCAAGACAAAAAGACGAGTAAGGCAATCAATTGAGACCAAATGCAGCCAAAAGGCTACCAAGAACGAGACAAGTAAGACGGCCAAAGACCAAATATGGAAAAAAAATACCAAGAACAAAAACAATTAAGATGGTCTATGACCAAATCAAAACAAAATACAAGATCAAATGTGGCAAAAGCCACCAAAAATACAATGAAAACAATGGATATGGCGCTTAGCCAACAAGACAACAACAATGAAGAGTAAGACAGCCTATGTCTGAATGTGAAAATGAGTGTCACCAAGAGCAATAACGATGAAGTTCAAATAAGATGGTGACTAAGAAAAAATTGAGACAAGATAACAAAACAAACGGGGTGCTAGTGGTACTGATAATGTATCGGAGATAGCGGGTTAGTTGGTAGGTAAATATAATAATGTTTTAATTAGTTTGATAAATTGAATGTTGAATGGATGAATGAAAGAAGGAATGGGAAATACAACTGGGTGGAGGAGGTCTTTTATAGACAAGATCTTCCTCACCAGTATGACTATGTACAATCTAGGAGGGAAAGAATTGAAACATGCTTTCCTCCTTGGTTTCTTTGTTTTATCATGGAGTGCAATGAACATGAAATTTTTACTTTCTCTGATAGTCCTTGCTATTCATATCTGTATAGGACATTTCAGAACTAAATACATAAGAATTTTAATTGTTTTATTTATACATATAATAATTTCTTTTCTTTTCTTCATCAGTATGATATACTGGGGTTACTGGGCTACGCTTATACTTCTGTGATGTATTTCACAGATACTTAATCTTTCATAACTTTATTATTACTCAACATATTGAGTTGATTCTTTTTTCCATCATGGTCCAAATTGTCTTCTCTTTCAATTGGTAATAGAATCAATTTGTGATAATGAGTATTTTCCCCTCAACAGGGATTACAATCTCAACACTGCATAACCCAAACCCCAAGGAAATTACACACACCCTTCTTGAAAGGAGTCCTTGTAAACCCCACAGGCACTACAATTGCACCTATATTGTCCTAAACAGAAATATACCTGTTTTCTCAAGGGTTCAAAAACCCCAGTAAGTTCTTGGTCCCTCCTTTTAAGTTTACTTTTATAAATATATAAATAAATTTAACCCTTTTAGCCAAATATATCTCTGGCATTTTTTAACATTTTTACTCTAAACTTTTCATCACCTCTAGTAGGTAGAAGTAGCTAGATCCTTGGCATCTAGTAGGGTGAAAATTGGGATCTGGTGGGAAAATAATTGATATAATTATTGATCCTGTGCCATTTTTTTTTAATAATTTTTCAAAAATTAACCAAAAAATTCCAAAGAAAAAATCATCATAAATGACCAGACTTTAAAAATACTTAAAAGAATACTCAAAATAAAATCTGAAAAATTATTTTCTGATTTTTTTGTACTCCTTACTCTGCAGTGAATTTCAATGCAGAAAATATTAAATACTATCTTAAACTCCTAAAACTCCAAAAAGAAGAGTATATCAAAAATTACAAACCAACTGATTTGGACCTTCTAACTCCTTTAGAACAAAAGAAACTGATTACTCTCCACTCAAAAATAAGAGAGGAAAAAGAATTTGAAGAAATTTTTTGTTTCAAAATCATCTTAAAGTATCATAGAGATTGGGCTAAGACTCAACCCCCTGCTCACATCAGATTCAAGTTATTAAAAAGTGAGTTTTTTTGGAAAATTTCTTCAAACATTTTTTTATTATAAACTAACTTATAAATTTTATATCTGGTACTTTCTAGTTTCTGGACCTCCCACTGCCCAATCAACTCTAACTGCTGCCACTGCTGAATTAGCAGCCCCACCAGTTACCACTTCAGTGATAGTACCCAACTACCCTGTCATAGAAGCTCCTATCCAACCTAGGTCCCCAACCAGAGAAGAACCTGTGGCCAATCCAAAATCAGAGAGTAAGCCATATTATCTCACTTATTTTAAGCATATATATAAGTTAATAATTGCTTTCAATAAAAATGATTAGACTCAGAGGACCAGATGGACGCTTCACCTCTCTTGCCAACTCCAGAGCCAAGCGGAATAATCCATCCATTGACTCTACAAAGAATGAAAGACTTGGGTATCCAGCCAATCCAGAGGATCCCATCCCCACTCCTCTTACCAGCTCCTCCTCCCAAGCTTCTTCTCAAGTACAGAAAGAGGATTCCTGGCAAATTCTAATCAAGGAACACATGTCCTTGTGGCAAAAGGTAATGCAAGCGGAGAAAGAGGCCAATGTGAAGATCCAGTTCTTCTATTGCAGGCAGGCCCAGATTTCCCAAAAAGCTTTGCAAAATTTCATAACCAAGCAGGAGCTAGAGCGGTATGTGAAGGGGTGGAATCCTTGGGACCACCTCAAGAAAATCCAACTTCCTCCCAACAAACAGGAAAAGGTAAGATCCTCTTACCAGAAGAGACCAAAGGAGGATTTCAACAATCCAAATAAATTGGCAGAAGTGAAAGCTCTAGCTCAAGAATTAAAGGGGGCTAAAAGAGCTAATTGTAGATAGCTCTTTTGCCAATAGTCTTAGAAATAATTTTAGTTCTTTAAATAATAATATCTGTTTGTGCCTCCAAATGATCCACCAACTGGAGGAAAAATTGAGTAGCCCTCAGTACATCCTTGAGTTAAACATGGTAGTAACTACTGCCCTTATAAAAAATTTAGTGTCCTCTGATCTCCAAGAGATCAAGACTCTTATCCTGGAAGAAAGAACCAATAACAGGATTGATTATGAGATTTACTTTTCAGCCTTGAGAGAAGGTTTTATTTGACATCAACCTTCAGCTAGTAATGACTCCCTTGAAGAAACACTGAGAGAGCATAAGAACCAGTTGTAGAACTCTATAAATGAGCTCAAAACTCAAATGGATATGCAGCTCAATATGATTAAGAATGATATAAGAGATGTAAAATTAACCCAGATTGTGCAATCTGAAGCTGTTAACCATTCTGAGTGTCACATGCCTCCTCCTAGGTTCCTCAATTCTAGTTTTAATATTGCCCCTGTGCACAGGAACAATTCTCCTGACATGGAACAAGCTATTAAGCTACTGCCTCCTATCATGGATTGGCCTATGTTTTCTGAAGAAGGAGAATATGATCATATAAGCTTTATGAAATACATAGATCATCATATTCTTTCTTCAGGCTTGCCAGAGACCATAGCCCTGTTAAGGTTACCCAGACTCTTTGAAGGGGTTGCATTGGATTGGTTGATCTCCAAAAGAGAACAAGAAGGAGATTTCCCATGGGATGGATGAAAAGAAATAAACAGAGAACAATTTGGTACTTGAGTTTGGAACAAGAAAATGCTCAAAGCCTTTGAGAAAGATTTATTTTATCCAGTTAGAGACCACCCTCACCAATGGTGCTTGAACCAGAAGAAGATGATTAACTGTGTCTACCCACAGGTTTCTGTAGAGGAGATTAATGAGAGATTGCTAGGAAAAAGAAAAGGAAACCTAGAACATAATGTCTGGTGCAGAATACCCATTGACGCTGACCTTCCCACTCTCATAGGAGTAATGGAAGAAATAATTGACATGATGGAACTAAATAAAAAGCCCAGAGACAGACCTAGAGAGCTCCTGACCCAACCTAGAGAGACAAAAGAGGTTGGTAAAGAATTGGTGTTAGCCGCTCCCCAAGGGAATGCTGTTGTCAAAGCCAACCCCTCCCTTGAATGTTGGAAGTATGGAGAGAAGGGGTACAGAAAACCTGAATGTCCTCATCCTAGGAGAAAGATAAATAATATCAATGCTGAACCAATAGTGAAGAGGAAGGCAATGGCTTAGACCTGGTCATCCAACAACATGAGGAAGAACCAGACTCATGTCTGGTAAATTTCATCTCAGGAGATATAGTCTATAATGTGGAGATATACCATGTCAAAGGAGAGTCCCAGCTACTTCAGAAGTGGGAAAAATCCATGAATTTAGATCACATCTCTGAATCAAAAACCATGACGGTGAAACAAGTCACTGGCAGAAGCTATACTTTAGATAAAACTGCTTTGCCACAGGTCTGTTTGAAAGGAAACAAGTCAGAGTTCTGCTTGAAAGTGGAGCCTTTGGCTCATGCACTAGTATTGATTTCAACCACCCCCCCATTGGAAGGAACACTTACTACCTGTGCCCAAAGCCAGGTTCAGCAGTTGCAACTCAGTTATGGAAACCTTAGGGGTTGTAACTATGCCTATTTTTTTCCCTCACAGTAAAGGATCCATAAGGCTTCAACTTAAATTTTTAGTCTTGAAAAATAGCCTATGCAACTACTTGATACTAGGTAATGATTCCTTCTGCTTGTTTGGGACAGATGTCATCCAGAGCAAGGACAGATAATTCACCATTGGAGGAGAATGGAAGAAGAAATTCAAGCTCTGTCACATATCACCCTCCATGGAGAACAAACCTCTAGAGTCCTTCAAAAATGAATATTTTTTGCAAGCCTCTCTTAATTATCAACTTACATCTGATCAAAAAGAAAACCTAGTCAACTTATGTTTTGAAAACATGGGTGCTTTTTGCACCAAAGATCATCTCATAGGTAATATCAAGGGACATGAATTAGTATTAACTCTGACCATAGAACCTCCTTTCCCCCCCATCTTGAGGAGACCTGCTTACCCAGCAAGCCCTAAATCCCAAGCGGCACTGGAGGAACTCATAACAGAGCTCATTGAGTTGGGGTTCCTTAGGATAGTAGGGCATAATGAGCAACTAGAAATCACCCCTCCTGTTGCCATAGCCTGGCATAACAACAAGTCCAGGATGGTTGGAGATTTCCAAATTTTTAACAACTATACTAAAGCAGATTACTATCTCATCCCTAGGATAGACCAATCTCTCCATAATCTTCCCAAAGCAAAGTAAATAACCACAATTGATATGTTTAAATGCTTTCATCAGATACCCATTGAAGCTAATAGCAGGAATTATATGAGGATTATCTATCACTTAGGCATCTATGAGTACCTAAGAATGCCTTTTGGGATAAAGAATGCTCCATCTCATTTTCAGAGGATGATGGACACAGTCTTTGGAACTTTCATCCAGGAAGGTTGGATGATGGTTTACATTGATGACATTATAATTTACTTGGATGATTAGGAAACTCACCTAGAGAAGATAGGTCTTGTGCTAAAAACCGTAGCAGATGTTGGACTAAAGATATCTATGAAGAAATGCAAATTTGTTTATGCTGAACTAAAAGACTTGGGACACGTAGTCTTAGGACTATCTTTTGCAGTAGATCAGAAGTTTCTGCTGTAATAAATAGGCCAATGCCTCAAAATAAGACTGAATTACTCTCATTTGTCTGTTTCTTTAGTTAACATTGGAAGTTCATACCCAACTTTGCTACCATAGCTAAAAACGTTTATGAGAAATGTAACAAGAATTCTATATTTGAAATGACTCATGATAGGGTACAGAGCTATGAGACTTTGAAGAAAGCTATGACTAAAGCCCCTGTCCTAACTCAATCTGACTACTCTAAGCCATTCAGATTATATATTAATTCCTGTCTTGATGGACTAGGAGCTTCTCTTCACAAATCCAAAGTAGAGAATTCTTTCCCCATGGGAAAACCTAACCTATCCATATCTGGAAAGATTAAAGATAAGGAGAAAAGGTATGGAGCAAGCCATATGGAATGCTTAGTGTTGGTCTGGTCCTTAGATAAACTTCACTATTACCTAGAAGGAAGTAACTTTGAAGTAATAACCAACTGCACGGCAGTAAGGATGCTCATGATCATGAAAACCCCTAAGCACCACATGCTTAGATGGCAAATAGCTATCCAGCAATATAGAGGACAGACAAAAATCATTCACAAACCTAGAAAAAAACACCAGAATGCAGATGGACTCAGTTGATGGGCTCTCCCTAATGACCCTAGTAACTCTGCATAAAACCCACATGAGAATGAAATCTTCCCAATATTAGGGATCCATGTTTGTGATCTAGACCTAGCTTTCTTTGATTCTGTCCAAGAGAGCTATGAACTGGAGCAACTCAAGTTACTAGAGATCATGAAAAGGTAGAATCCCTCTAATGAGTTTATACAGAGTCTAAAAAAGGAACTCTCCATTCCTTATAAAGAAGGGAGATTCTCAAGCTTAGATGGTTTTTTATACTTCTGTCATGAACACTAAAGTGTGATAGTCCTGAACTCAGAAAACCAAATTAAAACTATACTACATGAATGCCATGATAACTGCACCTCAGTTCACTTCTCATTAGATACAACTATTGACAAGGTCAAGCAGAAAGCCTGGTGGATTGGCTGGAAAGAGCAAACCACTGACCATGTCAAGTCCTGAGACAACTTTCAGAGAACTAACAGACAAACAGGAAAGAGATTTGGTCTTCTCCAAAAGATATTAGAACCCACCAATAGCTGGGAAAAAAATAAAAATAGACTTTGTCACTGGTTTACCGCCAGGGGGACCATACTCCTATAGCTCTGTGGTAGTGATTGTAGACAGATTCTCCAAGAGAGAAAAATTTATACCTAATCACAAAGACAAAACAGCTATTGAAGTAGCTCTGCTGTTCTGGAACAGAGTCATGGCTGACATAGGTATTCCAAAAATTATAATCAGCAACAGAGACATAAAGTTTAATTCTGAATTCTGGAGGAAACTTCATGATATTTTGGGAACAAAATTAGCTTTCTACACAGCTTATCATCCCCAAACTGATGGGCTAGCTGAACACATGATCCAAACTTTGGAAGACATGGTAAGAAGGTTTTGCTCTTTTGGTTTAGGGTTTAAAAAACAGAATGGATACATGCATGACTGGGTAAGCCTCCTGCCAGCCCTAGAAATAGCTTAAAACAGCAGTATCCACTCAGCTACTCAAGTACGTTCCTTATATACTAGAGAAGGGATGGGTACCTAGAATGCCTAAAGAAAGTGTGATACAAAAACTTCTCACTGTCCACCCAAAAGCCCTGGAATTCAAGAAAATTTTCAACAAAGCTAATCATCATGTCCAAGAATGTGTTAAGAGAGCTTTTGAGTATAATAAGACTGGGTGGGATAAAAGCCACAAGGAAGCTGACTTTGAAGTAGTGGAAAAGGTCTTACTTTCCATGCTGAATTTCAACAATCTAGGAGGTAATAAGAAACTGAAACAAGCATTTGTAGGCCCTTTCTGCATAAAAATGCTCCCTGGAAAGAATATGGTTGAAGTTATCCTCAGTGAGGAATTTTCCAAGAAACTCCCAGTTTTTGCGGTTAGTCTGATTAAGCGCTGTAACCCTAGGGAAGCTGAAGACCCACCAGCCCAAAATATTCTCTTAGAAATCCCACAGGAAGGGAGCAAGAGAAAATTAAGAAAAATCCTGTAAGAAAAGAGGGAAAGAGTAAATTGAAACAATGTCAGGCTTTACCTTGTCAGATAAAGAGGGGAATGAGTAGACAAGGATGAGTGGCTACTAGAAACTAACATACCAGATGGCCACATCCTTCTGAGGAATTTCAGAGATGCAAAAATGAAAGATTAAAACCTCCACCAAAGAACCTCTTTTTCCTGTTGCCCCTCCCAAAATTTCTTTTGGGTATACCAATCTTGAAAGGGGGGAATGACAGCTGGCTACTATTCAGAACCAACTGACTAAAGCCCCCAAAAATAAAATACCTAAATAATCAATTGAAAATAAAAATTAAGAAATAAAACCTTAACCTGTAATAAACATAAAAACACTATTAAAGAAATGGATTTGTGGTGCCAATTTATGTAGGTTCATACAATGGCACCACCTAAAAAAAGTTACTCCTTCAGGCAGAACCATGGTTCAGCTGTCTAACCTTTGCAACCGCAAAAAATCTACGGCATGCGCCAGCCAGGGGCATAACCTCCACAACCACGCAAAGAAGCCATGGCACACTTTTTTCCATAGCCCCGCATGCATCTGCATGACCTTTGCAACTGCACAAAGAAGCCACAGCACGCTTTTGTCGATAGCCCGCATGCAGCTGCATACCCTCTGCAACCGCCCAAAGAAGCCACGGCACCCTTTTGTCCATAGCCCTGCACACAGCCGCATACCCTCTGCAACTGCACAAAAAAGCTAAAGCACAGGCTGGCCTGGCAAGCAGTCAAGCAACTACCTTGTGCAAGCCTGGAGTAATTGCTATTCAGCAATTACCGCACATGGCAGTTGCTACCTACTCCTGTGGGTAGTCAAGCAACTACCCCGCACGGCAGTTGCTACCTGTTACCAGACCCGCAGGAAGTTGGCCAACTAACTTGCACAGGCTCCTAGAAACCAGCCGGAACATGGCACAAGGCAACCAACCAGCTCACTGGACAGCCCCCCCTCTCCCAAAACAGAAACAAGCTGTAGTGTACTACCTATACACCCTACAGCCCTGTTACACACCACATGGGGCCCAAAAAAAGCTGCCATGTGGTGGGGAATATTATGAAAACAGATAAACCAACAAAAAACCTGTAAAAATGGGCCTGGAACCCTTTTCAAAAACTATATCAAAGGTTGTCAGGGCCCCTGTAAAAGGGCCAGTATGGTAGGTTTGGATCCAAAAGGGTACATGTTAGTCACTGTAACACCCTGAGAGTGTTTACTAAGGATAAAAAGAGGCCTAGCTTTGTGTTAGAAGGCTCAAAAGGTACCAAACACCCATAAAACATCCCCCTTGTGTCCCTGGTAACTAAAACTGTACATAACTAAACATTACCAGGAGTGTACTGTCCAATTAAGTGACTGTAAAACATCCCAATATGGAAAAAGAAGCCTCAGACTCAAAATTTTCTTGAAGAATAGGATCTCCAGAGTATGTTTTCAAGCCCCCTGGCTTCAGGAAACCATGGCTTATATTCAAAAATATTAATTTAATACTACTTCTTTGGGAGATACAATGAGTTCATTAAGGGTACAGAAACATTTATCAAGCCCCAAGGATGATGGCATAGGGCTTCCTGTACCTCTTTAGTGACCAGAGCAGGTCTAAAAAAACACAATGATGGCTCCCTGCCCTCCGCACTAGCCTTGGTCACCCTCCTTTGGCTGGTAAAAGGACTGTACCATGAGGGGACCCAAACAATACAAATAAAGGCTCTACCCCCAGCCATTATTAACTCATTCCTCAAGTCATATAGTCATTATTGCTTACAATATTTTTTTCCTCAAGCCATCAAACCCTTATAAGAAATAAGTGTGTGATCTTGGACGACTTTCTGATAAAATTATAGACAAAACTCTTGAATCCTTACTTTTTGGCAAAAATCAATATCCAACCATTCAGCCTGCCTCAGCACCACCTTCCAGCACCCTGAATCCCTGCATATTGGTTCATTCCATCAAGCATAATTCTGGATCTAGACCTAGTAAGTGATCCTGCTGAATTATACTCTTTTTGTAGGTTCTGCATAACTCAAACCCCAAGGAAATTACACAAAACCTTCTTGAAAGGAGTCCTTGTAAATCCCACAGGCACCATAATTGCACCTATATTGTTATTAAAAGAAATATAACTGTTCTGGAGGGTTCAAAGACCCCATTAAGGTCTTGGTACCTCCTTTTAAGTTTATTTTTATAAATATGTAAATCAATTTAACCTTTTTAGCCAGAATATATCTCTAGCATTTTTTATCATTTTTAATCTAAAATTATCATCAGATCTAGTAGCTAGAAGGAGCTAGGTCCTTGGCATCTAATAGGCTGACATTCCCCCTTCAGAAAGTGGTAAAATAGTCTTTGGTCAAAAAGATTTATTGTATATCAATACAAAACTGAAAAGAATTTATGTACCAACAAGGATCAAGGCCAACATTCCAGCTCTCTGAAAAGCTTTATTTGGATCTCTGAAGGCACATGAGTGAAGGAAACTTTTCATAATTCAGTTGCCACTCTTGCTGCCTGTATTTTGGAACAATACTCAACCCAAAATCCAATTGCTACTCCACAATTTTGCACATCTAGTCTCCCTTGTCAATATTTACCTGAAGAAAAAAATCAATATGGCCCAAAGCCACCACATGGCTTTTCCCTTGCCAATTTCCTCAAGAAAATTGGGCCTTGCCGTGCATAGTGGTTTTTTTACATGGAGGGCCTGATGGCTAGTGTCCTGAAAGCATCTAAAAACAACCGCCTGGGTGATTAATTATAAACATGATATATAATATTATATTTAATTCTATTTTAAATAATTCTCCACAAGCATAATTTATAACTGCTACCAATTGCACAGAAAATCTCAAAAAAACATGCTTGACCAACTTTTACCAGCTTGTAAACCCAAGAGCCATCCTGGAAAACCTCAATTTCCCTTCAAACCTTGAACGTTTAATTGCTCAAGTCAAATCCCTATACAATCCAAAAAATTACGTCCTTGGAACAAATAACCAAACTCAAATCAAGGCAATTGATAAAAATCTATTCACCAGCTTGGTTCAACAAATCAGTAAGTTATTTCCAATCCCCAACATGACATGGATTACTTCAAATGAATGGGAAAGAAACCAATGTGAAGATCTGGCAAGTTTTCACTCCTTAATTCCCATGTTGTGGTGTTGTATTTATAACCTTGTATTGGGAACTGCATTGTGGGCTGCGCTCTCAGCAGATGGATAGGTTGTGCTCAGCATTTGGGGTGCCTGCAGTCTCAGCAGTGCCTGCTGCAGGCTCAGCAGTAGGAATTGCAGGGCTCAGCACCAGGTGCAGGTTGGGCTTGCAACCTGCTTGGACAACCCGGACCATGTGATGGAGCCAACCCAGCCAAGTTTGCGGGCGGCTAGTCCGGGAAGCAGGAGTGGGGCAATAGCGGGGTTATACACACCAAGAAGGTCCGCGCAAGCATAGGCACCAAGCAATCCGCGGATCACAGGATTTTCAGACAAGGCCAGACGGATAAATGTAGGGGGCTCCAAGTAGGGAGCAGCAGAGGGCAGCACCATGAGAAGGAAAAACTACACGTATGTAACAACGAAGGGAACGGTTTTGGAGGGAGTGAATGGATTGGGTAGGGTTGGGTTAGGTTTCTGGGCCATAGGGTTTTCTTTCTTTTTTTCTAGGCTTTCTGTTTGGGCTTGAACTTAGTTTAGGGTTGATATGGAGGACTTCAATATCTCACTCTCAACTCTGGGTTGTAGGAGGGGGAATAATCAGATGGGGGGATTGGATTGGATTGGATGGATGGATGGATAAAGGGTGAGGAAATTAAATTCATATCTATCTCTCTATATCTCTCTCTTTACTGGAGCATCATTAACCTTACAGAGGCCAGGACCATTGATACTGGAACTTGAGGACAACTAGGGGAGTATCACCCTTGTAGTTTCTACATTGGGGGGTCTGGTTGGGAACTTCTTTTGTCTCAAGTCCCTCAAAGGTACTCAAGATTCTACCAGTAGTTGCTTCTACCTCTTCTTCCTCCTCCTTTCATCTCCTGATTTATCCAAAGGATCACCCTCACATTCAACTCAACACCATAGATGTGGAGTGATTCATCTCACAATATGAAGTGATTGCAGACTCCAAAGGAGCATTGGATTCCAACAAGGCTCCCAATGTTGTCCTGTTCATCATTGATGCAGAAGAGCTTTGGGACATGGAAGAGATGGAAGGCTAACAAAAGCTTGACTGGCCTAAACTCAAGGGGGACATGCTGGAAAGGTGGGGGAAGTGCAAACCTTGTTTCTGGGAAGGCAATTTTAAACAATCCACAGCAGAGGAAGGCGCAGGCGGCAGGGTCCTGTTGAAAGTGGAATTGGATTATGCCAAATGGGATTCCAAGGCAGGTTTGCATGGCAGGGCCTGGTTGCAAGCAGATTTGGATTACATGCAATTGGATTATGTTGCAGAGTGTGCTCCGGCTTCACCACCGGCAACCCCCCTTGGGTTAGTGAGCTTGCAGAGTTGGCAAGGTATCTCAAAATCTATTTGAATGGTCTTCAGCTCCCTAGTGCGCCTGCACCCCACGTGTGCATTTATGGTGATCATAGTGGCTATTGATGGTTGCAATGGGAAAACCATACAATGGATTCAAATGCGCAATTGGCCTCCTCAGCAGAGACAGGATATTTGTTGGGAAAGTGGGTCTTGGCAGAGGTGGATCAGCCCGTTGCTATGAAGCAAGCAAGGACGAGCAAACGGGAAGGGGATATTGCACGTGGCTTTGGAACGAATGGGTGGAAGGCAAGTCTTACGGAGAAGGGGATGGGAGCGGAAATTACATGTGGCTTGGGAACCAATGGGCAGCAGGAAAGTCTTGTGGAGAAGGGGATGGGAGCGGATATTGTGTGCGGTTTGGGAACCAATGAATGGCAATTGGGTCTTGCAGAGATGGTAGGAGCGGTGGCGGAAGGAATGGGCAAGGTGTTGGAGGATTGCAACTGTAGTTGGACCCCTTTGACTGCAGGGAGGAGTCATGCGGAATGGAGGGGCATGGAGAGCGGGGAGTGCAGAATGGGTGGGCCAAAAGCAAGCGCTAGCAGAGATTTTGGCATTGTTGCAACAGACACACGCGGCGGGGCTTCAGGTGTGGAATCAGAAGTGATTGGGCATCAAAGGTATAACTGGTGAGAAGGAAGTTTGGGTTGCAAGGTCTTTGGAAACAGAAGGGGCGCCTGGATGGAATTTTGGGAAAATAGCCTGTGGAAAGAAACCCGTGTGGGATTGGATGAGGCTGTGCGGGTCTCTCTCTCATGGTGGAGAGGAAGGTTGCAAGCAACTGGGATAGCAGCTAGGCGTGGGGGTAGAGAAAAGGAGGGTTGCAGGAGCCCAGGCGCAGCGCAATTCCCTGTCTGTATATGCAAGGAAAGCCCTGCAAAAAAATGCGGAATACAAGGCAGGGCAAAGAGTGGAGCACTGTAAAAAAATCTCTCTTTCTCTTTTGTTTCTTTCATTCTCTTAAGGTGCCAATGGGAAAGGTGGATAGGGGATAAGTTTCAACTGGTAAGGGGTTGCACTAGCTGGTTCAAAGCTGGAACAACTAGGTACCCCAGAATGTCTGTTCTCTGGTGTCTTCTCTCTCTCTTAAGTTTTGCAGGCGCTGGTGTGCGGTTTTTGTGTTTGTTGCAGGATGGGACTGGGGGAAATGTGTGGCAGTTCTTCTGGGGAGGTCCAGGTACCTGTTCCAGAGACATTGACAATATGGGGCACGGATCACAGGGCTTTTTATCTCATGATTGGGGGCCAACGCAGAGCTAATTGTTTTCTTACTCTTACTCAGGCTCAAAGTTGCTTGCTGGGGCTCATACAGGGATCTGGATTTCCAACTCCCTCTCACTTTCACTCAAGGCTCAAGGCCGCTCACTCTACAGGATAGCACATCAAAATTCTTTTCCTTTGGAAGGTACAGAATTGAGCAGATAAACAAAAGGCAACAAAAAAGGGAAAGGGGGAGGGTGTCAGCTTGCTACTTGGACACAGCAACCTGTCAAAGAAGATTTAAAACAGAAACAAAATAATAAAATTAGAAAGAGTGAGAAATCCATGAATATTATTACAGAACTGGATTCTCCACCCAAAATTTAGTAGGGTCACTTACTGACCCCACCCTTGAATTCTAAATCCTTACATTTTTAAATAACTATTAAACAAAATTACCAACAGACCACTAAACCACCATGGAACCTTTTGGCCATTTTAAAATTTCACACAATATGCCATGTATAGGTTTCACACCTAAAATTCAGTCAGAATTGAGGTGTTGTGTATATTTTAGGAGTTACAGGCGGATTTTTGTTGTGTCACAATTCCCGCACGCAGCCCCACATTCATACAGTAAGGGTACACGCGCCTGACACTCAATATGTAGGCGCATGTCAAAAGGCCCGCATGCAAAATGACTGACTGGCCGCAGGCAAAAGATTCCCGCATGCAGCTGTCAAGCCTGCTGCTTCAACAAAAATTGTACTATGCCTGACAGCCAGGTACCGCAGGAACAGGCTACAACCTGCACGCATACATCATGTATATGTAACAACTTGACTGCTGGACAGAGGGATGTCTGAAACCTAAGAATATTGAATAAAAAGTATGAAGATCAAAATATAAAGCAAATAAATTGTGGGAAACAATAATGAAGGTTGTCATGTAAATGAGATTGCCAGATCTGTCAGCTCTCTGATACCAGCAACCTTGCAGTCCTTTAGCTACAGAGAGTGATAAAAATGCTGGAATAATAATAATTATTATTATTCCAATGATAAACACTTAGAAGCTCAAATAAATGATATAATAAGAGCAGTTGCAAGGTTTAATTGGTTTGGTAAAAAGTGGTTTTCAATATAATATGAAAGAGGGGCCACATTATTGTACTACTGGGGATCTTTACAGACTAGCAACCTGTCTTCAAGGGGCCTCCTTAGGCAGTTTAAGAACCTTGGAGTAAAGATGGGTGCCTTGGAAAGGACTTATTCCACTAATGGCCAGGCATAACAGCACAAATGGCCAAGACAGGAAAGGTAAAACTCACTCTGAGCACTTTAACACAAGAATCCTGGAATAATTGGAAGGGTTTCAGAGCAGATGGGGTGGATTGCTTGACTAAACTTCAAGGGTTGATTGGTTGTTAAGAATGAATAATACTACTACAGACTAAGTCATAAATCACTTGCTTATCTTCATATAATCACTTGCTCAACAATTACACGGTCTCTGATTGATAATAATAATTCCTGGTAAACTGATGATGGAATAATGGATTGAAAGAGGTCTGTATAAATACCTTTTTGGGTAATTTTGAGCTTCTCAGGGCACGTAGAGAGGGTTCTACTCGTGGGCTGAGGCTTGCAAGCCAGTCAGGGCACAATTGGCACGTCCACTTGGTGCTGTCAATCAGCTTTCCTTAGATCTGCTGGATTTCTGTACTATTTGAGCCACAGGATCTGTTAATCTGTTATGGCGTACATTTGATCATTCTGTAATCATCCTTCATTTGTACTATTGATATTGCTTTGAAGTGGGCAGATGTGGATGTTTACTGACTTTTCATCATCTGTTAATCACGTAGAAAATTTTTAATAATTTTTATCAACACTCCTTGTAGTGTTTTGTGGGCTTCAAAGATCAGAGTCAGTGATTTATGTGGTAATCCTTGATCTCTGATTTATTATACAAAAATGTTCTAAACTTAATTTTTATTAATTTTATTTAAGTTTTGATCTTTTTAGACTATTAATAATGCATATGCCAACTTGGTACATATGCTAGGCTACTCTAACTAGGTTGTAGCTCTTCTGAGCGGTACCTGGTTGTCAGATTAGTCACGACGGATCCAGATGCGGGGATCAGTTAGTACAGATGGGCACGGGGTAGGATCCGCTGCGTGCGTGGTAGAATCAGCTGCGCGCGGGTCTCTAGTAGGCAGGAATCTGCTACTACAAGTACATAGGGATATGTAATGATGGGGGGCTGCCCGCTGGAATTGTGACATAACATATTTCCGCGTGTAACTCCTAAAATATACACAACACCTCAATTCTGAGTGAATTTTAGGTGTAAAACCTATAAGTGACAATACGTGTGAAATATTAGAATGGCCAAAAAGTGCCATACTGGTGTCGTAATTTTTAGTACTTTTCTTTTTAATTATTTTAAAAATGTAAGGACTTGGGATTCAAGGGTGGGGTCAGTGAGTGCCCCAACCTAATTTTGGGTGAGAAATCCATTTCTGTAATAATATTTATTGATTTCTCACTCCTTATTTTTATAATTGAGATATTCTTATTTTTCATAGTTTTTGTGTTGAGCTATTGACAGGTTTCTCTGTACGTAGTGGCAAGCTGACAAGATCTTTATGAACCACAAAACACAACAAGGAGTTAACCTAAAAATTATTAAAAATTCCCAAAATGTGCAGAAAATGATTTAGAATCTACTAATACCCACTTTTACCCATTTCACTCAAAAGAAATCAATACAAAATAAGGAAATGTGTCTGAATCATAAAAATAACAAATTAAAATTTAAACACCTTCTGACAATTATTTCACAAAGAAATATGACATAGACAAGGCTAGAAGATTGACAGCACCAGAAATAGGTGCCAAACTAGCCCTTGCCAGCCTACTAGCCTCAGAACCCAAGCACAACCCTATCTCCATGCCCTGAGAAGGTCTTATTACCCCAAAAAGGTATATAAACAACCCTTTTTAAGTGATTTAAACCCCAGTAATTTTGAAGTAGAAATCCAGACCCCTTGCCAAACGTGATCAAGTGTTTATTCAAGATAAAAAAGTGATATATGGCTATATTCTGATAGTGTTATTAATAATTCTGGCCCCATCATTGATTTTTCGAATAATATCAGCAAATAACCCCAATAATTGTCCTGAGACCCTTTCAACCATGAATTTCTGCAAGCTTCTTGCTGTAATTTCTTAAGCTAGTAAGTTTTCTCCTCCTTGCACCCAGGCACAAGTGCTGTAAGACAGCCAGTCCACCCATCCCCTTGAGTTAGTCTTTTGTGAGCAATCATTTAAAACCTCATTGTCCCAAGGTCTTTACACAGTTCAAAAGAGCCCCTTGAAGAGAGGTTTTTATCCAATAAAGATCCCAATTTTGCACAAACTGTGGCCCCTCTTGAAGAATATATATTTAAACAAATTTAATCCAACCAAAACAACCAAACTTTGCACTTGATTTTAAATCAATTATTTGAGCATTTTACCGTAATTTTCTTGGAATTATTATTCCAACACTCATATCACTTTCTGCAGCTAAAGGATGGCAAAGTTCCTGGCATCAGGAAGCTGAAAACTGGGATCTGGCCGTGAAATATCCCTGAATCATTAATTTTTAATTAATTTATTTCTTTGGACCAGATATTCTACGTAAAAATAAGTAAAAATACTTATTATCCTTATTTTTTGGTTATTGTTTCTCCAGTGCACCTTAAAACCAACGGAGAATTAATCAATTATTATTTGAAACTTCTTAAAAAAAAAAGAAGAAGAAAGACTCCATAACTTTGTACCTGTTATCATAACTCCTGAGCAATAACAAGGTAGATTACTTCATTATAAGCAACAAGCTATTAATGGAAACAATTGGAGCTGGAAAGACTTATTAATTTTAATTTTTTACTCAGGAAACACACAGCCTGGAAGAAATATCAGAGGAAACTTTATTTCTTTAATAAGAATAAAGAAAGTGAGCTTAAAATATTTTTTTTATTTTTCTTAAAAAAAAATATATAACAAAAATTCAAAAAAATCAAAGTTTGATAAAAAATTAATAAAAATTATAATAAAACCAAAAACTTATTAATTTAAATTTTTATCTTAAACTAGTGGAAAGAACCTTTTGCCTAGCAGATTTTATTGAGCAGGACCTGTTGGAAAACAGTTCCCACCATGGTTCTATGGATTTAAGCCAAGACTTGATTGGTACCCACAAAGACCCCCCTTGATTACCCTCCAAGGACTCTTTTAACCCCAGCCAAGCTTTAGTACCTTTGAATTTAAGCTTAAGTAAGCCTAAATTAATTTAAAAATAAATAAAAATATTTTTTTATTTTTTTTACCCTTTTCAAAGTCTTTTTGACAAAAACTTACATATTTTTTTGCATTATGTCACAAAAAAGACCCCACACATGCGCAACAGGACAAGCCCCATCCTATGGACCTCTGCCCAGAGGAATGCGCACCTGTACAAGTGCCCGTAGCAAGCACAATGAGGGCCCTCAAACTCGCAATACAAGTGCCGCAAGAACCGCCAGCACCTGCGCCCTCTAACTCAACCAACAAATTGTTGGGGATGAGTCCCTCTCCTCCACAGTTGTCCCACGCAGTCACCCCTTCTCCTACACCTCCCACTCTGGACCTAGTCAAAGAGTCCAAAATCAAAGAGTTGGTGAAGGATCACGTGAGTCATTGGGAGGCTTACAAGCTAGCCCACAAACAGGAGGACTCAGCAGCTATGAGAATGGCCATATCACAGGCCAAGTCCTCTCAAATAGCCCTGCAGAAATTAATCCCCAGGGCAGAGGTGGATAAATACGTGGAGAAATGGAACCCCTGGGACCAATTAGCCAAATTAAAGGGAAAAGACCCCAAAAAGTTGAGGTCTTCACATCATCAAAAAATGAGAAACACAAAACATTGGGACAATATCATATCTCTAGCCCAGAAATGGAAGAAATTCTATAAAAACTAGGATATGATGATATTACACCATTGTTTGACAAATTTTTTGATGATGTCTTTTAAAAATTTAAGATCTTGAGCAGCAACTTGGATAATATTCATAAAAAACTTGATAAAGTCCTCTTGAATACTAAAATAATGATCCAAGGTCAAGCTGAACATATGAAAACTAATGAGTCTGAAACCAAGGTATTAAAAGACAACATTGAGTCAAACAAATTCAGTATACTCAAACAATTGCACATCAATTAGTTAGAAAATAACAATTTAAAAGATATTATCAGTGCTGACAAATATCCTTGATCAAGCTCATCAATACCACTTACTCCTCTGGAAAAGACAAGATCCTCTTTTCCATTGAGAAGCTCAAAGGAGAAGTGAAAAACAAAACTGATACCCCTTCTGCTCACCTAGTTGATAAAATTGACCTATTGAGTAACAAGTTGGATCTGGAATTAGGTATGATCAAGAATGACTTAAGAGACCTCAAAGTCAATTCAACAGCTCCTTATAGGATCCATTTAGTAGAAGGAAAGCCTACTAGGATAAGTAACACTCCTAAAATTCCTCTTAATGTTGGAGCAATAAGGAATGAATCTTACCAACCCAGTCCAACTCCTGAAGTGGAACAAGCTCTGAAACTCTTACCTCCTGTAGCTGAATGGCCCGAATTCTCAGGTGAAGGAGAATATAACCATATCAGTTTCATCAAATTCATTGATTAAACCCTTACCTACTATGATTTACCGGACACTATAGCAGTGGTAAGACTGCCCAGGCTGTTTGAAGGAGTAGCCTTTGATTGGTTCATCAACAAAAGAGGAGAATTAGGACCTCAGACTTGGGATTCTTGGAAAGTCCTTATCAAAGAACAATTTGGTACCAGGATATGGAAAAGAAAAATGATGAAAACCTTTGAGACCTCACTTTTTGACCCTGCTAAGGACAAACCTCACAAGTGGTGTTTGGAAAAAAAGAAGAGGTTAGATTGCTTCTACCCTGAAGCTGATAAAGAGGAAGTCAATGAAAGACTCCTCAGCCTTTGTCCCGGACACCTTAATCACAGTGTAAGGTGTAGAATGTCTATGGATGCTGATCTCTCCACCCTTATTGGTATCCTCAAGGAAAATATTGACATGAATGGTCTTGAAAAAAAGACCAATAGACCCAGGGAACTTGCCCCCAAGGTTAGAAACAAGTATAATCCAAAAACTAAGGACTCCACCAATCCCCAATTAGAAATCAAGAAGACTTCTGAGACCAAAGAAAAGGTATGCTGGAACTGTAACCAAACTGGACATGTAAGACCTGACTGTCCCCAGCCCAGAAGAAAGATCAATCTCATTGAAGGAGGAGATGAGGATAATGAACTCAACCCTCAACTGGATGAAACTGATGGATCATTATCTGAGTATGAATTCATGATCACTAACCCCATAAATGTCATTGAAGTAGACAAAGGATTCTCCCTGGAAATCAATTCAGTCAACAAGGATTCCAATCTACCACAACAATGGATTCCCAAAATGAAAATCCAACATGTTTCTGAAGCCAAGACTCTGACTCTGAAACCCTCTATTGTTAAAAGCTACACCACTGGAAAAACTTGCTATGCTACTGGACTAATCCAAGGTTCTCCCATGAAGTTACTCCTAGATAGTGGAGCCTTCTGCTCCTGTTTTGGGTCAAGTTGCTTAGAGAACCAAGTCCCCAACTGGAAAGAATACTTGCTACCATTTCCACAAGCTAAGTTCAGCAGTTGCAACTCCTCCCTTAATGCTATTGGAGTATGGTCTACATATCTCATTTTTCCCAATTCAAAAGGTTCCCTGAGACTCAAGGTTGAGTTTTTAGTACTCCAGAATTGAATTTGTTATTACTTCATTTTAGGAAATGACTCCCTTTGCCTATATGGTATAGATGTATTCCAAAGTAAAGGAAGATACTTTACTATAGGAAGCAATTGGAACAAGAAGTTTCAAATATGCCATGTTAATGCTCAAACCACTGATTCCAGGTATCAGAAACACCTGGAAACCTTTAACCAGGAATACTTCTCCCAAGCTGTCCTGAATGACCAACTCAGTGAAGATCAAAAACGTGATATCCTTCAGGTCTGCTTTGAGAATCAGAATGCTTTCTGCACTAAGGACCACCCTATTGTTAACATCAAAGGACATGATATGATCCTTACCTTAACTATCAAACCCCCTTACCCTCCTAATCTGAGAAGACCTGCTTATCCTTCCAGTCCAAAATCAAGAGCAGCCTTGGAAACTCACATCCAGGAGCTTATTGACTTACAAGTCCTGAGGAAATTAGGACACAATGAGCAGGTAGATATCACTAATCCTGTGATCATAGCTTGGCACAATGATAATTCAAGAATGGTAGGAGATTTTAGGATGCTGAAAAATTACACTCAAGCAGACTATTACCCCATTCCTAGGATTGACCATGCCCTTCATAATCTCTCACAAGCTAAGTTTATTACTACCATGGACATGCTGAAAGGATTCCACCAGATCCCCATCAGCCCAGACAGTAGGAAGTTCATGAGGATCATATGTGACCTAGGTATCTATGAGTACTTGAGGATGCCCTTTGGAGTCAAGAATTCTTCTTCCCACTATCAGAGGATGATGGACACTGTACTAGGCCATTTCATAAGGCAAGGATGGATGATGGTATATATTGATGATTTTATCATCTACACTGATGATTAGACCTCCCATATGGATGAAGTAAGACTTGTCCTAAAAACCATCTCTGCTGTAGGATTAAAAGTATCCATGAAAAAATGCAACATTGGATATGGTGAACTCAAAGCATTAGGTCACATAGGATCTGGTCTAACTCTTACAGCTGACAAAAGCAAAATAGAAGCTTTTATAAACAGGCCATGCCTCAGAAGAAAAATGAACTCCTGTCCTTTGTCAGTTTCTGCAGCTAATATAGGAAGTATCTATCCAAGTTTGCATTACTAACTAAGTGTTTGTACAATATTTCCAACAACAATACCCTGTTTGAAATGACTCATGAAAGAGTTAAGAACTATGAGGAGCTCAAGGTGGCTATGACTACTGCCCCTGTACTAATACAACCTGATTACAATAAACCCTTTATACTATATATTTATTCCAGCATGGAAGGGCTAGGCGCTGCAATTCATCAAGAAGTCATAGAAAATGATAGACCAGTAGAAAAACCAATACTCTTTATCTCTAGAAAAGTGAAGGACACAGAGAAAAGATATGGTGCCAGTCAAATGGAATGCCTAGCTCTAGTATTGGCCTTAGAAAAGCTCCATTACTATCTGTAAGGTACTAAATTTGTGTTTATTACGGATTTCAATGCTGTTAGAACCCTGATGAACATGAAGACTCCCAGCAGGCACATGCTAAGATGGAAAATAGCTATCCAACAGTACAGAGGACAAATGACAATAGTAAATCAAGCTGGGAACAAACACAAGAATGCTGACAGTCAGAGTAGGAATTCTCTACCTAATGATTTGAGTAACACTGCCTATGATCCAGAAGATCATGAAATTTTTCCCATCTTGAAAATTAACATATTAGTCATGGAAGCTCCTAGTCTTTCTAGGTATTCACATCTGTGAATTGGATGAATCCTTATTCAACTCAATCAGGGAAGCCTACAGCTCTGACATAGAAAGCCTAGTCACTATCATGGAAAGCACCTCCCCTCCTCCTGAGCTTATTAATATTCTACCTGAATCTCTCCTGAAACCTTACAAATCTGGAAGATTCACCTTGTGGGATGGCCTAGTTTACTACAGAAATCAACATTCTAGTGTCATAGTCCTAACTAAGGAAGAACACATTAAGCATGTCCTATCTGAATGCAATGATAACTGTTCATCTGGACACTTGTCTACTGGAAGAACTTTGGATAAAGTCAAACAGACTGCTTGGTGGATTGATTGGAGGAACTCCACAATCTAGTATGTTTCTAGTTGTGAAACTTGCCAGAAATCCAACAGGACCACAGGAAAGAAGTTTGGCCTCCTCCAACAGATTACTGAACCCAAGAAGAGATGGGAAATCATTAATATGGATTTTTTGACAGGACTACCACCTGGAGGAGCTTATTCTTACAATTCAGTCCTGGGCATAGTAAATAGGTTTTCCAAGAAAGCTAAATTTCTACCTAACCATAAGGATGATGCTGCTATAGAAGTAGCACTACTTTTTTGTAACAGACTTATTGCTGATGTAGGAGTACCCAAGATAATCATTGGTGACAGAGACCCCAAGTTCACCTCTGTGTTCTGGAGAAACCTCCATGATATGTTAGGAACCACTCTAGCATTCTCTACAGCTTTTCACCCCCAGACAGATGGATTAGCTGAAAGAATGATCCAGACCCTGGAAGACATGCTCAGGAGATTCTGTTGCTTTGGTCTAGAATATAAGAATACTGATGGGTACTGCCATGACTGGGTCAGCCTCTTGCCTGCTCTAGAAATGGCTTACAACAGCAGCAAACATTCTACCACCAAGGAAGCCCCCTATTTACTGGAGAGAGGGTGGATTCCTAAATTACCCAAGGATCACCTGAATCAGCAGCTAACCAATATCCACCCCACGTCACTTGACTTCAAGAATATGATAGATACAGCCAACAAACAGGCTGCAAAATGCGTTCAAGAAGCTGTTGAGTACAACCAACAGAGATGGGACAAACCCCATAAAGAACCTGACTTCAAGATTGGTGATCAAGTCTTAGTTTCTACCACCAATTTCACTAACTTAGCTGGAAACAAGAAACTCAGACCTGCATTTTTTGGACCATTCATCATTAAGAAACTCCATGGAAAGAATGCTGTGGAAGTAATTCTCAGTGATGAAATTTCTAGAGAGCACTCAGTCTTCCCAGTAAGCCTTGTCCAACACTACCATCCTTGAAAAGGAGAACACACTGTGTCACCAACAATTTGTATTGCAGATGAAACTGAGAAAGACAAAAGAAAAAAATAAGCAAAATCCTTAAAAGACAAGAAAGAAAGGATAAATGTGAATGATTTCAGACTCTATCTAGTCAGATACAAAGGAGAATCTGCTGACAAAGATGAATGGTTACCTGAAAATAACATTCCAGATGGACCTATACACTTAAGAAATTACAGAGCCAATAAAAGACATTGAGCCCCAAATTTTTTTTCAGATATAGACATATCTTGGAGTGGGGGAATGTCAGCTTGCGACTTGGACAGAGCAGCCTGTCAAAGCAGATTTAAAACAGAAACAAAATAATGAAATTGAAAGTAGTGAGAAATCCATGAATATTATTACAGAAATGGATTCCCCATTCAAAATTGAGTAGGGTCACTCACTGACCCCACCCTTGAATTCTAACTCCTTACATTTTTAAATAATTATTAAACAAAATGACCAACAGACCACAAAACCACCATGGCACCTTTTGGCCATTTTAAAATATCACACATTATGCCATGTATAGGTTTCACACCTAATATTCAGTCAGAATTGAGGTTTTGTGTATATTTTAGGAGTTACAGGCGGATTTGTGTTGTCTCACAATTCCCGCGCGCAGCCCTGCATTCATACAGGAAGGGTACACGCGCCTGACACTCAATATGTAGGCTCATGTCAAAAGGCCCACATGAAAAATGACTGACTGGCCGCAGGGAACAGATTCCTGCACACAGCTGTCAAGCCTGCGCGCATCAACAAAAATTGTACTAAGCCTGACAGCCAGGTACCACACGAACAGGCTACAACCTGCATGCATACATCATGTATATGTAACAACTTGACTGCCAGACAGAGGGATGTCTGAAACCTAAGAATATTGAATAAAAAATATGAAGATCAAAATATAAAGAAAATAAATTATGGGAAAAAATAATGAAGGTTGTCATGTAAATGAGATTGCCAGACCTTTATGAACCAAAAAACACACCAAGGAGTTAACCTAAAAATTATTAAAAATTCCCAAAATGTGAAGAAGATGCCGTAGAATCTACTAATACCCACTTCTACCCATTTCAATCAAAAGAAATTAATAAAAAATAAGGAAATGTGTCTGAATCATAAAAATAACAAATTAACATTTAAACACCTTCTGACAATTATTTCACAAAGAAATATGAAATAGACAAGGCTAGCAGATTGACAGCACCAGAACTACGTGCCAAACTAGCCCTGGCCAGCCTACTAGCCTCAGCACTCAAGCACAACCCTCTCTAAGTGCCCTGAGAAGGTCTTATTACCCCAAAAAGGTATATAAACAACCCTTGTTAAGTGATTTAAACCCCAGTAATTTTTAATTATCAATCAAGACCCCTTGCCAACCATGATCAAGTGTTTATTCAAGATAAACAAGTGATATATGGCTATATTGTGATAGTATTATTAATAATTCCGGCCCCATCATTGATTCCGTGAAGAATATCAGAAAATAACCCCAATAATTGTCCTGAGACACTTTCAACTGTGAATTTCTGCAAGCTTCTTGGATTAAGTACTTAGACTAGTAAGTTTTCTCCTCCTTGCACCCAGGCATAAGTGCTGTAAGACAGCCATTCCACCCATCCCCTTGAGTTAGTCTTTTGTGAGCAATCATTTAAAACCTCATTGTCCCAAGGTCTTTACACGGTTCAAAAGAGCCCCTTGAAGAGAGGCTGTTATCCAATAAAGATCCCCAGTTTGCACCAAATGTGGCCCCTCTTGAAAAATATATATTTAAACAAATTTAATCCAACCAAACCAACACAACTTTGCACTTGCTTTTAAATCAATTATTTGTGCATTTTACCGTAATTTTTTTGGAATTATTATTCCAACACCAATATCACTTTCTGTAGCTAAAGGATGGCAAAGTTCCTGCCATCAGGAAGCTGAAAGAGGGGGCAATCTGCCTAAATTGAGTCCATAACCTCCACCAGTTCCAACCGGGCCGCTTCCACAAGTCCTCCAAAGGTTGCCAAGAGTTTGGTTTGGGATGTGGCTCTATGAGCACCTGGAGCTGAACAGAACTGCTGGAGGAGAATTTCCAACTTGGCTGCAAAGTCCTCAAAGAGGGCCTCCCTTAGCCCTAGTATGGTGGGGATTTCTTCTATTTCCAAAGTGGCCACGCAAGGCGGAGCTGGATCTGGAGATGGGTAAGAGGAAACAAAAACCCGTTCTGGGGATGCCAGAGTTGATGCCCGTCCCGGGGCTCTGGTGATGATTGCGGGCCAGTGATGGTGATGCCACTGGAGAAGCCGAAGTTGGGGTTTCAGGAGCCGGAGGAGGAGGGTGCGGAGGACCAGGAGTTGGGCTAGGGGCTGGAGGAGGAGCCAGGCCTTGATCAAAGAGTTCCTTGACTTGTGGGTTGGTTGCGCCTTGATTTACAAAGACTTGGTTGGCCCAGAAGCGGAGAGCTGCTTGCCAGTATGAGGGGTTTGCAAAGTCCTCCTTAGGCAGAAAAGAGGAGAGGCCAAGTTGTGGCTTTTGGCCAAGGTTGGCAGAGGTGGAGCATGGGGGCAACAGGATGAAGGGGAGCTAGGCACATTCCATGATTGCTCCAAGAGTGAGTCATGGCTAGAAACCGCAAAGAAGTTGTTGAAAGCCCTCTTGCAAGGACAACCTTGGTAGGGTCCACAAAAAGTCCAGGGCATGGTATTGGCAAGTAAGCAACATCAAGGTATGATGCGGCAGGCCAAGCACGCAAACAGCCGGAGAGGAGGGTACAGGAAAAGCTGTTCCTGGCACAGAAGGTGCACAATGGAACCATGGTGAGACAAAGTGAGGTAGGGGGAGGGATAGGACAGGGGTGGTGAACAACTTGGAGGGTAGGCGCAAAGATGGTTGAGGTGGAAATGGAAAGACCTCTGGGGACAGAACTCAACTTGGGGAGGGATGTGGTGTGGTATTTATAAACTTGGATCAGGAACTGGGTTGCAGGCTGTGGGCTCAGCAGTTGGATAGGTTGGGCTCAGAATTTTGGGTGCATACAGTCTCAGAAGTGCCTGCTGTGGGCTCAGAATTAGGAATTTCAGGGCTCAGCGCTGGGTGCAGGTTGGGCTTGCAACCTGATCAGAAACGGCAAACCTTTTGATGGAGCCAACCCTGTTAAAATACTTATGCACTTATGCATGTGCTACACATAAGTGTAACCCAAATGGGATGCACATGTGGGCCTCTGGGGCCCATTGGACACACACATGGACCATAAGGGCCTGTGTGAATGTCACGCATTTGGGAAAACTTGCCTCAAAACGCATGAAACAGGCCTATTGGTACAGTTAGGGCCCGGTGGGGTATATGGGCAAATACAGCCAGATGGGCTTTTATGGGCATAATTGGGCTCAAGGTTTATTTTGGACATACTTGGCCAGATGGGCTGGCCCGCCAAAGTATGATTTACTCAGTTTTGGGGCTTGGGGCTCCCCATTGGGGCAGCGACCTGTGTTGCAGCCCTGTTGGGGCCCGCTTGGGCCGCTGTTTTCTCCTACGGCTTGTTTATCGGGCCTGACGGCCGGCGCGGGGCCATCATAGGGGGCTGCAGGGCTGCCGGCTGTTGTAGCCATAGGGCTGGGGCCGACGGCCCCAGCTCCTCCCCCTCCCCTTGCTTGCCATTGCGAGGGGGAGGGGGAAGGCTGGCTGGGTTGAATCAGCCAGCAACTGGTCACAAGGTGCAGCCAGTCAGGGAGGGGGGGATTTCATCACCCTCCCACCCAGGAGGAATGACAAGGTGGCTGGCGGCAACAAAGCAACCAGCGGTGGGGGGGACCTGACCACCCCTTCACCATCAAAGGGAAGGGCAACAAAGGGGGCTCTCCCCCCCCTTTACCAAGGGGGAGGAGCAATGGGCTGGAGGGGATTTGACCACCCCCCAGCCCACCTTACCTTGACAATGCCCTGGGGGTATTGACCCCCAGGGCCCCTGGTAGGGGGATTTGACTGCCCCCTCCAGGGATCTGTGAGAAGGGGGGGACAGCATGTCCGCTTATCACACCACCCCCCCCATGTGAGTATGAGACCGGACCCAGTTGTGTCCTGGGTCCCACCTGGCCACTTTTATGGCCAGGGGCTGGTTGCATGAGGCAACCAGCCAGCCTGTGAGGTGAAAAAAAACCAAGGATTGAGCAGCAAAGGGGCTGGTTTAGCCCCGTAACAGTGGAAACACCAGAAAGGACCGGAATAGGCTGGTTTTAAGGGTACAGGGACTGACGCCATGCAAGCTGATGTAGTCCAAACCAAGTAAAAAGGCCTTTAGAGCCTGTAGAGCTCTTTTGGGGCAGAAAATTTGCTTTTTTGCTTGTTGTATCATGGGCTCACAAGAGGCCAATCTTTTGTACTTAAGGAGCTCTTCTCCCTGCTTTTTTCCATCATCCATTCATCATCCAATTGAATTCATCACCAATATCATCCAAAAGTTTGCCCCATTGTGAGAGCCCATCAGCAATTATTGACACCAGGTGTACAGCATTTCTTTTGCTTTAAATACTGCTCATAAGCATAAGCTGATTGCTGGCCATAATTATAACAAACCCAAACATGTTTGCGGTCAGCTAGTCCGGAAAGCAGGACTGGTGCTATACGTTCTGGGAAGATATCTGTAAGCATAGGCGCGGACCAATCTGCGGATCATAGGATTTACAGATGCATCCCAAAAGATAAACGCAGGGGGCTCCAAGTAGGGCGCGGCAGAGAGCCGCACCATGAGAAGGAAAAACCGGAAGTATGTAACAACGGAGGGAAACATTTTGGAGGGAGTGAATGGATTGGGTAGGGTTGGGTTAGGGCTCTGGACCATAGGGTTTTCTTTCTTTGTTGCTAGGCTTTCTGTTTGTGCTTGTACTTTGGTTAGGGTTGAGAGGGAGGACTTACTCCCAACTCTGGGTTGTAGGAGGGGGAATAATTGGATGGGGGGATTGGATTGGATTGGATGGATGGATGGATAAAGGGCAAAGGAAAGGAAATTCATCTCTATCTCTCTATCTCTCCCTCTTTACTGGAGCATCATTATCCTTACAGATGCTAGGACCATTGATACTGGAACTTGAGGACAGCAAGGGGAGTATCACCTTCCTAGTTTCCACAACTTCACTGAAGTATCATATGTGACCATTGGAAAGGATATCATATTCTCTACTCTCAAGAAAAATAAAAACAACAGCATTATTGCTTTGAAAACCACTGCTTGTGCTGGTAATTAAGGTATCATAGAGTGCATATTCAAAAATTCCTGAGCTAGACCTAATAAGGCATCTCACACAGATACTTGGTTGTCTCTACATTTTCTCAACCCTTTGCCCTCTTATCATTTCTCACAACCTTTTGCGCAGTTAGAAAATTACAGAATGAGTGTGACATTGGGTAGGCCTTCTAGGATAGCTCAGTAAAAAATTTCATTGTATATATTAGCGAAATTTTATCACATTGCGCCTGGATGAGATATAAGGCTGGTGAAATAAATAAAGAAATAGTTCATGAGACCTTTGCTTTTATGTGCCTTGATTTTTGAGATGTATTTTTCATAACTCTTTATACAATATTTTTTATCCCTCAGAAAAACTTAAATTGATGTACACAAATGAAACAGACACTTTATTGACACCATGCTTGCCTCAATCATTGGTATGGCACATACTAATTTAACACTATCCCTTGGTATGAACTTAACCTGCATTAGGAGCTTGTAGATTGAGCCCCAGTTGCTATGCCCCTTGATCCCTTTTTGATCATTCACCAATCATGCTCACAAATCTCCAATTGACTAATTAGCATTGAGTTTCATTATACATAAAATTTTTGATGAATGCACACATGGGTACAAAGTTTTAATTGCTCCAGTACAGGAGCCAATAAATATTTCTTCCAAGTAATTGCGGCTTACAAAGAGACTATCATGAGCAGATATATTTCTCCATAGGAGCCAATAAATAGGAATTCCATTTAATCCAGAGAGATTCAGCATAATCCAGGCATAGGAAGAGTTTCACATAAATTTGATCCAGAGAAAATTTAGAAATTAAATAAAGTATGAAAGATTTCAGAAATAATTGCCTTTTTTAAAGAATCCTCCACAAACGTTAATCACACCAGATCACCATTAATGCTGAGCAGAGGCCCATATTCCAATAACAATTGAAGATTGGGAGTTGTTAAGCTTTTACTGCGTGTGCGCACATGGGGATGCGGGACATTTGGAGGATGAGGAAACTCCAGTTCTGGAGAGCCTACATCAGGTAGTGAGACAGGACTGGAGGGCATCAATATTCTAGGGCCGGGGAAGCCTGGGAAACTGGTCTTTCATCTTCTTCATCCATTGGTTCTTTATTCTTCTTCTTCTTTTCTTTTCTTTTCTTCTCAGCTTCTTTTCTCCACAGTTCTCATCTTGCATAAACAAACCAACACCAAATTGCACACTTGGATTCCTCAAGACCAACTCAGCTCCAAAAGCCCTGTTCTGTTGCCCGGTGAGATATGTGCTCAAACGTTGTCAACACATTCACCAGTTTCTCTGACTTATCTCCTCAGGTGTTACCCTTTGCCTCATCATTTTCTTCTTAACCTTGATTGTTCTGCTCACATTGTCCACTCTCATCATGATCCTCAAGGCCTGATGTTGGTATTGATTTCTGCGTCTTGTGTCCTCAAATCTGTTGTTAATCATCCAAGCTGTGTTCAGTTCCCAGTTTTTCAGTGATATCAATCTCATAAAATTTAACACAGTTAAAAGCTGAAAGTACTCACCTGACCTATCAAATGAAATCAAGACCAAACTGGGAAATGGCGGCAAACTTGGTCTCCAAAGGATTCAGAAAAAAAATGCTGAAAACCACTCTGGACACCATTCTGAGACTCAGAAAGGATAACTATGGCTTTTGGAAAGATAAGATGGTTGTTTGTGGGTGTGCGGTGGCCCTTAACAACAATTCATCTATGCTTGAAAATGAAGTGAATAAAGACATCAATTTACTTATCATATTGATACAAGAGACCCCAACACACAATAACATTGTGACCCCCATAATAAAAACTCAGCTAAATCACTCTGGAAGGCCATTATCAACAAGTACGCTTCTTCTCAAGCCTCAAACAGGGCAAGGATATTCAAAAAATTGTTATATTCTTGTTTCAAACCAGACAAGATCAAGGAATTCATCACTAGATGCAAGGTCTCCTTGAAGAAAATGCTTGAAGTCAGGATCATCCTACCTGGCAACATTTTGGCCTACCTCTTGCTGTTCAAGTTTCCCAAGACCATGAAAGACTTCAAAAAGCAAATCATGCAAACTGATAAGGAACTCACCATTGAATATGATCTCAACCATCTAACTCAACTCAACAATGAAGCCAAGGCTCAATGCACTCTAGACAATCAGAACACACAAACTGAAGTGGCCTTGACAAACAAAAAGACAATGGCCACTTCAAACTCACAGGGCAACTCTGGGGAGCGGAAAAGATGTTTGGAAGGTTAGCACAATCCCAAACAAGACAGATTAAACTCAGCCAACAATTTCTGGCATCTGCATCCTGAGTTGGCACCCAATTGGTGGAGAGTAGATCAATCAAAGTGGAAAGCTCAAAAAACAAACTAACTGGACCTGTGGCTCATTAAGTGGCACTTCTGTCAATGTGGATCAATCATGGCAATTCCAAATCCAAATTCATCCTGGAGATGGGAGCCTCAATTCATATGATCAACAATAGTAGGTACTTCAAAGAGATGTCTCCTTGTGGAGAAGAGCATATCAAAACTAGGAAGGAGGGAGAAAAACTGCCAATAAGAGGAAAGGGGGACTGCCTTGCTAGTATGGGGCAACTTCACCTTGGATTTTTCCAATGTGTTTTATGTATCAAGCTTGACCATCAAACTACTGAGTGCAAGGGCTTTGAACCAGCCTGGATGCAACTTACAGAAAGCAAAAGAAAGCTTCAAAAGCTCAAAAGATGGTTGCAACATTTTCAGTGGAACAATTTTCAACAATCTCTACACTATGGAAACTCCCAAGTTCAATTGTGCTCAATCAAGTGACCATTTGGAAAATCTAGCACACTGCCCCAAGGAACATCTCATGGAAATTCACCGCAACCACAGACACACCTCAATCACGCGCCTAGAGAAACTCACAAAGCACATTTCCCCGTTTTTCAAGAGAGACTTTGAGTGCATCCATTGCGTCAGAAGTAAAATAACTAAATTTCCAATCAAGGAAACCTCCATGCGGGCTAAAAAATTTTCCAAAAAAAAATTAATCTAGACCTCATGGGACCCCTTAAATGTCAATCACAGGGAGGCCAAAGTTTCATTTTAACCTTAGTAGACAGCGTGTCCGGCTATATTGGGGCCTTTCCTATGAGCTCAAAAGACAAGACTCCACAAGTCATTATTGATTTGATCAAGAAGGAACACAGACACAGAGGAAATTTTCCAATGGAAGTCTGCTTGGATGGCAGTGCCAAATTTTTCAATAGGAAGCTGCAGTCCTTCTATGAAAAAAATCACATTTGCCAAGTAATCTCAGAGCCATACCACCTGGAAAACAATGGGAAGGCAGAGAGGGCAAACAGAAAAATCATTGAATCAATCAGGAAAATGTTAAAAGATGCTCAACTCCCTGAAAATCTTTGGCACTAATTTATCAAAGCAAGCTCAATCATGCTCAATCAAATCTGCAGAGGAAACAATTTGGAATCTCCTTGGGTCAAGGTACACAGGTATGCCTTACCTGCAACGTACCTGAAACCTGTGGGGAACCTGTGCATGTATCTTATTACTCAAAGAGAGAAGGATAAGAAGTTCAAGGAAAAGGGAAATGAAGGGATAATAGTAGGCTTCAATCCTTTTATCCATTCTTAACGTGTTCTAACTAAACAAAATTTTATTGTTCTTACAAAGCATGTGAAGTTCCTGAAGATTGCCTCTGCCCAGAACTCCAATTTAACCTTTCAGACAAATGATTTGTGGGAGGAAGGCCACAACTCAAACCCAAATTCTCACATGAATCTTCCAAAAAACTCCTCTGAGACAACTAACATGCCTACCTTTGTGGGATACAGGGAAACAGCCAACAACCTCATGTCCTCAGAATCCAATGAAAGCTCAGCCCCGGACCCTGGTTTGTCTGAAGAGGAGAGTCTGGGTGCTCAGACACATTCTCAATCCTTGACACATTCTCCACCTCAGGAGCCTTTGACATGACCACCACTGCAAGCAACTGCACCCACAAGAATCCTTTGAGACCAATAAACAATCAAACAGCCTCAGAGAACTGGATTTTACCATTATTACAAACCAAAAGCTACAAAGATGTGCTGGTGTGTGAGGAATTGTCCAAATGGGTTTCTGCCAAGGATGTAGAACTGTTGTCTATTGAGGCTCTGAACGTGTGGCAAGATTATGATGGACTAAAACCACTCAACCCTCTTCAGAAGGTCTGGATCTACAAGATCAAGGAGAACTTCCATGGTGACCCAGTAAAATATAAGGCACACCTTTGTGTACAAGGGTTTGGTCAGATCAAGGGACTTGACTATTTCATAAAATTTTCCCCCACAGGTAAACCATTGACACTTTCAGTGCTGCTTTTTTAAGCTCTCAAAAAATCTCAGAAGATGAAACAATTTGATGTCAAAAGCACTTTCCTTCACTCACTGATAGAAGATGGGGTTATCATTAAAACTCCAAAGGGCTCTAAGTATGGATCAAGGTTCCTCAAGCTGAATAAATTGCTGTACAGGTTAAGAAAGTCCCCAAAAAACTGTTATGAAATCCTCACAGCATGGTTCAAGGAGATAGGATTCCAAGAATCTGCCGATGAACCCTGCTTGTACCTGTCAGGCAACAGAAAGTCTTGCCTCTTCTGCCATATTGATAATCTGATCCTGGTTGGCAACGGAAAAGGCTTCAAACAAAAATTTCTGGACAAATTCAGAGGATCTACGTGTCAGGACTCAAACAATATTCTTGGGATCAAAATTGAAGTAAGTCCCAACAAGATACTCCTGAGACAGACAAATCATATCCAACATGGTCTGGAGGAACTAGGCCTGAACAAATGTAAAGGTTCAATCACTCCTCTCACTTGCAACCTTCAACTCAGACCTGCCTCTCATAACAAGCACAAGGCCTTCAAAACTCTCAACATCAATCACCAATTGGAAATAGGTATGCTAAACCACATAGCTTGCTACACTTGGCCTGACGTCAGCTTTGTGGTATCCAGTTTGGCTTAATTTTCCATCAAACCTGGAATTAATCGCTGAAATCAATTGAAGAAGACGTGGAAGTATTTGAAGCTCACTCAACACTATTGCCTTAAGCTTGCATGCAGCTCAGGATCAGACTCCTTGCAAGTATTTTTGGATGCTTTTTGGGCTGATGATCTGGAGACTTGCAAGTTGAAAACTTCCTACCTGTTGTAAGACTCCAAATGGTGCTAAGCCGTGGCAGTTCTGTGGAGGGGAAAGGTGCTGTTTAGGCTGCCCTCCTAGGAGTTACAATAATATTTTAATGTAACCGGAATCAAGGTCCAGAACCTTATGGATGAGAAATCAAACTAAGAGAAGAGGATAAGAGTTGTCAGTAGCAATGGAAACAACACTATCTGAGACAAGATGGTGCAGGGAAATACTTGAACAAATAAGTCAAGGTTTGTTCAGAGTTAAATAGAACAAGGCAGTTGTAAGTAACAACGCCCACAAGCTAATAACTCTGGTCGTCAGCAGCTGATTAGGAAAGATCAACTCAATCCCAACTATCCTCCAGGTTCTCAATGAACCTGCCCAACTCTCCACAATCAAGCGCTTGAAGGGTACCAGATAACTGTGGGAGGATGAACAAAACAAAAGCAATTTGTTTATGAAGCTCTAGAAGCAAATCAATAACGAATTTGAGCAAGAATATCCCAAAACTTCTCAAGGAACTCAAGAATAGCGTGGCGAAATTCAACCTCAAAGAAGAAGGGAGGTATAACACTCCAGGTTTTAAGCTTAATAAAACCTCTTCAATCAAACGTGATTGGCTCCAGAAAGATGATCAAGGAGAGATCAAGACCAGTATGGTCGGAAAAAGGGATCAGAGTGGTATAACACACTCAAGAATTCAGGTAGACAGGAATTCTTCTTCAACCAGCAAGGCTATTGGTTGGTGATAAGAATCAAGGTCACAAAGGACTGAGTTTGAGTATGGAGGCTCAAAGGATCAAGGGGCAATCATAGATATACCCGGATAATTTGCTCAGATAAGTGGGGAAGGATGCCCACGGATAAATTGCTTTATGATGATGGTCTCATAGAATGATGGGATTCTCTGATGCTCTGATGCTGCGATCCTGGGCCAAAAGGCAGGGGAGAGCCCCTCCTTATATGGGCAGGAGGCACTGTTAGACTATATACAACGGATTCTACAAATAGAGCGGAAAAGGGAAGGCAATCATGTGGTCACTCGCGTCGGTCTGTGGATGGGCGCGCGTAACAATACCAGAGTCACCCACCCCTTGTCCAAAGGCGGAAGCGGGTGGGAGAGTCCCAGGAAAGGTGTCGGATGAAGTCCATGAGAGCGCGGATGGGCGGATAGGAGATTGGTTTGAGAAAGTTGAGTAAATCCTGACGGCCTTGAGATCCACGACTGATAGATCAAGTGCGATGGGAGGTTTGACGGATCCAAGGATTTGCCAAATGCTTGCGGGTGCAGTCGTGATGGATTCAGTAAATCATGGATGAGCGCCGCGCAATGGTAGAAATGAGGATATTGGGAGGCGCAACGACAAAGATGAAGACACGCAACAACAAAGATGAGGACGTGCTATGACAACGGTGGAGATGAAAAGCAACACAGATAAAGGACGGGCGACGCGCGCGGATGAAACGAGCGCGGCGCGGCGCGGCGCGGCGCGGGTAAAGAATGGTTTGGATGAGCCTGAGGATAAGTTGTTCAGCCAGGCGGTACGTTTGCGCAACAGTTTATGGATTGAGGTCTTAAGGCGGCCAGGGTGTCCAGGATGGGGCACCACATCTCTCCCCAACTTACAGACTGTCCCTAGTCTGCTCCCGAGTTTGATGCCATAGAAAAAAAAAGAAAGGAAAGACAGATGATTGAAACCGAAAAATGGCCATTTTGATCTTGAGAGTGGTTGAGAAAAAATTTGTCGATCCGACCAAAAATCCTAGAAGTGGAGAGTTCCAAGGTGGCTCACAAGTGTGGCAAGGGTAGAGTTTCACAAAAACAACAAGGATCTTGCCCAGGCGGTGCACAATTGGGAGGACTTACTTCTGAGATAAGTTGCCCCCACGACAATGAAACTTCTTGACTTGATCAGCAGAGAACCTTCTGGCCAACCGAGTACCATCCAGCTCCTCCAAAATGTAAGATCCACCCCTAACTTGATGAATCACTCGATAAGGGCCATTCCAACGATTAGAAAAAAGCTTGCCCCACTGGGTCTCCAAAGATCAATTATAAGCTAAAACTAGGTCACCAGGGTTCAAGGGCTCCCTGATTTGATTAGAGTGCTTGCCCTCCCAATACTGGAAGGATTTTGCTCTGGACTCCATCATTTTTTGATAAGCTTCTTCACGAACGTCTTCACTTCGCTCAAGTTGCTTGGATCTAGCAACTAACAGATCGGTAGTTGAGGACACCTCTTCCCAAGAGACACCCAAGAAAGATTCCATTTCCAGATCCAAAGGAAGGACTGCTCTTTGACCAAAGATGATTTCATAAGGTGAGTAGCCAGTAGTCCTTTTGGTTGATATTCAATCAGAAAAGAGAACAAGAGGAAGGAATTTGCAACAATTCTTGCCACTTTCACCAGCCAGTTTAACAAGTGCAGCCTTCAAAGGGGCATGGCCTCGTTCCACCATGCCTTGGCCTTCAGGATAATAAGGAGTAGTAACTCTATGTTGTCCAGGAAGGGATCAGATCATTTCAGCAAGCTTGCCCCCAAATTCAGAGCCACCATCAGTAGAGTAAGATCGAGCCAGGCCATAACGCATTGTCCAGGTCTCGTAGAGGAAAGCTGCCACTGATTCAGAGCTAAGGTTCCTAAGAAATTTTGCTTCAACCCATCCGGAAAAATCATCTCTAGCCACAATGAGGTACTTAGCACCACCTGCCTTAATATGAACCACATCCAAAGAAATCCTTCCAAAGACAGTGGACTCCCCAGTAGGATAACGAATTTCGGCTGGGCGCCTGAGATCACGTTTTTGACAAACTTCACAACTCTTGCACCATTGGGAGACGGATTTCTTCAAAGATGGCCACCAGAATCGTTTGGATAATCGTCAATAAGTTTCAGTTTCCCCACGATGACCAAGGCCTTCATGGAGACTTTCAAGGATAGAATCTTGTTTAGAGGGAATAGTAACAACAATAAGAGCACAAGGATTGCCCCTCTTCATAAGTCTAGAGCCTTGAACAAAAAAATTAGAAGACTTTTGTTTAAGAGATCAAAATTCCTTAGCAGAGAGATCAGGAGGTTTTTGAAGAGTTGAAAGGTACTGCTCTAATTTAAACCAGAAGCCTTGTTGAAAGCCAGAATAATTTTGCGAAGAAAAAGAGAAAATAGGTTGAATTAAAGGTTCCTCTTCATTGAAATTGGTTCCAACATCAGATTTGTTGTCCCCAAGAGGTTGTCGAGATAAACCATCAGGCATGGTGAAGGATTTTCCCGGCCTGTGAACAATATCAAAAGAGAAAAGCTGGATAAAGGCCACCCAACGAGTCATAAGAGCATTGGGAAGACTGGGAGCGTTGATCATTTCAATGATGGATCGAGTATCAACTTGCAATTCAAAATGTTGGCCCCACAGAACGGTTTGAAGTTTCTTCATCATTCAAGCCACACCACAGAGTTCCAGTTTGGGCTGGGAGTATCTAGATTCTACATCTGAAAACAACAAAGATTCATATAGAGCAGGACGGTCCCAACCATTTTCATCTTCCTGAGTAAGGACGGCCCCAACAGATGGATAACTAGAATCGACAGCCAGCTTGATCTTGCCAGCTCCAGGTCCATAAGAGATATTTTTCAAAACTATGTCTTCACCAACTATCCTTTTGAGTAGCTGGAAAGCACATTCACAATCTTGGGTCCAAATCCATTCAGCATCTTTTCTGGTTAGACGATGCAAGGGTGCACAGGTTTTGGATAAAGATGGGATAAAGATTCTAACATAAGTGACAACACCTAGAAAGCCCCTAACTTCAGTTGGATTGATTGGGGTAGGCCAAGAGATGATCTTGTTGACTTTGGCTGGTGCCATCCTTCTTCCTTCCTTGCAGACCACATGACCAACAATTTCCAGAGCAGGGACACAAGCCGCCAGTTTGGATCCAGAGACAGTAAGGCCAGATTCCTCGATTCAAAAAAGAATCCTCTCCAAGGTAGTAGCATATTCCCAGATAAAACAACGAATTCCTGAATGCCAAGGTAAGAGCTCATTATCATAGTCAGATACTGGACCTTTAATTCCGCCATCGTCAATAAAGATACCAGCATGATCAGGGATTTGATCCTGGAGGATCCACATCATCTGAGCCTGATAGACTGCAACCAAGTTGGTGGCTCCTTGAGGCAATCAAGTAAGTTGAAATCGACCAAGAGGGGTATTGAAAGTAGTGAGAGGACAAGAAATAGGATGTAAGGATCGTTTGTCATAGCCACCCATAATATCCCCTAGACCATAGCAAGCTCTTCCCGCAAAGGATTCAACAAATTCTTCAGTAGCAGGGAGGATACCAGATTCTTTAATAGTAACTTTATTAAGAGGTTGAAGATCATGAACTATTCTAAGTTTACCATTACTCTTGAGGACACAGAAGACGGGGCTGGAGTAACTAGAAGTTGACTGTTCATACAGGCCAGTTTGAACTTGTTCCCGTACCAACTTGATGAATTTGTTGACTTTAGCAGCAGGGATAGGGATCTTTTTCTTTTGCCAAGGATCATGTTCAACTACAGGGATGATATAAGGGAGGCCATAGGATTCCCGCAAGAGACCTCTCTCTTCTTCACAGAAGGCAATAGATTTTTCTCTTAGAGATAAGACATTTTTGATTAAATTCAACTCATCAGGAAGAAGCCATCCATCTGGACCAAAGTTGACCACCTTCAGACATTCTTCAGTGACCCGTCCATTAGGCCCAAAGGGACCAGTAAGAGATTGAGGAAGACCACAGTAAGGATTGCGAGATAGAGGAGGACGCATAAGGGGAGGATTGAGGTTGAGAGGCATAGGCTGGTTGACTGGTTGGATCTTTTTAGGAACTGGTTTATACTTAGTGGCAAAAGAGAGAAGTTCTTGTTTCCTCCAAGAGTTGGCCAGAGAGACTTGATTACAAAAGCTGAGTCCAAGTTCCAACATCTTCCAAGTCCAATGTTCTGCAATATCCTTGAAGGGTGCCTTTTCCATAAAAGGAGAACCAGGAGATAATACGTTGCTCACATGTGTGGCACAAGGTAGGGTTTCAAAAATGACAGTAAAAGATTGCCCTGGCAGTGCACAATTGGGAGGACTTACTTGTACCCCAAATTGCCTCCACTGAAGCCCATATTCCTTCATACCAAAATCACCAAAAACGGAATTGCAGTTAGGATCTAGTTTAGACTCATTGCGGAGATTCGAACCGGAACTGAGAGAAGATTGATCAGAATCAAAAGTAGAAGGAAAAGAAGACACAACAGATCCAGAGAGAGAAGGAGATGGAGAAGAAGTATCTTTGGATTTTTCTATTTTGATATGTTTTTGTTTTTTAATATTCTTGAGCTCAGACGAGAATGATGAAAGGAATGAAAAATAAGCCTGAGGGATGGAAGTTGACCCTTGAGTTGCAGTCTGAGGCTGAAAAGAACTACAACTATTAGTAGGATCAACTATTCCCCTAAAAAATGAGAGGAACTTGAGTTATCCTTCTGCTTCCCCTCAAAAGATGATTTGGGAGAATGACCAGGAAAATCTCTTTCCCAACGACCAGAATCCAAAGAGCAAAGAGGGACTTCAATTTTCCTGCCATCAGCATCAGGGAGAAGAATTATCTCCCCAACTTGATCAGAAAACATCAGGGTTGCACCAAAGTCCATTAAGAAGGGTTGTCCCAAGATCATAGGACTGTCCAAACGAGTAATCCAAAAGTGGCAGGTTCCAACAATATTTCAACCAATCCTGACCGGTACATCTTCAGCAATACCAACCAGTTCACAAGCTTGATTTCCTATCCCATACACTGCAGAGTTGAAGCTGACCCTAGGACTAAGTTTGAGCTTGCAGGCCATAGCATCCGAGATTAAGTTAAGCTGAGATCCAGAATCCACAAGAGGAGAAACCATTTTAGCTGAGTCACCAAGATAACAAGGAAGAAAGCCAAGGGGACAGGAATAAAGATTGGATTCTATAGAAGGACTGGTTCCACCAGAGTCCTCCATTAAAGTGCCAGAGGAGACTTTGAGTTCTTCAGGGCCAATTTCCACACGTTGACGAGAGACCCATTTCTTCATTCCTTCAGCAAAAGATGGAGAGATCGATAGGAGTTCAGCCACAGATAGATCAGGAATTTTGAGATCAGAAATTTTCTTTAATACTCCCTCCACAACATTGGGGTGATCCTTGGAGATGCCCCTTTCAAATCAAACTTTGGCTGGGGTGGGGGGAGGAAGTTCAGGTGACACAGAATCTAAGATAGGATTAGAAGGTTGAGGTGAGGGAGAAGGATCAGGGTGATCTGGGAACCTTTCCATGAGTGGTTCCTTTTCCACCTCCATATCTTCTACATCAGAGGAAGGAGGCTCAAGTGTTGATCGACATTTAACGGGTTTTTGAAGGATTGAAGTTGGCAAGGAAGGAGCCTTATGAGGTTTAGGTTCCTCATGTCGTTTCCTGGCTGGATCAGGTTGATAAGTAGTCCCAGCAAGACTAGAGGAAGAAATAGCTGGAGGATACCAAGGTTGGAGGGTACCACAGGATGATTGAAATTCAAAGGAAGCAAGAGATGCTTTCACAGGGGGTGATGGCTGGTAAGAGGCCACCACATGTCGGATAGGACGAGACGAGTCAAAAGGGATTAGGGCACCATTAGGGAGGAAGTAATTGTTTCCCCTCTGCTCTACCAACTTTTCCTTTAAGTCCTTCTGAAGTTCTTGACATCGTCCGGTTCCATGGCCTTCCCTATGACAGTAGTAACAGACCAGAGTTGATTTGGGGACAGAAGAAGGAGTCTTAGGAGTAGCTAGCAAAGAAATCTTTTGATCTATTTTGTTCTCAAAGGCTCTAAGTAACTTGGTGATTTCATCTATAGTAGTAGGTTCTTGATTGGAATTAGGATCTGCTTTAGGCCTACGATCTGCCTCCATTTTAATCATAATATTGTTTGACTCTTTAAAAGAAGGAGCATGGACTGGTTCAGTAGTTCTAGGCTTTTCAAAGGTAAGAGCAGTTTGACCTTTCATGACTTTATCCACAGTACTCCTAAGGGTAAGAAAAATAGGGAGCTTGAATCGATTATCCCTGGTGGTAATCATGGATCCAGATTTGACCAGTTCTTATTTAATCCTTTCCTGCACAGCCGACGAAAAAGATTGGAAGAATTTTGCTCAAATTTTGTCCACTGTGTCAATGTGATCGTTTTGGATAAGATAGTTTTGAATGGGATCCCAAGACTTTCTAAAAATCTGATAGTCAGAGGCTGAAGAAATACCACCATTGGAGATCCACTGAGAAACCAGAGCATCCAAATCCTGCAGAGTAAACCTAGCCACATCTATTTTACCCCAGTATGCCCACATAGCCTCCCTGAGAAGCGTCCAAATGTGAGATTCAAATCCCTCGAAAGACTCAATTACCTCCATAACTTCATCAGAGGAGATAAAGAACCGCAACTGATAAGCCATATCGAATTCACTAGCTCCATCCACTTCCGCAGCCATTTTGTAGGAGTCCAAGAATCGCTCGACATTTGTACCGTTGAAGCCTAAGTTCTTGTTCTGGGGTTTGATCTTTACCATCTTAGGTCAAACAGAGGTGGTTGGAGTAGTGGGAGATGCCATATCGAATAACAGAGTTCCTAGGGGATCCAAAGAGCAGATTTCCAAAGTGGCTCACGAGTGTGGCAAGAGTAGGGTTTTGCCAAAAAAGACAAGTATCTTGCCCGAGCGGTGCACAAATTGGGAGGACTTACTTCTAGACCAAGCTGCCTGCACGGATTGGAAATAAGAACAAACAGAAAAAGAAAGAGAAATTGGATAGGATTTCGGAGTTGATTCTTCAAGTTGGGACTGTAAATCCCAAGGTTGCTGGTTTGATCCCGGCCCGGGGGACCAAATGTAAGACTCCAAACGGTGCTAAGCCGTGGCAGTTCTGTGGAGGGGAAAGGTGCTGTTTAGGCTGCCCTCCTAGGAGTTACAATAATATTTTAATGTAACCGGAATCAAGGTCCAGAACCTTATGGATGAGAAATCAAACTAAGAGAAGAGGATAAGAGTTGTCGGTAGCGATGGAAACAACACTATCTGAGACAAGATGGTGCAGGGAAAGACTTGAACAAATAAGTCAAGGTTTGTTCAGAGTTCAATAGAACAAGGCAGTTGTAAGTAACAACGCCCACAAGCTAATAACTCTGGTCGTCAGCAGCTGATTAGGAAAGATCAACTCAATCCCAACCAACCTCCAGGTTCTCAATGAACCTGCTCAACTCTCCACAATCAAGCGCTTGAAGGGTACCAGATAACTGTGGGAGGCTGAACAAAACAAAAGCAATTTGTTTATGAAGCTCTAGAAGCAAATCAATAACGAATTTGAGCAAGAATATCCCAACACTTCTCAAGGAACTCAAGAATAGCGTGGCGAAATTCAACCTCAAAGAAGAAGGGAGGTATAACACTCCAGGTTTTAAGCTTAATAAAACCTCTTCAATCAAACGTGATTGGCTCCAGAAAGATGATCAAGGAGAGATCAAGACCAGTATGGTCGGAAAAAGGGATCAGAGTGGTATAACACACTCAAGAATTCAGGTAGACAGGAATTCTTCTTCAACCAGCAAGGCTATTGGTTGGTGATAAGGATCAAGGCACAAAGGACTGAGTTTGCGTATGGAGGCTCAAAGGATCAAGGGGCAATCATAGATATACCCGGATAATTTGCTCAGATAAGTGGGGAAGGATGCCCACGGATAAATTGCTTTATGATGATGGTCTCATAGAATGATGGGATTCTCTGATGCTCTGATGCTGCGATCCTGGGCCAAAAGGCAGGGGAGAGCCCCTCCTTATATGGGCAGGAGGCCCTGTTAGACTATATACAACGGATTCTACAAATAGAGTGGAAAAGGGAAGGCAACCATGTGGTCACTCGCGTCGGTCTGTGGATGGGCGCGCGTAACAATACCAGAGTCACCCACCCCTTGTCCAAAGGCGGAAGCGGGTGGGAGAGTCCCAGGAAAGGTGTTGGATGAAGTCCATGAGAGCGCGGATGGGCGGATAGGAGATTGGTTTGAGAAAGTTGAGTAAATCCTGACGGCCTTGAGATCCACGACTGATAGATCAAGTGCGATGGGAGGTTTGACGGATCCAAGGATTTGCCAAATGCTTGCGGGGGCGGTCGTGATGGATTCAGTAAATCATGGATGAGCGCCGCGCAATGGTAGAAATGAGGATATTGGGAGGCGCAACGACAAAGATGAAGACACGCAACAACAAAGATGAGGACATGCTATGACAACGGCGGAGATGAAAAGCAACACAGATAAAGGACGGGCGACGCGCGCGGATGAAAGGAGCGCGGCGCGGCGCGGATAATGGAAGCACTGCGCGCGCGGCGCGGCGCGGCGCGGCGCGGGTGAAGAATGGTTTGGATGAGCCTGAGGATAAGTTGTTCAGCCGGGCGGTACGTTTGCGCAACAGTTTATGGATTGAGGTCTTAAGGCGGCCAGGGTGTCCAGGATGGGGCACCACACTGTGCATTGTTTTTGGGAGCCTGACATCCTGGAACAGTTGATACCAGCACAACATCATGTGGTCCTCAATGGAAGCTAAATTGAACTCACTGGTGGATTCTTATCACAAGGCCACCTGGATCAAGTCCCTGATGAATGACATATTCTTATTGAAAATTGAATTCATACCGCTGAACATTGATAATAGTGGGATAGAAGACAAAATTTGATTTTTTGGTTCCAACTCCAAGACGAGGCATTTAGATTTAAAAACAAAAGGGATGAGAGACAAGCTTAATGCTAATAGAACTCAAATAACTCTTGGAAAATCATCCCACGTGTTAGCCAATCCTTTGACAAAAGAAGTCTCAACTCAAAGCATCTCCCTCCTTTCCTCCATTTTTTCCCCTTCCTGCAATATCTCATTGGGCATGGAGGAGTGTTAAGCTGTTACCGTATGTGCGCACAGGGGATGTGGGACACTCGGAGGATGAGTAAAATACATTTCTAGAGAGCCTGCATCAGCTAGTGAGATGGGACTGGAGGGCATCAATACCCAAGGGTGGGGGAAACCCGGGAAACTGGTCTTTCATCTTCTTCATCATTTGGTTCTTTATTTTTCTTCATCTTTTCTTTTCTTCTCAGCTTCTTTTCTCCACAGTTCTCATCTTGCATAAACAAACCAACACCAAATTGAACAATTGGATTCCTCAAGACTAACTCAGCTCCAAAAGCCCTTTTCTGTTGCCCGGTGAGATATGTGCTCAAACATCATCAACTCATTCACAAGTGTCTCTGACTTGTCTCCTCAGGTGGTACCCTTTGCCTCATCCTGTTCTTCTTAGCCTTGATTTTTCTTCTCACATTGTCCACTCTCACCATGATCCTCAAGGCCTGATTTTGGTATTGATGGCTGCCTCTTGCGTCCTTGTCCTCAAATCTGTTGTTAATCATGCTTGCTGTGTTCAGTTCCCAGTTTTTCAGTGATATCAATCTCATACAATTTAACAGGAGTGGATTCAATCAAGTCATGACTATCATGATACTCCTTGAAGTTAAAGGAACAATGTGACACGTCCATGTTAAAAGTTTGGAATTTGGCAGGGATGTATTTATTCACAGCTGGAACCATGAAAAGTCCCAATTGTGGATCCAAAGCCATAGGAGAGCTAAAATCAATTTCTGAAGGAGGTTCATCTGAATATTAGCTTTATTTTCTGAATTCACTTGTAAATCAATCATTAATGAAACTAATTCATACCTGATGGATTTTCATCACAACTGGCTTCAACTAGTTGAAAGGGGCTTTGTCTGAAACCAGGAAAAGCCTTAGACATGTTGGGTGTGATTTCAGATGCTTCCAAATTGGAAGCCTCCACAGTATTATAAGCAGGAAATAGAGTTAGAAAACTTGCATTTTTATTTGGCAGAGGTGGCCATGCACAAAGCGCTAGATCTGTGACCACTTTAAATGCAGCAGCCGGACTAGTCCTGTTGAACTCAAGGAGGACCCTTTTGGCCTTGAAGGAATGTTGGATTGGGGGTTTATTACCTATGGCTTGGATTTGACTTATTACAGCTGGCTTGTTGAAAGATTGGATATGGTTGAGATGAACAAAATGGCTTAATGACCCTTGGCATTGAAAAAAATGCCCCATTTCCCCAAGCCATTACATAAGATTTTGTAGGGAGGCAACATTGAAGCCTCCCAATACTTCATTGTTGAGATTGACAGGGGGAAAGGCTAATTGGGATCTATGATGAGGAATGTGACTTATACCCCCCTGGACAGTTGATGGAGGGAAACCAAAAAGGAAATAATTGGAAAAAATTGGTACCATGGCAGGAAACAAGTTAGAGACAATCTCATCAGCTGCGTTGGGTAGGTGATTTGCCAAAGATTTCAATGACGCATTCTCATAGCTTCCATACTCAGGTGGGTCAGAGTGGGTGTTGGGTTGCTTGAGTTGGGATTTTTGAAATCTTGCAGCTTGAAAAGCGCCTCTTTTGTGCATTTCAAGAATTCACGCCCGCAGCTATGAAACCTTCCAATTGATTGCAAGACCATTTCCCAATTTTGTGGATTTTTTGTTGACAGGGGGGACAATAATGCACAGGGTTTTGGGGGCTAAGGGCAAGCTATGACCCTTTGTTTTTGTAGTATTTGAACCCATGACACTTTCTTTAGACGTCTTATCTCCAACCTCATGTGCTTTAGCAGGTTGTGGGGAACAAATTCTGGCATGAGTTGGGGGCAATTTGGTTTGATTCTGCCCACCAGCTGCAGTATCCTGACTGCCTTTATCTGCAATGTTGCAGACTTGATCTAACTTGGTAACAATCAATATATATATTTACATGCATGGGCTATATGGAATGATTGGGAAAAAAATACCCTTTGCAAGAAAACTAGACCACAAATAGTCCTTGTTTGGCACAACTTTTCCCTTGTGCTTGGTGACCAGGATTGGTACTATTACTAAGAGCCCAGTACATCATCAGTCAAATTTTGATCATTGCATGAAAGATGGTACATTGAGCTGACATCTACTAGTGGTGTTGGGAAATATGGGGACACTTTTTACTGGTTTGGTGGTCAGGAGAGAGAAATGTTAGCAGAAGGATATCATTAAGAATATGGGGATTTGACTGAAAGTCTTAATGCCTCAATATTTTAACTATGTTTCCACTGAAAGTCCATGCCTTCAGATTAACCAACGCCATCTCTGCATTGTGGCCTGTAGTCTTGTGGTCAGTGTTACGGCTGGGAAAATTGAGCGGTGAGATTTTGCAAAAAGCTGGAGCGGATAAAGAGCACATTGGTGTTACATTGGTCTTGGCCAGGGGTCCTCTGTTGATCATCCCAGGGGTATTAAATTTCATTAAAGTGCATTGACAATGCAGGAGGTAGTTGAATTTCCCATGGGTAACCTTTGGACCTAATTAATGATATTTAAATGGATTAATCAAAGTCATCTGTGCATCAATGAGACTCATCATGATTTCAACACTAATGGGAAAACTTACACCTTGAAAGCTGCTCATTAGCCATGGCACATAGTTTGGCCAGCGTGGTTTTTTATTATAATAGTTTTGTTTTTCTCACAAAGAAATAGCTCCAGAGTCTCCTTGGTGTGAGCAGGTGAGTAGGTATCAAAGCGTGCACCTTCCATACTGAATTAAAATTAATTCAAGTTGATTTTAATTTATTCTGAAGTCACCTTGAAGATGCAAAGGGATGGAAAAAGGTTAATGGCTCATAAAGTTGCTGAGGGGTCTGGTACCAAAACCTGCATATCTGAGATGACTGAGTGCAAATATTGAAGGCAACTCCCAAGGATTAAAACCAAATAAAGAGAGTAACTGGTTAGGAAATGTAGCCCATGACAACAGGATGAGGCAGCAGTGGACTCACACATACAACTCATTGATAGCAGACAATAACTAGAAGCATTGGCAACCTTCTCCATTGGTTATGATCATACAGGCAAGACTTCAAACAAACAAGATCCTCAAAAAATTGGAAATCTTGTAATTCTGTAACAATATTTTCAGAGATGCTGCATGAATTGAGTGATCTATATTGTAATAGAAATGCACCATGAAAAGTCAGCATACACTTCATGTTGAGAAATGGGGCTGATACCACCACAAAAGAGCAAGGGAAAAGGGACAAACCGCATGTTGGATTCAAGAATTTTCAGTTTCTCCCAAGCTTTATGCATTTGGCTTACAAATCATGAAGAGCAATCCCCTTTAATGAAGGCCCTGCAAAAATTCCAGATGGTAACCTGGTTAGTGCCAATGAGTGCGTTTGAGTTTCACTCATGATGTTAGACTTTCTAAAAATTGCTTGTAACCAATAAGTCACCTCATGGCATGTTGAAAGCAAAAAGAAAGAATATGTTGCCAGCTAGGAGTAATCAGGAAGGGATTAACCTTATTTTTTCAAATTTTGCTATGGTGATGAGCTTGGACCAGGATTTTGATTGGCAACACAGTAGTTCCCCCAATGAATTTTGAAAGGTTAGGGCTGTTTTCCATGGCCCTGCAGCAACCTGAAGGGGTGCATGCAGCAACTTGTTTAAGTCTTTTTCTGATGATCTGGCTGATATTGCTTGATTCTATATCAATGATTTTAAAATGAATTTTGGGTGGGTCATCCATGGATGACCCAAACAGTTTCAAATTTCAATGCATGGTTCAGGATAAACTTAATAATTTGTAAGGTTGAAGGTTTTCTTGATAACTATTGCGGCAAAAGCTTCACGCACTAATGGCAGGGGCCAAGCAAAATGAAGCCATGAGGGATGCAAGAACATGGCCTTCTGGGAAGTGGAAGACTTGAATATGACCAATAAAATAGATTGTCTATTAACTATGTATGTGTATACATAAATACATACATACTAATTTTTTATTCTCTTTTCTAGGCAATGTAGACACCCACAATTTCACAGTTGCACAGTTAAGGCTATACCTCAAGGGCCATGGGTTTCTTGAAAAAGATCCAGAAAGTTACAGCCAAGCAAAACTATATAGGCTTTACTGGAATAATCTGAAACCGTCCTTGTTTGGCTCCTTATGAATTTGACTGGCCAGGTATGTATTTATAGATTTATTTTCTATTATTTTTGGTTCTTTATAAAATTTCCATGATCCTATTAATGTTAATTTTCCTGTAAACTGATTACGTAGATGCTGATAATACTTCCTTACCAGCGCCATCCAAACCAAAAATTCTAGGCTTGAGGGACATTCTTGCAAACTACCAAGTCCCTTGTAATAATGGTGACCTGTGACATGCAGAGCTCAAGCAACTATATACCAACTTGAACGCACGCAAGCACCCAGCCAGATATCAAAAGCAACCCCGTACTCACCTTTTTTAATCCCTTTCAAAATCACCACCTGTTTGGGCTTGTTGGGTTTGGCTAGTTCAAAGGCCTCTTTCTTTGAAAACTTTAGAACAATCAGATGAATATGGGCCCCAATCCATAAGGGAGTCTGCAATTATTGATGCTGCTTGGAAAGCCAACTGCAATAATGCTGGAAAACACCTGCCCACCCTCCACCAAATAGCATTTGCAAGAAATTTCCCAGGGAGCCAGCCAGGTTATCTATACTCAATGCACGTTAACAGCCATTTTTTTTCTTTTTTTTATGATGACTAACTAAGTATTCTGTATATTGTACATGTAGGAGAAAGATTTTGAGGAAATTAACTCACCAGTTGACAATGGCCTTTTCCCTCACAAACAGGCTTGCTTCATTCCAAAGGTCAGTGTATTACCATTAAAACCACATCCAGGCTGGATCAGGAGAAAAAAAGAAATTTACTAGCTACAAAAGCAACATATCAACCATCCCAACAACAGCCTTGCAGTGGTATCACTTTGAAAGACTTAAATTTTGCCCCTACATCCAAATTCCTCATTGAAGAAGCTATAAAAAAACATGCAAATGATTTTCCTTCAAAGGATAACAACCAAAAAGGCCCTGATACTAACATTCAGTTGCACAATTTAAGCAACCAGCCACACAAGGGTCAACATTTAAAAATTCAGGCATCTTTGATTGTGGAATCAGGAAGCACCAATGACATGGGGTTAGAACCCATTTTGAATTTTGGCACAGGTCCAATTGCTGTTCCAAGCTGTCCAAATGATAGCAATCTTGCAACTCTAAGACTTGATGATGACACACTATCCCCTGAAATAGTTACACCATCACCAAAAATCAAAGGAGTATTGAAGAAATTTTTGGTCCCTATTCATTTTCTCCAACCCTTACTGGCTCAGCTAGGTATATTGATACTTACTTTCATTTGGCACAGAAAAGGCTGTAGTTAAAGGATTGACCATTTGCAATTGTTTTCAATGTTATAAATAAATCAGATAAAACTCATAGCCTGAATGAACCTTCAATTGATAGGCTCCATCAACCCTTTCATTCCCCAATCCTTGGGCCTCCTCCCGTTGCGGCCAGATTTAAAATTACTCTTTTGGAATCCTTGGTTGAACCAGGCATAGTAACAAAATAACTGATTACTTTGGATTCTTTGGCTGAGCCAGAAAATTCCCCAAATCACATAGATGAATTCTCCACCAAGCTTTCAAAAACTTCCTCTTTGACTGAACCGGTACAAGAAACATCTCCCAAGCGTGTGACTTCTACCAGTGACTTCTACCCATGACTATAGCCTCAAATTATATTCTCCCTTGGAAATAAATATCAAGTCTCCTGAAAGTGTGCTTCAAATCAAAACCGCCACCATTAACCAGCCCACAGATTCAGAATCCCACCAGCCAAAGGGCTCTTCATCAGATTGTTGTCATCTTTCAGTTACCATCTCCCAATTGTTGCCCCAATCGGACCATTGTCCAAACCATTCCCTGCAGAGTATCCAACCACCCCAAGGGGCTGATCCATCTTCACATATTCTTGTTGAAATAGCTTCAGAATACCCAATATCTTTCAATCCATTACTGTCCAATCCTAAAAAGAATGTCAACAGTGGCAACATGGAAATACATGCAAGCTTCCTAATTAACAGAATGAATCAATCCAAGTCAACAAGGGAATCACTGGAAGATCAGTTCCCAAAAGAACCTGCCAAGCTTAACACCTCAGACCTAGAAGGCTGTCATCCCAACAAGTCTTCAAGCAGTGCCACAGGTCTCAGTGACCCTACTTTGGTTATAAATACCAATAAAGCTCTTTCCTCAGAGCCCTCAGAACCATTTTATCAGCAAATTGATCAAAGGAGGCTATTGTTGCCTTCTACGGGCGGCATAAACTCATTTTTGGGATAATTTGAGTCAGTAGCTCCAGAATCACTAGAACTCACTCAGACTGAAAGGCTCAATTCTGGACCAGTCAGTGTACCGGAATCATCCCACAATCTGGGATCACCAAAGCAGTTGCCACCAGGTATGAACCCCAAAATTAACATTAAAAAGTCTCTAATTAATTTGGAATCACTGATTTCAATTTCTGCTAGCCCCCAAATATAGGCCACAGTTGCTTGATTCAGATTTGATCTCAAGCTGTGTAACCAATCCCCCTCAAAATACGCCTAATAAACTGGAATTGACATTGGTCCCTTCAAACCCAGGAAATGAAGGTTGATTTGTTTATCCAGTAGCCAAAAATGTCTGCAAACCTACCCTCAAACCCTTGCTGCAGTTAAAGCAAGAATTTCACCAAAGCAACTTGGAAGCTGGATTGCATGGAGAGGCCTCCCCAAATTTTTTTCCATCAAAGCTTTAAATGAGTGGTTCCTCTAATATAGATGCAATTTTTCCTTCCATAATGAGGAAAAGAAGGACACAATTTTTCATTTTTGATTTGGATTAAGAAAGTACAACCAAACTACCCTCAGGTTATGTGCAAAATCCCGTCACCTGAAATTTTCCTTTTGCAGATTCTGTTTCTGCGCAAACCTCAGTAAATGATTTCTTGAGACCCCCAGCTGATCCTGCAGTAGGGAAACCCACTGGTAGCCATCTTAACAAATGTACTTGGCGCAGTAAGTATGGTCACTTCTTGTCTACTTGCAGCCCATTGGAAGCATCATTGATAAGAATTTATTTTGTGTTCAATGTCAGATCCTGATGGAAAGATAAAAAACCTGAGCTACAAGTCATTTTGAAAGATTTCAAAGTTCCATTGAAGGCTGCTCAAAGAAAGGGTACTTTGATTGATAAATAAAAATTCCTGATAGCCACTGAAGATGGAAAACATCTGGGAGCCCTTGGAATATTTTCAACTACACCGAACGTTGACACATATGGGCCCAATGACCAAGAAACACCTAGTTTTGACACTAGAAAGGTAGAAAATTATTGGCCAATAATCAAGAAGCACCTGGCGCAGGTGGTTCTCACTTTGTCTCAGAAATAAATCACTGACCTGGTAAGAACTCTTTTAGACATTGATTTTTTCTATTTTCTATTCCCTAGCTACCCAGAATAGTAAATTTATGTATTGACACCACCTTGATTGGATTGCAATGGTGTGATAAAGGCAGAAGGAATTTTCCAAATTCAATACATTCTAACATGTGCTGGGGTTTTTCATACAGCCAGCAATTCAAGACTTGTATTGATTTCTAAGTATAGACTAGTAATCAACTCTGACAATCCAAGATATAATTTTTGTCACCTCTGTCCGCCCTGTCCAACAACTGGCATGAACACAACCAAGAACAGCCAACCAACCCATGGAGATCTAAAAAAATACTACAGTCATCACTTTGGGCCCGCTGAAGTCATCCCAGCAAATAGTACACCCAATAGTATCACTCAGAATCATCCATTTCCCAAATTTCTGGCCAACCTAGCAGCTATACATAAAATTGATGCAGAGACAGACTTTCCACAAAATCAGATTAATATACCTGCTCAAATATCATTGTTAGTTGGGAGAAGTCACAAAAGTACAATGCATTTAGATTCTTTGAGTGATTTCCAACTATCTACAACCCTAGTTAATCCTCACACTATACAACACACTGCAATGCCCTCTACATTTTCAATTTCTTCCCAAAGTCCAAACACTAATGCCATGCCACAAGTGACCAGCTGGGCATCAGATGTCCACATGGCTAATTATGATGCAAACCAGACTCATATGTCTGTTGATTATGAAATAATCATATCTGATAACCAATATCCTTTGATGCAATTGCTCATATCCATGCTCACCACCATTTCCAAGAACTCAGTTGAGGTAGGAAACACATCCATCTTTACATCAAATGCTCTAGCCAATGGCTTCTCCAAGCTAAATGGTGCCATTGAATCTTTGGGTGCACTCCAAGTTCCATCTCCCCAAATCTGTTCTCAAGGCTCAACTTCTCAACATTGATCTGATATGGGTACCAGAATCCCAGTGGTCAGAAAACAACCAGGGCGTAAGAGCAATGACCTCCTTGTGAGTGCTATCCTAATAGCAATACAACACAGACAACAAATTCTAATTTTACATGGATACAGGCCGCAGTATGCCAGCATTGTGCAACAATGTTTGGGAGGTGTGCACAGAATTATCAATATCCTCCCCCCTGCCAAAATTGATGAACAGAAAAAATGGATCAAAGGGCAAATCAAAAAATACATTGCAGAACAGGAATTGAATGATGATACCTTTATTAGTGAATCCAACATGGATCTTGACAAAGTAGATCCATGTTTCCCTTACCCTAATGGACCTGGACACTCAGTGGAAACCCCCCAAGCTCTTCAAATAACCTGGCACGCAATGCGCAAAGCTGGAGTGGATTCCTTTAGGCCTTATTTATCCAAACCAATGACAACTCACATAAATCAATTCCTATGGGACATAGCCATTGCAAATTTTATGAAACTGGTCAGATGTGGAGAGTACCCAGCATTAAGACTCAAGTTTTGCAATCTTAATGATGTACAAGAAGCTTTTACCAACCATATTCAAGATATTCTTATCAGAATGTGAGACATATTATCCTTTCTTGCATTCTAAGTGGGTGAGTACTTGCTTCTCATAATTAATCAAATTTTTTATGTGTCTACAGCTATTGAAAGATCAAAAATTGGTCCCCGCAAGAAAAGAAAAGCCTCCCGTTTGGCTTGTGTAAGTCTGCCACGTAAAAATCATGGCTCACACAATCAACACCAACTAACATTAATATACCTTCATGAAAGCTCAAGCAATGGCGTCTGGAAGAAGTTTTATTACACCAAAGCCTAGTAGGTCTGGTACCGGTCATCAAATATTGTTTTAGAAATGACAAAACAGATGATGAATTTCCAGCTTGACCAACTCCGCATTGTGGATCAAGCAAGACTGAAATGGAAGCTAAGGTCCTCTGCCTTCCATGGCTCACTGTACTAGTAGAGCGCATTATGATTGGAATAGATCAACTCAGAGTCCGGCATCTTAGTTACGCTTCCAAAAACCTGCCAGACTTCCTCCACAGGTTCAAAGAAGTTTGGAACAACGCAAGGACAGCTCTAGATCTCATAAAGCTGGGCTTCCAATAACATTAACATTTTACAGTCAATCCTGGTTTTTATCACTGTCTAACTACAAATTATAATCATTGAATGGTGGAGTTCCTTGATTTATGCTTGATTCTTTCCTCAAAATAATCAAAAAAATGGTCCATTATTAATGCCTGGCCAGTGATTTGACTCCATGACAGAATGTTGTCTTTTTTGATATTCTATTGTCCTTAAAAATCAGAAAATATGGTCTTGTAATTCTTATTTTTCATTTGCACCAAATAAAAGCTGGATACTTGGAAAAGAATTATTTTCCATTTTTAGCCCTAAAAAGTGAACTGTTTAAATTATCATCAAGGAAGAAAAATACTTGTTGTAACAAACAGGGAAGGAGAAAACGGAGAATAGAGCATATTCCAAATTTGTGGAAATTTCCTTTGTTTTCTTTAGTGGCATACATGCATATAATGAGGGCCATTAATTTGTGCATCCTGCAATTGAATGAATTCATTTTTCCAGCTGATTAATCTCAGAAAGCTCAGGAAATTACTAAAATCATGTTTTTTTATTTGTTTGCTTTTTGCAAGGATGTGTGCAAGGTTCTTCTAATTCCATTTATGTCTGAACTTATGCAAAACTGGAAATATATTCATTATAAAAATTATTCCTGTGGAGTGAATTTACCAGAATATCAAGCTTCCTCCCCAAGAAAAATAAATTAAAAAATAATTAAAAAATCAAAAAAAAATCAAAAAAAAAAATCAAAAAAAAAAAAATCAAAAAAAAATCAAAAAAAAATCAAAAAAAATCAAAAAACAAAAATCAAAAAAAATCAAAAAAAAATCAAAAAAAAAAATCAAAAAAAAAATCAAAAAAAAAAAAATAAATAAAAAAAAAAATCAAAAATCAAAAAAAAAATCAAAAAAAAAAATCAAAAAAAAAATCAAAAAAAAAATCAAAAAAAAAATCAAAAAAAAAATCAAAAAAAAAAATCAAAAAAAAAAATTAAGATGAAAAATGGTTGATATCCTGGATATAACAAAATCTTGGTAGCATCTTCAGTAGTGAATGCAACAAGCTATTGGACCCATGCCAGTATTATGCATCTCTACTTGATATAATATTCAATTGGAACTTCAACCAAATCAATAAGATTTGCAAGGAGTACTTAATTCCATATTATGGAAAATTGGACCTTCATATATTTTGAATCCAGTTCTTCCTCATGGTGGCTGGCATTCTTGAGCTCATTTTCTTATTCCATATTTATTGGTCAACTCCATAAATATGAGAATGAGGAATTTTTTGGAAACACACGTAGGTCAAGAATGCTTTCTGGTGTAATTTTTTGTGATAATTAAAATCATGAAATGAATAAGAGCTCTTCATAACTATTTTCAGCCTACTGCATGCCAAGGACCTAGCTTTTTCTAGCTACTAGAGGTGATGAAAAGTTTTGAGTGAAAATGTCAAAAAATGCCAGAGAAATATTTTGGCTAAAAGGGTTAAATTTATTTATATATTTATGAAAATAAACTGAAAAGGAGGGGCCAAGACCTGAATGGGGTTGTTGAACCCTCCAGAACACAGGGATATGTCTTTTAAGGACAATATAGGTGCAATTTTGGTGCCTGTTGGGTTTACAAGGACTCTTCCAAGAAGGGTTTGTGTAATTTCCTTGGGGTTTGGGTTATGCAGAACCTACAAAAAATTATAAGACAGAAGGATCCCTTTCTGGGTCTAGATCCAGAGTTAAGCTTGATGGATGGACCAATATGCAGGGATTCAGGGTGCTTGAAGCTGGTGCTGAGGCAGGCTGAATGGTTGGATATTCTTTTGGCCAAAAAGTAAGGATTCAACAGTTTTGTCTACAATTTTATCAGAAAGTGGTCCAAGATCAGACACTTATTTCTTATAAGGGTTTTATGGCTTGAGGAAAAAAATATCTGAAGCAATAATGACTATATGACTGGATGAATGAGTTCAAAATGGCTGGGGGAAGAGCCTTTATTTATATCATTTGGGTCCCCGTCTGGTACAATCTTTTTACCAGCCAAAGGAGGGTTACCCAGGCTATTGCTGAGGCCAGGGAGCAATCAGTGTGTTTGTGTAGACCTTCCCTGGTCACTACAGAGGAACAGGAAGCCCTATTTCATCATGCTTGGGGCACAATACATGTTTCTGTACCCTTAATGACCTCATTTTATCTACCAAAGAAGCAGCATTCAATTAATATTTTTAAATATAAGTAATTGTTTCCTGAAGCCAGGGGATTGAACACATTCTCTGGAGATCCCATTCTTCAAGAATATTTTGAGTCTGAGGCTCTTTTGTCCATATTGGGATGTTTTACAGTCACTTAAATGGACAGTACACTCCTATTAATTTTTAGTTATGTACAGTTTTAGTTCCCAGGGACACAAGGGGGGTGTTCTATGGGTGTTTTTTACATTGTGAGCCTTCTAGCACAAAGCTAGGCCTCTGTTTATCCTTATTAAACACTTTCAGGGTGTTACAGTAAGTAATTGTACCCTTTTGGGTCCAAACCTACCATACAGGCCCTTTTACAGGGGCCCTGACAACCTTTGATATAGTCTTACAAAGGGTGCAGGGCCCATTTTTCCGGATTTTTTGTTGGTTTATCTGTTTTCATACTGTTACCCCCCACATGGTGGTGGTGCTCTTTGAGCTCTGTGGAACAGGGCTGCAGGGTGTATAGGTGGTACCTTACACCCCATTTCTGTTTTGAGAGGGGGGTGTCCAGTGAGCCAGCTGGTTTCCTTGCGCAATGGTCAGGCCAGTTGCTAGGAGCCTGCGCAAGGTATTTGGTCAACTACCTGCGGGAATGGATAAAGGTAGCAACCTCCAGGGGTGGTAGTTGCTTGACTACCCAAGCAAGTGGGTAGTTGCTGACTAGCAAGTACTCCAGGCTTGCGCAAGCTAGTTGCTTGAGTGCTTGCAGGGCTGGCACATGCCATAGCTTCTTTGGTCCTTTCAGAGGGTATGCCGCTGGCTGGTGCCTGCCATAGCTTGTTTGCACAGTTTTGGAGGGTATGCCTCTGCGGGCAGGGCTATGGAAAAAAGTGTACCATAGCTTCTTCTTGCAGTTGCGGAGGGTATGGGGCAGGCCAGCCCGTGATGTAGCTTCTTTGCGCGGTTGCGGAGGTTACACAGGTGAACCATGGTTCTACTGAAGGAGTAACTTTTTTGGGATGGTACCAGTGGGTGACCCTACCTAAATTGGCACCAAAAATCAATTTATTTAATAATATTTTTAGATTTTTCACAGGTTAAGGTTTTATTTCTTTATTTCTTTATTTTTTATTATTAATTGATAATTTCCGTATTTTATTTTTGGGGGCTTTAGTCAGTTGGCTCTAAATAGTAGCCAGCTGACATCTAGTATCTGAAGAAATCCCCAGAATAAATAACTCAATTTTTACTTCATGATCCCTGTTTATTTTTATGAATTGTGCATAAGTGCCACAAAAAAAAATCTTAAAACTCTATGGAGCAGATGGTAGCCCCAGATTATCATTTCTATATCAATTGTGAATTGATTTCTCATTGAGCTGTTTCCTTGTCAAAGCAGATTGTATTCAAATATCCAAGTATTCTTATGTGCATACCCTTTGCCCACTTGGAAGAACAATTTGAGAATCAAGGGGAATCATAGTGTATTATATCTTCATTTCTGAAAATTTTCCAAAAGGTCAGTAAAATGAAATCTGACTTCCTATTTTTCAGTTTGTGAAAAATCAATACAAAATAAAAGAATCAAAAACATGGTCATCTGGTTACAATTTGGAAAATTAGACATGGAATGCAGTAAGAACTAATACCCCCAGTATAAGATCTCCATGACAATAATACAAAGCCTTTTCTAAATCATGGTGTTTATTTTATGTTACTAAAATGCCAAAACCCAAGCTAATCCAACATCACCAAACCCTGAGCCATCAAGAGTCCCCCTTGCACACCAGGAAAATTCTGGTGGATCTGGTCAGCCAGTGACATCACATCCTTTGGATGAGATGGTTCAATTCAATTTATTTCTAGAATGTTTCTATCATTTGGAAACACAGCTTACCCCCAGTTTACAATTAGTTGCTTAAAAATCCCTCCAATTACTCAAATTTTTTTCTGATTTAATTCCATTCTGTTTCCCCTTTTGATACCCTAGCTTTCTCCTTCTTTTCTTTTTGTCTTGCTTAATATTTGAATTGGTATTCTCCAAGATTTCTATTTTACTTCCTCCTGGATTCCATGTGGTTTCCAATTTTTTTCTCCCTGATTTCCACCTGATTTCCCCCTGATTACTCCCTGATTTCCCACAATTTTCCCTTTTCACCTATTGGGATAATTCCTCCTAATTTTCTGAAATGAAATAAAAGCATTTTTTGAACAAAATTTATCCTCATCATTCATACAATTCCTTCTCTCAAGAAATTTTGGTTTTATCTACAGGAAATGCTCAATACATTTCATTAAAATTCACACCAAAAACCATTCAAAGAAAAAATTTAAAAAATTCATAACAATTTGCATATTCCATAATTTTAAAATTTGAATTTTGGGAAGATATAATTTTGTGACTAGTATAATTCCATTTTGAGAGAAATATGCACATAATGGCCATCAACAGCATCACAAGAAATTATTTGTTGTTCAATCCAACATTTAACTTTGTACACATTCAGATGCTTCCAATCAACTAAAAAATTCACCTCAATTTGAAATGGATTCACTTCCAAGAAGTAACCCTTTATGCTCCCATATGGATCCACCACACTGAATATGGTTTTTTTCTGACCCAAGAAGGAGACTTTACCCAGATTATATGACACAGTACTGTTTCCAGAATTTGATTCTGTTGTGGATAATGGCATTTTATCCAAATGGAGATGATTATGATAGTTTCACCATGGTGAGAGATTAACAGTGTTTTTTTCATTGGCACAATTGATTTGATTGAAATCTTGCCAATTTGTAGAAGAGATGGAATTCCTGAGATAATTGAGGAATTTGTAATAAGATTCTGGATTTGCATGGAAAGGATTAGGTGTGGGATTGAATTCAACCTGGTGGATGATTTCAGAATTATTGAAAGTTGATTTATCCCTGGTGGTGCACCTTCTTAGTTGATCAGGGAATTTAAATTTGAAATTCTGAAGAACCTTTGAACTATAGTAAGTGGTACTTCATCTGATTTTAATGAAAATCATAGTCAGCATTGTTGTATTCTGTGTATCGTTGATTGAAAGGACTTCACACACCCAAAAAATTGTTGCTGTTGAACTTGGGAAAATAGACCATTCAAGTGTCCATAAGCCCAGGTAGCACGTGTAGGGCCAGGATATGGGATGCATGATGATGATTTGGCTTTTGATTTTTCTCTGGAAAGAGCTTCCTACAAAGTTGGAAATATTTTCCCCAGTGTCTGGTGAAATCAGAACTGTTTTGGAAGCTGGTATTCCAACTAGTGGCAATGTTCAAAAAGGTCACTAAATGGAAGGTATTTTCAACAACTGTTATTGGGAATGGACCTTCTTCAAATTGCATGGCAATGATGAAATTGGAAATGTAGAATTAATAAAGAATAGACCACTCTGCAGCCTTGAGACTTCCATGACTTGCTGCTCCAAGGTTATTTGGTACTCTTTTCTAATCAGATGGGATTAGAGTAATATTGATACCTTGTTGAAGATTTTTCAGCAGAAAAAAATCAAACTTGAATTTTGATAAAATTGAAGGGCTTTTTTCAGGGTTTATCACTAGTGCTTGGATCCAAAAATGAAACAGGTACATAATCTAAGTCAAAGAATGAAAAAGATTTCCCCATGAATTCTTCAGGAGTCAGAGCTAAAGTTTGTTCTCTCCCTTTGCCTTTGGATTTTTGTGTATTTTGAATATCTTGCTGGGCATCTTTTTTCAATTAACTCAATTATCTAGAATCAATTTTTTTTCTGGGATCTTCATTGTCTCCACTTTCATCTTCATCATCATTTGATCCCTCATGGAGCCTTTTTCTTTAGCTTTTCCCAAGAGGATTCTGCAAGTTTTTATTTGGTAAAAGCTAGATCTTTCCAGGCTCCAACAATCATATTGTAATTTATTTCAATTTTGTCCATTTTTTTGGCATCCAAATAAGGGATTTCCTCAAATATTGAGTAATGGAAACCATTCTCTTTGAGGAGATGATCTCTGTGTGATTGAGTTGCATGTAACCATGAATTTACTTGAATTTTGTGCTTTGAAAAATTTCTTGGGGCCCAATTGAAAGGCTCAATGTCATTTATCTCAGACTTTTCAATGGTACAAAAGTTGCAAAACTTTTTTCCTGAATTAATGGTAAATCCTATCATCTTGCGCATTAGGGCTTGTCAGAGTTAAAAAACCCGCCATTAGAAAACTGCCATTTTTAATGGCGGTTTTTGAAATACACATACCCCCTAACTGGTGTATTTCAAAATGGCGGATTTCAAACATCAAACCCGCTATTAAAACGGCTATTTATGAATCATCATCTATCCACCATCCATAATATCTAAAACACCCAACCAAATTGGCAAATCCATACCAATCCCATCTCCATTGCTTCAGGCACATCTCATCTCCATTGCTTCACATCTCCATGCCTTCACATCTCTATTGATTCACATCTCCATTGCTTCACATCTCCATTGCTTCAAATCTCTATTGCTTCAAATATCTATCTTCACACAAACCCCATCATCATCTCAAAACCCCACAAAACTGACCCAACACCTCACCCCACCACACCACCCACCTCACCCCACCAAACCACTGGTCCACTGTCCTCCTCACCCACCACCTCCTCCTTACCCACCACCTCCACCTCACCCACAACCTTTGGCACCCCTGGTAAGCTCTCCTCATCCTCCTCCTCATCCTCCCCATCATCAGAAGCTAACCAATTGTTCCATCCCCCTCCAGGCACCTTCAGGTCCTTGGGTAAGCTCCCCCCCCTCCTCTTCCCTCCATCCTAGCTGACTCATTCCTCTTGCTTGCTCCTTCAACACCCCCCCCCTCCTTGCTTGCTTGCCAGACCCAGCACCGGCCCTCACAACCTTGCTTGCCGGGCCCACCACTGCCCCCCCTCTTTGCTTGCCGGCCCCACCACCGCTGCCCCTCCTTGCTTGCTTGCTCCTTCACCACCCCCCCCCCCCTCCTTGCTTGCTTGCCCCCCACCTTGCTTGCTGGCCCCACCACCTTTCTTTCAGGCCCACCACCGCCCCCCCCCCCCCCCACCTTGCTTGCTGGGCCCACCACTGCCCCCCCCACCTTGCTTGCCAGGCCCACCAATGCCCCCCCACTTTGCTTTCCGGGCCCACCACTTCCCCCCCCCTCCTCACTTGCCAGCCCCACCTCTGCCCCCCCCCTCCTGGCTTTCTGGCCCCACCACCATTTCCAGGCCCACCACACCGCCAGTGTAAGACTCCAAACTGTGCTAAGCCGCAGGCAGTTCTGTGGAGGGGAAGGGTGCTGTTTAGGCTGCCCTCCTAAGAGTTACAATAATATTTAAATGTAACCAGAATCAAGGTCCAGGAACTTGTCAATAGGGAATCAATTTAAGAAATGAGTTTGGGAATAGTCGGTAGAAATGGAATCAACACTATCAGATACAAGATGGTGGAGGGAAATACTTGAAGAAATAAGTCAAAGTTCTTTTCAGAGTTCACTGGAACAAGGCAGTTGGAAGTAACAACACCCACAAGATAATAGCTCTGGCCGTCAGCAGAAGATTAAGAAAGATAAACTCAATCCCAACCAACCTCCAGGCTCTCAATGAACCTTCCCAAATCTCCGCAATCAAGCACTTGAAGGGTACCAGATAACTGTGGTTGGCTGAACAAAACAAAAGTTAATTTGTTTGTGAAGCTCTAGAAGCAAAGCAATAACAGATTCAAACAAGAATAAACCAAAACTTCTTAAGGGAATCAATAGTAGCTTTGCAGAATGAAACTTTAAAGAATAAAGGGAGGTATAACACTCCAGGTTTTAAGCTTAATAAGAACTCTTCAATCAATGGTGATTGGCTCCAGAAAGATGATCAGGTAGGATCAAGACCAGTATGGCCGGAAAAAAGGATCAAGGAGTGGTATAACACACTCAAGAATACCAATAGACAGAATTCTCTTCAACCAGAAAGGCTATGGTTGGTGATAAGGAACAAGGTCACAGATGGAAGGATCAAAGATTTGAGTACGGAGGCTCAAAGGATCAAGCGGAAATAATGGATATAACCAGGATGAGGATCAGGATCAAATTACTATGATAAGGGGGGGGCTACATACACACACACTCCCATTCATGATTGGATGATTCAGAAAAAGCAGGGGAGAGCCCCTCCTTTTATGGACCAGAGGCCTGTAGACTATTTACAAGAGATTTTTACAAATGTGAGCAGATTTTTTTTTTTTGAAGTTGTATTGATGGATAAGGGAATGAAAAAAATTCAAAACTTTCCATTTTCCATGAGGTTTCCTGGATTGGTAACCACATCTGTCCCCAACTTACAGACTGTCCCTAGTCTCTATCTTTGATCTTGAAGATATAAAGAGGAGTAAAAATACAAAGAAATTGAACAGAAAATTGGCCATTTCTAGATCTTTAGAGGAATTAAAGGGTTGGAAAATATCCTGATCCATCCAAAAGAGCCCTAGAATTGGTAGAGATAAAACACTGGAGGCGTCCAAGGTGCTGACGTAGGTGGCATACAGTAGAGTTTACAACAAAAATGCAGCAAATAACCCTGGTGGTGCACAATTGGCAGGACTTACTTTTGAGATAATTTGCCTCCAAAAAAATGAATCTTCTTGAATTTATCAGCAGATAACCTTCAGGAAAGTTGAGTACCATCCAGCTCCTCCAAAATATAAGATCAACCTCTAACTTGGCAAACCACCCAATAAGGACCATTCCAACAATTTGAAAAAAGCTTTCCCCATTGGGTCTCCAAAGATTTATTATAAGCTAAAACTAGATAAACAGGGTTCAAGGAGTCCCTGATTTGTGTCAGCCTACTAGATGCCAAGTACCTAGCTCCTTCTAGCTACTAGAGTTGATAGAAAATTTAGAGAAAAAATGTTGAAAAATGCCAGAGATGTATTTTGGCTGCAAGGGTTAAATTTATTTATATATATAAATAAATAAATTTAAAAGGAGGGGCCAAGAACCAAATGGGGTTGTTGAGCCCTCCAGAAAACAGGTATATGTATTTTAAGGAAAATATACATGCAATTTTGGTGCCTGTGGGGTTTACAAGGACTCCTTTCAAGAAGGTTGTGTGTAATTTCCTTGGGGTTTGGGTTATGCAGAACCTAAAAAAAGGGATATAATTTGGCAGGATCACTTACTAGGCCTAGATCCAGAATTATTCTTGATGGATGGGCCAATTTGCAGGGATTCAGGGTGCTGGAAGCTGATTCTGGGGCAGGCCGAATGGCTGGATGCTGATTTTGGCCAAAACTAAGGATTCAAGAGTTTTGTCTATAATTTTATCAGAAAGTGGTCCAGGATCACACACTTATTTCTTATAAGGGTTTGATGGCTTGAGGAAGAAAACAACTGAAGTAATCATGACTATATAACTGGATGAATCAGTCAGAAATGGCTGGGGGAGGAGCCTTTATTTATATCATTTTGGGTCCCCTCATGGTGCAGTCTTTTTACCACCCAAAGGAGGGTGACCCAGGCTAGTACTGAGGCCAGGGAGCCATCAGTGTGTTTGTGTTGACCTACCCTGGTCACTACAGAGGTACAGGAAGCCCTATGTCATCATTCTTGGGGCTTGATACACATTTCTGTACCCTGAATGACCTCACTGTATCAGCCAAAGAAGTAGTATTCAATTAATAAAATACAGTGAACAAGGCTAATTCTGAGTCTAAGAGACCATCAGTGTGTTTGCGTGGAGCTGCTCTAGCCACTAAAGAAGTATGGAGAGCCTTATTTCATGATACTTGGGGCTTGGTACATGTTTCTGTACCCTTAATGATCTCACTGTATCAGCCAAAGAGGTTTCAATTAATATTTTTAAATATAAGCCATGGTCTCCTGAGGCCAGGGGCTTAAAAACATGCTCAGGGGACTTTTTTCTGAGGGCTGATTTCAAGTATTAGGCTCTTCTTTCCATAGTTGCTTAATTGGGGTTTCTTTAATTGAGTAGTGAGCCCCTGGTTGTGACTAGTTACATACAGTCTACATTGTACAGGGTACAGTGGAGGTTGTATGGGTGCCTGGTATATTGTGAGGAATTTAGCACAAAGCTAATCTACTGTTTATCCCCATTGCACACTCTCAGGGTGCTAAAGTAACTAATATGAGTCTAATTAAATCTACTTAATTGGGTATTAAGCCGGTGGTTGTGACTAGTTACGTACAGTCTTCCTTGTATAGTGTACAGAGGAGGTTGTATAGGTGTCAGGTGTCTTGTGGGCTAGTCAGCACAAAGCTAGGCCTCTGTATATCCTCATTTTACCCTCTCAGGATGCTACTGTACCTATTGTGTACTCTTTTGGGTCCAAAACTTCTGTACAGCTCCCATTACAGGGGACCCTGACAACCTTTGATTCAGCTCTCAAAAGGATGCAGGGCCCAATTTTTCCAAACTTTCTGTTTGTTTGGGCAGTCTCATGCTGTTTGCTACCTCTTGGTGGTTCTCTTTGGGCCCCATGATGTGGGGAACAAGGCTGTGGGGTGTATGTGAGGTACAGTACACAGGGGTGTCACGGTCCTACCTGAACAAGCAGGAACTGGGGGCTGGTGCCAGTGGGTGACCCTACCAAATTTGGCACCAGGAATCCATTTGTGCAATAATATTCCTACTTTTCTTACTCATTAAGGGTATTTATCTCATTTTTGTTTTTAAGTTATTATTTCTGTATTTTTTTATTCATTATTATTATTCATTCATTTTTATTTCTGGGGTCTTTAGTCAGTTGGTTCTGAATAGTAGCCAGCTGACATTTGAATCCTTTCATTTTCTTTTTTATTTCAATTCCTTGGGTAATTCAAGCTATTGAAAAGTTACACCAACAGTTAAAGAGCATTAAAAATTAATTAAAGATTTCTTGGATGCTTTATTTTACCTTAAACATTTATATCAAAAAAGCCAAAAATTCAAAAAATTCAATTTTCTCATTGTACTTTGGATCCTTTTGTTTGCTTTTTTGATTAATTTTTTGGTGTTTTTCAAGCTATTATAATTTTAAGAAAACTATTACAGAGATTTATAACATTTTTTTCAGAATTTTTGGATTCCATTTTTTACCTTTAAAAACTCCATCAAAAAACAAACTAATTTGAAAAATTCACTTTTCTCACTGGATTTTGGAATCCTTCTGTTGGCCTTCATAATTGATTTTTCTTTGTTATTCAACATTCCAGTATTTTAAAAAAACAACAAAACAGTTCATTAATAACTTCTAATTGTAATCTGCATGTATGCATACACCTCACAAATTTGATTCAAAAAATTACAAATAAAGAACAAATATGGATTCAAATATTAAAATTTATTCAACTATGATTGGTTTTATTTTTCTATTTGATTTTCTTGGAGGTAAAAAAACCTCTTTAACAAGATCTAGATTTATCTGAAATATTATTTTCCAAGATTTGGAATCATTTTTCACCAATATTTTCCAAAGTGGATCTAACCTGGGTTTCAGCCTACATAATGCCAAGGACCTAGCTCCTTATAGCTACTAGAGATGATGATAAGTTTAGACAAAAAATGTTAAAAAAATGCAAGAAATATATTTTGGCTGCAAGGGTTAAATTTATTTATATATATAAATAAATAAATTTAAAAGGAGGGGCCAAGAACCCAATGGGGTTGTTGAGCCCTCCAGAACACAGGTATATGTCTTTTAAGGAAAATATACATGCAATTTTGGTGCCTGTGAGGTTTACATGGACTCCTTTCAAGAAGGTTTTGTGTAATTTCCTTGGGGTTTGGTTTATGCAGAACCTGAAAAAACAGTATAAGTCAGCAGGATCACTTACTAGGTTTAGATCTGGACTTGTTCTTGTTGGATGGACCAATATGCAGGTATTCAGGGTGCTGGAAGCTGGTGCTGTGGCAGGCTGAATGGTTGGATATTGATTCTGGCCAAAAAGAAGGATTCAAGAGTTTTGTCTATAATTTTATCAAAAAGTGGTCCAAGATCACACACTTATTTTTTATAAGGGTTTGATGGCTTGGGAAAAAATATCTGAAGCAATAATGACTATATGACTGGATGAATGAGTTAGAAATGGCTGTGGGAAGAGCCTTTATTTATATTTTTTGGGTCCCCTCATGATACAGTCTTTTTACCAGCCAAAGGAGGGTGACCCAGGCTAATGCTGAGGCCAAGAAGCCATTGGTATGTTTTTTTAGACCTGCTCTGGTCACTAAAGAGGTAATGGAAGCCGTATGTCATCATTCTTGGGTCTTGATACACGTTTCTGTACCCTTAATGACCTCATTGTATCTACCAAAGAAGTAGTATTCAATTAATATTTTTAAATATAAGCCATGGTTTCCTGAAGCCAGGGGCTTGAACGCATGCTCTGGGGACCCCATTCTGCAAGGCTATTTTGATTCTGAGGCTCTTTTGTCCATATTAGGATGTTTTACAGTCACTTAATTGGACATTACACTCCTAGTAATGTTTATTGACGCACATTTTTATTCACCAGGGACACAAGGGGGGTTTTGTATGGGTATTTGGTACCTTGTGAGCTATCTAGCACAAATCTAGGCCTCTTTTTATGCTTAGTAAACACTCTCAGGGTGTTAAATTTGTTGAAAGCTCATAATATTCCTAACTATCTCTCAGCCTCTCTTATTTCTACCTACTGTTTCTCCGTTTCTTTCTATTTTCTCTTCTCAGTCTCATTTCTTGGTCTGTTATATGTGCGCACTCATCTTTCATCTGTCCACACGCGCACTCATCTTTCACACCGTCTCCAGTGCCAATAATCCATATTAGATTGGTACTCTGAGCTACTTTAGACCTGACTCAAGCACTCCTCTTTCCTGTTCCTCACCCAACTCAAATGGTTGTGCCATTGGACTGAGGGTGCTTTGGGTTAGGTAAGCTCCATCCTCAAATCACTAATAGATCATTTATGATATCTCTCTGATTGATTTGGATTCTTTCAGGATTAGGCTTGTGATTGGGGTTATCATCTTTGATGAAGCTATTGTTTCTTCTATCAAGATTTCTTTATCTACTGCTTACTGCATTTCTATTCTCATCAACTCCTGGTTTTAGGTTATTAAAGATTTTGTTCTTCTTTAATTCTTTCCTGTTTCTCATTCTGATGAAATAATATCTGGTTTTAGTTGCCTCATTACTTTACAGATTTACAGTCCCAAGTCTCATTGACTTAACCAGGATAAACACTGGTGGTTCAAGATGTCTGACCTCAACGAACCCAACCGAAAACATCTCCATCTACCTCTCTTAAATGAATCCAATTTTGCCTCCTGGGTAATGAGAATTAGAAGTCATCTCCAAATAAAAGGTCAACTAGAGTATGTTGAAGAAACCAAATTCAAAACACTCATTCTACCTACTACGGCCCCGCAAAGAAAGAAAAGCTATGAAGCAGTCAATCTTCTAATTCAGCATCTAGGAGATACAGCATTTGATGCCGTTGTCACCCCCAAGAATCAGTCTAAACCAACCCTCATCTGGCAAGCTATCCTGGACCAATATGCATCACAGTCGACCAACAATAGATGTTGCATCTGGTTGAATTTCATCCAATACAACTTTGATGGAAATCTCCAAACCTATCTGAGAGAATGTAGAAAACTCTTGAATGAACTTGCCGTGGGTAAACTCAAAGTGCCCCAAGACATACTCAGTTATACCATCTTAGCCAGGCTTACCCCCAACTTCTATCACCTGGTCGACAGTATTCTACTTAACAACAAGTTACTACAAATCCCCTCTAGAGTTCTCAACAAATTGCGTGAAGTGACTCACCTAGAATCAACCAGAGTGTTACCTAACACTCCTGCACCCTCAACTAATCCTCCTGATCAATCTGGTTCAACTGCCCTTCTGAAGACAAAAGCTTGTAAAGGGCCAAAACACCCTTGCTCAAAAGGGCATCACAATCCTCTTGCCAAACACCCCAAGTCCAGCTGCTGGCACCTACACCCTAATCTGCGTTCAGACAAGAATGCAACCCAAGCTCATCACAGGCAACCCGTGGAATCTACTACTTCAGTTCCCAATAACTCTTTCAAACCTGCCAATGCATTTTTCAATGCTCAACTGTACCACCAAAAGGCCAATCCGGCTCGCTCTGATTTGATCCCCACTCTGCCTCCTGTCCTCAACTCAGGGGTCAGTCATCATATTTTTAACAATCCTAATTTCCTGCTGACTTCCAAACCAATTAATCTTCCTGTTGGCTTGGGATCCAAATCCTCTTCTCACAAAGCCACAGCTATTGGTACAGCAAAATTAATCAATCACAAAGGTTCAGAAATCATCTTGAAGGACTTCTTGTTGGTTCCAGACCTTAACCAATGCTTGTTATCCCTGGACAGACTTTTATTACATAAATCAAACCTTTCCTGATTTGGCAAAAGTGGCATCTCAATCCAGATTGACAATGTGAACCTCATTGGTTAAACTGTCAATCATCTCCTGGAGATATACGGTACTCAATTTGTCACAGTGCCTACCAGCCCTCTTGCTCATCATCTATCAACTGACCAGTCAGACTTCAAGTGGAATCATCTTCTGGGTCACCCTGTCATTGCTACTCAAAAGATTCTCTTTCCTAATTATGCTTCCACAATTGCCGACTGCAACGTATGCCAGACTTGCAAGATGACCACCTCCACGTTCAATGGCCATTTCAAAACAGCTAATCAGACGTTAGAAATTTTTCATATTGATCTAGTAGGTGCAGTCTCAGTTGAATCAGCTAGTGGTTTCAGATGCTTCCTGACTATAGTAGATCAATACTCACGTTTCAAGACTGTCTCTTTTCTCAAGAATAAAAGCAAGGCTCTAGTTGCCTTCATGAGCTATGTACCTACTTCCAATAGGCGCCTTGACAAGAAATTGATCACCTTAGTCTCTGAAAATGGTGGTGAGTTTACTAGCTCAGGATTTAAAACCTATTGTCAAGACGCTGGAATCACTCATCATTTTTCACCGCCTTATACCCCTCAACAAAACGGATTTGTAGAAAGCAGTAACAGATCAATTATTGAAAAGGCAAAATGCCTGTTCAATCACAGTCAACTTCCTCCTTGCTACTGGGCGGAAGCCGTTAAGACAGCTATGGACTTCCTCAATCTTCTAGCATTGATGTCCAATCATAATTGGATTCCTTACGCTATTTGGTTCAAAACCAAATTCAACTATGATTTTCTTCGTCCCTTTGGCTGCACTGCTTTTGCTCACATTCCTAAGATCAATTGAGACTTCAAATTTAGCGTATTGGGCTTTAGAGGCGTTATGCTGGGGTACTGCAATCAATTTTCATCTTACAGGATTCTTAACCCTACCAATAGCAAGGTCTACATCACTGCTAACGCCCGCTTCAAGGAAGGCAAACTTAGCAAAGATGATCCTCAAACTCTCTTTCCTCTCACTCCTGAGAACGGTATCAACCCTGCCACCATTTCAGAACAACAGTTTGATTCTCCAATCAGCTGTACTGAAACACAGGAACCATCTGTCCCAATCAAACCTACTTTGACTTCTCCAGACCAAGCCTCTTGTCCTTGCCCCAGCAAAGTCAGCTCAGAAAACATATTGACCTACCCTTGTTGCAAAGGATCTCAACTCTATATGGCCATCAATTACTTGGATCCGTTTTCTCTAAACTATGCGTTGAAAGACAAATATAGGCTGGAATGGATTGATGCCATGAAGAGAGAACTTCTTAATCGGGAATCTTACGATGCCTGGGAAGAACAAGAGATTGATCCAGACTCCAAGGTAATCAAGTGTGTCTGGGTGTTCCAAACAAAGCGTAATGCCAACAAAAAGATCATTGAATTCAAAGCAAGACTCTGTGTGAAATGTTTCAACCAAAAGGAAGGCGTAAATTTTGAGAGTGTCTTTGCTTCCACTAGGGACAAGACTTCTCTTTGTCTCCTCATTTCTTTTGCAGTTCAGAACAATCTCCAATTTCATCAGCTTGACGTGAATTCAGCTTTTTCAAATTCTCCTCTCAAGGAAAGGATCTTCATCGCTCCTCCAACCAATGTACCTACATCACCCAGCAAGTCTCTGAAACTTAAAAGGGCACTGTACGGCCTTAAACAAGCCCCCATGGCCTGGTATCATACTATAAGCTCCTGGTTACTCAGTATATGTTTCCGAAGCAGTGAAGCTGATAACTGTGTATTTTACTTTGAAGATACTTGGCTTTAAATCCATGTGGATGACATTTCCATCTTCAGCAAGGATCCTTCAAAGTTCAAAGAGCAAATCAAATGGCATTTCAAGATAAAATACCTGGGTCAGGCATCCATGCTCCTAGGCATCAATTTAGAAGCCACAAAGAAAGGTTTCAAGCTATCTCAGTCAACCTACATAGACTCTCTAGCAAGTAAAATCAAAACTTCCAAATCACAAGGAACACTCCACCCCGTTTAAACCAAATGGCAAGCTTCTGCCATCCACCACTGAAGAGCATGAACGTTTTTTCAAATCTGGCCTTGATTACAGGAAGATAATTGGCAAGTTTCTGTATGTCAGCTGCAACACTCAACCTGATATCACCTTTGCAAAGAATTACCTGTCTCATTTCCTCACTAAGCCCAACTTCACTCACTACAATGCTGCCCAAAAAGTCATCAACTATCTGAAGCATACCAGCACAAAAGGGCTGAACTTTGAAAAATCAGATTTGGTAGAAGACCTGGTAGCTTTTGTGGATTTGGACTGGGAAACCTGCCCACAACTTAGATGTTTGATCTCAGGGCTGGTGATAACCTGGAAGGGTAATCTAATCACCTGGAAATCAAGGAAGTAGCCTACCATATCACTTTCAACTACAGAATCTGAATACAAATCAGTGGGTGATGGGGTAAAAGATGTCCTCTGGCTGACAACTCTTTTGTCTGAGTTCATCATGTTCAAACCTCTCAAACCAACTCCTATCCTTGAAGACAACAAAGTTTGTATCAAGCTGGCCTTGCAACAGGCTAATCATTTGTCCTTTTGAACAAAACATATTGACATCCATCATCATTTCATTAGAGAAGAAATTGGAAAAGATACTATTAGCCTACAAAAGGTAGCATCAAAACATAATCATGCCCATTTCCTTACCAAACCTGTCTCAAGGAAAATCCTGGAAGGTAGCCTATGCGCAATCAACGTCTTCTGAGTCTGAACCTGAGAGATGGGGTGGCTGTTGAAAGCTCATAATATTCCTAACTATCTCTCAGCTTCTCTTATTTCTACCTACTGTTTCTCCCTTTCTTTCCATTGTCTCTTCTCAGTCTCATGTCTTGGTCTGTTATACCCTGTGGTGTCAATTTATAGACACGGATTGGGAACTGCATTGCGGCTGTGCGCTCAGCATTGGAGGCAAGTGGGCTCAGCATTAGGGTATGCAAAGTGCTCAGCAGCAGCAGCTGCTGGGTCAGCAGCAGCCGCTGTTTGGCTCGGCACCTAGTGGAAGGGTTGGGCTCAGCATCAAATGTGGCGTGGGCGGAAATCCGCCCCGGAGATTGGATTCGGAAGGTAGTGCGCTTGACTAGGTTTGCAGGCGGGCCAGTTTTGATACGTAGGGGCGGAGCAATCCGCGGGCTATAAAGAAACAGGTGGATCACGCCGGATAATACCGGAAATCCACAACGGGCGCGGACAAACAGATAAGGACAGGCGCAGGGGGCTCCGAGTAGGGCGCGGTGCAAGGACCGCTTCATGAGAAGGACAAACCGGATGGAGGGAACGGCGTACAGACATTGGGGGGAGTTTGGTACAGAGGTGGGGAGAGGAGTCTAGGGTTTCTGTTTCTTTGTAATACTTTCATTTGCGCGTGTACTTAGGTTAGGGTTGAGAGGGAGGACTTATCCTCACTCTCAACTCCCGGTTGGGGAGGGAGGGGGCATGGATGTAATCAGACCATCACATCATTGGATTGGATCAATCATCTCACCAAGAGATTAAAGGAACTCATACCAGATACACATCCAGGTGGAAAGTTCTTAGGATTGAAGGATTGGCAATTTCACTCTCTCTCTACTTTTCTTTATCTATTTATCTCCTTATTTCTATTCCTGATTTAAGTGCAACTTTGGGCATCCTCATCTCCTTTCAAACGCAGGGAACCGTTAACTTCCAAACCTTGGGACAATTATAGGGGGAAAACCCTTATTCTTTCCACATCTGGGGTTCTGGGCGGCATGTAACCTTCCTTTTCTTGTCTTTCAAAGCTAACTGGGCGCAATTTCCTATCCATACCTCCCTACAGTTGCTTCCTCTTCTTCTTCTTCTTCTCCTTCCGTTTCCGGGTCTGCTAGTCTGACCCTACTTGCGTCTTCCATCCCTCCTCCTCCCCCTCCCTCCACTCAACCCAGGACAAGCTACGCTGTTTCCCCATTGGTCTCCAGTGACCATGAGCCCACTCGTCTGGTTTGCATCAGGCCGCGCGACTAACATCACATCTGATTCAACACTGCGGATGTGGAAGGATTCATCTTGAGATACAAAGGTATTGCAGATACGGAAGGTGTGTTGGACGCCGATAAGGCCCGGCTTGTTTTCCTGTTCATTATGGACCAAGAGAAGCTCTGGGATGTGGAGGAGATGGAAGGCTACAAGAATCAGGATTGGCCAAAACTGAAGGCGGAGATCCTAATGCGGTGGGGTAGGCACAAACCTTGATTCCGGGAAAGCAATTTTGACTGCGTGGCCTCGGAGGCAAGCGCGCGCGGAGGAGTCAGAACTTGGGTGGAGCTGGCACATTACACCTCCAGGTTCAATTGGATCTATTAGTACTTGTCAAAGAACAAGGTGGTGGCAGGACAGACAGGGGCCATGAAACGCGCGTTTCTGGGCGGTTTAGGCACTCAACTCCGGGCAAGGGTGCAGCGGCATCTTTACAATCACAACTTGGTAAAGCAGTCATTGGACAGGAGCATCGCACTCCTTCTGGAGTTGGCTGTCATTTGCCAGGCTATGGAGAGTGAGCTTGACTTAGAAGAGCTTATTGAGGTTACCGCTAAGTCCTTCCCAGCGGGACCAAAGAAATCTGCCCCCCAGGTTTTGGCTCTGGTGCAATTTCCGGCCCCGGTTCCACCTACTTCCACACATGTTCCGGTTCCTCAACCCGCGCCTGCCCCTCCAGTAAGTGAATTGACGGAACTGATGAAGGATTTGAAGATCTGCATGAGCCATATGGGCCAGCAGCAGCCGCAAGGGCCTCCACCTCACATGGTGGAAGGGTTTTGGCCGCCTGGTACCTTTGTGCCAAGGGGGTGCTCGTACTGCGGGGCAAACACTCATTGGCAATTGGCGTGCAAGGAGCTTACAAAGGATCTCAATGCGGGATTGGTTCAACCGGCGGGGATGGGGTACATGTTTCCAACAGACAAACAGATTCCAATGGATCCAAGCCAGCCAACCGCAATGCAGCAGGTGCGCACACGGGGTCAGGAGGCAGGAACAACAGCGCAAGCGTCACTAGGCATTTTTACCGGTGCCGGATTGTGGCAACCACCTCAGGTGGAAGCTAAGGTAAGGGTAGTGGCAACGGAAGAGAAGGTGGCGGTCTCCGATAAGATGGAGGTGGATGCAAAGGAGTGACCCCCGTCAACCATTCCAAAACCGGCCGCACGCGTGCCCGGAATTGAGGCGCCGGCAGCAAATCCTGTAGGGAAAAAGAAAGCCGCGGACATTGTGCCTAGGGTTATGGGGAACAAGACTCCAGTCCTGCTGACCTTGCGGGAACTGGCAGCTGTGTCTCCGGTGGTTTTAGACAAGATGGTGCAGGCGTTGCGGGATTGTGGTCAGGGCCGAGTACCTCAGACGGTGCAGCGGTTTCATGTGGCGTGGAAGGAGGAGGGGTGCAAGGAGTGTGAGTTGAAATCAGTTTTGACTCCGCTTGCTTATGTTCCAATGGTCATAGCGGGGAGGAAGGTTTGGGCTATGGTGGACAGTGGTTCAATGGTGAACCTGCTGCCATTGCCAATGGTGGATGATTTGGGGTTGGTTCGGCGGAAATGCGCAATGGGTCTCCGCGCGCTTAATGGAGGGGAGTGTTGTGTGGATGGGGTAGTTGAGGAGGAGGAGGTCAAGGTTGCAAGGGTCCGTAGGCCTCTTTCTTTTCTTTTGGTTGATTGTGGGGATGTGATTTTGGGAAGGCCATTCATGTTTGGGTTCCAAGAACAAATGGTTTTTGATCCAGAGGCCAGAACAGAGGCGTTGACGGTGGAGGATTTGTCCGGCGGAAGGTTCAAGACAACTATCTGCAATCACAGGCAAGGGAAGCAGAGGAGAGTGTCGGAGTATGAGGAGGAACCGGACGCGGAGTTGGTCTGCAACGGGTGACCCTTGGAGGATTTTTTCTAGTCAACCAAGGAGACCGCGCGGAACAAGCTCCATTTTTGTGCGGGTGGTCAACTAATGAGGAGCAGGGAGGGGGAGGAAGGAAAGTGCAGGGCGCGCATGTTGCAGAAGTAAGTCCCTTTTATCAGTATGCATTGCCCGAGGGTACTATGCTTCAAAAACCCTATCATCGTGCCACACTTGTAAGCAAAGGAAAAGGCTGCGGTTCCGTTCTGTGCAGGACCTACAGCAAAGGATGCGTGCGGATGATGCGGTGCAACACTTTCAACTAAAAGCCGGTGTTGCGGAAGGTCCAACCGAGGAATGAGCCAATGCCCCAGGAATTGAATGGACCGCTTCAACCAATTGCTTGGTTGCGGGACCCTTGCGTCATGCCAATCAAGACTTTGGGGTGGGTTACTAGTTTGGCGCGGATCACGGAGGAGCGGATTTCAGCTTTCAATTTTGGCCCAACGGGATGGTTGAGTATGGGGGAGCGTGAGTTGCTGGTTTTGGTTCTGGTTCTTTGGGAAAGAGTGCTTGCGTTTGGACCTGAAGAGCGGGGGCTTCTGAAAAACAATATTGGCGACCCCTATGTCATCCCCACTGTCAATCACGAGCCGTGGCAGATCAAGTGGATTCCAATACCGCGGGCGGTCCGGGAGCAGTTTCTGGAGTTAGTGCGGGAACGGGTGAAGACTGGCCTTTCCAAACAGTCGACGTCTAGTTCCTCCAGTCCAATCTTGGCGGTAGTTAAGCAGGACGGAAAGTTTTTGAGGATTTTCCATGATCTACAGCGGCTCAACTCCTTTACAATCCGGGACGCAGGACGGCCCCCCCGCATTGATGAGTTCCTTGAGTCAATGGCGGGGCGCGCTTGTTACGGTTTAGTGGATGTGATGGGGGGATACAACCAGTGTGAGTTGAATCCTTGCTTGCGGCCTCTAACAGCATTTGAGACTGGGTTGGGATGAATGCAGCTGATCCGGCTACCGCAGGGCGTGACCAATTCTGTGGCGGTGTACCAGGCGCAAATGGCTTGGATCCTGAAAGATGATCTTCTGGAGGGAGTCCAAATCTTCATTGACGACGCGGGCATCAAAGGTCCAAAATACAATTACGGAGAAGCGGAGCTGGTTGGAGTTCCCAGTGTCCAACATTTCATGTGGGAATATGCGCAGACGTTGGAACCCATCCTTTTTTGCATCAAGGAGGCAGGACTGACGGTGTTGGGGAAGAAGTTGGTGGTTTGTGTTTGGGCGCTCAAAGTCCTAGGCCATGTTGTTGCTTCCGACGGCCTGCGCATTGCAGAGAAAAAGTGGAACAAGGTTGTTGAATGGCCAACCCCGTGGACAGAATTGCATATCCTTCAGTTCTTGGGGTTATGTAGCTATGTCCATATGTTCATTGAGAGTTTTGCAGAGGTGGCAAGCCCGCTCTGATCACTAACGCGGAAAGGCGCGGAGTGGAATTGGGGAGAAGAGTGCAATAGCGCGTTCCGGAAGCTCATGGAGATTATGGGATGTGACATTGTGCTCTGCGATCTTGACTACAATGCAGGAGGAATTAGGCTAGCGGTTGATTCCAGAAAATTTGGCGCGGGGGGGTTCTCACTCAAGAGGACAACGGTAAGGATAGGCCGGTGCTTTACGAGTCGGTCACCTTCAGTCTAACGGAAAGCCAGTACTCTCAGCCAAAGTTGGAGTTGTGCGGGGTCACCAAGATTGTGCAGCGGCTTCAGTATCTTTTGTGGGGGGTTCACTTTGAGCTTTTGGTAGATGCCGAGGGGCTGGCATGGATGATCAATTCCCCGGCATTGCCCAATGCTCCCATGACCAGGTGGGTGGCGTTTCTTCAATTTTTTTCCTTTGCTGTTGTTCATGTCCCGGGGAAAGCATTCACTATGCCCAACGCGTTGTTGTGGTATCCAAGGGAAAACCCATTTGAGGACGTGGAACTGCTCAATGTGGAGGCCCCAGTTGTCAAGGTAGGGGTTGTGGAGGCGGGCGTTCAGCTGCCGCTCAGGCAGACCGGGCCGTACGCAATTCTTTGTGATTAATTGCGCAACCTTTGTTTTCCCGACGGAACTACAGACAAGCACATGTGATGGGCAAGGCAGCAAGCGGGAAACTTCTATGTACAGGAGGGGCAGCTTTGGCGGTGGAAGACTCCGGTTCCTCTTGTGGTTACTACTTCAAGGGTGGACCAGGAAGCTATCCTCCAAAGCCTTCACAACAATCTCAGACATCAAGGGGAGTTCAAAACGCAGAGGCGGGTGAAAGAGCGGTTCTGGTGGCCGGGGGTAGTGCATGCGGTACGGGAATGGTTGGCCTCCTGCAAAGCCTGTCCAAAGCCTGTCAACGACGGAGCCCAAGATTGCCTAAGGAAGTTGGAAACCCCACAGGGGAAGACGCCCTCTTTGGTCAAGTCTTGCTTGATGTCGTCCACATCAAGGCCGGTAAGTTTGCCTATCTGCTTGTTGCGCGGGAGACCTGTCCAGTTGGGCGGAAGCACGTCCGTTGGTCAAGCTCTTGGCGGAAAAAGTTGCTCTGTTTCTGGAGGAAGATTGGTTTGGGCAGTACGGGTTGCTTTGTCTGGTTACAGTGGACAGAGGGGCCAAGTTTTTTGGCCATTTGGTCAAGTTGGTGAAGAGTTGCAGAGCCAAGTTTGGCCAAGTAACGGAGTATTATCCCAAGGGGGCCAGCATGATTGCGCGCTGGTGTTTGGTTGTTGTGTTTGTTACAGGATGGGTACGGGGAACTGTGTGGCAGTTTGTCTGGGGCATTCCAGGTGCCCCTTTTGGAACGGCTGGTCACTGACAGTCACTCACAAAGCAAGCAGGAGGACGCAGACCTCAATCTCAAGCTCATTCTCACAAAGCGCGGTCGCACACTTTTTCTAAGAAGGTTAAGACCTTGCGCAGATACGTGTATTTTCTTAGGAAAAAGGAAGCGCAGTACAACCAAAAGAAGAGAAAGGGAAGAAGGGGAAGGGGGGAGATGTGCCTAAGCCATCTTCATCATCTCCTCCATTTCCGCCCTTGACAATGCCAGTAACGCCCAGAAAGACGCCAGGAGCTTGCTCCGGGATTCTGAGGATTGGGCACCGGGAGTCGCAAGGTAATCCCAAAGGATCCTGGTCGACCTTTCCGCAAAAACCTCAAAGCCGGCCGCCGGGAGTGCCATTACAATCGGGATGTCCGGGATCTCGGGAGGGCCGGGTGGAGGAGCGGCGGGTGAAGACGGGGCCTCCGGGGAACCAACAGGGGGGCTAGGTTCAGCTGGAGGCAATGACGGGAAAATGATGGGCGACGGAGGCCAAGGGACGTTGGGGGTTGTAGGCCTCTCATCCGAGGCTGCTGGTGGCATGGGCGTGGCGGGGTGCCTTTTGGAGCCAGAGTGGGATGAGCCGGTGCAGGTGCCGGAGGAGGACCCGGAGCCAAAGCAGCGCGACGCCAAAGAATTTCATCAAGGCGCGGGTCCCTTGCGCCTTCCGTGACCCGGACGCGGTCCGCCCAGGTTTGCATAGCCCTCCGGAAATCATCAAAGGACAGGAAGTCCTCCTTCCGCAGTGGCCCCGCGCGGCAAAGAGGAGAAGCCAAGTCTCAACCCTTGCTCGGTGGAGGACGGCAGAGAGGGGAGCGCATGGGAGTCCACGAGTCCTCCAAGATGGTGTTGTTGTCCAAAACTACGAACGGGTCCGGACAAGCCCTCTTGCCCAGTCGTGTGGGGTTGGGTCCGGGACGGGCTTGCGGCATTGTGTTGCCAAGAGAACATTGGTGGTGGCCGGCTTGGCAGGCCAACCAAGCTCAAGGGCCGGAGAGGAGTGTGCACGGAAGACCGTTTCTCGCACAGTAGGTGCAGGGAGGGGCCATGATGGAGCGGAAGGTGGTAGTGGGAGTGGTGGGGGTGGTAGTGGAAGTAGCGGTGGTGGTAGTATGGTGAAGCAATGGAAGACTTCTGGGGACAGAACTCAAGTTGGGGGGGGATGTGGTGTCAATTTATAGACATGGATTGGGAACTGTGTTGCGGCTGCGCGCTCAGCATTGGAGGCAAGCGGGCTCAGGATTAGGGTATGCAAAGTGCTCAGCAGCGGCAGCGGCTGTTTGGCTCTGCACCTAGTGGAAGGGTTGGGCTCAGCATCTAATGTGGCGTGGGCGGCAATCCGCCCCGGAAATCAGATTTGGAAGGTAGTGCGCTCAACTAGGTTTGCGGGAGCGCCGGTTTGGATACGTAGGGGCGGAGCAATCCGCAGGCTATAAAGGAATGGGTGGAGCGCGCGCTTGCGCGCGCAGATCACGCCGGATAATACCAGACATCCACAACGGGCGCAGACAAACGGATACAGACAGGCGCAGGGGGCTCCAAGTAGGGCGCGGTGCAAGGACTGCGTAATGAGAAGGATGAACCGGATGGACGGAACGGCGTATGGACATTGGGGGGAGTTTGTTACGGAGGTGGGGAGAGGAGGCTAGGGTTTCTGTTTTGGGATTGTCTTCTTTTTCTTTGTCATACTGTTATTTGCGCGTGTACTTAAGTTAGGGTTGAGAGGGAGGACTTATCCTCACTCTCAACTCCGGGTTGGGGAGGGAGGGGGCATGGACGGAATCAGACCATCACATCATTGGATTGGATCAATCATCTCACCAAGGGATTAAAGGAACTCATACCGGATACACATCCAGGTGGAAAGTTCTTAGGATTGAAGGATTGGCGATTTCACTCTCTCTCTACTTTTCTTTATCTCTTTATCTCCTTATTTCTATTCCTCATTTAAGCGCAACTTTGGGCATCCTCATCTCCTTTCAAAGGCAGGGAACCATTAACTTCCAAACCTTGGGACTGTTATAGAGGGAAAACCCTTATTCTTTCCACAACGCGGGCACTCATCTTTCATCTGTTTACACGCGCACTCATCTTTCACACTGTCTCCAGTGCCAATACTCCATATTAGATTGGCACTCTGAGCTACTTGAGACCTGACTCAAGCACTCCTCTTTCCTTTTCCTCACACAACTCAAACGGTTGTGTCATTGGACTGAGGGTGCTTTGAGTTAGGTAAGCTCCATCCTCAAATCACTAATAGATCATTTATGATATCTCTCTGATCAATTTGGATTCTTTCAGGATTAGGCTTGTGATTGGGGCTATCATCTTTGACAATGCTATTGTTTCTTCTATCAAGATTTCTTTATCTACTGCTTACTGCAGTTTTATTCTCCTCAACTCCTGGTTTTAGTTATTAAAGATTTTTTTCTTCTTCCATTCTGTCCTGTTTCTCATTCTGATGAAATAATATCTGGTTTTAGTTGCCTCATAACTTTACAAAATTAACTAAAATTTAGCCTTTTGGTTCTAAACCTACCATACAGGCCCTTTTACAGGGGCCCTGAAAACCTTTGATATATTTTCAAAAAGGGTGCAGGGCCCATTTTTTTTCTGTATTTTTTTTGGTTTATCTTTTTTCATACTTTTCCCCACCACATGGTGGTGCTCTTTGGGCCCCATGTGGTGTGTAACATGGCTGTAGGAGCTATAGGTGGTACCCTACAGCCTGTTTCCGTTTTGGGAGAGGGGGGGCTGTACTGTGAGCCGGCTGGTTTCCTTTTGCAATGGTCCTGCCAGTCGCTAAGGCCTTGCGCAACGTAGTTGGTTGACTACCTGTGGGGCTGGCAACAGGTAGCAACCTCTGGGCGCTGTAAGACTCCAAAAAGTTCCAAGCTGCAGGAAGTTCTGTGGAGGGGAAAGGTGCTGTTCAGGCTGCCCTCTTAAGAGTTTTTTGTTCAGAGTTCAATGGAACAAGGCACTTTTATGTAACAACGCCCACAAGATAATAACTCTGGTTGTTGGCAGAAGATTAGGAAAGATAAACTCAATCCAAACCAACCTCCAGGTTTTCAATGAACCTGCCCAAATCTCCACAATCAAGCGTTTGAAGGGTACCAGATAGCTGTGGGTGGCTGAAAAAAACAAAAGCAATTTTTTTATAAAGCTCTAGGAGCATAGCAATAACAGATTCAAACAAGAAGAACCCAACACTTCTCAAGGAACTCAAGATTAGCATGGCGGAATTCAACTTGAAATAATAAAGGGAGTTCTAAAACTCCAGTTTTCAAGCTTAAAGAAACCTCTCACTCAAAGGTGACTGGATCTGGAAAGATGATCAGAGAAGGATCAGACCATTATGGTCAGGAAAAGGGAACAAGAGTGGTATAGCACACTCAAGATCCAGCAGAAAGAATTCTCTTCAACCAGCAAGGCTATGGTTGGTGATAAGGATCATGGTCACAGATGGACAGATCAAAGATTGAGTATGGAGGCTCAGAGGATCAAGGGGAAATCAAAATATATACCCAGGATAAGGAGGGGGATTAATCACTGATAATAACCAGGGGGACATATGCACACACTCCCATGGATGATTGGAAAAAGGTAGGGGAGAGCCGCTCCTTTTAGAAACAAGAGGCCTGTAGAATATTTACAAGAGATACTTACAAATGAGTGTGGAATTTTTTTTTAATTTGATCATGAGAAAACCAAAGAAACTGATGAAAAAAAGAAACAATTAACAACTCAAAAAAAATTGAAATAATGAAAACTCATGGATTAACATGAATGGAAAGACACCAGCCCTTTGTGGTACCCAATCTGGGACACCTGTGGACCAGTACGGGAAAAGTAAAATTTTTATGAATTCTTTATAGCCTCCATTTAGATCAAAAAAAAAATTGAAATCATCCCTCAGTTTGGTTCTCAGTTCTCAGCCTTCCCTTCTCCTAGTTTTCTAGGAAGATCTCTCAGTGCCTAGACCCCTGTGCCCAGTGTTCAAGTCCTTCCTGCTTCACTCCTTGTCTTTCAGCTCTCTGTTTTTCTTTTTTTGTCCAAACGTGCGCGCCAATGGCCATTGACCCCAATCATCATCTACTAGATCATTGTCATCATCATGCATCATCCATTAAAAGCTCAACTCCATCAACATCAAACGGTCCAATCAGTCCAATAAAATCAAACCTATCTCACTCCAACCAAGAAGATCAAGACCAGACTTCCACTTCAGTCTAACCCAAGATCATCAACCAGCTCATTGACCTACTCAAATTCCCAATTCAATTGACCCACAACTGCCATTTGCAAAGTTAACCAGGCTCCCAACAAGGTTGATTGTCCATCAATCCATCAATCAGATAGATCCCATCATGATCATTGATTCCCAACCATCCCAACCAGATTCATCATCAAACCCTCCTCATCTCAATCCCAACCTTGTCTTGTCCTCTCCAACCTATCTCATGATGAACAAGACCTACTCTGACGGATATCAATTGAATCAAATTCATTGCAATCCAATCCTAATCTATTCCAGGATCATCCCAACCCATCATTCTTATCCCAAAACCCTCTCCCATCTTACTCACTACTACCCTCAACGCTAACAACCTTGATCCCACTCCCCAAAGCATCATCATTGCTTTCCAACAGTCTCCAAGGAAGCTTTCCCAATCAATCCCCCCTCAGTGATTGGGCCATCCCAAAAAAACCATCATCACATCATCCTTACAAAAATCCATCCAGGCCCCTCCCAAGATTTGAGAAATTGTAGCCAGGTTTGATTTCTCCATCCTCAACCAATCTGATGATGATGATGATCATGAAGAGCTCCTCCTTGATCTGAAAAGCAGCACTTTTCAAGATTGGTATAGAATACACATGAAGCAGAAGACTTGCTGGGAACTAGACTACATACGTCAATGTTTCCATCATTCTCCCTTGTATCCATTGATCCTCCACCCATCAATTACCAGTCTCCCCTGCGGCTTGTCTTTTTCCTGTGCGGGTCTCAACTGTTGCCTGGGCCTGTTAGCATGCCTTCCGTCATCTCAACTAGCTACTCTCTTGCCTGTGCCCATCATTGGCAGGGGCCAGGGTTTTGATTCAGCTCTTCTTTTTTTTGAGTGTTTGTTGTTTCTTTTTTTCCTTTTTGTTTTCTCATGACAATCCTAAAAAAAATAAAAAAATAAAAAAAAAAACTTTTTTTTTGGCTCTATTTTTGGTATCTCTTGTAAATAGTCTACAGGGATCCATGGTCTATAAAAGGAGGGGCTCTCCCCTGCCTTTTCCAAATCATCCATGGGAGTGTGTGCTGATGTCCCCCCCTTGATCATTTAAATCAAATCCTGATCCTCATCCTGGGTATATCTATGATTGCCCCCTGATCCATTGATCCTGAGTCCTTTCCCTTTGTGTCCTGATTCTTATCACCAACCAATAGCCTTGCTGTTTGAAGAGAATTTTTTCTTTTGGAATTCTTGAGTGTGTTATACCACTTCTTGATCCCTTTCTGTGACCATACTGGTCTTGATCCCTCCTTGATCATCTTTCTGGAGCCAATAACAATTGATTGAAGAGGTCTTATTAAGTTTAAATCCTGGAGTGTTATACCTCCCTTATTTTTTTGAGTTGCATTCTGCCAGCCTACTCTTGAGTTCCTTGAGAAGTGTTGAGGTCAACCTTGCTTCAAATCAGTTACTGTTTGCTTTTAGAGCTTCTTAAACATATTGCTTTGTCTTGTACGGCAACCCTCATTTATCTGGTACCCTTCAAGCGCTTGATTGCAGAGAGTTGGGCAGGTTCATTGAGAACCTGGAGGTTGGTTGGGTTTGAGTTGATCATCCCCAATCTTCTTCTGATGACCAGAGTTATTAGCTTGTGGGCTTTGTTTACATACAACAGCTTTGTTCTTTGAAATTTAAACAAACTTTAGCTTCTTTTTTCCAATTTTTTCCCACATAATCTTTGCTCAGATATTTCTGTTTCATTGCTACCAAACTAATATCATCTTTATCCTCTACTACTTGATTTCTCATTTACCAGGTTCTGGACCTTGATCTTGGTTACATTCAAATATTTTTGTAACACTCACAAGGGCAGCCTAAACAGCACCTTTCCCCTCCACAGAACTGCCATGGCCTAGCACCGTTTCGAGTCTTACATGGTGCCAATGATGGGTGCAGGCAGGAAAGTAGCAGGTGAGGGGGCCACGTGGACAGGCTGACGGGCCCAGGCAACTGCTAAGACCCGGGCGGGGGACTAGTGAGCTAGGGGGAGGATGAGCAATGGATGAGTGCAGTGATGGACAACCGCTAAGTGTTGGATAGTTGATGGTTATGAAGACTATCCCCGTGATTGGTTGCACGCAGAGAATTGAGGGGATCATTTGGAGAGGTGAATCAAGAGCACCAACCAACCAATTGAGAAAGATCAGATGGGGGTTATGATGGTGGGAAAAGGGCATAATTTGGAGAGACAGCCTGGATGAGGGGGGAGGTGAGATAGTCCAACAACAATTCCCAGTTTTGAAAGTGGTAAACATATGTCAATGGAACATTGGCCATGATGGGACAATTGGTATACTTGCAGGCTGAAAAACTTTGACCAGAGTAAGTTTAAAGGCCTATTTTTGGATCACCAGCAACAATCAAGCTCTGGGGATGATCTGCAAGAGCGGAGACCTCAAGGGATGAGGAATCAGGTGATGGGGATCATGATGGAGCTTGAGTTGGGATAGATTGGTTTGATAGATTGAAGAAGTGACCAATTCTGAATTTGGGAGGGGTCTTTTTGATGATGATTGTGGAGTGGTTTGAGATTAGTGATGGTCAATTGGTTGGTTGGTGGACCAATGAGGGAGAGATGGGTGGGATAGCAAGATTTGTCATTGCCAGTGTGGTGACCAAATTGTTGATGATTTGTGCTGGTTGGGATCCAATCCCGGAGTGATTCACCAGCAGCCAATTGAGGCCTCCAACTTATGAGGATGATCAATGATCAATAATCAGAATTGGCACTCTGGATGGTCAATGCCGATGCCAGCAAGGGTCAAGCCAAGCCAAGCCGGTCTTGCTTGCACGCTTGGCAAAAAGGAACCAGAGGATGGGGAGTGGAGCAAGAGGGACTTGAACACCAGGCACAGGGTTCTTGTTACCTGAGAGATCCTCCTATACAACTAGGAGAAGAAAAGGCTGGGAACAGGAAACTAAAATAGGGAATCATTCTGGATTTTTTTTTGAGGATGTATTGATGGATAAGGGAATGTAAAAAAATAAAATTCAAAAATTTCCATTTTCCATGAGGTGTCCCGGATTTTTCACCACAGCACAGTAGTTTCTTTAATACCCATTGGAGTCAGTAGCACCTGCCACGCGCAGTAGTCTCTGACTAGCCAATACTCCAGGCTTGTGCAAGGTAGTTGCTTTACTGCTTGCTGGGCCAGCACATTCCATAGCTTCTTTGCACAGTTGCAGAGGTTATGCTGCTGGCTGGCGTGTCCTGTAGATTCTTTGCCTGTTTGCAGAGGATATGTGGCTGGGTGGGGTTCTATGGACAAAAGCATACCGTAGCTTCTTTGCGCGGTTGTGGAGGGTATAGGGGGTGGAAAGAATAGGGGTTTTCCCCCTATAATTGTCCCAAGGTTCAGAAGTTAACGGTTCCCTGCTTCTGAAAGGAGATGAGGATGCCCAAAGTTGCACTTAAATGAGAAATGGAAATAAGGAGATAAAGAGATAAAGAAAAGTAGAGAGAGAGTGAATTTGCCAATCCTTCAATCCTAAGAACTGTCCACCTGGATGTGTATCCAGTATGAGTTCCTTTAATCTCTTGGTGAGATGATTGATCCAATCCAATGATGTGATGGTCTGATTCCATCCATGCCCCCTCCCTCCCCAACCCGGAGTTGAGAGTGAGGATAAGTCCTCCCTCTCAACCCTAACCTAAGTACACGCGCAAATGACAGAATGACAAAGAAACAAAAAACAATTCCAAAACAGAAACCCTAGCCTCCTCTCCCCACCTCTGTACCAAACTTCCCCCGTAATCCGTACGCCGTTCTGTCCATCCGGTTTGTCCTTCTCATGACGCGGTTCTTGAACCGCGCCCTACTCAGAGCCCCCCGCGCCTGTCCGTATCCGTCTGCACCTGTCGTGGATGTCCGGTATTATCCGGCGTGATCCGCGCGCTCCTTCCATTCCTTTATAGCCCGCGGATTGCTCCGCCCCTAGGTATCCGAACTGGCGGGCCCGCAAACCCAGTCAAGCGCATTACCTTCCAAATCCAATCTCCGGGGCGGATTGCCGCCCACGCCGCATTTGTTGCTGAGCCCAACCCGTCCACTAGGTGCGGAGCCAAACAGCGGCTGCCGCTGCTGAGCACTCCGCATACCCTCATGCTGAGCCTGCTTGCCTCCAATGCTGAGCGCACAGCCGCAAAGCAGTTCCCAATCCGCGTCTATAAATTGACACCACATCCCCCCCCAACTTTAGTTCTGTCCCCAGAAGTCTTCCATTGCTTCACCATACTACCACCACTGCTACTTCCACTACTCCCCCCCACCACTCCCACTACCACCTTTCCCCATCCTCCTTCTGCTCCATTGCCACCATGCTCCCATGCAAGTTCTGTGCCCGGAACAGGCACGCGTGTTTGATTGTTCCTGGTTGACGCGCCTGTGTTGCTTGCCGTTGCGGCCACCATTGCTGCTCACTTAGTAACGGCATGCACCAAGCTCCCCCCCAATCCAGCTCTTGCCCCAGGCCGGGCAAGAGGGCTTTTCCGGACCCATTTGTAGTTTTGGACGACAACACCATCTTGGAGGACTCGTGGACTCCGCCGCGCTCCCCTCTCCGCCGTCCTCAACAAAGCAAGGGTTGCAACTCTGCTTCTCCTCTTTGCTGCACAGGGCCACCGCAGAAGGAGGACTTCCCGTCTTTTGCTGATTTCCAGAGGGCTTTGCAATCCTGGGCGGACCGCATCCGGGTCACGGAAGGCGCAAGGGACCCGCGCGTTGATGAAATTCTTTGGCGTTGTGCTGCTCCGGCTCCGGGTCCTCCTCCGGCACCTGCACCGGCTCATCCCACTCTGGCTCCACGATGCACCCCGCCACCGCCTGCACCACCAGCGGCCTTGGATGAGAGGCCTACGACCCCCGATGTCCCTCTGCCTCTGTCACCCATCATCGTCCCGTCATTGCCTCCAGCTGAACCAAGCCCCCCTGTTGGTTCCCCGGAGGCCCCATCTTCACCAGCCGCTCCTCCCCCCAGCCCTCCCAAGATCCTGGAAATCCCAATTGTAATGGCACTCCTGGTGGCCGACTTCAAGGTTCTTGCGGAAAGGTCAACCACGATGCTTTGGAATTACCTCGCAACCCCCGGCGCCCAATCCTTGGAATCCCGGCGCAAGCTCCTGGCGTCTTTCCAGGCCTTACTGGTGTCGTGGAGGGCCAAAATGGAGGAGCTGATGAAGATGGCTTAGGCGCTTTGCCCCCCCTTCCCCTTCTTCCCTTTCTTTTCTTTTAGTTGTAATGCGCTTCCTTTTTCCTAAGAAAATACACGTATCTGCGCAAGGTCTTAATCTTCTGAGAAAAAGTGCGCAACCGCGCTTTGTGAGAAATGAGCTTGAGATTGAGGTCTGCGTCCGCGCGCCTTGCTTTGTGAGCAACCGTAAGTGACCAGTCGTTCCAAAAATGGGCACCTGGACCGCCCCAGACAAACTGCCATACAGTTCCCCATACCCATCCTGTAACAAACACAACAACCAAACACCAGCGCGTGCCACCGTAAGGGAAGAGAGAGAGAGAGAGTAAGAGAATGGACATTCTGGGGTGCCTAGTTGTCCCGGCTGTGAACCGGCTAGAGCACCCCCTCACCAAATCAAGCTTATTCCCATACCAACCACCCATCCTTGAGATATCCTGAGACAAAAAGAAACCAACAGAGAAGAAAAATAGAAAAGAACACATAATTTTTTTTTCTTTTTTTTTTTTTTTTGCGCAATGCCCGTAGACCGCCTGCAAATTGCTCTTCTTCCCGCTTCCCCCATCTGCAGGATTGCCCTTGCTTCCCGGTTCTGCGGGGCTTTTCCTTGCGTTCACGGACCCGGCTTTGTGCCGCGCCGCTCTTTGTCCCGCTTCCCCCATCCGCCAGATTGCCCTTGCGTCCCGGTTCCGCGGGGCTTGTCCTTGCATTCACAGACCCGGCTTTGTGCCGCGCCCGCGTTTCCTGCAAAAACCCCAAGCCAGAAAAGACCCCACAATCCAGATAAGAAACAAACATTCTGGGGTTTCTAGTTGTTCTGGCTGTGAACCGGCTAGAGCACCCCCTCACCAAATCAAAACTTATCCCCTACCCCCACCACCTCCCCCTTCAACTTGGCCACTGTCCCCAGCTGGTTGCAACTGCTTACTACGTTGCAAAGGCACGTTTTCTTCTTCTCCGCCCAAAGATGAATCCCCGGATTGCATTCCAACACCATTGCCGCGCTCCTCACTCCCCTCGTCAGATCTGTCACCCCCTTCCGCTTTTTTGTCAAACAAGGTAGATCCTTGCGCAAAGAAGCACTTGACATGCAAAGCTTCCTCCTTCTGTTTCAGCGGATTACCAGCTAATTCCTCCAACTGATAGCTGCCACCCTTGAACTTGGACAACACGCGTAATGGGCCGTTCCACCGGTTAGCAAACAACTTCCCCCACTGAGACTCTAGACTCCGGTTGTACAGGAGCACCAAATCCCCCTTCTGCAAGGGATCCCGGAGACAATGCAAGCAGCGCTTGTCCCAATAGCGCACCAATGCCGTCTGAGTCTTCTTCAGCTGGTCCGCGGCCTTTGCGAGCATCCCATCCCGTCAAAGGAGCTTTTCGGCGCAAGCCTCAAGCAATTTGGCGGAGGTCTTCACCTTCCACCAGTCAACCCCCAGGAACGTCTCCAACTCAATGTCCACCGGAAGCACGGGGAGCTGTCCAAAAAGTAACTCGTACGGCGAGTAGCCTGTCAACTGCTTCACCAAAATCCAATCCGCAAACAGAACCATTGGAAGGGTCTCCTGCCAGCACTTACCGTCCTCCCCGCACATCTTGACCAGGGCGTCCTTGATTGGTTGATGCCCGCATTTGATCATGCCGGCCCCCTTGGGATAATACTCCATTACTCGCCCAAAATTGGCTCTGCAACTCTTCACACTGTAACCAGATGAAGCTACCCGTACCGCGCAAACCAATCTTCCTCCAGAAACAGAGCAAATTTGTCCGCCAAGAGCTTGACCAACAGACGCGCTTCTGCCCAACTGGACAGGTTGTCCCGCGCGACAAGCAGATAGGCAAACTTACCGGCCTTGATGTGGACGACATCAAGCAAGACTTGACCAAAGAGGGCATCTTCCCCTGTGGGGTTTCCAACTTCCTTAGGCAATCTTGTGCTCCGCCGTTGACAGGCTTTGCAGGATGCCAACCATTGCGGTACCGCACGCACTACCCCCGGCCACCAGAACCGCCCTTTTACCCGCCTCCGCCTTTTGACCTCCCCTTGATGGCCAAGATTGTCATGAAGGCTTTGGAGGATAGCTTCCTGATCCACCCTTGAAGTGGTAACCACAAGAGGAACCGGAGTCTTCCGCCGCCAAAGCTGCCCCTCCTGTACATAGAAGTTTCCCGCTTGCCGCCTTGCCCATTGCCTGTGCTTTTCCGTAGTTCCGTTGGGAAAACAAAGGTCCCGCAAGTAATCACAAAGAATTGCGTACCGCCCAGTCTGCCAGAGAGGCAGCTGAAGGCCCACCTCCACAACCCCTACCTTGACAAACAGGGCCTCAACATTGAGCAGTTCCCCGTCCTTGAACAGGTTGTCCCTCGGATACCGCAACAATGCGTTGGGCATAGTGAACAATTTCCCTGGAACATGAACAACAGCAAAGGAAAAAAGTTGAAGAAACGCCACCCACCTGGTCATGGGAGCATTGGGCAACGCCGGGAAATTGATCATCCGCGCCAGCGCCTCCGCATCCACTAAAAGCTCAAAGTGAACCCCCCACAAAAGATACTGAAGCTGCCGCACAATCTTGTTGACGCCGCACAACTCCAACTTTGGCTGAGAGTACTGGCTTTACATCGGAGTGAAGGTGACCAACTCGTAAATCACCGGCCTATCCTTGCCGTTTTCCTCTTGAGTGAGAACCCCCCCCCCCCGCGCCCAATTTGCCGGAATTGACCGCTAGCCTAATTCCTCCTGCGTTGTAGTCAAGATTGCGGAGCACAATGTTGCGTCCCACAATCTCCTTGAGCTTCCGGAACGTGCTATTGCACTCTTCTCCCCAATTCCACTCCGCGCCTTTCCGCGTTAGTGATCGGAGTGGGCCCGCCACCTCCGCAAACCCCTTGATGAACATACCGACATAGCTACATAATCCCATAACTGAAGGATATGTGACACCGTCTGCGGTGTCGGCCATTCAAGGACCTTGTTCCCCTTTTTCTCTGCAATGCGCCGGCCGTTGGAAGCAACAACATGGCCAAGGACTTTGAGCGCTGTGGTGACCAATCCGGGACACCACGGAAAAAAAAAAAAAAAAATATCTTTGTCGGTTGTACCCCTATGGGTACCTTCATTTCCCCCCATCTCTCAATCTCTCCCTGTCGTAGCAGTCTAGGACAGGCCTCTTGCCTGTCTCTCCGCTTTGATCCCCCCCTTCTATGTTCAACTCCTGCTTGTCGCTCTTGCGGCCCTGACTTTTGGCAACGCAAGCAATCGTCAAACCACTTTTGACAATCCCCACGCCTCCACAGACACACATCCACACACAGACACATCAGAGAAACTTAGATATCCTGATTTACATCAACTTGCGATTTATCTCTCGTTTATAAAAAAAATGTAAAGAAGGACAGGAAATCATTAATATCGATAAATAAGATAGAACGTATAAAGTTATAACTAAAGCGTCACTTCCCATCGTTATTACTAGCCTTGTTTAAATAGTCTTGATACCTATAAGGTTTCCTCTACCTATGCGTATAACCAGAAAGTTCGTTTGAGTCAGTCGGAACGCGTCCGTTTAAAAAATCTTGGAGGTAGGGGATTGTTGGAGTAAATCGGATTAGTTGTTTTACATAAGTAGAATCATTCGATACCCGAGTGAGAGTTAAGGGGATATACATCATCAACATGTTACTCAAGATGGCTCAGACAACCATCTTTCTTCCTTGGATTTTTCTCCAACTTCAATCAAGTTTAGCAACCGAAGTGCCGTCGAATACACCGGTTCAACCTCTTGGTTCATCATCACCACCAGTTCAACAACAAGCAGTGACGGAGGTTGTCAGTAGCTTTAGTCAAATCACTCAGACCTATAGTTACATCACTCAATCCTTCCAGAACACCTCTCAAGCTCTATCCTCTCAACAATACTCGATTGAGGAGACCAGATCAACCTTGGTACAGTTTCAATCTAATCTCTCTCTCAGGTTGTCCAAGGTATCTCTGGAGGTTGTCAGTGTGGTGCCAATGGGGTCGATACAACTCATCTTCAATCTATGGTCACCACTTGGTTCATCAACTTGAAATACATGGTCCGAGTCGTCCAGATCCGACATCCTAACGATTATCAAACTACCTTCTCGGAGATCTTTGTCAAGATCAGTTTCCACATGCAGATCTTGTTAGGAGTGGCCTATTTGGCGGGTGTCCATCTGGTTGCCCGCGGTCATTCTCGATGCGGGCAACATTTCTTTTTTTTTTTTCCTCTCATTCCATCTTTTTTTTTTTTTTTATGTTTTCATTTTTCCGCACCTATTTGTAATATCTCTTGTACATAGTATACAGGGCCTCATGTCTATAAAAGGAGGGGCTCTCCCCTGCCTTTTGGCCCAGCATCAGAGCATCCCATCCATCCTAGGAGACCATCATCAGGAATCAACTTATCTGTGGGCATCCTTCCCCACCTATCTGAGCCATTTATCCGGTGTAAGACTCCAAACGGTGCTAAGCCGTGGCAGTTCTGTGGAGGGGAAAGGTGCTGTTTAGGCTGCCCTCCTAGGAGTTACAATAATATTTTAATGTAACCGGAATCAAGGTCCAGAACCTTATGGATGAGAAATCAAACCAAGAGAAGAGGATAAGAATTGTCGGTAGCAATGGAAACAACACTATCTGAGACAAGATGGCGCAGGGAAAGACTTGAACAAAATAAGTCAAAGTTTGTTCAGAGTTCAATAGAACAAGGCAGTTGTAAGTAACAACGCCCACAAGCTAATAACTCTGGTCGTCAGCAGCTGATTAGGAAAGATCAACTCAATCCCAACCAACCTCCAGGTTCTCAATGAACCTGCCCAACTCTCCGCAATCAAGCGCTTGAAGGGTACCAGATAACTGTGGGAGGCTGAACAAAACAAAAGAAATTTGTTTATGAAGCTCTAGAAGCAAATCAATAACGAATTTGAGCAAGAATATCCCAACACTTCTCAAGGAACTCAAGAATAGCGTGGCGAAATTCAACCCAAAGAAGAAGGGAGGTATAACACTCCAGGTTTTAAGCTTAATAAAACCTCTTCAATCAAAGGTGATTGGCTCCAGAAAGATGATTAAGGGAGATCAAGACCAGTATGGTCTGAAAAAGGGATCAGAGTGGTATAACACACTCAAGAATTCAGGCAGACAGGAATTCTTCTTCAACCAGCAAGGCTATTGGTTGGTGATAAGGATCAAGGTCACAAAGGACAGAGTTTTGAGTATGGAGGCTCAAAGGATCAAGGGGCAATCATAGATATACCCGGATAATTTGCTCAGATAAGTGGGGAAGGATGCCCACGGATAAATTGCTTATGATGATGAGATGCTGAGGCAATGATGATGCGATGATAGGATCCAGGATGATGGAATATATGGTCGAAAAGGCAGGGGAGAGCCCCTCCTTATATGGGCAGGAGGCCCTGTTAGACTATATACAACGGATTCTACAAATAGAGCGGAAACGGGAAGGCAACCATGCGGTCGCTCGCGTTGGTCAAGGATCTGCCAAATGCTTGCGGGAGCGGTCGGGATGGATTCAGTAGATCATGGATGAGCGTCGCGCGACGGTAGCAAAGAGGAGAGGGGAGGCGCAACGACGAAGATGAAGACACGCAACCAACAAAGATGAGGACGTTCTATAACAACGGCGGAGATGAGAAGCAACACGGATAAAGGACGCGCGACGACGCGGATGAAAGGAGCGCGGCGCGGCGCGGCGCGGAGCGGAGCGCGACGCGGAGCGCGCGCGGGTAAACAATAGTTGGATGAGCCTGAGGATAAGTTGTCCAGCCGGGCGATACGTTTGCAACAGTTTATGAATTGAGGTCTTAAGGCGGTCCGGGTGTCCAGGATGGGGCACCACATCTCTCCCCAACTTACAGACTGTCCCTAGTCTGCTCCCGAGTTTGATGCCATAGAAAGAAAGAAAGGAAAGACAGATGATTGAAACCAAAGAATGACCATTTTGATCTTGAGAGTGGTTGAAGAGTTGAGGAAAATATCTTGATTCTTCCAAATGAACCCTAGAAGCGGCAGGAATAGAACAAGGAGGGCGTCCCAGGTGCTCACATATGTGGCATAAAGTAGAGTTTTACAACAAAAACGCAGCAAATGACCCTGGTGGTGCACAATTGGGAGGACTTACTTCTGAGATAAGTTGCCCCCACGACAATGGAACTTCTTGACTTGATCAGCAGAGAACCTTCTCGCCAACCGAGTACCATCCAGCTCCTCCAAAACATAAGATCCACCTCTAACTTGATGAACCACTCGATAAGGGCCATTCCAACGATTAGAGAAAAGCTTGCCCCACTGGGTTTCCAAAGATCGATTATAAGCTAAAACTAGGTCACCAGGGTTCAAGGGCTCCCTGATTCGATTAGAGTGCTTGTCCTCCCAATACTGGACGGATTTTGCTCTGGCCTCCATCATCTTTTGATAAGCTTCATCACGAACGTCTTCACTTCGCTCCAGTTGCTTGGATCTAGCAACTAACAGATCAGTGGTTGAGGACACCTCTTCCCAAGAGATACCCAAGAAAGATTCCATTTCCAGATCCAAAGGAAGGACTGCTCTTTGACCAAAGATGATTTCGTAAGGTGAGTAGCCAGTAGTCCTTTTGGTTGAGATTCGATCAGAAAAGAGAACAAGAGGAAGGAATTTGCGACAATTCTTGCCACTTTCACCAGCCAGTTTAACAAGTGCAGCCTTCAAAGGGGCATGGCCTCGTTCCACCATGCCTTGGCCTTCAGGATAATAAGGAGTAGTAACTCTATGTTGTCCAGGAAGGGATCGGATCATTTCAGCAAGCTTGCCCCCAAATTCAGAGCCACCATCAGTAGAGTAAGATCGAGCCAGGCCATAACGCATTATCCAGGTCTCGTAGAGGAAAGCTGCCACTGATTCAGAGCTAAGGTTCTTAAGAAATTTCGCTTCAACCCATCCGGAAAAATCATCCCTAGCCACAATGAGGTACTTAGCACCACCTGCCTTAATATGAACCACATCCATAGCAATCCTTCCAAAGACAGTGGACTCCCCAGTAGGATAACGAATTTCGGCTGGGCGCCTAAGATCACGTTTTTGGCAAACTTCACAACTCTTGCACCATTGGGAGACGGATTTCTTCAAAGATGGCCACCAGAATCGTTCGGATAATCGTCGATAAGTTTCAGTTTCCCCACGATGACCAAGGCCTTCATGGAGACTTTCAAGGATGGAATCTTGTTTAGAGGGAATAGTAACGACAATAAGAGCACAAGGATTGCCCCTCTTCATAAGTCTAGAGCCTTGAACAAAAAAATTAGAAGACTTTCGTTTGAGAGATTGAAATTGCTTAGCAGAGAGATCAGGAGGTTTTTGAAGAGTTGCAAGGTACTGCTCTAATTTAAACCAGAAGCCTTGTTGAAAGCCAGAATAATTTTGTGAAGAAAAAGAGAAAATAGGTCGAATTAAAGGTTCCTCTTCATTGAAATTGGTTCCAACGTCAGATTCGTTGTCCCCAAGAGGTCGTCGAGATAAACCGTCAGGCATGGTGAAAGATTTTCCAGGCCTGTGAACAATATCAAAAGAGAAAAGCTGGATAAAGGCCACCCAACGAGTCATAGGAGCATTGGGAAGACTGGGAGCGTTGATCATTTCAATGATGGATCGGGCATCAACTTGCAATTCGAAATGTTGGCCCCAGAGAACGGTTTGAAGTTTCTTCATCATTCGAGCCACACCACAGAGTTCCAGTTTGGGCTGGGAGTATCTGGATTCTACATCTGAAAACAACAAAGATTCATAAAGAACAGGACGGTCCCAACCATTTTCATCTTCCTGAGTAAGGACGGCCCCAACAGATTGATAACTAGAATCGACAGCCAGCTTGATCTTGCCAGCTCCAGGTCCGTAAGAGATCTTTTTCAAAACTATGTCTTCACCAACTATCCTTTTGAGTAGCTGGAAAGCACATTCACAATCTTGGGTCCAAATCCATTCAGCATCTTTTCTGGTTAGACGACGCAAGGGTGCACAGATTTTGGATAAAGATGGGATAAAGATTCTAACATAAGTGACAACACCTAGAAAGCCCCTAACTTCAGTTGGATTGATTGGGGTAGGCCAAGAGATGATCTTGTTGACTTTGGCTGGTGCCATCCTTCTTCCTTCCTTGCAGACCACATGACCAACAATTTCCAGAGCAGGGACACAAGCCGCCAGTTTGGATCCAGAGACAGTAAGGCCAGATTCCTCGATTCGAAACAGAATCCTCTCCAAGGTAGTAGCATATTCCCAGATAAAACGACGAATTCCTGAATGCCAAGGTAAGAGCTCATTATCATAGTCAGATACTGGACCTTTAATTCCGCCATCGTCAATAAAGATACCAGCATGATCAGGGATTTCATCCTGGAGGATCCACATCATCTGAGCCTGATAGACTGCGACCGAGTTGGTGGCTCCTTGAGGCAATCGAGTAAGTTGAAATCAACCAAGAGGAGTGTCAAAAGTAGTGAGAGGACGAGAAATAGGATGTAAGGATCGTTCGTCATAGCCACCCATAATATCCCCTAGACCATAGCAAGCTCTTCCCGCAAAGGATTCAACAAATTCTTCAGTAGCAGGAGGGATACCAGAGTCTTTAATAGTAACTTTATTAAGAGGTTGAAGATCATGAACTACTCTAAGTTTACCATTACTCTTGAGGACACAGAAGACGGGGCTGGAGTAACTAGAAGTTGACTGTTCATACAGGCCAGTTCGAACTCGTTCCCGGACCAACTTGATGAATTCGTCAACTTTAGCAGCGGGGATAGGGATCTTTTTCTTTTGCCAAGGATCATGTTCAACTACAGGGATGATATAAGGGAGGCCATAGGATTCTCGCAAGAGACCTCTCTCTTCTTCACAGAAAGCAATAGATTTTTCCCTTAGGGATAAGACATTTTTGATTAAATTTAACTCATCAGGAAGAAGCCATCCATCTGGACCAAAGTTGACCACCTTCAGACGTTCTTCAGTGACCCGTCCATTAGGCACAAAGGGACCGGTAAGAGATTGAGGAAGCCCACAGTAAGGATCGCGAGATAGAGGAGGACGCATAAGGGGAGGATTGAGGTTGAGAGGCATAGGCTGGTTGACTGGTTGGACCTTCTTAGCAACTGGTTTATACTTAGTGGCAAAAGAGAGAAGTTCTTGTTTCCTCCAAGAGTTGACCAGAGAGACTTGATTAGGAAAGCTGAGTCCAAGTTCCAACATCTTCCAAGTCCGATGTTCTGCAATATCCTTGAAGGGTGCCTTTTCCATAAAAGGAGAACCAGGAGATAATACGTTGCTCACATGTGTGGCACAAGGTAGAGTTTCGAAAATGATGGTAGAAGATTGCCCTGGCAGTGCACAATTGGGAGGACTTACTTGTACCCCAAATTGCCTCCACTGCAGCCCATATTCCTTCATACCAAAATCGCCAAAAACGGAATTGCAATTAGGATCTAGTTTAGACTCATTGCGGAGATTCAAACCGGAACTGAGAGAAGATTGATCAGGAAAAGTAGAAGGGAAAGAAGACACAACAGATCCAGAGAGAGAAGGAGATGGAGGAGAAATATTTTTGGATTTTTCTATTTTGACATGTTTTTGTTTTTTAATATTCTTGAGCTCAGAAGAGGATGATGAAAGGAATGAAAAATAAGCCTGAGGGAGGTGAGTTGACCCTTGAGTTGCAGTCCGAGGCTGAAAAGAACTACAATCATTAGTAGGGTCAACTATTCCCCTAAAAAATGAGAGGAACTAGAGTTATCCTTCTGCTTTCCCTTAAAGGATGATTTGGGAGAATAACCAGGAAAATCTCTTTCCCAACGACCAGAATCCAATGAGCAAAGAGGAACTTCAATTTTCCTGCCATCAGCATCAGGGAGAAGAATTCTCTCCCCAACTTGATCAGAAAACATCAGGGTTGCACCAAAGTCCATTAAGAAGGGTCGTCCCAAGATCATAGGACTGTCCAAACGAGTAATCCAAAAATGGCAGGTTCCAACGATATTTCGACCAATCCTGACTGGTACATCTTCAGCAATACCAACCAGTTCACAAGCTTGATTTCCTATCCCATACACTGCAGAGTTGAAGCTGACCCTAGGACTAAGTTTGAGCTTGCAGGCCATAGCATCCAAGATTAAGTTAAGCTGAGATCCAGAATCCACAAGAGGAGAAACAGTTTTAGCTGAGTCACCAAGATAACAAGGAAGAAAACCAAGGGGACAAGAATAAAGATTGGATTCTATAGAAGGACTGGTTCCACCAGAGTCCTCCATTAAAGTGCCAGAGGAGACTTTGAGTTCTTCAGGGCCAATTTCCACCCGTCGACGAGAGACCCATTTCTTCATTCCTTCAGCAACAGATGGAGAGATCGATAGAAGTTCAGCCACAGATAGATCAGGAATTTTGAGATCAGAAATTCTCTTTAATACTCCCTCCACAGCATTGGGGTGATCCTTGGAGATGCCTCTTTCAAATCAAACTTTTGGCTGGGTGGGGGGAGGAGGTTCAGGCGACGCAGGATCTAAGATTGGATTAGAAGGTTGAGGTGAGGGAGAAGGATCAGGGTGATCTGGGAACCTTTCCATGAGTGGTTCCTTTTCCACCTCCATGTCTTCTACATCAGAGGAAGGAGGCTCAAGTGTTGATCGACGTTTAACGGGTTTTCGAAGAATTGAAGTTGGCAAAGAAGGAGCCTTATGAGGTTTAGGTTCCTCATGTCGTTTCCTAGCTGGATCGGATTGATAAGTAGTCCCAGCAAGACTAGAGGAAGAAATGGCTGGAGGATACCAAGGTTGGAGGGTACCACAGGATGATCGAAATTCAAAGGAAGCAAGAGATGCTTTCACAGGAGGTGATGGCTGGTAAGAGGCCACCACATGTCGGATAGGACGAGACGAGTCAAAAGGGATTAGGGCACCATTAGGGAGGAAGTAATTGTTTCCCCTCTGCTCTACCAACTTTTCCTTTAAGTCCTTCTGAAGTTCTTGACATCGTCCGGTTCCATGGCCTTCCCTATGACAGTAGTAACAGACCAGAGTTGATTTGGGGACAGAAGAAGGAGTTTTAGGAGTAGCTAGCGAAGAAATCTTTTGATCTATTTTGTTCTCAAAGGCTCTAAGTAACTTGGTGATTTCATCGATAGTAGTAGGTTCTCGATTGGAATTAGGATCCGCTTTAGGCCTACGATCTGCCTCCATTTTCATCATAATATCGTTCGACTCTTTAAAAGAAGGAGCATGGACTGGTTCAGTAGTTCTAGGCTTTTCAAAGGTAAGAGCAGTTTGACCTTTCATGACTTTATCCACAGTACTCCTAAGGGTAAGAAAAACAGGGAGCTTGAATCGATTATCCCTGGTAGTAATCATGGATCCAGATTTGACCAGTTCTTCTTTAATCCTTTCCTGCACAGCCGACGAAAATGATTGGAAGAACTTTGCTCGAATTTCGTCCACTGTGTCAATGTGATCGTTTCGGATAAGATAGTTTTGAATGGGGTCCCAAGACTTCCTAAAGATCTGATAGTCAGAGGCTGAAGAAATACCACCATTTGAGATCCACTGAGAAACAAGAGCATCCAAATCCTGCAGAGTAAACCTAGCCACATCTATTTTACCCCAGTATGCCAACATAGCCTCCCTGAGAAGCGTCCAGTTATGGGATTCGAATCCCTCGAAAGACTCGATTACCTCCATAACTTCATCAGAGGAGATAAAGAATCGTAACTGATAAGCCATATCGAATTCACTAGCTCCATCCACTTCAGCAGCCATTTCGTAGGAGTCCAAGAATCGCTCGACATTTGTACCGTTGAAGCCTAAGTTCTTGTTCTGGGGTTTGATCTTTACCATCTTAGGTCGAACAGAGGTGGTTGGAGTAGCAGGAGATGCCATATCGAATAACAGAGTTCCTAGGGGATCCAAAGAGCAGATTTCCAAAGTGGCTCACGAGTGTGGCAAGAGTAGGGTTTCGCCAAAAACGACAAGTATCTTGCCCGAGCGGTGCACAAATTGGGAGGACTTACTTCTAGACCAAGCTGCCTCCACGGATCGAAAAAAGAACAAACAGAAAAAGAAAGAGAAATTGGATAGGATTTTGGAGTTGACTCTTCAAGATGATGGGACTGTAAATCCCAAGGTTGCTGGTTCGATCCCGGCCCGGGGGACCAAATGTAAGACTCCAAACGGTGCTAAGCCGTGGCAGTTCTGTGGAGGGGAAAGGTGCTGTTTAGGCTGCCCTCCTAGGAGTTACAATAATATTTTAATGTAACCGGAATCAAGGTCCAGAACCTTATGGATGAGAAATCAAACCAAGAGAAGAGGATAAGAATTGTCGGTAGCAATGGAAACAACACTATCTGAGACAAGATGGCGCAGGGAAAGACTTGAACAAAATAAGTCAAAGTTTGTTCAGAGTTCAATAGAACAAGGCAGTTGTAAGTAACAACGCCCACAAGCTAATAACTCTGGTCGTCAGCAGCTGATTAGGAAAGATCAACTCAATCCCAACCAACCTCCAGGTTCTCAATGAACCTGCCCAACTCTCCGCAATCAAGCGCTTGAAGGGTACCAGATAACTGTGGGAGGCTGAACAAAACAAAAGAAATTTGTTTATGAAGCTCTAGAAGCAAATCAATAACGAATTTGAGCAAGAATATCCCAACACTTCTCAAGGAACTCAAGAATAGCGTGGCGAAATTCAACCCAAAGAAGAAGGGAGGTATAACACTCCAGGTTTTAAGCTTAATAAAACCTCTTCAATCAAAGGTGATTGGCTCCAGAAAGATGATTAAGGGAGATCAAGACCAGTATGGTCGGAAAAAGGGATCAGAGTGGTATAACACACTCAAGAATTCAGGCAGACAGGAATTCTTCTTCAACCAGCAAGGCTATTGGTTGGTGATAAGGATCAAGGTCACAAAGGACAGAGTTTTGAGTATGGAGGCTCAAAGGATCAAGGGGCAATCATAGATATACCCGGATAATTTGCTCAGATAAGTGGGGAAGGATGCCCACGGATAAATTGCTTATGATGATGAGATGCTGAGGCAATGATGATGCGATGATAGGATCCAGGATGATGGAATATATGGTCGAAAAGGCAGGGGAGAGCCCCTCCTTATATGGGCAGGAGGCCCTGTTAGACTATATACAACGGATTCTACAAATAGAGCGGAAACGGGAAGGCAACCATGCGGTCGCTCGCGTTGGTCAAGGATCTGCCAAATGCTTGCGGGAGCGGTCGGGATGGATTCAGTAGATCATGGATGAGCGTCGCGCGACGGTAGCAAAGAGGAGAGGGGAGGCGCAACGACGAAGATGAAGACACGCAACCAACAAAGATGAGGACGTTCTATAACAACGGCGGAGATGAGAAGCAACACGGATAAAGGACGCGCGACGACGCGGATGAAAGGAGCGCGGCGCGGCGCGGCGCGGAGCGGAGCGCGACGCGGAGCGCGACGCGGATAATGGAAGCGCAGCGCGGCGCGGACGCGGCGCGGCGCGGAGCGGAGCGCGACGCGGAGCGCGCGCGGGTAAACAATAGTTGGATGAGCCTGAGGATAAGTTGTCCAGCCGGGCGATACGTTTGCAACAGTTTATGAATTGAGGTCTTAAGGCGGTCCGGGTGTCCAGGATGGGGCACCACACCGGGTATATCCATGATTTCCCCCTTGATCCTTTGAGCCTCCATACTCAAACTCTGTCCTTTGTGACCTTGATCCCTATCACCAACCAATAGCCTTGCTGGTTGAAGAAGAATTCCTGTCTGTCTGAATTCTTGAGTGTGTTATACCACTCTGATCCTTTTTTTTTTGACCATACTGGTCTTGATCTCTCCTTGATCATCTTTCTGGAGCCAATCACGTTTGATTGAAGAGGTTTTATTAAGCTTAAAACCTGGATTGTTATACCTCCCTTCTTCTTTAAGGTTGAATATTTGCCACGCTATTCTTGAGTCCCTTGAGAAGTGTTGGGATATTCTTGCTCAAATCCGTTATTGATTTGCTTCTAGAGCTTCATAAACAAATTGCTTTTGTTTTGTTCAGCCTCCCACATTTATCTGGTACCCTTCAAGTGCTTGATTGCAGAGAGTTGGGCAGGTTCATTGAGAACCTGGAGGTTGGTTGGGATTGAGTTGATCTTTCCTAATCAGCTGCTGACAACCAGAGTTATTAGCTTGTGGGCGTTGTTACTTACAACTGCCTTGTCTTATTGAACTCTGAACAAACCTTGACTTATTTGTTCAAGTCTTTACCTGCACCATCTTGCCTCAGATAGTGTTGTTTCCATTGCTACCGACAACTCTTATCCTCTTCCCTTACTTTTGTTTCTCATCCATAAGGTTCTGGACCTTGATTCTGGTTACATTTAAATATTATTGTAACTCCTAGGAGGGCAGCCTAAACAGCACCTTTCCCCTCCACAGAACTGCCACGGCTTAGCACCATTTGGAGTCTTACAGCGCCGGAACACAAACGGCCAACTTCTTCCCCGACACCGTCAGTCCTGCCTCCTCAATGCAAAACAGGTTGCGTTCCAACGTCTGCGCGTATCCCCACACAAAACGTTGGATTCTGGGAACTCCAACCAGCTCTGCTCCTCAGTAATTGGATTTTGGACCTTGGATGCCCGCGTTGTTGATGAAGATTTGGACTCCCTCCGGAAGATCATCTTTCAGGATCCAAGCCATTTGAGCCTGGTACACAGCCACAGAATTGGTTGCTCCCTGCGGTAGCCAAGTCAGCTGCATTCTTCCCAACCCAGTCTGAAATGCCGTTAGAGGCCGCAAGCAAGGATCCAACTTGCGCTGGTTGTATCCCCCCATCACATCTACTAAACCATAACAAGCACGCCCCGCCCTTGACTCAAGGAACTTGTCAACGCAAGGCGGCGGTCCTGCGTCCCGGATTGTAAAGGAGTTCAGCTGCTGTAGATCATGGACAATCCTCAACAACTTTCCGTCCTGCTTAACTACTGCAAAGATCAGACTGGAGTAACTAGACGTTGACTGTTTGTACAGGCCAGTCTTCACCCGTTCCTGCACTAACTCCAGAAACTGCTCCCGGACCGCCCGCGGTATTGGAATCCGCTTGATCTGCCATGGCTTGTGATTGACAGTGGGGATGACATAGGGGTTGCCAATATTGTTTTTCAGAAGCCCCCACTCTTCAGGTCCAAATGCAAGCACTCTTTCCCAAAGAACCAGAACCAAAACCAGCAACTAACGCTCCTCCATACTCAACCATCCTGTTGGGCCAAAATTGAAAGCTGCAATCTGCTCCTCTTTGATTTGCCCCGAACTAGTAACCCACCCCAAAGTCTTGATTGGCGTGACACAAGGGTCCTGCAACCAAGCAATTGGTTGAAGCGGTCTGTTCAATTCCTGGGGCATTGGCTCATTCCTTGGTCAGACCTTCTGCAACACTGGCTTTTACTTGCCAGCATTGCACCACATCATCCGCACGCATCCTTTGCTGTAGGTCCTGCACAAAACGGAACCGCAGCTTTTGCCTTCACTCACGAGTGTGGCACAATGATAGGGTTTTTGAAGCGTAGTACCCTGGGGTGATGCATACTGAGAAAAGGGACTTACTTCTGCAACGTTTGCCTCCTGCACTTTCCTTCCTCCCCCTCCCTGCTCCTCATTAGTTGACCGCCCGCACAAAACCGGAGCTTGTTCTGCGCGGTCTCCCTGGTCAACTAGAAAAAATCCTCTGAGGGTTGCCCATTGCAGACCAACTCCGCTTCCGGTTCCTCCTCATACTCCAACACTCTCCTCCGCTTCCCTTGCCCGTGATTGCAGATAGTTGTCTCAAACCTTCCGCCCAACAAATCCTCCACCGTCAATGCCTCTGTTCCCGCCTCTGGATTGAAAACATTTGTGCTCAGAACCCAAACATGAACGGCCTTCCCAAAATCACATCCCCACAATCAACCAAAAGAAAAGAAAGAGGCTTATGGACCCTTGCGACCTTGACCTCCTCCTCCTAAACTACCCCATCCACACAACACTCCCCTCTGTTAAGCGCACAGAGACCCATTGCACATTTTCTCCAAACCAACCCCAAATCATCCACCATCCACGATGGCAGCAGGTTCACCATTGAACCGCTGTCCACCATAGCCCACACCTTCCTTCCCGCTATGACCATTGGAACGTAAGCGAGCGGAGTCAAAACCAATTTCAACTCACACTCTTTGCGCCCCTCCTCCTTCTGCGCCACATGAACCTGCTGCACCGTCTGAGGTACCCGGCCCTGACAGCAATCCCGCAAGGCCTGCACCATCTTGTCTACCACCAAAGGAGAAACAGCTGCCAATTCCTGCAAGGTCAGCTGGACCAGAGTCTTGTTCCCCATCACCCTACGCACAATGTCTGCCGCTTTCTTCTTCCCTACAGGATTTTCTTCCAGCACTTTGATTCCGGGCACGCGTGTGGCCGGTTTCAGAACGGTTGACGGGGGTTGCTCCTTTGCATCCACCTCCATCTTATCGGAGACCAGCACCTTCTCTTCCGTTGCCACTACCCTTACCTCAGCTTCCACCCAAGGTGGTTGCCACAATCTGGGACGGGTAACAATGCCTAGTGACGCTCGTGCTGTTGTTCCTGCCTCCTGACCCCGTGTGCGCACCTGCTGCATTGCTGTTGGCTGGCTTGGCTCCATTGGAATCTGTTTGCCAGTCGGAAACATGTACCCCATCCCTGCCGGTCAAACCAATCCCGCGTTGTGATCCTTTGTAAGCTCCTTGCATGCCAATTTCCAATGACTGTTTGCCCCGCAGTACAAGCACCCCCTCGGCACAAAGGTACCGGGTGGCCAAAACCCTTCCACCATGTGAGGTGGAGGCCCTCCCAGCTGCTGCTGGCCCATGCGGCTCATGCAGATCTTCAAATCCTTCATCAGTTCCATCAATTCACTCACCGGAGGGGCGGGCGCGGGTTGAGGAACCGGAACACGTGTGGAAGTAGGTGGAACCAGGGTCGGAAATTGCGCCAGAGCCAAAACCTGGGGGGCCGATTTCTTTGGTCCCGCTGGGAAGGACTTAGCGGTAACCTCAATTAGCTCTTCTAAGTCAAGCTCACTCTCCACAGCCTGGCAAATGACATCCAACACTGGAAGGAGTGCAATGCTCCCGTCCAATAACCGCTTTACCAAGTTGTGATTGTAAAGATGCTGCTGCACCCTTGCCCGGAGTTGAGCGCCTAAACCGCCCAGAAACGCGCGTTTCATGGCCCCCGTCTGTCCCGCCACCACCTTGTTCTTTGACAAGTACCAATAGATCCAATCAAATGTTGAGGTGTAATCCGCCAGCTCCAGCCGAGTTCTGACTCCTCCGCGCACACTTGCCTCTGAGGCCACGCAGTGGAAATTTCTTTCCCGGAATTGAGGTTTGCGCCTACGCCACCGCATTAGGATCTCCTCCTTCATTTTTGGCCAATCCTGATTCTTGTAGCCTTCCATCTCCTCCACATCCAGGAGCTTCTCTTTGTCCATAATCAACAGGACAACAAGCTGGGCCTTATCGGTGTCTGACGCACCTTCTGCATCTGCAATACCTTTGTATCTCAAGATGAATTGTTCCACATCCGCAGTGTTGAATTGGATGTGAGGATAGTTGCGCCGCCTGATGCAAACTGGACGAGTGGGTTCATGGTCACTGGAGACCAATGGGGGAATGGCATAGCTTGTCCTGGGTCAAGCGGAGGGAGGGGGAGGAGGAGGGATGGAAGACGCAAGTGGGGTTGGAGTAGAGGACCCGGAAACAGAAGGAGAAGAAGAAGAAGAAGAGGAAGCCACTTTAGGGAGGTATGGATAGGACATTGCACCCAGTTACCTTTGAAAGACAAGAAACGGAAGGTTACTTCCCGGCCAGACCCCCAGATGTGGAAACAATAAGGGTTTTCCCCCTATAATTGTCCCAAGGTTTGGAAGTTAATGGTTCCCTGCATCTGAAAGGAGATGAGGATGCCCAAAGTCGCACTTAAATGAGAAATAGAAATAAGGAGATAAAAAGATAAAGAAAAGTAGAGAGAGAGTGAATTCGCCAATCCTTCAATCCTAAGAACTGTCCACCTGGATGTGTATCCGGTATTAGTTCCTTTAATCTCTTGGTGAGATGATCGATCCAATCCAATGATGTGATGGTCTGATTCCATGCCCCCCTCCCCTCCTAACCCGGATTTGAGAGTGAGGATAAGTCCTCCCTCTCAACCCTAACCTATGTAAACGCGCAAATGACAGAATGACAAAGAAACAGAAAACAATCCCAAAACAGAAACCCTAGCCTCCTCTCCCCACCTCCGTACCAAACTTCCCCCATCGTCCATACGCCATTCCGTCCATCCAGTTTGTCCTTCTCATGATGCGGTTCTTGCACGGCGCCCTACTCAGAGCCCCCCGCGCCTGTCCGTATCCATTTGTCCGCGCCTGTTCTAGATGTCCAGTATTATCCGGCGTGATCCGCGCGCTCCATCTGTTCCTTTATAGCCCGCGGATTGCTCCGCCCCTACGTATCCAAACCGGCGGGCCTGCAAACCTAGTCAAGCGCACTACCTTCCAAATCCAATCTCTGGGGCGGATCGCCGCCCACGCCGCATTTGATTCTGAGCCTGACCCTTCCACTAGGTGCAGAGCCAAACAGAAGCTGCCGCTGCTGAGCACTCCGCATACCCCAATGCTGACCCCCCTTGCCTCCAATGCTGAGCGCGCAGCCGCAAAGCAGTTCCCAATCCGCGTCTATAAATTGACACCACAATGGCAGGCCGGCATGTTCCATGGCTTCTTTGCGTGGTTGCGGAGGGTATGAAGCAGGCTGGCACATTCTGTAGCTTCTTTTTGCGTTTGAGGAAGGTATGCTGCTGCGGGTTGGGCTATGGAAAAAATTATGTTGTATCTTCTTTGCATGGTTGCGGAGGGTGCACAGGTGAACTATGGTTCTACCTGAAGGAGTAACTTTTTGGGGGTGGTGCTTGTGGGTGACCCTACCTAAATTTTCACTGAAAATCCATTTCTTTTATAATATTTTTAGATTCATCACAGGTTAGGGTTTTATATGTTAATTTTCATTTTTAATTGATTATTTCTGTATTTTATTTTTGAGGGCTTTAGTTGTTTGGTTCTGAATATTAGCCAGCTTACACTGGGAGTTGGCCAATGATCAGACTTGAACTTGAATGAGACTATATGTTTCAAATCTTCTAAAAGAATGAAGCAAATAGGAGAAGATTTTGAATTTTAAGTGGGAGGGGAATTCAGAGGAAGATAAGTGCAAAGAATTAAAGAATAAAAAAGAACCACTGGACACTTATATGTTTCATCCAGAAGGAAACCATGGAATAAAATTTTCATCCACATATTTATGGGATCTGGGCAATAAAGGTGTTTAAGCTGCCTTTTTTCTTCTTGGAAAGTTTCACCCCAGATATCACGCAGTAGTGTTGGGTCCTTGAAGATTGGGTTTGAATTGACCTCTGTCACCATTTCTTTCCTGACTTCAATCCAGTCTTCTGATTTACTCCCCAAACAGAGGGATGCTTCTCTAAAGCTACAGTTCCCATCCCCTATGACATCTTGAACATGTGATATATGTGGAACGGCTGTTTTTTGAGAAATAAAATCTTCAAACTGGAACTAAAACCAAAAATCAGGATTTTTTTCAAGGTGTATGCATAGATGCAGATGATCTTTAAAAAGTATTGATGAATTTTTTTATGGTTTTTTTGCACATTCTGAAATTTTGAATCACCAAAAAAAAATAAATCATAAAGCCCAACACAAGGATTCAAAAATCCAGTGAGAAAATTGAATTTTTCAAATTTTTAGGCTTTTTGATGGAATTTTTTAAGGTAAAAAATGACATCCAGAAATTCCAAAAAAAAATAAAAATAATCTTTCATGGTTCTTTTAAAATTCTCAAATCTTGAAACACCCAAAAAAAACTATTCAAAATGGCAAAAATGAGGATCCAAAATTCCAATGAGATAATTAAATTTTTCAAAATTGTTGCTTTTTTGATGCATATGTTTTAGGTAAAATAATACATCCAAAAAATTCAAGAAAGATATACAAATTCTCTTAAAATTTTGTTTCAATTTTTCAATAGCTTTAATAACCCAAAACAATAAAATAATAGAGAAAATAAAAAGATTCAAACGTCCAAAGAGAAATTTGGTTTTTTTGAATTTTTGTGTTTTTTGAAGTAATTTTTTATGGTGAAAGGATACATCCAAAAAAAATATTGAAAAAATATTTTTGGAATCTCTTTAAATTTTGGTTGAAATTTTGGGAAGCTGAAATTACCAAAAAAAAACAATCAAAATGGCCAAAATAAGGATCCAAAAACCCATGAAAAACATTCTGTTTTTATGGTATTTTTTCATTTTTTGATTGCATTTTTGAAGGGTTTCTAATTCCTCCAAAATTACCTTATATTTTGGTTAAGGGCTTCAAGACCCCTGCTACAGGTTGCAGGATCCAGAATCCAAAACAAAATTAATTCTTGAAACATGCGTGAAATAAATTATTTTTGCATGAAATATCAAAGGTGAGCAATGTGGTAAACCAACCTGTCTTATAGCCATCAGATTCATTTATTTATTAATTATTATTCCTTTTTATCAAGTTAAACTAAAAAATCAATTCCAAAACCCTCATAAACTATACTCTGAACTCAAACCAACCCCAAATACCCAATCCATCACCAGATAACCATATTCAACCATATCAAACAACTGTTGCAAACAACCAACACCTGGCACAGGCTGGATTATTTCACAAGGATTAATAAATAAAAGATTAATTGAGTATCTAATGGCAAAATATTCTGCTTAAAATAACCACACAACAAAATAACATACCCATACCGGCAGGACTTAAACCATACCAGTACCAATGTTACACTACAGGCAGTACTATGAAACCAAGTTACAATACCCTCACTGAAGAAATTGTGGGGGAAAATGGTTCAATTACTAAAGATCCAAGCCAGTCTGCGGGTGGTAGAAAATCCATAATAAAATCCATCAGTACATAAGAGAAGGCATGATGAGAAGGTGATGAACAGAAATGAGAAGACTGTATCATACTGCCTAGGATATTTGAGAAGAACCTGTGGAGATAGAAGCAGGATGACACTAGGAGGATGAAAATAGTAGCGCAAGACTAGGAGGAAGCTGGAAGGCAGGTCAGACCAATAAAACTAAATTTTTTTAGATCCACTTCTCACCAGATGAGAACAACACAGTGAGAGACTTGGATGTGTTTCAAAGGTAGAACATGCAGAATGGAAGGAGCCAATTGTTGAGTAGCGTTGTAAGGGTTGAGGGTGTGGGTGGTAGAGTGAGGTTGAGGAGGGGTGAGGCAGGGTGAGGACAAGGGAAAAGCAAGGATATAAAAGAAAGGGTTGAACATGTGAGAGGTAGAGTGAGGCTGAGGATGTGAGAGGTATGGTGAGGACAAGGGACAAGAGAGGAAAGAAAAAAAGGGAAAGCAAAGAGCAAGGATTAGAGCAAGGAACAAAAACCAGTAGGAAGAAGAGGGTGAACGGACAAAAGGAACAGAACAGAGAAATGGAAAGCTTGAAAGTGGAGGTGTGACACCAAAGATGAGGGAATGTGAGTGCGCGTGCAGTGTTGAAGTACGGTATATCACAGAGATTTCAGCACCCCTGGTCATCTGTTGAAGAGTGGACTGTGTTATAATATAATTATGGCCAGCAATTAGCTTAGGCAAATGAGCAGTATTTAAAACAAAAGAAATGCTGGACACCTTGTGTCAATAATTGCTTGATGGGCTCTCACAATGGGGCAACACGTTGGATGATATCATTGATGAATTCAATTTAATGATGAATGGATGGAAAACAGCAGGGAGAAGAGCTCCTTAAGTAAAAAAGATTGGCCTCTTGTGAGCCCATGATAAAACAAGCCAAAAGGCAAATTTTCTGCCCCAAAAGAGCTCTACATGCTCTACAGGCCTTGTTACTTGGTTTGGGCTACATCAGCCCACATGGCATCAGTCCCTGAACCTTTACAACCAGCCCATTCTGGTCCATTCTGGTGTTTCCACCCTTATGGGGCTGAACCAGCCCCTGTGCTGTTCAATCCCTGGGCCCGTTGTCTGTTACAACCAGTCCTATTGCCTCACACACTGGCTGGTTGCCTCATGCAACCAGCCCCTGGCCATAAAAATGGCCAGGTGGGACCCAGGACACACCTGGTTCCGGTCTCAGACTTACATGGGGGGGTGTGACCAGTGGACATTCTGTCCCCCCCCCTCTTTCTCTCAGATCCCTGGAGGGGGTGTTCAATTCCCCCTACCAGGGGCCCTGGGGGTCAATACCCCCAGGACATTGTCAATGGAAGTGGGCAGGGGGGTGGTCAAATCCCCTCAGCTCCGTTGCTCCTCCCCCTTGGTAAAGGGGGGGGGAGCACCCCTGGTCTCTTCTTTTCTTCAATGGTGGAGGGGTGATCAGATCCCCTCCACTGCCGGTTGCTCTCCTTGCAGCCAGCCTGGTCATCCTTTGGGCAAGGGGGTGATGAAATCCCCCCTGCCCTGACTGACCGCCTTTTTGCTGTTGGTTGCTGGCTGGTTCAACCCAGCCAGCCACCCCCTCCCCCTTGCAATGGCAAGCAAAGCAAGGGGAGGGGGAGGGATCCGGGGCCGCTTTCCCTCGCTCCTGCGGCGGTGGCGGTTGTTTGCCACCGGCCGGGCCCGCACAGGATCCCTTGGCTGCCGCAACAGCCCTGCGTGGGCCAAACCAAGGAATACAAGCGGCCCCGAGCAGGCCAGGGCACAAGCAAAAGCCCCAAGCAGGCTGCAACACGGGTGGTGGCACCAATTGGCAGCACCAAGCCTGAAACCTGAGACAAAGACACTTTGGCGGGCCAGCCCATCTTGCCTAGTATGTCCAAAATAAACCTTGGGCCCAATTATGCCCATACAAGCCCATCTTGCTGTATTTGCCCATATCCCCCACCGGGCCCATTAGGGCCCATGTACCAATGAGCCTGTTTGACGCGTTTTGAGGCCAGTTTCCCCAAATCAGTGACATCCACACAGGCCCGTATGGTCCGTGTGAGTTTCCAATGGGAGGGAGAGGTCCATATGTGCATCCCATTTAGATTACACTTATAAATAGCACACACCTAAGTGCATACTTATTTTAACACTCCCCCTTAATCCAAAAGGGTTGACATCCGCATATTAGTCACAAAGCCTTGATGCTTGTTCCTATCTAAAGCCTTAGTCAAGATATCCGCAATCATTGCTCCAGTGGGCATGTACCTCAACACAATCTCCTTGCAGTTAACTGCATTGCGAATATAGTTATAGTGAACATTTATATGTTTTGTTCTTGAATGGAAAACTTGCTTTTGCGCCAATGCAATGGCACTCTGCTTATCAGAATGCAACAACGCAAACCCTTGTGGTTTATGTGTATCCTCTAAGACTTTTCTCAACCATTTTTCTTCCTGTGAATCTTCTAAGTAAGCTCTATACTCAGACTCTGTTGATGAAAGACTTATTGCAGACACCTTCTTGGACATCCATGACACCAGAGTCTTACCTATGAAGAATACAAAACCACTTGTTCATTCCCTAGTGTTACCATCTACCCAACTTGCATTGGAATAACCAACCAAATCAAAGTTTTCTGACTTTGTAAAGAACAGTCCCAGACTGTGCATTCCCTTAAGATGCCTCATAACTCTCTTAAACGCTGACCAATGCCTCATGCTTGGCTTTTCTAAGTGTTTCAACAAGACACCAATTTCAAAAGCAATATCAGGCCTTGTACACTGCCCCAAATAATTAAGCAATCCAATAGCTGACCTGTAGTCATTCCCAGATTGAACAAACTCCAGATACTCCTCATCTGTAGAATTCTCTAAACGGATTTTTGACTGCATGGAAGTACCAAACTCCTTTGCATCCTCTAAGCAATATTTCTTGAGAAGAGCTGCCATGTAATGGCTCTGGTCTAACATGATACCATTCTTGCTCTTACTGACTTTCATTCCTAGCATCTGTTGCGCCAGACCAAGATCTTTTATCTTGAATTCCTTTTTGAGTGTCTCCATTACTCTCTTTTTACCATTTCCAACAATGATAATTTCATTGACCCATACAAACAAAATTGCATCCTTTCTTACAAAAAGACAAGGGTCGGCCTCAGATGTCTTGAAACCAATCTGTATCAGTTTCTCACTCATGGTATTATACCACAATCAAGCTGCTTGCTTCAATCCATAAAGGGATCTACACAGCTTGAGGACATATTCCCCTTTATCTGCTGAAAAAAAACTTCTAAAACAGATTTTATTCATGGTTTCTGGTTTATTCTCTACTAACCATTAACAAAAACCATCAGGGATTGACATATAAACAGTCTCCTCCTCTCCAAGTTTTGCATTCAAGTATGAGGTTACAAAATCAGCTTGTCTGATTTCTTCTTCCAACTCCACTGCCAGAGCAATGATGTACCTGAAGGTGGACAGCCTTCCAGTCAGTGAGAAATTTTCTTGGTAATTGATACCATCTCTCTGCTTGAAGCCCTGTGCAATGCATCTAGCTTTGAATCTTTTCAAAACCCCATTTGTGTCAAACTTCTTTTTTAACACCAATCTAGACCCCACAATGCTCTTTCCTTTTGGAACAGAATCCTGCTTTACTAATTCAAAGACACTATTATTTTCTAGAGAATCAAATTCCTCAAAAATAGCACTCTTCCAGTTAGCTCTCTCATCAGAATTCATAGCTTGGCCAAAGCTATTTGGGTTAACCCTGCTACCCATTTCTGAGCTCAACTCCAGGACTTCATTGAGCATACACTGTTCCTGAAATGTATCTGTTGAAAGCTCATAATATTCCTAACTATCTCTCAGCTTCTCTTATTTCTACCTACTGTTTCTCCTTTTCTTTCCATTGTCTCTTCTCAGTCTCATGTCTTGGTCTGTTATAGGCGGGCACTCATCCTTCATCTGTTTACACGCGCACTCATCTTTCAAACTGTCTCCAGTGCCAATACTCCATATTAGATTGGCACTCTGACCTACTTGAGACCTGACTCAAGCACTCCTCTTTCCTGTTCCTCACACAACTCAAACGGTTGTGTCATTGGACTGAGGGTGCTTTGAGTTAGGTAAGCTCCATCCTCAAATCACTAATTGATCATTTATGATATCTCTCTTATCAATTTGGATTCTTTCAGGATTAGGATTGTGATTGGGGTTATCATCTTTGACAACACTATTGTCTCTTCTATCAAGATTTCTTTATCTACTTCTTACTGCAGTTCTATTCTCGTTGACTCCTGGTTTTAGGTTATTAAAGATTTTGTTCTTCTTCCATTCTGTCCTGTTTCTCATTCTGATGAAATAATATCTGTTTTTAGTTGCCTCATTACTTTACAGATTTACAGTCCCAAGTCTCATTGATTTAACCAGGATAAACACTGGTGGTTCAAGATGTCTGACCTTAACAAACCCAACCCAAAACATCTCCATCTACCTCTCTTAAATGAATCCAATTTTGCCTTGTGGGTAATGAGAATTAGAAGTCATCTCCAAATAAAAGGTCTACTAGAGTATGTTGAAGACAGCAAATTCAAAACACTTATTCTACCTACTATGGCCCCGCAAAGAAAGAAAAGCTATGAAGCAGTCAATCTTCTAATTCAGCATCTAGGAGATACAGCATTTGATGCCGTTGTCACCCCCAAGAATCAGTCTAAATAAACCCTCATCTGGCAAGCTATCCTGGACCAATATGCATCACAGTCAACCAACAATAGAGGTTGCATCTGGTTGAATTTCATCCAATACAACTTCAATGGAAATCTCCAAACCTATCTGAGAGAATGTAGAAAACTCTTGAATGAACTTGCCTTGGTCAAACTCAAAGTGCCCCAAGACATACTCAGTTATACCATCTTAGCCAAGCTTACCGCCAACTTCTATCACATGGTCAACATTATTCTACTTAACGACAACTTACCAGAAAGCCCCTTTAGAGTTCTCAACAAATTGCGTGAAGTGACTCACCTAGAATCAACCAGAGTGTTACCTAACACTCCTGCACCCTCAACTAATCCTCCTGATCAATCTGGTTCAACTGCCCTTCTGAAGACAAAAGCTTGTAAAGGGCCAAAACACCCTTGCTCAAAAGGGCATCAAAATCCTCTTGCCAAACACCCCAAGTCCCGCTGCTGGCACCTACACCCTAATCTGCATCCAGACAAGAATGCACCCCAAGCTCATCACACGCAACCCGTAGAATCTACTACTCCAGTTCCCAATAACTCTGTTGAACCTGCCAATCCATTTTTCAATGCTCAACTGTACCACCAAAAGGCCAATCCGGCTCACTCTGATTCAATCCCCACTCTGCCTCCTGTCCTTGACTCAGGGGCCAGTCATCATATTGTTAAAAATCCTAATTTTCTGCTCACTTCAAAACCAATTAATCTTCTGTTGACTTGGGCTCCAAATCCTCTTCTCACCAAGCCACAGCTATTGGTACAGAAAAATTAATCAATCACAAAGGTTCAGAAATCATCTTGAAGGATATCTTGTTGATTCCAGACCTTAACCAATGGTTTTTATCCCTGGACAGACTTCTAGTACAGAAATCAAACCTTTCCCAATTTGGCAAAAGTGGCGTCTCAATCCAGATTGACAATGTGACCTCATTGGTTCAACTGTCAATCATCTCCTGGAGATATACGGTACTTGATTTGTCACAGTGCCTACCAGCCCTCTTGCTCATCATCTATCAGCTGACCAGTCAGACTTCAAGTGGCATCATCTTCTGGGTCACCCTGGCATTGCTACTCAAAAGATTCTCTTTCCTAATTCTGCTTCCACAAGTGCCGACTGCAACGTATGCCAGACTTGCAAGATGACCACCACCACTTTCAATGGCCATTTCAAAACAGCTAATCAGATGTTAGAAACAGTTCATATTGATCTAGTAGGTCCGGTCTCAGTTGAATGGGCTAGTGGTTGCAGATACTTCCTGACTATAGTAGATCAATACTCACGTTTCAAGACTTTCTCTTTTCTCAAGAATAAAAGCAAGGCTCTAGTTGCCTTCAAGAGCTTTTTATCTACTTCCAAAAGACGCCTTGACAAGAAATTGATCACCTTAGTCTCTGACAACGGTTGTGAGTTTACTAGCTCAGAATTTAAAACCTATTGTCAAGACGCTGGAATCACTCATCATTTTTTGCCTCCTTATACCCCTCAACAAAACGGATTGGTAGAACGCACTAACAGATCAGTTATTGAAAAGGCTAAATGCCTGTTCAATCACAGTCAACTTCCTCCTTGCTACTGGGTGGAAGCCATTAAGACAGCTACGGACCTCCTCAATCTTCTACCGGTGGTGTCCAATCATAATTGGATTCCTTATGCTATTTGGTTCAAAACCAAATTCAACTATGATTTTCTTTGTCCCTTTGGCTGCACCGCTTTTGTTCACGTTCCCAAGATCAATTGAGACTTCAAATTCAGCGTATCGCGCTTTAAAGGCGTTATGCTGCTGTACTGCAATCAATTTTCATCTTACAGGATTCTTAACCCTACCAATAGCAAGGTCTACATCACTGCTAACGCCTGTTTCAAGGAAGGCAAATTTAGCAAAGATGATCCTCAAACTCTCTTTCCTCTCATTCCTGAGAAGGGCATCAACCCTGCCGCCATTCCAGAAGAACAGTTTGATTCTCCCATCAGCTGTACTGAAACACAGGAACCATCTGTTCCAATCAAACCTACTTTGACTTCTCCAGACCAAGCCTCTTGTCCTTGCCCCAGCAAAGTTAGCTCAGACAACATAGTGACCTACCCTTGTCGCAAAGGATCTCAACTCTATCTGGCCATCAATTACTTGGATCCGTTTTCTCTAAACAATGCGTTGAAAGACAAATATAGGCTGGAATGGATTGATGCCATGAAGAGAGAACTTCTCAATCTGGAATCTTACAATGTCTTTGAAGAACAAGAGATTGATCCAGAATCCAAGGCAATCAAGTGCATCTGGGTGTTCCAAACAAAGTGTAACGCCAACAACGAGATCATTAAATTCAAAGCAAGACTCTGTGTGCAAGGTTTCAACCAAAAGGAAGGATAAATTTTGAGAGTGTCTTTGCTCCCGTTGGGGACAAGACTTCTCTGTGTCTCCTCATTTCTTTTGAAGTTCAGAAAAATCTCCAATTTCATCAGCTCAATGTGAAGTCAGCTTTTCTAAATGCTCCTCTCAAGGAAAGGATCTTCATTGCTCCTCCAGCCAATGTACCTACATCACCCAGAAAGTCTCTGAAACTTAAAAGGACACTGTACGGCCTTAAACAAGCCCCCATGGCCTGGTATCATACTCTAAGCTCCTGGTTACTCAGTGTAGGTTTCCAAAGCAGTGAAGCTGATAACTGCGTATTTTACTCTGAAGATACTTGGCTGTACATCCATGTGGATGACATTGCCATCTTCAGCAAGGATCCTTCAAAGTTCAGAAAGCAAATCAAATTGTGTTTCAAGATCAAATACCTGGGTCAGGCATCCATGCTCCTAGGCATCAATGTAGAAGCCACAAAGAAAGGTTTCAAGCTATCTCAGTTGACCTACATAGACTCTCTAGCCAGTAAATAAAAACTTCTGAATCACAAGCAGCACTCCACCCCGTTTAAACCAAATGGCAAGCTTCTGCCATCCACCACTGAAGAGCATGAACGTTTTGTCAAATCTGGCCTTGATTACAGGAAGATAATTGGCAAGTTGCTGTATGTCAGCTGCAACACTCAACCCAATATCACCTTTGCAACAAATTACCTGTCTCATTTCCTCACTAAGCCCAACTTCACTCACTACAATGCTGCCCAAAAAGTCATCAACTATCTGAAGCATACCAGCACAAAAGGGCTGAACTTTGAAAAATCAGATTTGGTAGAAGACCTGGTAGCTTTTGTGGATTCAGACCGGGAAACCTGCCCACAAACTAGACGTTTTATCTCAGGGCTGGTGATAACCTGGAAGGGTAATCTCATCACCTGGAAATCAAGGAAGCAGCCTACCATATCACTTTCAACTACAGAATCTGAATACAAATTGATGGGTGATGGGGCAAAAGAGGTCCTCTGGCTGAAAACTCTTTTGTCTGAATTCATCAAGTTCAAACCTCTCAAACCAACTCCTATCCTTGAAGACAACAAAGGTTTTATCAAGCTGGCCTTGCAACAGGCTAATCATTTGTCCTTTTGAACAAAACATATTGACATCCATCATCATTTCATTAGAGAAGAAATCGGAAAAGGTACTATTAGCCTACAAAAGGTAGAATTGAAATATAATCATGCCAATTTCCTTACCAAACCTGTCTTTAGGCAAATCCTGGAAGGTAGCCTATGCGCAATCAACTTCTTCTGATTCTGAACCTGAGAGATGGGGTGGCTGTTGAAATTTAATAATATTCCTAACTATCTCTCAGCTTCTCTTATTTCTACCTACTGTTTCTCTGTTTCTTTCCATTGTCTCTTCTCAGTCTCATGTCTTGGTCTGTTATATGTGCGCACTCATCTTTCATCTGTTTACAGGCGCAGTCATCTTTCACACCGTCTCCAGTGCCAATACTCCATATTGGATTGGCACTCTGAGCTACTTGAGACCTGACTCAAGCACTCCTCTTTCCTGTTCCTCACACAACTCAAATGGTTGTGTCATTGGACTGAGGGTGCTTTTAGTTAGTTAAACTCCATCCTCAAATCACTAATAGATCATTTATGATATCTCTCTGATCAATTTGGATTCTTTCAGGATTAGGCTTGTGATTGGGGTTATCATCTTTGACAATGCTATTTTTTCTTCTATCAAGATTTCTTTATCTACTGCTTCCCGCAGTTCTATTCTTGTCAACTCCTGTTTTTAGGTTATTAAAGATTTTGTTCTTCTTCCATTCTGTCCTGTTTCTCATTCTGATGAAATAATAAACCTGGTTTTAGTTTCCTCATAACTTTACAGTATCTTCCTCATATCCTGCAGCAGCATAATGGGACTTATATTACCTGTACCTACCAACTGGTACTCTAATCCTACCACTCCTTCTAACTGGAGGTGGAGGCTCATCAGTTTCTGAATTAACAGACTCCCCTGAAGCGGGCACTGAAACCTCTGGTGACATGTCTGCCATCTCTTCATCTTCTGGAACCACATGTCCCGCAGCCTTTGCTGGTGAAATAGGTGCTAATTCTATTTCTTGCTGTGACTTATTCACAACAACATCTTCACTCCTTTTGAGTTTAAAGGTACTTTCATCAAATTTTACATCCCTACTATGGATAACCTTTCTTGTCCCTGGACAATAGATCCTATACAATTTACTGATTAAATCATAGCCTACAAGTGCCCCTTTTCTGGCTCTAGGGTCTAATTTTCCAACCATCTCATTATGGTGGACACTATAATACACCAAGAAACCAATTGTTCTTAGGTGTAATGTTTTGGGGTAAAACTTCCAAAACTGATAATGAGGACTCTTCCCATAAACACTTACAATGTTATGCAACAGACTGACTGTACACATCAACTCAGCCCATAGGAATTTTGGTAGACCAGATTGAGAAATAATAGTTCTGACCTTTTCCAGTAAAGTCCCATTCATTCTCTCAACTATTCCATTATTTTGTGGAGTACTTGTGGTAGTGACTATATGAATGATACCATAATCTTTCAATAACCTCTCAAACTCTTTACTCACAAATTCACCACCTTTATCAGTGATAACCCTCTTGATCTCCTTCATTAGACCATTCTGTTTCCAGACTTTGAAGATTACAGAAACCTCCTCCATTGTCTGATCCTTAGATTGAATTGATTTAACCCAAACATAATTAGTTGCAGTATCAACTAAATTGATGAAGTATCTTGCCCCACCAAGGGACTCTGGTGTGAATGGCCCTGCCAAATCAATGGAAAATTCCTCTCTAGGAACATCAGTGAAATCTCTACTCTTTGAGAACACATTTCTAGTCTTAGCCCCTAAGGTACAACTCTCACAGTTTCTGTCCTTTACCTTATGGCCACTTCTATTGTGAGCAAAAGTGCTCAAAGCTGAGATTTTGAACAAGCTTTCACACAAAAGCTTGTTCCAAACCTGTTCACTAAGAACAGTTCTCCCATCCATATCAATAACAAACTTACCTTCTTTAAGATAAAAAATATGGAAACCTTTTTTCCACAACACTCCAAGGGACACAAGGTTATAAGGCAACTCTGGTACATAGAACACTTTCTCAAAAGAAATTTGGAAAACCAAGTGATTTGCAAGAATAACTTTTCCAATTCCTTTAATCTGAATTGTTCTGCCTTTCTTACCAATATTTACAACTCCATCATAATTGCTAAGATTTGAAAATAAATTTGTTTCAAAGAACATGTGATCTGTACAGCCAGAATCAATCAAAACAAGAACATCCTCCTTCAATCCTCCCAATAGCAAAGAAGCTTTATCAGTAACTGATAAGTTCTCATCTTTGAGGTTTAGATTATTCACTTTGTTATCAATCAATTCCATTTCTTGATCCTCATCAATTTTGGCCTTCTTGTTGGGAACTTCTTCCCCAAAAACCATTTCCATTGGACCATCAAACGCCACCATTGCAATGTTTTCAGTAGTGAGATTGACCTCCTTGTCATTCTCTTTGGACTTCTTCCTCTTCTTGGCCTCCTTGCGTTCCTTAGCATAATGCCCCTTATTCTGAAAATTATAGCATAAGACCTTGGACAAATCCTTTTTTGCCTTCTTGCAAGATTTTCCAGTCTTTCCAACAAGGGCTGTTCCAGAGCCCCCCTTCATCTTGAACTGAAGATCATCCTTTTCAATCCTTTTCATCACATCCTCCTCCCCAGGAAGAGGATCCAATTGAGAAATAATTCTGACTAAAGAATTAAACTCCTTTGGTAGCTTCTGAAGGATTGAGAGTGACAAACACTCAGGATCCATGATAATTCCTGATGATTTAAACTTGGCTATGCTAGACCTAGCCTCTGCAACAAACTGTTTACAGCTTGAATATTGTAACTTAAACATTTTATTGCAAGCTATACCCTTCTGGTGAACAGAATCACAAGCATACTTGGACTTAAGCAACTTCCAAAGGATGCTGCCCCTCCTTCTCTCATCTTCCCTAAGAGTATTGGCAACCCATGTCACATTATTCTCATCAAGATGCCTAAGGATGAGATGATAAGACTTTTTCTCCACTTCTGAACTGATCAAAGTGTCACCTGAATCAACTATCTCCCCACAACAGATTTTGTCCAGCTCACTATCCATAAGGACAGCCCAAGCATTATAATTCTGACTGTTCAGAGCTATCTTGGTGGAGCTAACATCAGGTATATAGGACATCTTCTTGGAAAACTTGAGGTCTTTGAGGTTCTCCAGAGTAAGGTACAAGGGTCTAGATGGCTTGGAAGTAATGATGATGTTGGTATTGATAATGTGTTATAATTATGGCCAGCAATTAGCTTAGGCAAATGAGCAGTATTTAAAGCAAAAGGAATGCTGGAAACCTTGTGTGAATAATTGCTTGATGGGCTCTCACAATGGGGAAACACGTTGGATGATATCATTGATGAATTCAGTTGGATGATGAATGGATGGAAAACAGCAGGCAGAAGAGCTCCTTAAGTACCAAAGATTGGCCTCTTTTGAGCCCATGATACAACAAGCCAAAAGGCAAATTTTCCGCCCCAAAAGAGCTCTACAGGCTCTACAGGCCTTGTTACTTGGTTTGGGCTACATCAGCCCAGATGGCATCAGTCCCTGAACCTTTACAACCAGCCCATTCTGGTCCATTCTGGTGTTTCCACCCTTATGGGGCTGAACCAGCCCCTGTGCTTTTCAATCCCTGGGCCCATTGTCTGTTACAACAGGTCCTATTGCCTCACACACTGGCTGTTTGCCTCATGCAACCAGCCCCTGGCCATAAAAATGGCCATGTGGGACGCAGGACACACCTGGGTCCAGTCTCAGACTCACATGGGGGGGTGTGACAAGTGGACATGCTGTCCCCCCCTCTTTCTCTCAGATCCCTGAAGGGGGGGGGTCAATTCCCCCTACCAGGGGCCCTGGGGTTTGATACCCCCAGGGTGTCATCAATGGAAGTGGGCTGGGGGATGGTCAAATCCCCTCAGCCCCATTGCTCCTCCCCTTGGTAAAGGGGGGGGGGAGAGCGCCCCTGGTCTCTGCTTTGCTTCAATGGTGGAGGGGTGATCCAATCCCCCCCACTGCCGGTTGCTCTCCTTGCGGCTGGCCTTGTCATCCTTTGGGCAAGGGGGTGATGAAATCCCCCCTTCCCTGGCTGACCACCTTGTTGCGGTTGGTCACTGGCTGGTTCAACCCAGCCAGCCACCCCCTCCCCCTTGCAATGGCAAGCAAGGGGAGGGGGAGGGAGCCGGGGCCACTGGCCCTTGCTCCTGTGGCGGTGGCCATTGTTTGCAACTGGCTAAGCCCGCGCGGGATCCCTTGGCTGCCACTACAGCCCTGAATGGGCCAAACCAAGGAATACAAGAGGCCCTGAGCAGGCTGCGGCATGGGCAAAAGCCCCAAGCAGGCTGCAACACGGGCGGCTGCCCCAAGCCCAAAACCTGTGACAAACACACTTTGGCAGGCCAGCCCGTCTGGCCAAGTATGTCCAAAATAAACCTTGGGCCCAATTATTCCCATACAAGCCCCTCTGGCTTTATTTGCCCATATCCCCCACCAGGCCTGTTAGGGCCCATGCACCAATGAGCCTGTTTCACCTGTTTTGAGGCCATTTTCCGCAAATCAGTGACAGCCACACAGGCCTGTATGGTCCGTTTGAGTTTCCAATGGGCCAGAGAGGCCCATATGTGCATCTCATTTGGATTAAACTTATACATGGCACACGCGTAAGTGCATATGTATTTTAACAGACTGAAAAGCATTCCTTGACAAAGGTTTGGAGGGATGTAAGGGAGCAGGCCTTGGTGAGGGCATCTGCAACCATGTAGACAGTGGAGATTAGTTTAACCCTGATCAGTTTGTTGGTTTAGAGTTCTCTTAGATACTTCATGTTGATGTCTATATGCTTGGTTTTGGAGTTACAGCCAAAGTGTTTCAGTTTTTCCAGGAGGCCTTTGTTGTCAATGGCAAAGATCGAAGATTTGGGGACTTTGTTCCAGATCTCAGAGATGATTTGCATCAGACAGAGACTCTCCTGGACCCCGTGGGAGAGATCTGAAAGCTCAGATTCTGTGGAGGACATAGTTATTTTCTTTTTTTTGTGACTACTCCAGGAGATGGGACATCCAAGCCAAAAAGCAATTTTGCCCATTTGTGAGATTTGTGAGTGGGGGTCATCTGCTCAGGTAGCGTCAGTGAAAAACTCAATGGCCTGTTGGGCAGAACTAGAAGTTTTTAAGACCAGAGAAAGGGATTGGGTGCCTTTTAAGTATTTCCAGCAATGAATTATCTCTCTCCAGTGATTGATTCCAGGATTGTGATTGAAACGTGAAAGTAAGGAAACCAAGGCGGAAAGATCAGGATGAGTGTGGCAGGCAAGTTAGTTGAGCATGCCAGTATATGTCCGTTAATTGATGTTCAGATCCTTGAATTTGGCTTTTTCTACATCACTTGCAGGGTGGAGATGAATTTGGGGAGTCAAGGGAGTCAACACAGCCTTGCACTTTCTGAGATTGAGCAGATTAAGGCCCTTCTTTATCAGGGTCTTCTGACTGAGAGCTGCAAATTCATTGTTGATCTTGATGTCCATGCCCAGAAAGGTGTCCAGATTGTGGGAAGAGGAGTTGGGAAATCCAAGGAGAAAGAAATTTTCAAAGGCAGCCATCCTCCCTACAACTATGAGATCATCTATGTGAAAGAAGATGAAGGAGTCTCTTTCCTTGTGGATGAAGACGCAGGCATTGGCTGAGGACTGCTGATAGTCAAGTTCAGAGAACCATAAAGTGAGAGTGTGGTACCAGTTAGCCAGAGCTTTCTTTAAACCATATAGAGATTTTTTCAGTTTCAAGAAGGGAGATGATTGGTGGGACTCCTTGGTAGTTTTTATGTAAATTTCCTCCCCCGGAGGGGCAAAAAGAAACACACATCTACCATCAAATTGCCTGATAGGCAATTTTTGATCAACAGACAGGATTAAGAGGAGAAGAAGAGATGGAAAATTTCCAGTGGGAGCAAAATTATCTGTGTACTCATTGCCAGGAAGCTGAGAGAACCCTTGGATGCAGAGCCAGGGGATGCAGAGCCAGGGGACACAGAGCTGGGCCCTTATTTTTTTTTTTGAGGAGAGAGTGGCTGGTTTGAGTCTGGTGGCCCAGGTAGTTAAAAGTTAGTGGTCCAGTGTGCCAAGGTGATCTTCCCAGACCTGTTGGTTTTTGATGTTTTGAAGCTCAACCTCTTTTGCTTCTTTAACTAGTTCTGGGTCAAGAGAGGTGGTGTGATAGCTGTATTTTGCAGGTTTAACCTTCAGTGTGCAAGGCCTGAGGAATCTAGTGGCTGAATTAGTGGGTTCAGGCTTGGTAATGGTTTTTTTGGAATCAGCCGGAGCAGAAAAACTGGCATTGTCATCATTGGATTCAGAATTCAAGGTTCCAGAAGTTTTTTTGGAAGAAGGAGGTACAGGCAAGATGACAGCATCCTCAAAAGATTTGGATTTTATTGATTCTTTGATGAAACATTCATCCAAGGATGATGAGCTGTTGGAATTTTTGGGGGCATAGGTTAGGAATTGGACGTTCTTAGTGTCAGCAATCTTGTTTGATAGAGTCAGGTTCTGGTATGATTGGGAAAATGGAGTATATCCAATCAAGTTGCCTAGACCATCAGGAGGTATAAGCTTAGATCTTGATTCCTTGGGCTGGATTAGATACGACATGGGATTTCCAATTGGCTTAAAGTATGAAAGGGGAAGAGAGTGGTCTTTGAACAATTTTTAGGTGGATTCTTTGCTTTTTTGAGTAGGACTTGATTTAGGGTGAGAGTTACGGCAGAGAGAATTTCACTCCAGAGATTTTTTGGGAGATTGGAGTCAAGAAGAATAGCCCGTAGTGATTCCAGTATAGACCGTTTGATTGTTTTGGCCAATCTGTTCTGCTGAGGTGCATATGTATCAGAGAATGTTTTGCAGATAAGGTTCCTCTTGCAGAAGTGGTTGAGTTAGTTTTTCTTGAATTCTGTGCCTTGGTCAGAGTGAAGAATGGTTGGATAATATCCAAACCTCTTGGCTTCAAAGTCAAAAATTTCTATCAGTTTCTCAGGGATAATGGCTTAGCTGATTATGGGAACGGCTGCACAGTATCAAGAGTAGCCATCCACTATGGTGAGAAAGTATTTGTAACCAAATCTTGAGCTAGGAAGAGGACCTACAGTGTCTGGATGGATCTCAGAAAAGGGCTTGTCAGCCCTGGAGGTTCTGGTTTTGTAGGAGGCTTGGGTGATTTTTGACAGGGTGCAAGATTGACAGTTGACAACCTTTTTTATAGGAAGGTTCAGTTTGTGTCCTAGCCTGTGGTAACTCATGTGTCCCAAAAACTTGTGCAGAAGTTCTGAGGAGGTCAGATTGGATCCAAAGAAGGTTTTTGAGAACTTAATACAAGGAATGTTGTTGTAGTAGAAACTGTTCATTGCAGGCATCCCATTCTGAGAAAGCAAAACAGCATTGAGGGTGAAGTCTACAGTATAACCTTCCAATAAGATTTTCCTGAGGGAAAGAAGATTTACAGAGAGTTTGAGGACATAGAGAACCCTCTTCAATATCAGTGACCCTTTTCTGTGCTTCAATGTAACAGAAACTTCTCCTTTAATGACTAATGATCCTTGGCTGCAGCTAGTGTTAATCAATCCTCCTTCTTTTGATCCTTCTAAGTGATTAAAAAGTGAATTATCAGCTTTCATGTGATCAGAGCACCCAGAGTGAATGATGAAAAGAAGAGAGTCTGTGCAAAAGCACAAAGGGGTGCTAAAAAAGGCATGTGACCAAGTATTGGTTTTAGGTTGGAGCTTGGGAGAGTTCATCCAGCATCAATTTTTGGGATGATTGGCCAAAGTTTTGTGTCTCTTGGGCTTGCAATTGCCTGAATAGTTGGTAAAAAATTGTCAGCTCTCTGATACCAGGAAACTTGCAGTCCTTTAGCTACAGAGAGTGATAAAAATGCTGGAATGATAATTATAATTATTATTCCAATAATAAACACTTAGAAGCTCAAATAAATGATATAATAAAAGCAGTTGCAAGGTTTAACTGGTTTGGTAATAAATCTTTTTCAATATAATATAACAGAGGGGCCACAGTATTATACTACTGGGGATCTTTACAGACTAGCAACCTCTCTTCAAGGGGCCTCCTTAGGCAGTTTAAGAACCTTGGAATAAAGATGGGTGCCTTAGAAAGGACTTATTCCACTAATGGCTGGGCTTAACAGCACAAAAGGCCAAGACAGGAAAGGTAACACTCACTCTGAGCACTTTACCACGAGAATCCTGGAATAATTGGAAGGTTTTCAGAGCAGATGGGGTACATTGCTTGACTAAACTTCAGTGGTTGATTGGTTAATAAGTGTTAGAATTATAAATGAATTCTTTTTTCTTTGAATTTCTCTTTCTTATTCTTCCTCTGTTCTCATTCTCCTTCTCCTCAAATTAGTCCTTTTATTTCATTTCATATTTGTGACACGCACCTGAGTGACCTTGCGCGCACATCTTCACACCTGAAATACTCCATAAAGTTTAGACACTTCAGATCTGCCTCAGTTCTTTCACTATTTGTATTGCTCAAAAAGGATTCTGTGTTTTCCCAGAGGGCTCTCAGGTCCTCCTTGTTGATTTGGCTTCTCTTCATTACTCTCCAACTTCTTTGCCAGACTCATCTTGATTCCTCTGCTCTGAGATCCTAAAGATCACCTACTTTAACCTCAGGCCTTGCTGTCACCTCTTTTGGTTCCTTTTTAGGTTCATTCTCTTCCCTTCTTACACTTCTGCTGTTCTGAGTGTGTTCTCCTTCCTTGCCTGATAATTAAATTCCATTCTTTTTAGCCTCTAACTTTTCAATAAGGGTAAATAATACTACTACAGACTCAGTCATAAATCACTTGCTTATCTTCATATAAGCACTTGATAAACAATGACATGGTGTCTGATTGATAATAAATAATTCCTGGTAACTGATTGACTGATTGGATCCAAAGAGGTCTGTATAAATACCTTTTTGGGGTGATTTTGATCTTCTCAGGGCATGTAGAGAGGGTTCTGCTTGTGGGTTGAGGCTGGCAAGCCAGTCAGGGCAAGATTAGCACGTCCACTTGGTGCTGTCAATTAGCTGTCCTTAGATCTTCTGGATTTCTGTACTATTTTAGCCACAGGATCTGTTGATCTCTTTATGGCGTAAATTTGATCATTTTGTACTCATCCTTCATTTGTACTATTGATATTGCTTGAAAGCGGGTAGATGTGGATGTTTCCTGATTTTTCATCATCTGCTGATCATGTAGGTAATTTTTAATAATTTTTATGAACACTCCTTGTAGTGTTTTGTGGTCTCCAAATATCAGGGTCAGTGATTTACGTGTTAATCCTTGATTTTTGATTTATTATTAAAAAATGTTTTAAACTTAATTTTCATTAATTTTATTTAATTTTTTATATTTTTAGATCATTAGAAATGCATAAGTCAGTTTGTTACATATACTAGGCAACTCTAACTAGGTTGTAGCTCTTTTGAGTGGTGCCTGGTTGTCAGATTAGTCACAACGGATCCAGATGCGGGGATCAGTTAGTACAGATGCGCGCAGGGTAGGATCCGCTGCGTGCGTGGCAGAATCAGCTGCGCGCGGGTCTCTAGTACGCGGGAGTCTGCTACTACAAGTACGTAGGGATATGTAATGATGCAGGGCTGCGCGCAGGAATTGTGACATAACACATTTCCGCGCTCTAGCTCATTTAGCAGGTTGGGAGGAAATAAAGTGCTTGAGTATGTCCTTCCAGATCAACTTGGCATTTTCTTTGTTTGAGGAACTGATGATGGTAGTATGAACAAAAGCTGACAGCTTGGATATCAAGATTGAAGATAGTACAGTGTTTTCTTCAGAGCTGAGATGAATGTAGTCAGAGAACATGGTTTCCTTAAGCTTGGCTAAGTTGATTAAGGTTTTCATCCTGGTTCTCCATATGGTCAAATTTTTGTTGGTAAGTAGTGGAATAGCCTCTATAGTAGTTTTCAGGATAGTAGGGTTCAAGTTTTCCATTTTGGCGGCTGGCTTGAGTTAGGTAGCAGATGGTTGATGCTCCAAATTTTGATCATGAAGAAATTTTGGGAGCAGATGGTTCAATTTCTAAAGACCCAAGCCAGTCTGTGGGCTGTAGAATATCCATAATAAAATACATAAGTACATGAGAGAAGGCAAGATGAGAAGGTGATGAACAGGACTGAGAAGACTGGATCATACTGCCTCGGATATTTGAGAAGACCCTGTGAAGATAGAAGCAGGATGACACTAGGTGGATGAAGATAGCAGCTCAAGACTAGGAGGCAGAAGGAAGTCTTGTCAGACCAATGAAACTGAATATTTTTAGATCCACTTCTCACCAGGTGAGAACAAAACAGTGAGAGACTTGGATGTGTTTCAAAGGTAGAACATGCAGGTTCAAAGGAGCCAATGATTGAGTAGCTTTGTGAGGGTTGAGGGTGTGAGTGGTAGAGTGAGTTTGAGGAAATGCAAGGCAGGGTGAGGACAAGGGACAAGCAAGGATAGAAAAGAAAGGGTTGACAATGTGAGAGGTAGAGTGAGGTTGAGGATGTGAGAGGTAGGGTGAGGACAAGAGACAAGCAAGGAAAGAAAAAAAGGAAAGCAAAGAGCAAGGGTTGGAGCGAGTACCAGAAACCAGTAGGAAGAAGAGGGTGAACAGAGAAATGGAAAGCTTGACAGTGGAGGTGTGACACCAAAGATGAGGGCATGTGAGTGCGCATGCAGTGTTGAAGTATGGTATATCACAGAGATTTCAGCCCTCATGCATCATTAAGTACGATTCAGGGAATCTTAACTGTACTCTGAAGCACTCTGATACTCATTTTTCCACCATTCCAACCATAAAACACACGTATACACACCAACAGAAGTAGGGGCTCATTCAGCCAAGTATGTTTCAATTATCTCCCACCAGCAATAACACCTCAGTACACATGACCTATCTGAAGCTTTCACCACCAGATAAGGCCTCTGAACCATCCTATGAAGCACTCTGATACTCATTTTGACACCAATCCAACCATACAACACTCATACATGCACCAACAAAAGTAGGGGCTCATGCAGCCAATTATGTCTCAATTCTCACCAACCAGCAATAACAGCTCAGTACACATAACCTTTCTGGGACTTTAACCACCAGATAAGGCCTCTGGACCATCCCCTGAAGCACTCTGATACTCATTTTTCCACCATATCAACCACACAAAACCTGCAAGCCACACTCTCAAGTCACCCAAGCAAGCATGCTGAAAAACAGCATACTCCATATCTCTACAGTTAATTCCATTTAAACAGCATTCAGTTAGCTCCTGAAACATTTTATACATGATAAAAGCTCAGAAGCTTCCTCAGAAAACACCCAAAAAGTAGTGTTCCACCACTTCAACAATACAAGTTATACAATTTAAGTTACCAAAGATGGCTTGCAGCTGCCAAGCATGTTTCATCCTTTTCCCAACCAGCAGAATTAAATCAAGCTTCAGGGAAATCCAGCATCATTTTTAATAAAAGATAAGCACCCAGAAGCGTCCATAACTCACCAATCTTAGCCTGTTCCTCATATTTTTTCCTGTATATCAGAATTTATACTGAAAAATACAGCTATATCTTGGCTTCTTTCACATTGTTGTTTTCTCACCAGCATTATTGCATCATTTAACTGTATCCTCCTGTGCCTCAACATTGCAGAGAGAGGCTCAGAAACACACTCAGGGGAGCCATGAATATCCCCTGAGGCATTATTTTTCTATTTAAGGGGGGTTCTTTTGCCCTATCCAAGTTTTCTAGCATGGCATCTTCCCCTATGACCCATTGCTTATGCCCAACCTACCTAGCACCGGCTATCATTGAACCAGATTCAATTCAAAAGGAAATAAAATATCAAACAAAAAATTATTATTGACCATCTGAACCAACCCCAGGTGTCTTGTAATAAGGGTTCTTGCAAAAGACCTGGTATTCAGCACCTATTATTAAGAGGAAAAACCCCTTTTGTTCAATTGTTAAAATTATAAAAAAGGAAGGACCCAAAAGAACAACAAAAAAAGCTCCTTTTCTGCCCAGCTCCCTGTGGGCAAACCCATTTTTGGGTCCTCCAACTGGTTAAACACCTTTCAGTCAACCTTTAAATCCTTTAATTGGAATTTCAAACAATAGTCAAAAAAATTCAAACATTCTTGATTATTAATTGGTGGAAGTTTTCCAATGATCCAATCAAAATTTTAATATTCTTCCAATTCCTAAAATTATCCATTAATAACTCATCTAGGGCTGATTATAGACCTATTTTAAGTCTCAAAGAGAACCAGCCATTAATTAAAAAAAATATTGTGCAGAATTATTATAGTTCAGAAGGGCAGGAAATTCAAAACCATCTTAGCTTACCTCTATCTATTTGAGAGTAGCAGAAAAATAAATTCCCCTTCTAGTGTGCCAGCAAGCTATTTGCTAAATAATCCCATTATCCCTTGGAGTCTCTACAGCAACCATGCAACAATGTCAAAATGCGTGAAATAAAGGGTTGGATGCATGAGAAAAATAATTCCCTATTTGTTTTTATTTATTTTTTTCAATTTCTTTCCTTTTTCTTTTTTTTATTTTATTTTTATTTTTTTCACAAATGGGTTGTGAATGGCTGCTCACAACCCAAAATGGGTTGTGAATGGCAGGTCACAATGCCAAATTGCATTGTAAGAGGCTGTTCACAACTGAGATTAGTTGTGAGCAGCTTTTCAAAACTCAGACGGGTTGCAAGTGGCCCTTAACAACCCAAAGTCGGTTTCAAGTTGCGCCATCCAACCCTTTTTAGGTTGTGAGGTTGCAAATTCAACATTTCCCATCAAATTATTGAAAAATCCAAATTTTACACCACACAAAGTAAGAGTTAGATTCAATCATTGAATATTAGTTGCAAAAAGATTTAAATTCAACCCAGAAAAACCTACTTAGTTTCCAATTTTGAAGCCTGGAACACCCTACCACTCCAGCCATTTGAGCACCCTAAACCCTAAGCCCCATGTGGTGAATGCCAATTTCAACTAGGAAAGAGGCCCAAACATGCTTGATAAACCATAAAAATATTACAATTCATTTTATTTTATTCCCAAACCATAGGAAATAATAAAAAAATGAAACATAAAACTTTTCAGCTTGCCACTTTATCAGATCAAACATCTAAAGTATTACACCACTAAAATAAATATATTTAATTTAAAATTATCTACATATTTATCCATCTAGCTGAAATATCAAATATTACCCAGCTTAATTTATATTTTTAAAAGTTAAATATAAATAAAAAAAAATTGAAAAATCATTTTTTAATTTTTCAAAACTTGTACAGCTTTAAAAATAACTCAAATTAAAATAAAACTTAATTAAAAATTAGAGTAAATAAATCATTAAATAAAAATAATACATATAGGGCATTAAATTTTTCATGACCCAAACCTGGAATTCATGTGGTTTTGACATTGCCACAAGGTCCCCCAATGTCCCCAATACACACAGTAAACCTGGAAAAAACACAGTTTTTGGGGGTTTTCAAAAAGAAAGAAAAAAAGAAAAAAAAACTGGGGGATATACAGGCATCTCATACAGCTGTAAAATAATTTTGACAAATTTTGGCAATTTTTAAGCCCTTCAAATTGCCCTGAAGAACTTTAAAAAAAACCACTTCATGTCTCAAATCTTTTTGCATTTTTAATTTTTTTTTTCCTTGATTATTTTGCAAAATCTCAAGATACAAAAATTTTCCAAATATGCCAGGCCATTCAATTATAATTTTTTTATAATTTTAGTACTTCATTTTTTTCAGCTTGCTACTATGTACAGAGAAACCTGTCAAAGTAACCAAAACAGAAAATAAAATAAAAATAAAAATAAAAGAAAAGAAAAGAAAACAAATAAAAAATTAAGGAGTGGGAAATCCATAAATATTATTGCAGAAATAGATTCCTCACCTAAAATAAGGTAGGGTCACTCACTGACTCCACCCTTGAAATACAACTCCTTCTTATTTTAAATAATTAAATAAAGTTTACCAAAAGGTCACAGCACCAATATGGCACCTTTTGGCCAAATTAATATTTCACATATATTTTCACTTATGGGCTTCACACCTAAAATTCAGTAAGAATTGAGGTGTTGTGTATATTTTAGGAGTTACACATGGAAATGTGTCATGTCACAATTCCTGCGCCCAGTCCCGCGTCCCTATACAACCCCTACGCATCACTCTCCTGCGTACAGGAGTCCCGCGCACAGCCAATGTTGCCACGCATGCAGCGGATCCTACCCCGGGCGCATCTGAATGGACTGATCCCCGTGTCAGGATCCATCATGACAAATCTGACAGTAGGTATTGCTCACAGGAGCTACAACCTTTTGAGGTTTACCTGGTATATGTAATAAGGTTACATATGCATTTCAAATGATCTAAAAACCTTAAAAACTTAATAAAAAGATTATATAATTAATTCACAAATATTTTAAATAATAGATCAAATATTGAAGGCTACCACAATAAAGACGGATCATGATCTTTGAATACCATAAAACACTAAAATGAATGAAGGAAAAATTATTAAAAATTACCTAGATGCTCATAAGATGATGGAAAATCAATAAATATCCACATTTGTCTACTTTAAACCAATATTAATAGTACAAATGAAGGATAAGTGCAGAATGATCAGAATGAAGCCATTAACAGATTAACAGATCCTGTGGCTGAAATAGTACTAAAATCCAACATATATGAGGACAGCTTGTTCAAAGCACCAATTAAACATGCTAAACCTTCCCTGACTGGCCTACTAGCCTCAGCCCATGAGAAGAAACTTCTCTATGTTCCCTGAGAAGCTCATTATCACCCCAAGAGGTATTTATACAGACCTTTTTGGATCCATTATTCCCCATCAGTTTTACCAGGAATTTATCATTATCAATCAGACACCATTTCATTGTTGATCAAGTGCTTATAAGGAGATAAGCAAGTGATTTATTACTTATTCTGTAGTATTATTATTATTTCTCAAAACAATCAACCTGATTCATTAAAGTATAGTCTAGTAATCAACCCCAACTGCTCTGAAACCCTTTATCTGAATCTTTTCAGGCTTTCTGTGGAATTATTTCTCAGAGTAAGTGTTTCCCTTCATGCCTTGTCCATTGTGCTGTTTTGCCCAGCCCTACCAGTGGATAATTCCTTATAAGGCACCCATTATTCATTCCAAGGTTCTTAAACTGCCTAAGTAGGCCCCTTGAAGAGAGGTTGTCTGTCTATAAAGATCCCCATTAGTATAATACTGTGTCCCCTCTTTTTATAACATAATGAAAACCCTTCTTACCAAACCAATTAAACCTTGCACCAGCTCTTGAAGTATTCATCATTTGAGCTCTTTCAGTGTTTATATCTGAAATATTATTATTCCAGAATTTTTATCCATCTCTGTAGCTAAAGGACTGCAAGGTTCCTGGTATCAGAGAGCTGACAATTTTCCCTCCAGAAAATGATATTTACATAAAAAAATAAGAAATCATTTTCATTTTTTTTCCTTATTTTTCCATGATATTTTCCAAATTTTGAGTTTGCAGTCTTTTGGTAGGCATTCAAAATGGCTCAAAAAAACTGTTTTTGGATTTGTTGTAGCTTATCTTTTCCCAAAGAATTCATAATTGAAAACAAAAAAGTGGTGTTTTTTGCTCTAAATCAATGAGTAAAAAAAATATGAAAAATTGATAAAAAAACAAAAAAATAATTCAATCAAGATCCATTTTTACTACTTTATTATTTGTACTACCAGGAAAAAAAATTTTGAAACCAAGTTCCAAGCTATTATGAATCAAATCTTCCCATTTTTTTGATTCCTTGCTAGCAAAATCCTTCCAAAGGGGATCTAATTGGGGAGCTTGCCACATTTCAGAATTACAGTGGAAAGAAGCTATGTGCTGAAAATCTTTCAAAATAATTGACCATATGGGAGATGTTTGAGAAATGGCAGTTGGAGGGGAATGGAGGTGCAAATAAGTTGATGGCATCAACTTAGATAAAAGTACCACTGGCCTTGTGTATGTACCTCCAAGCAGGAAACCATGGCAAGGAAATTTCACCCAGTAACTTTGAGGGGCAGTCCAGAAGTGTGGTTGAGATGTTTTCTTGATTTGTCAAAATTTTCATTCCAGAATTGATCCATAAAGTTTTCATCCTTGATCAAGAGAGGGTTTGTTTCCATTTCCTTGGTCATTTCCTGATATATTGAACTCTAATCTTCAGATTTATTGCCCAAATTAACTGCTACTGATCTAAAACCACAGTTCCCATGACCCATCACATCTTGAACATGTGAAATTTTTGGTATAGCTGTCTTTGGTAAAATGAAATATTTGTATGGATACTAAGGAAAAAAAGATGAGTATTATTTAAGTTGAAATGAAAAAAATAACAATTCATACTTACTTTTTCAACTGCAACCACTTCATAATTATCAGAACATGAAAAATAAAATTTTGTGACCTTGAATATCATCCCAAAAAAAAAGTACAGGTTAATCAATGAACCATAAAGCAAGATTAATTCAGAAATTTATTCACCTTTTCAGTCTCACAGGCTGCAGCTGTGGGAGAAAATATTGTATTCCCTGGAGGCCTATAAGAATCTGAATCTGCATTTCCTTTTTTTTATTCTCTTGATCCTCTTCAAAGTCTCAGGACTCAAATTCTGTGAAAAAACTCTCTTAATAATGATGGTTACTGATGTCTGAGTGACAAATGAAAATATGTCAATTAATGGAAACTAGAAAAACTATCCTGATCCTCCCCACCCCAAAACAAATTACTAAATGTCTTTTTTATATCAAATTCTTCAAGATAATTGAGTTCTTCTCCACTCAATTCCTGTTCTGTTATAAACTCATCCTGTTCACAATTATGCAATGTTAGCCTAATTACAAAAAAAAACCTCTTCCTCTGATTCCTGTTTCTTTTTTCCCTTGGACTTTTCATTTTCTTCCTTTCCTTTCCTTTTCCTCAGATTCTTAAATTAGAAAAAACCAATTTCCAGCCATATGCTGTTAAACACCAACACTTCCCATTGTTGTTGTAGATGCATTGATTATTTTTAGGTCAATAATTGATCCTAAAAATCCCCAAATAATTTTTTTTGCCCTTTTCAATTCCCACTAAAAGAATTTAAGCTCAAAATTTGGAAAATCTAATGGAAAAATAGAGGGAAAAAATTGGAAATAATGTCTTATTTTTTATGTAAATCCTATTTTCTTGTGGGAAATTGAATTACTGAAATTCTGAAAAATATATAATTGAATGGCCTGGTATATTTGGAAACTTTTTGTATCTTCAGATTTTTTAAAATAATCAAGGGGAAAAAATTAAAAGTGAAAAGATTTGAGACGTGAAGCATTTTTTTTGTTTTCTTTTTTTAGGGCAATTTTGAAGGTGTTAAAAGTGGCCAAAATTTTTCAGGATTATTTTACTGGGGTATGAGATGCCTGTTTATCCCCTAGTTTCTTTTTTTCTTTGAAAACCCCCAAAAACTGTGTTTTTTTCCAGGTTTACCACATGTATTGGGGAGGTTGGGGGACATTGTGGCAATGTCAAAACTGCGTCAACTCCAGGTTTGGGGGCGTGGAAAATTCAATTCCCTAAATATATAAATTAAAATAATCAGTCATTAAATCAAAATAACAAATATATAAATGAAAATATTAAACAAATAAATATAATAAATATGTAAATAAATATAATAAATATATATATAAATATATATACAAATATATATATAAATATATAAATAAATATATAAATAAATATATAAATATAAATAATATAAATAATATAAATATAAATAATATAAATATAAATAATATAAATATAAATAATATAAATATAAATAATATAAATATAAATAATATAAATATAAATTATATAAATATAAATAATATAAATATAAATAATATAAATATAAATATAAATAATATAAATATAAATAAAATAAATATAAATAATATAAATATTAATAATATAAACATAAATATTAATAATATAAACATAAATATTAATATAAATAACAAATTTATAAATAAAAGATAAGTAGTAGTATAATTGCAATATCTAATAAACATGTATAATTTTCCTTGTGCAAACTGTCCTTCATTCAAAAAATTTTTGAGGGGACAAGGTTAGCAGTAAATGGGGAAAGCAATCTGTGATTTTTTTTGCATATTTCCCATATCTAAACTCTGGAATTCCTGTCCCTTTTCTGAAAAAGTGATGTATTATTTCAGGTTTATTTTCTGGTAAATTCCCCCTTTACCCCTCCATCAATTTGAAACCCCCCCCCCCTTTGACAATGAATAATGAATTGAAGGTGGGTTTTTTTCTTTTTCTAATCAATTATTGATCCCTGTAGAATTACCAAAAACTTGATGTGAATCAATAATTTTTTGTCACATATATAAATTTTTAATTATTAAAGTTATCATTTTTCCCCTTTTCAAAAAACAGGACAGAAAAATTGGAATCAGGTAGGTTCAAAATAGTCAGAAAAGTGACAAGATATTTTGAAAAGAGGCACAGCTTGTGTGGAACATGGGCCAAACTAATTTTGCAAGGGTAACATTTCAATCAAAAAGTGGGACATAAATTTGGTAAAGGGAAAGCTCTCCTGCACAAATGAGGAAGTTTTCCTGATAAAATTAGTATTTTTCCTGAGAAAATTGATATTTGAGCAACCTTGGCCCCCAAAACCAGCCCGGAAGATAACAGTTCCCAGATGGGAATCCTGGCCCAAAAATATCTCTAAAACCCAGTAAACTAATGAGTCCTAGCTTAGAAGCCTGGCACAAAAAAATCTACCTAAGTGGAAAAACAAGGATCAGCCAACCAGGACAAAACTGATTGTGACAGAGAAATTGACTTAACCCTCTGCCTCAGAATCCCAGAGAAGCACAAATTCAGATTTCCATAGTCCTAAAGCCCAGGAAAACGAAAAATATAATGTACAAAAACCACACTTGCAAACTTCATGATGAGTTTAAAAAAAAGAAACAGTAATGCACTCCACACATAACAATATAAAAGAATAAAAAATTTGATAGGACAAAAGGGGGTGATTTGAGAATAATACAGGGATTTATTTTCAGGAAAGAAAAAAAAATGAGTTGAGAAGTTAGACTAAACCTTTTTAAAATAATTTCAAGAAAAAATATTTTGAGAAAAGTCCAAAAGGGGAAATATTACTGACCAAAGGGACTACTGAAAACTTTCCCTAGGAGGATATCCTTACCTGAGGCTCTTCTCATCCATCAGGTACCCTCAAAATACCAATCAGGGATCCTAAACAACCCAACCTCTTATGTGGCCCCCATACCTACATTTTACCCTGTAAGTAATCAGGAGCTTGTATCTAAATTAAAAAAATTAATGAAAAATGAAAAATGAAAACAAACCAGACCTACCTTTACTATAAAAATTAGCCCTGGTAGCTAGGGAAAACCTTTAGAAACCTCAGAAAAAAAATGTTGGCTTGCTACTTGTACAGAGCAACCTGCCAAAAGTAGAATAAATAACCAAATAATTCATTAAATAGAAAATCAGTGGGAAATACAGGAATATTTCTGCATATTTGAATTTCTCACCTAAAATTAGGTAGGGTCACTCACTGACTCCACCTTTGAATTCTTACTCCTTCATATTTTAAACAAATGAATAAGAAATTGCACAAAAATCACAAAACCACTAAAAGTGACTTTTTGGCCATTTTAATATTTCACATGTGTTTTCACGTATGAATTTCACAACTAAAACTCAGTAAAAATTGAACTCTTGTGTATATTTTAGGAGTTACAGGCAGATTTGTGTTTTTTCAGAATTCCCTCACGCAGCCTGCATCCACTCAATGAAATCTGCACGTGTCAAATCTACAATAACCGCAGACACCTTCCAGGAAATCTGCATTCAATATGAGCCTGTCCACACTCTGCATCCTATCTCAAATTCCTGCCTGCAGTTGTCAAGCCTGTGCACATCAAATCAGCAATGACAACTCCTGTGAACAGGTACAGCATGCAACTGCTACAACCAATATGCATGCTTCATGCATATATAATAATGTTACTGATGGATAGAGGATACTTTTAATCCTCTAAAATTCAAATAAAAAAGTATAAAATCAAATCATAAAACTGAAAACTTAAATAAAACAATAATAAATGTTGTCACAAAAACAACATTATCAAACCTTTATGAACCACAAAACATACCAAGGAGTTCCCATAAAATTATTTAAAATTGTCAAAATTGTCAAAGAATGACAGAGAATCTTCAAATAACTGCATCTGACCATTTTCCTTGAATAACTATGATACAAAATAGGATATATTTCAAAACTGCAAAAATATAAAATTACCATAAAGATAGGTTCTGACACAAAAATCACACATAAATACTGCAGAGACATTTAAATCTGAGTTACAGCACTAATAATGCTTTCTAAAAAAGCCCTGGAAAGGCTTCTAGCCTTATCCCACAAGTACTACCCTCTTCATGTGCCCTGAGAAGGCTTCTTTTACCCCAAAAAGGTCTATATACAATACCATTTTGGATTTTTTAACCACAGTGAATTTTAGTTATCAATCCAGACCCTTCTCCATCTGTGGTCAGGTGCTTATAAGAGATAAGCAAGTGATATATGGCCCAAGTCTAATAGTATTATTATCAATTCAACACCCTTCTGAATCCCTTTGAAGAAAAATCAACAATCACCTCACCTTTGTTCTGAGACCCTTCAATGGTGAATTACTGCAGATATCTTTTGAGTAAATTCTCAAAGTAAGTTATTTTCTCCCTGCTCAGGTTTGTGTGCTTTTTGGCCCAGCCATACCCACCATTCCCTTGGGTGTGACTCCTTTTTGTTAAGTTATAAGGAACCCATTTTCCCAGGGTTTTATACAATCCAAAGTGATCCCCTGAAGAGAGGTTGCTATAAAGATTCCCATTTTTTTATAAGCTGTGGCCCCTCTTAAAAAATATTAAAAACCATTTAACCAAACCACCATAGACTTTGCATCAGTTCCACTTATATTTATTATTTTGGAACTTTTACTGTGTTTATTTTTGAAATATTATTATTCCACCACTGCATCACTTTCTGTAGCTAAAGGAATGCCAGGTTCTTGGCATCAGGAAGCTGACAAAAAAGTAAAGAGAATCTCATAACAATTGGACACCATTAAAAAAATTTTTGACCATTGTGTAACAAGCCAAATGGTAGTATATCAAAGCATGTGTAAACCATTTTCTGAATAATATTGATTTGATAGGATTTTAAAATTGAGGAGTTGTTTTTGAAGAAAATGAAATGCCCCCCTTCCATATTAGGGAAGTCTCATCATCATTCCCACTAGTTCTCAAATTTATCCTATACACATTCTAACAGTGAGAAATTGTGTGCTACTAGATACTTACACAAACCAAAGTGAAACTTTTTAGAATTCTTTTTTCTCTGTCTTACGTTTATACCTACAGTGAATAAACAGTTTACATAAAGCAATCTATCTCATGTTTCAAAGAACTGGCTGGTTAGAACCCGTGTGAAAACTCTTGGTTATTTGCCTTGGTCACGCATAAAAATGATTCAGTAGCCAAGCTTGAGGCTGAAGATCTTCATTCAACTACCCAACTGACCTCTCATAAAGGCAATGAAGATTGTAGAAAGTGGCCATCATCCCCAAATTAAGTTTCCAGAAGACTAGAATAGACTGAAACAAAACCCCAATTTTTCAGGTTGACACAGCTGGTGTCATTTATCTGGTCATGCAATTTCATATGACTGGGTTGGCAGGTCAAGCTACTTATAATAAGCCCAACAATATCAGTCATAAATTTTTAACCAAAAATGACCCTGAAATTTGATTTAACCAAAGTTACATCCAGCCATGTTTTTATTTTGATCACTTGGGCAGGTTCAAATTCTACCATGATTATAGCTAGCCAACAAGTGTACTTTTGGATTGTTTGGTTCATTAAAGTTTGATCAAGGATTAAAATCCTGTTTGAACTCTGTCTGTTGGAATTATGGTCTCAAACAAGTGTTTCCTCAAGCTAGAATGATATCTTACTAGTTTTCAGCTTTCTCTTCAGCAATTACTTTATGCTCTTGAGCATCCAAGTGTAATGTGTTCTTTATTCTATACTAGTTATTTATAGATCTAGTGACATCTTCATCTTGGATCTAAGTGGCTTACCTTCATCACATCTTTATCTTGAATCTAAGTGGCTTACCTTCACCTTTGCTTGCAAGTATTGCATTCTAGTGACCTGTTTATACTGTGCTAAGTAGTCACAATTCTAGTGGGTTCATTATCTCTAATCCTTGATGCTTTATCTTACCACAAACATTTTGATCCTTGATGCTTTATCTTACCACAAAAATTTTGAGTTTTGTTCAAGTTAGTAAATGATTGGTGACACTTCTGCACTTCAGTAAATGTCAAACCTTTCCTCTTGTGACAATTTTACTTGTTGTTTGAAACATACTTTATTCATTTTATTCTATTTTTTCATCAATCTTTTCAACCACATGTCAGCCAACTTTGTACCTAGTCTACTTTAGCTGCTGGTTCTCAAGTGAATTAAACACCATCTGTTCTGAGTTACCCATGAACCAGAGTGCCCTCTGAGCATCCTCTCTTGACTCCCTAGACCTTCTTGTCTCAGTTTTATAAGACTCCATCCCTTACTTTCAAGGTGTCTAACTCAGAGCATTGAACTCAAATCCCATAATTTTCTTGTTTGAAATTCAAGTGAATTGAGATAGATCAGAAAGATTATTATTGGGGTTCAAGTTTCATTCTGGTGTAAAGCCCATTGAATATTATTGTTGTACAATATCTAGAGGACTGAAAGTCAAACTCTTATATCTAGTATTTACATAGCTGGAACCTCAACAACAATGCTTTTGAGAATAAGTCAACCTTGAGAGGAAGAAGGTGACCCAAAAATAAGCTAAAAATTTGATTTAGGGGGTTTGAGAATGAAACAAAAAATCAAACCAATAAAATGAGTCAAATGTTTTGATGACATTTCCTCATAGAAGTTCCTATTTGAAAAAAAAAAAAAATTGGTGTCTGCTCGTTCATTCTTTATTTTTCTGCTGTTCAGATTATCTAGGATTAGAAGGACCCAGTCCAGGATTGGAGGCCCTACTGTGTAGGGACTAGTTAAGCAAACTATTAACTTGTTAATTTTTACTTGATTTATTTATTTTGATCGTTTAGATTCTTGTGATCAACTTGATCTTTAACCAGTTGATTGTACTAGGATCTGATCTGAGCAATTCTATGGCAAGGTAGGGATCGGCAGAGTCTCTTGACCTTGTCGACGATGCCGTCTTGACGATGATCAGGCGGCATTGAGGACTAGTTGTGGTATTCACAACTTTTGATGGTCATTCTAGATAATAAGTACTTCCTTACTTGATCACTGACTTGGATCATAGTTTTGAAATTACTTATTCTGGTTGTGATGTGTGTATGGATGGTGGACAGTCATGAGTGTGATTTGGTTTGATGTGGCCAAATCGATTGATTGGATTGTCATCTTTGCTATAGTAGGCAAGTCTCAGGCTTTTTTAATTTGAATAATATTTATTTTTTCTATGAAGCGTTGTTGGATCCAAGATTTCCCCCAACAGAACCATCGAGAGCCAATCGTGAATTGGGAAAACGCAAGCATCGATCGAAGTTAATGGTTGAACTCCTGTTTCGAGGTACGCCAATTCCTTCCCCTTTAACGTCCAACTCTCTCTCTCTCTCTCTTTCTCTCTCTCTCTCTCTCTCTTTCTCTCTCTCTCTCTCTCTCTCTCTCTCTCTCTCTCTCTCTCTCCTATGTTTGTTCATCTGATCGTCCCTTCCGATTCGGATCATTAGATTGCGTTGGGGTTCCAATCAGAACCTAGATGTGATAAATAGATCTACTTGACTAGAGTTGGATATCATATCCGTATTTAAGTAGTCAACCAAACCAAGTTCATCCCAACTTGTCAGCTCTTAAGTCCCCCAATCGATGCCATCCTCCACCGATCGAAGCTCGTCCTGACTTCGATCTCGAATAAAAATACACTCTGCCTCTCTCTCCCGTCACTAGATTCTATCCACGGCTGCATCTAACAGGCCAATCGACTACTACTCGATTGAACTTCAAAGTTAATCGAAACTTGTCCTTCTTTGCTTCCAAGCATCAAACTCAATCCTGATCTACCGTTCTATATCCTCTCCCCCTTCGTCCGATGACTAAATAATTACGCCCTCTCCTCCAAGGATTCCGATCTCTTAAAACGTTTGATAAAAATCATCACAGCCTACCATCTCCCCATCCAGGTCGATCTTGAATTCTTGACGAAATAGTCTAACAAGCCTGTGGTTCTTGAGGTTTATATGTATATATATATATACCTTTCATAACCAGTCAGAGATAACTCTGATCAAGTATGTTTGCCAATGGATTAAGCCATCTCATCAAATCCCTTCAGGTCGAAGCTTCGAGTCAGTCATCCATCCTTCTCGTAAACTAATCATGACTTGAAAGAACCTCATCATTCCCATCGATCGACCATTTGTATATATATATATATATATATATATATATATATACCATCATCATGGGGCTTGTCTAGACTTCAAGACTACACCAGGTTCCATCTTATTGGGCTCTTTAAGCTTCATCGGATTCTTGACAGTCATCAACTTCAAGATCTCATTCCTTAACCTCCTCTTTAGTTTTTCGCCTCTCTCCAAACCGTTCAAGATTTCCCTCGATAGGTTGAGAGTAAATCTTTTGTCGAAGGATCATGCACGAAGGAATCATTCGATCGGATCCGAATCATCGTCAGATCAGAAACTTCCTTCCTCCTCCTCCTCTTCGACGATCAACAACTCGAAAAACATTTCATCCTCTTGGGCTATCATCACCGGTCCCACGAACGGGATCGGTAAGGAATTCGCCATCGAATTAGCCAAACGAGGTTTCAACTTATTCTTGATCGGTAGAAACCTCGAAAAGTTGCAATCACTCGAGACTGAAATCTTGCAAAACTATAATCCGAACATCGACATTGAAATCGGAACGATAGACCTATCTAAGAATCTCGGCGATCAACGATCGGACGATTCATCGATCGCTCCCATCGAACATCAAACTCAAACCAATGATTGGAAGAAGGTCTTGGAAACCTTGAACAGAATCTCAACCAAATCCAACATTTCGATCTTGATCAACAACGCTGGTTTATCACACTCAAAACCAACCGAATTCCACATGAACGACTTGGATAAAGATATCAATTCGATCATTAACGTCAACGTCTTATCGGTCCTCTACCTAACCAAACTCGTGGTCCCTTTCATGTTGAGGTATAAGTCTGGTTTGATCCTCAACGTCGGAAGTTTCAGCGCTTTGGTTCCTACCCCTTTCTTGTCTACTTACGCTGGCTCAAAAGGCTTCCTGTATACCTGGTCTCAAGCTCTTGGTACTGAATTGGAACCTCAGGGAGTTGACGTTAGACTTTTAAATACCTACTTTATCGTAAGCGCCTTTTTTTTTTGCGAGACGTTTTTATTTCTTTCATTATGATGAGCTTGTCGTAGATCTAATTCACCCGACTGTCTGGTTGCTTTATTTTGAAATCCGATTGTTGTCTGTCGAAATGGATCCAAAGGCCTCCGAGATGTCGAAGATCAAAAAGACTTCGTTCTTGATCCCATCACCCAACGGATACGTCAGACAAGTGTTGAGCAATCTAATCTCAACAAACTCGAAACCATTCATCATCACGGGTTACTTCTCTCATAGTCTATTGGAATTCTTTATCGATCACTTCGGTACTCTCAAGTTTTGGTTGAACTATAACCTGAGATTACAGCGATCGATCATCCAGAGATTCAATAGGAAGAAAAACCTCCAGAAAGTTCAATGATTCTCCAGTCCAACTTTCTTGTCATCCCCCTTGGCTCAAACCCTAATCGTTCATGTAGATGAAGAGAAAAAAACCCGCCGATCTTTGTTATATCCTGACTCCTTATTCATATGCCTGTTAACCTTAACCTAGAGATAACGAGGCAGATTAAGGAAAGGAAAACCTGGTTATTGATGTCTTGCTTACTTTTTGACTCGTGATCATCAATATTTGTCCAGCAATGATGTATCATTGGACCAAAATTGAGAGGGTAAAGTATGTAGAGAAGACATTCACCATCCCAGATTTCTTTGTCTCTTGAGAGTTGATTACAATGTGAGCTTAAATGGGTGGAGAGGATGATTAAAATTACTGGGAAGAGTGGCAGCTCATCATCACCTTGAAGAACCCATCAGCCACACTGTTGCACTTGCCAATGTGAACTCTGGGCTTGGTCTAGTTATCAGCCCACCCTAAGGGTCAGGGAGAGGTCCATGAAGGCAATGTAACAATCAAGTCAAAATCAAGTGAAAAGCTGAAGCCACTTTTCAACCCTTGAGATGGTGAGGATCATTCCACTTGAGACTGAAATTGAAGGTTGGAGGACTAGGTGCGTCTTCATCTGTCAACTCAGATGATGCGAGGACCGCTAGCTGGTGTGATATTTATCAGTAGCACCAAACATGACACCAATGGTTGTGAATGATTGCTTCCTCTTGTATGGTTATCTGGTTTGAATTGGTTCTCATAGGCTCAGGTCATTCATCATTGGGATTTTCCTTCTTTCTTTCCTTTGAAGAGAGGAAAAACAACATCCAGGGTGGGGGAGGGGGGGGGGGTTTATTTCACAAATCCATACCATCTTTCTTTTCCTTTATTTTACTTTACTTTATTTTTTTTTTTTGAGAAAAAAAATCAAGTTTAAGATCAGATCAAACAACACCCTAGGGTGTATCATCAGAGTTAGCCAACCCACCACCCTTTTTTTACCATATGTTGGATTGATGGTGGGTTTCCAAGCTACACATACCCCATAACTGGTGCATTTTGGGATAGTGAATTCCCTAGAATAGAAACAGCTGATCTCAATTCTCAAACCCTCAACTTGTGCATCCTCATTGATTGGGACACCAAAAAACCATCCACAAGTCCACATCACATCACTCCATTCACACACATGCACCTGTTCCCTATATACTGTATCACCCATCAAAAAATATTACTCCAGCACATCATGTACCCCATCAAAATGCCATTGCTGATGGAGCTGATCACTTTGAGCATGTCCAAAGCAAACCCCAGAGAACCAATTGAAGATGACATCTGTATGGTTAAACAATTGAAACTATTTGAGCCTGAAATGAGATTTGGAATCCAATCTTTTATACTTGAAAAGTCTATTGGAATAGCCAGACTTGGTACCTTAAAAAATACACAAATGTTGTATCATCCCATGTATGGAATCCAAAAACTCCAGGGTGCACCCAAGCAAAGCATCCATCAGATCTCTTAGAATCCTCTGGTTAATGATTTATGAAACTTTGAGAGAGTTAATCAAGAACCCTGGTATCCTTCAAAATCAACTCTGAGATCCTTAAATCAATCCAACCATCCAGAATTCAGTTGGATTTTTTTTTGTGTTGGGATAATTAAAAGGGAATGGAGGGCCTATCCATCAATCAGAAAAAAATCTCTTGGTTTTATATATAACAGACTACTCATACACCAAAAGGACCATCATCATAGGTATCCTAGAATTTTAGTAGTCAGAAATTTCTGTGCCAACCAAGGAAGAGCAATTTGATACCTCTTTATAGACAGCCATGCAGGAATAATATTATCCTCAGGGGGGGGGGTGAGAATAGGATGAAAAGCTTGTGTTTCTAAAGCATATCCTCTAAAAATGTGTGGCCAGAAGAAGGAACTGCTACACCATATTTTGGTCCAGGGAACCCAAAAGGTATGTGTTGTGGGGGAGCATGCACAGCTTGTGAAACATTTTTCAGCTACTCTGAGATAATGGGATTGATCCACTAGGAAATAATGCCAATAAGAAAGACAGACTATTGTTTAAGCTTCCAAAACATGTTTTGTGGACTATTGAAAGAATTCAATGTATCTCTTGGTATCAAGGAACTTTTAAATCCAAAGTCAAAAACACAAAGAATGTGATAGAGCTCAATGAAAGCACAGTTTATGAACTCAAGAAAATGTTCAGTGAGAGCTACCCAATGCAAAGGATGAACAGCAAATCAAACCTGATATTTGAACAGCACCACCAAGCTAGATCAGTTAGTGAGACATCAGAGGTGAAAAATCATGTGCCAAAGGTGCATGCTCACTAGTGTGGCCAGAATTTGTAGGATGGAAAACCAGTTGCATCTGGAGGTATATAAAGGGAGGGAATTTCATATCTTTATTTCTGTTAATTAGTCTTAGTATGACATTTTTGGGTACCAGATATCAGGATGGGGAAGTACATGGCATCATTAAAAGTATTTTAATATTGCAATAAAATTTAGAACAATGGGTAGAGCATGTTTGTGTGAAGAAAAATATTTTTTGAATTAAAGTCACCACCAGTCAAATCATAGGTGAGAGAAGCTAACTTTTCTTTCTGGGTTCAAGAAAGAAGTTTGGGCAGAAATAAATGTGAACTGACTTCATGGTTTTCCCTGATGACTTAATAAAACCAAAAGGAAGCTATTCAACCAGAATTCACATCCCACAAAAGGGGAGGGATAGACTGGGGTATCTCCAGCAAGTTTAGAATGCATTGGAGCCCAGAAAAATCTATGAATCAAACCTGAAAGGCTGATTAAAGAATGAGACTTTAAACCAGTTGCTTGATTGGCTCAAGAATGAGGAAGGAAGAAAGTACACAATTCATGAAGATGGATTTTTGAAGGACGTAGTCAAATTGATTCTGGATGAGGGAGAATGATGAGACATGGAGAATATGGAAGGGTTCTAGGAGACTGGGAAATTTTAGAATAAATTGTTTTTTAGAAGTGGAATCAGTGGTAAAGATGGTATGGGGAGGTGGATCTGGAATTCTTAACATCTACCACCACCACAGTGAGATTTCTGAATTTTTGGTAAGAAATTTTCCAGTATTGCTCTGGATTTGATTTTACTCCAAAATCTTAAGTACAAAATTGGACAAACATACACTTCAAAATATTTTTGAAACTATAAAAAATCCCCAAATTACCTATTTAAAGGCATCAAGAGATACACGTCAAGAGTCTTATCCATAAATTTAGGGATTGAGGAGTATCACTTCAACCCAAATGAAAGATATCTAGAGCTCTGGGATTGAAAAATTTGGCTTGATAGAAAGTATTGAAAGGGAGCCAGATGAGGCAGAACCAGAGTCAATGATTTTGAGACTGTCAATAAATAATTATCAAAAAAAATTATAGAGAAAGAAGAAAAATGGACACATGAACCAGATGAGCAAGGAATTAGGAAAAGTTTTGTATAATGCAAAAAAGGAGCCTGTAGGAAAAAATGTGGCTTCTTGGACATCTTTTTTTTCCTGAAACAAAAGAGAAAGATGGTTAAAAAGTTTGTTGCTGTTCAAATTAACTAATTTTTTTTTCTGGATGATAAATTCCATAGTTAGGCCTTGAAAAGTCCAGAATATTTCTCTGGAGGTTTTCAAATTGTTTATCCATATTGGCTAACCTAGAAAATCACAATTATTATTTTCCAAAATCTGATCTCAACTTATCCTTTATTCAGGTATATCTCATTCTCAGTGATAATACACCTGTTGGTGTTTCCATTTTGAAAACTTCATCTAAAAAAATCAATTGTTTTTTTCATCACTTCATCACTGATCTAAGCTCTTTCATTGTTCTCATGATCTTCTTATCCCACAAAAATGAGGCTTCTTCAACCTTTTTCTAAGATTCCAGATTTGTATGTACACCATAAAAAACAATCCAAAGATTCAAAACTACTGAATCACTTCTTCCAAATTATTCAATTTAACATCTTATCTAGAATGTTGGATCAAACCAATATCAGCTTCAATTGAATCAAGAAAGAACACATGCCCTCCCAATCATGTAAAGGATTTGAAGCAGCAACAGGAGTTTTGGCTGAGTTTTAAAGCCAAAAAATCATTAGGATTTCTTTAATTGAAATGCCAATTTTTAATTTCAAATTCCTTACCTTTTCATGATTTTATAAAATCAATTTTTTTATGTTTTTGTATTATTCTAAAGTTAAAATTAGAATATTAGTTAATTTAAATGATGAAATTTAACTAGTTGATCAATTTGGATGAAAAAAGCAACAATTCAGATTAACAAGTGAAAAAATCATCAAAAAAGCTTTGGTGAATTTCCAAACAGAGAAGGGCAAAAAAAAGGAAGGAAGGGACTCTTTTTCCAGAAAAAAACAAAAAAAAAAAATGGCAAGGTCACCATCCCTCATCACCAAATGAGAGAGTGGAAAATCTCTATCTACCCCCCATTCTCAACAATTGTAGGAGGGAATTCCTTCCCCACCTCACCAATTGAAGGAGGGAGGCCTGCCACCCCTGATCACCAAAAGAAGGAGTTAACTACCTCATCCCTCATCAATGAAGGGCTGGAATTCCTCCCTCATCCCATTTATAAAAAAAAAGCAGAGATGGGGGTGCCTACCCCAATTTAAAGACAAAGGATTGGAGGTGTGGCTATCAAAGGCCACCCCTTCCCTTAAAGTGATGAAGAGGTTAAAATGACTTGGTTTATGAGATAGATGGTTTTAATGGGTGATCCAAGATGATAAATGGAAATTTTTAATTGTTTTATATCCAACCAAGGTCCAAGATGAAGGAATTTAAGGCTTAGTTTGTTTCAAGTGGAAAGGAGAGGCAATGATGAAAAAAATAAGGATTATAATATTCTTAATGATTCAAAATAGGGAAGGAAGTGGGAAACAAGCATTTTATGGATTTTTTTGAATCTATTTGTGAGATTTCAATCAATTTTATAAATCAACTAATTTTTAGATGGAAAAGGAAACTGAGACAGAACTGGTGTAATTATTGCAGAGAACCTAATTCAATGACTTATGAAATTAACTAACTGAGGGCACCATCAAAAGTTAACAAGTGTGATTTTAAGTTTAGGTGAAAGCCTCTGTTTTGAGATTAAAGCCTGAAGAAAGCCAGTCTAAAGAGATAAATAGAATCTAAGTAACAAGAAATGTAGATTTCAATTAATGTAGTTCCAACTGATAAATATTAGCAAATCATTTCAAATCAATTTATGGATTCCTTGATGAAGGTTGAAGAGAACTTGTAAAAATTTAATTTGATTCAGATGAGATTGTAAGGGAATTAATGGAAAATTAGATGGGTGAAGGAATGGATTTAGTTACAGTTATTGGTGGCTATTTCAAAGTCAATCAGATCACATCAAATATGATGATCTATCTCTGCACATAAGTAAATCTATCAGTGATGAGGAATAAATTCAAAGAGTATATTGATTTTGAATGAAAAGATACCAAAGGTGCATGTTAATGGAATAAATCAATCATTGGATGAAATTTTTTTGATTTTGAGTTTCAAACCATTGGGCTGTTTATTTTAAGTAAAGCAAGAGGGAAAATGAAAAATCAAAGATATTTATCAAGTTATTTGAATGAATTTCTCATTTTTATTTGAAATAATGCTATTTTTTTTTAGAAATTTCTGAGTTATGAATGTGTTTTTGGTTGTTGTCCCACCTTCAAATTTGAAATTAGATGATGAGGATTTCAAGATTAATTTTGAGATATAATTTTTTTTAGAGAGGTATTGGTTTTAGGCATGGCTCTTTCCCAATCAAGATGTAAATAAATATATAAAATCTTTCCATCAGCACTCAGCTTGCTTGGAATAAGCCCAAAATGTGCTAGGCATCCCAATGATGAGACTCATATTGGCAAAACAAGTTGCACAGTGGCCTTATCCAATAACACACAATAGATTCTGTACTAGTCCAGAACCAAACCATCTCTACCAGGTTGAGAGCCAGCTATTCAACTCAAGTATTACTTTTGACTACTTCTGCATTATAAAAAACAAAATTTAAAAAAAATGTGAGGAGCAAGTTGTTTCTATGGGCTCAAATGTTTTCTCAAAAAACAGCACATCATTTGTTTTAATCTTTACTCACAGATCCTTGATGAATTTCAACCTTCTCCAATCTACCTGCATGTGTGTATGTTCCAAATTTTCACAAGACCCTAACCTCTGAGGATTAGTGCCAAGCGCTTCCCCCAATCCACCCACTAAATCTCTGTCAAGAAACTTGTAACATTTTTTCCAAAAAACCATTTCATCAATCAATCAATGCCTCCAATTTTTTTAAGAAAAAAAAAAAAAAAAAAAGAGAGAGAGAGCAAGACTGGAAGGGAAAATGAAAATGAAAAAATAACATAAACAGCTTGGTGACCATTAAGAGAGAACCTTTAGTTGCTCTGCCTAAGTTACCATCTCAAATTTAGTCCTCACCTTGTCATCAAATTACAGAAGAGTTTGGTTTGGAACTTGATTCCAATCCAGATAAACTGCTCATGGATTCTCATGGCAGGATAACTCTGCTTATAACATTTCCCCTACACCTTTATTTCTTAGCCATTAGTTTTGCTTTTGGCGCTTTTTTTTTTTAAAAAAAAAAGCAAAGAAAAAAAAAACAAAAGCTTAACCACCCATTGCAAGAGCAATAATTCATCTCATGAGTACTATTGACCGGTCAAAAAACAACTATCCATTGCAAAAAAACCGGTAGATAATCCAGTTGAAAGCAGATGAGGAGGAAATGTAGGTGAACACCATGCTATAAAAACTCAGGCTTGATGAATTACCAAATATCTATCCTTTTCCTTCTGGCTACAAAAAAGAACATTAATGGTCACGTTCAACCTTGGCAACAATAGTTGTAATTTAATTTGGATTGTAGACTTGAACATAAACATGAAGACAGAGCATAGGGCACAGGGCAAAAGAACCAAGCAATACATTTTTCATGATTACGATTATTATTCACCTGTCAGTTTTGGTTTTCAAGTTGGACACAAAAAGTATGCTCCAGGTTATCATCGTCTGAATTTCTAGATCAAACCCGAAATGGTATTTTTTTCCCTTGGATATGTATCCTGCAAGCTTTCCTAATTTCGTGTCGGTCTATTACTTTACCAAGAGGTAGCAAGAGGGTGAGGAAGGATTCAAAAAAGGAGTCGAGATATCCGAAATGAAAATCATGCATAGATGAACGAGAAACGAGAGAGAACGTGCGGAATAGCAGCTAATTGTGGTCCGTAACTAATACAAAGCAATTCAATCGACGTCAAAGCCAAATCTCAAAACGACCACGAGTCGTCTTGCGTTGAAGAGCACAAGGGAAACCCTCAAGATAACTTCAAAAAAGTCATTGTTAGAATTTAAACTCACCGTTGAGGATTATCGTAAAGTTCGAACAGGGGAATGGCCAACAGTTTCATGTTTTTGGGTACGGATAATACTTCTGAATAGATGACGAAATGTGAGCAAGGTTCAGTCACCACGATTTGAAAAAAGATCCCAACTTGGCGTTTGTGAGCTACACGAAGGGAGACGGGTGAAGGAGGGATTAGAAAGGAGATAGCCGACTTTTTTCAGGAAGCTGGACCAAGTACAACATTTTACACTCCTTGGGTTTAGTGATATGAGCGGGGACGTAAGGGTACTACGCAAGTATAAATTCAACGATTTGAGTTCTTTCGACAGGAGCCTGGATTAGGAAAGCGTCAAACTTTTTCTTTCTTACCATAAAACTTTCATCTTTTTTTTTTTGTAAAAAAAAAGTCAAGTTTGAAACTTAAAAAAGATGAACGAAAAAAGCCGAGTTTTGATGTATTTATCAATCGGGTCGTATAATGAAGAGTAAACTCAACAGTTCGGCCTCCACCATTGAGATAAACAGTCTCCGATTTCCCAATCCTTTTGACCCTGTGCACTCGTCAGCCCGGCTCCGAATTGACCGGCCGGTGGTGCTAATCTATCGTCCAATCTTTCTTTCAATCCCTCGACGTCATCCTCCCCGGGTCTCAAATAATCTCCTGGTCTGAGAGAAAACAAAAAGATAAATGTGATCAAACGCGGATTCGTAATCGGAATCAGCCACTGACCCGGCTATTTTTTCGACAAGGAACGACGAAATAAAGAATAAGAAATCAGAGGGAGAAGAGGAATAAAAAATAAGAAAACATAAAAGTAAGGAATGATAACGATACAGTTTAAAGAATGCGTTGGCGATTTGAAGCATGAGGACGTGAGGATGGCCATGCTCATGCACGACCAGGATACCTTCGACCGTCCTGCGCATCCCAAAGTCCTCATAATTATTCTGTAATCTTTGAAGGCGTGAAGTGACGGATGGATCCTCCTCTGGTTGAGCCTCCTTGGTAGAGAACGTGTAGTTTGAAAGTGGATATCTGCCATTTTGCGTTTAACGGACCCAAAAAACGGATCATTCAATTCATTTCGCATCCCACCGAAAGACGAAAACAAGAGGGTCGTAGCAATCAATCTTGGAATCAGTGACAATGAATGATTCCCCTTTTCGATTTCCGTACAAGCTGGATTGAATCGGGGGGAACTTTTGACTAACAGCGTTACAGTTGAGGTCATCGTGTTTCTTCTTCTTCTTCTTCTTCCTCTTTGTTCTTCTCTTTTTCGATCGACCGATCGGTCACGACTATACGTATTTCAGTCTTTCCAAGTTCGATGGTGGTTCCGATGGTGATGCTCCTGTGTCTGTCGCTTCTTCCTCTCGTTCTTCGAATTCTTTTCGAAGGATCTGAATTGTTCCCAGAGGCGATATCGTCGATTCCTATGAGTATTGGTAAGTTGATAGATCGAGACGGTGGCGGTCAAGAAGGTCGTCGAAGGGTTTCTAGAATGCTCACTGGTCTTGTGACCTGAGACTGAATGTGTTGCCAGGTATTTTATTGATGGCAGAAAGTATCCCTCCAGTGCGAAATTCCCCACTGTGGTCACCCACCCGAACGTCGCTGACTGCGGATACAACTCGGATGCCAGGGGGACGGCTCATGGTGGAAATGGCTGCTAATCAATCATATTCAGGTCGCCGCAGACCGTAGACCAGCTAAAGAAAAAAAAATCAAAATCAAAAAACCTTCATCACTAATCCTAAGACATACTGGTTCAATGATAGTTTATGAACCTATTTTTTTGTGATCAGGAGCAAGGCATTTTCATGATTAATAAACAAGTCATGTTTGTACTAACCTATTTATCTTTCCCTCAAACTCTTGAAAGCATCAAATATGCAGCTACCTAATGAAAAAAAATAATACTGGTAAATCCCAAATCTTCAAAATAATTAAAAAATATAAATGGAAAAAAAAATCTTTGCGGCGCAGATTTTTCTTTCTACCTCTCCTTCGTTTTCCATGTATATGAGCTAGATCAAAGTATTTCAAAATACTGTTCATGATTAAGACTGATCATGACCATTGGAAGCCACCTCATTGTGAAACACATCTAGATCTTCCTTTTTTGAAAAAGAAAGAACAACATTGAACCAGACTACAAAGGGATCTGATACCTCCAGGAGTCAAGTAAAACTCACTTAACTGTTCTGTTTATTCCCCAAACCTGAGTTGCTTTAAACAAGCTGAAAAATTTGTTTCCTTTGAATCAAGCTCCATAAGTAAGTAATCAAAAAAGGAATATGGTTAAATTATTTTTGAATTCAATTATTTCCAGGTTTGATGTCCATGATACAATTGTCAAAGCAAAAATGAGGGTGGTAATTCACAATTCTATGTATGTAGGGTTGTTTTATGATCTTTTGAAATGACCTTGATAAGAGAAGTGTTAATCTAACCTTATTTAAGGCTTGAGGACTAGGATGAGGTTTTGAAGATTCTGGGGAAGAAAAAATCACAATTTTCTAGTTGTGTTTTTTTTTTTAAAAAGAAAATTTTTGTTTCTTTTTTTTTTGTTGAAAAAAAAATTTGCCATGTTTCCCAGAGCAGAGAATCTCTTGAAAAAGTTGATCTTGGTCCCAGAAAAATTATCCCATCACATAAAAACTGGGATTTGTAATTGTAATTTTGTTTTTATTTTTGAGATAAAATGATTTAAGAATGAAGGATTTCCTGGAAGGAATTGATTTCCTTTTTAAAAAGCATCCAACAAATCAAATTAGTAGTGAAAATGGAAGAAAGAAAATCCCCTTCACATTATGTTTCTCACCAAAATTCTCAGCCCTTTCTATTTGGTCAACTAGGATAACTTGCATTATCTGTATTTGAACTATGAGTTTCAATTTTGAATTATTTCTTCAAATGACAGGTATTATAAATCTTTTCTCCCAGTTTAATCTACCCACCACATCATATATTTATTTTGTAGCATCATGTATTAATCAAAAATACCAACAGGAAATATCAAAGTTAAGCAAACCTGCCATTTTTCAATGGCTGGTTTCAATCCAAATCCACCATTTCAAACCCACCATTAACAATCAAAAAAACCCCACTTATTTCACATCAGGTGTGTCAGAGTTACATGAAAATAAATGGGGTTTTTTGAATAAAGTATTTAAAGGCTTTCACCACCTCAACCCATCATTCCATATCATCACCCCTTGCATTGACATCCAACCTCATTGGAAAAATTCTACCTCCAACCTCACATTGCTATCCTCATCACTTCATCACTCTTATCTCTTCCTATACTCTTTGATTCATCACTCTCACCACTTGAATGCTCTCATTGCTTCATCACCCTCATCACATTATTGCTTTCATCACATCCATCCTCTCATCACTTCATTGCTTCATCCCCACTTTCATCACATCCTAACTCTCATTGATTCATCACTTCATCCCTGCTTTCAACAGATCCCTTCATCACTTCATTGCTTCATTGCTTCATCCCTCCATCCCTCTTACTCTTTTTAAATGGCACCTCAGCAAACCTCCCCCTGAAAGTCCACTAAAAAATAAAATGGACCAAAGCAAACATCCCCCAGGAACTCAGCATCCAAAAATCCCCCCCATCAGCTTCCAAAGGCTCAAGTCAGCTCAAGAGAGCTGATCACATTGTCCTGGTAAACTGGCCCAAAATCCCCTCCAACTATGACACTTGCTTTGGATCCAACAATGAAACACAATTTGGCCAACCTCCATCCTCTAAGTTTAATGGTTATCTCCCAATGGCCAACAAGCTGAAGAATAAAACCAAAGGTAGGCTGGATCTTTCATCCAAAAAGATGCAGGAGCAATTCAAGAACTATTGAACCAAGTACAAAAAAGCCCACTCAATTTCAATTTCCACTGGCTTTGCTATCACCAACTCTGATAAAGCAAAGGGAATCAACTTGTTGGTTGATAAGTTGGACTCCGTTTTTCCTTTTTATATTCAAATGGATGAAATCTTTGGAAAGAAGGCCAATATTGCCCCTTTATCCACTTTTGATGCCCAACAATCAGATTCAGTTGATGCTGAGGACCTGGCTGTGGATTCTCAGCCTAGCAATGATTATCCCAATGAAACCTATGAGTGGCCCCAATCTGATGTGGAGGAGAATATTCCAACAGAACCAGCTCCAATCACGTCTAAATCAGCATCTATAAACAATTCAAACCCTTCCTTGGACCCCTCACTTCCTTCTTTGGATCACTCTCTTTCTGGGGTGGAAGAAATTATCAACTTGGCCAATGAGGAGCAAGTTATTCCTGTATTGCCATTACCATCAACATCTGATCAAGTAAGGAACCAAGTTATTTTCTGTTCTTTCTGGTTAATCCTGACTTATTTAAATTTAAAAAAAACAGGCTCATCTGTTCCTGAATGGCCAAATACTCAAGCCAATTGGGCCTCCCACATCACCTTCAAATGAGAGCAATGAAATTCTCACACAAACCTCCTCTGCAAAGGGAAAGCAAAAGGCCTCCAATTCCATAAACTTCAACCCCAATAGCCATCAAAAGAGGAGAAAAACTTCAAATTTTTCTGGATTTGAGGATATAATGGAGAAGAGAGATTCAAGTAAGTGAATTGATTGATTCTCCTTGCTTTCAAAATCAAGCTTGTTCCTATTCCCCTCCAAAAAACAGTGAAATATCAAATTGAATCTGAAAAAATTCAATTTGAAAAGAAGAAGTTTGATTTTCAACTGGATATGGATTTTCAAAAGCAGAAAGATGAGAGTTTGGATCATCAACAAAAGTTGGAGCCTGAGTGACAAATGAAACAGGAAGAGCCGGAGTTAAAAAAATAGGGAAGTGGGAAGGATTGAGAGGAAGACCAACTCCAAAAGGAGAGGGAAAGGCTAGCCACAGAAAAAAAAGATAGGTTATTGGTAGCCATGGCATGTATTCGTAGCAGTAGAAATTTTGATGAAATAAAGGAAATTAATTGATTTCTTGGCTTGTAAAATATTTGATTTGATAAAATTTTTAAAAATAAAAACAAAAATTTATTTTCAAATACAACAATTTTTGAGCCTATTTTTAACCCCACCAATGAAAAAATGTTTTTTATTTTTATTTAAATTCTTTGGTATAAAATATATTTGACCACTTTTTAAGTCTTTGCATGTGTTTAGAGTGGTCTTGTTAATTTGCAAAGACATAGCCATCCTAGTATGGGTGGCAGTATCCACAGCAGGAAAAGTGCAGTGCTTGTACTGGTTTGCTTCTTAAACCATTTTTACAATACCTTGTTCTTTGAAATAAATTCAAAATCCCAATTCAGGAAAAAAAAATTGGCCATTGGATACTTGATATTTGTCCTAGTTTTCAATAGTTTGTCCATTCAATTTTTTGGTTGGGACAACCAGTAAAAAGCAATAGGAGGAGGCATCACCTTTTTAAATATGGGGAAAGTTGTAGAAGGAGTCTGAGGTGAAGGTGATGTGAGGGGAGCAGTCAAAAGGTGTCAGCTGGCTACTATTCATAACAAACTGACTAAAGCCCCCAAAAATAAAACTGAATGAATAATAATAATAAATACAAAAATACGGAAATAATCAATTAAAATAAAAATTAAAAAATAAAACCTTAACATGTAATAAATCTAAAAATATTATTAAAGAAATGAGTTTGTGGTGCCAATTTAGGTAGGGTCACCCACTGGCACCACCCCCAAAAATTTACTCCTTCAGGTAGAACCATGATTCACCTGTGGCCCCTCCCATCACATCTGCAGGTATGGGTTTCTGACCAAAAATGTGGTCAGAAACCCATAATTATGTCTATTTTAGGAGCTATGGACAAAAAAAGGTTTTGTCCATAGCCCTGCGTGCAGCCTCTTACCTTCCGCAACTGCGCAAAGGAGCTACAGCGTGCGCCAGCCCGGCAAGAAGTCAAGCAACTACCTGGTGCAAGCCTGAAGTAGTCGCTAGTCAGCAACTACCGCGCATGGCAGTTGCTACCAAATTCTGCGGGTAGTCAAGCGACTACTGCGCAAGGCAGTTTCTACCAACTCCCATGGGTAGTCAAGCAACTACCGCGCGTGGCGGTTGCTACCTGTTGCCAGCCCCGCAAGTAGTCAACCTACTACCTTGCATGGGCCCCTAGCAACAAGCTGGGCCATTGCGCAAGGTGACCAGCCAGCTCACTGGACAGCGCCCCACTCTCCCAAAACGGAAACAGGCTGTAGGGTACCACCTATACACCCTACAGCCCTGTTCCACACCACATGGGGCCCAAAGAGCGCCACCATGTGGTGGGGAATAGTATGAAAACATATAAAACAACAAAAAATCCAGAGAAATGGGCCCTACACCCTTTTTAAAACTATATCAAAGGTTTTCAGGGCCCCTGTAAAAGGGCCTGTATGGTAGGTTTGGACCCAAAAGGGTACATGTTAGTTACTTTAACACCCTGTGTTGCTGACATAAATGTTGACACATTTCCTTATTGCCTTCCACTTTTATTATTTTATTATTTTATATTATTTTATGTTTTACATTTCCTTTTTTCCCATTCTCCTTAATTTTCCCCAATACACCCAAATGCACGGTCTCCTAGTTGCGCGGGCTAGCCTGTATTCAAAACACCTATTCAGTATACCACACCTGGTTGGTGCAAGACCAGGGGTATTTAGTCTGGGGGTCCAAGAAACCCAAGAGGAGGAGGGAGTCAGCTTTCTTCTTTTCAATTTGGAAGCACTCAGTACTCAACCTGATCAAACTAAACAGTCCAATCTGATCAATACGTATCAACAATTGAGCGCTTCCAATCAGAACAACCCATTTGCCCAGAGGTTTAGCTAATTTGGTGCAATCCTTCTTTTTACAAATGCTTTACTCAATTTCACCATCTTTTAACTCCTTGTCATTCTCAACTTAAGAGGTATCCCTGCATCATCAGAGGAGGTAGTCTAGCATAGTCAACTTTTCACCATTTCAGATGTTCACATAGTGTTCAGACTTTGATGTTGTAGTAGCTGGGTATGAACTGTTTCTTCATTATCAGTTTTATGCACTGCATCTCTCTAACCACCTTGTATGTAGTTGCTGGTTTTATTCCTGTTAAGAAAATCAGGCCCTTTAACTCTAACACAATTAACATTCAAAGAGCAATATCATAATCTCAACCAGACAACCAGCATGGCCAAATCATTGATGGCAACAATCCTCAAAACTGCCATTGAAGCCATTCCTCTTCTTACCATGGACAACTTCTTAATCTGGCATAATTGTGTGGTAAATATGATGGATCTTCAAGAAGATCTTTAAAATAAACTTATGAAGAAGAATTCAGACTCCTCCGGAAATCCCATTGGACTTAGCCACATGGAAAACTTAAGAATCAGGAATATTCTCACCTCCAAGCTAGACACCTCATTTCAAGCCATTATCATAAATCCCAAAAACAAAAAAGATGCCCATCTTATATGGACAAGCATCAAAAAATATTTTGCGTTGAATCAAACCTCAAATCAAGCAAGAGTCTTCAAAGAATTTCTCAGGACTCCTTTCTCTGCCTCATACGTTTTGGGCTTCATTACCAACACCAAAACAGCCATCTCACAACTCCATGAAGTAGGAATTGAACTGCCATCCAATATCATAGCCTACCTCATCTTAGAGAAAATGCCACTTTCCATGGATACGTTTGTACAACAGATCATTCACTCTGACAAGAAGGTTACTCCGGATAATGTTCTCAATCATCTCAGTCTTTTTCACAAAAACCAATCTCTTGGTAATGCATCAACTGGCAAGAACAAAAAGGAAGATAGAAACTCCGTCTCTTTTTTTAACAAGGAAATCAAACACTGTGAAGAAAACTGGAGAAATCCCAAAGCTGGTCATCCCAAAGGCCACTGCTGGAAGCTTTATCCACAACTCAAGCCCAGCTTTCCAAAAAAGGAGAAGTTGGAGGCCAAAAATTCCAAAAGTTTGGCAATGAGTGTTAGATCCTTTCATTCAAATCTTTCTCAATTGAAAACCTCTCACTCATTTGTCCTTGATGCTGGTTCATCTACACACATGGTGTCTGATGAAAATCTATTTTATCATTTAGACCAATCACTAAGCGGGTTAATTTCAACCAGTTCTGGTGTGGAAAGCCTTAAGCACTCCGGAAAAGGAATTGTATCAGTCACTGAAAAGAAGGGAAAGAGGGAGATACTTTCAAATGTGTTGTATGCTCCGCTTTCCATGGCTAATCTCCTTTCACTTTGATTGCTATTGTTGGATGGCTTCCATGTCTCTTTTCTTGTTGACAAGGTATTGTTAAAGATAGGTAGTTGGTTGGCTGTAGGGTATTGTGATTGCAATATACACATTTTTCATCTTCATTGGGGAACATCTAACCCAGTCTCTCATCTAAGAAAAGAAGAGATTCTTGATAAATCTCTTGGTCATGTCAGCTATCATTGGATCAGGCACAAGCTTGGAATCAAGGTATCCAAACCCAATGAATGCATGGCTTGTGCTGTCAGCCAAATCACTCAAGCATCCTTCACCTCAAAACATAAACAAGCCAAAAGACCATTTCAAGAGTTACATTGCAATCTGATAGGTCCAATCAATCCAAGAAGCATCTATCACAATTCATACATACTGACAATTGTTAATAGTTTTACAAGATTTTTAGCAGATATTCCAATCAAAGATAAAATCCAGACAGCAAAAAATCTTCAATTCCTCATCAACACGGAATCAAAACAGTTTGGATATTCTCCAATGATCCTAAACTCAGACAGGGGAACCAAATTTACCAATGAGTCCCTGAAGAATTTCTGTCAAGAAAAAAACATCAAACAAACTTTCTCTGATACCTACACTCCTGAGCAGAACAGATTGGCCAAGAGATACAAACAAACTATTCTTGAGTCCCTTCAAACGGTTCTCTTTGATTCAAAAATTTCCACCAAGTACTGGTGCATTATAATTAAGGCCTGCACACTCATTATTAATCAATTCCTGTCTCATAGATCCAATGCCTTGCCTTAAAAACAATTCAAAGGCAGGAAAATTGAGCTAAGTTATTTTTGTCCTATTGGAAACCCCGTTACTTTTATTTCCTGCAATAAGGCTTCATTGAAAAAACTTAAACCTTGTGGGGCGTTTGGCAGGATAGTAGGATATAATGAGGATCTGCTTTCCCACAGAATAATCACAGAGGAAAATTGAGTAATTGACAAAAAAAGCATCAAAATTTTAGATTTTGACACCTCCCTCACTCCTCCAACTAGCAATGTCAAATTAAAGATAGGAGAAAATCTGGACATCTCTGTTGAGGGGTCCACTAAAGCTTCTCCTCAAAACAAAAGAAAATATGAAAGCTCAGAGGAATCCATTCCTTCTCTTGATCAAGCTCAGACTGAAGGTGATGACTCTGTTGAAATTAACTCTCAGCCTGATCTCACTTCCACAGTGTTGCCAATGGTGAATTACCCAGAAGTACCTACATAAAATCTTTGCAAGAGGAAAGAAAAAATCAGACCAACTCGGTACTTGCATCTCAACAAGCAGATGAAAGATCCATTGCACTGGAAAGACTCAGGCATCAGCTAAATAAAGGATATTGAAAGTCAAGAAGTCTGGGAGGAATGTGATGTTTCTCCTGATCATTTCCTCAGGACCATGTGGGTTGATAAGCTAAAACCATCCACTGCCTCAACACCTGAAAAAAAGAAGTCCATAATCTGTATTATGGGAAACCTACAGATTCCCGGGATAGATTTCAGTGAGACATTTGCCCCCACCAGAAAGTTCACCACATTAATCATTCTATTGATCCAGGGGATCAATCTTGGGCGGAAGAAATGTCAATTTGATGACAGGCCGCTTTCTTATTTGATCCCTTACGTGAAGACATCTAGATCTTGAAGCCGGAAGAATGCAATTGCAAATCATGATTCCTCAAATTAAAAAAATCTCTATACAGTCTCAGGCAGGCTCCGGAAAACTGGTTCAAGAATCTAACAACGTGGTTGGAGTCCATTGGGTATTGCAAATCCAACTCTGATCTTTGCTTGTACATCCACAATCTCAAAGAGTCTTCTCTTTTTTTTTCATGTAGATGATCTAGTGGTGGTAGGAGAGGTGGATTGGTTTCAAAACTTATTTCTAGATTTTTTCCCAAGTTCATTGGCACATGAATTGGACACGGTGCTGGGGATGAATGTCACAAAGACCAAAGAGAAACTAAGTCTGATTCAATCTTCCCTCATTGCTGAAATGCTTAGGGAACTGGATCTTACGTCTGGTTTTTCTGTACGCATGCCTCTTACATCCGGCTTAAGACTAACAGAAGCAACGGATGAAGACTTCAAAGAGTTCCAAAAACTAAAACTTAACTTTCAAAAATTTACTGGAATCTTGAATCATCTGTTGTTCAGGAATCTTCCTAATCTGTCAGCAGAAGCGTCTTTTTTATCCAGATTCAATCAAAACCTGGGTTGGTCCCATTGGAAGGAAGTCCTCCATGTTTGGAAGTATCTGGCTGGGACAGCTGACCTTGAACTTGCCCTTCATCCTCAAAATGATGATCATCAACTGAGGATTTATTTGGATGCCACCTGGGCGGACAACCCTGACACGCGGCGCTTGCAATTGGGATTCTTGGTGAAGTAGTTGGGTTGTCCCATTGCCTGGAAGAGTCAAAAACAGAATAAAATAATTTTATCAAACACGGAAACAGAATTTAATGCACTCACCAACAGCGCACAGGAGGGACTGTGGATAAGATCTGTCATTGGAGAACTTTGGAAGAAGACATTACCGCCCACTGAGTTTCTCATTGACAACAAGGGCTTTCTGGACAAAATTCAGCACTTTGACTTGAACTTGAAGACAAAGCATATCAACATGAAGCTTAAATGGCTTTGCAAACAACACGCTAAGGGTGAGCTGTTGGTTCAGCTCATTGCTTCCGGAGACATGGTGGCCAATGCACTCTCCAAACCTGCAAACAATAACATGCTCAACCTGCTTAATTGGAGCTGTTTTCAATGATTTGCACCAAATTCTGGGGGGATTTTGTTGACATAAATGTTGAAAAATTTCCTTATTTCCTTCCACTTTTATTATTTTATTATTTTATTATTTTATATTATTTTATATTATTTTACGTTTTACATTTCCTTTTTTCCCATTCTCCTTAATTTTCCCTAAAATTCCCCAATGTGCGGTCTCCTAGTTGCACGGGCTAGCCTGTATTCAAAAAACATATTCAGTATACCACACCTGGTTGGTGCAAGACCAGGGGTATTTAGTCTGGGGGTCCAAGAAACCTGAGAGGAGGAGGGAGTCAACTTTCATCTTTTCAATTTGGAAGCACTCAGTACTCAACCTGATCAAACTAAACAGTCCAATCTGATCAATACGTATCAACAATTGAGCGCTTCCAATCAGAACAACCCATTTGCCCAGAGGTTTAGCTAATTTGGTGCAATCCTTCTTTTTACAAACGCTTTACTCAATTTCCCCATCTTTTAACTCCTTGTCATTCTCAACTTCAGAGGTATTCCGGCATCATCAGAGGAGGTAGTCTAGCGTAGTCAACTTTTCACCATTTCAGTTGTCCACATAGTGTTCAGAATTTGACGTCTTAGTAGCTGGGTATGAAATGTTTCTTCATTATCAATTTTATGCGCTGCATCTCTCTAACCACCTTGTATGTAGTTTCTGGTTTTATTCCTGTTAAGCAAATCAGGCCCTTCAACTCTAACACCCTGAGAGTGTGTACTAAGGATAAACAGAGGCCTAGATTTGTGCTAGATGGCTCATAAGGTACCAAACACCCATACAACACCCCCCTTGTGTCCCTGGTAACTAAAACTGTACGTAACTAATCATTACTTGGAGTGTACAGTCCAATTAAGTGACTTTAAAACACCCCAATATGGACAAAAGACCCTCAGAATCAAAATAGTCTTGCAGAATGGGGTCCCCAGAGCATGTGTTCAAACCCCTGGCTTCAGGAAGCCATTAACTATATTTAAAAATATTAATTGAATACTACTTCTTTAGTAGATACAATGAGGTCATTAAGGGTACAGAAATGTGTATCAAGTCCCAAGCATGATGAAATAGGGCTTCCTGTACCTCTTTAGTGACCAGAGCAGGTCTAAACAAACACACTGATCCCCCTTGGCCTCAGCACTAGCCTGGGTCACCCTACTTTGGCTAGTAAAAAGACTGTACCATGAGGGGACCCAAACAATATAAATAAAGGCTCTTTCCCCATCCATTTCTAACTCATTCATCCCCTCATATAGTCATTATTGCTTCTTATATATTCTTCCGCAAGCCATGAAACCCTTATAAGAAATAAGTGTGTGATCCTGGACCACTTTCTGATAAAAGTATAGACAAAAGTCTTGAATCCTTACTTTTTGGCCAAACTCAACATCCAACCATTTAGCCTGCCTCAGCACCAGCTTCCAGCACCCTGAATCCCTGCATATTGGTCCATCAATCAAGAATAAGTTCATATCTAGACCTAGTAAGTGATCCTGCTGACTTATACCCTTTTTGTAGGTTCTGCATAACCCAAACCCCAAGGAAATTACACACAACCTTCTTGAAAGGAGTCCTTCTAAACGCCACAGGCACCACAATTGCACCTATATTTTCCTTAACAGAAATATAATTGATTTCAGGAGGGTTCAACAACCCTATTAAGGTCTTGCCCCCTCCTTTCAAGTTTATTTTTATAAATATTTAAATAAATTTAACCCTTTTAGCCAAAATATATCTCTGGCATTTTTTAACATTTTTACTCTAAACTTTCCATCACCTCTAGTAGCTAGAAGGAGCTAGGTTCTTGGCATCTAGTAGGCTGAAAAAAGGAGTGAGGATAAATCCATATTCCAATGAAGAGAATAAGGGGATATTTTTTCCAGTATGGTTTCTTTGTTGGAATTGTGTGCCAGTTTGGCTGATTTTCTGAACATTTGGCCTAGGATTTGAGATTTTTGGTCCAATCTAAGGTTGAGAAAAGTATACTCTTGAGGGGAAGATTGAATGGCATCTTTCTTCAAACATTTTCCAAAAAATTCAGAGGTGTGCATCATTTCTTGCCGTCCAATTGCCCACATTTTTACACCCCAAGATCTTGAGGGACCAATGGTTTTGACAAATTTTTTTAATTGGTGAAGGAGATTCATCAAGAAGTTGATTCCCTTCTTATCTTGCTCCAAGAGTTTATTCAAAGGGACAAATTTTATTATTGCAACAAGAGCATCATGATTTGATTGATCATGAACAAAGACTTTTCCAGATGAGAAGAAATGGAATCTTTTGATCTTCTGTTTGGCCTGTTTGATTTATTCAGGGGAGTGTTTTTGATGTTTTTTTCTTTTGTTGGCAATGATTGCAGGATACACATCCAAAGGCCATAGTTTTTTCTCTGACCACACAACCTCTTCATTGATCCCTCCCTCTTGAATCTCCAAAGAGATTTCAGAATCTTGGTATTGAGCCCTCTTTTGCTGACAAGCCCAATTCTTCCCACTGCTCTGTATGCTTTTTGAATCATTTGCTCCAATCTTGTTACCTCCCATCCAAATAATTCAATTGGGGTGAGGATCAAGAAAGGATTCAAACAATTGTTTAGCATTTTGAGTTTAGTGGATGAAGTATTGGCCAAACAAGCGGTGGAAATGGGTGTTGCATTGCATGAAATCAAGAAAAAACCATTGATTAGTCCGGTATAATCAACATAGATTATCAACAAAACAACAAAAATAGAAAATAAAAAAAAGACTGCAGTGAATTCTCCTACAAAACAAAAGAATCCTCAGCCCATTTCTAATCATCAGCGAGGAGGAGGTGAGGTGGGGGGGGCAGGACATCATTCCCCCCCCATTCTCCTTGTTGATCAAATGGAAAAGGCATCAGGAGGAGGAGGAGGAGGAGGTCAAGGGGGGAGGGCCTCCTCCTCATTGATTGATCAATTGTTTTCCAGTCAATCAATTGATTGAACAAATGTTTGCTCACCAATTGATCAACAACAAGGAGGAGGGGGATGAAGGGGAGGGAGAGGAGTGGGATGAAGGGGAGCAGGAGGAGGGTGGGTGCTTACCAGAGGTGCCAAGGAATGAAGGATTAATTGTTCTAAAAGGAGGAGGAGGGGGGGGCCTACCTGTGGAGCTGAGAAAAGAATAATCAGGAGGAGGATGACCGTTTGAACTTGGAGGTAGGTGGAGGTGGATTGTGAGGTGGTTGTGGTGAGGAGGAGACAGGTTTGGACCGGTGGTTTGGTGGGGTGAGGTGGTGGTGGTGGATGAGGTGTTTTTTGTGAGGAGGAGGGAGGAGTGGACTGGTGGTTTGGTGGGGTGAGGTGGGTGGTTTGGAAGTTATGGTTCTGTTTTTTGTCTAATTCCACTAAAAAAAAAAAAACCAAGTCAGCCTAGGATTTGAACAACCAAAACCAAACAAATTCTGTGATTTGATATTTAACCTATTTAACATTTGAATGCTACTCATCAAAGTGAGCCAGTGTGAGAGGTAGAATCTTCTCTCTCAATGCAGAAGATGAGGTACAAGATGAGATGGGGATGACTTGAGGAGGATTGGGAATATATTCTTCAAATATTTCTTCCCATTCATCTTTGATGTTGGCAAGAAGGTTGTAAAGGATCACCCAAGTGATAACCCAGTTGATGAGGAACGTCATGTATTTGGAATTTTGTATCTGGTTTTGGATCTCCCGTAACCTGGCCCATCTTCCTTTCAGGATTCCTATGGCATATTCAATCCAAACTTGTGATTGGGCAAGGTAATAGTTGAAATTGGTTTTGGCTTGATCATTGGATGAAACATTGAGGTATGCTGGAACCACATATTTCCCACTAGAATAAGATGAATCAGCCAAAAGGTATTGATCTTGCTCAAACTAGTCATCTGGTTGTTGGGAAATCCAAATCCAATTGAAAACATATGAATCATGACAAGAACCTGGAAGGCCAGCATGGAGGGATATGAGCTTCTTGTTGTTATCACAAAAAATTTGTAGTGCTGCAGAGTATCTATACAAAACAATAAAACATATTTGGTCAGTGTGCTATCAAAGTTTTTATGAAAGGCCTTGGAAAAGAAATGAATCAATTGCCTTTTTTCCAATCAAAATAGTGGTTGCCATCTAGCTTGGGTTATTGAATCAAGGGGATAGTGTTTCAATCAACAAAACCAATTCAAATTGGAAAGCCTTTGTTCTCCATTACTTGAGATATCTCCTTGAATTCTTCTTTGGTTGGCCAAAAAAGGACTGAGCAATGGAAATATAGGATAGCAAACATGACTCTTTTGGTGTATAAGTCAACAGTTCCATAACTGACTGAGAATGTATTTTCTAATCAATGAATTGCTGATCAATTTAAATTTTATCCCAATCCACAAAGAAAAACAGCCAGTTGGATAGCTGGATTGTATTGAGGATTCTGAGAATTGTTCTGAGAGATGTGCTTGTCTTCAATCATCTCCAGAAATTTCATGAATTAAGGCAATAAAGTTTGGAATAGTTGCTGGAAGCTTAACTAGGGGAGTAGATGAAGCTTTTGCCTTTCATACATAGGGTTGTGGAGAGTGTATCTTTGTGGAACTTGTTGAATTTTGAGTTGAATTCTCTGGTCAAGACACTTAAGAGATGAGGAGGAAGAATCTTGTGAAGCCAAGAGGAGGGGATCAGGGAGTCAGAGGGGGCACTCCGGTTCAGTGTGAGGAAGAACAGATGATTTGATTTCACTAGATCAGACACAGACTCAAATAGAGTAAGTACACTAAGGCTGAATAGTGGTTAAGAAACAATATAATGAATAATTTTAATGAATAAGGATTTCCAGTAACACACAAGATGTCACAGGATAAATAAGTATTAGGAATTGGGCCACTGTAGATGAAAGATAGAGGAGAAACTAGAGTTGATACTGCCGGAACAACGTAAAGGCATCAATAGAACAACACACTTAGGGCAACAGCCACTGTAGGTTATGATAAAGATGAAACTGGAAATAAGACTAACAAAATTATTATAGAGAAAATGCAAGCCATAAAACTTAGAGAATAAGGAAAGAATATAAATCTTAATAAGTGGTTGCACTCTAGTATTAGGCAAGACAATATAAGACTAGAATTCTAACAGAACTATGTATTTCTTTTCAAATAGAGAATTCAAAGATAACCAAGTTGATTCAAAATTGGAGTCTGAACCAGATTCAAATAATAAGAAATGTTCAGTCAGATTTTTTGCATTTTCAACTTGATTCCAGGTAGTTTGATTGGACATTTTGAGAAAGATGATGATGGGATTTATGTGAAGCAATGGAGATGTGAAGTGATGGAGATGAGATGTGTGTGATGCAATGGCGATTGGACCGGTATGGATTTGCTGAGGTGGAGGTGTGGATGGGTGTTTTGCATGAAATGGGACGTGTGTGATGTGATGGAGATGTGAAGCAATGGAGATGTGAAGCAATGGAAATGTGAAGTGATGGAGATGTGAAGTGATGGAGATGTGAAGTGATGGAGATGAGATGTGTGTGATGCAATGGAGATGGGATTGGTATGGATTTGCTGAGGTGGAGGTGTGGATGGGTTTTTTGCATGCAATGGATGGTGGATGGATGATAATGGCGAGTTTGATGTTTGAAACCCGCCATTTTCATGAAACCCACCATTTTGAAATACACCAGTTAGGGGGTATGTGTATTTCAGAAACCCGCCATTAAAAATGGTGGGTTTGGTAAAAAAAAGGCTGGTTTCTAATGGTTTTTTTGCTAACTTTAATACACCCTAATATATTGATCAGTTTGAAACAGCCCAAATTTTCAAGGTTCACATATTTTGGAACAAAATTTCCTCAGGGAAACTTCAAAACTTAACACCAGGTTATTGAAATATAATATTGTCTATTACATTGGGTCCTTACAATGTATTCAGGGACCAAATACAAAATAACATGCATGAAAATTCATTTTTCTAAGATGGATTTCTACCATCCAATTATAGATTGGTTTCAGAAAAATGTCACATTGATAAATATAATGGGTTTTTTGATCAATATATAATGCAAAAATTGAAAATATTACATATTACATGGTTTGCCAGCTTCAATTTAGTAGGAAAAACTTTTGAAATATTTTGGTTAGATTCAATGAATTATTTTCTTATCTCTTTATTGCTTCTAGCTTTAACTAATGATTCAAAATAAATAAAAAAAGGGTGGGTTTTTGAGATTCTAAATCAAGATTAAGTCTAATTTTTTTTGACTTGGAACAGGCCAGTTTTTTTGTAATTTTGATTTAAGATGAAGCATTATTCAAATTACTTGTTTGGCTTTACTATTTGATCTCATCCCAAAACCATCTTATTAATTCAAATTTTGAATATATTATTATTGTGAAATTCAAAGAACAATCAGGATATAAATAAGCCTATAATGCTCACTCACTCTTGAATTTTCTGTTTCAGTCTACTAGATGCCAAGAAACCCAAATCCTTCTAACTGCTAAAAATGAGAGAATCTACCACTGTCTCAATAAGCAGACTTATTGAGGATTTCTCCAATCAGGCCACCATGATGGGATTGATAGTGCTTGATAGTTGTCCACTGGAAAAAATCCTTGACAAGGATCCATAAATTTGTGGCTCCTTGTCATGGCTTGACAAGGAAACCCTTGCAAGCCCCACTCAAACATTTCTCCCCCCAACCCTCCCCCTCCATAATGCCACCCTAAAATACCCCCTCCCTTTGGACTTCATCACTTCTATTGGCAACCTCCACCAATTTGATATTGCTCACATTTGTTCTCTATTTTTTTATTTTTTTTTGAAATCAAAATGACACAAAAACAATCCTTTTTACCCTATTTGGGGGCAGTCCCAACCCTTATCAAGCAGGGATCCTCAGAAGGGAAAATGGTGGGACTTTCTCCCTAACTTCTTGAAAAGTGTTGTGTGGGCCTGATTTATTGCCAAAAGGGTGAAAAATTGGGTTTTGAAAGTTATCCTTCCTTGCACACCTCAACAACTTGTCAAAGTTGTTGAGGATTTTATCAAAACAATGGTAGATGATCTAATGGAAGTAATACATAATTTGATTCTGGTTACAGAAGTACTAGAGGTAAAACATGCCATATATTTTGTAGGTAAAAGTATTTATAATAATATAAAAGAAGTTTTTCAACAGAGGTTCCAAGGCCTGATAGGGTTGTTTATCCCTCTAAGATGCATTAGGAATTTTCTGCAGAAAATGGGTTCAAGTTTGCAGTAACTGGTGCTTAAAAAGTATCCCTGAATAAGGAGGATACCAGCAACCTTTCAATATATTATGATAAATTCAAAGATCACTTCCCCAATGCAAGGCAACAAAATCCAGAAAGAAAGGTGGTATGAGGATGAAGCTTCAATTTTAACTATGAAAGGGTGGGATGGTTGATTGCTGGTTGGTTTACAGTTGGCCAAAATTGAAGAATTTTGATATGTTGATAAAAGAAATCCCTTTTAATTGTCAGAAATTTCACAAAATTCTACTCTCATTCAGGTTATAGGATGTTGAAAATTTTGTTTTAGTTATCTGATTGTATATTATCTCAATAGCTAAAGGAATAAGGGAAAGTTTGTTGGAAATGTTTTTTTTATTTATACCTTTTTGAGGTCATAATGGAACCCAGGTATATTCAGAAAACAGAGGGGAATAATATAATACTTCCAAGAATAATTCTGAATAATCCTGGGTACTCTCCCAAGCCCATTCTACCATGAAAAAAAAGATAAACTTATTAAAATTGACATACAATGGTGCAAAGGGCCCCTTTCTACAGTGGGTAGACAAAATTATTGGGAATTTTTTTTAAATCAACCACACCCAGGTACTTTCACCAGCGTAGATTAAGCCCAGGAAACCCAATATTTTTTTTTGATCACTCCACAATTGATCTCAATCTTTAGTCAATGATTCCCAACAACCCCATAATCCTTCTTTATCAATACCTTTCAATTTTTGATGATCAATAAAAAAAATTGATAAGGAATTCCTTTCTAATTTGAACTACTTAATCCAATATTTCTTTTTCTTTCTTTTTCTTTTTCTTTTTCTTTTTCTTTTTCTTTGTTTTTTTTTTTTTCTTTTGAAATCCAAATTTTTAAAATTATCATTCAATCTCAAACCTCCAGGAATTGAAGGGACCAAATCTTTCAAGAATTTTGCTTGTCAAAAAATTTTTTAGTACCATTTGAAGGTGCTTGGTCTTAAACCAAAATATGAATGATTAATCCTCAAATTATTCAAAGACATCAAAAGTCTTATAAAGAGAAATTAGATATTTTAAATGAGTTTTTGTTACTAAAAGAGCCTTTCTGAGCAGTTCTCATGAATCTAAACAGTTCCAGATTGCCTGTTTGCTTGGTATCAGACCCAGTTATCAAAAAATTGAAATTAACCAATTCTAACATCATTTAATTTTCAAATAAAAAATATCATCTTTATTTTTATCTGATATTTTAATTTTAATCCTCCTTAAAGAAATAATCAATTAGAAAAAAGATTGATGGTATCAACTTTTTTTTTGGATCTAGCATGTTTTTCAAGTATTTTTAATATTTGATTCTTTTATCATTAATCTCAAATTTATTTTGACTTAAGATTTTTGATTTGGATTTAATTGAATAGAAAATGCTGAATAATCAAAACATCAAGATTGAATAAACCAAAAACTTTTTTGATAGTGTCAGATTTTGCTTAAAACAAGTATGGTATTTCAAGCTTGTTTGGGCACCCACCCAAATTAGCCAGATTTTTTCCAAAGGGCTTGCGCACCCCCTAAAGCCCCATGGCAACCCCTGAAGCCCACTTGACACATAGCCAAGCGCAACTTGGTACCCAATCAAGTTTGGGTGGGTTGGGCCAAAGTTTGGCTTGCCTATCAGCCAAGCCAATTGGCCATGCCCGCCAAATCAATAATTGGGGGCAAATGTTTTAGCATATTTTTTTTATTTCTTTGATGAATGTGTAAATAAAATTCTTGATTAATTAGAAAAAAAATGAAAATGTTTTTTTGAATGAAACAAAATTAAAAAAAATAAAACATAAAGAAAGAAAAAGATAAAATTAATGGGGGTGAGACAAAAATGTCCCCATAATTTCTTGAAAGTCAGCAGGGGGGTGCCAACAGCTTGGTTTTGGCCAAGCAGAACTTGACTGTGTGCCAAGATCCTCAGCCCGGCCTGATGGGGAAATCAAGCCTGCTGGGCACTGTGCCAAGTGGGATTTGAGAGTTTGCACAGACAAGCTTGCAACACCATACTTGGAAGTACAAGAGCTGATTTTTTACAATCATTCCCAAGACTTTTTTCTACCAACTTGAATCAAGTATTTCACTTCTAATGATGTGATCATTTTTTTCTTGATGATCTTGGTTGTTTTTGGTTTTAGAAATCCAACTGAACCATAAGAGGGGCTTTTACAGATTTCCATACACTTATTCATGCCTTAATAGGAATCCTAAGGGGTAAAACATCTTTGAGGAGATATATTTGGGTGCTCAAGAGCCCAAAATAGATTTACTAATCAAACAAATTATTTATAAAAAGTGAATTTGGGTCTTAATTATCATATTGTGACACAATACTTGTAAGACACAAGACAAATATATTTTTTGTCAGATTGCTACTTTTACAGAGCAACCTGCCAAAGTAGAATAAAAAATAAAAATAAAAACAGTGAAAAATCCCAAAATTTTATTACAGATTTGGATTACTCACCCAAAATAAGGTGGGTTTACTCAATGACCCCACCCTTGAATTCTAACTCCTTACATTCTTAAAATAATTGAAATGAAAATGACACAAAAGCCACAGAATCACTATGTCACTTTGTGGTCATTTTAATATTAAAAACTTCAATTCATGTATACTTTTCACACCTAAAATCCACTCAGAATTGAGGTGTTGTGTATATTTCAGGAGTTACAGCCAGATTTGTGTTCTGTCACAATTGCCGCACGCAGCCCCGCATCCATACAGCAACGGTGCACGCGCCTGAAACTCAAAATGTAGGCGCCTGTCAAGAAACCCGCATGCAATATACTTCTGGCAGCGGATGCTGGATTTCTGCATGCAGCTGTCAGGAATGTGGGCATCAAAAGTACTGGCATCACTCCTGACAGCCTGGTACCACAGGAACAGGTTAAAAACCACATGCATGCATCATGCATATTTAACAACTTGACTGATGGATAGAGGGATTTATGAAACCCCTGAATTTTGAACAAAAAGTCTGAAATTCAAAGTATAATACAGACAAATTAGGGAAAATAATAATAAAGGTCGTCACATACATAATGTTAGCAAATATTTATGAACCACAAAACACACCAAGGAGTTTCCCTAAAAATTATTAAAAAATACCAAGATGTTCAGAGTATGACTTAGAATCTACAAATACACACTTCTTATGTAACTCAAAAGAAACTAATACAAAATTAAGAAATATGCCAGAACTGTAAAAATAACAAATTAACATTTAAGCAGACTCTGATAATTATTTCACAATCAAATATGACACAGACAGTTTCAGATGATTGAAATAACTAAGAGTGCATTCAAAACTAGTCCTGGCCAGACTGCTATCCTTATCTCACAAGCACAAACCTCTCCATGTGCGCTTAGAAGACCCCTTACCCCAAAAAGGTATATAAACAGCCCTTTTTGGATGATTTAAACACCAGTAATTTTTAATTAATCAATCCATACCCATTGCCATCCCTGATCAAGTGTTTATGAATGATAAAAAAGTGATTAATGGCCTCATTCTGATAGTATAATTATCAATTCTAACCCCATCATTAATTCAATTAAAGAATATCAGCAAAAATACCACCAATTGTTCTGAGACCCTTTCAATCCATGAATTTCTGCAAGTATCTTGGAGTTTCCGCTTAAAGTGGTAATTTATCTCCTGCTTCCCTCCAGGCATAAGTGCCGTAAGACAGCCAGTCCACCCATTTCCTTGATTAAACCCCTTTTGAGCAATTAATTAGGACCTCATTCTCCCAAGGTCTTTACATGGTTCAAAAGAGCCCCTTGAAGAGAGGTTGTTTCAATAAAGATCCCCAGTTTTAAAAAACTGTGCCCCCTTTTTAAAATTATATTTAAAAAATTGTAACCAAACCAAACTCCAAACTTTGCACTTTCTCTCATTAAATCAATATCTTTGAGCATTTTATGTATTTTCTTGGAATTGTTATTGTTCCAAAACCAATATCACTTTCTGTAGTTAAAGGCCTGCAAAGTTCCTGGTATCAGGAAACTGAAAACTGGGGTTCCAGCTGGGAAATATTCTTGAATAATTGATATTTAATTAATTAATTAATTTCTTTGGACCAGATATTCTATGTAAAAATAAGTAAAAATAATTATTATCATTTTTTTAATTATTTTTACAGTGGATCTTAAGACAAATGGAGAATCAATTAATTATTATTTAAATCTTCTTAAAAAAATAAATAAGCCAATCTATGTAACTCTGTGCCTAATTGTTGGGACTCTTTAAATTCTTACCAACAGAAAAAAATCCTTTTGAACCGCAATCAAGAAGAAATTAAAGAGAAAGAACTTTACCTTGAGAGACGTATAAACTTAAACTATTTACTCAGGAAACATAAGGCCTGGAAAAAATCTCAAAGACTAATTTATTTATTTAATAAAGAAGAAATTAATCCTATAATAATTTTAATTTTTTTAAAAAAGCATAATAAATAAAAATTTTAAAAAAATTAATAAAAATTAATAAACCTGAAATAAATTAAAAATTATTGTTTTTTTATTTTTTTCAGTGGAAAGAACCTTTCACCTCCTGATTTTATTTAGGAAGACCAGTTTAAAAGCTTCTCAGACCACAGATTTGGAAAGCTTCTCAGACCACGGATCTTTGTACTTAAGCCAAGACCTCATTGGTACTCATCAGGACCCCCCTGAATTACCAACAAAGGACAATTCAAACCCAAAAAAGCCTTATTACGGTTGAAATTAAGTTTAACTAAGCTTAAATTAATTAAAAATATATATATCTTTTTCAAAAAACTTCAACAAAAACTTACCTATTTTTGCATTATGTCACAAAACAGGCCCAACACCCATGCAACCAGAAGAGCCCCTTACCATGGACCTTTGCCCAGAGGAACGTGTTCCTGCAAGAGTGCCTGTAGAAAGCGCAATGAGGGGACTCAAACCTGCAAAAACAGCACTGTGCCCGCGCCATCCAACTTGAACAATAAATTTTTGGAGAAGTCTCCCTCATGCAGAGAGTTATCCCCGGCAGCTAAGTCTCCACCCATGCCACCCCAGTTGGACTCAGCCAAGGAGTCCAAAATAAAGGTCCTAGTAAAGGACCATGTGAGTTATTGGGAGGCCTAAAAATTGGCCCAAGCCAAAGAGTATATGGCAGCCATGAGAAAGGCCATATCACAGGCAAAAGGCTCACGGATAGCACTTCAGAAATTGATCCCCAGGAAGGATGTAGAAAAATATGTGGAGAATTGGAATCCTTGGGACCAGTTAGCCAAGTTAAAGGGAAAAAAACTCAAAAAGATGAGGTCTTCCAGTCACTAAAAGATCATGAATCCCAAATATTGGGAAAATATAATATCTTTAGCTCAGAAGTGGAAGAAAGTGTATCACAATGAGATCAGGATGTTACATGCATCTTAAATGCTTTCTTTACCAATTTTTTCCATAACTTTAACATCTTGAGCAGCAATTCAGATAATATTCATGACCAATTGGATAAGTTCATTCCAGCTTTGAACAAAATAATCTGTAATCAATCTTCCCATCTTAAGACCAGTGAGTTAGAAATCAAAAAACTGAAGGATACTATCAATATGGATAAGTTATCCATGACTAGACATATAAAAAACACTTATTCTTCAGGAAAAGAAGAAATTCTTCTCTCCATTGAAAAATTTAAATGAGAAACTAAAAAAAGAAACTGAGATCTCTCTCTGCCCATCTAGTTAAAAAATAGACTTTTTGAGCAATAAAATTGATTTAGAATTGGGAATGATTAAGAATGATCTAAGAGACCTCAAATTTGACTCAACTGGACCTCCCTAGTCAATCAAGAAGAATTAAAATCTACCAGGATGATTATTATCTCTAATATTCCCCCTAGTTCTGGAGTGGTAAGAAATGAAACTTATAGATCCAGTCCAACTCCTGAGGTAGAACAAGCACTTAAACTTTTACCCCTGTAACTGAGTGGCCTAAATTCTCAGGAGAAGGAGAGGAAAACCATATCAGCTTCATAAAATTTATTGACCACACTCTTGCTTCATATGTACTCCAAGATACTACAGCAGCAGTAAGGTTGCCCAGACTATTTGAAGGAGTAGCCCTAGATTGGTTCATTAACATGAGAGAAGAAGTAGGATCTCAAGCTTAGAATTACTTGAAAGGACTGATTAAAGACCAGTTTGTCACCAGAATTTGGAAAATAAAGATGATGAAGACCTTTGAGAATTCATTGTTTGATCCCTCAAAGGATAAACCTCATACATGGTGTCTAGAAAAAAAGAAGAGGTTGGATTGCTTCTACCCTAATGCTGAAAAAGGGGATATTAATGAAAGACTCCTTAACTTATGTACTTGACACCTTAAACACAGTGTAAAATGTAGGATGCCTATGGATTCTGAAATCTCTACTCTCATTGGTATATTAGAGGAAAATATTGATATGAATGGTCTTGAAAAAAGAACTAACAAACCAAAGCACCCCAGCACCAAGACTGAAGAAGAATACAACACTAAAACCAAGGATTCTTCTACCCCAAACTTGGAAGTCAAGAAGAATTCAGAAACCAAGCAAAAGTTATTCTAGGGAATTGTAACCAGACAAAGAATGTAAGACCTGATTTTCCCCAACCCAGGAGAAGGATTAATCCCATTGAAGGATAAGAGCTAAATTAATACTGACCCTCAACTTGATGATACTGATGGTTCAATATCTGAATGTGAACTCATGATTACTAACCCCATCAATTTCATTGAAGGAATTATAGAATGGTCAATGAGCATAAACTCTGTCCATGAAGACTCCAAGCTACCCCAAAAATGGAATCCCAACATGAAGATTCAACATTTTTCTGAAGCTCAAACCTTGACTCTCAAACCTTCTGCCATAAAAGTTACACTTCTGATATAACTTGATATGCTAATGGCCTAATCCAAGGTTCTCCAGTTAAGCTACTCCTAGATAGTGGAGCCTTTTGCTCTTGTGTTGAATCATCTTATTTGGAAAAACAGGACCCAAATTGGAAAACAAACCTGCTACCATTACCACAAGCTAAGTTCAGCAGTTGCAATTCATCCTTAAATGCTATTGGAGTATGGACAGCAGATATCATATCGCCTTACTCTATAGGATCACTTAAACTGGAAATTGAATTTTTAGTACTACAAAATGGAGTATGTGACTACTTCATTTTTGGAAATGATTCTCTATGCTTGTATGGAATTGATGTGTTCCAAAGTAAGGTTAGATACTTTACTATAGGAGGAAATTGGAGAAAGAAGTTCCAAATATGTAATTTTAATTCTCAAACTTCTGATTCCACCTACGAGAAACACTTATAGGCTTTCAACCAAGAATACTTCTCCCAAGCAGCTTTGAATTCCCAGATCAGTCAAGATCAAAAATGGGATATTCTCCCAGTTTTTTTTGAAAATAAAAATTCTTTTTGCACTAAGGATTACCCTATTGTTAATATCAAAGGAAATGAAATGATTCTTACCTTAACCATTAAACCTCCTTATCCTCCAAATCTTAGGAGACCTGCTTACCCTTCTAGCCCAAAATCAAGAGCTTCCCTTGAAACTCACATGCAGGAATTAATAGACCTACAAGTTTTAAGGAAAGTTTTGACATATTGTTGACATATTACTGCATTTCTTTCCATTATTATTTTATAATATACTTATTCATTATTTTCATTATTTATTCTTTTCTCTTTTCTCTTATTTCTTATGTTCTTTTTTTTCTCATCACGTTTATTCTTTTATACGGGCGCTATACGTGCGCCCTACCAATCATGCCGGACTTGCGTGTATTCAAAACACTTATTCAATATACACCACTCTCACTCTGCGCAACAAGGGTACATAGTCTGAAGTTCAAACTAATCTCAAAAGAAGGAACTTGTTGAAATTCTTCTTTTCAAATCAAAAGTGTTCAATAACTTGACTTCAAGATTTGATCGTCAAAGTTCAAACACTCTCAAAAAGAAAGATTGGCCATTCACATAGAGTTTTTCCCAATTTGGTGCAATCCTTTGTTCACCAAGCTTTTCATTCTTTGTTGTCTTTTGTTTTGACTATTTTTTCATATTCATTCTCAGAGGTATACCAGCGTCTTCAACGGAGGTAGTCTATATCTTTATTTCTTTATTGTCCTATACTGTGACCGGACTTAGACTTGATAGAGGCTGGGTATGATCTATCAATTCATCAGTTTCTTTATTTTCAGTCTCACGCACTACATCTCTAACCATCTTGTATGTAGTTGCTGGTTTTATTCTTACTCAGAAATTCAGGTTCATCAGAAAGTAGGACATAATGAACAAGTAGATGTCACTACAAAAGTGATTATATCTTGGAATAATGAAAAATAAGAATGGTTGGAGACTTTAGGATGCTGAATAACTACACTCAAGCTGAATGCTACCCTATCCCTAGGATTGATAATGCTCTCCATAAACTCTCAAAGGCTAAGTTTATGACTACCATGGAAATTCTGAAAGTATTTTACCAGATCCCCATCAGTCCTGATAATAGGAAATTCATGAGAATTGTATGCCACCTAGGGATATATGATTATTTAAGAATTCCCTTTGGAATAAAAAATTCTCCCTGCCACTTCCAAAGAATGATGGATACAGTACTAGGCCAGTTTATTAGGCAATGCTGGATGAAGGTATACATTGATGATGCCATAATCTACACTGATGATTGGACTACCCATATGGACAAAGTAAGATTATTTCTGAAAAATATCTCTGCCATAGGATTAAAAGTATCCATGAAGAATTTCAGCCTTGAAAATTAAGAACTCAAGGAATTACGACCTATAGTATCTTTTCTAAACCTCACAGATTATCAAAGCAAGATAGCTGCTGTCATAAATAGACCAATTCCCCCAAACAAGACTTAACTCTTGTCTTTCATCAGCTTCTTCAGCTATTAAAGAAAGTACTTACCCAATTTTGCATTACTGACTAAATTTTTACACAAAATTTGCAACAAAAAAACTCTCTTTGAGATTAATCATGAAAGGTTAAAGAATTATGAAGAAATCAAAGAAGCTATGACTACAGCCCCTGTGCTAATCCAACCTGATTACAGAAAAACTTACAAGCTATAAATAGATGCTAGCATGGAAGGACTAGGAGATTCCCTTTGTCATTAGATCATAGAAGATGATAAACCAGTAGAAAACCCAATACTCTTTATTTCTAGACAGGTCAAGGATACTGAGAAAAGATATGGTTCCAGCCAAATGGAATGCCTTGCCCTGGTATGGGCCTTAGAAAAACTCCATTAATACCTTGAAGGCACTAACTTTGTGGTGATTAATGATTGCAATGCTTTTAGAAATTTAATGAACATGAAAACCCCTAGCAGGCATATGTTGAGATGGCAGATAGCCATCCAGAAATATAGAGGACAGATGAATGTAATCCATCAAGCTGGTAGCAAACACCAGAATGCTGACATTCTGAGTAGGAATTCTCTACCTAATGATTCTAGAAAACCTCTCATGACCCAGAAGATAATGACATTTTCCCCATACCAAATAAAAACCTGCTTGAACTTGAAGCCCCAATTATTGGGATACATATCTGTGAATTGGATAAATCCTTGTTTGAATTCATTGGGAAAACTTACAGTCCTAGTATGAGAAGCCTGATCTCCATCATGGAAAGCACTAACACTCCATGTGAGATAATCAACAGCTTGCCTGAACCATTACTGAAAATATACAAAGATGGAAGATTTACTTTATGGGATGGATTAGTATATTACAGACATAAACACTCCAGTGTCCTAGTCTTGAATAATGAGGAACATATCAAACATATCCTAGCTGAATTCCATGATAAATGCTTCTCTGGACACTTATCTACTCACAGAACTTTAGAAAAGGTCAAAAAAACAGCCTGGTTGATTAACTGGAGAGACTCCACCATCAAGTATGTTTCTATCTGTTAAACTTGCCAAAAATCTAACAGAACTACTGGAAAGAGATTTGACCTATTACAGAAGATCACTGAACCCAAGAATCAATGGGAAATCATCAACATGGACTTTTTCACAGGACTCCCTCCAGGAGGTGTTTACTCTTAAAACTCATTAATAGTCATAGTGGACAGGTTCACCAAGAAAGCTAAATTCTTACCCAAACAAAAACATGATACTGCCATGAAAGTAGCTCCACTGTTCTGGAACAGGCTCATTGCAGATGTAGGAGTCCCCAAGATTATAATAAGTGATACAGGCCCCAAGTTCACATCTGAATTCTGGAGAAACCTTCAGGATATGTTGGGAACTACCTTAGCCTTCCCCACAGCTTACCATCTCCAAACTGATGGATTAGCTGAAAGAATGATCCAGCCTCTAGAGGACATGCTCAGAAGCATCTGCTGATTTGGAATAGAATAAAAGAACACCAATGGATATTTCCATGACTGAGTTAGTCTTTTACCTGCCCTGGAAATGGCTTACAACAAAAGCAAACATTCTAACACCCAAAAAATTCCCTATGTACTAGAAAGAGGATGGGTAACCAAGCTACCCAAAGACATCCTTAATAAAAACATGGTAAATATACATCTTACCTCAGTAGAATTCAAGAAAATCATAGACATAGCCAATAAACATTCTGATAAATGTGTTCAAGAGGCTCTTGAGTATAATAAACAGATATGGGATAGAACTCACAAAGAACCTGATTTTAAAATTGGAGACCAAGTCCTGATCTCAACCACTAATTTTAACAACCTTTCAGGAAACAGGAAATTGAGACCTGATTTTTTAGGACCATTCACCATCAAGAAGCTTCATGAAAAGAATGCTTTAGAAGTGATCCTGAGTGATGAAACTTCCAGGAAACACCCAGTATTCCCTTTAAAAATAATAAAACAATTTCACCCCGGGGAAGGAGGAAAAATTCCTCCACCAGAGACACCTGTGGAAGCTGACCCTGATAACGGAAAAGGGAAAATCAGCAAAATCCTTAAAGAAAAGAAGGAAAGGATCAATGGGAAAGATATTAGAATTTACCTGGTCAGATATAAAGGAGAGTCTGCTGATAAAGATGAATGGCTACCTGAAAACAACATTCCAGATGGAACCATAAACCCAATCAATTACAGAGCCAATAAAAGACATTGAAACCAAAATTTTTTTCAGATATAGAGATATCTTGGAGTGGGGGAATTTCAGCTTGCTACTTGCACAGAGCAACCTGTCAAAGTAGAATAAAAATTAGAAATAAAAAGAGTGAGAAATCCTGAAATTAGGGCATATCAGAGTTAGCAAACCCGCCATTTTTTTGACCAAACCCACCATTTGTAATGGAATTTTTCTGAAATTTAAATACCCCCTAGCTGGTGTATTTCAAAATTGTGGGTTTCATGAAAATGGTGGTTTTCAAACATCAAAACTGCCATTAAAACTGCCATTTATGCATCATGATACATCCACTATCCATCACATCAAAAACACCCATCCATGTCAGAAAATCCATGCCAATCCCATCTCCATCACATTACACACATCTCATCTCCATTTCTTTACATCTCTATTGCTTCAAATCTCCAACTTCACACAAATCCCATCATCATCTAATCAACCCACACCAAATTACCATCTTTATCAACCTGTCCCATCAAACTTCCTGGAAGCAAGTTTAAAATGAAAAAAGGTGACTGAACTTTTGTTAGTATTTGACTTCCATTCAGACTCCAATTCAGACCCCAATTTGGAATCAACTTGGTTGGCTTTGAATTCTCTATTAAAAAAGAAATACATGGTTCCAAGAAGAAAAAACTCTCCAAAACCCTATGTATGAAAGGCAAAAGCTTCATCTCCTCCCCAACTTAAGCTTCCAGAAACTGTTCCAAACTTTATTGCCTTCATTCATAAAACTTTTGGAGATGATTGAAGACCACCGCATCTTACAGAAAAATTATTGGAATCCTCAACGCAATCCAGCAATCCAACTGGCTGTTGCTCTTTGTAGATTGGGATCTAATGGAATCAGGGAAGCAATTCATTGATTGGAAAATCTATTCTCAGTTGGTTATGGAACCATTGACTCATACAAAAAAAGAGTCATGATTGCTGTCCTATCTTTCCGTCCCTCAGTCCTTTCTTGGCCAACTAAAAAAAAAGCAAGGAGATATCTCAAGTAATGGAGACAGAAGGCTTTCCTGGTTTCATTGGGTTTTTTGACGGAACCACCATCCCCTTGAGTCTAAAACCCAAGCTAGATGGCAACCCCTATTTTGATTTGAAAAAAAAGGCAATTGATTCATTTCCTTTCCAAAGCCTTTGATAATACACTGACCATATTTGTTTTATTTGTTTGTATAGATACTCTGCATCACTACAACTTTTTTGTGATAACAACAAGAAGCTCATATCCCTCCATTAGGGCCTTACAGGTTCTTGTCATGATTCATATGTTTTCAATTGGATGCGGATTGCCCAAAAACCAGAGAACTACTTTGACCAAGATCAATACCTTCTGGCCAATTCAGCTTATGCTATTGGGAAATATGTGGTTCCAGAATACCAGAATGTTTTTTCCAACAATCAAGGAAAAACCAATTTCAACTATCATCTTGCCCAACCATGAGTTTGGATTGAGCATGCCATAGGAGTCCTGAAAGGAAGATGGGCCAGCTTAAGGGAAATGGGAAACCAGCTCCAAAACCCCAAATACATGCAGTTCCTCATCAACTGGATTATCACTTGTGTAATCCTTCACAATCTTTTGGCTGACATCAAAGATGAATGGGACAAAATATTTGAAGATGATATTCCTGATCCGCCTCAAGTCATCCCTGTCTCATCTTGTCCCTCATCTTCTTCTATGAGAGAATGTATTCTTCCTCTCACCCTTGCTTGCTTTGATGAGTAATGTTTGATTTTGAATTAGGTAAAAAATCCCTTCACCAAATTTTTTGGTTTTGGTTGTTCACCCAAGACTCCTAGGCTGAGTTGGTTTTTTTTTCTCATTTTGTGGGGTGGACTTAGGCAAAACAGACTCAAAACTTCCAAACCCCCCACCTCACCCCACCAAACCACCGGTAAAACCACCCACCTCACCCCACCAAACCACCAGGCGGTGTGGTTTTGTATTTATAACCTTTTATTGGGAGCTGCGTTGCGGGCTGCAACCCGCCCGGGAACGCGGACCAAGTGATGGAGCCAGCCCAACCAAGCTTGCGGGTGGCTAGTCTGGAAGGCAAAGGCGGGGCAATCAGGGGTTATACGTGCTGGGGAGGTTTGCGTGGGAATAAGTGCGGGCCAACTCACAGATTGCGGGATCCATGGACGCGCTGGGGAGGTTTGCGCGGGAATAAGCGCAGGCCAACTCACGGATTGCAGGATCCATGGACGCGCGCAGACGGATAAACCCAGGGGGCTCCGACTAGGGCGCGGCCAAGGTTTGAGCAGGAATAAGCACGGGCCAACTCACGGATTGCAAAATCTGCGGATGCGCGCGGATGCATAAACCCGGGGGGCTTCAAGTAGGGAGCAGCGGAGGGCTGAGTCATGAGAAGGACAAACCGGACATATGTGATATCAAAGGGGAGGGTTTTGGACAGGGTGGGTGGTACGGGGTAGGGTTAGGGTGGAGCTAGGGTTCTGTACTTGGGGTCATATTTCATCTATCTTGTTGCTTGTGGTTGTACCTAGGTTAGGGTTGAGAGGGAGGACTCAAAAACACCTCACTCTCAACTCCGGGTTGGATCATCTCATTATCAGAGATCATATAGATCATATATCATCATCACCAGACCACCAGGGAATGGTATGGGAAGGATTGGAAGGGAGGAATTTATCTTTTAATCACTCTCTCTATTCTTAAACTCATCACATCCAATCTCCTTACAGACCCTTAGACCAATAACTTCCAGAACCTGAGGACAACTTTGGGGGGTATCACCTCTCTTGTTTCCACAGTGGTCCACTCCTTCCTCCTCCTCACCAACCACCTCCACCTCACCCATCACCTCCCCTCCTCCTTTGGTTGGGACCCTGGGTAAGTTTCCCCCTCCTCCTCCTCATCCTCCTCCTCATCCTCCCCATTATCCAATTCTCATCCTTTGATTCATCCACCTCCATCCCCCTTCAGCCCCCCCCACCCCCTTGGTTGATTCCCCAGGTAAGCTCCCCCCTCCCTTCTCCTCATTCCCGTTTTCCCTCCCTCTCACCCCCTTTCACTCCCTCCCACTCACTCACCAACAACCCCCCTCTCCCCCCTCCCTTGGTCTCCCTCCCATCTTGCTTGGCTCCCTGGCCCCGCCCCCCTTGCTCCGGTCCGCCCACCCCCCCTTGCTTCAGTGTTTCTGGCCCTGCCCCCCTTTCTCCTGTCCACCCACCCTCCCTTGCTTGGGTCTGCCCCCCCTCCCAGCTCAGATTGCCGCCCCACCCCCCCTTGGTCTCCCTTGGCTTGCCGGCCCCACCCCCCCTTTAATCCCCCGCAAGCCACCCCCCTCCCTTGCCTTGCCGCAGGGGGCCATCCCCCCTGTCCCACCTAGCCTGGCCCAAAGCCAGACCCAAGGACCGCCCCAAAGCCCTGCCCAATTTGCTTGCACCCTGGTATTTTTTTTTGGTAATAAGCCTGGCCCAATTAACTCATGCCCATGCCCAGTAATTGTTTATTTTTTTTATTTTTTCTATTTTTTTTATTTTTTTTATTTTTTTTATTTTTTTTATTTTTTTTATTTTTTTTATTTTTTTTATTTTTTTTATTTTTTTTATTTTTTTTATTTTTTTTATTTTTTTTATTTTTTTTATTTTTTTTATTTTTTTTATTTTTTTTATTTTTTTTATTTTTTTTATTTTTTTTTATTTTTTTTATTTTTTTTATTTTTTTTATTTTTTTTATTTTTTTTATTTTTTTATTTTTTTTATTTTTTTTAATTTTTTAATTTTTTTTTAATTTTTTAATTTTATTTATTTTATTTATTTTTTATTTTGGTGATCACATGACTGACATTTTTTTAACCCTTCTTTGACCCCTTTTCCTTCAATGCCATCCCATCTCCCATCAAAATCACAATGTTATACTGCAAATTGAATCCCTTCTTGATGCTCACCCAAACAGAGAATTTGCCTGGGAGGGAACAAGATGGAAGGAGATGAGGTGAAAAACATAAAGGGAGGTGGAAAGCAGAGGGCTTTGAAGCAAAAGAGGGATCAAAAGAGGGCATCAGAAATCTCTTTGGAACTTTCAGAAGGGGGAATCCATGAAAAGGTTGTATGGTCAGGATGAAAAATATGACCTTTGGATCTGTATCCTGCCATCACTACCAAAAAGAAAAAGAACAATCAAAAACCCTCACCCACTGAGTTCAAACATGCCAAGCAGAAAATCAAGCAATTCCATTTCTTCAGCCATGGAAAATTAATTGTTCTCAATAAATCTGATCACAACGGTCTTGTTGCAATAATTGAATTTGTGCCATTTGAGAAAATTTCTGGCCAAGACAAGAAGGACATCAACTTTGTGAAAACTTTCCTTCATCAGTCAAAACAATTTGTCAACACTGTTAGTCCCTCAAGATCTTGGAGTGGAATAATGTGGGCAATTGGATGGCAAAAATTGATGGAGCCCTTTGAGTTACTTGGACACTATGTGAAGAAATCATGTATTAAATCTTCCCCTCAATATTATGATTTTCTCAATCTTAAGGCAGAGAAAGTCTCTCAAATTTTAGGACAAATTTTTTGAAATTTGGCCAGACTTCCCTTTGAACCAAACAGTGAAATAATGAAGGACAGCCGCATCCCCTCCTTCTCATCACTCACATTTGTTTCTTTGCCTACTCCCTTTGACTGCTCTCCGCATGTCACTTTGACATCTGACTCTTTTTGCAACTAATCTTGCATTGACAAAGGTTAAATCCCTGAGTATTAATTTTTAGTTGCAGTTCCAACTGAGAAATCAAATGGATGACTTATTCAAACTACAAATGAATATGAAGTATAAGATGGCCAATTTGTTTTTCCTGACCTTAGCTTTTGAATTGATTTCAAGCAAAAAGGTATAGTGAAAATGGTTTGGGAAGCCAATAAGTACAAGAAATGTAATTTTCCTGCTGTGAAGACTGCCACTATCAGCCTACTAGATGCCAAGGACCTAGCTCCTTCTAGCTACTAGAGGTGATGAAAAGTTTAGAGTAAAAATTTTAAAAAATGCCAGAGATATATTTTGGCTAAAAGGGTTGAATTTATTTCTATATTTATAAATATATACTTAAAAGGAGGGGCCAAGACCTTAATGGGGTGGTTAAACCCTCCGTAAAACAGGTAAATTTTTTTTAAGGAAAATATAGGTGCAATTGTGGTGCCTGTGGGGTTTACAAGGACTCCTTTCAAGAAGGTTGTGTGTAATTTCCTTGGGGTTTGGGTTATGCAGAACCTATAAAAAGAGTATAAGTCAGAAGGATAACTCACTAGGTCTAGATCTGAATTTATGCTTGATGGATGGACCAATATGCAGGGATTCAGGGTGCTGGAAGCTGGTGCTGAGACAGGCTGAATTTTTGGATGTTGATTTTGGCAAAAAAGTAAGGATTCAAGAGTTTTGTCTATAATTTTATCAGAAAGTGGTCCAGGATCACACACTTATTTCTTATAAGGGTTTGATGGCTTGAGGAAAAAAATATCATAAGCAATAATGAATATAGCACTGGATGAATGAGTTAGAAATGGCTGGGGGGAAGAGCCTTTATTTATATTGTTTGGGTTCCCTCATGGTACATTTTTTTTACAAGGAACAGGAGGGTGACCCAGGCTAGTCCTGAGGCCAGGGGGCCATCATTGTGTTTTTTTAGACCTGATCTTGTCAGTAAAGAGGTACAGGAAGCCCTATTTCACCATGCTTTGGGCTTGATACACGTTTCTCTACCCTTAATGACCTCATTGTATCTACCAAAGAAGTAGTATTCAATCAATATTTTTAAATATAATTCATGGCTTCCTGAAGCCAGGAGTTTTAAAAAATGCTCTGGGAACCCCATTCTGCAAGACTATTTTGAGTCTGAGGATCTTTTGTCCATATTGGGGTGTTTCACAGTCACATAATTGGACAGTACAATCCTAGTAATGATTAGTTACGTACAGTTTTAGTTATCAGGGACACAAGGGGGGTGTTGTATAGGTGTTTGGTACCTTGTGAGCCATCTAGCACAAATCTAGCCCTCTTTTTATCCTTATTACACACTCTCAGGGTGTTAAAGTAACTAACATGTACCCTTTTGGGTCCAAAACTACTGTACAGGCCCTTTTACAGGTGCCCTGACAGCCTTTTGATATAGTTTTAAAAAGGGTGCACGGCCCATTTTTCCGGATTTTTTTTTGGTTTATATGTTTTCATACTATTATTCACCACGTGGTGGCGCTCTTTGGGCACCATACAGTGTGGAACAGGGCTTTAGGGTGTATAGGTTGTATCCTACAGCCTGTTTCCATTTTGGGAGAGGGGGGGCTGTCCAGTGAGCCGGCTGGTTGCCATGCGCAATGGCTGGGCCATTTGCTTGAGGCCTCCGCAATGTAGTTGGTCAACTACTGACGGGGCTGGAAACAGGTTTCAACCGCCGCATGCGGTAGTTGCTTGACTACCCGTGGGAGTAGGTAGCAACGGCCTTCTGTGGTAGTTGCTCAAACTATTCATGGGAGTTGATAGTGACTGCCTTGCGCAGTAGTTGCTTGACTACCTGCAGCAGTTGGTGGCAACTGCCACGCATGGTAGTTTCTAGCTAGCAACTATTTCAGGCTTCCAGGAGTTAGTTGCTTGACAGCTTATGGGGCTGGTGCATGCTGTAGCTCTTTTGTGTGGTTGCAGAAGGTATGCGGCTGCGCCCGGGGCTATGGAAAAAAACTTGTTTTGTCCATAGCTCCTAAAATAGACATAATTATGGGTTTCTTACCAAATTCTTTGTCAGAAACCCATGGCTGCGGATGCAATGGGAGGGTACACAGGTGAACAATGGTTCTACCTGAAGGAGTAAATTTTTGGGAGTGGTGCCAGTGGGTGACCCTACCTAAATTGACACAAAAAATCCATTTCTTTAATAATATTTTTATATTTATTACAGGTTAAGTTTTTATTTCTTAATTTTTATTTTAATTGATTATTTCTGTATTTTTGTATTGATTATTATTATTCATTCAGTTTTATTTTTGGGAGCTTTAGTCAGTTGGTTCTGAATAGTAGCCAGCTGACAGCCACTCATACAAGAATGGAAATTTCAATGAAAATCAACAAAAACACTCAAAACAGTTGCAGGGACTTGGGGAGTGGGAAAATATACTCCAGAAAAAAAATGTAAATAAAAAGAAAAATAAAAAATATTTTTTTATTGGTGGGGTTAAAAATAGTCCCAAGCATTGTTGTAATCAATTTTTTTTTCTTTTTAAGTTTTTTTTTTCAAAGCAAATATATTTACAAGCCCATAATTTGAGTAATCTGTTTTAATTCATCTACTGTTCTACTGCTACCAATGTATGCCGCAGCCATTGACCACTTATCCTTTTTTTCTGTTGCCAGTGTTTCCCTCTCCATTTCTAGTTGTGCTTGCTTTCAATCCTTCTCCTTTTCCTCTGTTTGAAATTCCAGCTCAGCTTGTTTCAAATTCCACTTGGAATCCCATTTTTGTTGATGAGCCAAACTCTTGGCTTTCTGCTTTTGCCAATCAATAGCCAGTTGAAAATCCCACTTCTTCTTTTCAAACTGAAGTTTTTCAGATTCAATTTGGAATTACACGGCTTTTCAGAGGGGAATAGGAATGAGCTTGATTTTGAAAGCAAGGAGAATCCAATGGGCTTACTTGAATCTTGCTTCTCCATGATCTCCTCAAAGTCCAAAAAATTTGAAGTGTTTCTCCTCTTTTGAATGCTATTGGGATTGATGTTGATGGAATTGGAGGCCTTTCTCTTTCCCTTTTCAGAGGAGGTTTTTGTGGGAAAAGAATTGCTCTCATTTGAAGGGGATGTGGGAGGCCCCATTGGCTTGAATTTTTGGCCATTCAGGAATGGATGAGCCTTTTTCTTTTGAATCTAAATCAGTCAGGATTAACCAGACAGAAGAGAATAGAACTTGGTTCCTTACTTGAGAAGATTTTGATGGCAATGGTGTCAGCCTACTAGATGCCAAGGACCTCACTCCTTCTAGCTACTAGAGGTGATAGAAAGTTTGGATCAAAAATAAGATAAAATGCCAGGTATGTGATTTGGCTGAAAGGGTTAAATTTATTTATATATTTATAAAATGAATTTGAATGGAGGGGAAAAGACCTTAATAAGGTTGTTGAGCCCTCCGGAACACAGGTATATGTCTTTTAAGGACAATATAGGAGCAATTGTGGTGCCTGTGGGGGTGACAAGGATTCCTTTGAAGAAGGGTGTGTGTAATTTCCTTGGGGCATAGGTTATGCAAAACCTACAAAAAGGGGTATAAGTCAGCAGGATCACTTACTAGGTCTAGATCCAGACTTATTTTTGATGAATGGGCCAATATTCAAGGATTCAGGGTGCTGGAAGTTGGTACTGGGGCAGGCTGAATGGTTGGTTGTTCAATTTGGCCAAAAAACAAGGATTCAAGAATTATGGTCTATAATTTTATCAGAAAGTGGTCCAGGATCACACACTTATTTCTTGTAAGGGTTTGATGGCTTGAGGACGAAAATATCTGAAGGAATAATGACTATATAACTGGATGAATGTGGTAGAAATAGCTGGGGGAAGGTCCTTTATTTATATTGTTTGGGTCCCCTCTTGGTACAGTCCTTTTTCCAGCCAAAGGAGGGTGATCCAGGCTAGTGCTGAGGCCAGGGAGCCATAAGTGTGTTTGTGTGGACCTGCTCTAGTCACTACAGAGGTACAGGAAGCCCTATTTCATCATGCCTTGGGCTTGATACACGTTTCTGTGCCCTTAATGACCTCACTGTATTGACCAAAGAGGTTGTATTCAATTAATATTTATAAATATAAGCCATGGCTTCCTGAGGCCAGGGGCTTGAACACAGGCTACGGGGACCTTATGCTGCAAGGACATTTCAAGTCTGAGGCTCTTCTTCTCATATTGGGGTGTCTTACAGTTCCTTAATTGGACAGTACACCCCTAGTTGTGACTAGTTACGTACAGTTTTAATTATAAGGGGTATGGAGAGTGTTGTATGTATTCCTGGTGCCTTTTGATCCATCTAGCACAAAGCTAGGCCCCTGTTTATGCTCAGTACACACTCTCAGGGTGTTACAGTAACTCACAGATACTTTTTTTAGGTACAAATCTTCCGTACAGGCCCTTTTTCAGAGGCCCTGACAACCCTTTGGTATAGTTCCAAAAAGGGTGCAGGACCCATTTTTCCGGATTTTTGGGTTGTTTATCCCCTTTCATACTATTCCCCACCACATGGTGGCGCTCTCTGGCCCCCATGTGATGTGGAACAGGGCTATGGGGTGTATTGGAGGTACCCCACAGCCTGGTTTCTGTTTTGGGAGAGGGGAGGGCTGGCCAGTGAGCCGGCAGTCACTTTGCGCGGTGGCTTGGTCAGTCACTAGGGGCCCGCGCAGGGTAGTCAGTCGACTACTCGCAGGGCCAGCAATAGGTAGCGGCAGCCGCGCGAGGTGGTTGCTTGGCTACCCGCGGGCTGGTAAGTGGCGACTACCTTGTGTGGTAGTCGCTCAACTACCCGCAAGGCTGGTCGCTCGACTACCCGCAAGGCTGGTCGGTAGCTGCCGCCTAGAGCCTGTGCAAGGTAGTCGGGCGACTACTCGCGGGGCCACTGCCTGTTCGCAACCTCTTTGGTCCTGCGTGAGGTAGTTGCTTGACTACTCGCGGGGCCAGTTTTGCCGTGGCTCCTAAGAGCTGCGCGCCTAGCTGCAAAAAAAATGACCGGAGGCTGCGCGCGGGGTTATGGACAAAACCAGTTTTCGTCCATAACTCCTAAACTAAACAAAATTATGGGTTTCTGACCGAATTTTTGGTCAGAAACCTATACCTGCAGATGTGATGGGAGGGTGCACAGGTGAACCATGGTTCTACCTGAAGGAGTGGGATTTTGGGGGTGGTGCCAGTGGGTGACCCTACCTGAATTGGCTCCACGAATCCATTTTTTTTATAGTATTCTTGGATTTCTTACGAATTAAGGTTTTATTCCTTAATTTTATTTTATTTTATTATTTCCGTATTTGTTTATTATTAATTTATATTTTATTTGTTTTTAGGCTTTAGGCAGTTGGTTCTGAATAGTAGCCAGCTGACAAATGGTGATACAGGAATGAAATCTTCCTCATTGGCCAAGTTCTCCAGTTCTTCCACCCCCAGAAGAGAGCAATCAAAAGAAGTAAGTGAGGGGTCCAAGGTTGTGTTTGAATCATCAATCAATGCGGAAGTAGACCTGATTGGAGCTGATTATTTTTGAATATCCTCCTTGGCATTGGATGGGGGCCACTCAAAGGCAAAGGTTTAATCAAGTCCTCATTGCTAGGCTGAGCCTCCCCAGCAAAGTCCTTGGTATCAACTGAATCAGAGTTTTGGGAGTCAAAAGCAGCTAGAAGGGTGATGTTGGCCTTCTTTCCAAAGATTTAATCCATTTCAATATAAAAAGGACAAATGGATTCCAACTTATCAACCACCAAGTTGATTCCCTTGGCTTTGTTGGAGTTGGTGATACCAAAGCCAGTGGAGATTGACATGGAGTAGGCCTTTGTGGGCTTGGCTCAATAATTTATGAATTGCTCCCTCATCTGTTTGGATGACAGATCCAGCCTACCTTTTGTTTTATTCTTGAGTTCATTGGCCATCAAGAGAAAACCATTGACCTTAGAGGATGGAGGTTGGCCAACGCATGTTTCATTGTTGGATCCAAAGCAAGCATTGTAGTTGGACAGAATTTTGAGCCAGTTTACCAGGATGATGTGATCAGCTCTCTTGAGCTGACTTGAGCCTTTGGAAGCTGATGGGGGAGGATTTTCGGATTTTGAGTTCCTGGGGGATGTTTGCTTTTGTCCATTGCATTGTTTAGTGGACTTGTGGGGGGAGGATCACTGAGGGGCAATTATGAGAGTGATGAAGCAAAGAGGATAGCAAGAGATGAGAGTGATGAAGTGAAAAAAGGGATAAAGCAATGAGATTTAGGATGGCATGAAAGTAATAAAGCAATGAGGGTGAGGGGACAATGAGGATAGTGATGCAATGAGAGTTAGCTGGATGTGATGAACACAATGAAGTGATGAGAGTGATGAAGTGATGAGGATAGTGATGAAGAGATGAAGAGCAATTAATCAAATTTTGTTCCAATGAGGTTGGAGGTAGAATTTTTTCAAGGTTGGAGGTGGTAAACCAGGGGTGTATGAAGTGGAAAGGTGGTGGAAGCCTTTATATACTTGACTTGAAAAAAACCACTTATTTCCAGGTAACTCTGACACATCTGATGTGAAATAAGTGGGGTTTTTTGATATTTAATGGCAGGTTTGAAATGGAGGATTTGTTTCAAAACCTGCCATAAAAAAAAGGCAGGTTTTCTTAAATCTTATACACCCTATTTTGTTACATATTTGGATTACTCACCCAAAATAAGGTAGGGTCACTCACTGACCCCACCCTTGAATTCTAACTCCTTATATTTATAAAATAATTAAAAGGCCATGGCATCACTATGGCACTTTTGGCCATTTTAATATTTCACATGCAATGTCATGTATAGGTTTCACACCTAAAATTTACTCAGAATTGAGGTGTTGTATATATATCAGGAGTTGCTGCCAGATTTGTGTTCTGTCACAATTCCTGTGCACAGCCCTGCATCCATACAGCAATGGCACACGCGCCTGAAACTCACAATGTAGGCACCTGTCAAGAAACCCACCTGAAATATACTTCTGGTCGCAGATGCTGAATTCCCACCTGAATCTGTCAGGGACGCGCGCGTCAAAATTACTGGCATCACTACTGACATCCTGGTACTACAGGAACAGGTTACAGCCCACATGCATGCATCATGCATCTGTAACAACTTGAATGACGGATAGAGGGATTTAAGAAACCTCTGAATATTGAATAAAAAGTATGAAATTCAAATTATAAGACAGACAACTTAGGGAAAATGATAATAAAGGTTTTCACATAAAGAACATTATCAAATCTTTATGAACCACAAAACACACCAAGGAGTTTCCCTAAAAATTATTAAAAATTACCAACATGTTCAGAGGATGACTTAGAATCTACAAATACACATCTCTGAACATGTTACTCAAAATAAACTAATTAAAAATTAAGAAATATGCCAGAACTGTAAAAATAAAAAATTAACATTTTAACAGACTCTGATAATTACTTCACAATCAAATATGACAAAGAAAGGTTCAGCTGATTGAAAGAACTAAGAGTGCATGCAAAAATATTCCTGGCCAGCCTGCTATCCTTATCCCATAAGGACAAACCTCTCCATGTGCCCTGGAAAGACCCCTTACCCAAAAAAGGTATATAAATGGCCCTTTTTGGATGATTTAAACACCACTAATTTCAAATTAATCAATCCATACCCATTTCCATCTGTCATCAAGTGTTTATGAATGATAAAAAGTTGATTTATGGCATCATTCTGATATTATAATTATTAATTCCAACCCCATCATTAATTCCATTGAAGGATATCAGCAAAAATCCCACCAATTGTCCTAAGACCCTTTCAATCCATGAATTTCTGCAAGTATATTGGAGTTTATGCTTAAATTAGTAATTTATCTCCTTCTTTCCTCCAGGAACAAGTGCTGTAAAACAGCCAGTCCACCCATTCCCCTTGAGTAAACCTCTTTTGAGCAATCCATTAGGACCTCATTGTCCCAAGGTCTTTACATGGTTCAAAAGAGCCCCTTGAAGAGAGGTTGTTTCAATAAAGATCCCCAGTTTTAATAAACTGTGGCCCCTCTTCAAAAATATATTTAGAAATTTTAACCAAACCAAACTCCAAACTTTGCAATTGCTCTCATCAAATCAATATCTTTGAGAATTTTACATATTTTCTTGGAATTATTATTGTTCTAGCACCAATATCACTTGCTGTAGCTAAAGGAATGCAAAGTTCCTTGTATCAGGAAGCTTACATTTGTCCAAATTTCTGAGCTAACCCTATGTCCTTTTAGTGTAGAGGCTAGGTACTTGCCTCATCCTAAATTTTCTGACACCTTGTTCACTGTTTCAACCCACAAGAGAATCAACAATAAGGAGCCATTGAGTTTTTTATCATTTTCTAATAGTTTTGGTAATATTTTATAATAATTTTTAAGTATTTTTTTATGAGTATTGATTATGGAATTAAAACCTTGATAATATAAAATATCAAGAAGGAGATCCAATATAACTTCAAATAAAGTTATGTAAGATGCTTCCCAACTATTGATATAGAAGTTCCCAATATGTTCCATTCTTTTGGGAATAAGTTATAGATATTATTTTAATCCATACTCTGTAATCTGTATAGATAAATTGCATAAAGCTAATCTTTTTCTTCTTTGGGATGTACTCATACTTTCATGTGCAAAACTGATCCTTGAATGAATCTAAACAGACGGCCCAGAGCTTATTTCCAAAGCATATACCTTGTAAGATCATGGCCAAGAGTATACATATTCTGTATATATAATATATGCCATGATACCTGAATTTATGAGGTAAATACATGGAAAGGCTATGAAGTTATATGTAAATAAATTTATTTAATTATTATGAGGTGTTTTGGGACTTCTAAACCATCCATTTTATTTATGGTTAGGTCCCACAATCCATCAATTAACATTTGTGGTATGTAAATTGGAGATTGACATTGAAAATACCCCCAAATGAGTACTAGTAACCTATCCCTCATTGGGTATGATATAATGAGGGCTTGAGCACTTGAGGAAAAAACCAGGGAGAGCTTATCAATTCCCTGAGGATTCCTTGAGTCCACTGAGGGCTCTTGTTACTTCAAATAGGAGGGTCTTTAACCTATAGCCCCTTCCTCAGTTATTTATTATTTGATATTGATCTAAGAATATGGAAAGCTTCAAAAATTCCATTAAACTTCATCTTGAGAAGAATATTTACTGTGGCCTTAAAATTTATTATTAAAATCATCAACTCATCAATTCCTCAACTCCAAGTCTTTGTGGAAGGTCCTTTGGAGTTGTAAAATTTATTGTTACTTCAAAGAAAGTGAGTTTAATTTTGTTAGCAAGGCTCCTTTGGGCTTTATTCACTCAAAGCCAGGTCCCTTATCTCTTTCTAGAGATTAAGGTGCAGCCTTTTTACTCATAATACTCTGGTATTATTTTATTTGTGTTGTTTTGTTACAGTATTAATTTTATAATAGGTCAATAACTGATTTAATTATTGGTTTTGTGTTATTTTTGAAGGTTTAACCATTTCCCAAGTGTATTAATAGGGGTTAAATACCCAATAATACTGCTTATTCATAAATAATAAAAGGCCTCAAATAATTTTTATGGGGTACTATTAATTCAGGTACTTCTTTGGACATACAGTGGCATTTTGGGGAGGCAAAAAGCCTTGGGTAGGGTACTACCACATTCTAGAGCAAAGTGTGAGCCCTCAAGAAAAATTATTTATGGTTTTTAAAATCTTACAGCCTCTTTTTATACCAAAAATAGGGCTGCTACAGTCCATTTACAGTTTACAGGCCCCATTCTTTCTGCTTTGAGTTTTGATTTTCTGGGGGATTTTGGGACGCTGCATCCTTATTCTATTGTGTTCTGGTACTGAACTCCCTACTTTTGGCATTTCATTAAGCTTGAATTTGTATTTTAAACTTATTTTCAATTGAAATTTTTTCTCTTTCAGCCAACTCTAAGCACAATCAGGCTGAAAATCCCTTATTCAGATATCACTGGTATTGTTAATTTTTTAGCTTACTTTTCTTCACATTTAAATTTTCCTCAATTTTTTAAAAAAATGGATGCATTTTAATCAAATTTTTTTTTCATTTTTATGATCCATTGAGATCATGAATTCTACACTTAAAATTTAAACAAAGGAAAAGGATTATTCCTGGTCTGTGGAAGATCCTTATTTCTCCCATAAATATTTTAAATGCTGTTTTTCCTGGTAAATAATTCCAGTGAAATGGTAAACCAAGCCCAGTTTTCAAGTGAAGAAGGACTCATGAAAACCAATAAAGGCTCCTGCTCCAGTAATTCAAGGCCAGTCATCAACAGGATAAGTCTTCTTAAAAATGCATTGAGGCCTTATGAAAGTTTCTAAAGTCAACCCAGAAATTTTGGTAATTCCAAAGGACAATTGAAGTGGCCCCTGTGGTTTTTGACACCCCCCCTCCAAAAAGAAAAAAAATTTTTGCAATTTCTAGGTGTAAATGTTTGTAGTGGGTTAAAGAAAATTGTTTTTTTTTGAAAAAAAAAGGAAAGGAAATTTTTGGGGAAAAACATTTTTGTTAGAGGAATATTGATACAATGGCAGACCTCTAGGGGAACCCTTTTGACCAGGGTAAAAATCTCATGGTTTATTTTTTGACCACCAGTGTTTGGACCCTGGTAAGCAGTTATTATTTGCTTGAAATTTTGAAAAAGGATTTTGACAGCATATTTCCTTTCCTCAAAACAACAAGCCCCATGAAAAAAATTGATGCTCCTTCTGGAAGTTGTTGCACCAATATTTTCAAGAAAATCTTGTTCTGGTTACTGATTGAAAATTGACAAAGTTGTATTTTTTATAGGGAAATGTTAAATTCACAGCTCATTGAGTCGTGTACACAACCCTGTACATAACTCTTTGAGTTTTGTACACAGCTCAATGGGCCGTGTGGAACCCTACACGACTCAAATGAGCCATGTGGCATGCTACACAACTCAAATGGGCCTTGTGGCATGCTGAAGAACTAAAATCAAGTTGTGTATCCTCCACTAAATAATAAATAATAAATAATAAATAATAAATAATAAATAATAAATAATAAATAATAAATAATAAATAATAAATAATAAATAATAAATAATAAATAATAAATAATAAATAATAAATAATAAATAATAAATAATAAATAATAAATAATAAATAATAAATAATAAATAATAAATAATAAATAATAAATAATAAATAATAAATAATAAATAATAAATAATAAATAATAAATAATAAATAATAAATAATAAATAATAAATAATAAATAATAAATAATAAATAATAAATAATAAATAATAAATAATAAATAATAAATAATAAATAATAAATAATAAATAATAAATAATAAATAATAAATAATAAATAATAAATAATAAATAATAAATAATAAATAATAAATAATAAATAATAAATAATAAATAATAAATAATAAATAATAAATAATAAATAATAAATAATAAATAATAAATAATAAATAATAAATAATAAATAATAAATAATAAATAATAAATAATAAATAATAAATAATAAATAATAAATAATAAATAATAAATAATAAATAATAAATAATAAATAATAAATAATAAATAATAAATAATAAATAATAAATAATAAATAATAAATAATAAATAATAAATAATAAATAATAAATAATAAATAATAAATAATAAATAATAAATAATAAATAATAAATAATAAATAATAAATAATAAATAATAAATAATAAATAATAAATAATAAATAATAAATAATAAATAATAAATAATAAATAATAAATAATAAATAATAAATAATAAATAATAAATAATAAATAATAAATAATAAATAATAAATAATAAATAATAAATAATAAATAATAAATAATAAATAATAAATAATAAATAATAAATAATAAATAATAAATAATAAATAATAAATAATAAATAATAAATAATAAATAATAAATAATAAATAATAAATAATAAATAATAAATAATAAATAATAAATAATAAATAATAAATAATAAATAATAAATAATAAATAATAAATAATAAATAATAAATAATAAATAATAAATAATAATAAATTAGAAATTATAAATTATATGGAGTGGTGTATGGGCTTCCACGCGTTGAGGGGCCCTACACAACTCCCACAGGTTGTGTGGGACCCTACACAACTCCCACAGGTTGTGTGGGGCCCTAAAAGACTCCCAAGGGCCATGTGGGGCCCTACACGGCTCCCAAACAACTGGATCCATGAATTTAACATTACCCTTTTTTTATTATCATGATTCTTTTATATTCAATAAATCTTACATAAATTGAAATTATTAGGATTTTTGAGAGTTTTGGAATTTTTGCAATTTAAATTTATTTTTTGCCTCCTTGCGGGCCCAGGCATTCCCTCCCGGGACCTTATGGTTTTGCTAATCTAAAGCAATCATCATTTCCAAAATCAAAAAAAATTGAAAAGTTTGAAATTTTGTATCAAAAAAAATATTAATTTCAATGGAAATATTCAAAAAAACCAGTGTTTTAGATGATCAAAATTACTGCTAAATTCAGTAATTTTTAATTTTAATTCAATGTTTAATCAGACTAAAAAAAATGTTTTGAAGGAATCCTATGTTGATTTTTTCTGATTTTATTCAGAGAAATCCCAACTTGTAAACAACTCCAGAAACTTCCAGCTTTAATTTTTTTCATTAATTAATTTTGTGAGGAATTAATACTAATTAAATTTAATTCCTATAAGATCTTAATTATGAATAAAATTCTTTTTAATCTTTTCCTCAATTTTTTATTACTTCATATTTTTCTAGGAAAGCCATTTACATTATTTCACCATAAAATCAAGAAAGTTTCACTTTTTTGTTGAATTTAAACTTAACTCTTGATTTTTAGATATGATGGTTGCTTTATCTAAAATAAAACCTCAGTGAAATTGAGGAAATAACTTAGCTACCCAGAAGGTGCAAAAAATGAATTACATAACAAAAAGAGTAAAAAATTCTCAAATTTGTTATTAATCCAATTCATTTGAATTTAATCACATGAAAATAAAATTTGAAATTATTAACAAACAAAAATTTCACATATTTGACATGATATCAAACAAATCCCCAAAATTTTTCAAACAACTTCCAACAGCTACACATTCTGGCAGATGTGGCCTCTTTTTTCATTTTGAAGACTGCAAAACCCAATCAACAAGTTCAAAAAAACAAGGCTCAGTTGTTTTGGGGATTTTTTTAACAGGAGCAGTGGTATCAAAATTCTTAATTTCATTAACTTTGGTTTTATATAGCTCTCAATCACATCAATAAACCATTTAATTTTCAATGGGAATTTCCTTTTCAATTTTTTTTTATTTATGCAATTTCTCAGGACATGAAAAAAAATACTTACTTTGCCCTGAAATGCTTTAAAATCTAAAATTTACTTTGATTTAATCATTCCTACAAGGAATCTTGGACCCTTAAATATTTTTAATTTTGATCTCAAATATGAACAAATTATTTATTCCTGAAGCAAATAATCAATTTCAGATTATTAAATATTGTATTAATTTGTTTTTTTACATACCATTTCCTTATGTTTACAAATTTTTATTGGGATTTTTCATGAATTTTCATTTTGTGATTTTCCCTATGATATTTTTACAAGAAATTTCAAATTTTTAACCCTACACAACCCCTTCACACCCCAAAATGGGTTGTGTGGTGTGTTTTGCAATCTATCTGAGGTGTGAACAGCCATTCACACCCAAAAATGGGTTTTGAACTGTGCCACAGAAACCATTTGGAGGTGGGAATTGGTTGTATAGGGCTTCAAATATATATTTATATTTATATTTATTTATTTATATCTATATTTTATAGTTATTTTAGTTATTTATCTTTTTTTTATTTATGTATTAATTAATTAATTAATTAATTAATTAATTAATTAATTAATTTACTCATTTATCTTTTTGTTGATTTATTTATTTATTTATTTTTTTCTTTATTTATTTTTTTCTTTCTTTATTTGTTTTTTTACTTACTTATTTATTTATCTATTTGCTAATTTATTTAATTTATTTATTTTTTTGTTTTTTTCCACACCTCACATGGGTTGTGAACCTCTGCTTACAACTCATATGGGTTTTAAACGGCTTTTCAAACCCATTTTCCACCCAGGGTCACAAATTTAAAATTTCCCAATTTCTAAATAAAATTATTGTTGAATTTAGATTCCAATTCTCCAGCTTAAATCTTTGAGAAGATGAGGTTGAGATCTTGTAACACTAAGAGAAATGGATCCAGGAGTCAAAGGGGCACTCAGGTTTGTTGTAAGTCAGAACAGATGATGATAAATTGTCAAGGACTTGAGCAGGTTTAAATAGCCTAGATACAAGCCTGATATTCATTTAACAAGTTGTGGTTTGACAATGAGAAATTAAATTGAATAATAAATGAAGAGTGAACCCAAGAACTGTCACTAATTCAGTGACAGGCAGTAAACAACAGATCAGAGAAAAAGCAGGTCATAGGATGGGACATAAAAGCAGTCAAAAGAAGAGTGGAAGTAAACCACAAGTGGGTTGTTAATCCAAATGATTTGGTTATTCAACGACCATATAAAAATTAAAGAATAAAATAAAAATCAACCAATAATACGGAAACTGAATAGAGATATGAGAAATAATGCTATTTTTTATCATAACATACTACTTTTATGAGGCCATAATACCAGAAGAATATAAATCTAATAATAATTTTTTAATTGATAATTTGTGTGATTTTTCTTTTATCAAAAGGAAGAAGGGCCATAGTTTCCAAAATTTCAACAATTGTAATCCTCAGCAGTGCAAAATTTATAGAATTAGGGTGGATTAGAATTGGTGAGACCACCATTTTTTACATGGTGGTATTTTTTGAAATCAACCTTTGAATTTTTAAAACTAACCACTCAATTCATTAGAAAAAAGTTACATTTGACAAAAAATGGTTGGTTATCTTCAAATATATATTGAAAATGTACTCAAAACTTTAAAAATTCAATAACTCATCAACAAAATTTCATTGAAATGTGTTTTTCTACTTCCTTCCATCTCTGAACTCTTTGGAGTTATCCTTATTAGGTTTTATAATCACTTCTCATAAAACCCTCATATTTCAGATCTACCTCCTAAGGGAATCTCTCCCAAGGGAGGTAAAAAACAAATCTAACTCTGATTTACCTCCCAAACACCCAAAAATCACCTGTCCTGCAGGTGCTATCTGCAGTGTTATTTTACCTAGGGAGTTATATGTGGGTCTTGCGGTGCCACATCTGGAAACCCTCTAGCTCCTGTGATTTCCTTCAATAGCTGGTACATCTATCTGCCATACAAGCAAATCCTACTTTTCATCTTTGTCTTCCTCCCCCAAAAGTTGCCACAGCCCCTCCCCCCCAAAAATGCTCAATTTTTGGTCTGGGTGGCAGGGCAAAAAACTCCCTGCAGTTTTTGGTTCAGTGGTTTGGGGAGGCAAAACCTGCTGCACAAAACTAAATTTTATGATTTGCCTCCAAACCTTTACCTCCTGGGGGATAGATGCCCTAATTTTGGTTTATTCTTTATCAACCTCAAACAAGACTCCTGAGAAATATGATTATTTTTTTGGATTCAGTAGAAATATTTTGATTGGTTTAAATATTTCTTATAAATTAAGTATTCCTCTCCTGATGAGCAGTAATCCCAAGAATAAAAAACAAATTTGGGCTTGATTTTTAATCAAAATAGATGATAAATGCACTAATTAAATATATTCAGTATAACAAGTAAAAGGTTACTGAACATTTATCTCAACTGATGTGGTGCAAAATTCTAGTGTTTATTAATAGAGAATTGTGGTGGTGATTATTATTTTACAATTCCTTCTCTTTTTAGAAAAATTAGACCGTTTTATACTAAAAAACACCTAGTGTACAATTTAATGATCAACCCAATTGAAAAAATTCCCTCTCTGAATTCTAAATTTTAAAAATTTTCCCAGTTCTCTCATCATAATCCCAATAAAAGTAAATTTTAACCTTCTGAAACCCTCTTATCTTCAATCCATTTTAAATACTCTCAAAGAAGCATTAATCTATACTTGATCCTTTTTTCCTGTTTAACTTTATTTTTATTCCACAGTATATATCCAATGATGTGATATATATTCCTCTTTTGTTTCAATGGCCCCATTTAAAAAAATTACAATCCCTTCTTGCATTGTAATTTAAAAAAATAACTCTCCAACAATTTCCTGACTAGTATCCTGTCCATATTCAGCTCCTTCTGCAATTAAATTTACCATTTCTCTCTCTTTTCTTTGAATACTGAATATTTTGCCTTCAATTTTTCAATTACCACACATATTTCTCATCTCATTTGAAATAATTTTAAATTTTCCCCCATGGAATCCCCAGAAAGTTTCCTCTATCATGGGCCCAATGATAATCTTTCTAAAATTTCATTTTTATTTTTTTAATAGAAACCTGCCCAATAATAAATTTTTGGCAAAAAATATGCCTTCTGTCAATTTCTTTCTGTTCCATTCATTATAAATTTCTGTATCCCCATGTTCCCTGTTTAGAAAAAATTGACTCAAAATGCAACTGCACAAGTTAATTCTGTAACAAAATTTGGTGGTTTGGTATCTGCATTATTTGATTTTTTGTTCATAATTTGGGTCAATTGTTTTACATTTCTTTTAAAAATTCAATGGGAAAATCCTCATGAACAAAATTCTTTTGGGATTATTTAAAACTACTTTTTTTACATACTGCATTCCTTTGAGTTTCCACTCAGCATGTATGCTTTTAAAATGATTCATTCCTTTGATTACAAGCTCATAATCTTAATTTTTTGGTTAGATTTGCAGAATGAACTTGGTTGAGAAATGGAATTTGTTGTGCTGCCATACTCCAACTCAAACTGTGTTATGTGTTTCAAATCAAGCCAATTTCTACAAATAGACAATATTTCCTCCCCCAAATTAAATTCTTTCACCAGTATTTGCATCCAACTCTCAACACATCCAAGGAAGGAAAATCCTCCTCAATTCATTATCACCTCCCTCCTCCTCTAATATAATTATTTTGTGTAATTAATGCACCAAGACCAACCATTCCTCTATCCATACCACAGATTCTCCTACCAGAAAAATGGTCTGAATTAGACATTAATGTTGATATATTTTTGTTCACTCAATCAAAATTTTTCCCATTGTGTGAAATTTTACATCAAAATTTTTTCACTTCTGTGCCTTGAAGAACCCAATCCCAGTCTATTTTACCCTGAAAAATCCATTTATTTGGAATTCCAGCCCCCCCCCCTTGGCCAACCTCAACCATCCCCAGAGGCCTCAATAAATGCAATTAATTCCACTTCTCTGGCCCAATTTTATTATTCTAAAGGCATTCTTGGGGAAAATTACACCTTCTACTGGGGCCTCCAGAACCATTTTCTGGTGAAAAATTTCAACCATTATTATTATATTCCATTCCCTGCTTCAGTTATGGAAATTATACTGAATTTTCTGCAAAATAATAGTGTGATATGGATAATAAAACCATTCTTTCAAGATCTTACCTCTCTGAGACCTGCTCTTCTAAACTGATTCTGGGTTTTTTGAATTGGTTCCATGAATTTGTAATTTTATGATTCTTTCATTCAAATTTTCTCACCCTTTTTTTCTTGCATATTTCATATCAACCTTTCAGAAGCATTTCCCAATCCTTTACCTACATAAGGTAATGAAGTAACAAAATGAAGGTATAATGTACTCATATAAGGTAATACTGGACACAAAACTTATTCATGTGCACCTGGATTAGTGAGTCTCATAAAAGTATTTTGGATGAATAATACCTTTTTTTTTACCACACAGATAGGAAAAAACTCTCTGTGGAACATGCTTTTGAGACTATCTTCAAATTTCTTTTTCAAGTTCTGCATTTTTTTTCAGGTTCTGATTTATTGAAGTTTGGCTCAGAAATTTCATTTTTTCAAAATAAAGTTGGAATGTCTTTGGTCAAGAACTTTAATTTTTGACCTGGGGGGACTCTTTTCTGAACCATTATATCTTTGTTAAAATTCAAACAAAGCTACATAAATAAACACCACAAAATCCAAGTTCCACTCAGGGGTACTCCAGAGACAACCAGGTGGTGGTTCTTCAAAAAGTTTGAAAATATACTAATCCATCCTCCATGAGTGCCATATCCTCCACCAAAAAACAAATCCAACAAATTTTCAGGTATGGTTAAAATAGGTAGGTTCAAAAAGACTTGAGTTCAACTCTTCTCAATCAGTTATTGTGATCACTTCCTCTCTCCAAATACCTAAAACTTCTCCTAAATCATTCTTTTTTAATATTTATTTTATAAGAAAACATTATAATTTAAGGAAAAAATTTTGAACACTGATCAGCTATTCCTTGAATTTAAAATCTTCTTCCCAGGAACCTTTAAAAATTACACATCTTTAAAAATGGAATTTCCCCTGGCTTCTGCTCAAAGGGCCATAATTCTTTCAAATTAAAAGCAATTATGATTTTCAAAGCCAGTAGCAATCTCAAAAATTACATTGGAGCATGGATTAAATATTCCTGTACTTTATGCAATACCAACCCCAGAAGTTTGGGAGAGCTTTCAGTAACATTACTGGGCTAATGGGGCCACCTGGAGGGTTTATTTTTTGGGCATACAGTTTATTCTCCTTATTCTTCTTATATATTGTTATATATATATGTTTTTTTATTTTTGTGCTTTAATTGATTTATTTTACTTGATTTTCTTTTTTCTTTTTTTTTTTTTTGAAATGAAGATCCCTTCTTGATTTCTCCTCCCTGGTTCTGAGATTATTGCTAGACCCCATTCCCTTTTGCACCTCTGAAAATATTGAATTTGAAACAAAAATCTTTTATAACTGGTAACCCCAAGATGCAGATCCATGTGGAAAAAGTAATGATTTTAGTTTTTTTTTTAGAAAAAAAACCACACTCCAGATTTCCTAGAATTCCCTGGATAGGGATCCACATAGGATCACCATACCCCCCTCCCCAAATTAAATTATTTAAAACCATTTTCCTCCATAATATAAGGCTCCAACACCTCTCCAAAGATCTGAACTCCCCATAACCTGGAGGCCATGAAAAATCATATTGTTTTCCTTGTTTTTCAATGAACACACTGCCTCCATCCACCATCCCCACATCTTCATTGCCAGTATTTTCAGTCTTTTCAAAACCTGTTTTTCCCCACACAAGAACTTCTTCACATGTGCCACCTCTGCCTTTGGCTTCAATAATACAATTCATAATGGCTCCAACTTGAAAATAATTCCTTTAAGATTACTGCAGATCCTATGAGTTATTTTCCAACAAACCAAAAAAAAAATTTTTGCATTGCATTTCTAGATTCCTGTTTTACAGAAACACCAATTCTCCCTTTATGCAAATTTTCACAAAACAATTTATCCAAAATTATTTTCAAGGAGCTGAAATGTCTTCCAGATTTCTTTCATTGTGGAAGCTTCCTTTTCAAAGCTTTCTTCCCCTTGAAGAACTTTTCCAAACTTGCACCATCACAAATTTGGAAAATTTCTTGAAGTTTCACCAATCCACTTCCAAATATCTTTGTAACTACAGGAAAAGAACAAAAGGCAGTTTTTTTCTGTATACAAGCTCAAAAATAGAATAAAATTTCTCATTTTGAACCAATATACAGCCTGAAAGCCTTACCTGGTAGGTACTTCTGCCATTTTTATCACCTTCTCTGTACACCTTTGCTGTAGTATTTTCAAATAGCTGATGGCCCTGTATGATTTCACCATCAACATCCTGGTAGTATTTCATTACTTGACCACAATCTGATCTGCACCAAGAGACCAAAAATTTGGGGTTGCCTCAGAACTCCCCCCACATCAAATATTATGATATTGAAATACCCAAAACATGCAAACCAATTCTCCTACAAGAATTTGACAACCTTATTTTTAAACAGGTTGGCCTCCCCCTCCCCCAATAAAAAAAAAGTGAATTTTTCCCTTTCCAAATACCCACCTCATTTTTAAGCCTTTTCTAAGAATTCTATTCAGAGCAAACTTACATAATATTTTAAATGAAATTAGGAAATTATTTTCAGAAATGAAAAATGAAAATAATTAGGAAATAGAAAAAAAAAATAAACATAAAAACAAAATTATGGCATGGTAGAACTACTTTTTTTTATTTTGAAGTTGTATGTTTGGTGGAAAATTAGGTATATTCACCCACTGGAACCACCACCTAATTCTAAATTCTTCATGGAGTTTCTGGATATCAAAAATTACACCCCACAGGTTGAGAACCACACTCAACCCACAGGCCTTTGACCTAAAGTGCATAAATGCAAAAATCCATTGAATAAAAACAGAATTTTCTGCATTTTTTGAGTTATTGTTGGAGCTTTTTTCTTCAAAATTCCTCCACAATGTGGATGGTCTTTGTAGAAAGCCATATGCTCTCTGCACTATGAGCCAATTGAAAATCAACCTTTAGTATTTGAAAAAAGTTCCCAAATTAATTTTCATGCCTTGTGGAAATGATGTGAAATCAGGGTCCTGCATAAATGTAGCCTTTATGTAGAAAAAAACCCCAATTTTATGTGCAAAGCAATTTGTACTCTAGCTAAAGCTTAAAGCCTTATTCCAAAACACATGGAGCAGAAGAGAAACCAAACTTGGTGGAAAATACTAGAAATTCCCCCCTTTTCCTGTGAACAAGTAGCTGAGGGACACCAAATAATAAAATAAAAAACACTTTATAAGTGTTCCAACTGTACCATAAATGATGAGAGCCTATTAATGGTACTCTTTTCATCTCTACAGGGCAACTTTGAAATCATATATTCAATTTGTTAAGGGTTTCCCTGTAAACAGGCTTTAGGGCCCCTCCCCTTCTGGTAATAATTACCTTAAAAACACATCAGATCATTGGGCACTCCCATAATAGTTCTTATCATTCTCTAGATCATGAGAATAATGATTTTGAGCCATTTTCCACCATTTATGTATCCTGGAAATGGTTCCATCCCTTGTACTAGTCTCTATTAAGGCATAATTCATGGTATGGAAAAATTTAAAAGTACCATACAATATGGAATGAGGAGAATGTATGATCAGATATTTTTTCCATCATATCCAACTTATACCCATAAAATTGTACTAGAATAACCCATTTTCAGGGATCCTTTTTAAGCCACAGGTGCTGCAAATCTGAACCCATTCTCTAAATTAAAATAAAAGTGCACCCTAGAGGGCTACAAAATATCATAATTCTGTTTCAACCATGTTTCAAGACTTATTTTATTTCAATATAAATAATTTTTGCCTTGAAACATTATTGATTTTCTTAAATCTAGGATTACTTCCATAAGTAACCATCTATTGTTCACTTCCATCACCTTTAGTAGCTAGAAAGATTAGTTTTTTTCAAATCAAGGACACTGGAAGGCTCTTTATAGCTTGGCTATTGGATAGGACCAAATTTTTCTGAGAAAAGTCCATTTTACTTACTACTCCTGATCCATTCATCCAGTCATCAATACAAATCAAACAATATGTCATCAAATAAATTGAACTAGAATGATCAAAATTTTGATAGGTATACAGGTGTGATTTTGGGCACAATCTTATCCTTGTATGAATTTTTTATCAAAAAATCAGTAATGTTTCATTTCAAACCAAAACCTAACCCAGACAACTCCATCAAAAAAGATTAAATTTAATATCAGTCCAATTATCAGTAATTTTTCTAGGTATTTCCCTTTTTATGAATTTGGTGATCCTTGCGTGCTTACCTTAGGGAGTTATTCCCATCCAAGAAATTAAGAAACCCCTCTTGTAAGGACCCTTTTCAATGCACCAAGTACCAATAAATTGAACCCAATGTCTTAAGTAAAAGTGCTGTGAATCTTCAGGGATAAAATGACTCCAATTTTTTCTTTCTTTCATCACCTCTAGTAGCTAGAGGGGGTTTGGTATTTGCATCTGGAATTTTGAATTTTTGAATTTTTTCCTTTGGTGAGTTTTTCTATGAAATTCTTCACTGGAATTTTTCAACTCATTATTTGATTCTAAATCAGAAAATAAGAAACTTAAATGGATCATCATATGAATTAAAATCAATAAATAAATTTCTGGATTGAAAAGTTCAGCTTGAAATGACTTCATGATAACTAAATTACTGATCAGTGCAGATCCCTTTCTGTAGGTCCTAGTAGTCTTTTTTTTTATTAAAAAAAATGAACTTTCATAGATTATTCATTCCAAGATTTCCTTTAAAAAAATTGGGAATTCAATTTGGAAATATAATCATTGTAGTTGGTTTTATCATCCACTAAGAATTCAATAGAATTCAGGATACATCACCAATATGTATATATTTCCTTTGCAGATCTCTGTTTCAAAGAATTTTATCAGGTTGAAAATGAGAAATTTATTTATTCAATGGCACAACAGAGTTGGGCAACCAGCATATGCATGGGGTCTAAATGACACATGTTTTATGGCAGGTAGTCTATCTGTATCAGTTTTCCTGTCTTGCTTTTTCTCAAACTGTTCAAAAGGCTGTACACCTTCACTCCCTCATCCAACCAAAAAATCCATTCTCATGAGTTGCTTGACTTCTCTCTCATCCCAAGTCTTCATTTCTTTGCCCCTCTCATCCTACTCAACTAGCAAGCTCCTGGAGTTAAATGCTAAAATCAACTTAATTGAATCCAAATCCTCAGTGCAAAACTCTCTAACTCTCTCCCCTCTCCACACTTCCCAAAAAAAATTGGAAGGGAAAGAATGGGTTTACTTTGCTTCATTATTTCTTTCTTTCTTCTTTCTTTCTCCTTTCTTTCTCCTTTCTTTTTCCTTTCTTTTTCCTTTCTTTTTCCTTTCTTTTTCCTTTCTTTTTCCTTTCTTTTTCCTTTCTTTTTCCTTTCTTTTTCCTTTCTTTTTCCTTTCTTTTTCCTTTCTTTTTCCTTTCTTTTTCCTTTCTTTTTCCTTTCTTTTTCCTTTCTTTTTCCTTTCTTTTTCCCTTCTTTTTCCTTTCTTTTTCCTTTCTTTTTCCTTTCTTTTTCCTTTCTTTTTCCTTTCTTTTTCCTTTCTTTTTCCTTTCTTTTTCCTTTCTTTTTCTTTCTTTTTCCTTTCTTTTTCCTTTCTTTTTCCTTTCTTTTTCCTTTCTTTTTCCTTTCTTTTTCCTTTCTTTTTCCCTTCTTTTTCCTTTCTTTTTCCTTTCTTTTTCCCTTCTTTTTCCTTTCTTTTTCCTTTCTTTTTCCTTTCTTTTTCCCTTATTTTTCATTTCTTTTTCATTTCTTTTTCCTTTTCTTTTTCCTTTCCTTTTTCTTTCCTTCTTCTTTCTTTCTTCTTTCTTTCTTCTTTTTTTTCGTTCTTTCTTCTGTCTTCTTTCTGTGCTTTTCTGTCTTCTTTCTTTCTTTCTTTCTCTGTTTTTCTTCTAAACGAATGCTCTCTCAACCGACTGCCCCTCATCGTCCGCTGACCAGGCACTCGGGCGCACGCTTCAAAGCTTATTGACTTGTGACCCGTCAACTAAGAAGTTCTATCGATCTATCTCCTAGACCAATTAATCCTTCAGTTCTTCATTAAATCGACCTCGATAGGTTGCTTCGACTTTTCAATCCAAGTCCGGTCTAGTCGAGCTCGTTCTTGCCTGCCTTGAATCCTGAGCAAGGATCCCGAGCCCGATATAAACTTGTTATAAGAAGGATTCCAACGATCATGTTTTCGGAGTCCAATTGTAATTGGATGCATGATCTGATCGGTATAGGTTTGGACCCGGTACTTCGATCTTTCTTATTGAATCAGTAGACTCGAGCGGTTATAAATCTCGTGATGAACAACTAATGAATGACCCATGGTCACAACTGAGGTATCAAATTGATTGAATCCAAGCACCTCAAAGGTGGTAAAAGTATGTCATATCCTTCTTCTACTCAAAAAATCAATCGACCCAAAATGAGACTGCCAGCCATGTCGGGCCTAACAGCCGAGCAACGACCGTACCTACCTGTTCATGTCGATTTTTATTTATAAGCTTTTTTTTTCGAAAGAATTAAGCCGCGAGCTTTGGTCTGTCACACGCCAGGGTTTGTCGTGATCTGCGTCGATCCTTTTGCTGAGCTTGTGCAAGTAAAAACTGGGTTACCGAATTCCGAACAAGGTATCTCCCAGAAAAAGCCAGCCAAGGATACTCAGCCGACATCACTGTTTAGGTGAATCTAGGAACTAAACACCAGTCGAGATTGTTGGATAGCCTCGAATTTGAACTGGTCTCACCAGCGCTACCTAACCCAAGTTGGATTGTTTTGCTCGCAAGATTAGATTGAGCAAATCGACGATTCTATTACTTTTCATTCATTCACACTCCCGGGTTCAAGCATAAGAACATGGATTTCTTTTTTACAGGATCTGGTAAAACTGGGAAAAGATCAATTAAAACCAAACACCGGTGATATCGATCAATCATCTTGAAGCCTATGAACAAAATGAACTTATTTGATTCCCTGTAGGGCAAACTCCTTCTGTATGAGATGGACCGTTTTCTCAACGAGCCCTAACAACTTTCCAACGTCATTATTCCATTCGTTCAACACAGCCTCGCCTCGAGTACTGTGCTGGTTTTGGGTATTGAATCGAACGATTCCCGAAGGCCGGTCGATCTTTGCATACACAGTCTTCGAACTGACGAGTTTCGCCAGCGTGGCCTCAGACTCTTGCGGTGATAAATCCAAGAGTTCCGATAACCTTTGCATCGTTAGTCGAGTGTAGTATTTCGATACTGCTCGAATGTTCTGGTATCAAGAAGATCAGTTGGAGATGGAGCATGGGCAAAGCAAATCAGAATGGGGGCGAACATGTTCCACTACGCGCTTGTGAAGCTCCTGCCATCGAGCTTCTCCAGGGTCAGCCGCTTCATCAGGGTCGTCCTCAATGTCACCATCGAATCCTGGGCTTCCTTTGGGGCCAAATACCTTTGATTTACGTAAGACCGGTCCGTACAACTCCTGGATCCCAGGCCATCTCATCAATTCGGGTGTCGTGAAGCATTTAACCAAGTCACTGAACACAAAATCGTGATTAAAGCATGAGTGTCTTTAGCTTTGAATGGTTATCATCAACTTTGAATGGTTATCATTAACTTTGAATGGTTAAGGGTGATGATGTTAAAAACGCACTAAACCGCCTCGATCTTTTTCAATTCATCTTCTTCCTTCGCAATTCTGTGCAGAAGGTCGCTCTGTTCATTGTCATGAGGAGCTAGGATGACAAAGTAAACGGCATTCCTCAGAGCTGCAAGCGATTTGGAAGGGTCAGCCTGGATGGATTTTGATTCGTGAATGGATCGATAGTATTTGCAAAGATCAAGATAACGTGAGAGCTTCAGGGCGTATGTGATCATTAGAGCATAGAACCTCAGCTTCAAGTCCTGCGATTCAAATCGAACAAGACGATCGAATGCACTCAGCAAACGTGGGCAAATGCAGATCAATCAAGAAAAAACTATTGCAGGTGGGGGGAGCACATTACCTCGTTCTCGGGCTCTGCAAGCCATTTGCTATTGATTTTTTTACTGACGATCGCCATTTTTTCCCAATCCTTTTGGATTCGAAGCAAGCGCATCTGCTCCAGAATGAAGTCCATCTTCTCACGGCGTTCCATTGATCCAAAGGTTTCGATTTGCAATTCTTGCATGAGATCGTTGGCGATTCCAGCAGCCCCCTCGGCTTCTCTGATATGAGCTAGTTGCTTCGTCAACCTTGCTCGCTGGACTTCCAGGTAAATCTGGGTGACACAAGCCCTTCAGCTGAGTCTAGCTTGAAGATTGCAGTCCATTGTAGTCATAGATCAACGTACTTTACCATCGGTTACCTCTCGCAGACTATTGATCAGCTTGATCTTATTGTTCTGATCAAGCTCAGTGAGGAAAGTCATCACTTTGTCGACCATACTGGTAATAGCTTGGCGTAATTGACCATGTTTTCTAGCCAGTTGATGAACATGGAGGCGGAGACTCTCGATGTCCTTGGAATCAAACACAATGGTGACAATGTGGAGGAGCAACCGAGTAGTCGAAGCTAAGTCGGAAGCCTAAATTTCCAAAGACGCTCCAACATTTCAGTTTCCAATTGGCTTTCTGAAACGGTCAGCTTCGAGTGAGGAACCCGGCCCTACGTTTCTGGTCTGCTTCTCCAAAACCAGTAGTTTTTCTAATCCTTGTTGAAGGTTACCAGTCTGTAAACAAGATTCAAGACGAGGTCAGCAAGTGAAATCCGAGTGAACGAAGAATAAACTGAGGAGAGTGTTACGTGCTTTTAGTAGGTTGTTCACCAGTGGTATCAGTTCATCAACCTCCTTGGTGAAGTCTTGCTCTTGTTTTCGGGTGGCGGCGACTTCGGCCATCGTGTTCTGCGGATCGTGATGGGAGTCGGTTGGCGTTAGTTCGAAATCTTGATTTGCCAAGTCTATCGCAGTCCCTTGGAGATGGTAAACGTCTTTCTAGTCAAGTCAGCGAGAAATCTGAGGGGAATCGATCGATTAAAGCATCGAGCGAGGTCAATTCCAAAGTCTTCATCCGTCGTACATCCTCATGAGTCTCAAAACCGAGCAAGTCTACACCGACCGCCACGGCTTACGTCATCGGGTTGAGCGATTCAACTCATCTGCGCCAGCTGCGCACACGCCCCGCCTAATTGCGCTGCCGTCCCACCGACCGGGTCTTCTTCACCTCGGATGGTCCTCCTCATTTGGGACAATCTCACTTTCGGTGGGTGTTCATCAACCTTTGGAAACCAATCTCCCAAATTAAATCACATAGAATCAAACTAAATTTGTTTGAGCTCCAGCTTAAAAAACTATCAAAATAAAATATGAAGACGCAAACAGTCCAGCTATTGTCTACCACAGACCCCAAGGAAGACACAGCACAGGAAGTAATGTCCATCAGAAGCATCAATCAGTTCACAGGTCCCCCCCCCGCTTATTTGAGGCTTGTGTGGAAAACTTTTTCAATAAATTCTTCTTTGATCTTTATTATGATCATTATCAAGGTTAGAATGTCAGCTGGCTACTATTCAGAACCAACTGACTAAAGCCCCCAAAAATAAAATACATCAATTAAAAATAAAAATTAAGAAATAAAACCTTAACCTATAATAAATCTAAAAATATTATGAAAAAAATGGATTTGTGGTGCCAATTTAGGTAGGGTCACCTGCAAATACCACCCCCAAAAAGTTACTCCTTCAGGTAGAACCATGGTTCACCTGTGTAGCCTCTGCAACCGTGCAAAGAAGATATGGCATGCTTTTGTCCATAGCCCTGCGCGCAGCCGCATAACCTCTGCCACTGCGCAAAGAAGCTGCTTCATGCGCCTGCCTGCCACCCTCCTTCTGCAACCGCGCAAAGAAGCCATGGTACGCTGTGGTAGTCCAAACCTGTCCTACAGCCATCAGACTCACTTTTCTAGTGTAAAAACAGCTCAAACCCTCCAAGTAACCTCAGAAATGGACTCTACATAATAAATAACCTATAGTCACTCAGCCAAAGTACCCCTCTATCCCTCATGGATTAGAAGATACAGTCCAACAAACCTCCAACTGTGGCAAACTCATACCCAACCAGGAGTCACATCTCTGTAGAAGACATAAGACATACCAATGGCAGCTTAACCTCAACACCAGGACCATACACCAATACTGTCACCTCAGTCACATGCAAAGATACAGATCCAGGAGGCAGTGCAACCAGTCTAGATCCAGTCACCTTATCAGTGTCAGCCTCCTGGATGCCAAGACCCTTGCTATCCTTTAGCTACCAGAGGTGATAGAATAAATAATAAATATATTATTCAATAAATGCAGCAAAAATCTGTAAAATATTTGCATAAAGCTTATTGCAAGGTTAATTGGTTTGGATATGGTTTATTGTCATAAATCAATATAGATAAATTGATTATTAAATATTTTTATAGAGGGGCCACAATTATATTGGGGATCTTTAACACCTCTCTTCAGGGAATTCAGTATGAAAACATGTAGGCCTGGTTACTTTGGGCCCTTTAGTTTAAAGGATATTTTTCCCAAAGATAATATGTATATAAAATACACGGTGGAGTTGCAAGGCTTTGTAACCAAGCTGCCACAACAGAGAAATGATAATAAGACTCACTGGTATATTATTAAATCCTTTGGGTATCTGTTTAGGACATGCACTGATGGGTAAAACCTGTATACTGGGGTTATAAGTTTGTTCAGCAGTTTAAAATGATAAAAGAGGTTTGATCACAGATATTATTAATCAGACTAAGCCATAAATCACTTAATTATCTCTTATAAGTATTTGATTACCTTGGCACAGTGTCTGGATATGAATATAACTGGGTCTCTGGGTATCAATATCCTCAAAAGAGCTCTTTATTTATAGCTTTTGAAGTCCCAATATTGTCCTTCTGAGGGTTACAGGGGCTCAAAAGGACGGACACTGAGGCTAGCAGGTTAACCAGTGGTAGCCTTTCACATTTTCTTGGTGCTGTAACACAGGTAGCATCTAATTCCACAGGGTATGGTAATTATCCTACTTGATAATTGATATTTGGATGTGTGAATAACACTCATCTGTCCTTTTTATTTATTATTTAATTAATTATCCTTAGTAAATGTTCCCAGTAAGTTAATAATTATATTAATAGACATCCCAAAGGATATTCTGATGTCAGGTGAGTTCTCATTATGTATTAAATAGTTGGAGTAAAGTCATGATATTGATTTTACTCCTTATTTTCAAAATTCAGTTGATTTACTAAAATAATTTCTTAAAAATGTAAGTCATGGTTATTATGTAATATTTTTACAAAATAAGTTTTCTTAGTATGTCAAAAAAATGTTGATATCTAGAAGTTCTCATAATAGTATATAATAGTATTTTAATATATTTTAAGAAGTAGTCATTGTCTTATTTTCAACATTTTTGGTAATTTGAATTATATTTAATAAAAAATACATATAATAGTTATTTAAGTATTTTTATATAATTTTGAGTACTTCTAGAATATTTACTATCCAAGGGAACATTTATTACATATGTAGAATGTTCCCGTGTGGGTTGTAGCATGTTTAGGCGGCACCTAAGTTTCTCAGGCCGCCTGTCACTTTGTCAACCCATAGTCCCGCGGCTGCATACTAGTCAGAGTCCTGGGGCTGCATACACAACTTTGACAGAGTGAAAGAGCTGTAGCTCAGCCGCGCGCAAGTGCATTGGCTGCCACGGCTGCGTGCAGGAATTGTGACAGAACACATTCCTGTCTGCAACTCCTAAAATATACACAACAACTTAATTCTGACTGAATTTTAGGTGTGAAACCTATACGTAACAATACATGTGAAATATTTAATTGGCCAAAAAGTTCAATAGTGGGGCCGTGGTCTTTTGGTATTTCTTTTCCTTAATTATTTAAAAATATAAGGAGTTGGATTTCAAGGGTGGGGTCAGTGAGTGACCCTACCTAATTTTGGGTGAAAAATTCATTTTTGCAATAATAGTTATGGTTTTCCTACTCCTTCTTAGGTTAATTTTATTATTATTACTTTAATGTTATTTCTGTTACTTTTGCAGCTTGATCTGCAATATTAGCAAGCTGACAATCAGCATACAAAGATGCAGGTACAGGAGGCAGTGCAATTTGTCAGACCCTGTCACCTCAGCCAGAATACAGCAATACAGAACAAAGAGGCAGTGCATTCAGTCAAGATCCTGTCACCTCAGCCAGAATACAGCAATACAGAACAAGGAGGCAGTGCAATCAGTCCAGATCCAGTCACCTCATCAGCATACAGAAATGCAGATCCAGGAGGCAGTGCAACCAGTCCAGATCCAGTCACCTCATCAGCATACATCAATACAGATGCAAGAGGCAGTGCACCCAGTCCAGATCCAGTCACCTCAGCCAGAATACAGCAATACAGATACAGGAGGCAGTGCAGCATGTCAGATCTAGTCACCTGAACCAAACAAACATGCAAATAAACATAGAAGAGGCTGTGCAGAAGTATACAGGATCAATATATGCAGGAGGAAGTGAGACAAGTCTTAAACATAACCAAAAAAACCACCAGTATAACCAGAAACCAAACAAACAACCAGTATTTGCACAGCAATACATGCAGGTAGAATCAAGTAGCACTGAACAAACTACCAGTACAGCACAGAAATATATCTTATCTGCACTACACAGCAATTTATGCAAGGCTGTGCATGCATGAAACCCCTGTACAAGCTTTTCCCAACCAGAAAAAATGCCTCATGTAACTGTACAAGATTTTTCCAACCAGCAGAAATGCCCCAGGTAACTGTAAAAGCTCAGCAGACATGCCTCATGTAGCATGTATCCCACTGTAACAGGGGAAGCCCCAGGGAACCCTCAAGGGCAGCCCTGAGCATCCCCTGAGGACCAGATTGTCTATTTAACAAGGGCCTCTCTTCCCCATCCAGGTTGTATCCTCATGCCATCTGGCCCATCATCCACCCACCTCATGCCATCTGGCCACCTACCACCCATCACCCACCTATAAGGACCTCTTGGCCCAGATAAAAAATTGTATCAGTAAATCAGTTATAAAAGGAAACAAGAAATTAGAAACCAAGTTATTACCCATCTTTAACCAATTAAGCCATCCAACAGGTGCTTGAATAAGGGTTCTTCTGTGAACTAAATATTCAGCACCAGATTAAAGAAAAACCACGCCTTATTCAATAAATAACCCTTACAAAGAAAGAGAGCACAACAAGAAGCAAATACCAACCTTTCCCCTACCCATCCCCCTGTGGGTAAACCCATCCTTGGGACCTCTCCTGAACCATCCCTCTGATAAAGCTTTGAACCCTTTAAAGTTGGGATATTGGTTAAGATCACATATATCTGATCATTCATTGAACAAGGACCCTAAAACATCTGGTCCACTCTTCAAAAAAAATCCTACCAAACCACAGCTAATAATTAATCATAGGTTGATATGAGACCTATATTAAGTCTAAAAACAAACAAGCCACCAATATGAAAAATATTGGAAGACTTAATATAGTTTAGAAGGGAAGGCAATTCAAACCACTTCAGTTTACTGATACTCTATAGGAGTAGAAGTAATACTGAATTCCCCCTCAAATACTGCCAGCAAGATATTTTCTAAATTAACCATTATCCCATTAGGAATCTCACAACGCTGTGGAGACTCCTTTGGGATTGGGTAAAGTTTAGCAAATAGCTTGCTGGAAGTCACTTGAGGGGGAATTTAGTATTACAACTACAAATAAGATAGAGGAATACTAAGGGTTGTTTTGAATTGCCTGCCCCTCTGAGTACTATAGTAGTCTCACAACAATAAAATAAAAGAGATTTGGTGGCTGATTTTCAAATAGAGTTGGTACTATAGTAGTCTCTATCAGACCTAGGATCAATGTATTCAAGCTTGATAAGGAAGGAATGGTGGAACAGATAGGTGACCTGGTGGATAGAAGCTGAGTAAGGGAAAATCCTTTCTCTAGTCTTATCCTTTATATATTTTTTTTATATTTATTTTATTGGTTACTGATTGATACTCCTTTGGTGATACAGGTGATTATTTGAATAAAGTTTGAAATTGTTGGGCCTATAGTTGATAGCTGATGGTGATGGTTGATGATGATGATGATTGATGAAGTAGGTGATGATGATGGATGAGGTAGGTGGTGATGATGATGGATGATGATGATGATGGATGATGGTCAAAGAAGGTGATGATGATGACGGATTTTGATAATGATGATTGATGATGATGATGGTAGGTGATGATGATGACTGATGATGATGACTGATGAAGATGGTAGGTGATGATGTTGACTGATGATGGTGACTGATGATGATGATGGATGATGTTCAGGTTATGGGTACATGGTGGAGATTTTCAAAGTTATGGGGTATTTAGTGAATAATGGTGGTGGTGGATGGTCAAAATTATGGGTTATTGGGCTGGGTCATGGTCGAAAGTATGTGTTGATGATGGTGGATGGCCAAGGGTAATGGTGGTGGTTGTTGGTTGATGGTGATTATTGATGTTGATGATGATGGTGATGGTGATTTATGTTGGTATGGGATATGGGATTGGTGATGGTTACAGTATGGGTTATGGGATAATGGTTGAGGATGGTAAAAGTATGGGTTAAGGGTGACTAGGAGGCATGGTGATCCCTGGAGGGGAGGATGGGGGGAACTGATGATGGGACCTGGATGGGGAGAGAGGCCCTCTATTTATAGAAAATCCTTCCCTCAGGGCTGCCCCTGAGGGTCTCCCTGGTACAGTGAATACAGTTCATGAGGCATTTTTTCTGGTCAGAGGAGGAGGCTGTGCAGGATCTACATGCATGTACACCCTTGCATGCATTGCTGTGCTGCATTGATACAGGTGCCCCCTGCATAAATTACTTCTGTATAGTGTCCTGTATGATGCTGTACAGCCTCTGCATGCAGTCCCTTGCATATATTGCTGTGTATACAGGTGATTTGTTTGGTTCTCCATGCAGTGTCTTGCATATATTGCTGTGTATACAGGTGATTTGTTTGGTTCTTCATGCAGTGCCTTGCATATATTAATTATGTATACTGCTGCAGGTTTGTTTGGTGCTGTATGGTTTTACTGTATGGGGTATGTACTTGAAGGCATCCAGGGTATGTCCATGAACCTTCACTGGTCTGTGACACCTGGTAGGGGTATGGGTAGGCCAGGGTTGATTTAAGCTGTATCTTCTAAACCATGAGAGATAGAGGGGTACTTTGGCTGAGTGACTAGGGGTTATTTTCGGTGTAGAATCCAGTTTTGAGGTCTGTTTGATGATTGGAGCTGTCCTTATACTAAAAAAGTGAGTCTGATGGCTATAGGTTAGGTTTTGGAGCACCACAACGCTCTTGTCCATAACCCCACACGCAGCCGCATACCCTCTGCAACCACACAAAGAAGCTACGGCATGCGCTGGCCTGCCGTATAACTTCCGCAACCGCGCAAAGAAGCCATGGTACGCTCTTTTACAAGACCCGGGCACAGCTGCATACCCTCTGCAACTGCGTAAAGAAGCTACAGCATGCGCCGGCCCGCTGCATACCCTCTGCAACAGCACAAAGAAGCTATGGGACGCGCTGGCACCCCAAGAATTCAAGCTGCTACATTGCGCAAGCCTGGATTAGTGGCTAGTCAGAGACTACTGCGCCTGAGCTCCTAGCAAAAAGACATACCATTGTGCAAGGCAACCAGCCGGCTCATTGGACAGCCCCCCTCTCCCAAAACAGAAACAGGCTCTAGGGTACCACCTATACAACATACATCCCTAATCCACACCACATGGGGCCCAAAGACCACCACCATGTGGTGAGGAATATTATGAAAACAGATAAAACAAAAAAGAGTTGGGAAAAATGAGCCCTGCACCCTTTTTAAAACTGTATAAAAGGTTGTCAAGGCCCCTGTAAAAGGGCCTGTACAGTAGGTTTGGACCTAAAACGGTACATGTTAGTTACTGTAACACCCTTAGAGTGTGTACTAAGAATATGAAGAGGCCTAGCTTTGTGATAGATAGCTCACAAGGTACGAAATACCCATACAACACCCCCCTTGTGTCCCTGGTGACCAAAACTGTACGTAACTAAACATTACTAGGAGTGTACTGTTCAATTAAGTGACTTTAAAACACCCCAATATGGACAAAAGAGCCTCAGAATCAAAAAAGCCTTGCAGAATGGGGTCCCCAGAGCATGTGTGCAAGCTCCTGGCATCAGGAAACCATGTATTATATTTAAAAATATTAATTTAATACTACTTCTTTGGGAGATACAATGAGGTCATTAAGAGTACAGAAACATGTATCAAGCCCAAGTATGATGACATAGGGCTTCCTGTACCTCTGTAGTGACCAGAGAAGGTATAAAACAACAAACTGATGGCTCCCTGGCCTCAGCAATAGCCTGGGTCACCCTCCTTTGGCTTTAATTGAATATCTTCTTTGGTAGATATAATGAGGTCATTAAGAGTACAGAAACATGTATCAAGCCCCAACTATGATGACATAGGGCTTCCTGCATCTCTGTAGTGACCAGAGAAGGTCTAAAAAAAACCACTGATGGCTCCCTGGCCTCAGCACCAGCCTGGGTCACCCTCCTTTGGCTGGTAAAAGGGCTGTACCATGAGGGGACCCAAACAATATAAATCAAGGCTATTCCCCCAGCCATTTCTAACTCATTCATCCAGTCATATAGTCATTATTGCTCCAGATATTTTATTCCTCAATCCATCAAACCCTTATGAGAAATAAGTGTGTGATCCTGCACCACTTTCATATATAATTATAGACAAAACTCTTGAATTGACAAAATCAATATCCAACCATTCAGCCTGCCTCAGCACCAGTTTCCAGCACCCTGAATCCCTGAATATTGATCCATCCATCAAGAATAAGTCCGGATCTGGATCTAGTAAGTGATCCTGCTGACTTATACTCCTTTTTGTAGGTTCTGCATAACCCAAACCCCAAGGAAATTACACACAACCTTCTTGAAAGGAGTCCTTGTAAACCCCACAGGCACCATAATTGCACCTATAATGTCCTTAACAGAAATATACCTGTGTTCCAGAGGGTTCAAAAACCCCATTCAGGTCTTGGCCCCTCCTTTCAAGTTTATTTTTATAAACATATAAATAAATTCAACCCTTTGAGCCAAAATATATCTCCTGCATTTTTTGACATTTTTACTCTAAACCTATCATCACCTCTGGTACCTAGAAGGAGCTAGGTCCTTGGAATGTAGTAGGATGACAATTGGGGTTTTGGCCAGGAAATAATTTATATAATTATTGATCCTGTGCCATTTTTAATAATTTTATTATTTTCCAAAAATTAACCATAAAATTTCAAAAAAAAATCATTTTAAATTACCAAACTTTAAAAACACTTCAAAAATACTAAAATAAAATCTGAAAAATTATTTTATGATATTTTTCCAGAATCCTTACTCTGCAGTAGAATTAAATACCAATGCAGAAGTTATTAAATACTATCTTAAACTACCAAAACTCCAAAAAGAAGAGTATATAAACAATTACAAACCAACTGATTGGGAGCTTCTATCTCCTTTAGGACAGAAGAAATTGATTGTGCTCCACTCAAAACTCAGAGAGGAACAAAAATTTGAAGGAATTTTTTGTATCAACCTCATCTGGAAGTATCATAGAGATTGGGCTAAGACTCAAGTCCCTGCTCACATCAGATTCAAGTTATTAAAAAGTGAAATTTTTTCCAAAAATTTCTTCAAACATTTTTTATTATAAACTAACTTATAAATTATATATTTGTTACCTTCTAGTTTCTGGACCGCCCAATTCCCCATCAAATACAACTGCTGCAACTGCTGAAGTAGCAGCCCCACCAGTTACCCCACCAGTGATAGTCCCCAACTACCCTGTCATAGAAGCTCCCCATCCAACCTAGGTCCCCAACCAGAGAAGAATCTGTCGCCACTCCAAACTCAGAGAGTAAGCCATATTATCTCACTTATTTTAAGCATTTATATAAGTTTCTGATTGGTTTCAATCAGAATTTCTAGACTCAGAGGACCAGATGGACGCTTCATCTCTCTTGCCCACTCCAGAACCAAGCTGAATAATCCATCTGTTGACTCTACAAAGAATGAAAGACTTGGGTATCCAGCCAATCCAGAGGATCCCATCCCCAGATCCTCTTCCAAGCTTCTCTTCCCAAGCTCCCTCTCAAGGAAAGCAAGAGGAGTCCTGGAAAATGCTAATCAAGGAACATATGTCCTTGTGGCAAAAGGTAATGCAAGGGGAGAAAGAGGCCAATGTGAAGATCCAGGTCTTTTATTGCAGGCAGGCCCAGATTTCCCAAAAAGCTTTGCAAATTTTTATAACCAAGCAGGAGCTAGAGGAGTACGTGATGGGGTAGAATCCTTGGGACCACCTCAAGAAAATCCAGCCTCCTCCCAACAAAAAGGGAAAGGTTAGGGAGTAGATGGGCTATCCCTAATGACCCTAGTAACCCTGCATATGACCCAGATGAGATTGATATCTTCCCAACCTTAGGGATCCATGTCTGTGATCTAGACCTAGCTTTCTTTGATTCCATCTGAGAGAGCTATGACCCAGAGCATCTCAAGCTACTAGAGATCATGAAAAGCAAGAATCCCTCTAATGAGTTAATACAGAGTCTACAAACGGAACTCTCCATTCATTATAAAGAAGCAAGATTATTGAGCTGAGATGGTTTGTTATACTTCTGTCATAAAAACTCAAGTTTGATAGTCATCAACTCAGAATCCCACATTAAAACTATACTGCATGAATGCCATCATAACTGCACCTCAGTTCACTTCTAATTAGATAGGACTTTTGACAAGGTCAAGCAGACAGCCTGGTGGATTGACTGGAGAGAAACAAAAAATTAACTGACTAAATCAAGTCCTGCAACAACCATCAGAGAAATAACATAAAAACAGGAAAGAGATTTGGTCTTCTCCAGAAGATATCAGAACCCACCAATAGATGGGAAATAATAAACATGGACTTTGTCACTGGTTTACCGCAGGGAGGACCATATTCCTAAAACTTGGTGGTAGTTATTGTAGACAGATTCTCCAAGAGAGCAAAATTTATACCTAATCAAAAAGATGACACAGCTTTGGAAGTAGCCCTGCTGTTCTGGAACAGAGTCATGGTTGATGTAGGTATCCCAAAAATTATAATCAGCAACAGAGACCCAAAGTTTACTTCTGAATTCTGGAGGAACCTTCATAATATGTTGGGAACAAAATTAGCTTTCTCCACAGCTTATCATCCCCAAAATTATGGGCTAGCTGAAAGCATGATTCAAAATTTGGAAGACATACTAAGAAAGTTTTGCTCTTGTGGTTTAGAGTTTAAAAACCATGATGGGTACAAAAATTACTGGGTAAGTCTCCTGCCAGCCCTAGAAATAGCTTACAACAGAAGTGTGCACTTGAATACTCAAGAAGTTCCTTATATTCTAGAGAGAGGATGGGTACCTAGAATGCCTAAAGAAAGTGTCAACCAAAACCTTTTCAATGTCCACCCAACAGCCCTGGACTTCAAGAAAATGTTTCACTAGGCTAATCATCATGCCAAAGAATGTGTTCAGAGAGCTGTGGAGTATAATAAGACTAGGTGGGACAAAAGCCACAAGGAACCTGACTTTAAAGTAGGGGACAAGGTCTTACTGCCCACGGTGAACTTCAACAATCTAGGAGGTAATAAAAAACTGAAACCAGCCTTTGTAGGCCCTTTCTACATAAAAATGCTACATGGAAAGAATGCAGTTGAAGTTATCCTTAGTAAGGAATTGTGCAAGAAACACTCAGTTTTTTCGGTAAGTCTGATTAAGCACTATAACCCTAGGGAAACTGAAGATCAACCTGCCTAAAACATTCCCTTAGAAATTCCACAGGAAGGGAGCAAGAGAAAAGTAAGCAAAATACTTAAAGAAAAGAAAGAAAGAGTCAATGGAAAGGATATCAGGCTGTACCTTGTCAGATAAAGAGGAGAATTAGCAGAAAAGGATGAATAGCTACAAGAAAGTAACACACCAGATGGCCCCATCCTTCTGAGGAGTTTCAGATCTGCAAAAAGGAAAGATTAAAACCTCCACCCAAGATCCTCTTTTACCTGTTTCCCCTCCCAAAATTTCTTTTGGGTACACCAATCTTGAAAGGGGGGAATGTCAGCTGTGTCAGCTGGCTACTATTCAGAACCAATTGACTAAAGCCTAAAAACAAATAAAATATAAACTAATGATAAACAAATACGGAAATAATAAAATAAAATAAAATTAAGGAATAAAACCTTAAGTCATAAAAAATCCAAGAATATTATAAAAAAAAAATGGATTTGTGGAGCCAATTCAGGTAGGGTCACCCACTGGCACCACCCCCAAAATCCCACTCCTTCAGGTAGAACCATGGTTCACCTGTGCACCCTCCCATCACATCCGCAGGTATAGGTTTCTGACCAAAAATTCGGTCAGAAACCCATAATTGTGTTTAGTTTAGGAGTTATGGACGAAAACTGGTTTTGTCCATAACCCTGCGCGCAGCCGCGGGTCATTTTTTTGCAGCTAGGTGCGCAGCTCTTAGGAGCCACGGCACAACTGGCCCTGCAAGTAGTCAAGCGACTGCCTCGCGCAGGACCAAAGAGGTTGCGAACAGGCAGTGGCCCCGCGAGTAGTCGCCCGACTACCTTGCACAGGCTCTAGGCGGCAGCTACCAACCAGCCTTGCGGGTAGTCGAGCGACCAGCCTTGCTGGTAGTCAAGCGACCAGCCTCGCAGGTAGTTGAGCGACTACCATGCAAGGTAGTCGCCACTTACCAGCCCGCAGGTAGCCAAGCAACCACCTTGCGCGGCTGCCGCTACCTATTGCCGGCCCCACAAGTAGTCAACCGACTACCCTGCGCGGGCCCCTAGTGACCAACCAAGCCACCGCGCAAAGTGACTGGCAGGCTCACTGGCCAGCCCTCCCCTCTCCCAAAACAGAAACCAGGCTGTGGGGTACCTCCAATACACCCAATAGCCCTGTTCCACATCACATGGGGGCCAGAGAGCGCCACCATGTGGTGGGGAATAGTATGAAAGGGGATAAACAACCCAAAAATCCGGAAAAATGGGCCCTGCACCCTTTTTGGAACTATACCAAAGGGTTGTCAGGGCCTCTGTAAAAGGGCCTGTATGGAAGATTTGTACCTAAAAAAGTATCTGTGAGTTACTGTAACACCCTGAGAGTGTGTACTGAGCATAAAAAGGGGCCTAGCTTTGTGCTAGATGGATCACAAGACACCAGGAATACATACAACACTCTCCATACCCCTTATAATTAACCTGTACGTAACTAGTCACAACTAGGGGTGTACTGTCCAATTAAGGAACTGTAAGACACCCCAATATGAGAAGAAGAGCCTCAGACTCGAAATGCCCTTGCAGCATAAGGTCCCCATAGCCTGTGTTCAAGCCCCTGGCCTCAGGAAGCCATGGCTTATATTTATAAATATTAATTGAATACAACCTCTTTGGTCAATACAGTGAGGTCATTAAGGGCACAGAAACATGTATCAAGCCCAAAGCATGATGACATAAGGCTTCCTGTACCTCTGTAGTGACTAGAGCAGGTCCAAACGAACACACTGATGGCTCCCTGGCCTCAGCACTAGCCTGGGTCACCCTCCTTTGGCTGGTAAAAGGACTGTACCAAGAGGGGACCCAAAAAATATAAATAAAGGACCTTCCCCCAGCTATTTCTACCACATTCATCCAGTTATATAGTCATTATTGCTTCAGATATTTTTGTCCTCAAGCTATCAAACCATTATAAGAAATAAGTGTGTGATCCTGGACCACTTTCTGATAAAATTGTAGACCATAATTCTTCAATCCTTGTTTTTTGGCCAAATTGAACAACCAACCATTCAGCCTGCCCCAGTACCCACTTCCAGCACCCTGAATCCTTGAATATTGGCCCATTCATCAAGAATAAGTCCGGATCTAGACCTAGTAAGTGATCCTGCTGACTTATACCCCTTTTTGTAGGTTTTGCATAACCTATGCCCCAAGGAAATTACACACACCCTTCTTGAAAGTAATCCTTGTCAACCCCACAGGCACCACAATTGCTCCTATATTGTACTTAAAAGACATATACCTGTGTTCCGGAGGGCTCAACAACCCCATTAAGGTCTTTTCCCCTCCATTTAAATTTATTTTATAAATATATAAATAAATTTAATCCTTTCAGCCAAATCACATACCTGGCATTTTATCTTATTTTTGATCCAAACCCTCTATCACCTCTAGTAGCTAGAAGGAGTGAGGTCCTTGGCATCTAGTAGGCTGACAAGCTGGCTACCATTCAGAACCAACTGACTAAAGCCCCCAAAAATAAAATACATCAATTAAAAATAAAAATTAAGAAATAAAACCTTAACCTATAATAAATCTAAAAATATTATGAAAGAAATGGATTTGCAGTGAAGGTCACCTGCAAATACCACCCCCAAAAAGTTACTCCTTCAGCTAGAACCATGGTTCACCTGTGTACCCTCCGCAACCACACAAAGAAGATAGGAAATGCTTTTGTCCATGACCCCGCGCGCAGCCACATACCCTCCGCAAGCGCGCTAAGAAGCTTAGACACGCGCCAGGCCGCCGCATACCCTCTGAAACCGCACAAAGAAGCTATAGCATGCGCTGGCCCTGCAAGCAGTCAAGCGGCTACCTTGTGAAAGCCTGGAGTAGTTGCTAGTCAGAGACTACTGCGCGTGGGCTCCTGAGGAGCAGCCAGACCATTGTGCAAGGCAACCACCCAGCTCACTGGACAGCCCCCCTCTCCTAAAATGGAAATGGGCTTTAGGGTACCACCTATACACCCTACAGCCCTATTCCACCCCACATGGGGCCCAAAGACCACCACCATGTGGTGGGGAATATTATGAAAACAGATAACCCAACAAAGAATCTGGAAAAATGAGACCTGCACCCTTTTTAAAACTGTATAAAAGGTTTTCAAGGCCCCTGTAAAAGGGCCTGTACAGTAGGTTTGGACCTAAAGCAGTACATGTTAGTTACTGTAACACCCTTAGAGTGTGTAGTAAGAATATGCAGAGGCCTAGCTTTGTGATAGATAGCTCACAAGGTACCAAATACCCATACAAAACCCCCCTTGTGTCCCTGGTGACCAAAACTGTACGTAACTAAACATTACTAGGAGTGTACTGTCCAATTAAGTGACTTTAAAACACCCCAATATGGACAAAAGAGCCTCAGAATAAAAATAGTTTTGCAGAATGGGGTCCCCAGAGCCTGTGTTCAAGCTCCTTGCATCAGGAAACCATGGCTTATATTTGAAAATATTAATTTAATACTACTTCTTTGGGAGATACAATGTGGTCATTAAGAGTACCAAAACATGTTTCAAGCCCCAATTATGATGAAATAGGGCTTCCTGCACCTCTTTAGTGACCAGAGCAGGTCTAAAAAAACACACTGATGGCTCCCTAGCCTCAGCACTAGCCTGAGTCACCCTCCTTTGGCTTTAATTGAATATCTTCTTTGGTAGATACAATGAGGTCATTAAGAGTACAGAAACATGTATTAAGCCCCAAGTATGATGAAATAGGGCTTCCTGTACCTCTTTAGTGACCAGAGCAGGTCTACAAAAATACACTGATGGCTCCCTGGCCTCAGCACCAGCCTGGGTCATACTCCTTTGGCGGGTGAAAGGGCTGTACCATGAGGGGACCCAAATAATATAAATGAAGGCTCTTCCCCCAGCCATTTCCAACTCATTCATCCAGTCATATAGTAATTATTCCTTCAGATATTTTTTCCCTCCAGCCATCAAACCCTTATAAGAAATAAGTGTGTAATTCTGGACCACTTTCTGATATGATTACAAACAAAACTCTTGAAACATTACCTTTTGGCCAAAATCAATATCCAACCATTCAGCCTTCCTCAGCACCAGTTTCCAGCACCCTGAATCCCTGAATATTGGTCCATCCATCAAGCATAAGTCCGTATCTATACCTAGTAAGTGATCCTGCTGAATTATACTCCTTTTTGTAGGTTCTGCATAACCCAAACCCCAAGAAAATTACACAAAAACTTCTTGAAAGGAGTCCTTGTAAACCTCACAGGCACCATAATTGCACCTATAATGTCCTTAACAGATATATACTTGTGTTCCAGAGGGTTCAAAACCCAATTAAGGTCTTGTCCCCTCCTTTTATGTTTATTTTTATAAAAATATAAATAAATTTAACCCTTTCAGGCAACATATATTTGTGGCATTTTTGAACATTCTTACTATAAACTTAACATCACCTCTAGTAGCTAGAAGGAGCTAGGTCCTTGGCATCTAGTAGGCTGAAATAGAAGCAACACTTTGTTTTTTTGTTTTTATGAATTCAAATCTGGGCTACTTCTGATCATAGTCTTCCAACTGGGTGTTGTGAGGATGATTCAAGGACAGATTTCACAGAAAAAATGGGATGATGATTATATTCCTAATTCTCAAAATTGAGCACTAAAAAACTCAAAAAAAAATTGTAGATCATCATCATTAAATATTTTCTGCATGCAGCCTGGTGTAATTTTTTATTGTTATTTTGGACATTGGATTAATTTGAGCATAATTAAGAGATAAAATCAAGCACTTAGAGCAGATGTTATGATTTCTTCAAATAGAAAATCTGGAACTTTTCCTGATGAATTGAAAGATATTGCCCCCATTATGTGAAGATGATGATTGCTATTCATCTAACCACCCCTTCCAACTTTCTTCTACTTGAGAAACCAGTTTCAAAGATTCAATCTCTTTTTAGGCTTTATTACCCTTGAATTATACTTTTTGTGAGCTGAATTCATCCCTTGAGGATGGTTTTATTCAGATAGGGAGAAGTTAGAGGATATTATTCTCAAAAATATCATTTTTAAAGACTCTCAAAGAATGGGTGATTTGAGAGCTGATTTTGGATAACTTTAAATACATTTTGTCTACTGGACCTATTGCAGAGCTAACTAGAATATTCAAAATAAAAATGATTTTTTTTTTGAAAATAAACTCAAAATTGGATCATTTCTCTCATCATTTACATCTGAATATGGTAACTTAAACAAAGGAATTAATAGAAGAGTACCATTAAAAATCAATGATCACTTGTAGGCAAGTGACATTAAAAAATAAAAATGGGCCTTTGTAATCTCATATGTTACTCAAATACAGGTAATCATTAATTACTCATGTTGGAATAAGTGAATAATTAGATTTTATAAGATTTAAAACTGTGAAAAATTGAAATGGCTCATTTGAAGAGGGTAAGAAATTTTTTGGGAAGTATGTTTTTGTTTGTAAAACTGAACAACCTGTGAAGATTTGAGTCAGAGGCTTCAGTCAAAATGCTTAAGAGATGAGGAGGAATGGTCTTGTGAGGCCAAGAGGAGTGGATCAGGGAGTTTCAGGGGGCATTCTGATTCAATGTTGAGTATAAACAGATGATATAAATTCACTTGGTCAAGCACTCCTATAAATAGAATAAATACAGCAAGGCTTACAAGTGGTTTGACAGAGAAAATAACAATGGATAAGGAATATTCAATACTGAAACATAGATTCTGCACTAACTAGAGGAAAAACATGGAACTGGTGGGCCACTGGGATCAAAGACAAAGGTGTAACTGGAACTGTAACTAAATCAGTAAAACTAGGCAGTGACACTCAAGAGCTCATCAACAATAACAGCAAGAGTCAAAGATGGAACCACACTAAAGATTCAGGCAGAACTAGGAAATGACAGAAATTAAAACAAAATCAAACCATTTTCTTTCTCTGAGAAAGTAAGAAGAAAAAAGAAAAGTGTATCAGAGTTAGAAAATCTTTCATTTGGAACCTTCCAATTTTCATGGCCGTTTTCTAAAATAAATATACCCCCAAACTTTTGTATTTCAAAATGGAAAGCTTCACTCAAATGGTGTTTTTCAAAAATCAAAGCCCTCATTTATGCATCATCATTCCATAAACATGCAAGACACTCATCCACCCATCCACATCCTTGATATTGTAAATAAAATCCTCACTCCATCACACCATAAAACTCATCACTTCAAATCACACCCATCAACACCACTCACACCCTTTCACCTCAAATTGAAAAAAATCTACCACTACTCATAGAAAACTTCATTCTCAGCAGTTCCAAAGAATCCTGCAGACATCTAGTGGAAAATTCAATCAAGCTGGCTAAAGTTTTGTTACTATTTAAATCTGATTTAGACTCAAATTTTTAATTTAACTGGTCAAGCTTGAAAATTGGTATTGGAAAGGCACTACTTGATCCCCATGATAAACAAATTGAACCATACTATTCATGAGAGGCAAAAGATCCATCTAATCCTCTACTGGAGCTTTCACCAACCTTTTCAAACTTCTCTTCCATAATTGAAAAAAGTTTCAGGGGCAATTGAAAACCATAGTATCTTCAAGGATGAATCTTAAAATCCTTCATTTGATCTTTTTCTATTGAACTTGACAGTTCTATGTGTGAATTGGGCTCACGTTGGAATGTAGAAATCATTGATTGTTTAGAAAATCTTTTTGAATTTTTCTATGGAACCAATCACTCATATTATGCCCAAAGATTTGTCACTTCTATCATTTTATGATTTTTATGATCATAAATCTTCTTAATGACCTAAGAAGGAGTATAGGGAGGAGAAATTTCAGTTAATGAGAGCTTGAGGATCCACAGGTTTTATTTAATTTTTTCCTAAAATTAAACAACATCTGCTTGATTGAAAATCCCAAACTTGATGGAAAATTATGTTTTGATTGGATGAAGATTTGATCAATCTGTTCATTCTCAAATTTGTTTTCTATAAGAAAACCAAAAAAAACCATATTTTTTTTTCAATCATAATTACTCTAATTCTGTTCAAGTTGTTTGTGATGAAAGCAAGGAGGTTGTTTCCCTCAATATTGGCCTTCCAGGCTCATGTCATGATTCATATATTTTCAATTGGATGCAGATTGTGAAAGGATCTCACCCTTAGAATGACAAATAATGATGCCTTGAAGCTCACTCTACTCATGTCATTGGTAGATAGTTGGCTCCAGAATAATATTTTTCTTTTCTCCTGATGACAGACTTAAAAATAATCACAACTATTATCTATCCCAATCAAGAGTCCAAATTAAATTCTCTATGATTCCTGATGGAACAGCTTGAGGAAGATGCAGAGCCAGCTCCATATTTCAAAAGACCCAAAGTTATTAATAAACTGGATCATCTGTTGGGTTACAATCTTTTACATGATGAATTGGTCAACCTAAAAGATGAACTGGTTGAAGAGATGAACTTCCCAATCCTCCTTGAGAAAGCCACCCAATCCTGATCTTATCCTTAAAACATACCATTCCATGGGTGTTAGAATTCCAACCTCACAATCTAGCTCACAATGATTCATTAATGATTACATATCTTTTTTTTTAGACTTTTTTTCAAAACAGTCATATTTAAAAAAAATTTAAACTGCTTCCCAGGTTTGTCTTTTTTTTTGAGGGGAAGGGAGGAGGAGGGGGGGTGTAATCACCACCTCATCAATTCCTGCTCTGGGTCACCATTTCCTCTGTCATAAAAACTGGACTGAACCACCTTCCAACCCATTTCCCACAAAAGCTTGGTCTTCTCTTCCCCCGCTCATTCTCCACCACTGCACCCAGCACCATCCTCTTCCTTTGTCTTCAAGCCAAATTTCCAAATAAAATCCAAAGAAATTGGCTGATCCAATCAAGATGCTGTGTGTGACTCTGTCCCTTGCTCCTTTCCCCCCCTCCCCCCTCATTCCCCACCCCCACCCCCAACCCAATGCTCTTCCTGATTCTTCAAACCAACTTTCCAAATCAAATCCAAAGAACTTCACTGATCAAATCATGATACTATGTCTGACCATGGACCCAACACTCCATGCTTTTGTTCAAGCCCTCTCACTACTGTCACCTCCCCATTTTCTCCCATTCTTTCCAACCCCCTCAGCCATCCTCAATTCAAAAATCATTGAAAAACAATTATTTTTTTTTGGGGGGGGGATCAGGGTAGTTTCATTTGTCATACTTGGACCCAAGATCCACCCTGTTGATCCATCCAATCTTTCAGTCAAGTCCTTCCCCTTCCCTGATATCATTAAAAAAAAAAAAAAAAAAAAACAGCAACAACAAGATCTCAAGGAAATCAAGTTTGGGAGGGATTTTTCTTTGGTTCACTTTGACCTGCTTCTTTCTTTCAAGTCTGCCACCTAGACTACCAGAAACCTGTCATCAATATCTTTGGATTGGTGAAGACCCCTAGCAGCAGAATTGCAACCATCCTGCAGATCTTGCAGGCTTCCCAGAGGTTCAGTCTGCCCCTCTAGCCACAATGAGCTCCTAGGGTCTCATTTGAGCCAAGCATTTGTTTTTTAAAAGACACATGTCTGAAGGACAATTTGTTCTTGGTGAAGCTTGAACATGGTCAAGAGTGGCTGGGTAAGGATTGATTTTTTTCCTGATGTGGATATATGAGAGAGCTGTGAAGATCCATCCATCCACACCTCTCTGGGTTGTTGATAGATTGGCAGTATCTTAGAAGTTAAGAGTCATGGTACAAGAGATAGAAAGAAAAAAGGAGTGAGTGAGTGAGAGTAGTTTTTTTTTTTTAAAAAAAAAAACAATCCTGAAGTTTGTCTCCTGGGAAACATGAAAATCATTAAGCTTGATGAGATTTAAGAACTTCAGCAGTGTGGCTTGGTTTATTTGTAGTAAGTAAGTATGTATGGGTGGCTGTGGGAGTGAAATTTTTGAATGAGATGGTTGAGGTTTGGCGAGCTAGAAGAGGAGGGGGGAAATTAGGGGACTGAGGAGGCAAAGGTTGTCCTGTCCTATATCAAAGGTTGGGGGATTGAGAAATTGGTAGCTTTTGAAGTAATGATCTTCTCAAAGTGGCAGATCTGGTCAAACACAGTGTTTGATTGATGCCTTGAGATAAAACCTTCACACTACTGTTTTGGATCCATAGATCCTCCCTTGTATAACCCACATCTCATGATTCTCAAGAAGTCATCCGGTCAGTCTTTGGTGACTTAATTTAGTCCACATCATCTCCTATGTTTCTTTAGTTTTTGTGGTACCACTAGTTCTTTCCCAGAGTGAGCCATGTAGAGGCACTTGAAAAATTAAGCTGGTGGTACATATGCATGTTAGTTTTTACTTGGCCACTTGATGGAACATGTGTAAGTACCTAAATATTCATAACTCATCCAGATTCCTGGGTTTATGATTTCCCCCCAGGATGGTTGCATAAATTCTAAATTTATGTCATCAAACAATCAAGTGAGCCTACTTGTGGTTTAGGGGATCTAAGGGTTGTTTTGGTAAGCCACCAAGCTTTGCAATATTTGCCTCCCTCCTCCTCTTTCAAAAGAATGATCCCCTGTTGAGACTTTTGAACCTGACAGGTTGGGATGGGACTCAAAGGGGATGCTACAGATGATGATGGTGATGATTATCAAGTAAGAACAGGATGCGCAGCGGGGATTCTAAATTGACTCATGAACTGGTTCTCTTTGGATCAAAAAAAGTCTTTGTGGGTCCACAAGCCTTCATTCTTGGTGGGGTAGAAGACAACATTGGCAGATTTAAGACCACAAGCTGCTTCTACGGTGACAATCTCTCCTTGGAATTATGGGTTGATCTATGAATTGGCTGAGCTCTTAGTATATTATACAAGTAGGCTATTGGGAAGAAGCTTTTATTTTTTTGGGGGGTGGGGGGGGTCTCAGCTCTCTGATACCAGGAACCTTGCAGTCCTTTAGCTACAGAGAGTAATAAAAATACTGGAATAATGATAATAATAATTATTCCAAAAATAAACGCTTAGAGGCTCAAATAAATAATATAATAAGAGCAGTTGCAAGGTTTAATTGGTTTGGTAATAAAAGATTTTCAATATGTATATAAAAGAGGGGAAACAGTATTATGATACTGGGGGTCTTTACAGACAAAGCAAACTCTCTTCAAGGGGCCTCCTTAGGCAGTTTAAGAACGTTGGAATGAGGATGGGTGCCTTAGAAAGGGCTTATTCCACTCATGGATGGGCATAACAGCACACTGGCCTAGACAGGAAGGTAAACACTCACTCTGAGCACTTTATCACAAAAATACTGAAATAATGGGAAGGGTTTCAGAGCAGATGGGGTGGATTGCCTGAATAAACTTCAAGGGTTGATTGGTTTTTAAGAAATGAATAATAATACTACAGACTTGGTCATAAATCACTTGCTTTGACTCTTCATAAGCACTTGACTAACAATGACATGGTGTCTGATTGATAATAATATTTCCTGGTAAAATGATGATGGAATAATGGATCCAAAGAGGTATGTATAAATACCTTTTTGGGGTGATTTTGAGCTTCTCAGGGAACGTAGGGAGGGTTCTGCTTGTGGGTTGAGGCTGGCAAGCCAGTCAGGGCAAGATTGGAACGTCCAATTGGTGCTATCAATCAGGTGTCCTTAGATCTGCTGGATTTCTGTACTATTTTAGCCACAGGATCTGTTAATCTGTTATGGCGTAAATTTGATCATTCTGTACTCATCCTTCATTTGTACTATTAGTATTTCTATAAAGCGGGCAGATGTGGATGTTTACTGATTTTCCGTCATCTACTGATCAGGTAAGTAGTTTTCAATCATTTTTATGACCACTCCTTGTAGTGTTTCATGGTCTTCAAAGATCAGAGTCAGTGATTTATGTGGTAATCCTTGATCTTTTATTTATTATTAAAAAATTTTCTAAACTTAATTTTTATTAATTTTATTTAAGTTTTGATCTTTTTAGACTATTACTAATGCATATGGCAACTTGTTACATATGCTAGGAAACTCTAACTAGGTTGTAGCTCTTCTGAGCAGTACCTGGTTGTCAGATTAGTCACAATGGATCCAGAGGCAGGGATCAGTTAGTAAAGATGCGCTGTAAGACTCCAAATGGTGCCAAGCCGTGGCATTTCTGTGGAGGGGAAAGGTGCTGTTTAGGCTGCCCTCCTAGGAGTTACAATAATATTTAAATGTAACCGGAATCAAGGTCCAGAACCTTATGGATGAGAAATCAAAGTAAGGGAAGAGGATAAGAGTTGTCGGTAGTGATGGAAACAACACTATCTGAGGCAAGATGGTGCAGGTAAAGACTTGAACAAATAAGTCAAGGTTTGTTCAGAGTTCAATAGAACAAGGCAGTTGTAAGTAACAACGCCCACAAGCTAATAACTCTGGTTGTCAGCAGCTGATTAGGAAAGATCAACTCAATCCCAACCAACCTCCAGGTTCTCAATAAACCTGCCCAACTCTCTGCAATCAAGCGCTTGAAGGGTACCAGATAACTGTGGGATGCTGAACAAAACAAAAGCAATTTGTTTATGAAGCTCTAGAAGCAAATCAATAACGAATTTGAGCAAGAATATCCCAACACTTCTCAAGGGACTCAAGAATAGCGTGGCAAAATTCAACCTTAAAGAAGAAGGGAGGTATAACACTCCAGGTTTTAAGCTTAATAAAACCTCTTCAATCAAACGTGATTGGCTCCAGAAAGATGATCAAGGAGAGATCAAGACCAGTATGGTCGGAAAAAGGGATCAGAGTGGTATAACACACTCAAGAATTCAGACAGACAGGAATTCTTCTTCAACCAGCAAGGCTATTGGTTGGTGATAAAGATCAAGGTCACAAGGGACAGAGTTTGAGTATGGAGGCTCAAAGGATCAAGGGGCAATCATAGACATACCCGGATAAATTGCTCAGATAAGTGGTGAAGGATGCCCACGGATAAATTTGATTATGATGATGGTCTCATTGGATGCTAGGATGATGATGATAGGATCCTTGGCCAAAAGGTAGGGGAGAGCCCCTCTTTTTATAGACATGAGGTCCTTTATAATATGTACAAGAGATACTACAAATAGGTGCGGAAAAATGAAAACATAAAAAAAAAAAAAAAAAAATAACATGAGAGGAAAAAAAAAAAGAAATGTCACCCGCGTCAAGAATGACCGCGGGCAACCAGATGGAAACCCGCGACAGCGGTGGCGGGTGTCAACAACGGCTGTCGTTGCCTGATTGGCGGCGACAATGGGGTGAAGGTTCCAACGGCTGCGAGCGGTCGCTTGCAGTTGTCGGTTGGATCAGATGATGGGCAAGGAGGGCGGTTGTGGGCACTGGTTTCCTGTCCAAGGATTGGAGTGATCGGGATGAGCGATGACGCGCTTTGGATTTGGATGAGAGCACCCAAGGGCCGGTTGGGGTCACGAGGGGAGGAGGAGAGGTCTTGACTGGAGAAAAAGTTGTGGTGAGCGATTGAAACTCCGTAGGGCACAATGATGGTGGGATAAACTACATCTGATGGCTTTCGGAACGATATCTTTCCAAGAATCCCGTGGGAGCAGATTTTGCGAGTAGATCGATATCATCATGGTTTCCAATTGATGCTCTCAAGCGGCTCGGATGATCATTCTTGGGACCGGATGCAAGCCTCCTCAAGTAGTAGGTAGTGATTGCCAAGATCGGAGGTGGGGATGGTTGATTATCAATGTCTTGGATGGCAGAGGAATAGGAGATTGTGCTGATCAAGTTGAAGAGTAGGATGGGTGATAGAAGGATGAGGTTGGATGAGTTAGGATCGTAGGGATTGTCAAAGGTGGTTTGACGATCCCTTGCTTCGCCAAAATTCAGGGCCGCAAGCGCAAAAAGTAGGAGTTGAACATAGAAGGGGGGGATCAAAGCGGAGAGACAGGCAAGAGGCCTGTCCTAGACCGCTAGGACAGGGAGAAGTTGAGAGATGGGGGGAAATGAAGGTACCCATAGGGGTACAACTGAAAAAAATATTTTTTTTTCGTGGTGTCCCGGATTGGTCACCACAGCGCTCAGGGTAGGATCCGCTGCGTGCCTGGCAGAATTAGCTGGGCGCGGGTCTCTAGTATGCAGGAATCTGCTACTATGAGTACTTAGGGATATGTAATGATGCGGGGCTGCGCGCGGGAATTGTGACATAACACATTTCCGCGTGTAACTCATAAAATATACACACCTCAATTCTGAGTGAATTTTAGGTGTAAACCCTATACGTGAAAACACGTGCAAAATATTAGAATGGCCAAAAGGTGCCATACTGGTGTTGTAATTTTTAGTTTATTTATTTTTAATTATTTTAAAAATGTAAGGACTTGGAATTCAAGGGTGGGGTCAGTGAGTGACCCTACCTAATTTTGGGTGAGGAATCTATTTCCCTAATAATATTTATGGATTTCTCACTCATTCTTTTGTTAATTGAGATATTCTTATTTTTCATAGTTTTGTGTTGCTATTGACAGGTTGCTCTGTACATAGTAACAAGCTGACATTCCCCCACTCCAAGATATGTCTATATCTGAAAAAATTTTTTGGGTCAATGCCTTCTGCTGGCTCTGTAGTTCCTTAGATGTATGGGTCTGTCAGGGATATCATGTTCAGGCAACCATTCATCTTTATCAGCTGATTCTCCCTTGTATCTAACTAGGTAGACTCTGACATCTTTTCCATTGATCCTTTCTTTTTTATCTTTAAGGATCTTGCTAATTTTTCCTCTGTCTTTTTCAGGTTCTTCTGCAACAGGTATTTCAGGTGAAGGAGTATATTCTCCATTCCTTGAGTGGTAGTGTTTGATGAGACTCACTGGGAAGACTGGGTGTTTCCTGGAAAGCTCATCACTAAGGATGACCTCCACAGCATTCTTACCATGAATTTTATTAATGTTGAAAGGTCCAACAAAAGCTGGTCTAAGATTTCTATTTCCAGCTAAGTTGGTGAAGTTGGTGGTAGAGATCAAGAATTGATCACCAATCTTGAAATCCGGCTCCTTATGGGTTTTATCCCACCTTTGTTGGTTATACTCCACAGCATCCTGGAAAAACTTAACAGCATGTTTATTTGCTACATCTATCATGTTTTTGAAATCAAGTGATTTAGGGTGAATATTTTTTAGCTGGTGATTAAGGTTATCCTTGGGTAAATTAGGAATCCATCCTCTTTACAGTATGTAGGGTGCTTCCTTAGTGTTAGAGTGCTTGCTACTGTTGTAGGCCATCTCTAGTGCAGGTAAAAGGCTAACCCAATCATGGCAATGACCATCAGAATTCTTTTATTCTAGTACAAAGCCACAGAATCTCCTGATCATGTCTTCCAGGGTCTGAATCATTCTTTCAGCTAAGCCATCCGTCTGAGGGTGACAAGCTGTAGAGAAAGCTAAGGTTGTTCCAAGCATATCATGAAGATTTCTCCAGAACTAATAGGTGAATTTAGGATATCTGTCACTGATAATAATCTTGGGAACTCCAACATCAGCAATGAGTCTGTTCCAAAATAATAGGGTAACTTCCATAGCAGTGTCTTCCTTGTGATTAGGTAGAAACTTTGCTTTCTTGGAGAACCTATCCACAATGCCTAAGACTGAGTTGTAGGAATAGGCTCCTCCTGGTGGTAGTCCAGTTACAAAGTCCATGTTGATGATCTCCCATCTTTTCATGGGTTCAGAAATCTTTTGCAGTAGACCAAACCATTTCTCAGTGGTCCTGTTGGACTTCTGACAAGTTTCACAACTGGTAACATACCGTATAGTGGAGTCTCTCCAATTGATCCACCAAGAAGTTTGTTTAACCTTATCTAAGTTTTTATCAGCAGATAAATGTCCAGATGAGCAGTTATCATGGCATTCAGCCAGGACGTGTTTGATATGGTCATCCTTAGTTAAGACTATAACACTTGAATGTTGATGCCTGTAGTATACTAGACCATCCCATATGGTGAACCTTCCTGCTTTGTATGGTTTCAAGAGGGGTTCAGGTAGGCTATTGATCAGTTCAGATGGTGGAGAAGTACTTTCCATAATGGTGATCAGAGTTTTCATGCCAGAATTTTAAGATTCTTTGATAGAGTTGAACAAGGATTCATCCAATTCACAAATGTGGATTCCCATTATAGGAGCTTCAACGTTCAAAATGTTAATGTTAAGGATAGGGAATATATTGTTATCCTCTGGGTCATAAGCAGGGTTACTTGGGTCATTGGGTAAAGCATTCCTGCTCACACTATCAGCATTCTGGTGTTTAGTACCAGCTTGGTGAACTATGGTCATCTGACCTCTGTACTGTTGTATGGCTATCTGCCATCTTAGCATGTGCCTACTAGGGGTCTTCATGTTCATCAAAGTCCTGACGGCATTGCAGTCAGTAATCACTGTAAACTTGGTGCCGTCTAAGTAGTAATGAAGTTTTTCCAGAGCCCATACTAAAGCAAGGCATTCCATTTGGCTTGCACCATACCTTTTCTCAGTATCCTTAACTTGTCTGGATATGAAGAGTAAAGGTTTTTCCACTGGTTTGTCATCCTCTATGAATTCCTGGTGTAATGAAGCTCCTAGCCCATTCATACTAGCATCTATATAGAGCTTGAAGGGTTTAGAATAGTCTGGCTGAATCAGTACTGGAGCTGAAGCCATGGCCATCTTGAGTTCCACATAATTCTTAACTCTTTCATGAGTCATTTCAAACAAGGTGGTGTTGTTGCAGATTTCATACAGACACTTGGTTAGAAGAGAAAAATTTGGTAAGTACTTCGTATAGTAGCTGCAAAAGCTAATAAAAGATAGGAGTTCAGTTTTATTCTGAGGCATTGGACTATTCATCACTGCTTCTATCTTGTTTTGGTCAGCAGCTAAGGTTAGTCCAGAGACAATGTGTCCTAAGGCTTTGAGTTCTTCATAGACAAAGTTGCACTTTTTCATTAATACCTTTAATTGCATGGCAGATATGGTTTTGAGGACTAATCTTACTTTATCCAGGTGGGTATCCCAATCATCAGAGTAAATGATAACATCATCAATGTAAAACATCATCCATCCTTGTCTGATGAACAATCCTAGAACTGTGTCCATCATCCTTTGAAAATGAGAAGGAGCATTCTTTATACCAAAATGCATCCTTAGATACTCATAAATTCCCAAGTGAAAGATAATTCTCATGAATTTCCGGCTATCAGGGCTGATAGGTATTTGGTGAAAACCTTTCAGCATGTCCATGGTAGTGATGTACTTAGCTTTTGATAGGTTATTCAGAGCAGGGTCAATCCTTGGAATTGGATAATAATAAGCTTGGGTGTAGTTGTTCAGCATTCTGAAATCTCCAACCTTCCTTGAATTATCATCATGCCAAGCTATAATCACTGGAGGAGTGATATCTACTTGTTCATTGTGTCCTACTTTCCTTAAGACTTGTTGGTCAACCAACTCTTGGATGTGAGTTTCTAGAGCAGCTCTAGATTTTGGACTAGAAGGGTAAGCAGGTCTCCTGACGTTAAGTTGGTAGGGAGGCTTAATGGTTAGAGTCAGGATCATATCATGTCCTTTGATGTTACCAATGGGGTGATCCTTGGTACAGAAAGCATTCTGATTTTCAAAGCATACTTGTAGGATGTCCCATCTTTGTTCTTCATTGAGCAGGGGATTCAAAGCTGCTTGAGAGAAGTATTCCTGATTGAAACTCTCTAAGTGTTTTTCATAAGTTGAATCAGAAGTTTGAGAATTGACATGGCATATTTGAAACTTCTAGTTCCATTCTTCTCCTATGGTGAAGTATCTACCCTTGCTTTGGAATACATCTATACCATACAAGCAAAGAGAATCATTACCAAGGATGAAGTAATCACATACTCCCTTCTGGAGCACTAAAAATTCAATGTTCAGTTTAAGTAATCCTTTAGAGTGAGGGAGTATGATATCAGAGGACCATACTCCAATGGAATTGAGAGAAGAATCACAACTGCTGAACTTAGCCTGAGGTACGGGTAATAAGTTCAGTTTACAGCTTGGGTCTTGTTTCTCCAAATAAGTTGAACCAACACAAGAGCAAAAGGCTCCACTGTCTAGAAGTAACTTAACAGGGGAACCTTGGATTAAACCAGTAGCATAGCATGTTTTTCATGAAGTGTAACTTTTACCGGCAGAAGTTTTTAGAGTCAAGGCCTTAGCCTCAGAGATGTGGTGAATCTTCATGTTGGGATTCCATTTTTGAGGTAATTTAGAATCCTCATTAACAGAATTTATGTCCAGAGAAGACTCAATACTTCCTTCAATAACATTGATGGGGTTAGTGATCATTAAATCACACTCAGAAAGTGATCAATCAGTACCATCAAGGTGAGGGTCAGGATTATCATACTCTTCTCCTTCAATAGGATTAATCCTTTTCCTAGGTAGAGGACAGTCAGGTCTTACATGTCCTGTTTGGTTACAGTTCCAAAATACTTTTTCCTTTGACTCTGGAGTCTTCTTGACTTCCAAGGTAGTTGGATTAGTGGCAGGGGATTCCTTAGTTTTGGGAGTATAATCTTCTCTGTTCCCAGTATTTTGTTCCCTGGGGAGTCTGTTGAATCTCTTATCAAGACCATTCATGTCAATAGTCTCTTCCAACACACCTATCAAGGTAGAAAGACCAGAATCCATAAGCATCCTGCACCTTACACTGTGGTTCATTTGTCCAGGACATAAGTTGAGTAGTCTTTCATTGACATCTTCTTTATCAGCATCCGGGTAAAAACAGTCTAACCTCTTTTCCTGGTCTAAGCACCACTTATGAGCTTTGTCCTTGGATAGATCAAACTGGGAGGTTTCAAAAGTTTTCATCATCTTTCTTTTCCAAATCCTAGTACCAAATTTTACTTTGATCAATTCTTTCCAAGAACTCCAGGATAAAGATCCAACTTCTTCTCTTTTATTGATAAACCAATCAAGAGCTACTCCTTCAAATAGTCTGGGCAATCTTACCACAGCTATTGCATCAGGGAGTTCATAAGAAGCAAGGGTTTAATATATAAATTTAATGAAACTGGCATGGTTGTATTCTCCTTCTCTGGAGAATTTAGGCCATTCAGTAATGGGAGGAAGTAACTTCAAAGCCTGCTCTATTTCAGGAGTAGGACTTGGCCTAAAAGATTAATCCATAGTTGTCCTAGTTCTGGCAGGAACACTAGGAGTACTGGTAAACCTAGCAGGTCTAGGTTCTTCCAAGTCAATGACTGGGGAGTTAGTAGAATTTACTTTAAGATCTCTGAGATCATTCTTAATCATACCTAACTCCAAATCAAGTTTTTTGTTTAGTAAATCAATTTTGTTAATCAGATGAGCTGAAGGAGTAGGCCTAGTTTTATTAACTTCTTCCTTGAGCTGGTTCATGGTTTCAAGAATATCTTCCTGAAGAATTGATTGGTTATCATCAATATGTTTCATCAGGTCAAACTTACTAGCCTTTATACTATCCTTGATTTGTTTTATTTCTAACTCATCAATTCTCATTGTCTGAGACTGGGTATCAATCACTCTGAAAATACTCAGACTAAATCTGTCCAATTGTGGATAAACTTTGTCAAAACATTGGCTGATAACCATAAAATTGTGAGACACATTTACAGAGAAGCTATTAAGAGCTTCTACATCTAATTGTGGTACACCCCTTTCCACTTCTTATGTTGCCTTAATAAATAATTGAAATTGATAATTCTTTCAAGCTCAAGTTCTTTGTCCTTTATAAACTGCTGTTTATAATAATGAAATTTCTCTTGTTGTTGCTCAGGAGTTATAATAACAGGGACAAAGTTACAGAGTCTTTCTTCTTTTTTCTTTTTAAGAATGTTCAAATAATATTTGATCAATTCTCCATTTGTCTTAAGATCCACTAGAGAAACAAAGGATCAAAAATATATGTTATGAGTATTTTAACTTATTTAAAAAAATAGACTGGTCCAAGGATTAAATAATCAAAGGTTAATTATTTAAGGATATTTCCCGGCCAGACCCCCAGTTTTCAGCTCTCTGATACCAGGAACCTTGCAGTACTTTAGCTACAGAGAGTGATAGAAATACTGGAATAATGATAATAATAATTATTCCAAAAATAAACGCTTAGAGGCTCAAATAAATAATATAATATGTCAGCTCTCTGATACCAGAACCTTTCAGTCCTTTAGCTACAGAGAGTGATAAAAATGCTGGAATGATAATAATAATTATTATTCCAATAGTAAACACTTAGAAGCTCAAATAAATGATATAATAAGAGCAGTTGCAAGGTTTAATTGGTTTGGTAATAGATGGTGTTGAATATAGTATAAAAGAGGGGCCACAGTATTATATTACTGGGGATCTTTACAGACTAGCAACCTCTCTTCAAGGGGCCACCTTAGGCAGTTTAAGAACCTTGGAATAAATATGGGTGCCTTAGAAAGGACTTATTCCACTAATTGCCGGGCTTAACAGCACAAGTGGCCTAGACAGGAAGGGAAACACTCACTCTGAGCACTTGACCACGAAAATCCTGGAATAATTGGAAGGGTTTCAGAGCAGATGGGGTAGATTGCTTGAATAAACTTCAATGGTTGATTGGTTAATAAAGGTAAATAATACTACTTCAGACTAAGTCATAAATCACTTGCTTATCTTCATATAAGCACTTGATTAACAATTACACCGTGTCTGATTGATAATAAATAATTCCTGATAACTGATAACTGATTCAAAACAGAAGGGAAAAAAGAGCTTGTTTAAATATTCTTTTTGGGTGCTTGAGGGCCTCTAGAAGGGGTACTAGCCATGGGCTGAGGCTAGGGGGGCAATCAGGGCAAAATTGGCACGTCCTCAAGGTGCTTTTAGCCTGCTGTCCTTAGATCTGTCAAGGAACAGCTCCTTTTTAGCTGCAGGATCTGTTAATCAATAGATTAGTCATTTTTCTGATCCTGCACTGATCCTCAATTTGTACTGTAAGTACTGGTCCAAAGTGAGCAGAAGTGGATGTTTGTTGATTCTCCATCCTCTGCTGATCCTGTATGTAATTTTTAATAATTTTTACGACCACTCCTTATGTAGTTTTGTGGTCTTTGAAGGTTCTGATCAACTCATTTTGTGGTAAGTCTGGATCTTTATTTAAGTAATAAAAAATACTAAAAATTGGTTAATAACTGATTTTGATTGATTTTTAAGGTTTTTGAACTATAATCCATGCTTGTGTGGTAGCTTTACATATGTACTGTAGATCCTACTATATTGTAGCTCCTCTGAGCGGTACCTGGATGTCAACCTGATCACGGCAGGAGGCACGGGGATCAGTCCATTCAAATGCGCGCGGGGACTGATCCGCTGCTCAGATGCGCGCGGGGGACTTTACCGCTGCACACGTGACTAGGTAACGGGATTACCTGGGCGGGAGTCCAGCGCTGTAGGGACGCGGGGCTGCGTGCGGGAGTTGGCGTACGCGGGAGTCCAACGCAGTAGGGACGCGGGGCTGCGTGCAGGAGTTTGCGTACGCGGGAGACCAGCACTGTAGGGACGCGGGGCTGCGTGCGGGAGTTGGCCTACGCGGGAGTCCAACGCAGTAGGGACGCGGGCCTGCATGCGGGAGTTTGCGTACGCGGGAGACCAGCACTGTAGGGACGCGGGGCTGCGTGCGGGAATTGGCGTACGCAGGAGTCCAACGCTGTAGGGACGCAGGGCTGCGTGTGGGAGTTTGCGTACGCGGGAGACCAGCGCTGTAGGGACGCGGGGCTGCGTGCGGGAATTGTGACAAAACACAATTTCCCGTGTAACTCCTAAACTACACACAACACCTGGATTTCGACTAAAATTTAGGTGTGAAACCTATACATGACATATCATGTGAAATATTAAATTGGCTAAAAAGGTGCCATACTGGTGCCGTGGTCATTTACCATTTTGTATTAAATTGATTAAAAAATATAAGGAGTAAGAATTCAAGGGTGGGGTTAGTGAGTGACCCTACCTTATTATGGGTGGGGAATCCATTTCTGCAATAATATTTATGGATTTCCTACTCCTTCATTTTATAATAATTTTATTTATTCATTTATCTTTGTTCCTTTTAATTTTGTTAATATTATTATTGTTGTTGCTTTGTCAGGTTGCTCTGTGCTAAGTAGCAGGCTGACATAATAAGAGAAGTTGAAAGGTTTAATTGGTTTGGTAATAAAACGTTTTCAATATGTATATAAAAGAGGGGCCAGGTATTATAATACTGGGGTCTTTACAGACAAAGAAACCTCTCTTCAAGGGGACTCCTTAGGCAGTTTAAGAACCTTGGAATGAAGATGGGTGCCTTAGAAAGGGCCTATTCCACAAATGGCTGGGAATAAAAGCACACTGGCCTAGACAGGAAGGTAAAAACTCACTCTGAGCACTTTATCACAAAAATCCTGCAATAATGGGAAGGGTTTCAGAGCAGATGGGGTGGATTGCCTCACTAAACTTCAAGGGTTGATTGGTTTTTAAGAAATGAATAATAATACTACAGACTTGGTCATAAATCACTTTCTTAGACTCTTTGTAAGCACTTGACTAAAAATGAAAAGGTGTCTGATTGATAATAATAATTCCTGGTAAAATGATGATGGAATAATGGACCCAAAGAGGTCTGTATAAATACCTTTTTGGGGTGATTTTGAGCTTCTCAGGGCACGTAGAGAGGGTTCTGCTTGTGGGTTGAGGCTGGCAAGCCAGTCAGGGCAAGAGTGGCACGTCCACTTGGTTCTGTCAATCAGCTGACCTTAAATCTGCTGGAGTTCTGTACTATTTTAGCCACAGGATCTGTTAATCTGTTATGGCGTAAATTTGATCATTCTGTACTCATCCTTCATTTGTACTATTGGTATTGCTATAAAGCGGGAAGATGTGGATGTTTACTGATTTTCCATCATCTGCTGATCACTTAGGTAATTTTAATAATTTTCATGACCACTCCTTGTAGTGTTTTGTGGTCTTCAAAGATCAGAGTCAGTGATTTACATGGTAATCCTTGATCTTTGATTTATTATTAAAAAATGTTCTAAACTTAATTTTTATTAATTTTATTTAAGTTTTAATCTTTTTAGACCATTACTAATGCATATTTAAACTTGTCACATATGCTAGGCAACTCTAACTAGTTTGTAGCTCTTCTGAGCAGTACCTGGTTGTCAGATTAGTCACAACGGATCCAGACGCGGGGATCAGTTAGTACAGATGCATGCGGGGTAGGATCCACTGCATGCCTGGCAGAATTAGCTGGGCGCGGGTCTCTAGTACGCAGGAATCTGCTACCATTATTACTTAGGGATATGTAATGATGCGGGGCTGTGCGCGGGAATTGTGACATAACACATTTCCGCGTGTTACTCCTAAAATATACACAACAACTCAATTCTGAGTGAATTTTAGGTGTAAAACCTATATGTGACAATACGTGTGAAATATTAGAATGGCCAAAAAGTGCCATACTGGTGTCATAATTTTTTAGTACTTTTCTTTTTAATTATTTTAAAAAATAAGGACTTGGAATTCAAGGGTGGGGTCAGTGAGTGACCCTACCTAATTTTGGGTGAGGAATCCATTCCTGTAATAATATGTATGGATTTCTCACTACTTTTTTTCTTAATTGAGATATTCTTATTATTTATAGTTTTGTGTTGCTATTGACAGGTTGCTCTGTACATAGTAGAAAGCTGATGGGCAGGGGTTTGTTTGTTGTTGAGATTGGGGCAAATGGTGGCTCTCTTGATATCTTAGACCTTTGCAAAACAGTTTGCTTTCATTGATTAATAAATAAGTGTATGATTGATTCTCTTGGTGGATTTGCTGTTGTGGGATATGTTGTGGGAAAACGTAGTACTGTACTCACCATCCACAACATAGATAATTGTATATAAATAAATATATAAAGACTCTCATTCCCTTGGAAATATGAAACCATTGGTGCACAACCCAATAGGTTATGAGCCCTCTCTCTCCTAATTTTTGATTCATTCTCTGCGTGTCATAATGGAAATACTAAAAAGTTTTTTTTTTAAATTTGCCGGAAAGTTGTGGGCATGATTCTGGGTTTCTCATTTTTATCCCTCTCATCTATTGTCACTTTTATTTTAATCAGCTTGCCTCTACCTCTCTGTTATCCTTTTACTTATCCTTTTTTCTCTTCTTTTGTCTCTTGTGTTGATATTACCCAGGGTTTTTCTCCTGGTTTCTTGAACCTGCGCCTGGTATGACTTAGCTACCCATTACTACAACCGTGACAACAGTCATTGGGCCAGGTTGACCTTGAGTTCTTCCCTGCGGCCATCCGCTTCTGTGGGATCATCTTTTTACTCTAATTCTCTCTGATTATTCTTTTCTTTCATCTTACTCTTTCTGCATCTATGTCTTCTCCACTTGATAATCCTCCCCTCCATCCATTTTTGAAATACAAGCATTGTCTTTGGCGGACTTTCTCCTCTGCTTTCACAATTCTGGCTGCTGCTTCCACTACATCTGATATGCTCACTGAACAGGCTTGACAGGAGAAATCTAAAAAACATGTTGTGGGCCTGAAAATTTAACCCTGCATGCCACCATTCTTGCAGAACTCAACAAGAGGGCGCGCAAAATTTTGGCCAAGGAACAGGAATTAAAAAAGAAATTCAAGCAAACCTACACTTCTCAGACTATGGCCGTCCCGCAGGCTACATTGGTCAGAAAGCAGGATGTCAACATGGATGCGCGGAATGCTGCAAGAACTTCCCTCTCAATCATCAGTTCTACTGGAAAATCCAATCAGCTCAAGGTGGATGGGTCAAACCTAAAGAACAAATGCAACTGGCTGTGGACAACTGAAACTATCTGGACAATGGGTATTACAACAAATATCATGAAAGGGTGGTTTGAACCATCATCCTTATAAAATTTTCTGCGCATCTCAAACGTATGCTTCAAAAGTGTGGAAACAGCCAAGCTATGTTCAAGATGCTCAGTGGCCATTTTAATACCAGTAGTTGTGCTCCTCAAATGAAGGGTTTTTTTCCAATCATTGGGTTCAAGGTTGATCTGAACTCAGCCATGGGAAACATCCATTGCATCAGAGACCTGGCTGAAAAATTAAAATCTTCTGGCAGCAAGTTCACCACCAATGCAATAGCTGGATTTTTCCTTCAAGCTGGTGTGGTGACCAATCCGGGACACCACGCAAAAAAAAAAAAAAAAAATATCTTTTTTGGTTGTACCTCTATGGGTACCTTCATTTCCCCCATTCATCCCAATCCTCATTGTCATCCTCACCCCAACAGTCACACAGGTCATTGATCCAGTCCACCCACCACTTGTCTTCATCCAAACCCAAACCAGCCAGAGTCCAACCCAACCAGTCCCCCCCACCCCCAGGATCATCATACGTAAATCCATGCCCTCGAGACGTACTTAAGAGTATCCATGGAACCCTCAAAGGCAACAAGCCAAACCAACATCTAGAGACGTACGTACGTACGACCGGCCAGCCTATTGATTGGATGATCTCCAATCCCATTGAGTGTCATCCATCCATCCATCCGATCTATCACTAAATTCATCTACCTCAATCCAATCCATCATCATCCAGACGACGTCTTCATCATTGGATGCGCGTATCATATCCTAGCTATGCCCTTATCAATCCTTGGATGTGATCCTCATGGCTTGGCTTGACTACCTTGCCATCCTCTCGATACATCCAACCATGATCACTGACCATCCGTTCCGGATTGGAGACGCAGTCGCACGGGTACCACCGGCCAGAGCCAAGTCCGAAGACTCTCTTTGGTTGCCAGAGTGGTTCCCTGCTCCCAATTTCAAATCGATCGACCCCTGCTCGAGTGTCGAACGCATGCCTAGCCTAGCAACAGTATAACTCATCCTGCCTATCAATCTCTCCACCCTCTCATCCTTCAACCCTCCTCTACCTCCTCCTTGCCCATCATCCAATCTGACCAAAGACCGCAAGCAACTGCTCGCGGCCGCCGGAACCTTCACCCTGTTGTCGCCGCCGATCAGGCAACAACAGCCGTTGTCGACACCCGCGACCGCTGTCACGGGTGTCCATCTGGTTGCCCGCGGTCATTCTTGACGCGGGCAACATTTCTTTTTTTTTTCTCCTCTCATGTAATTTTTTTTTATTATGTTTTAATTTTCCCGCAACTATTTGTAGTATCCCTTGTACATAGTATGCAGGGCCTCATGTCTATAAAAGGAGGGGCTCTCCCCTGCCTTTTGGCCCAGCATCCATGAGACCATCATCATCTCATCTCATCTGTTTCCCCCATCATCATAATCAACTTATCCGTGGGCATCCTTCCCCACTTATCTGAGCAATTTATCCGGGTATATCCATGATTGCCCCTTGATCCTTTGAGCCTCCATACTCAAACTCTGTCCCTTGTGACCTTGATCCTTATCACCAACCAATAGCCTTGCTGGTTGAAGAAGAATTCCTGTCTGAATTCTTGGGTGTGTTATACCACTCTGATCCCTTTTTCCAACCATACTGGTCTTGATCTCTCCTTGATCATCTTTCTGGAGCCAATCAAGTTTGATTGAAGAGGTTTTATTAAGCTTAAAACCTGGAGTGTTATACCTCCCTTCTTCTTTAAGATTGAATTTTGCCACGCTATTCTTGAGTCTCTTGAGAATTGTTGGGATATTCTTGCTCAAATTCGTTATTGATTTGCTTCTAGAGCTTCATAAACAAATTGCTTTTGTTTTGTTCAGCCTCCCACAGTTATCTGGTACCCTTCAAGCGCTTGATTGCGGAGAGTTGGGCAGGTTCATTGAGAACCTGGAGGTTGGTTGGGATTGAGTTGATCTTTTCTAATCAGCTGCTGACAACCAGAGTTATTAGCTTGTGGGCATTGTTACTTACAACTGCCTTGTTCTATTGAACTCTGAACAAACCTTGACTTATTTGTTCAAGTCTTTACCTGCACCATCTTGCCTCAGATAGTGTTGTTTCCATCACTACCGACAACTCTTATCCTCTTCCCTTACTTTGATTTCTCATCCATAAGGTTCTGGACCTTGATTCCGGTTACATTTAAATATTATTTTAACTCCTAGGAGGGCAGCCTAAACAGCACCTTTCCCCTCAACAGAACTGCCACGGCGTAGCACCGTTTGGAGTCTTACACCGGTCTGGATCCATCTAGCAAGCTTTATCAAGATTTTCAAGGGGAAAATTGATAGGGAGATGAGTAGGGGAAATGGTATGTTGGTCCCACCATTCAGTAAGATTTTGGAAATATATGAGATTTCCAGGCACCATTTATCTGCTGTTCTACTTCCATCCCAACCAGAATCTCCTTTCCCATTTCTATTGAAAGTGTCTTCTCATGCTTCTGGCACCATTTACCCTCTGGACATGGTGGAAGACGCTGTTGGGAAAGCCATGGACCTCTCCCCAGAATTTTGGGCCTCTGGTGTTTTTGCTTTGTGGAATTGTGGTTCCTCTGATCAAACTGAAAATTGCTGTCCTTTCCCTATTGTTAATAGGCATAAGATTCCTGTATTTTGCCCTGTCCTGCTTTCCCCCATCATTCTTCAGCCAACCAAGCTTTTCAATCTTTCTATCCATTGTTGCACCCACTGGTATGAGTGCAACTTACCCCTTCCTACAGGCTACCCCTAGACCTCCTGTTTTCACTGTGGTTGGTGGGTCTGGTCCTTCCATCTCTATGCGCTTGGGTGCTTTCCCTGTGGACCTGTATTTCCCAAAATACTATGCTGGGAAAGGTGGCTTTGTCTCTGGGGGTGCACCTAGTACATTTTCCCGCTCTTTGGATTCCTGCCCCACTGCCAGAAACTTTGAGTTGCCTGAAGACGGTTTGGACTCTGAGTCTTTGCAGTTCAATTCAATGAATACAGCCGTGCTGGCACCTATGCTGTGGTGGTAATTTATAGACACAGATGCAAGTAGGCTCAGCACTTGACGTTCAAACTGAAGCGGCTCAGCAGTGGGTGGAATTCCGCAGCACAATAGGCTTGGAAAAGCGTGTTGGTGGACTGTCTAATCCAGAGTAGAAAAAGGCTCAGCATTGGTTTGATGCCTGCTTTCTGTGGCACAATGGCAAGGATGAGCCAGATTTTCTGCATTTTGCCAACAAAAAACGTGTTCAAACGTAACTTCCCCTCAGCAACTCTGGGTTTACAAGTGCGGAAGCAAGTGATAAAAGCAATGTAGTAGAGACCAAGGCCTGAATATAGGTTATGCACTGAGGTTGTGGGATTATGGGAGAATCAACACTAAAACTGAGAAGGTGGAATGAGGATTGTTGGGGATCTGTTAGTTATGCCACATGCAGGATTGGTAGAGATCCGCTAAGGAAGATTGACAGGGATCTGTTGCTAGTAATGCATTGGTGCAACTCAGCTGTTAGGTATATTGGGAAGGTAAATTGCCAAACCTACTGAAAAAAATTGGATCAGGTAAGGGATTGGACTAAGTGTGAGGAGGATCAATGCGGAATGCACGGAGGTGGTGTGGAATTCAGAAGAGGACTTCTCCTTTAATTTTTCCCAAATTCAGAATTTATTGACCTGTTTTGTCTGTGAACCCTGAGTGCAACTGTTCACCCTACAACTGAGAGATAGAGAGATGAGAGTAAAGAGTCCTTCCAACCTGATGAGATGATCCAATGTCATCCTCCCATGTCATCCGGGTTGAGGGTGCAGTTTAAGTAGCCTTCCCCTCTTAACCCTAATCTAGGTACAACCACAAGTAAACAAGAATAATGAAATACAACCCCTAAGTACAGAACCCTAGCCCAACTCTATCTTTACATCCCCATACCATGATCCATATCCCATCTGTATTGTCTGCCTGCCATTATGTCCACCCGGTTTGTCCTTCTCATCACGCGGCCCTTGCGCCGTTCCAAACTTGGAGCCCCACGCGCATGTCTGTATCCGCCCAAGGCACCATTCCAGATATCCAAGGTATATCCATGCAATCCGTCTGATCCAACCCCATCCACCACGCGTCTCCAGATGCCAAGCCCAATTCCACTGCTTCTGAGCCCGCAGCACGGCTTGCTGCAGCAAATCCACACCCATTGCTGAGCACGCTGCCACTGCTGAGGACGCGGCTACTGCTGAGCGCGCAGCCAATTCCAAATTGCGTCTATAAAAGACCACCACATCCCCCCCAACTTGATTTCTGTCCCAAAAGATCCACCACTATCTCACCTACCCCCAGTTATCCCATCCCCTCACCACAGCACTACACCACAACACCCTCCAAATCCCTTCCATCAACATTTCCTGCATGGTCTGCAGTTGGAACAGCCTCAGCTGCCGCATTCTTCTGGGTTGGCACACCTGCGTTCCATGCCAAGCCGGCCACCGTTGTTGCTCCTTATCCAATGGTATGCCCCACAACCTTCCTCAAGGTTGTTTGCGCAAGAGGACCCAAGGCAACTTGTTGGTGGTCTCAAGCAACAATGACATCCCCACCAATGAATAAACCCTTCCCAACTCACCTTGCAACCAACTGCAATGCGTTGCTCCTCACCCTCCTTTTCCCAAAAGCCATGACTTGGCCTTGCCATTCCATTGGGCTGGACCACCTTGGCGCAAGGACTTCCCCAATTTTGCAGCTTATTTCAAAGCTTCTCTCAAGTGGGCCGCACAGGTACGGATAAACAAACTGGAAACAGACCCGCAGATCTTTAACCAACCAACCGCCCCGCCTCCACCGCCACCGTGTCCTCCCACTCCCCCGCAACCTGCTCCTCCAACACCTACTCCTCCGTTGCCATCTCCATCCCCGGTTCCCAGGTCTTCACCGTAAACGCCGGGTGCACCAACTCCCGTTGTCATTGAGTTTTCACCACAACCCGCGGCCACTCCTACTCCCAAGATTCCGGAAATCCCCCTTATTCCGGCACTTCCGCTTGCAAGTTTTGACGTGGAAAAACTACTCCAATGGTCCCTAGCGGTTCCTCATGCTCATACCACCTGTGCCCAACGCAAACTCCTAGCAGGCTTCCAAAACCTAGCCGCAGAAGCTTGCGTGGACGCAGAGGAGGTGATGAGATCTTGTCCAACATAGAGGGATTGCACCCCTCTCCTTTATTTCTATCTTGTATCTATTACCACACATATCTTGCAAAGAAAATAGAAATTTGCCATGCCAACCTAAGTAGCCTTTGTGCTTGTGAGAACCTTGAGAGAAATAAGAACCCGCGTGGAAGATTGGCGCTTTGAGAGCAATCCGCAAGAGTGACAAAATCTGCGCCAGATGAGATTAACCGCAAGAGTGAGAAAATTGGCGCCAAATGAGAGTATCCACTGAAGGTACCTGGACCACCCAAGACAAACTGCCTCACAGTTCCCTGTACCCATCTACAGAACAGAGAGAGCACAAAGAAAACGGGCCGCGTGCACATCCTTGAGAGAGAGAGGACAAGAAAAAAAGGATCCAACCCACCCATCTATACGTTCCATCTATAAGATAACCAAAGAAAACCTAAAAGAGAAAGATTTTTTTTAGCACCAACCTGTTTCCAAGCCCGCGCCTCCCTCTTTGACCCACATCTGTTTTGCGCCACGCGCTTTCCTAGTTCCTTGGATCCTTGGTTGGAAATCTTTCTTTTGTTTGAATTCCCCAAATGCGGGACTTGTCCTTGCATCCATGGATCCAGCTTTGCACCATGCCCCTACCTAAAAGAAACTCATAAGCTAGCCAGTAATAATCCCAAAAACCCAATCCAGAGAGAAGGAAATAAGAAAATGAACATTCTGGGGTGTCTAGTTGTTCTGGCTGTGAACCAGCTAGAGCACCCCCTCACCAAATCCAATCATATCCCCTATTCATTTTTTGTTTCCCCCCACCTTGGCTGCTGTCCCCAGCGGTCTGCAATTGTTTACTCTGCCAGACGCAAACCGCACGCGCGGGCTTGTCCTTAGACAAAGGATCTGCATTTTCATCCTCCTTGCTATCCAAACCAGCTGTCTTGTTGAATGAAGTTGAGCCCCGCGCAAAGAATTGTTTCACGTGCAAAGCCGCGGCCTTCTGTTTGAGCAGAGTTCCATCCAATTCCTCCAACTGGTAACTTCCTCCAGTGAACTTGGAAATTACCCAGAAAGGACCATTCCATCAATTTGAAAACAGTTTTCCCCATTTATTTTCCAGGCTCCAGTTTTAAAGCATAACCAAGTCCCCCTTCTGCAATGGATCCCAGATTTTGTGTGCGCAGCGCTTGTCCTTGTAGCAGACAGACTTTGTTCCATTTGCCTTCAGCCTTCCATACAATCTCTCCACCATCTTGTCCCGTTGTAGGAGCTGCTTGGCGCAGGCCTCAACTACATCCGCGGATGTCTTAAACTTCCACCAATCAATACCAAGAAAGGTTTCCAGCTCCATGTCAATTGGCAGCACGGGTTGCTTCCCAAATTGGCAGAAGGTTCCAAATTTATTTTGTCAGGATGGTGTGGAAACAAAGAGAGCAATACTCTCCTAGTTGTCCTTGAGTTCCGGGATTGATGGTCCTAGCATCTGTAAGGATAAGGATGCTCCAGTAAAGAGAGAGAGAAAGAGATGAGGTTCCATTTCTTTCCATATCCTTTGCCATATCCTTCCATCCATGTATATGTGTGGATGATTATATGTGTGTTTCCATCTCCTACAAGATAAGGTTTAGAGTGTGGAATTTATACCCACCCTCTCAACCCTATCCTAAGTACAAGCGCAACAAAAAATAGAAAAAAAACCCTCAAAACCAGAACCCTATCCTAACTCAAACCCTTTCCCATACCGCAACCACCCTCCAGCCCGCCTACCCTTACACACCCGGTTTGTCCTTCTCATGATGCGGCCCTCAGCTGCGCCCTACTTGGAGCCCCCTGCATTTTTTGAACCAGCTCTGTGCGCCGTGTGATTTCCTGCCCTGCGGGTTGGCCCACACTTGCGCGTGCCCACCCCTCTCCTATAGCCCCCCTCCTATCCTCCCAAACTAGCCATCTGCTGCATGGTTCCCAATCCAAGGCCATATAACAACACCACAACAGACAGTTATGGAAGCGGGCACTTCCCGTACCCCTGGTTGTGGTCACAAGATGGGGGGAACAGGAAGACTTGTTGAGGAGCCTCCATGACAACCTGGGGCAATGGGGCGGATGGAGACCAGGAGAATAGTTAAGACCAGGTTCTGGTGGCCAGGTCTGGGGTGGAAAGTGCCGGACTGGGTGCAGAGTTGCAAGGCTTGTCAGCGGCAGAGTACTAGGTTGCCTTGGGAGGTGGACATTCCAACGGGCAAGGATTCTGTGGTGTTGTATTTATAAACTTGGATTTTGAACTGCGTTGCGGGCTGCGCGCTCAGCAGTTGGGTAGGTTGGGCTCAGCATTTGGAGTGCGCGCGGTCTCAGCAGTAGGAATTGGGGGGCTCAGAACATGGTGCAGGTTGGGCCTACTCCAGGCGTGGCGAGCTTGCAACCTGCTCAGACAAAGGGGACCATGTCTGGAGCCAACCCAACTGAGTTTGCGGGCAGCTAGTTTGAGAAGAAGGAGCAGGGCAATAGCATGGTTATACGCGCTGGGGAGGTTGGCGCAAGCATAGGTGCGGACCGATCCCCGGATCATGGGATTTGCAGATGTGCACAGACGGATAAATGTGGGGGGCTCCAAGTATGGCGCTGCAGAGGGCCATGCCATGAGAAGGACAAACCAGAAGTATGTAATGACAGAGGGAAAAGTTTTGGAGGGAGTGGATGGATTGGTAGGGTTGGGCTAGGGTTCTGTGCCATAGGGTTGTCTTTCTTAAAATTTGTTGCTAGGCTTTCTGTTTGCGCTTGTACTTAGGATATGCTTTAGAGGGAGGACTTAAATACCTCACTCTCAACTCTGGGTTGTAGGAGAGACATCATATAGGATAATCATCTGGGAAAGAGAGCATTGGACTGCATTAGAAGGAATACACATCATCATTTCTTTATCTCTCTTCCCTCTAAAATTGTCCCTTTCTCATCAAACTCATTATCCCCAACCACCTTACAGACACTTGGACCAATAAATTCCAAACTTGAGGATGGCTAAGGGGAGTATCTCTCTTCTGTTTCTACAATTATCTTTTTGGACAAGTCTCATTAGACCTGGTGAATATCAAGGCAGTAAATTTTCCATATCTGCTTGTGGCTTGGAAAAACTTGTTGGGATGGGTGGAGGGGTGTCTGTTGGTTAAGTTGTTGGCCAAGAAAGTTGGGTGGTTTTTGGAAGAGGATTGGTTTGCCCATTTTGGGTGCCTGAAGCTCATCACAGTGGATGGCGGGGCAGAGGTTTGGGGTGATCTTCAGAGACTGGTTGAATCTTGCAGCATAAATTTTGGGCGGTGTGAGACTCCTAATGGGACAATAGTTAGTTTAGAAAATAGCTTGCTGGCAGTCTTTGAAGGGGAATTCAGTATTAATTCTACTCCTTTAGTGTATTAGTAAACTGAAGTGGTTTTGAATTGCCTGCCCTTCTAAACTATAGTAAGTCTTCCAAAATTTTTTATTGGTGGCTTGTTGGTTTTTTAGACTTAATATAGGTCTCAGATCAACCTATGATTAATTATTAGCTGTGGGATGGTAGGATTGTTTTGAAGAGTGGACCAAGTGTGTTAGGGTTATTGGTCACTGATTGATCATATACATGTGATCTTAACCAATATCCAAACTTTAAAGGGTTCAAGGATTTATCAAAGGGATAGCTCAGGAGAGGACCCAAGTATGGGTTTACCCACAGGGGGCTGTGTAGGGGAAAGGTTAGTAGTTTCTTCTGGTTGTGCTCACTTTCTTTATAAGGGCTATTTATTGATTGATGGGTGATTCTTCTTTAATATGGTGCTGAATATTCAGGTAACAGAAGAACCCTTATTCAAGCACCTGTTGGATGGCTTAATTGGATAAAATATGGGTGATAACTTGGTTTCTGATTTCTTGTTTCCTTTTATGACTGATTTCACTAATAATATTTTATCTGGGTAGGTACCAAAGATGATGATGAAATGGGATGAGTGGTTTTTTAGGTGGGTAGGCCAGATGGAATGATTGCATGGGGATACAACCTACATAGGGCAGAGAGGCCCTCCTTAAATAGAAAATCTGGTCCTCAGGGGATGCTCAGGGCTGCCCCTGAGGGTGACCTGGGGCCTCCCCTTTTACAGCGGGATACAGGTACATGAGGCATTTCTTCTGGTTTGGAAAAGCTTTTACAGTTACATCAGGCATTTTGGCTGGTTTGAAAAAGCTTGTACGGTTACATGAGGCATTTATTCTGGTTGGGAAAAGCTTGTACAGGTGTTTCATACATGAACAGCCTTGCATAGATTGCTGTGTATTTCAGATAAGATATATTTCTGTGCTGTATTGGTAGTTTCTTCAGTGCTACTTGATTCTCCCTGCATGTATTGCTGTGCAAATACTGATGGTTTGTTTTTATTCTGGTATACTGGTGGTTTTTTTGGTTCTGGTTAAGACTGGTCTTGCTTCCTCCTGCATATATTGTTCCTGTATACTTCTAAACAGCCTCTTGTATGTGTATTTGCATGCTTGTTTGGTTCAGCTGACCAGATCTGACATTCTGCACTGCCTCCTGTATCTGTATTGCTGTATTCTGGCTGAGGTGACTGGATCTGGACTGGTTGCACTGCCTCTTGCGTCTGTATTTCTGTATGCTGATGAGGTGACTGGATCTGGACCGGTTTCACTGCCTCCTATGTCTTTATTGATGTATTATGGCTGAGGTGACAGGTTCTGACAGATTGCACTGCCTCCTGTACTTTTATCTTTTTATGCTGATAAGGTGACTGGATCTGGAATGGTTGCACTGCCTCCTGGATCTGTATTTAGGTGACTGGATCTGGACTGATTGCACTGCCTTCTATACCTGTATCTTTGTATGTGACTGGATCTGGAATGGTTTCACTGCCTCCTATCTGTGTATTGATGTATTCTGACTGAGGTGAAAGGGTCTGAAATATTGCACTTCCTCCTGTACCTGTATCTTTGCATGCTGATAAGGTGACAGGATTTGTGTATGGTCCTGTTCTTGAGGTTACGCTAACACTGGTATGTACTTGGGGGTTTCCAAGGTATGTCTTATGTCTTCCACAGGGCTGTGAAACCTGTTTGGGTATGAGTTTGCCACAGTTGGAGGTCTGTTGGGCTGTATCTTCTAATCCATGAGAGATAGGGGGGTACTTTGGAATGAGTGACCATGGGTTATTTATGATGTAGAATCCATTTCTGAGGTTACTTTGAGGTTTTGAGCTGTTGTTACACTGGAAACATGAGTCTGATGGCTATAGTACAGGTTTGGACTACCACAGCAGTTTACAGAATATTATCCAGAGGGGGCAAGTGCAATTGAGAGAATGCATCAGCCAATCAAGGACACAATGTTCAAGATCTGTGGAAACAGAAGTAAGAAGTGGCGGGAAATTTTCCAATGGTGTTTTTTGCGGATTGGATATTGTTCTAGGGGGGTTTTACAGGGTACTTGCCTTAAAAGCTTTTGTACAGTTGCCAACCAGTCCTTCCGGTGGTTATCAAATCCCTCAACTATCTCTCAATCAACTTGTGGAAGGTCAAAACCACAGATTATTTGGTTTTAGTGTGGAGGGAGAGGCTCTTTTGGAGGAAGGAAATGGTGCCAAAGGTAGCAAAGAGGCTGTGGGACAGTTCCTGAAATTCAGTCCAGTACTGTGACAAGCGTTGTGCCAAATGCTTGCAGGACCCCTTGCGGAAGGGTGATCTTGTTCTGCTTTACAATTGGAGCTTGGAGCTGCAGTGGGGTAAGCCTTTTGTGGATTTCTGGAACCGCCCTTATTGAATTATGAGCCAGTTTCCTGGTGGGAGTTATCAGCTGGATGAGTTGGAAAGTACTTGGCTTAAGAAGAAGGGGGCAGGGCTCATGTTAAGAAGTTCCACATGCGGGGAGCTACAGATTTTGACAAAACCGCTGGTTTGGGAGACAAAGATCAAGAGATTGCCACCATGGAAGAGCTTTTTGCAGAAGGGAAAGAGTATTTGGGGGAGGAGTCCTTGGAGGAATGAGCATTGGGGTCAAAGTTCAAGTTGTAGGAGGATAAGGCAATGGGGAAGCTCAGATCACTGGTGCAGCATGGAAGTTCTAGTCTCTAGAGGCCTTTATCTGGGGTGCTCCAGGTCCCTTAGGTGATTTGTTATTTGCAGAGTTCTGGAGTCTCTTTTAGTTTGAAAAGTCTCTTTAGTATGATTAGTTTTCTTTTAGTCTTATGGTGTGGTAGTCCAAACCTGTCCCATAGCCATAAGACTCACTTTTCTAGTGTAAAAACAGCTCAAACCCTCAAATTAACCTCAAAAATGGATTCTACATCATAAGAAACCCATAGTCACTCAGCCAAAGTACCCCACTATCTCTCATGGATTAGAAGATACAGCCCAACAAACCTCCAACTGCGGAAAACTCATAACCAACCAGGTGTCACAGCTCTGTGGAAGGCATGAAGACATACCTTGGAAACCCTCAAGTACATACCAGTTACAGCTTAACCTCAACATCAGGACCATACAACCCTATCACCTCAGCCAGAATACACCAATAAAGATACAGGAGGCAATGCAGCTAGTTCAGCTCCTGTCACCTCACCAAAAAAACAAGCAAATAAACATACAGGAGGCTGTGAAGAAGTATAAAGCAAAAGTTTAAGAAGTAGGAAGTGACACCAGTCTCAACCAGAACCAAACAAACAAGCAAATATACATACAGAAAGCTGTGCAGAAGTATACAGGAGCAGTATAGGCAGAAGAAACTTGGACAAGTGTCAACCAGAACCAAACAAACTACCAGTACCAACTCACCCCAGCACCACACAGAAATTTATGCAGCCAGTAGCATGTGATGCCAAACAAACTACCAGTACCAACAACCCCCAGCACTACACAGAAATTTATGTAGTCAGAAGCATGTGATACCAAAAAAACCACCAGTACCAACAACCCCAGCACCACACAGAAATTTATGTAGTCAGAAGCATGTGATAGCAAACAAACCACCAGTAACAACAACCCCAAGTACTACCCAGAAATATATTCAGGCAGTCAAGACCATGCAGCACCAAACAAACCACCAGTAATGCACAGAAATAAATGAAGGTAGAAGCAAGTAGCACCAAAAAAACCAAAATTGCATGCAAAGAAATACATTCAGGAAGAACAGTCAGTAAAAAATAATCAACCAGAACCAGACCAACCTTATCAGCACCTCACAGCACTTTATTCAAGGCAGTGCAGGAATGAAAACCCTGTAAAATCTTTTACCAACCAGCAGAATTGCCTCAGTTTCATTCAGTGTCTTTTGTCCAACCAGCAAAACTCCTCAGTTTCATGCAGTGTATTTTTCCAACCAGCTAAAATTTCTTATGTACCTGTATCCCACTGTAACAGGGGAAGCCCCAGGGCACCCTCAGGGGCAGCCCTTAGAATCCCCTGAGGACCAGATTTTTTATTTAAGGAGGGCCTCTCTGCCCTATCCAGGTTTTATCAGCATGCCATCTGGCCTATCATGCAATCCACCTCTATGCCCCCAGATGCCCTCACAGGCCGCTCAATCACTGACCACATATAATTCCCTCTTGGACCAGATGAAAATAAAATCAGTGAATCAGTTATAAAAGGAAGCAAGAAATCAGAAACCAAGTTATTACCCATATTTAAACAATTGAAATACCCACAAGGTTCTTGAATAAGGGTTCTTCTATGACCTAAATATTCATCACCAGATTAAAGAAAAAAATCCCTTCATCTATACATAACGCCTACATTAAAGAAAGAGAGCACAAAAAAAAAAGAAACCGCCAAACTTTCCTCTACCCAGCCCCCTGTGGGTAAACCCATCCTTGGGTCCTCTCCTGAACCATCCCTTTTATAAAACCCTTGAACCCTTTAATATTGGGATATTGGTTAATATCAAGCATATCTGATCAATAACTAACCAATAAACCAATACATCTGTTCTATTCTTCAACAAAACCCTACCAATAACAATTAATAACTAATCTAGGTCTGATCTGAGACCTATATTAAGTCTCAAAGAAACCTGCCATTAATTTAAATAAATTATTGTGCAGACTTACTATAGTACTAGAAGGGTAGGAAATTCAAAACCACTCTTAGTATATACTAATACTTCAAAGTAGTAGAAGTAATACTAAATTCCCCTTCAAGGAATTCCAGCAATCCATTTGCTACTTTATTTATATAATCACACAGGAGTCTCTACAACACAGTTTTTGTTCTGGAGTTTTTTTCTCAGGTTTGGTGTCTCAGTTTTGTCTCACTCTCAGATATGGAGGGTTTCTCACTATAGGTTGCAGAGTTTTTGTGTGTGTGTGCATGTGTGTCTCTTTTTGTAGGATGGTGCAGGGAATCAAGCGGATTCCTTTCTGGGGCAGGCCAGGCATCATATTTATTTGAAGAAATATATACAAGATTCAGGGAGTGTGGCAAAAATTTAATTTTTTTAGGTAGAGTCCTTTTGTAGTTTCCTATTTATATATATTTTAGTTTTTATAAGAATAGTTGGATAAAGGAAAGAAAATATAAGGAAGGAAGATGGCGTGGAAGAGCTCACCACAAGCTTAATGATGCTCATGGAGGAGTTTGCAAAGCTCTGAAGCTGGGATCACAACCAACTGTTGGAAGATTTCCAGTAATTGCTTGTCTGATTTGCAGAGGTACTGGTTGATTTTGGCTTGCTCAATACCTCATCTGCATTCCTTCTTTTTGCTTGGGATGGCTGCATGGTAAGGAGAGACTAGACAGAATTAGGTTTACCAAGATGGGCAAGAGTTGGAGGATTGGAGTGAAGGTCAAGGCAACAGATTCCAGTCTGGAAAAAGAAGAGCAATACTCTCCTTTGTTTTCTTCAAGTTTTGAAGTTATTGGTCCAAGCGTCTGTAAGGAGGTTGGGGTTGATGAGTTTGATTAGAAAGGGAAAATTTTAGAGGGGAGATAGGTAAAGAAATGATGATGCGTATTCCTTCCAATTCAGTCTGATGCTCTCCTTCCCAGATCATTGGTCCATAGGATGTTCCTCCTACAACCTGGAGCTGAGAGTGAGGTATTTGAGTCCTCCCTCTCAACCCTAAACTAAGTACAAGCTCAAAAAGAAAGCTTAGAAACAAAGAAAGAAAACCCTATGGCCCAGAACCCTAACCAATCCGTCCCCTCCTTTGTTATTTATTTCTGGTTTGTCCCATGGCACGGACCTCTGCCATGCCATACTTGGAGCCCCCTGCGTTTATCCATCCGCGTGCCTCTGAAAATCCCTTGATCCGCGGATTGATCCATGCCTATGCTTGCGCAGACCTTCCCAGAACATATAACCCCGCTCCTGTTTCCCAGATTAGCCACCTGCAAAATCAGTTGGGTTGGCTCCATCACATGGTCTGCGTTGTCAAAGCAGGTTTCAAGCCCACCACGCCCGCAGTAGGCCCAACCTACACCCAGTGCTGAGAACCGCAATTCATACTTCTGAGCCCGCAGCAGACACTTCTGGGACCACGTGCACCCAAATGCTGAGCCAAACCTACCCAACTGCTGAGCGCGCAGCCTGCAACGCAGTTCCCAATCAAAGGTTGTAAATAAAACACCACACCCAATTTGTAAAGAATGATGCAGAGATCTTTGGACCAGAGATGGAGGAAAAAGTGACTCAGCGGTGGGTGCAGGAGCTATTAGGAATTTTTTTGGGGTTAGTAAAAAAAACTTACAGGGTATTGGCCGCAAATTGGATCTGGTCACAATAGCCAAGTGCAGGGACTCATCCTTTGCAGCCACAGTTGTACTTGGAGGAGAAGCTGTTGGAGTAGTAGGTGCTTGAGGCCGGAAGAGGGGAATTCTGGGTTCAAATGGAGGATTTATTTTAGGTGTAGACACACGGACAAATATGAGAGTGGTGTTGGGCCAGCTCCGTACTTGGCTGAGTCAAAAATTCAGGTTATGGCAACGCCCCCAGGTGGCGGAAGTGGCATAATCTGCCTGTCAAGGAGGGAAAGAAAAAAGGTCTGTTGCCTCTGAAAAGGGTGACAAGGAGGCAGAGCAATCTGGCTCCGCATTCCAGTTTTCTCTCTTGATTGGCTCATCATCATCAACCACAAAGTCAGCCATTGGGCCACAATAATGAATTTTGCTGCAGGGAGACAATGTGGAATGGGGAAAAGGCGGAGGAAAAGTCCATGGCAACAAAAAAACACCTGCAGTGGCCTAGGTGGCAGCATTTCAGGCCAGACAACCAGCGGTGCAGGTGCACGCTCTCTGGGTTTTTGTACAGTATTTGCACAATTCCATGGTGGATGATTTTTTTTGGGAAGTTTGTGGTTGTAGTCTTACTGAGTTTCTGGAAGAGGAGTTTTTGGGAGGGATGGAAGTCTGATATTGTGGGGAATGGGAATCCTGGGGACAGAATTCAAGTTGTGGGGGGATGTGGTGGTAATTTATAGACACGGAGGAAAGCAGGCTCAGCACTGGACATTCAAACTGAAGCGGCTCAGCAGTGGGTGGAATTCCGCAGCACAATAGGCTTGGAAAAGCGCATTGGCAGACTATCTGATCTGGAGTAGAAAAATTCTCAGCATTGGTGCGGTGCGCTCTTTCTGTGGCACAATGGCAGGGATGGGCTGGATTTTTTGCTTTTTGTGGACAACAAATGTGGTAAAATTTAACTTCCCCTCCAGGACTATGAGTTTATAATTGCAGAAGCAAGTAATCAAAGCTATTTAGTACAGACCAAGGCCTGCCTATGGGTTATGCACTGAGGTTTTGGGATTATGGGAAAATCAACACTAAAACTGAGGAGATGACATACAGAACATTTGGGATCTTTTAGTTATGCCGCACGGGGGATTGGTAGAGATCCACTAAGGAAGATTGATGGGGATCTGTTGCTATTAATGCATTTTCCCAACTCAGCTGTTAGGAATATTGGGAAGATAAATTTCCAAACCTACTGCAAACAATTGCATCAGGTAAGGGATTTGAATAATTTTGAGGAGGATCAATGCAGAATGCACAGAGGCAGTGAGGGGGAAAGTTGCTCCTTTGTTTTTTTCATTCTTTTTAGAGTAGTGCTTTTTAGTTTTATATGTAAGGGGAACTTTTCCTAGACCAGAAATGGGGGATCATATCTTATTGGATCTTATGGAATGAAATCAGGCCTAATATAAAAAATCTTGCTTTGGAGAGTATTTTCTTGCTTAAGTAACTTGGATTCTTTAATAGGAAAACTTCAAGCGCATAACTTGTTGGTGAGTTGGCTTTATTTATTACTCTTACTTCATTGAGTGTTAGATTAAGGAAGGTCTGGATTAGTGCGGAGTAGTTTTTCAATAGTGGAGAAGGGAGTTGGGTATGATTCTCAATCACTGTGGGCCGTAATAACTTTCCTTGACAAGCAGATTTTATTCAGTTGTAGAGTTACAGGAGTGTAACTCAAGGGCTTGTGCACTTTCCAGAACTTGGAGTGGGAGTATTGCGGGGAATTTTAAGGAAAAAACAGTCTCTTTCCACAACACAAATTTTTGATATGGGTGCATCACATCACCTGACAGGTGATCATAAGCTACTCTTTGATTTCTGCCCCATATTGCCCATCCCCTTGGGGGTGAATACTCATGACTGCTGGGCCTCTGTCACAGACATATTTTCTCTTTTGTTCCTGGCTGAGGATGGTGGCAATGTGGTTGTACCTGGCGTCCTTTATTGTGAGGCTTCTTGTAATATGCTTATTTCTCTTGCTGCTTTTTGGAGGTCTGATATGTGTTTTGCCTACAACCAGCAGAATGATGATTTTCTCATCTACTTGCACAATCAGGTGCTTCTGTTTTGTTGCGCTTTTGTTTCCACTTGTTTTCAATGGGGAATGTCATCCCCTCTTATTCCTATGACTTTTTCTGTTCCTTCTGCAATGGCTATCACTGCTGGTTATCCCTTACTTCTGGAAAATGTCCCTGTGTAAACTAATTATACTCATCTTTCCAATGATGAGGTTTCCCCCCTTTATTGGCATTGTGTCTTTGGAAAATGTGAAATAAATTTTAGAGACTCCTTTAGGATTGGGTAAAGTTTAGCAAATAGCTTGCTGGCAGTCACTTGAGGGGGAATTCAGTACTACAACTACGGATAAGATAGAGGAATACCAAGGGTGGTTTTGAATTTACTTCTCCTCTAAGTACTATAGTAGTCTCTCAAAAATAAAGGAAAAAGAGATTGGTGGCTGATTTTCAGATAGAGTTCCTACTATAGTAGTCTCTATCAGACCTAGGATCAATGTGTTTAAGCAAGGAAAAGTGGTGGAACAGATAGGTGACTTGGTGGATGGAATCTGGGTAAGGGAAGAATAGTTTCTCTATTCTTATACTTTATATATCTTTTTTATTTATTTTATTGGTTACTAATGGATACTTCTTTGATGATACAGGTAATTATTTGGATAAGGTTCAAATGGTTGAGCCTATAAGTGATAAATGATGGTGATGGTGGATGATGATAGCATGAATGGTTGGTGATGACAGTATGGATGGGTGATGGTGATAGCATGGATGAGGGTGGATGGTGATGATCAAAGGTAGGTGATGATGATTCTATTTATAGAAAATCCTTCCCTCAGGGCTGCCCCTGAGGGTCTCCCTAGTACAGCAAATACAGTTAATGGGGCATTTTGGCTGGTCAGAGGAGGAGGCTGTGCAGGAACTACATTCATGCAAACCCTTGCATGCATTTCTGTGCTGCATTGATACAGGTGCCCCTTGCATAGATTACTTCTTTATAGTGGTGTTTGGTCATTTTTTTGGCCCTTCATGCAGTTCCTTGCATATATTTCTTCTTTTCACAGCTGTTTGTTTGGTGCTGCATGCAGGGTCTTGCATTTATTAATTATTTATACTGCTGCAGGTTTTTTTGGTGCTGCATGCAGGGTTTTGGATATATTAATCATGTATAATGCTGAAGTTTTTTTTGGTGCTACATGCAGGTTCTTGCATATATTAATTATGTATACTTCTTCTGGTTTTTTTTGTGATGTATTGTTTTAATGTCTGGGTTATGTACTTGAAAGCATCCAGGGTATGTCCATGAACCTTCTGCAATGGTCTGTGAAACCTGGTAGGGGTATGGGTAGGCCAGATTTGATTTGAGCTGTATCTTCTAAACCATGAGAGATAGAGGGGTTCTTTTTCTGAGGGACTAGGTGTCATCCTAGTAAATGCCAAGGACCTAGCTCCTTCTAACTACTAGAGGTGATCAAAAGTTTAGAGTAAAAATCTTAAAAAATGCCAGAGATACATTTTGGCTAAAACGGTTAAATTTATTTATATATTAATAAAAATAAACTTAAAAGGAGGGTCCAAGACCTTAATGGGGTTTTTAACCACTTCCAAACAGATATATGTCTTTTAAGTACAATATAGGTACAATTGTGGTTCCTGTGGGGTATACAAGGACTCCTTTCAAGAAGGGTGTGTGTGATATCCTTGGGGCTTGGGTTATGCAGAACCTACAAAAAGAGTATAAGTCAGCAGGATCACTTAATAGGTCTAGATCTGAACTTATACTTGATGGATGGACCAATATTCAGGGATTCAGGGTTCTGAAAGCTAGTGCTGAGGAAGGCTGAATGGTTGAATATTGATTTTGGCCAAAAAGTAAGGATTCAAGAGTTTTGTCTATAATTTTATCACAAAGTGGTCCAAGATCACACACTTATTTCTTATAAGGGTTTGATGGCTTGAGGAAAAAAATATAAGAAGCAATAATGACTATATGACTGGATGATTGAGTTAGAAATGGCTGGGGGAAGAGCCTTTATTTATATTGTTTTGATCCCCTCATGGTACAGTCTTTTTACCAGCAAAAGGAGGGTGACCCAGGCTAGTGCTGAGGCCAGGGAGCCATCAGTCTGTTTTTGTAGACCTTCTCTGGTCACTAAAGAGGTACAGGAAGCCCTATGTCATCATTCCTGGTGCTTGATACATGTGTCTATACCCTTAATGACCTCATTTGTATCTACCAAACAAGTAGTATTCAATTAATATTTTTAAATATAAGTCATGGCTTCCTGAAGCCGGGGGTTTGAACAGATACTCTGGGGTCCCCATTCTTCAAGAATACCTTGATTCTGAGGCTCTTTTGTCCATTTTGGGGTGGTTTAAAGTCACTTAATTGGACAGTACACTCCTAGTAATGTTTAGTTACATACAGTTTTAGTTACCAGGGACACAAGGGGGGTGTTGTATGGGTTTTTGAAACCTTGTAAGCCATCTAGCACAAATATAGGCCTCTTTTTATTCTTAGTACACATTCTCAGGGTGTTACAGTAACTAAAATGTACTCTTTTGGGTCCAAAACTACCATACAGGCCCTTTTACAGGGGACCTGACAACCTTTGATATAGTTTTAAAAAGAGTGCAGGGCCCATTCTTCTGGATTTTTTGTTGGTTTATCTGTTTTAATACTATTACCCACCAAATGGTGGCGCTCTTTGAGACCCATATGGCATGGAACAGGGGGGTAGGGTGTAAATTTGGTACCCTACAGCCCGTTTCAGTGTTGGGAGAGGGGGAGGCTGTCCAGTGAGCCGGCTGGTTGCCTTGCGCAATGGCCTGGCCAGTTGCTAAGGGCCCCCGCAAGTTAATTGGTTGACTACTTGTGGGGCTGGCAACAGGTAGCAACCGCTGCATGCAGTAGTTGCTTTACTACCCGTGGGAGTTGGTAGCAACTGCCACAAGTGGTAGTTGCTGACTAGCAACTCCTTCAGGCTTGGGCAAGGTAGTTGCTTGACTGCTTGCAGGGCTGGCGCATGCCATAGCTTCTTTGTGTGGTTGCAGAGGGTATGCAGCTGGCTGGCGCATGCACTAGCTTCTTCATGCGGTTGCAGAGGTTATGCAGCTGCGCTTGGGGCTATGGAAAAAATTTTACCATAGCTTCTTTGCGGGGTTGCGGAGGGTATGCGGCTGGCCGGCGCGTGCCATAGCTTCTTTGCGCAGTTGCAGAGGGTACGCAGGTGAACCATGGTTCTACCTGAAGGAGTAACTTTTTGGGGGTGGTGCCTGGGGGTGACTCTACCTAAATTGGCACCACAAATCCATTTATTTAATAATATTTTTATATTTATTACAGGTTAAGTTTTAATTTCTTAATTTTTATTTTTAATTGATTATTTCCATATTTTATTTTTGGGGGCTATAGTCAGTTGGTTCTGAATAGTAGCCAGCTGACACTAGGTGTTATTTTTGGTTCAGCATCCATTTTTGAGGTCTTTTTGATGATTGGAGCTGTCCTTATACTATTAAAGTGATTCTGATGGCTATAGGTTAGGTTTTGGAGCACCCCAACATTTTTTCTACAGCCTTTTGTCCTTGCATCATGATCTGCCTGTCTTTTCTTCCCCTCTCCCTTGCGTTTTGTCCACTTTTGCTCTTGCAGGATAGCTAAGAGTTTTTGGTTCAATTTGTTAGAGAAATCTGTGAAATTGTTTGAACAATTGGAGTTTCTTGCTGTGGACGTCATGGGTTCATTTGAGGTCCTGGCAATTGATAAATCCCTTTATCCCCACACCATTTATGATTTTGACTTTGGTTTTAGTCACGCACTTCCTCTGACTTCTAAAGGTGAGGCATCTGCACAAGTAATTGCTATGGTTTCCCATTTGGAACTACAATTTCTGCATACAGTTTGCACAATCCATAGTGATAACAGTGGCAAGTTTACTTCCAAGACTCTTAAGGATTTTGCTGCTTCAAAAGGAATTTTCATTGAGAATAGCCTTCCTTATCATCACTACCAGAATGTTGCCACTGAGTGTCATAAATGCCCATTGGCTGGAATAGTGCATATGTTGCTTGTGGACAGCAGTTTTGGTAAGGAGTTCTGGATTCTTGCTTTTATTTAGGCGTCTCATTCCATCAATTGTCTGCCAAACATCAAGGATGATTCCAAGAACCCTTTTGAGACAGTCTTTGGGGTAAAGCCTGTCCTTGATAGGATGCGTATTTTTGGTGATAAGGCTTTTTTGCACACTCCCCCTGAGAAGTGGCTCAAGCTTGATGACAGATCCGTAGAAGGATGTGTGGTTTCACATCTGCCAGATAGTAAAGGTTGGTTTTTCTTTGTTCCTTCTAATAGGTCTTTTATTTCTGCTTACTGGGCTGTTTCTCAATCTTCTCCTCCTTCTTTGATTCATCTATCCTCTGTGCCCTCGGCACCTAACCCAAATCAGCTGTCTATACCACTGGGTAATTTTTTTTGCCAAAAAAGCCTTTGTTACACAAGAAGCGGGAGTGGATGCTGTGTGTGTCAAGCGCGTGGTCGCCAAGAGCTATTGGGAGGCTGTGAATGGCCCAAATGGTCCCCAATGTTTCCAGTGTTTGATGGTGAAATGGATAACCTCTATTGGAAAGATGTATGGGTTGCTGAGCCTCTTCCACAGGGAAAGAAGGCAATTTCCACTTGGTGGGTAATCACTGAAAAGGTCTGGGCTGGTGTTTTTCTGCTTGAGAGTAAAGCTTGTTGTGTTTATATGGGAAAAAAACAGCAACATGGCATAGATTTAGGCAAGAGCTTTGCCCCAATGGGGAAATTTGTGTCTTTACAACTCATTCTCACCATTTCAGCCAAATTTGAGTGGCATGTACACTCATTTGACTTTGTGTCTGCTTATCTGAACTCTTCCATCAGTGAGAAGGTTTAGGTGAAACCACCTCCTGGCACTATCATTCTGCCGGGGTAACCCTTGCGTTTTAATAAAGCCTTTCATGGTACGCACCAGGTGGCCCAGTGTTGGTGGCATCATCTATGTGATGTTCTTTCAAAGCTTGGTTACACAGCCAGCCTCTACAATACCAGTCTGTATGTGCTTTGGGTCCCAGGATCCAAGGGGTTGATCTGGATACATTTTGACAACGGAGTTGTCCCTGGTTCATTAGAGGATGCCCTTAAGGGGCTTGAACGTGATCTCCATGGTGCTCTTGAGATTAAGTGGGACCACAGCCTAACTTCTGTGGTTGGCATAAATGTGGCCTGTTCCAACAGCAGCTTCTCTCTACACCAGGAGAAGCTTCTGCACTCCATTGTGTTGCATTTCTGGGATGTTGTTTCCATGGCCAACCAGCCTTTATCTTCCTCTTTTGACGCTTTGGCAGATCCAGATGGTGATTCCAAGGAGAGTAGAAGCTTTCCACAAATTGTCATGATGCTCAGTTACCTGGTGGTGGGTATGCATTGGGATATTGTGTACGCCGTCAAATGTCTTTCACGCTACTCCTCAGCTCCGGGAGTATCACACTGGAAGGCGTTTCAACATCTGGTAAACTATTTTATCTCATCCAGGGACAAATGTTTTCTCCTTTATCCTCATGACAGCCCTGAACCACTCCAGTTCTTTTTCAACACGTCATGGGGGGGCAATATGCAAAGTCCACCTATGGTGTGTGTATTAGAGCATCTACCCTTGTCTCAGCAAAATTAATGCAAGGGTGGATAACTTTCAAAACCCAATTTCGCACCCTTGTTGCAATAAATTGGACCTTTGCAACAGTTATCAATGAGTTGGGGAGTGGATCCCACCATTTTTTTTGACAAATGACCGCTCAACAAGGGTTGGGGGTGGTTGTTTTGTAGTGCAACCTCACCTGTTGAGAGTGGGATGGGATGGGGTGGGGGTGGGGGTGGGGGGTGGAAGTATTGGGGAGGGGATGATGTTAATTTGTTCATGATCAATGATATGGGGATGAGGGGTGTTGGTGTATGATGTTTATGAAGGGGGAGGGTGGGGGGCAGAAAGGTTAGAGTGGGGATCAACAGAATTTTGCTTTTCAAGCCTTGAAAATGATCCATAAATTTATGGATCCTTGTCTAGAATTTTTTCAATTCAACAGCTATTGAGCCCTATTGAGCCCACAATGGTGGCTCAATTGGAAAAATCTTTGATAATTTGGCTTATTGAGCTGACTTATCAATACAGTGGTAAATGCTCTTACCTTCTTTGGCTGCCCAATTCTTTGGGCCAGCTGTCACTTTAATGCATTGGCCGGGTCAACTTTTCATGCAGAATTTCTGTTGCTTGGCATAGCCACAAGAAAATCTCTGTGGATTTTCCACCTTCTTGAAGGCATGCTGCAGCAAGACTTTACCATTCACCTGAAGTGCAATAATCAGTTGTTAATTGAAGTTGCAAGAAATGAAAGCTCAAAAAAACGTTGTTGGCACATCAAGCACAACTTGTTTGTAGTTAAAAATGTGATTATAAACAAGAAGACCACATTTTCTTGGGTCCCAAGCAAGGAACAGACTGCAAATATCTTTACCAAAAACATAACCACAAATTGTTTTCACCACCTCTGCTTAGAGTTCCTGAACACAAGTGTCCGCAATTGATGTCTGTTGTCTTGGTGAGGGGGGGGGGTGTCATGGGAAAACTTAGTAATGTACTCACCATCCGCAACATACAAACCTTTATATCTATAAATATAAAATGATTGTTTTTTGAGGTTTGGAAAATCCAAACATCCACCTCCTTGGGAAAAACCCCTAAAAAAAGCATTTACTAGCTGTTGTCCTTCTCTGCATTCTTAGGGTGCACCTCTTGCATCCAGTTCAGTCCGCCTTTTTTCATTTTTTTTGGTCTGATTTTTTTTCAGCCCCTTTTTTGTTCTTTGTCCACTTTTTTTTTCTTTGTCTTCTTCTTTTTTTTCTCTCTCTGCTTTTTTTTCCTCTTTCTGCTTTTTTTTTCAGGCTTTTTTTTCAACTAATGTGTGTACATAGATTTTAAGTTTTGATGATTTTCAACTGCTGTGTTTGGGTTTGTGTGATGTATGTACATATGTAAGGTTTGTGTTTATTTCTTTTTAATACTTTTCAACTACCTCTTTTTATTCATTTAGGTTTTTTGATTTATGTAAATATTTAAGGTTTGTGTGATATATGTACACATTTAAGGTTGGTGTGATGTATTTACATATGTAAGGTTTGTTTTTATTTCTTTTCAATACTTTTCAAATACCTCTTTTTATGTATTTAGGTTTTTTTGATGTATTTAAATATGCAAGGTTTGTGTTTACTTCTTTTTATTACTTTTCAACTACCTCTTTGTATGTATATATTAGTTTTATGTATATATTACTTTTATTTATATATTAGTTTTATTTATATATTACTTTTATAAATATATTAGTCTTCTTTTGTTCTATCACACACATACAGTGCCAAAAAATGTAACAAGGACACAAGGACTGTAACAGAGGACATTGAAAACACATGTAATCAACACTAATTCCTCATGCAGTTCAAGCTTTTTTTGTTATTTTTCTTTTGTTATATCACAAAAGTGCAGGGCCAAAAAATGTAACAAGGACATGAGGAGTTTAATAGAGCAAATTGAAAACAAATGTAATAAAAACTAATTGCTCATTTATTTAAAGATTTTTTTGGAATATTGAAAATTTATATAAACCCCCTTCCATCCCACCTTGATTTTATGTACTTCCCCCCAACCCAGAAATTAACACACTTCAGTTTTTTCACTTATAAATTTCATAAGGCTTTTTGCCTTCCAAAATTCATTCGATAGAAGAATTCTCTCCTCCCCTTACTTTGTAGTTCCAAATTTTCTACATTTTTCTTACAATTTGGGGTTGAAGAAGTCATCTCATATACAGAAAACACCAGAATGGAACTATAATTTTATCAAAGAGGAATCATCCAAAATTCCTCATTGGTAATTCCTGGGTTTTTCCTTACAATCCTTACATTTCAACAAAGTACCAATGCCCTGCATCAATGTTAACATATATGCAGGTATAGGTTTGATGTTCATCTTCCTGACCATCAACAAGTTTTTTTGATTCAGGTCAAGTTCTGGATGAAGTTATTCACAGATTAACCCAAGGAACAACTATGCTCACATAATAATTCAAAATAATCCAATTAATTTTTTTGCAAGGAGAATCAAATATTCTAAATTTCCACAATATTTCACATTTCATTCACTCAGAATAGAATAAAGGAACTGTCAGGGTGGTTTTTCAATTGTGAGAATTTACACTTTTCATCATTCAGATTTAGAAATGTTGTTTATCAGGTTGTTGTTGAATAATTCTGTTGGGGATACTCCATTTGAAAATCTAAAGCAATTCAATATAATTGCTTGTCCAAATTTTAGAGAGGCAGATTTGGCCATAGGCTTACTTGAGGTTGATCATAATTCAAAGACTCAAATGCAAGAAGCCAATGACAATATTCACCCTTTCAAACCAAAGAAGTTTTTCAGAATGCCATTGGCACTTTTTCAGCCAGCAAACTGACTTTTACTGTGAAATTCTTGCTTCAATTTCACAGTGGATGATTTAATTCACGCTGTTTACAGATCCAAGATTTCTCACAAATGAAATATTAACATCAATCACCAAAATTATATTTCAAAGATGTCGAAAAACTATTCAATACAATTTTCCTGATTTTCCAAGATTTGATGAAAAAATGAAGGCTAAAAGATTCCCCAGGGACTGGATTTTTTCTGAAGAAAAAAGTCCTGCTATAAATCAATCAGATCTGAAAAAAATATATGTTTTTGATAGTCAAAGAAGCATATTAATTCATGCATAAAATTACTCTCAACTGTCTTCATTACTTATTCATGGCCTGGTGGTTCAGAAAAAACTTTTTTTCATGTGCTGGAAATGGAATAGCAGCCGCAAATCTACCAAGGGTAAGAAAAACTCATCTCACTTGTGGAATTCCCTTGGAAATCAAAACTATGCTTCAAAAATATAAAAGCATTACAAAAGGGATTAATATCTCAAAATATATTCTTTGATAATCTGTGATGAAGCAACTATGACTCATATGCATGCTCTTTAGTTGCCTGACACACTACTTCAAGATGTAATGGATTCTATCATACCTTTTAAGGGAAATTTAATGGTTCTTGGTGGTTGATTTAGGAAATGTTTTTCTGTTTTTCAAAAGGTGACACATCCTCAAGTAGTTGATGAAAATTTGGAAAATTCTGCATGCTGGTGATATATCCAAGTTTTGAACCTTGCTTCAAATTTTTGTGTGGCAGGCCAGACTTATTTTCAAAATTCTCCAATTTCTGTTGGGGATTGTCTCAATTCTATAAAATTTTCAAATAGAGTACTTCTCCCTCAGCACAAAATTATCCATGAAGATAAGGAATATCATCCTTGAGAAAGATTAATCATTATTTTATTTCCAAAATTACAAAACCACTACCTTGGTACCAGTTACCTAATTGATTGTGTTATTTTATGTTTCAAAAATAACAAAGTTTGTCTTTGAAATCAAATTTGATTGATTTTGGTCAGATTGGGAACAGATGTGATATTTGCCAAGATAGCTACATTTGATGGATTCCTTAGGAAGAGTGATGAGAATTCTATGGGTAACCTTGATTTCTGACCCCTATGAGTTTTTTCTACCTTTCAAAATGATTTTAAAGCAGGTCCCACTCAATTTGGAATTCACATTGAAAAACAAAAAACCAAAAGTTTATAAAATCTCAAATTTTGGTCTTTATATTTAAGATCCAGTGCCCTCCCATGGTTAGTTATAGTTTAAATTTTCAAGGTGTAAATCCAGAAATTTTACAAAGGACATGGTTGCCACGTGGAAAAAAGGTTTCATTTAAAACTGAAACATTTTTTATCATAAGGTATTGAATGCCATCCATCACTGAAATTAAATACTGATATTTCAATGATACATATGATTTGTTTTAATTGCTTACCTGTTTAAATACTTGAGGAATTGTTCATTTCATTTTTTCCAAACCAATTCCCCTCATTTTGCATATTTAAATAGAACCCAATTATTTCAAAGTGTAATGTTAAATTCATGGCCCATTGAGCCATGGACATGACTCAAAATGAGCCATGTTGCACGCCACACAACCAAATTAAAGCTGTGTGGCATGCCACATGGATCAAAGAGCCGCACGGCCCCCACACCATGGTCAAGGCTTGTGTGGGATGCCGCACAACTACATTCCAGCCATGTAGAACTCCACATGGCTTCAATTTAGTTTTCTGGAATCCCACACCCCACTGGAATATGGTGGGCCAAAAAAAGGAATTAAAGGGTTCTAACATAACCCATAAACTAAATAAACCTTCCAAAAAGCAGAAATCAACCAAAAAATTTGAAAAATTTTCATTTTTTGGTTAAAAAAATAAATAAATAAATAAATAAAAACAAAAAAACCTGGTACTATCCAATGGACTAGCCCTAAAGTAAAAAGACCCAAAAACAAAGTAACTGCACTAGCCCTAAACTAAAGACACCAACAAAAAGACAAGTAGGTTGACAAGACCTAAAGTAAAAACACCACCAAAAAAAACTTCTAATATTTGTCCCATATCTAGTTTAGCCAACCATTTTGAAGAGGGAATCTTTTGATTGATGTCTTAAACATCAAGTTTTTGTTTAATTTTTTCTACCTCTTTTGCACCACCATGAATATTAATGTAGCATGATTTATTTTTCTCTAATTATTCAATAATTTCCTCTCTCACTTTAAACCCTCCATGTTCATTGTAACCAAGAGATTTAGCAATGAATATCAATTGGCAATTCCCATCTCCAATTGGATCCCAAACCTCACCCAAGAGCTTATGAAATTTCTTGGGTATTTGATTGAGGTATTTCATGTTTGGTTCCTATCACCAAAACTAAATTAGTATTCATTTCTTTAATCACATCAATGAAATGAATACTCACCAAAGGTCAGCTTCTGGTTGAGCTTTGATGCAGGGAGTCTTCCTCTGAAGAGGATTATGATTCCAAATTAAGTGATCCCAATTCACTTTCAGTCTCTTCCTCTGAAGTATGAAATTCAGATTCTGATCCTGCTGACTTTGAATAACAATTTATCATTATTTAGTTAGTCCATTAAACCCAAAAAATGCACATTCCCAAAAGAAAAGACTTAAAATCTGTCTTATTTTCTTATTTTGCACCCTTCCAGTCCTATTTTCCTGCTTGAGTTGTTTTTCAACATGCTCAAACCAAGATGGTTCTCTCCATGTATCTGTCAATTTATGCCGGCCCCTACTTGATTGTAAGACTTTAGGTTCAAGTCTTGGCTTTGATTGATATTTCATGATCTTTTGTATGATATACTTCAATAGGCCACCTTTCTCATTGTTTGCAGATTCCAAGCTCATTGCACTCACTTTTTCTCATAAATGAGGAATTCTCAGCATTTTGTCCACATTGAACTTCAAAAATTCAAAAGTATCAACCATTAGTAAATTAGGAATAATTAATCAAAAAGCATTAATCACATAGTGATTTGAAAAATCCAACTTAAGCCAACTTACAGAACTAGAACTGCAAGGTTGTTAGTCCAGCCTCCACTGAGGATGAACATCTTTGGGTACCGCAGATCCTCTGATTGCTTGACAGTCACCTATTTGGTGGGAACAGGGTAAACCCATAATCTTGGAGTATCAATTGGTGCACACTTTGCCATCATTTCATATTTAAAATTCTGAAATTTTTACCTAATAACCTGAATTGCCTCTAAAGACAATTTGTATCCTAATGGTAATATTCCAGGTTGGAGAACTGTCCCTAACTTAATTTGAGAGTTGTATAGTGATGCATGAACCAATTTAATTTGATTCAAAACATTTCTGTCAAGGTTTTTCCAATGATTCGTAATGTTTCCCAAAGAGTTTACAGGGAATTTTTTGAGAGTGGCATGGGCCACTTCAACCCAAGAAGTTTTTTATGTTTCCAACATCTGGGTTTATACAATTCCACGCCGTTAAAAATGTCTCTTTGATAGGTAAAATGTTATTTTCCATATACTTGAGCACATCCTCATAATCTTTCAAGAAACACTATACAATTCAAAATTTCAGAACCCAAAACTAGGAGTAATAAGAAGAAGTGATTTGGACCTACTCTGAGTTCCACATCATTGACCTCCACCTCCTCCTTGGTATTTGAGGCCCATACTTTGCCCATAGAGTAATAAAGCTTTTCCATCCTTAAACGTCATTAAAAAAGCACCCTTTACAGTTTGCTTGTATGTTCTTAGACAAGTTCCTAGTGCAACATTGTCTTGATCACTCTGGTAAACTTGATTCAATTGCACAAATCAGAGCTGTTCCACAGCCCATCACAAAGAATTTTGGAAGTCTCTCAGGATCATAAGCAAACTCCTTTAATGAATTTACAGACCAAATGTAGAACTCAAAAGTTTCTTTTTTTATGAAACAAGATCTTTTGTGAATGTTTTCTGGTTTTCTGTCATTCCTACAACATGCAATAGCGGGATCTTGTACTTATTTGTTTTATAAGTACAATCCAACATAGAAATATGATGTAATTATTTGGAAAGCTTTAATGACTCTGGGTGGGCCAAGAATAGGGCCTCCAAGTGACCCTATCCACTGAATTTCAACTGATGAATCCAACTTGATTTTTCACGCTGTTTGTAGAGTAAAACCATAACAATTTTTCCCTTCAGTTCTTCAAGGGCTACCTTTCTCTTAGGGTTATTGATTGTTTGGTCATCAACATAATTTCTGCCATCAATCTTACTCAATTTTCTCTTAAGTTGTAAAGTATTGAGCCCATCATTCATGCTTTCTACTAGATTTTCTAAGGGTACCCCAGTGATTCTCCTGAGTTGAGGATTCCCAGAGTAATGTTCTGATGTTTGATGGTTATGTTGAGTTTCTTTGTAGGAGAGTTGCCACAAGGGGTCTGCATTTTTGCAACTTTCACGGATTAAAAACTTGCACCCAAACTTCTTTGTGTGAGTTTGCCAAGAAAATTTGGTAAATAGTTGCCCCAAGCAGGAACCATGTCAATCACAGGCCAAATCCACATATTTATATTATTCAAGTTAAAAAACATCAGAGTGTTGTGGAAACTCCTTTGGGATTGGGTAAAGTTTAGCAAATAGCTTGCTGGAAGTTGCTTGAGGGGGAATTTAGTACTACAACTATTGATATGATCGAGGAATACTAAGGGGGTTTTTGAATTGCCTGCCCCTCTAAGTACTATAGTATTCTCACAAAAATAAAAGAAAAGAGATTGGTGGCTGATTTTCAGATAGAGTTCCTACTATATTAGTCTTTACAAGACCTAGGATCAATATGTTCAAGCTTGATAAGGAAGAAACATTGGAACAGATAGTGATTTGGAGGAATGAAGCTGAGTAATGGAAGAATCCTTTATCTAGTCTTATCCTTTTTATATTTTTATATTTATTTTATTGGTTACTGATGGATGCTTCTTTGATTATACAGGTCATGTTTGAATAATGGTTGAAATGGTTGAACCTATAGTTGATAAATTATGGTGATTGAGGTGGATGATGATAGGTGATTATGATGGTTGATGATGGTCAAGGTAGGTGATGATGATGGATGGTGATGATGAGAGTTGGTGGTGGTTGATGATGATAATTTTCAAGTTATGGGGACATGGTGGTGATTTTCAAAGTTATGGGGTATTGGGTAAATAATGATGGTGGTGGATGGTCAAAAGTATGGGTTATTGGGTTGGGTCATGTTTAAAAGTATGTGTTGATGATGGTGAATGGTCTGGGGTAATGGTGGTGGTTGTTGATGATGATGATGGTGATGTTGATGGTGATTGTATGGTATATGGGATTGGTGGTGGTCACAGTATGGGTTATGGGATAATGGTAGAGGATGGTAAAATTATGGGCTGAGGGTACCTAGCAGGCATGGTGATCCTTGGAGGGGAGCATGGGGGGATCTGCTGGTGCTTGGACGGGGGAGAGAGGCCCTCTATTTGAAGAAAATCCTTCCCTCAGGGCTGCCCCTGAGGGTCTCCCTGGTACAGTGAATACAGTTCATGAGGCATTTTGGCTGATCAGAGGAGGAGGATGTGCAGGATCTACATGCATGTACACCCTTGCATGCATTGCTGTGCTTAATTGATACATGTTCCCCCTGCATAAATTATTTCTGTATATTGGTGGTTGTTCATTTTTTTGGTCCTTCATGCAGTTTCTTGCATATATTTCTTCTGTATACAGCTTCAGGTTTGTTTCTTCATGCAGTGCCTTGCATATATTTCTGCTGTATACTGCAGAAGGTTTGTTTGGTACTGCATGCAGGGTCTTGCATATATTAATTATGTATGGTTTTGCTGTATGTGGTATGTACTTGAAGGAATCCAGGGTATTTCCATGAACTTTTACTGGTCTGTGACATCTGGTAGGGGTGTGGGTAGGCCAGGGTTGATTTGAGCTGTATCTTCTAAACCATGAGAGATAGAGGGGTACTTTGTCTGAGTGACTAGGGGTTATTTTTGGTGTAGAATCCATTTTTGAGGTCTTTTTGATGATTGGAGCTTTTCTCATACTAGAAAAGTGAGTCTGATGGCTATAGGTTAGGTTTTAGAGAACCACAGTGTAACCATGCTTCATAGCCCATGTTTGAAAATAGTTTTGCGCCTCTTCCCTAGTAGGAAGGGCTCCCACAGGAGGTGGATCAAGTTGATCTAGTAAACATTCATTGGTTATTGTCATAGTTTCATAGCTTTCATAGTTTCATAGTTTCATAGTTTCATAATTACAATCCCTCAATTAGTTTTTATCAAATCAAATCAGTCAAAGACCTCAGTAACATAAAATGTTACTCACCAACAGAGGTCAAATAAAACTGTGAAACATTTTGTTCCTCAATTTTCACCCTAGATGAGGATGCAATTGGGGCTTCCAATGCTTTATTACCCAAATCCTTTTTTTCAAAAGATTTTTTAACAGAACTATCAATGTAGTCCTTGAGTGCAGCCATGTCACAAGGACAGCTTGCCACTGTTCCCATAATGCAAATAAATTGCAATGCTACTTAAGTATTCAATCCAACTTTCAAATGAACAACTGCAAAGTTTGCCCATATTTGAGTTCAGAAAGATGTGTCAAATTTCACTTTAATATCTAGGATACTTCAATTGTATTTGCTGTGATTTCAATTTAATTTTGCTTTTTTATTGCTAGGTGTGATTGAACTGTCCCACATAGTATAAATTGATACCAAATTTGGGTTGAGGGAACCCAAGTGTGGTCCAGGGGGGGCCCAAAATTGTTGAAAAACTTCAGGGGGGTCACGCACCGCCAAAAAAGCAAATTCAAGCCGTGTACAGGGGTACACGGCTCAAAATTGCATTTCTGGGGGGTAAATGGCTCCTATACAACCCTGTGGGGGTCACACGTGTTTTGAACGGCCCTTTGTAGTTGTCTATGGGCCCCCATGGATCAAATGGGAAGTGTAGGGCCCTAAAAAACTACCACACAGTTGTAGCCATGAATTTATCATCACCCTTTTTCAAATCATTTTTTTATTCAATACATTACCCAAATTTGGGGGCAATACACTACAGCCAATTTGTTCAATCCATTCCCTATATCTCCAATTTGATTGAAATTATTTCAAAAATATCACATTTTCAAATCACACCAGGGTCAGTTTTTTTAATTCATCACTTTTTGAAATTGCACCAGGATAAAATTTTTTAATTAATTCCAAAGATTTAATACTTGATTATAATCATTTGAACAATTTAAATCCCAATCAGTCCCCAATTTTGGGGGCAATAATCTAGTAATATATATAATATTCTCTACTATATACTAAAAATATTGGGTTCTGCACCCTTGGCAAACACCGGTGTTTTTTTCCTTATTCCTGCATCTCCATTCAATTTACCAACCTCAAGGATGCAAACCGTGCATCTGAATGTCAAATTTGTTTTTTTCAATGTATTTTTCTTTGGAGTGTCCACTTTTTTTTTCCTCCATGCATGCTTTTTTAAATGTAATTTTTTTTCAAGGTGTCCGCTTTTTTTTCACCATGTGAATATATCTGAATGTTTTTTTTTGAAATAACTTCATTTATTTATTTTTTCTGAGTTTCCGCTTTTTTTATGTGCTTTTTGAATGAAATTTTTTATTAAAGGTGTCTGCTTTTTTTTGCTCCATGGGAATATACATATTTCTGCATGTATGTACTTATACAAAAGGTTGGGTACCCTTTTTTTCCCCAGTATATATATCACACAAATCCTTGAATAATCTTCCTGTACTTGGAAACATTATCTGCATGCACTTATAGGTTTGTGACTGCTTTGTTTTCCAATTATTGCATACACCCATGTACAAACCTAAAACACCTAAAGTGTAACAGGGGGTGTAACCAACAGGAAAAAATTCAGTGTGACATCAAGGAGCTGCAAGGTATGTAACAGAAAACAGTGTAACAGGGGATGTAACCAAGGAGATCACCTTCAGTGTAGCATCAAAGAAATTGGGTGTATGTAGTTCTGACTATTTATAATAGTTAAAATAGTTGAAATTCCATCTACTCATAAAAGAATGCTGGAGCTTTTGAGGAGGAATAATAAAAACTTCCTCATTGATAATTTGTGGTTTGTTCCTTACAATCCTTACCTTTTGGAAAAGCACCAATGCTGCATAAATGTAAAGATATGTAAAGTTATCTTGGATGTTGAATACATCAACAAAACAATTGTAAGGTCCATTATTTTGTCAATGATGATTTTGGTTCAGAATTGGATGAAATAGAAGATTTTAGGGATTCAAGATGGGAAGCTCCTCCAGAGGTATGCTGGAGAGGTTTTTCATGCAAATTAATTGATATTTCACCTTCTGTGGTAAGGCTGGAAATTCATCATCCTGGACAACAACAAGTTTTTTTGAACTAGATGAAGCCCTTGATGAGTTTATTCAAAGATGAACACAAGGAAAAAAAATATTTTCACACCATTTCAAAATAAATTCAATTGATATTTTTTCAAGGAGAATTGAATATTTGAATTTTTATAATAGTTAAAATAGTTGAAATTCCATCCACTCCAAGAAGAATGCAGGAGCTGTCACATTGGTTATTGAATTTTGAGAATTTACACTTTCCATCCTGAATATTCAGAAAAGTGGTTTCTCAGATTTTTGTTGAATAATTCCATTTTTCCTACTTCATTCAATTACCTAAAGTAATTAAATGGAATTTCTTATGCAAATTTCATAGATTAATCTTGGGCCAAGTGTTTACTTGAGGAAATTCATCATTTAGAAAAAAAATTTATGAAGCTCATGAGGGTATTCACCCTCTAAACTAAAGGAGTTGTTTGGAATGGTATTGGAACTTTTTCAGCCAGAAAGCCAACTTTTCTTATAATATTCTTTCTGAAAAATTGTGGTGGAAGCTTTAATTCATTGAGTGATCACATTTCAAAGGGTTCTCAAAAACTAAATATTGATATCAATCACCCCAATTATATTGTGGAACTAGGGAAAAACAATTGAGAGATATTTTGCTGATTTTCAAAAATTCAATCAATCAGTAGAAGTTAAAAGAATGAACAGGAAATGGATCCCTGCAGAAGAACAAAACTGCTGCTATAAATGAAGCAGATTTGGGGAAAAAAATTGCTTTCTTAATAATAGCCAGCAATATATATTTGACCTGATACTCAATGTATGCAATTCCTCTTAGCTTTCAGCTTGCTACTTAAGCAGAGCAACCTGTCAAAATATAAAAATAAAAAAAATGAAAAAATATCAATATAACTTAGAAGGAGTAGGAAACTATAAATATTATTACAGAAATAGACTCTTCTGCACAAGGCACACGCAAATTTCTGCTGAAAACACGCAAAAATTTACGCAGAAAAGGCGCAAAAATTCCCAAAAATCCCTCAAGCAAATTACCGCACACAAGCGCGCTAATTCCCGCTCAGAAGTGCTCAAATTGCCGCTCAAAAGCGCACAAATTCCTGCTCAAAAGCGTGTGAATTCAAGCACAACCGTATGCATACTTCTGCACTTCTGCAATACTTGCTGGAAGTAGTGAAGGGGCCCGCATGCACAGCTCAGAAAATTATTTACCACATACAGAATTCCTGCCCGCAGCCAATCTTGCCACAAACACAGTGGATCCTACCCGATGCGCATCTGAATGGACTGATCCCCACATGAGGATCAGTTCTGAAAAATCTGATGGCAGGTATTGCTCACAGGAGCAACAACCTAGTAGGATTACCTTGAATAATGTGACATATGCATTAAAAATTATCCAAAAAACTTAAAACCTAAATTAAAATATTATATAATTAATTTTAAAGTATTTTAAATAAAAAATCAAATATTGGAGTTTGCCATGAAACAGAAAGCTTCTAATCTTTGGAGACAACAAAAAAATACAAGAAGAGGCCTTAAAAATTATTAACAATTACCTACATGCTCATCAGATGATGGACAATCAATATATATCCACATCTTTCTGATTTAAACCAATATTAATAGTAAAAATGAAGGATAAGTGCAGAATTATCAGAACTACACCATTTAACAGATTAACAGATCCTGTGGCTAAAATAGTATATAAATCCAGCAGATCTGAGGAAAGCTGATTTCCAGTACCAATTGGACGTGCTAAAATTGCCCTGAATGGCTTACAATCCTCATCCCATGAGCAGAATCCTCTCTATGTGCCCTGAGGAGCTCATTATCACCCCACAAGGTATTTATACAGACCTCTTCGGATCCATTATACCCCATCATTTTTACCAGAGATTTATTATTATCAATCAGAAACCGTTTCATTGTTGATCAATTGCTTATAAAGAGATAATCAAGTGATTTATGACTTAGTGTGCAGTATTATTATCATTTCTAAAAACAATCAAACTGATTCATTAAAGTATAGTCAAGCAATCAACCCCCACAGCTCTGAAACCCTTTACCTGAATCTTTTCAGGATTTCTGTGGAATTAATTATCAGAGTAAGTGTTTCCCTTCCTGCATTGGCCATTGTGCTGTTTTTCCCAGCCACATCAGTGAATAAGTACTTATAAGGCACCCATTATCATTAAAAGGTTCTTAAACTTCCTAAGGAAGCCCCTTGAAGAGAGGTTGTCTGTCTTTCAAGATCCCCAGTAGTATAATACTGTGACCCCTCTTTTTATAAAAAATTAAAAACCCTTTCAACCAAACAAATTAAACCTTGAACCAGCTCTTAAACATATTTATTATTTGAGTTTTTTGACTCCCAAGCCTGAGGTGTGAACTGCAGCTGTTCACTCCCCAAATTGGTTGCACATGGGTTGCAAACCGTGCCACAAAACCCATTTTTGGTTGCAAAAAGGTTGTGTGGGGTTGAAAATTTAACATTGGCCATTTTTTAAAAAAAACAAATGGAATTATTTTCCTTCAACACATGGTTATTCATGAAAAAAATGAAGATCATGCTTCTCAAATATTTGAGGAATGTTTTGGGAATTTTGTACACATCCTCAAATACTTGAGGAATGTTTTGGGAATTCTGGATGCTGGAGTTATTTTCAAGTTTTCCCCCTCAATTTAAATATTGTTGTTGCAGGTAATTCTGATTATAATTTATTTTTGACTTGATTTTGGCAATGGTAAATAAAATAATTCTACTTAAACACATGGCTATTCATCAAAATAATGAAGATCATGCTTTAGAAATATTAATCAATATTTTTTTCCCAAACTTACAAGACCACTATCTCAATAAAATTTACCAAATTAATCGTTTTATTCTTGGTTTCAAGAATGCCTAAGCATACAAGATAAATTGATTACTGCTGAATTTTCTTCCTGGGAATGATTAAGATAATTTCATCACTATTTACTAAAGCCATGTTTCTCTTGAGGATTAAACTCACAATTTATAAAAACAAGAGTTCCTCAATTCATTATTTATTCCAACCTTTTCTCCTAATAAATAACAAATCACAAGGTCAGGACATTTCAAGTAATTTTATTTATCTTCAAGATCAAGTATTCAACCATGGGCAGTTATATGCTTCATTTTTAAGTTTTTGATCCAGAAGTTTGGAATGGTTAGTGGTTGAAAAGAAACCTAAAAAAATCATTTTATTTGAAAATAAAAACTTGGTTGACCATGAGGTATGGAATTCCATCTAGGTCAGAAATTACACGCCATGATTTCAATGAGGTATAATTTTTTATATTTGATTATATTTTGAAATACTTGAAAAATTTTCCAAGCCTTTATTTTTTAAAGCCATTTCCAATTTTTTTTCACTTATTGAAATTATTCAAAAAATGTCACATTCTTTTGTTTCAATTTTTTTCTGTTTGATTGTTTTACCATAAGGGGTTGAATTCAATCAATCACTGACATTAAATACAAATATTTCCATGGTATATAATTTTTCTTACTTGCTTATCTTTTGGAATACTTGAAAAATTGTTAAAACAATTATTTTATTTTAATCCATTCCAAAATTTTCTCACTTGGTTAAACTTTTTTTTATTTAAAAAATATTTCATATTTTCATTTTGATTTTTTTTTATTTAATAAATTACCCAAATATATCAATGCTGAATTTACTCCTTGGAAATCAAGAAAATAATACAATAAGAAATTACTAAATCCATGACTCTGCTGAAGATGACACACAAAAATTTTTTAAGCCTACTAGATGCCAAAGACCTTACTCCTTTTAGATACTAGAGGTGATAGAAAGTTTGGAGTAAAAATAGGATGAAATGCCAGGTATATGATTTGACTAAAAGGGGTAAATTTATTTATATATTTATAAAATAAATTTAAATGGTGGTGCCAAGACAATATTTGGGTTTCTGAGCCCTCTGAAACACAGATATATTTCTGTTAAGTATAATATAGGAGCAATTGTGGTGCCTATGGGGTTTGCAAGGATTTCTTTCAAGAAGGGTTTGTATAATTTCCTTGGGACATGGGTTATGCAAAACCTACAAAAGGGGTATGAGTCAGTAGGATCACTTAAAAGTTCTATATCTGGACTTATTATTGATTAATGGGCCAATATGCATGGATTCAGGGTTCACAAAGTTGGTACTGGGGCAGACTGAATGGTTGGTTGTTGATTTTGGCCAAAAAATAGGGATTCAGGAGTTTTGGTCTATAATTTTATCAGAAAGTGGTCCAGGATCACACACTTATTTATTAGAATTGTTTTATGGCTTGAGGACAAAGATATATGAAGCAATGATGACTATATGACTGGATGAATGAGTTAGGAATGGCTGGGGGATGCTCCTTTATTTATATTGTTTGGTTCCCCTCATGGTACAGTCTTTTTACCAGCCAAAAGAGGTTGGCCCAGGCTAGTTCTGAGGCCGGGGGACCATCAGTGTATTTGTGTGGACCTTCTCTAGCCACTAAATTAGTATGGAAAGCCCTATTTCATCATACTTGGGGCTTGATACAGGTTTCTGTGCACTTGATGACCTCACTGTATCAACCAAGGAGGTAGTATTAAATTAATATTTAAAATATAAGCCATGGCTTCCTGAAGCCAAGGGCTTGAAAACATGCTCTGGGGACCTTATATTGAAGAATTATTTTGAGTCTGAGGATCTTCCGTCCATATTGGTGTGTTTTAAAGTCACTCAATCAGGTAGCAAACCCCTAGTTGTGAATAGTTAGGTACAGTTTTGTTACCAGGGACACAGGAGTGTGTTGTATGAATGTTTAGTGTCTTTTGAGCCATCCGGCACAAATTTAGGCCTCTTTTTATTCTCTATTACACACTCTCAGGGTTTTAAAGTAACCAATGTGCACCCTTTTGGGTTGAAATCTTCTGCACATGTCCTATTACAGGGGCCCTGACAACGTTAGTATAGCTCCAAAAAGGGTGCAGGGCCCAATTTTTCAATATTTTTGTTTGGTTTATTCATTTTCATGCTTTTCCCCACCACATGGTTGCAATCTTTGGGCCCCATGTGATGTGTAAAAATGCTTTAGGGTGTATAGGTTGTACCCCACAGCCTGTTTCCGTTTTTTGGGAGAGATGGGGGTTGGCTAGTGAGCCGGCTGGTTCCCTGACCCAATGGCCTGGTCAGTTGCTAGGGGCCTGCACAAGGCAGTTGTTTGACTACTAGTGGGACTGGAAAAAAAGTAGCAACCACCATGTTGTGCTGACCAATTTGGTACACCTCAAGAAAAGGAGGCAAAAATTTACAAATTTTTTTTCTATTTTTTTATCTTACCACCAAAAAAAAAAATTGGTATAGGATGTTTTATTTTCTTCCCTCCTCCCATTCCTCCCTTTCCTAGTGGTCTCAGGCAGGCTTATTGGTTTTAAAGTCCCAGGCCCTGTTTTCAATTCTCACATTTCTCACCGTTGACAGTCCTGGGACCATTTTTGGCCAAAGAACTCATGCAAGCGTTCTTGCTCAACCCATCCTGGCATTGGTCACCAAGGAAATTCAACATCTGACCAAGCATTCCATCCTTGTTTGGATCTCCAAAACCATCCAAAAGCAACTTCTAATTGACCATCACCCCATCCAATCACCCCTTTTCCCTTCCAATCACCTGCGGCCACAAATTCTGCTTGATTGCAAAAACCCTTGTTCATGGTCTTCTACCTGTTCAACCACTGCCATCTGATCACTTGTGGCCACCCATTGATTTTTCAACATCTTACGGGCCTGCAAGTGGTCAATTTCATTGATTGAAAGCTGCCATCCCTCAATCAACCCCCTCATCCAACGGATTGCAAGCTGTTGCTTGTGGCCCTTGGAGTTGTTGCAAGCGCTTGATCAACCATCCCACTCTCATCCTCCTCTGCCCAATCATGCAACCACTTTTGCCATCACTCATCCACAACAGCCGTAGAAGAATTTCATCATCTTCCCGCTACCGCTTATCTGTTGACTTATGGGTTTCCATCTGCTTACCTCTGTCATCAGTGATGCATGCTGGTCTCTCCTTTCATATTGATTAACCTGTTCCACATCATTTCAAAAAAAAAAATTTTTTTCCGCACTCATTTGTAGTATCACTTTTAAATAGTCAACAGGGTCTCTTTCCCATAAAAGGAGGGGCTCTCACCTGCCTTTTTTTGTCCCATCATCTATCAATCCATCTTAGGATCAACAATCAGATTTTCATCATCATCTAAGTAATCAATCTGTGGGGCCCTTCCCCTTTCTAAGCATCCTTATCCTGGGTATATCTTTTGATTTCCCCTTGATCCTTTGAGCCTCCATATTCAAATCCTTTGATCCTTCCTCCATGACCTTATCCTTATCAACAACCAATAGTCTTGCTGGTTGAAGAAGAATTCATTGGGTTAACTTCTTGAGTGTGTTAAGCCACTGTGTTGATCCCTTTTCTCAAACAGATTTGGTCCTGATCATTCATTTTATTGTCTTTCCGGAACCAGTCAAGTTTGAATGAGAGGTTTATTTCAGCTTGAAACCTGAATTGTTAAACCTCCTGCTTTTATTCTGAAGTTGAATTCCACTACGCTATTCTTGAGTCCCTTGAGAAGTGCTGGGTTATTATTTTTTGAGTCTGCTACTGTTTTTCTCCTACAGCTTCATAAAACAAATTGCTTTTTTTTTGAACAGCCATCCACAGTCATCTGGTATGCTTCAAGACCTTGATTGCAGAGAGTTGGGAAGGTTCATTGAGAACCTGGAGGTTGGTTGGGATTGAGTTGATCTTTCTTAATCTTCTGCTAACAACCAGATTTATTAGATTGTGGGCCTTTTTACTTAAAAATGCCTTGTTCTACTGAACTCTGAACAAACTTTAAAATTATTTGTTAAAGTCTTTACCTGCACCATCTTGCCTCAGATAGTGTTGTTCTCCATTGCTACCAAATACTTCCAAACTCATCCCTTCCATTGATTCCTTATTTACAAGTTACTGTATCTTGATTCTGGTTACATTTAAATATTTTTGTAACTCTTAGGAGGGCAGCCTAAACAGCACCTTTCCCCTCCACCAAACTGCCTCTGGCCCAGCAACATTTGGAGTCTTAAAAAATGCCACAGTTGCTTGAGTACCCGCAGGCTGGTTGGTAGCAACTACCTTGCTTGGTAGTTTCTTGACTACCCGCAGGTTAGTTGGTAGCAACTGCCTGGCGCGGTAGCTGCTGGCTAGCAACTACCTCAGGCTTGTGCAAGGTAGTCTCTTGACTGCTTGCAGAGCTGGTGCTTGCTATAGCTTGATGGTTGGGGAGGCCGTGTGGCTGCGCGCGTGGTTATGGATGAAACCTGTTTCCATCCATAACTCCTCAAATAGACATAATTATGGGTTTCTGACCAAATTTTTGGTCAGAAACCCATACCTGCGGATGTGATCAGGGTACATGGGTGTGTAAGGTTTCTATCTGAAGGAACAGGAAATTGGGGGTGGCACCAGTGGGTAACCCTACCTAAATTGGGCCAGGAACTCATTTCTGAAATAATATTCCTCTTTTTCTCATGAATTATGGTTTTTTATTGTTTTATTGTTTTAATTTTTTATTTCTTCACTTTTTACTTTTTTTTATTTCTTTTTATATATATTTATTATTATTATTATTATTATTATTGATTATGTATTTTTTTGGAGGATTTAGTCAGTTTGTTCTGAATAGTAGACAGCTGAAATTCCCCCCTTCCAAGATTGGTGTACCCAAAAAATATTTGGGAGGGTCACCAACAGGTAAAAAAGGTTTTGGGGTGGAGATTTTTAAGCTTTCCTTTTTTCAGCTCTGAAATTCCTCAAAAGGATGGGGCCATCTGTTATGTTAATTTCTGCTAGCCACTCATCCTTGTCTGCTTTATTCTCCTCTGTATCTGACAAGGTACAGCCTTACGTCCTTTTGATTGACTCTTTCCTTATTTTTTTAAAGGATTTTGCTTACTTTTCTCTTGCTTCCTTCCTGTGGGATTTCTAAGGGAATATTCTGGGCAGTTGGGTCTTCAGCTTCTCTAGGTTTATACTGCTTAATCAGACTAACCAGAAAAACTGGTTGTTTCTTGGAAAATTCCTCACTGAGGATAACTTCAACTGCATTCTTTCCATGGAGCATTTTTTTGCAGAACAGGCCCATAAAGACTGGTTTCAGTTTCTTATTACCTCCTAGGTTGTTGAATTTCACTGTGCAAAGTAAGAACTTGTCCCTTAATTTGAAGTCAGGTTCCTTGTGGTTTTTGTCCCACCTAGTTTTATTATACTCAAAGGCCCTCTGAAGAAATTCTTGGGCATGATGATTAGCCTTGTGCAACATTTTTTTGGATTCCAGGGCTGTTGGGTGGACATTGACAAAATTTTGGTTAAAGCTCTCTTTTGGCATCCAAGGCACCCATCCTCTTTCTAGAATTTAAGGAACTTCTTGAGTAGTCAAGGGTGCATGCTGCTGTTGTAAACTATTTCTAGGGCTGGCAGGAGGCTTACCCACTCATGAGTGTATGCATTGTGGTTTTGAAACTCTAAACCAAAAGATCAAAACCTTCTTAACATTTCTTCTAAAGTTTTGATCATGCTCTGTAAGACTCCAAACGGTGCTAGGCCATGGCAGTTCTGTGGAGGGGAAAGGTGATATTTAGGCTGCCCTCCTGAGTGTTACAAAAATATTTAAATGTAACCAAGATCAAGGTCCAGAACCTGGTAAATGAGGAATCAAGTAGTAAGGATAAAGATGGTAGTAGTTTGGTGGCAATGGAACAGCAATATCTGAGCCAAGGTTATGTGGTAAAAACTTAGAAAAAAGAAGCTAAAGTTTGTTTAAAGTTCAAAGAACAAAGCTGTTGTATGTAAACAACGCTGTAAGACTCCAAATGGCGCAGGGCGTTGGCAGTTCTGTGGAGGGGATAGGTGCTTTTTTAGGCTGCCCTCCTGAGTGTTACAAAAATATTTAAATGTAACCAGGATCAAGGTCCAGTAACCTTTGTTAATGAGGAATCAAATGGGATAGGGATAAGTCAATAGCAACAATAGCTGAGGGATGAAGCAGCACTACCTGAACCAAGATGATGAGGAGAAAGACTTTGAACAAAATAAGTTAAACTTTGCTCAGAGTGCAATAGAACAAAGCAGTTGTAGGTAACTTGGCCAACACGCTAATAACTCTGGTCATCAGCAGGTGCTTGGGAGTGATCAACTCAAACCCAATCAACCTCCAGGTTCTCAATGAACCTGCTCATCTCTCCGCAATCAAGCACTTGAAGGGTAACAGATAACTGTGGGTGGCTGCACAAGACAATGCAATATGTTTATGGATCACTGAAACAAACAGTAAAAATTTTGAACTAAGAGTAACCCAACACTTCTCAAGTATTCAAGAATAGTGTGGCAGAATGCAACTTGAATAATTAAAGGGAGGTTTAACGCTCCAGGTTTAAACTAAATAAAACTGCTTAATCAAATGTGACTGGTCCAGAAAGACAATCAAATGAATGATCAAGACAAAATGATCGTCAGAAAAAGGGATCAAGAGTGGTATAACACACTCAAGAATTCAATTTAATGAATTCTTCTTTGACTAGCAAGGCTATGGTTGGTCATAAGGAACAGGGCCACAGGAGGGCAGATCAGAGTTTCAGACTTAAAAAAATTCAAGGGTAAGGGATAAGGATCAAGGGATAATCAAAAGATATATCTGGATAAGTTATCAATTTCACAAAGGAAGGAGCTCTTGGATCTGAAGCTCATAATTCTTATTAGTGGGAAGAATTCATGATGGAAAAAAGCAGGGGAGAGCCCCTCCTTTTATAGGCTAGTGTCAGCTCTCTGATACCAGGAACCTTGCAGTCCTTTAGCTACAGAGAGTGATAAAAGAACTTGGAGCAATAATATTCCAAAGAATAAACACTTTAAAGCTCCAATAATCGTATGGTAAGAGCAAGTGCAAGGTTTATTTGGTTTGGTTATAAATATTTTAAATATAATATATAAAGAGGGGCCACAGTATTATACTACTGGGGATCTTTACAGACTAGCAACCTCTCTTCAAGGGGCCTCCTTAGGCAGTTTAAGAACCTTGGAATAAATATGGGTGCCTTAGAAAGGACTTATTCCCCTAATCGCCGGGCTTAACAGCACAAGTGGCCTAGACAGGAAGGGAAACACTCACTCTGAGCACTTGACCACGAAAATCCTGGAATAATTGGAAGGTTTTCAGAGCAGATGGGGTTGATTGCTTGACTAAACTTCAATGGTTGATTGGTTAATAAAGGTAAATAATACTACTACAGACTAAGTCATAAATCACTTTCTTATCTTCATATAAGCACTTGATTAACAATGACACCGTGTCTGATTGATAATAAATAATTCCTGATAACTGATTAACTGATTGGAAACAGAAGGGAAAAAAGAGCCTGTTTAAATATTCTTTTTGGGTGCTTGAGGACCTCTAGAAGGAGTACTAGCCATGGGCTGAGGCTAGGGGGGCAGTCAGGGCAAGATTGGCACGTCCTCAAGGTGCTGTTAGCCTGCTGGCTTTAGATCTGTCAAGGAACAGCTCCTTTTTAGCTGCAGGATCTGTTAATCAATAGATTAGTCATTTTGCTGATCCTGCACTGATCCTCAATTTGTACAGTAAGTACTGGTCCGAAGTGAGCAGACGTGGATGTTTATTGATTCTCCATCCTCTGCTGATCCTGTATGTAATTTTTAATAATTTTTACGACCACTCCTTATGTAGTTTTGTGGTCTTTGAAGATTCTGATCAACTTATTTCGTGGTGAGTCTGGATCTTTATTTAATTAATAAAAAATACTAAAAATTAGTTACTAACTAATTTTATTTGATTTTTAAGGTTTTTGAACCATAATCTATGCTCGTGTGGTAGCTTTACATATGTAGTGTAGATCCTACTATATTGTAGCTTCTCTGAGCGGTACCTGGATGTCATAGGAGGCGCGGGGATCAGTCCATTCAAATGCGCGCGGGGACTGATCCGCTGCTCAGATGCGCGCGGGAGTTCAGCGCTGTAGGGACGCGGGGCTGCGTGCGGGAGTTGGCGTACGCGGGAGTCCAACGCTGTAGGGACGCGGGGCTGCGTGCGGGAATTGTGACAAAACACAATTTCCCGTGTAACTCCTAAACTACACACAACACCTGGATTTTGACTGAAATTTAGGTGTGAAACCTATACATGACATATCATGTGAAATATTAAAATGGCTAAAAGGTTCCATACTGGTGCCGTGGTCATTTACCATTTTGTATTAAATTAATTAAAAAATATAAGGAGTAAGAATTCAAGGGTGGGGTCAGTTAGTGACCCTACCTTATTTTGGGTGGGGAATCCATTTCTGCAATAATATTTATGGATTTCCTACTCCTTCATTTTATAATAATTTTATTTATTCATTTATCTTTGTTCCTTTTAATATTATTATTGTTGTTGCTTTGTCAGGTTGCTCTGTGCTAAGTAGCAGGCTGACAGCTAGAGATCTCTGTAACTATTTACAATTGGATAACAGAAATGAAAGCGGATTTTTTTTTTTTTTTACAATGATGAGGCTCAAACTTGGGGAGGCCTGGTTCCCTTCTGCCAATCTTCCAGACTGGGGTGAGAGATCTGTTGCTTGCAAACGTTGTAAGACTCCAAACGGTGCTAGGCCGTGGCAGTTCTGTGGAGGGGAAAGGTGCTGTTTAGGCGGCCCTCCTGAGTGCTACAAAAATGTTTAAATGTAACCAAGATCAAGGTCCAGAACCTGGTAAATGAGGAATCAAGGAGTAGAGGATAAAGATGATAATAGTTTGGTAGCAATGGAACAGCACTATCTGAGACAAGATTATGCAGGGAAAAACTTGAGCAAAAGAAGTTAAAGTCCTCTTAGAGTTCAAAGAACAAAAGCTGTTGTATGTAAACAACACCCTCAAGCTAATAACTCTGGTTGTCAGCAGAAGATTGGGGATGATCAACTCAAACCCAATCAACCTCCAGGTTCTCAATAAACCTGCCAAACTCTCCGCAATCAAGTGCTTGAAGGGTAACAGATAACTGAGGGTGGCTGTACAAGACAAAGCACAATGTTTAAGAAGCTCCAAATCAAACAGTAACTGATTTTGAAGCAAGGATAACCTCAACACTTCTCAAGGTACTCAAGAATAGGCTGGCAGAATGCAACTCCAAAGAAGCTAAGGGGAGGTATAAAACTCCAGGTCTTAAGCTTAATAAGACCTCTTCAATCAATTGTGATTGGCTCCAGATCAGGACCAGTATGGTCAGAGAAAGGGATCAAGGAGTGTTATAACACACTCAAAAATTCCAAAAGACTGAATTTTTCTTCAACCAGCAAGGCTATTGGTTGGTGATAAAGATCAGGCCACAGAGGGCAAAAGACTAAGGGTCAAGAATGGATGAGGGGGCAATCAAAGATATACCCAGGATAAGGATCAGGATTAAATTTCACAATGATGGGGGACACAGGCACACACCCCTATGGATCAATTTCTATGATGATGATATGATATGATCTCATGATCCCCTGAAAAAGGAGGGGAGAGCCCCTCCTTATATAGAACAAAGGCCTGTAGACTATTTAGAAGAGAGATTTACAAATGGGAGCGGAATTTTTTTTTTTTTTTTTTGATGGGATCAAGATCATGAGAAAACAAAAGAAAAAAAAGAAACAAACAAGTACTCGGAGAAAACGAAATCAGAAGAGGGACACCCGCAGGCAACTGCCGAGGCTGCGGATGACCGCTGGCAGGTGTCCAACGGGCATGGGCAACTTCTGTGGCCGCGGATGACCGCTGGAAGGTGTCTGACGGGCATTGGCAACGTAAGAGACCAGTGAGATAGAGGTGGAAAGAATTGATGGACTTGGGTGGATGGACAAGCACCCGGATTGGGTAGGGCTTGGGTTGCGGTGCTGGTCAGTTTGGGTTTTGGCTTGACAATGATGTTCAACAAGGCAAGACACGGGGTTTGAGATCATCCAAATCCGCCACGGGGGTCACTGGGTTGGCTTGGGATGGACTTGGGAAGTTTAGGTCATCCAAACCATCATGCATGTGGGTAGCGTAGGGAGGATTGAGTAGAGGCAAATGATGATGATGATGATGATCAAGATAAGGATTGGATGGAGGGTGGGAGTGGTTGATGAAGGATGATGGTTGATTTTCTGAGTTGGTAAGAGTTGATTTGGGATTGGGATTGAATGAGTTGGGTAGGTTAGTTGTTGGTTTGGATGATGACGGGGATGAGATCCTTGGAGTGTATTCAGCCACCGTAACCAACACCTTTAGTCCCAAAACATTTTGGATGGCATATCTTACAGTAAGGATTGTAACCATGCTCTAGGATGTTGAAGGCATCTAGAATCTTGCAACACTTGATACATTTCAAGCATCTCTTGTGATATGGGGTTGCTACTGGGCACAGAACTTTTTGGGCAGCGTAGACCAATTTGTGACATGTTGGACACTTGGGGGCTGGCACTGGGGCAAATGACCTGCTAGTGGGTGGTCTGGCATTGAGGTGGATGAATGTCCTTGACATTGTGGTGTTTGAGTTTGGCTACTGATAGAATTGAGGAAGGTGGTGGATGGAGATGGAGATGGTTTTTTTTTTTTGATAATGATACCTATGAAAGATGATAAGGAAAGAATCATAAAAAAATTAAAATCTCCGCACTGGCCAGGGTTTCCAGGATGGGGCACCACATCTCTCCCCAACTTACAGACTGTCTGTAGTCTGCTTCCAATTTTGATGCCATAAAAAGAGAAAGGAAAGAAAGATGATTGAAACCAAGGAATGGCCATTTTGATCTTGAGAGTGAAAAAGAATATGTTGATCCATCCAAGGGAAAATCCTAGAAGTGGCTGAGATAAAATGAAGAAGGCATCCCAGGTGCTCACGTGCGTGGCCTGAAGTAGAGTTTCAAAGTGACAGTAGTAGAAGCCCCTGGTGGTGCACAATTAGGAGGACTTACTTTTGGAACAAGTTGCCTCCACATGAATGAAATTTCTTTACCTGATCAGCAGAGAACCTTCTGGACATCTGAGCACCATCCAGTTCCTCTAAAACATATGATCCACCTCTAACTTGACGGACTACTTGGTAAGGAAAATTCCAGCGGTTTGAGAAAAGATTTCCCCACTGAGTCTTCAAGGAACAATTAAAAGCCAATACCAGATCACCAGGGTTTAAAGGGTCCCTGATTTGATTTAGGTGTTTATCTTTGCAATACTGAACTGATTTTGCTCTTGATTCAATCATCTTCTGATAAGCTTTGTTACAAATATGTTCACTCTGCTCCAGTTGCTTTGATCTGGCAACTAATAGGTCAGTAGTTGAGGAAACTTGTTCCCAAGAGATGCCCAAGAAAGACTCCATTTCAAGATCAAGAGGAAGAACAGCCCTCTGAACAAAGATGATTTCATAAGGAGAGTAACCATTGGTTTTCCTGGTGGAAATTCAATCAGAGAAGACAACCAAGGGGAGAAACTTCCGACAATTCTTGCCACTTTCACCAGCCAATTTAACCAGAGCAGCCTTCAAGGGCGCATGGCCTCTTTCCACCATGCCTTGTCCTTCAGGATAATAGGGAGTAGTAACTCTATGTTTTCCAGTGAGCAATTGAATCATTTCAGCAAGTTTTTCACCAAATTCCCAGCCACCATCTGTAGAATAAGATTGAGCCAAGCCATAACGCATTGTCCAAGCCTCATGAAGGAAAGCTGCTACTGATTCAGAGCTGAGGTTCTTAAGAAACTTTGCTTCAACCCATCCAGAAAAATCATCTCTAGCCACAATGAGGTACTTAGCTCCAGCAGCCTTAATGTGAACCACATCCATAGCAATCCTCCCAAAGACAGTGGACTCTCCAGTGGGGTAACAAATTTCTGCCGGGCGCCTAAGATCACGTTTCTGGCACCCTTCACAACTCCTGCACCATTGAGCAACGGATTTCTTCAGGGATGGCCACCAAATTTGTTCTGATATTTGTCGATAAGTTTTGGTTTCCCCACAATGACCAAGGCCTTCATGGAGATCTTCCAGGATCAAATCATGCTTAGAAGGGATAGTGACCACAACAAGTGCACAAGGAGTTGCTCTTTTCATAAGACTAGAACCTTGGACAAAGAATTTGGAGGACTTCCTTTTAAGGGACCAAAATTCCTTGGCAGAGAGATCAGGGGGTCTTTGGAGATTTGAAAGGTACTGCTCTAACTTAAGCCAGAAACCTTGCTGGAAACCAGAGTAATTTTGGGAGGAGAAGGAAAAGACAGGGCGGACCAAGGGTTCTTCCTCATTGAAATCCATTCCAACCTCTGATTCATCGTCTCTAATAGGGCGTCCAGATAAACCATCAGGCATGGTGAAAGATTTCCCAGGCCTGTGAACAATATCAAAAGAGAACAACTGGATGAAAGCCACCCAACAAGCCATTGAAGCATTTGGGAGGCTGGGGGTGTTGATCATTTCAATAATGGATTGTGCATTGACTTGTAACTTGAAGTGTTTACCCCAAATGAAAGTCTGGAGCTTTTTCAACATTTGGGCCACACCGCAAAGTTCCAGTTTTGGCTGGGAGTACCTGGATTCCACATCTGAGAAAAGAAGAGATTCATACAGAGCAGGACAATCCAAACCATTATCATCTTCCTGGATAAGGACATCCCCAACAGATTGATAACTCAAGTCCACTGCCAGCTTGATCCTTCCGGTCCGGGTCCATAAGTGATCTTTTTCAAAACAATGTCTTTCCCAAAAATTTTTTTGAGCAACTGAAATGATTTTTTGCAGTCTTGGGTCCAAATCCATTCAGCATCCTTCCTGGTTAAGCGACGCAAGGGAATACAGATTTTGGATAATGAGGGAATGAAGATCCTGAAATAAGTTAGAACACCTAGGAAACCTCTAACTTCCGTTGGATTTATTGGGGTAGGCCAGGAGATGATTTTGTTGACTTTAGAGGGTGCCATCCTTCTTCCTTCCTTGCAGACTATATGAACAACAATTTCCAAGGCAGGGACACAGGCGGCAAGTTTTGATCCAGAGACAGTAAGGACGGATTCCTCGATTCAAAAAAAAATTCTTTCCAAGACAGTAGCATACTCCCAGATACATTTTCAGATTCCTGGGTGCCAAGTTAAGAGCTCATTATGAAAGTCAGAAACTGGACCTTTAATCCCACCATCATCAATAAAGATACCTGCATGATCCGGGATTTTGTCCTGGAGGATCCACATCATCTGAGCCTGATAGACGGCAACCAAGTTGGTGGCACCTTGAGGCAATCAAGTCAGCTGAAATCAACGAAGGGGAGTATTGAAAGTAGTGAGGGGACAAGAAATAGGATGCAAGGATTGTTTGTCATAGCCACCCATAATGTCACCTATGCCATAGAAAGCTCTCCCAGAGAAGGATTCAACAAATTCTTCAGTGGCAGGAGGAAGGTCAGAGTCTTTAATAGTAACTTTATTAAGAGGTTGGAGATCATGAACTACTCTAAGTTTACCATTACTCTTTAGAACACAGAAAACAGGACTGGAATAGCTGGAAGTTGATTGTTTTTATAAACCGGTTCAGACTTGTTTGCAGACCAACTTGATGAATTCGTCAACTTTAGCAGCAGGGATTGGGATCTTTTTCTTTTGCCAAGGGTCATGTTCAACTACAGGGATGATGTAAGGGAGACCATAGGATTCTTTCAAGAGACCTCTCTCTTCTTCACAGAATGCAATAGATTTTTCCCTTAGAGACAAGATATTTTTGATCAAATTTAACTCATCAGGAAGAAGCCGTCCATCTGGACCAAAGTTGACCACTTTCAGAAGTTCTTCAGTTACCCAACAAGAGGGAATAAATGGACCAGTGAGGGATTGGGATAGACCACAAAAAGGATTGCGGGATAGAGGAGGACGCATAAGGGGAGGATTGAGGTTAAGAGGCATTGGTTGGTTGACTGGCTGGACCTTCTTTGCAACTGGTTTGTACTTGGTGGCAAAGGAGAGAAATCCTTTCTTCCTCCAAGCATTGACCAGTGAGACCTGACTACAAAAACTGAGGCCATATTCCAACATCTTCCAAGTTTGATGTTCTCCTGCGTCCTTGAAAGGTGCCTTCTCCATAAAAGAGGATCCAAAAGATAACACATTGCTCACATGTGTGGCACAGGGTATAATTTTGAAAACGACAGTAGTAGAAGCCCTTGGTGGTGCACAATTGGGAGGACTTACTTCTACCCCAAATTGCCTCCACCTAAGACCAAACTCCTTCATAACAAAGCCACCAAGAAAAGAATCAAGATTGAGATCTAGTTTAGACTTATTGCGGAGATTCAAAACCGGAATAGAGGATGAGTGATCAGGCTGAAAAGAAAAAGAAAAAGAAGTTACAACAGATCCAGACAGAGAAGAAATATTTTTGTATTTTTTGGATTTTTCATGTGTTTGGGTTTTGATCTTATTTGGATGAGAAGGAAATGATGAGTAAAAAGAAAGATATTCCTCTGAGGTGGGAGTTGGTCCATGAGTTGAAGTCTGAGGCTGAGAAGAACTACAACTATCAGTAGGGCCAACTATTCTGCTAAAAATGAGGATGAGAGGAATGAGAGTTTTCCTTCTGCTTTCCTTTCAGGACAGATTTGGGAGGATGACCAGGGAAGTCTCTTTACCAACAACCAGAATCCAGAGAACACAGAGGAACTTCAATCTTTCTGCCATCAGCATCAGGGAGGAGAATTCTCTCCCCAACTTTATCAGAAAACATCAGGGAATCACCAAAGTCCATTAAGAAAGGCCTTCCCAAGATCATGGCACCATCCAGATGAATGATCCAGAAGTGACAGGTGCCAACAATATTTCAACCAATCCAAACAGGGATATCCTCAGCAATACCAACCAGCTCACAGGACTTATTCCCAATTCCATAAACCACAGAGTTGAAACTGACCCTTGGGCTAAGTTTAAGCTTGCAGGCCATGGATTCCAAAATCAAGTTGATCTGAGAACCCAAATCCACAAGGAGAAAGACCGTTTTAGTTGAATCACCAAGATAACATGGAAGAAAACCAAGAGGAAAGGAATACAGGTTGGTATTTGAAGAGGGATTTGTTCCACCAGAATCCTCTATCAGAGTACCAGAGGAGACCTTTAATTTTTCCGGACCAATCTCCACATGTTGACGGGAAACCCATTTCTTCATCCCTTCAGCCACAGATGGAGAGATCAACAGAAGTTCACCCACAGATAGATCAGGGATTTTAAGATCAGAAATTTTCTTTAATACTCCTTCCACAGCATTAGGGTAGTCCTTGGAGATTCCCCTCTCAAATCAAAATTTGGGCTGGTTGGAGCAAGGAAGATCAGGTGTAATAGGTGCTGGAAGAGGATCTGAGGGTTGGGCAGGTTGAAGAGGGGGAAGATCAGAGTTTTCCTGGAACCTTTCCATAAGTGGTTCCCTTTCTACTTCCATGTCTTCCACATCAGAGGAAGGAGGCTCAGGTGAAGATCGACATTTAACGGGTTTTGGCAGAATTGAGGATGGGACAGGAGGAGACTTATGAGGTTTTGGTTCCTCATGGCCTTTCCTAGCTGGATCAAATTGATAGGTGCCAGGGAAGCTGGAAGAAGTGATAGCTGGGGGATACCAAGGTTTCAGAGTTCCACATGATGATTGAAAATCCACAGAGACCAAGGATGCCTTCTTAGGAGTTGGTGGTTGGTATGAGGCCACCACATGACGGATCGGACAAGACCAATTGAAAGGGATCAAAGCACCATTAGGAAGGAAGAAATTATTTCCCTTCTGCTCTACTAACTTCTCCTCCTTGTCCTTCTGGAGCTCAGGACATCTACCGGTGTAAGACTCCAAACGGTGCTAAGCCATGGCAGTTCTGTGGAGGGGAAAGGTGCTGTTTAGGGTGCCCTCCTAGGAGTTACAATAATAGTTAAATGTAACCGGAATCAAGGTCCAGAACCTGGTAAATGAGGAATTAAGGAGTAGAGGATAAAGATGATAATAGTTTGGTAGCAATGGAACAGCACTATCTGAGACAAGATTATGCAGGGAAAAACTTGAACAAAAGAATTTAAAGTCCTCTTAGAGTTCAAAGAACAAAAGCTGTTGTATGTAAACAACGTCCTCAAGCTAATAACTCTGGTCATCAGCAGAAGATTGGGGATGATCAAATAAAACCCAAGCAACCTCCAGGTTCTCAATGAACCTGCCCAACTCTCCGCAATCAAGAGCTTGAAGGGTACCAGATAACTGAGGGTGGCTTTACAAGACAAAGCACAATGTTTAAGAAGCTCCAAAGCAAACAGTAACTGATTTGAAGCAAGGATAACCTCAACAATTCTCAAGGGACTCCAGATTAGGCTGGCAGAATGAAACTCCAACAAAAATAAAGGGAGGTATAAAAATCCAGGTCTTAAGCTCAATAAGACCTCTTCAATCAATTGTGATTGGCTCCAGAAAGGTGATCAGGGATCAGGACCAGTATGGTCAGAGAAAGGGATCAAGGAGTGGTATAACACACTCAAAAATTCCAACAGACAAAATTTTTCTTCAACCAGCCAGGCTATTGGTTGGTGATAAGGATCAGGCCACAGAGGGGCACGACTCAAGGTCAAAAATGTATCAGGGGGCAATCAAAGATATACCCAGGATAAGGATCAGGATCAAATTTCTTGATAATGGGGGGGGACACAAGCACACACCCCTATGGATGATTCTATTAACTGATGATCTGATGTCCCATGATGCTCAGAAAAAGCAGGGGAGAGCCCCTCCTTTTATAGACCAGATTCCTGTTGACTATTTACAAGAGAGATTTACAAATGGGAGCGGAATTTTTTTTTTTTGTTTTTTTTTTTTTTTTGATGGGATCAAGATCATGAGAAAACAAAAGAATAAAAAAAAGAAACAAAAAAGTACTCGGAGAAAAAGAAATCCAAAGAGGGACGCCTGCGGGCATCCTGATGGGCCCGGGCAACTGCTGAGGCCGTGGATGACCGCCAGAAGTTGTCCAACGGGCCCGGGTGACTGCTGTGGCTGCGGATGACCGCCGGCCGGTGTCCAACGGGCATTGGCAACTTAAGAGACCCATGGACAACTGCAAGCTAGGAGGGGAGGAAGAGGTTTGACAGTGAGACTGGATTTGGTGGTGGAAGGGATTGAAATTGGGTTGATCAATGAGTAAGGGGCTCCAGGGGTCAACACAGGTTTAGGATAATTGGTTGGATGGGAGCTGGTGATGGGATGATGATTGAGGAACTGATTGAGGGGTAGGGAGTCGGTGGAGGGTTGTTCAAGGGTACAGGATTGAGCTATTATTCTGGGTAGTAATAGTCCTCCTTGTTCTTGTTCTTGTTCTTGTTCTTGTTCTTGTTCTTGTTCTTGTTCTTGTTCTTGTTCTTGTTCTCAAGTTGGTAGTACTATGAGTTGCACTTTAACTACTTTCTTCAGCCTGAAGCTTTTGTCATTTTTGATTCCATTCTTCAACCAAGACTTGGTTAGCATTCCTCTTAGGTTCCCAACTTGGAGGCCAACTTCTACCGGTCTCTCGGTTGATTCCAGCCCATTTGATGTGGTATTGTTTTCCAGTCTCCCTCAAGATCTCAATAGCTTCCCACTCTGGTGATGATGATGATGATGGTTTATGTTGATCTACTAGACTTGAGTCAGTTTGATGAGAGATCTCCTGAGGCTTGAAATGAGAAAAAGAGGTTGAATTGGATCTAGTCTTCAGCTTGTGGTGCTGGTCATTATGAACTTGGGTGGTGGTGGTGGTGGTTTTTTTTTTTTTTTTTTTTTTTTTTTTTTTTTTTTTTTTTTTTTTAATGATACCTATGAATGATGATAAGGAAAAAATTGAAATCTCTGCACTGGCCAGGGTGTCCAGGATGGGGCACCATACCGGTGGGTCTGAGGATTGGGTTTAGGTCTGCGATTGCCTTCCATCTTATTCATGATTTTGTTAGATGCTTGAAAAGAGGGGGCAAGGACTGGTTCAGTGATTTTAGGTTTTTCAAAGGTGAGAGCTGTTTGACCTTTCATCACTTTATCCACAGTATTCCTAAGGACCATGAAAGCAGGGAGCTTGAACCAATTGTCTCTTGTTTTGATCATGGATCCAGATTTCACCAATTCATCCTTAATTCTTTCCTGCACTCCTGGAGAGAAAGACTGAAAAAATCGCACTCAAATTTTGTCCAACGTATCAATGTGATTGTTCCGGATAAGATAGGAATTGATAGGGTCCCAAGATTTTCTGAAAGTCTGATAGTCAGAGACTGAGGAGATACCACCATTGTAGATCCATTGAGAAACCAGGGAATCCAAGTCTTGCAAAGTAAATCTGGCTAAATCTATTTTTCCCCAATAGGCAAACATAGCCTCCTTCAGGAGCCTCCAGTTGTGAGTTTTGAATCCCTCAAACGATTTGATAAACTCCATAACTTTTTCAGAAGAGATAAAAAATTGTAACTGATAAGCCATATCATATTCACTGGCACCATCCACTTCCGCAGCCATCTCATAGGAGTCCAGGAATTGTTTGACATTGGTCCCATTGAAGCCTAAATTTTTGTTCTGAGGCTTGATTTTGACCATCTTTTCCAAAACAGATAAAAAGAATCCAGAAGATTCCATGTTGAAGGGTCCCTAAGAGATCCAAACAAGCAGAGTTCCAAGGTGGCTCACAAGCGTGGCAAGAGTAGAGTTTCACAAAAAACAACAAGGATCTTGCCCAGATGGTGCACAATTGGGAGGACTTACTTCTGGACCAAGTTGCCTCCACGGATCAGATCTAAAAAAAGAACAAAAAAAAAAGAAAGAAAGAAAAGAAAAAAATCAGATCAGATTTTGGAGTTGATTCTTCAAGTTGGGACCGTAAATCCCAAGGTTGCTGTTTTGTTCCCGGCCTGGGGGACCAAATGTAAGACTCCAAACGGTGCAAGGCCGTGGAAGTTCTGTGGAGGGGAAAGGTGCTGTTTAGGCGGCCCTACTGAGTGTTAGAAAAATATTTAAATGTAACCAAGATCAAGGTCCAGAACCTGGTAAATGAGGAATCAAGGAGTAGAGGATAAAGATGATAATAGTTTGGTAGCAATGGAACAGCACTATCTGAGACAAGATTATGCAGGGAAAAACTTGAACAAAAGAACTTAAAGTCCTCTTAGAGTTCAAAGAACAAAAGCTGTTGTATGTAAACAACGCCCACAAGCTAATAACTCTGGTTGTCAGCAGAAGATTGGGGATGATCAACTCAAACCCCAGCAAACTCCAGTTTCTCAATAAACCTGCCAAACTCTCCGCAATCAAGTGCTTGAAGGGTAACAGATATCTGAGGGTGGCCGTACAAGACAAAGCACAATGTTTAAGAAGCTCCAAAGCAAACAGTAACTGATTTTGAAGCAAGGATAACCTCAAAACCTCTCAAGGGACTCAAGAATAGGCTGGCAGAATGCAACTCCAAATAAAATAAAGGGAGATATAACACTCCAGGTCTTAAGCTTAATAAGACCTCTTCAATCAATTGTGATTGGCTCTAGAAAGGTGATCAGGGATCAGGACCAGTATGGTCAGAGAAAGGGATCAAGGAGTGGTATAAAACACTCAAAAATTCCAACAGACAGAATTTTTCTTCAACAAGCAAGGCTATTGGTTGGTGATAAGGATCAGGCCACAGAGGGGCAAAGACTAAGGGTAAAAAATGGATCAGGGGGCAAACAAAGATATACCCAGGATAAGGATCAGGATTAAATTTCACAATGATGGGGGACACAGGCACACACCCATATGGTTCAATTTCTATGATGATGATATGATTTGATCTCATGATCCCCTGAAAAATCAGGGGAGAGCCCCTCCTTTTATAGACCAGAGGCCTGTAGACTATTTACAAGAGAGATTTACAAATGGGAGCGGAATTTTTTTTTTTTTGATGGGATCAAGATCATGAGAAAAAAAAAGAAAAAAAAGAAACAAACAAGTACTCAGAGAAAATGAAATCCAAAGAGGGACGCCCACGGGCATCCTGATGGGCCCGGGGGACTGCCGAGGCCGCGGATGACCCCCGGCAGGTGTCCGACGGGCATGAGCAACTGCCGTGGCCGCGGATGACCGCCAGCAGGTGTCTGACGGGCATTGGCAACGTAAGAGACCCGCGCAGGCAACAGACAAGCCACGCAGGAGACTGGTGAGATAGAGGTGGAAAGAATTGATGGACTTGGGTGGACTGACAAGCACCCGGATTGGCTAGGGCTCGGGTTGCGGTGCCGGTCAGTTTGGGTTTTGGCTTGACAATGATCTTCAACAAGGCAAGACACGGGGGTTCGAGATCATCCAAATTGGCCACCGGGGTCACTGGGTTGGCTTGGGATGGACTTGGGAACTTTGGTCATCCAAACCATCATGCATGTGGGTAGCGTAGGGAGGATCAAGTTGAGAAAAATGATGATGATGATGATCAAGATAAGGATTGGATGGAGGGTGGGAGTGGTTGATGAAGGATGATTGTTGATTTTCTGAGTTGGTAAGAGTTGATTTGGGATTGGGATTGATTGAGTTGGGTAGGTTAGTTGTTGGTTTGGATGATGACGGGGATGAGATCCTTGAAGTTTATTCAGCCACAAGAGCGTTACCGTAACCAACACCTTTAGTCCCAAAACATTTTGGATGGCATATCTTACAGTAAGGATTGTAACCATTCTCTAGGATGTTGAAGGCATCTAGAATCTTGCAAAAATTGATAAATTTCAAGCATCTCTTGTGATATGGGGTTGCTACTGGGCCCAGAACTTGTTTGGCAGCATAGACCAATTCATGACACGTCAGACACTTGGGGGCTGGCACTGGGGCAAATGTCCTGCTAGTGGGTGGTCTGGCATTGAGGTGGATGAATGTCCTCAACATTGTGGTGTTTGAGTTTGGCTAATGATAGAATTGGGGAAGGTGGAGGGATGGAGATGGAGATGGTTTTTTTTTTGATAATGATACCTATGAAAGATGATAAGGAAAAAATCATAAAAAAATTAAAATCTCCGCACTGGCCAGGGTGTCCAGGATGGGGCACCACAACGTCTGTGCGGAAGTTTGCACACCTATTAACAAGGCAACACCCCCTCCCATCAAAATAACAAATGAAAAGAAGACACAACAGCAAGAGAGAAAAAAAAGAAAGAGAACAAAAAATGAAAAAAGGAGGACAGTCGCTGCCAATTTTCCGATCTAGGAGGAGAGGGTGATCCCAATGATGATGGAGTTGGTGAGCGCAATGATGATGATGCTCATCATTTCTGGATGGTTTTGATGTTGAGCGATGGGGTTGATGTGATCAATGATACTTGCTCACAAGCGGTGATGGTGGTGATGATGAGGATGCCATGATGGATGAATCAATGATGAGAGAGAAGGCAATGATTTGCACATGGCCAAGCAATAGGGAGGATCATGATGAAAAACTAATGGTCGCAATAAATTGAGGAAGCAATCAAGGATGCAAGGGATGAGGATGAGGAGGAGCAATGCAATGAGTCACACATGGCCAAAAGTTAGCAAGAGAGGCCTGAGCGCAAGGAGGGGGGATTGAACCCAGGGTAGGAGGCAAGTGTGCAATGGAAGGAAGAGGAGGAGCTTTACCACTAGGACAGGGAAGGGTTGGAGTGAAGGATCCAAATTTTTTGTAAGTTCAAAAAAAATTCTTTTTTTTTTGATTTAAGGTATGACAAAAAAATATGTATGAAATTTTTTTTTTAAATTTTTGAATTCTTTTCCCAAGGTGTCCCAAATGGTTCACCACATCTCTCCTCAACTTACAGACTGTCCCTAGTCTGCATCATAATTTTGAAAACATGAAAAAGAAAAAAAAGAAAATAATTGGCCGTTTCTTGATCCTCTAAGTAAAAAAAAATGTTGAAACCCATCTTGATACATCCAAATGAGCCTAAATGTGGAAAGGATAAGAGAAAAGTTGTCCCAAGTGCTCACGTATGTGGCATAAAGTAGAGTTTTTACAACAAAACGCAGCAGAAGACCCTGGTGGTGCACAATTGGGAGGACTTACTTTGAACCCAAATTGCCCCCACAACAATAAAATCTCTTAACTTGATCAGCAGAGAACCTTCTAGCCAACTAAGTACTATCCAGTTCTTCCAAAACATAAGATCCACCTCTAACTTGACAAACCACTCTATAAGGACCATTCCAAAGATTCAAAAAAAGTTCTCCCCACTGAGTCTCTGAAGATCGATTATAAGCCAATACCAGATCACCAGGGTTTAAAGGATCTCTGATTCAAATTAGATGTTTATCTTACCAATACTGAACTGATTTTGCTCTTCATTCCATGATGTTCTGATAACCTTTGTTACGAATATCTTCACTCTGCTCCAGTTGCTTTGATCTGGCAACTAATAGATCAGTAGTTGAAGAAACTTGTTCCAAAGAGATACCCAAGGAAGACTCCATTTCAAGATCAAGAGGAAGAACAGCCCTTTGACCAAAGATGATTTCATAAGGAGAGTAGCCAGTGGTTTGCTTGGTGGAAATTCAATCAGAGAAGAGTACCAAGGGAAAAAACTTTCAACAATTCTTGCCACTTTCACCAGCCAGTTTAACCAGAGCATCCTTCAAGGGAGCATGGCATTTTTCCACCATGCCTTGTCCTTCAGGATAATAGGGAGTAGTAACTATATGTTGTCTAGGGAGCAATCGGATCATTTCAGCAAGTTTTCCACCAAATTTGGAGCCACCATCAGTAGAATAAGATTGATCCAAACCGTAACACATCTTCCAATTCTAATGAAGGAAAGCTGCCACAGATTCAGAACTAAGGTTCTTAAGGAATTTTTCTTCAACCCATCCAGAAAAATCATCTCTAGCCACAATGAGGTCCTTAGCACCACCTGCATTGATATGAACCACATCCATAGCAACCCTTCCAAAGACAGTGGACTCCCCAGTAGGATAGCAAATTTCAGCTGGAAGCCTAAGATCACGTTTTTGACAAACTTCAAAACTCTTGCACCATTGAGAGACAGATTTCTTCAGAGGTGGCCACCAGAACCGTTTGGATAATCTTTGATAAGTTTTGGTTTCCCCACAATGACCAAGACCCTCATGGGGACTTTCAAGGATTGAATCTTGCTTAGTTGGGATAGTAACCACAAAAAGTGCACAAGGAGTTCCTCTTTTCATAAGCCTAGAACCTTGGACAAAGAAACTAGAGGACTTTCTTTTAAGGGATAAAAATTCTTGGGCAGAGAGATCAGGTGGTCTTTGGAGAGTTGGAAGTTACTGCTCTAACTTAAGCCAGAAACCTTGTTGGAAACCAGAAAAATCTTGGGAGGAGAAAGCAAAAACAGGGTGGATTAAAGGTTCTTCCTCATCAAAATCCATTCCAACATCCGACTCATCGTCTCCAATAGGTCTTCTAGATGAACCATCAGGCATAGTAAAAGATTTCATGGGCCTATGAACAATATCAAAAGAGAAAAGTTGGATAAAAGCTACCCAGAGAGTCATTGGAGCATTTGGAAGACTGGGAGCATTGATCATTTCCACAATGGATCAAGTGTCAACTTGCAATTCAAAATGTTGTCCCCAGAGTACTGTTTGGAGTTTCTTCAGAATTCTGGCCACACCACAGAGCTCCAGTTTGGGCTGAGAGTATCTAGATTCCACATCCAAAAATAGCAAAGATTCATAAAGAAAAGGGCGGTCCAAAGCATTTTCATCTTCCTGAGTAAGGACAGCCCCAACAGATTGATAACTAGAGTCAAAAGCCAATGTCATTTTTCCAGCTCAAGGCCCATAAGAGATCTTTTTCAAAACTATGTCATTGCCAACAATAGTTTTGAGCAACTGAAATGATCATTCCCAATCTTGGGTCCCAATCCATTCAGCTTCCTTTCTGGTAAGACAACGCAAGGGTGCACAGATTTCGGATAGAGGGGGAATGAAGATCCTGACATGAGTTAAAACACCTAGGAAACCTCTAACTTCAGTTGGATTTATTGGAGTAGGCCAGGAGATGATTTTGTTGACTTTAGAGGGTGCCATCCTTCTTCCTTCCTTGCAGACTATATGACCAACAATTTCCAAGGCAGGGAAACAGGCAGCAAGGTTTGATCCAGAGAAAGTAAGGACAGATTCCTCAATTCAAAACAGAATCCTTTCCAAGATAGTAGCATACTCCCAGATAAATTGTCAAATTCCTGAGTGCCAAGGTAAGAGCTCATTATCATAGTCAGAAACTGGACCTTTATTTCCGCCATCATCAATAAAGATACCAGCATGATCAGGGATTTTGTCTTGGAGGATCCACATCATCTGAGCCTGATAGACTGCAACCAAGTTGGTGGCACCTTGAGGCAATTGATTCATTTGAAATTGACCAAGAGGAGTATTGAAAGTAGTGAGAGGGTGAGAAATAGGATGCAAAGCTTGTTCGTCATAACCCCCCATAATGTCACCGAGACCATAGCAAGCTCTGCCAGAGAAGGATTCAACAAATTTTTCAGTGGCAGGAGGAACACCAGAGTCCTTAATAGTAACTTTATTGAGAGGTTGGAGATCATGAACTACTCTAAGTTTACAATTACTCTTTAGCACACAGAAAACAGGACTGGAATAGCTAGAAGTCAATTGTTTGTATAAACCAGTATAGACTTGTTTGCGGGCCAACTTGATTAATTTGTTGACTTTTGCAGCAGGAATAGGGATCTTTTTCTTTTGCCAAGGATCATTTTCAACTACAGGGATGATATAAGGGAGACCATAGGATTCTTTCAAGAGACCTCTCTCTTCTTCACAGAATGCAATAGATTTTTCCCTTAGAGATAAGATATTTTTGATCAAAGTTAACTCATCAGGTAAAAGGCATCCATCTGGACCAAAGTTGACCACCTTAAATTGTTGTTCAGTGACACAACCACAATGTACAAAGGGGACAGGAAGAGAGTGAGATAGACCACAATAAGGATCACGAGATGGAGGAGGACACATGAGAGGAGGAGTGAGATTGAGAGGAATGGGTTGGTTGACAGGCTGGACCTTTTTTTCAACTGGCTTATACTTGGTGGCAAAAGAGAGAAGTTCTTGTTTCCTCCAAGCATTCACCAGCAAGACCTCAGTACACAAAATGAGACTAGATTCCAACATCCTCCAAGTTTGATGTTCCATAAAATTTTTGAAAAGCGCCTCTTCCATAAAATAGGATCAACAAGATAGTGCTTTGCTCACATGTGTGGCACAAGGTAGAGTTTTGAAAACTATGGTAGAAGAATGCCCTGATGGTGCACAATTGGGAAGACTTACTTTTACCCCCAAGTGCCTCCACTGGAGCCCATACTCCTCCATACCAAAACCATTAAGAAAAGAATTGATGAAAAACTGTGTTTAATTTATTGAGCAAAGACAGTGTGACAGATTTATAACAAAAGGGTTTGATCAAACAAGCTCAGGTGAGACCGTGAGGATAAGTGATTGGAGTGATGTTTAGGAAAGGAAAACGACGAAAGCAGTTTCTAAAAGGAACCGGTGATCCACCTCTGTGCAAAATTCAGAAAGAGGTTGGATGAAGAAAATGAGAAGGAGACGGAGAAATGAGAAGGAGATAGGCTTGGGAAGTTAATACCAAACTGGATCAGAGGTAATAATTTTCTATATATATGGAAAAGCAGATTCTTGATGTTTGAAGATTTATGAGGAAAGTTTCAAGGTTGAGAGAGGGAGTTGAGGAGAAGTAAGTCAAGTGGGGCAGAGAATAATTGGGATAAGTTTGAGTGAAGAGATCAAGGAGAAAATGGAGTGTTAAGGAGAGGCAGAGTGTGAGAAGATGGAGAAGAGGACTTAAGTCAAACACGATGTACAACTCAAGAGAGAGAAGAAACTATATCAAGTAGAAGAAGAAGAAAACAAGGAGAAAAATGTGAGAGAGTGGCATGAGAATGACATCTGTGAGAATTGAGCGGAGGCGCACGTTCAAGCATTTCACTATACTTCAACACCCCCCTCAGTTAGGGATGAACGACCAAAGCACAAATTGAGGAGAGAATTAAGCAAGTTTTGCAAGCACGCTTTGGTTAGGCTGTTGGCAATCATGGACTGAGAGGAAATGAGTTTAATTTTGATCTCCCCTTTCTTGTATTTTTCTTGAAGATACTTGGCTTTGATGTCCAAGTGCTTGGTTTTTGAGTGAGATCCAAAATCTTTGATTTTTTTGAGAAGGCCAGAATTGTCGATGTGGAAGAGGGTAGGAGTTGGTTCAGTTTTCCAAAGTTCCCAAATTGGATTGGAAATACATTCATTTTCTTGATTGGCGTTGGCCAGGGAGTTCAATTTGGATTCCATGGACAACATTGCAATGTTTCTTTGACTACCGCTGTACCAAGAGATGGGACAGGATTTCCACAGGCAAATATATCCAGATTGGGACTTTCTAGAGTGGTGATTGTCTCCCCAGGTGGTGTCGGTGTGGTAGACCAAACCTAATCTATAGCCATCAGACTCAATTTTCTAGTATAAATATAATCCCAATCATAAATTTAACCTCAGAAATGGATTCTACACCAAAAATAACCCATAGTCACCCAGCCAAACTACCCCTCTATCTCTCATGGTTTAGAAGATACAGCCAAAATAAATTGTGGACAGCTCATATCACACCCAGGTATCACAAACTAGTGAAAGGCCATATGGGTATACTTGGAATCCCTAAAGACATACCAGTAACATCCCAACATAACACCTCAAACAAACATACAACCAATCACCTCACCTGTATACTCAGAACCATAAGCAAGGCCATGTGTTGTTAAAATACGTACGCACTTACGCGGGTGCTACGTATAAGTGTAATCCAAATGGGATGCACAAATGGGCCTCTAAGGCCCATTGGACACACACAAGGACCATACGGGCCCATGTGGATGTCACGGATTTGGGGAAACTGGCCTCAAAATGCGTGAAATAGGCCTATTGGTACACGGGCCCTAACGGGCCCGGTGGGGTATATGGGCAGATACAGCCAGATGGGCTTGTATGGGCATAATTGGGCCCAAGGTTTATTTTGGACATACTTGGCCAGACGGGCTGGCCCGCCAAAGTATGTTTTTCTCAGGTTTCGGGCTTGGGGCGGCCCATTGGGGCCGCCGCCAGTGTCGCCGCCCACCCGGGGCCGCCGCCCGCGCCGCGGCCCGTTCGGGGCCGCCTGTGTTCCTCAGCACGGCCCACGCGGGGCCCGACGGCCCGCGCGGGGCTGTTGCGCGGCCGAGGGATCCCGCGCGGTGCGATGCCAAGCGGGCCCGGCTGGTCGCGCCCGGCGACCAGCGCCGCGGAGCCGGGGCTCGCGGCCCCGGCTCGCTCCCCCTCCCCTCGCTCGCCGTTGCGAGGGGGATGGGGGCGGGCTGGCTGGGTTGAACCAGCCAGCGACCGGCCGCGACATCGCGGTCGGTCAGGGCAGGGGGGACCTGACCACCCCCTTGCCCAGGGAGGTGGCGGCGCCGGCCGCGGTAGTAGCGACCGGCAGGTGGGGGGGATTTGATCACCCTCCCACCTAGCGAAGCGATGCAGAGGGAGCGAGGGGCGCTCTCCCCCCCCCTTTACCGAGGGGGAGGAGCGTCGGGCTGAGGGGACCTGATCACCCCCAGCCCAGTCCTTTTCCTAATGACAACGCCCTGGGGGTATCGACCCCCAGGGCCCCTGGTGAGGGGATTTGACCGCCCCCACCAGGGATTTGAGAGAAGAAGGGGGGGGGGCGGCATGTCCGCCGGTTACACCCCCCCCTAGTGAGGTTGAAACCGGACCCAGGTGAGTCCTGGGTCCCACCTGGCCCATTTGAGGGGCCAGGGGCTGGATGCATGAGGCAACCAGCCCGTAAGTATGACAATGAGGTCATCAGGACCGGTTGTAACAGACAACCGGCCCAGGGGATTGAACAGCAAAGGGGCTGGTTCAGCCCCGTAACGGTGGAAACACCAGAATGGACCGGAATAGGCTGGTCGTAAGGGTTCAGGGACTGATGCCATGTGGGCTGATGTAGTCCAAACCAAGTAACAAGGCTTGTAGAGCCTGTAGAGCTCTTTTGGGGCAGAAAATTTGCCTTTTGGCTTGTTGTATCATGGGCTCACAATAGGCCAATCTTTTGTACTTAAGGAGCTCTTCTCCCTGCTGTTTTCCATCATTCATTCATCATCCAATCGAATTCATCCAACATATTGCCCCATTGTGAGAGCCCCATTAGCCATTATTGACACACAGTGTCCAGCATTTCTTTTGCTTTAAATACTGCTCATTTGCCTAAGCTAATTGCTGGCCATAATTATAACATGTGTAACCAAAACAACCAGCAGTACAAGGCACCACAGGACTACCCAGCAATGTATGCAGGCAGTCTGGGCCATGTGTAACCAAACAACCACCAGTACATACAGCCAGTAGCATGTGATACCAAATAAACTACCAGTACCAACAACCCTCAGCACCACACAGTAATTTATGCAGCCAGTAGCATGTGTAACCAAACACCCAGCAGTACAAGGCACCACAGGACTACCCAGCAATGTATGCAGGCAGTCTGGGCCATGTAGATCCAAACAACCACCAGTACAGGCACCACAGGACTACCCAGAAATGTATGCAGGCCGTCTGGGGCCATGTGTAACCAAAAAACCACCAGTACAAATACCACAGGACTACCCAGCAATATATGCAGGCAGCTAGGGCCATATAGATCCAAACAACCACCAGTACAGGAACCACAGGACTACCCAGCAATGTATGCAGGCAGTCTGGGCCATGTTTAACCAAACAACCACCAGTGAAAATACCACAGGACTACCCAGCAATATATGCAGGCAGCTAGGACCATGTAGATCCAAACAACCCACCAGTACCAGTTCACCACAGCACAAATTCAACCCAGCACTACACAGCAATTAATGTAGGCAAGTGCCTGCATGTAACCCCAGTGCAACCTCTTTCCAACCAGCAGAAATGCCTCATGTAACTGTATTAGGTTTTCCCAACCAGCAGAAATGCCTCATGTAACTGTATTAGATTTTCCCAACCAGCTAAAATGTCTCATGTACCTGTATCCCACTGTAACAGGGGAAGCCCCAGGGCACCCTCAGGGGCAGCCCTGAGCATCCCCTGAGGACCAGATTTTCTATTTAAGGAGGGCCTCTCTGCCCTATCCAGGTTGTATCCCCCACTACCATCACCATCATCATCCACCATCCAGGAGCTCCACCCACTCATCAACTACATCATCATCCTCATACCTCCTTATGCCATCTGGCACATCCCACCCCAGCTCACACATCAGTACCCATCTGTGGTACCTACCCAGATAAATAGTATCAGTGAACCAGTTATAAAGGAAACAAGAAATCAGAAACCAAGTTATTACCCATCTTTAGCCAATTAAAACACCCAACAGGTGCTGGAATAAGGGTTCTTCTGTGACCTAAATATTCAGCACCAAAATTAAAGAAGAACCACCTTTCAATTAATAAATAACCCTTACAAAGAAAGAGAGCACAACCAAAAGCAACCACCAACCTTTTCCTCTACCCAGCCCCCTGTGGGTAAACCCATCCTTGGGTCCTCTCCTGAACCATCCCTTTGATAAACCCTTGAACCCTTGAATATTGGGATATTGGTCAAGATCACATATATCTGATCAATAAATAACCAATAGTCCAATACATCTGGTCCATTCTTCAACAAACCCTACCAATATCAATCAATAACTAATCTAGGTCTGATCTGAGACCTATTTTAAGTCTCAAAGAAACCAGCCATTAATTTAAATAAATTATTGTGCAGACTTACTATAGTACTAGAAGGGCAGGTAATTCAAAACCACTCTTAGGATTTACTAATACTCTAAAGGAGTAGAAGTAATACTAAATTCCCCTTCAAGGACTGCCAGCAAACTATTTGCTACTTTTATTTATATAATCCCACAGGAGTCTCTACATCGGAAAAGTATTGCAGTTGAAGACCTGTGGAGTTGGATGGTTTGAGTTGAAGCTTGAACTCTCTAGTGCCTACCAGATAGCAAAAACAATGCAGAAACTCTTTCCAGTGAGACAATCCAGGCGAGTTGTTGTATTGGGACAAGATGGAAACCCCAGGAGCAAGGTCTGGTCTGGTGCAACAAGCCAGGAAGTTCAGAATACCGGTGAATTGCCTGTAATTAATGTTGAGACGGACAAATTCTTCAAGATCATTGTTGGAAGATTTATTGAGGCACACACTGTGGTGCCCCATCCTGGACACCCTGGCCACCTTAAGACCTCAATCAATGAACTGTTGCGCAAACATACAGTCGGGCATCTAAAAAAAAAAAATAAAAAATAATGATAATTCCAACTCATCCTCAGGCTCATCCTCACCTTCATCATTGCGCGCCGCGCGTCCTTATCCTCGCGCATTGCGCAGCACTCATCCTCATTGCTACTGTTGCGCGGCGCTCATCCATGATTTACCAAATTTATCCCAACCGCACCCCCAAGCATTTATCAAATCCTCGGATCCGTCAAATCTCCCATCTCACTTGATCTATCAGCCGTGCATCTCAAGCCTGTCAGGATTTAATCAACCGTCTCAAAGCCAATCTCCTATCCGCCCATCTGCGCTCTCACAAACTTCATCCTTTACCTTTCCTGGGGCTCTCCCACCCACTTCTGCCTTCAGACGAGGGGTGAAGAGTGTCAACTACCGCCCACGGACATGGTACCCTTCAAGCACTTGATTGTGGAGAGTTGGGCAGGTTCATTGAGAACCTGGAGGTTGCTTGGGTTTGAGTTGATCATCCCCAATCTTGTGCTGACGACCAGAGTTATTAGCATGTGGGTGTTGTTTACATACAACAGCTTTTGTTCTTTGAAATCTAAGGGTACTTTAACTTCTTTTGCTTATTTTTTGCCTGCATAATCTTGTCTCAGATAGTGCTGTTCCATTGCTACCAAACTATTATCATCTTTATCCTCTACTCCTTGATTCCTCATTTACCAGGTTCTGGACCTTGATCTTGGTTACATTTAAATATTTTTGTAACAATCAGGAGGGCAGCCTAAACAGCACCTTTCCCCTCCACAGGACTTCCACGGCCTAGCACCGTTTGGAGTCTTACATTTGGTCCCCCGGGCCGGGATCAAACCAGAAACCTTGGGATTTACAGTCCCAACTTGAAGAATCAACTCCCAAATCCGATCCAATTTTTTTTCCTTCTTTTCTTTCTTTTTCTGTTTGTTCTTTTTTCTCAGATCTGACCCATGGAGGCAACTTGATCCAGAAGTAAGTCCTCCCAATTGTGCACCATCTGGGCAAGATCCTTGTCGTTTTTTGTGAAACTCTACTCTTGCCACGCTTGTGAGCCACCTTGGAACTCTGCTTGTTTGGATCTCTTAGGGACCCTTCAACATGGAATCTGCTGGATCCTCTTTATCTGTTTGGGCCAAGATGGTCCAAATCAAACCTCAGAACAAAAATTTAGGCTTCAATGGGACCAATGTCAAACAATTCCTGGACTCCTATGAGATGGCTGCAGAAGTGGATGGTGCCAGTGAATATGATATGGCTTCACAGTTAAGGTTTTTAATCTCTTCTGACAAAGTTATGGAGGTTATAGAATTGTTTGAGGGATTCAAAACTCACAACTGGCGGCTCCTGAAGGAGGCTATGTTGGCCTATTGGGGAAAAATAGATGTAGCCAGATTTACTTTGTAAGACTTGGATGCCCTGCTTTCTCAATGGATCTTCAATGGTGGTATCTCCTCAGCCTCCAACTATCAGACTTTCAGAAAATCTTGGGACCCTATCCAGTCCTCTCTTATCCAGAACAATCACATTGATACGTTGGACAAAATTTGAGTGCGATTTTTTCAGTCTTTCTCTCTAGGATTGCAGGAAGGAATTAAGGAAAAATTGGTGAAATCTGGATCCATGATCACAACAAGAGACAATTGGTTCAAGCTCCCTGCTTTCATGGTTCTTAGGAATACTGTGGATAGATTGATGAAATGTCAAACAGCTCTCACCTTTGAAAAACCTAAAATCACTGAACCAGTACTTTCCCCCTCTTTTCAAGCATCTAACAAAATCATGAATAAGATGGAAGCCAATTGCAAACCTAAACCCAATCCTCAGAACCACCGGGAGACACCTACTATAGATGAGATCACTCAATTACTTCAGGCATTTGAGAATAAAATATATCAGAAAATATCCTCTTTAGCCACTCCTAAACCTGCTAATTCTGTTCCTAAGTCTACTATAGTCTGTTATTATTGCCATAGGGAAGGCCATGGTACCGGTAGATGTCCTGAACTCCAGAAGGACAAGGAGGAGAAGTTAGTAGAGCAGAAGGGAAATAATTTTTTCCTTCCTAACGTTGCTTTGATCCCTTTCGATTTGTCTTGACCAATCCGTCATGTGGTGGCCTCATACCAACCACCAACTCCTAAGAAAGCATCCTTGGTCTCTGTGGATTTTCGATCATCCTGTGGAACCCTGCAAACTTGGTATCCCCCAGCTATCACTTCTTCCAGCTTCCCTGGCACCTATCAATCCAATCCAGCTAGGAAACGCCATGAGGAACCAAAAACTCATAAGTCTCCTCCTGTTCCATCCTCAATTCTGCGAAAACCCGTTAAATTTCAATCTTCACCTGAGCCTCCTTCCTCTGATGTGGAAGACATGGAAGTAGAAAGGGAACCACTTATGGAAAGGTTCCAGGACAACTCTGATCCTCCCTCTCTTCAACCTGCCCAACCCTCAGATCCTCTTCCATCACCTATTACACCTGATCTTCCTCCCTCCACCCAGCCCAAGGATCAATTTGAGAGGGGCATCTCCAAGGACTACCCTAATGCTGTGGAAGGAGTATTAAAGAAAATTTCTGATCTGAAAATCCCTGATCTATCTGTGGCTGAACTCCTGTCAATCTCTCCATCTGTGGCAGAACGGATGAAGAAATGGGTTTCTTGTCGACGTGTGGAGATTGGTCCGAACAAATTAAAGGTCTCCTCCGGTACTCTGATAGAGGATTTTGGTGGAACAGATCCCTCTTCAGATACCAACTTATATTCCTGCCCTCTTGGTTTTCTTCCATGTTGTCTTGGTGATTCAACTAAAACGGTTTCTCTCCTTCTGGATTTGGGTTCTCAGCTCAACTTGATTTTGGACTCCATGGCCTGCAAGCTTAAACTTAGCCCAAGGGTTGGTTTCAACTCTGAGGTCTATGGAATTGGGAATCAGTCCTGTGAACTGGTTGGTATTGCTGAGGATATTCCTGTTCAAATTGGTCAAACTATTGTTGGCACCTGTCACTTCTGGATCACTCATCTGGATGGTCCCATGATCTTGGGAAGGCCTTTCTTAATGGACTTTGGTGCTACCCTGATGTTTTCTGATCAAGTTGGGGAGAGAATTCTCCTCCCTGATGCTGATGGCAGAAAGATTGAAGTTCCCCTTTGTTCTTTGGATTCTGGTTTTTGGGAAAGATACTTCCCTGGTCATCCTCCCAAATCTGTCCTGAAAGGAAAGAAGAAGGAAAACCCTCATTCCTTTCATCCTCATTTTTTAGCAGAATAGTTGGCCCTACTGATAGTTGTAGTTCTTCTCAGCCTCAGACTTCAACTAATGGACCAACTCCCACCTCAGAGGCATATCTTTCTTTTTACTCATCATTTTCTTCTCATCCAAATAAGATCAAAACCCAAACACATGAAAAATTGGAAAAATCAAAAAATATTTCTTTGCTGTCTCGATCTGTTGTATCTTCTTTTCCTTTTTCTTTTTAGTCTGATCACTCATCCTCTATTCCAGTTTTGAATCTCCGCAATGAGTCTAAACTAGATCTCAATCTCTATTCTTTTCTTGGTGGCTTTGGTATGAAGGAGTTTGTCTTAGGTGGAGGCAATATGGGTTAGAAGTAAGTCCTCCCAATTGTGCACCACCAAGGGCTTCTACTACTGTTGTTTCCCAAACTCTACCCTGTGCCACACATGTGAGCAATGTGTTATCTTTTGGATCCTCTTTTATGGCGAAGGCACCTTTCAAGGATGTAGCAGAACATTGGACTTGGAAGATGTTGGAACATGGCCTCAGTTTTTGTAGTCAGGTCTCACTGGTCAATCCTTGGAGGAAGCAGGGATTCCTCTCTTTTGCCGCCAAGTACAAACCAGTTTCAAAGAAGGTCCAGCCAGTCAACCAACCAATTCCTCTCAACCTCAATCCTCTTCTTATGTGTCCTCCACTACCCCGCGATCCTTACTGTGGTCTATCCAAATCCCTCACTGGTCCATATATTCCCTCTGGTCGGGTCACAGAAGAACGTCTGAAAGTGGTCAACTTTGGTCCAGATGGATGGCTTCTTCCTGATGAGTTAAATTTGATCAAAACTATCTTGTCTCTAAGGGAAAAATCTATTGCATTCTGTGAAGAAGAGAGAGGTCTCTTGAAAGAATCCTATGGTCTCCCTTACATCATCCCTGTAGTTGAACATGACCCTTGGCAAAAGAAAAAGATCCCAATCCCTGCTGCTAAAGTTGACGAATTCATCAAGTTGGTCTGCAAACAATTCTGAACCGGTTTATACAAACAATCAACTTCCGGCTATTCCATTCCTGTTTTCTGTGTTCTAAAGAGTAATGGTAAACTTAGAGTAGTTCATGATCTCCAACCTCTTAATAAAGTTACTATTAAAGACTCTGACGTGCCTCCTGCCACTGAAGAATTTGTTGGATCCTTCTCTGGGAGAGCTTTCTATGGCATAGGTGAAATTATGGGTGGCTATGAAAAACAATCCTTGCATCCTATTTCTTGTCCCCTCACTACTTTTGATACTCCCCTTGGTTGATTTCAGCTGACTCTATTGCCTCAAGGTGCCACCAACTTGGTTGCAGTCTATCAGGCTCAGATGATGTGGATCCTCCAGGACAAAATCCTGGATCATGTGGGTATCTTTATTGATGATGGTGGTATTAAAGGTCCAGTTTCTGACTATGATAATGAGCTCTTACCTTGGAACTTGGGAATCAGACAATTTATCTGGGAGTATGCTACTTTCTTGGAAAGAATTTTGTTTTGAATTGAGGAATCTGGCCTCACTGTCTCTGGATCAAAACTTGCCACCTGTGTCCCTGCCTTGGGATTTGTTGGTCATAGAGTCTGCGAGGACAGAAGAAGGATGGCACCCTCTAAAGTCAACAAAATCATCTCCTGCCTTACCCCAATAAATCCAAAGGAAGTTAAAGGTTTCCTAGGTGTTGTAACTTATGTCAGGATCTTCATTTGCTCACTATCCAAAATCTGTGTTCCCTTGCGTCGCTTAAACAGGAAGGATGCTGAATGGATTTGGACCCAAGACTGCAAACAATCATTTCAGTTGCTCAAAAAAATTGTTGGGAAAGACATTGTTTTTAAAAAGATCACTTATGGACCCGGAGCCAGGAGGATCAAGCTGGTGGTGGACTCAAGTTATCAATCTGTTGGGGCTGTTCTTACCCAGGAAGATGAAAATGGTTTGGATCATCCTGCTCTGTATGAATCTCTTCTTTTCTCAGATGTGGAATCCAGGTACTCCCAGCCAAAACTGGAACTTTGTGGTGTGGCCCGAATTTTGAAGAAGCTTCAGACTGTCCTTTGGGGTCAACACTTTGAGTTAAAAGTTGATGCACACTCCATTATTGAAATGATCAACACCCCCAGCCTCCCAAATGCTCCAATGACTTGTTGGGTGGCTTTCATCCAGTTGTTCTCTTTTGATATTGTTCACAGGCCTGGAAAATCTTTCACCATGCCTGATGGCTTATCTCAACAACCTATTGGAGACGATGAATCAGAGGTTGGAATGGATTTTGATGAGAAAGAACCCTTGGTCCGCCCTGTCTTTGCCTTCTCCTCCCAAAATTACTTTGGTTTCCAGCAAGTTTTCTGGCTTAAGTTAGAGCAGTACCTTTCAACTCTCCAAAGACCCCCTGATCTCTCTGCCAAAGAATTTTGGTCCCTTAAAAGGAAGTCCTCCAACTTCTTTGTCCAAGGTTCTAGGCTTATGAAAAGGTCAACTCCTTGTGCACTTGTTGGGGTCACTATCCCTTCTAAGCAAGATTTGATCCTGTAAAATCTCCATGAAGGCATTGGTCATTGTGGGGAAACCAAAACTTCTTGAAGAATATCCAAAGCTTGGCCCAATCTTATTCTACGGATGTTGGCTCGGAATTTGGTGGAAAACTTTCTGAAATGATCTGATTGCTCCCTGGACAACATAGGGTTACTACTCCCTATTATCCTGAAGGAAAAGGCATGGTGGAAAGAGGCCATGCTCCTTTGAAGGCTGCTCTTGTCAAATTGGCTGGTGAGAGTGGCAAGAATTGCCCAAAGTTTCTCCCCTTGGTTCTCTTCTCTGATCCAATTTCCACCAAGCAAACCACTGGTTACTCTCCTTATGAGATCATCTTTGGTCAGAGGGCTGTTCTTCCTCTTGATCTTGATATGGAGTCTTTCTTGGGCATCCCCTGGGAAAAACTTTCCTCAACTACTGACCTATTAGTTGCCAGATCAAAGCAACTGGAGCGGAGTGAAGATATTTGTAACAAAGCTTATCAGAAGATGATGGAATCAAGAGCAAAATCAGTTCAGTATTGGGAAGATAAACACCTAAATCAAATCAGGGACCCTTTAAACCCTGGTGACCTGGTATTGGCTTATAATTGTTCCTTGGAAACTCAGTGGGGAAAGCTTTCCACTAACCGCTGGAATGGTCCTTACCAAGTAGGCCATCAAGTTAGAGGTGGATCATATTTTTTGGAGGAACTGGATGGTACTCAGATGGCCAGAAGGTTCTCTGCTGATCAGGTCAAGAAATTTAATTCTTGTGGAGGAAACTTGGTCCAGAAGTAAGCCCTCCCAATTGTGCACCACCAGGATCATCTCCTGCGTTTTGTTGTGAAAACTCTACTTCATGCCATGCATGTGAGCACTTGGGACGCCTTCTTCATTTTATCTCAGCCACTTCTAGGATTTTTGGTTGGATCAACGTATTTTTTTCAACCACTCTCAAGATCAAAATGGCCATCCTTTGGTTTCAATCATCTTTCTTTCCTTTTTTTTATGGCATCAAAATTGGGAGCAGACTAGGGACAGTCTGTAAGTTGGGGAGAGATGTGGTGCCCCATCCTGGACACCCTGGCCACCTTAAGACCTCAATCCATGAACTGTTGCGCAAATGTACTGTCCGGCATCTAAAAAAATAATAATAATAATAATAATAATTCCAACTCATCCTCAGCCTCATCCTCACCGTCATCATTGAGCGCCGCGCTTCCTTTTCCTTGCGCGTCGTGCAGTGCTCATCCTCATTGCTACTGTTGCCCGGAGCTCATCCATGATTTACCAAATCCATCAAGACCGCACCCCCCAGCATTTGTCAAATCCTTGGATCCGTCAAATCTCCCATCTCACTTGATCTATCAGTCGTGAATCTCAAGCCTGTCAGGATTTTCTCAACTGTCTCAAGCCAATCTCCTATCCGCCCATCCGCGCTCTCACAAAATTCATCCGTCACCTTTCCTGGGGCTCTCCCACCCACTTCCGCCTTTGGAGGAGGGGTGAAGAGTGTCAACTACCGCCCGCGGACATCCGCGGCGGTTTGGTTCATTTCCCTTTCCCACCCCATCCACCTTTGGACTAGGGGTGGGTGATTCCGGTATTGTTGCGTGCGCACATCCACGGACGGACGCAAGCAACCACATGATTTTCTTTCCTTTTTTTGCTCTATTTTTAGAATCTGTTGTACATAGTCTAACAGGGCCTCCTGCCCATATAAGGAGGGGCTCTCCCCTGCCTTTTGGATCCATCATGGGAGCATGGAATCATCCGCCATGAAATCAGCACACCCTTGATCCTTGAGCTTCCATACTCTAACCCTCAATCCTTGATCCTCATCACCAACCAATAGCCTTGCTGGTTGAAGAAAAATTCTTTCTGTTGGAATTTTTGAGTGTGTTATACCACTCCTTGATCCCTTTCTCTGACCATACTGGTCCTGATCCCTGATCAACTTTCTGGAGCCAATCACAATTGATTGAAGAGGTCTTATTAAGCTTAAGACCTGGAGTGTTATACCTCCCCTTAGCTTCTTTGGAGTTGCATTCTGCCAGCCTACTCTTGAGTCCCTTGAGAAGTGTTGAGGTAATCCTTCCTTCAAAATCAGTTACTGTTTGCTTTAGAGCTTCTTAAACATTGTGCTTTGTCCTGTACAGCCACCCACAGTTATCTGGTACCCTTCAAGCACTTGATTGCGGAGAGTTGGGCAGGTTCATTGAGAACCTGGAGGTTGCTTGGGTTTGAGTTGATCATCCCCAATCTTCTGCTGACAACCAGAGTTATTAGCTTGTGGGCCTTGTTTACATACAACATCTTTTTGTTCTTTGAACTCTAAGAAGACTTTAACTTCTTTTGTTCAAGTTTTTCCTTGCATAATCTTGTCTCAGATAGTGCTGTTCCATTGCTACCAAACTATTATCATCTTTATCCTCTACTCCTTGATTCCTCATTTACCAGGTTGTGGACCTTGATCTTGGTTATATTTAAATATTTTTGTAACACTCAGGAGGGCAGTCTAAACAGAACCTTTCCCCTCCACAGAACTGCCGCGGCCTAGCACCGTTTGGAGTCTTACAAGGCCTGGTGAGAGAGGGATGAGAACAGATTTAGCACAAGTGAGATTCAATTCTTCAAGAGTTGTATCACTCAGTCTTTTTTGATTGAGGGTAATGTTATCCTCAGAGACAGAAATATCCCTGCCAAGAATAGTATCAGGGGAATGAGCTGAGGATTTGGGAAAGCGAGAACGGAAAGAATTGGAGAAGGCATCCACGTCCCCACCTACCAGGAGATCATCAACATGAAAGTAGACAAAGGATTTGGAGGAATGATTGATGTAAAGACAGGGGTCACTGTTGAATGAGAAAAACTGAATTTTTTTAAGCCAATTGGTGAGAGTATTGAACCAATTGGCAGGAGCTTTTTTGAGTCCTTAAAGAGATTTTTAAGTTTGAGATAGGGAGACGTCCGTTTGCAGAGCCCAGGCATTTTGATGTAGATTTCTTCTTTAAGAGGGGCATGTAGGAAAGCGGCCTTGACATCAAACTGTTTGATCTTCAGGTTTTTGTCTCGAAAGAGAGTGAGTAAGGCAAGTAGGGAGGAAAACTTTCCGGTTGGGGCAAAATTGTTGAAATAGTCTACTCCGTGAACTTGCTGGAAACCCTGGATACACATTCTGGCTTTCTTTTGCTTGTTACTGGAGTCCGTGGCAGGCTTGGTCTTCAGAACAAGGGTGGTATTGAGATATTGTGAGGGAACAGAAAAGTACTCTTCCCAGAAATCTTGACCTTTGATGTTATCAAACTCTTTGTTGATGGCGTCTTCATAGGAATCCAGACATTTTTTAAGGTACGTGTATTTGACTGGTTTGACGTTGAGATTTCTTTTTCTTTGCAAGTATCAAGTTTCAGAGTTATCAGAAGTGGAAGTAGTTTTGACCAGCTTGTCGGAGTCAGTATTTTCTTCCTCAGCGCTGACAAACCCTTCCAAAGATGATTCTTCTATCTTGTTGTTACTTATGTTGCAGTCAGGAGATTCAGGATTGGTGTTGGAGGGAGAGTTAGGTGTTTTGGAGGGAGGAAGTTGGAGAGGCAGGTCAGACCAATTGTTGTCCAGGATAGATGATCTAGGAATTGAGTTTGTTTTTGCAGGGTCAAAGTCTAGGAATTCAACATGTTTGGTATTGAAGATCCGGCCACTTTCAGTCATGATTCTGTAAGACAGAAGTTCTTTGTTGTAGCCTACAAGGACACCGGGGATTCCTTTGGGATTGAGTTTAGAGCAAGGAAGACCTGGTGGAGCAAGGAAAATAAGATTGATGCCAATGGGTTTAAAAGGAGAAAGGGGAATTTCTTTGTTTCTAAAGAGTTTATAGGGAGAGGGAAGACTCTTGTGAGCAGGGATTTGATTGATAATGAGAGTGACTGATTGAATGATTTCTTGCCATAGATTCTTTCCAATTAAAGAGTCTTCAATCATGCATCGCAGACTTTTGACAATAGTGCGATTGAATCTTTCTGCGAGTCCGTTTTGTTGGGGAGTGTAGGGATTGGATTGCCTCATTTGAATTAGATTGGTCTGACAGAATTTAATCAGAGAAGAGTTGATAAATTCAGTGCCACAATCTGAGTGCAGGACGTTGGGATAGTATCCAAAACTTTTGGCTTCCATACGGAGAAGATGGATAAGCACCTCCAAAACCTCACTCTTATGTTTGAATGGAACAGTGGAAAAAAATCAAGTGGAGCTGTTGACAATGGTGATGAAGTATTTATGTCCTTTAGTTGTTGTGGTTAAAGGACAAACAAGGTCTAAGTGGATTTCTTGGAAAGGTTTTTGGGCCTTGCTGTGGGAATTTGTGAAACTGGCACGAGTTATTTTGCAAAAAGCGCATATCTTGCAAGGTTTCTCCATTTTTATAGAAATTTTCAACTTGTTGGGAATGCGATGGTAACTCATGTGGCTGAGCAATTTGTGTAGGAACTCAGAAGAAGATAAGAATTAAAAAGGTTGCATTTCTTCAGTGACAAATATGGGTAGATTGTTCAGGTAGTAGCCCTTGTAAACAAGGTCTTCATTTTTGGTAATTTGAAATTTAGATTTCTCAAACCTAATGAGGTAACCTTCCAACAGCAGACACCAAGAGGAGATAAGATTGACGCGAAGATCAGGTACATAGAGAGCATTCTTGAGGACTATAGAGAAGGAACCCAGTTTGATCTTGATGTTTCCAATTCCCTCAATTGTCAAATCTCCGTTTTTAGCTCTGGTTTTCACAAATCCTACTTCTTTGTTCAAAAAGGAAGTGAAAAGGTTGATTTTGGGAGACATGTGAGAAGAGGATCCCAAATCCAGAATGAACATGAAGGAGGATAGCTTGAATGGAGCTTGATAGAAACAACTGAAAGTTGCAGACAATCCATTTGTTCCATTTCTTCTTTTTAAAAATTCCTCTCTGAGCTCTGGATGTAAGGCCCAACAGTTGGCTGGAGAGTGGAAAGCGTTTGAGTTGTGTTTGCCATTTAAACATCTGGGGACATCCAGTCTTCTATCCATGTTGACCAAGGCAGAAGGAAAGCTGTTAGCTTGTTCTTCTTTGATCTTGACGTTGTTGAAGTGGATTTGGATGTGCTCAAGTACGGTGTCGGGATTGATCAATTTTTGGTTGTGGATGATTCTATCTTTAATGTTGGACATGGATGTAGGGAGTTTGTGAATGAGCATGTAAGCCAGAATATTGGTTGGTATTTTGATTCCCACTTCATGTAGGCGTCCAATAGCAATCTTGGCACCTGTGATGAACCCCTGTATGTCTTGGGGGTTGAAAGAAAGATTTTGGAGGTTTTCAAATATGCGGGCTCAATTAGAAGCATCGGAGGAGGCAAAGAATTTGATGATACCCTTCCAGATTAACTTTGCGTCTCCTTCATTGTTTGGGGTGATTATATTGGCATGGATGGACAAGTCAAGTTTGGAAGTAATAATGGATCATAATTATATATTGGTGGTCTCAGACAGGCTGATATTTTTTTCAAAGAGTGCATTTTTGATACCTTGGATGTTGAGCATGTTAAAAACTTGAGTTTTCCAAAGTAAAAAATTATCTGAGTTAAGTTGAGGTATGGATTTGATCACAGTTTTTAGGATGGTTTGTTGGAGTTGATCCGTCATGGTGTCCAAGATGGGAGGTTAAGGTTCTTGTTTGTTTTCACTGTCAATTGTGACAAAAAACTGTGTTTAATTTATTGAGCAAAGACACCGTGAAAGATTTATAAAAAAAGGGTTTGATTGAACAAACTCAGGTGAGACCATGAGGATAAGTGATTGGAGTGATGTTCAGGAAAGGACAACAACAAAAGCAGTTTCTAAAAGGAACCGGTGATCCACCTCTGTGCAAAATTCAGAAAGAGGTCAGATGAAGAAAATGAGAAGGAGACAGAGAAATGAGAAGGAGATAGGCTTGGGAAGTTCATACCAAACTGGATCAGAGGTAATAATTTTCTATGTATATGGAAAAGCAGATTCTTGATGTTTGAAGATTTATGAGAAAATTTTCAAGGTCAAGAGAGGGAGTTGAGGAGAAATAAGTTGAGTGGGGCAGAGAAGAATTGGGATAAGTTTGAGTGAAGAGATCAAGGAGAAAATGGAGTGTCAAGGAGAGGCAGAGTGTGAGAAGATGGAGAAGAGGACTTAAGTCAAACACAATGTACGACTCAAAAGAGAGAATAAACTATATCAAGTAGAAGAATAAGAAACCAAGGAGAAAAATGTGAGAGAGTGACATGAGAATGGCATCTGTGAGAATTGAGCGGAGGCACGTGGTCAAGCATGTCACTATACTTCAACAAAAATTGAGATCAGGATCTAGTTTATACTCATTGCAGAGAATCATACCAGAGCTAGAGGAAGGATCAGTGATAAGAGTACAAGCAAAAGAAGAAACAACAGAACCAGAGAGAAGAGAAATATTTTTGGAATTTTGTGTTTTAACATGTTTTTGATTTTGGACATTTTTGAGATCAGAAGAAAAAGAAGAAAGAGATGAAAAGGATGTAAAATATGCTTCAGAGATAACAGTTGGCCCTTTAGTTGAAGTCTGAGGCTTAGAAGAACTACAACTATCAGTATTACCAACTATTCTGCTAAAAAATGAGAGGAGTTAGAAGAATCCTTCTGCTTCCCCTTCAGAACCAATTTAGGTGAAAAACCAGGGAAATTCCTTTCCCAACGACCAGAATCCAAAGAACAGAGAGGAACTTCAATCTACCTACCATCATCATCAGGAAGAAGAAGTCTCTCCCCAACTTGATCAGAAAACATCAGGGTGGCTCCAAAGTCTATTAAGAAAGGACAACCCAAAATCATAGGACCTTCCAAACGAGTGATCCAAAAGTGACAGGTTCCAACAATATTTTGGCCAATTCAAACTGGCACATCCTCAGCAATACCCACCACCTCACAAGATTGATTCCAAATTCCATAAACAGCAGAAGGGAAGCTGACCCTTGGACTGAGATTGAGCCTGCGGGCCATTGCATCCAAAATTAAGTTTAGTTGGGACCCAGAATAAACAAGTAGAGAAACTGTTTTGGATGAGTCACCAAGAGAGCATGGTAAAAATCCAAGAGGACAAGAATAAATATTTGAATCAGAAGGAGGATCTGTTACACCAGAGTCTTCAATCAAGGTTCCAGAGGAAACTTTCAACTCATCAGGACCAATCTCCACACGTTGCCGAGAAACCCATTTCTTCATGCCTTCAGCCACAGATGGTGAGATGGAAAGGAGTTCAGCCACAGATAGATCAGGGATTTTAAGATCAGAGATTTTCTTTAATACCCCTTCCAAAGCATTGGGGTGGTCTTTGGAAATTCCCCTTTCAAATCAAACCTTGGGTTGAGTTGGAAGAGGAAGTTCAGGTGAGGGTGGAATTATAACTGGATCAGTTGGTGAAGGTGATTTGGATGGCAGAGGAGCAGGATCAGAGTATTCTGGGAACCTATCCATGAGGGGTTCCTTTTCTACTTCCATGTCTTCTACCTCAGAAGAAGGAGGCTCCAGTGAAGATTGACTTTTGACAGATTTTCAAACAATTGAAGATGGAACAGGAGGAGCTTTATGAGGTCTGGGTTCTTCATGTTGTTTCCTAGCTGGATCAGATTGATAAGTTCCAGAAAAGCTGGGAGAAGAGAAAGCAGGAGGATACCAAGGTTGAAGAGTTGCACAAGCAGATCATAAATCAAAAGAGGCCAAGGGTGCCTTCTTTGGAGCAGAAGGCTGGAAAGAGGCCACCACATCACGAATTGGACAAGATGAATCAAAAGGGATAAGTGCACCATTAGGCAGAAAGAAGTTGCTCCCTTTCTTTTCCACCAACATTTCCTCCTTGTCCTTCTGGAGTTTAGGACAGCAACCAATTCCATGACCTTCTCTGTGGCAATAATGGAAATCCATGGTTGACCTAGGAACAGAGTTGGAGGGTTTAGGGACAGCCAGAGAGGAGAGTTTCTGATCCATTTTATTCTCAAAAGCTTGCAGGAGTTTGGTGATCTCATCAATAGTAGGTGTTTCCCGGTGGGTCTGAGGATTTGGTTTAGTTCTGCAATTGGCTTCCATCTTATTCATGATTTGGTTAGATGCTTGAAAAGAGGGGGCAGGGACTGGTTCAGTGATTCTAGGTTTTTCAAAGGTGAGAGTTTTTTGACCTTTCATCACTTTATCCACAGTATTCCTAAGAACCATGAAGGCAGGGAGCTTGAACCAATTATCTCTAGTAGTGATCATGGATCAATATTTCACCAATTCATCCTCAATTCTTTCCTGCACTCCTGGAGAGAAAAACTGAAAAAATTGCACTCAAATTTTTTCCACCGTATCAATGTGATTGTTTTGGATAAGATAGGATTGGATAGGGTCCCAAGATTTTCTGAAAGCTTGATAATCAGAGGCTGAGGAGATACCACCATTGGAGGTCCATTGAGAGACTAGGGCATCCAGATCTTGGAGAGTGAACCTAGCTATATCAATTTTGCCCCAATAGGCAATCATTTCCTCCTTAAGAAGTACCCAGTCATGGAATTCAAATCCATCAAATGAATCAATAACTTCCATGACTTCATCAGAAGAGATAAAGAATTGCAGTTGATAAGCCATGTCATATTTGCTAGCACCGTCCACTTCAGCAGCCATCTCGTAGGAATCCAGGAACCGTTGAACATTTGTACCTTTAATCATAAGTTCTTGTTCTGAGGTTTGATCTTGATCATCTTGGCCCAAAAAGAGGTAGAAGGGGTACCAATAGATTCCATTTCAACAAAAAATTTCCTAAGGGATCCAAAGAACAGATTTCCAAAGTGGCTCAGGAGTGTGGCAAGGGTAGGGTTTACAAAAAATGACTAGGATCAAACCCCTTGATGGTGCACAATTGGGAGGACTTACTTCTGGAACAAGTTGCCTCCACGGATCAGATGTAGATGATAACAGAAACACAGAAAAAAGAGAAAAAGAGAAAAAGATCTGATTTCAAAGTTGATTCCACAAATTTTGGACTGTAAATCCCAAGGTTGCTGGTTCAATCCCAGCCCGGGGGACCAAATGTAAGACTCCAAACGGCGCAGGGCGTTGGCAGTTCTGTGGAGGGGATAGGTGCTTTTTAAGGCTGCGCTCCTGAGTGTTACAAAAATATTTAAATTTAACCAGGATCAAGGGCAAGTAACCTTAGTTAACAAGGAATCAAATGGGATTTGGATAAGTTGATAGCAACAATAGCTGAGGGGGGAAGCAGCACTACCTGAACCAAGATGATGAGGAGAAAGACTTTGAAAAAAATAAGTTAAAGTTTGCTCAGAGTCCAATAGAACAAAGCAGTTGTAAGTAACAGCTCCCACATGCTAATAACTCTGGTCGTCAGCAGGTGCTTGGGAGTGATCAACTCAAACCCAATCAACCTCCAGGTTCTCAATGAACCTGCCCAACTCTCCGCAATCAAGCGCTTGAAGGGTACCAGATAACTGTGGGTGGCTGCACAAGACAATGCAATATGTTTATGGATCACTGAAACAAACAGTAACAATTTTGGACTAAAAGTAACCCAACACTTCTCAAGGATTCAAGAATAGTGTGGCAGAATGCAACTTTAATAATGAAAGGGAGGTTTAACACTCCAGGTTTAAACTTAATAAAACCTCTTAGTCAAACGTCACTGGTCCAGAAAGACAATCAAATGAATGATCAAGACCAAATAATGGTCAGAAAAAGGGATCAAGAGTGGTATAACACACTCAAGAATTCAATTTAATTAATTCTTCTTCAACCAGCAAGGCTATGGTTGGTGATAAGGAACAGGGCCACAGAAGGGCAGATCAGAGTTTCAGACTTAAAAAAAGTCAAGGGTAAGGGATAAGTATCAAGGGATAATCAACAGATATATCTGGATAAGTGATCAATTTCACAAAGGAAGGAGCTCTTAGATCTGAAGCTCATAATTCTTATTAGTGGGAAGAATTCATGATGGAAAAAAGCAGGGGAGAACCCCTCCTTTTATAGGCTAGAGAGCCCTGTAAATATTTACAACTGGATAACACAAATGAAAGCGGATTTTTTTTTTTTTTTTTTTTTTCAATGATGAGGCTCAAGCCTGGGGAGGCCTGGTTCCCTTCTGCCAATCTTCCAGACTGGGGTGAGAGATTCTCACCCCAGCCTGTTGCTTGCAAACGTCCGTGCAGACGTTTGCACACCTAGTAACAATGCAACACCCCCTCCCATCCAAATAACAAATGAAAAGAAGAAACAACAGCACAAGAGAAAAAAAAAGAAAGAGAACAACAAATGAAAAAAGGAGGATGTTTGCTGCTGATTGTCTGATCTAGCAGGAGAGGGTGATTCCAATGATGATGGAGTTGGTGAGCGCAATGATGATGATGCTCATCATTGCTGGATGGTTTTGATGTTGAGCAATGGGGTTGATGTGATCAATGATCCTTGCTCACAAGCGGTGATGATGGTGATGATGAGGATGCCATGATGAATGAATTGATGATGAGAGAGAAGGCAATGATTTTTGCATGGCCAAGCAATGGGGAGGATGATGATGAACAACCAATGGTCGCAATGAAAGTGAGGAAGCAATCAAGGATGCAATCAATGAGGATGAGGAGGAGCAATGCAATGAGGATGAGGAGGAGCGATGCAATGAGTCACGCATGGCCAAAAGTTAGCAAGAGAGGCCTGAGCGGAGCGAGGGGGGATTGAACCCAGGGTAGGAGGGAAGTGGGAGCAATGGAAGGAAGAGGAGGAGCTACACCACTAGGACAGGGAAGGGTTGGAGTGAAGGATCCAAATTTTTTCAAAAAAATTTTTTTTTTCTTTTTTTTTTTTTTTTTTTTTTTTTTTTTTGATTTAAGGTATGACAAAAAAATATGTATAAAAAACTTTTTTTAAATTTTTGAATTCTTTTCACAAGGTGTCTCAAATGGTTCACCACAATGCCCACAAGCTAATAACTCTGGTTGTCAGCAGAAGATTGGAAATGATCAACTCAAACCCAACCTACCTCCAGGTTCTCAATGAACCTGCCCAACTCTCTGCAATCAAGCGCTTGAAGGGTACCAGATAACTGAGGGTGGCTGTACAAGACAAAGCACTATGTTTTAAGAATCTCTAAAAGCAAACAGTAACTGATTTGAAGCAAGGATAACCTCAACACTTCTCAAGGAACTCAAGAGTAGGCCGGCATAATGCAACTCAAAAAAAATGGAGGTATAACACTTCAGGTCTTAAGCTTAATAAGACCTCTTCAATCAATTGTGATTGGCTCCAGAAAAATTATCAGGAAGGATCAAGACCAGTATAGTTGGAAAAAGGGATCAAGGAGTGGTATAACACACTCAAAAGATCCAACAGACAGAATTCTCTTCAACCAGAAAGGCTATGGTTAGTGATAAGGATCAGGGTCACAAATGGACGGATCAAAAAAAAAATTGAGTATGGAGGCTCAAAGGTTCATGAGGCAATCATGAGTATACCCTGGATGAGGATGAATTTACTTATGATTCATGGGGGGACATACACACACACTCCCATGGATGATTAAAAAAGTCAGGGGAGAGCCCCTCCTTTTATGGGCCATGGGTTCCTGTAGACTATTTACAAGAGATACTACAAATAGAGCAGAAAAACATTTTTTTTGGGGGGGGATGAATTTAATAAAAGGAAATGAATGAGCAGGGATGAAAAGGGACACCAGCCCGTGCCAATGGTGGGAACAGGCAGGTGAAGGAGAGGTGACAGGCCGCGCGGACAGGCAGACCCCCCTGGGCGACTGCTGGCCCGCGGATGACTCTGCGGTGAGAATCCTTGAGGGGCGCGGGACACATCACCAACCCGCGCGGGTGACAGAAGACTTGCGCGGGAAACTGGTGAGCAATGAGAGCGCGGATTGGATTTGGGGTGGTGATTGTGGAGGATGTTGAGAGGGAACGCGGGTCCAACAGATGACAGCCGGGGAGATATGAGGGTTGAGTCAGAGGAGACAAATAATGATTGGGGGATACGGTTGAGGATGCAATGGTTTGTTTGGACTGAACTGGGTTGGTTTTTTGTTGGTCATCAGATCTTTCACGTTTGGAGAATGCGGTGTTGATGAAGTTCAGATACATGGCTTGGCATAAGGTTTGATTGGTGGAAAGATTGAAGGGGTGGAATGGATTGGATGGAGGTTGAAGCTTGAGCTTCTTGAGAGGTGGATTGTCCAAGTGGAAGGTGACAAAGGATGATAGGAGGGCTGCTGGTTGGGGATGGTATTGATTGGACGGTTGTTGGTTGTTGGGAGGAGGATCATTGGGGAATCTAGCCCTCTTCTTTGAGAGGGGGGAGGTTGGAAGGCTTGAGATGGGGGTATCAACTTGGAGGAGGTGGTGGTGATCTTGGATGATGGTTGATGACAAGTGATGGTAGTGGGTGTTGTTCATGAGGTCACCAACAACCAAAAGCGTTTCTTGCGGTCGTTGGTCAATTGCGGCAAGAGTGGGGAGCAAGATTGAGATGTTTATGGCCAATTGGGGGTGCCGGTGCCGGACAGAAACCCACAAGCCAAGCCGGTCTTCATCCGCACGTTTGCCAAAAGGGTGGATAGCAGCGCAAAGTGAGGGTGAATCGAACATAGGACTGAGAACTGGGAAATGAGAGATCTTCCTAGAAAACTAGGAGAAGGGAAGGCTGAGAACTGGGAAATGAACTGAGAATTCATTCCAAAAAAAAATTTTTTTTTTTGATCTAAATGGAGGCTATAAAAAAATTCATATAATTTTTACTTTTTCCATACTGGTCCAGAGATGTCCCAGATTGGGCGCCACATCTCTCTCCAACTTACAGACTGTCCCTAGTCTGCATCTGAGTATCTTTGATGATATATATAAAATAAGAAACTGAGGAATTGAAACATAAAAAGGCCCGTTTGGTCTTGAGGGTGATTGAAAAGGGAGCTTGCTCCATCCAAAAAAAAAGGTCCTGGAAGTGGCTGAGATAAAAGAATGAAGAAGGCGTCCCAGGTGCTCACATATGTGACATACAGTAGGGTTTCACAACATAATGCAGCAGATGCCCCCTGGTGGTGCACAATTGGGAGGAATTACTTCTGGAACAAGTTGCCTCCACAACAATGAAATTTCTTGACCTGATCAGCAGAGAACCTTCTAGCCATCTAAGTACCATTCAGCTCCTCCAAAACATATGATCCACCTCTGACTCAATGGACCACTCAATAAGGACCATTCCATTGGTTAGAGGAAAGCTTTCCCCACTGAGTTTCCAAGGATCAATTATAAGCTAAGACTAGATCCCTAAAATTCAAGGGATCCCTGATTTGATTGGAGTGCTTATCCTCCCAATACTGGACTGACTTTTATCTTGACTCCATCATCTTCTGATAAGCTCTGTCACAAACATCTTCACTTTGCTCCAGTTGCCTTTATCTGGCAACTAATAGATCAGTGGTGGAAGAAACCTTTTCCCAATAAATACCTAAGAAAGATTCCATTTCCAGATCAAGAGGAAGGACAGCCCTTTTTCCAAAGATAATTTCATAATGTGAGTAGCCAGTGGTTCATTTACATGAAATTAAATTGGAGAAGAGTACCAGAGGAAGAAATTTGCAAAAATTCTTTCCACTTTCACCAGCCAGCTTGACAAGAGAAGCCTGCAAAGGAGCATGGCCTCTTTCCACCATGCCTTGACCTTCAGGATAAAAAGGAGTGGTCACCCTATGTTGACCAGGAAGCAATTGGATCATTTCAGCCAGTTTGCTGCCAAACTCAGAGCCACAATCAGTTGAATAAGATCTGTCAGCCTACTAGATGCCAAGGACCTCACTCCTTCTAGCTACTAGAGGTGATAGAAAGTTTTGATCAAAAATAAGATAAAATGCCAGGTATGTGTTTTGGCTGAAAGGGTTAAATTTATTTATATATTTATAAAATAAATTTAAATGGAGGGGCCAAGACCTTAATGGGGTTGTTGAGCCCTCCGGAACACAGGTATATGTCTTTTAAGGACAATATATGAGCAATTGTGGTGCCTGTGGGGTTGACAAGGATTCCTATCAAGAAGGGTGTGTGTAATTTCCTTGGGGCATAGGTTATGCAAAACCTACAAAAAGGGGTATAAGTCAGCAGGATCACTTACTAGGTCTAGATCCAGACTTATTCTTGATGAATGGGCCAATATTCAAGGATTCAGGGTGCTGGAAGTTAGTACTGGGGCAGGCTAAATGGTTGGTTGTTCAATTTGGCCAAAAAACAAGGATTCAAGAATTATGGTCTAAAATTTTATCAGAAAGTGGTCCAGGATCACACACTTATTTCTTATAAGGGTTTGATGGCTTGAGGACAAAAATATCTGAAGCAATAATGACTATATAACTGGATGAATGTGGTAGAAATAGCTGGGGGAAGGTCCTTTATTTATATTGTTTGGGTCCCCTCTTGGTACAGTCCTTTTACCAGCCAAATGAGGGTGACCCAGGCTAGTGCTGAGGCCAGGGAGCCATCAGTGTGTTTGTGTGGACCTGCTCTAGTCACTACAGAGGTACAGGAAGCCCTATGTCATCATGCTTTGGGCTTGATACACGTTTCTGTGCCCTTAATGACCTCACTGTATTGACCAAAGAGGTTGTATTCAATTAATATTTATAAATATAAGCCATGGCTTCCTGAGGCCAGGGGCTTGAACACAGGCTATGGGGACCTTATGCTGCAAGGACATTTTGATTCTGAGGCTCTTCTTCTCATATTGGGGTGTCTTACAGTTCCTTAATTGGACAGCACACCCCTAGTTGTGACTAGTTACGTACAGTTTTGATTATAAGGGGTATGGAGAGTGTTGTATGTATTCCTGGTGTCTTGTTATCCATCTAGTACAAAGCTAGGCCCCTGTTTATTCTCAGTACACACTCTCAGGGTGTTAAAGTAACTCACAGATACTTTTTTAGGTACAAATCTTCCGTACAGGCTCTTTTACAGAGGCCCTGACAACCCTTTGGTATAGTTCCAAAAAGGGTGCAGGGCCCATTTTTCCAGATTTTTGGGTTGTTTATCCCCTTTCATACTATTCCCCACCACATGGTGGCGCTCTCTGGCCCCCATGTGATGTGGAACAGGGCTATGGGGTGTATTGGAGGTACCCCACAGCCTGGTTTCCGTTTTGGGAGAGGGGAGGGCTGGCCAGTTAGCCGGCCAGTCACTTCGCGCGGTGGCTTAATTGGTCACTAGGGGCCCACACAGGGTAGTTGGTTGACTACTCGCGGGGCCGGCGATAGGTAGCGGCAGCCGCGCAAGGTGGTTGCTTGGCTACCTGCGGGCTGGTAAGTGGCAACTACTTTGCATGGTAGTCGCTCAACTACCCGCAAGGCTGGTTGGTAGCTGCCGCCTAGAGCCTGTGCAAGGTAGTCAGGCAACTACTCGCGGGGCCACTGCCTGTCTGGGACCTCTTTGGTCCTGCGCAAGGTAGTCGCTTGACTACTGGCAGGGCCGGTTGTACCGTGGCTCCTAACAGCTGCGCGCATAGCCGCAAAAAAATGACCCGCAGCTGCGCGCGGGGTTATGGACAAAACCAGTTTTTGTCCATAACTCCTGAACTAAACACAATTATGGGTTTCTGACCAAATTTTTGGTCAGAAACCTATACCTGCAGATGTGATGGGAGGGTTCACAGGTGAACCATGGTTCTACCTGAAGGAGTGGGATTTTGGGGGTGGTGCCAGTGGGTGACCTTACCTGAATTGGCTCCACAAATCCATTTTTTTTTATAATATTCTTGGATTTCTTACGACTTAAGGTTTTATTCCTTAATTTCATTTTATTTTATTATTTCCGTATTTGTTTATTATTAATTTAAATTTTATTTGTTTTTAGGCTTTAGTCAGTTGGTTCTGAATAATAGCCAGCTGAAAAGATCAAGCCAAGCCATAAAGCATTGTCCAAGTCTCATAGAGGAAGGCTGCTACTGATTAAGAGCTGAGGTTCTTAAGGAATTTAGCTTCAACCCATCCAGAAAAATCATCTCTAGCCACTATGAGGTACTTAGCTCCACCAGCCTTAATATGAACCACATCCAAAGCAATCCTTGCAAAGACAGTGGACTCTCCAGTGGGATAACAAATTTCTTCTGGGCGCCTAAGATCATGTTTCTGACATACTTCACAACTCTTGCACCATTGAGAGACTGATTTCTTCAAGGATGGCCACCAGAATTGTTTGTATATTCAACAATAGGTTTTGGTTTCCCCACAATGACCAAGGCCTTCATGTAGACTTTCAAGGATTGAATCTTGTTTAGAAGGGATGGTGACAAAAATAATAGCACAATGGTACCTCTTTTCATAAGCCTACTACCTTGGACAAAGAAATTGGAGGACTTCCTTTTTAGCAATCAAAAATCTTTAGCAGAGAGATCAGGATTCCTTTGGAGAGTGGAGAGATACTGTTTAATTTAAGTCAGAAGCCTTGTTGGAAGCCAGAATAATCTAGAGAGGAAAAGGTAAAGACAGGAAGAATATAATCTTGAGAGGAAAAGGTAAAGACAGGAAGAATTAAGGGTTCCTCCTTGTCAAAATCTACTCCAACATCCAATTCTTCATCTCCAAGAGGGCGTCAAGATAAACCATCAGGCTGGTGAAAGATTTTCCAGGCCTATGAACAATATCAAAAGAGAACAGCTGGATGAAAGCCCCCCAACAAGTAATTGGAGGCTTGGAAGACTGGGGGCATTGATCATTTTGATAATGGATTGTGCATCAACTTGTAACTCAAAGTGTTGACCCCAGAGAGCAGTTTGGAGCTTCTTAAACATTTGGGCCACACCACAGAGTTCCAGTTTTGTCTGGGACTACCTGGATTCCACCTCTGAAAAAAGAAGAGATTCATACAGAGCAGGACAATCCAAACCATTTTCATCTTCCTGAGTAAGGACATCCCAAACAGATTGATAACTAGAGTCCACAGCCAACTTGATCTTTCCAGCCCTAGGTCCATAAGTGATCTTCTTCAAGACAGCATCTTTTCCAACAATTGTTTTGAGCGTCCAAAATGATTGTTCACAAACTTGGATCCAAAATCATTCAGCATCCTTCCTGCTTAAGAAACGCAAGGGAATGCAAATTTTGGATAGAGGAGGGATAAAGATCCAAACATAGATTACAACACCTAAGAAACCTCTGAATTCAGTTGGATTGATGGGAGTAGGCCAAGAGAGAATTTTGTTGACTTTGGATGGAGCCATCCTTTTTCCTTCCTTGCAGACCACATGACCAACAATTTCCAAAGCAGGGACACAGGCAGCCAATTGGAATCCAGAGACAGTGATACCAGACTCCTTGATTTGAAACAGGATCCTTTCCAGAGTGGTTGCATATTCCCAGATACATTCCTGAATGCCAGGGTAAGAGCTCATTTTTATAATCAGAAACTGGACCTTTATCCTGCCATTGTAAATAAAGATACCAGAATGATCATGTTGATTTCACTATTTGATTTCTTAAAAAAAAAGAACCAGCGGGCTAGAGGCATGGTTTTTAGAGATAATTAGACCAACTGATTCAAAATAGGAAAAATGAATAATGAAGAAAATGAAAGGAGTACCAACGCTAGGACTATGATCAGGAACAGGACAGCATGAGCAGCAGAGGAAAGGATGAGGCTAGAGGAAATGAGTAGACGACTGAAACGGACAGAGGTCAGAGTTGAGAGTTGTTAGTTGTGATAGATCATGCGGATAGGTCTCTTACCAGACAAGAACACATGGGCCGTTTAATTGAGGTAGCTGAGATGGTGGATCGAGAGTCGAGGCAAGATGAGATTTAAGAGAAAAGAACAGGAACAATAGAAAGAAATAGAAAAGGAAGAAAAGAATGATAGAATGAGGAAGGAGTAAAAGAAGGAAGATCAGAAGAAGAAAGAGATTGATTTCGAGTAGCTGTTGTCAGAGGTTGTTCAGATGGATGAACCTCAAACCTCACACCCTTCCAAGATCTGAAGCTGGGAGACTCGAGTTGAGAGATGACAATCTTAGAAATGGAGTGTTCAAACTCATCTTCAGGGTGCGGGGCAGTCAGAGAGAGGAGAGTCCTGAGAAGTGATTTCTCAACACTCCCCGTGGCTGGTAAGTGGGTTATCCGTAAAGTCTCAGGTGGTGAATATTGTTTTTTGTAATAGCTTAAGAGAACTGATAGAAGATGCCTTCGAGAGTGAATCGGCAACCATGGAAGGACTGGGAATGAGTTCTAGTTTGAATTCTTTATTTGTGAAATCATCGCGAAGACCTTTTTTTTTTATATCTATATGTCGTGACTTGGAGTGAGAGCCGAATTTTTTTATCTTATCGTCTAAACCTTTGTTGTCTATATAAAATGTTGGTTTGAACTTGCATTTGTGGTAGATCTCATTGATGAGGTGTCTGATCCATTTTGTCTTGAGATAACAATTGAGCAGTGCATTCAGTTCGGATTCGGTAGAGGAATAGGTGATGTTTTGTTGTCTGGTTGAGTTCCAGACGACTGGGCTTCCATAGTGGAAGACAACATATCCGGTTTGAGATTTTTGGAAAACTGGATCATCCCCCCAGGTGGCATCGCTAAAGCTTGAGAGGACTTCTTGTTGAGGATTGTATTTGATGGTGAGTTTGAGATTTTTGGTTGTCTTGAGATATTTCCATACTTTCCGGACCTCCCGCCAGTGACTCATACCGGGCTTGGCGTTGAACCTAGACAGACTAGATACGGAGAAGGAAATGTCTGGACAAGTGTATTGTGATAGGTGATTGAGAAGTCCGGTCGCAGATCTGTAATTAATGTTTAGTTGGCAAAATTCTGCATGGTCGTCGTCGGAGGCGGGTTCAAGATGGAAATTCTGTGTTAGCGGTGATAACGTTTCTTTGCAGGATGACAGGCCAAGCTCTTCTAGTCCCTGTTGGATATGATTAGGTTGGCTCAGGAGAATTCAATCATCTTCAATCTCCATGAGCATTCCGAGTATTGTGTTTGGTGAATGAGAGGACGAGTTTTGGAATCTCTTAAGAAAGTTTGATTTGAAGGAGTCAGAATTGCCTGCATGGATTAAGTCGTCCACGTGGAAGTATAGAATTTCCTTTGTTTGGTTGTTAAGGTAAAGACAGGGATTGCTGGTTGATTCTTTGTACCCTTGAGACTTGATCCATAGCGTAAGGGTTTCGTACCAATTCTTGGGAGACTGTTTGAGCCCGTATAGCAATTTCTTTAACTTTAAATAGGGAGATCTTCTACTTGATCCATCTGGCGTTCTTATAATGACGGTCTCCTCCAGAGGAGCATGAAGAAATGCCCCCTTGACGTCGAATTGGGTGAGTTTCATTTTGTTTTTCAGGGAGTATACCAAAGCTAGTCGTAGGGATGCGATTTTTCCAGTTGGCGCCCAAGTTTCGTTGTAATTGACTCCCAATACTTGATCGAAGCCTTGAACACACAGCCGGGCCTTGTATTTGACAGGTTTGCCATGGAAGTTCTCCTTCACTTTGAAGACCCAGGTCGTGTTTAGAATGTTGTCGGGATTTCCATAATATTCCTCCCAAACATCTTGCAGTTCTATGCCTTCTAGTTCAGTTTCTGTAGCTTCCTTCCATTTGGGCCACTCGGGGCACTTACGCGCCGCCTTGTAGGAGGGGGGTTCATAGTAATGGTGGAAGCCATATCGCTGGGGTTTTTTGATTTCGCGTCTAGGTCTTTGATATGCGGATGTTTCAGGAGGTTCGGCTGGAGTAGAGTGGCAAGGTGGACTTGGGGGTGATGAATCTGAGGAGTCTGTGCCTTCATTCTCCTTGCAATCTGATTCTGAGTCGGAGACGTCTTCAGGCGAGTTGCGAATAGTGTATTGTTTTTGAGCAGAAGAGAAGTCGGAGTCGTCAGATTCCGAGCTAGCTTGAGAAAAAAGATTGAGTCCGGGAGACTCCAGAAGAGGAAATTGAGAGATCGTATTCTTGAGGAACTGGACATGTTTGGTTTCAATGACAGCACCGGATAAGCTTAATACAAGATAAGAATGAAAGATTGGATTGAACCCAACTAAGATTCCTTTTAATCCTTTTTCGATGAATTTCCTTCCTCTTTGTAGATGATTTCCTAAGTAGATTACCGGTGATCCTACGGATTTCAAGTAGTTAGTAGGAAGAATCTTATTGAACATGAGTTCCCAGGGGGATCAATCATTACCTTCCCTTGGGATTTGATTCAACATGAAGCAGCAGCTCCGGATTATTATGTGCCAATAGTTCTTTGGCAGTCTGGAAGAAGAGAAGGTTGCTCGCGCGGATTCGACGATAGTTTGATTGGCTCGTTCCAACCGGCCATTGTGTTGGGAATGATGCGGTTCTGACGTGAGTAGTTTGATGTGTTTAGATTTGGCAAAGTCTTTCAAAGTTTTATTGGTGAATTCCGTGCCTTTATCCAAGAAAATTTCTGTCGGATAGTAATTAAGCCGTTTATATTCTGTTTCCAGGATATTGATTATGACGTTTGGGGTTTCATCTTTAGATAGGAGGGGAAATGCCGCAAGATAGCCAGAGAATTTATCTACGAGAGTTAGAATGTACCGGTGGCCCGCCTTGGATTGAGGGGTAATTTGTCCAATCAGGTCAAGGTGTATTCTTTCAAGCGGTTTCGACGAAGGCGTTGAAGTTGCTGAGAAGGGAGATTTAGTGATTTTGCTTTTGACGCAACTCTCACACTGAAAGCTATCCAATTCTTCTTTAGAAAAGTGACCCTTGAGTAGAGGCTTGAGGGTGGAGATTGCAGCATGACCGTACATTTTGTGAAAGTCGGATAGAGATTGAGATTTGACAGTAGTTGAGCTTGTGGATTGATTTGTGAGATTAACTGAAAGATTGTTACCCGCGACTCAAGGTTTCTCAATTACGAAGAGATTGTTGCGAATCAATCCTTTTAGGACTAGCTCGTTGCCTCGAGAGACCGTAAATTGATCTCGTTCTTGAGAAAGATTGCATCCCTTCTTTGCTAGAAGACCGGGGCTAATTAAGTTAACCACTATGTCTGGGACATACATACACTCATCTAAGGTTACAACCGAATTGTTCCATTCCAGTCGGACCGTACCAGTGCCTCAAATTTTAAGGTTAGCTTCTAGCTTTCCAGTCTTGATTTCTTCTGGATTGTCTTGAAGATTGATGGAAGTGAAGAATTTCAGGTCGTTGAAGATATGAATATTTGCGCCGGAGTCCAATAAGAGATTCGGGGTATTATTGGAGTTGATCCAGAGGGTGAGTAGGGAATGATAGTTGATGGTTGGGTTCTTTTTGGTTCTATTTTTCCATTCATTCTGCTGTTCAACCCACCATCCAGGGGCAATTTGGGGGTGGATATGAAAGCAGGACGTCTCTGGATGTGGAGCATTTGGGTCGTGGTAGCCTTCTCTGCATCGGATTCGGGCCTTTTTATCGTCTCTCTCTGTTCTGCCTTTGGTAGTAACTAGGGTAATATCCGGAGCTGATTTGCCTATCTTCAATTGAGCCTTTCGCTCATTATTATATTGAGTAAGATGGTTGAAGACCACTTCTACCGTTATCAGCTTCTCTACATGCATGATTTGTTGCTTGAGGTTTTCCAGAATCGGGGGAAACTTGAATAGTATGAGGTAGGCAATTATATCTTTAGGTAATTCTATGCCCACGTCTGCCATCCTGGTAAGTGCCTTTCTGATATCGGTGATGAAGTTTTCTATTGCGTGTTGGTTGAAGGGAGCATGTAAAAATTGATTGAAAACTCGGGCTCTGTTTGCAGTTTTGGATGAAGAAAATCGACGAGTGATCTCGGCCCAGAGCAGCTTAGACAATGAGATGTTTGCCAAGTTGACCACATTGGCATGAGTGACGCTGTCTAGTTTAGAAAGGATGATTGCTCGGATTTCTCAATCTTGTTTTATTGTAAGTTGGCCGGAGTTCCTAGTTATGACGTCCTTAATTTCCTTGAGATCGAATAGCATTAACATCTTTTTGCGCCAGATGGAATAGTTGTCTTTGTTGAGAGGAGGAATGGCATCGACCGAGGCCTTGAGGGCAACTTGGTGAAAATAGTTGTTGGCCCCAGCTGGTTCGTTCATTTTCGATTAGCTTGAGTCTTTCGGCTTTTAACCGTGTTGATTTCACTATTTGATTTCTTAAAAAAAAAGAACCAGCGGGCTAGAGGCATGGTTTTTAGAGATAATTAGACCAACTGATTCAAAATAGGAAAAATGAATAATGAAGAAAATGAAAGGAGTACCAACGCTAGGACTATGATCAGGAACAGGACAGCATGAGCAGCAGAGGAAAGGATGAGGCTAGAGGAAATGAGTAGACGACTGAAACGGACAGAGGTCAGAGTTGAGAGTTGTTAGTTGTGATAGATCATGCGGATAGGTCTCTTACCAGACAAGAACACATGGGCCATTTAATTGAGGTAGCTGAGATGGTGGATCGAGAGTCGAGGCGAGATGAGATTTAAGAGAAAAGAACAGGAACAATAGAAAGAAATAGAAAAGGAAGAAAAGAATGATAGAATGAGGAAGGAGTAAAAGAAGGAAGATCAGAAGAAGAAAGAGATTGATTTCGAGTAGCTGTCGTCAGAGGTTGTTCAGATGGATGAACCTCGAACCTCACACCCTTCCAAGATCTGAAGCTGGGAGACTCGAGTTGAGAGATGACAATCTTAGAAATGGAGTGTTCACACTCATCTTCAGGGTGCGCGGCAGTCAGAGAGAGGAGAGTCGTGAGAAGTGATTTCTCAACAGATCAGGAATTTCATCCTGGAGGATCCAAAAAATCTGAGCCTGATAGACTGCAACCAAATTGGTGGCACCTTGAGGTAATCAAGTAAGTTGGAAACTGTACAATCTCTTATCTAGTCATCCACCACCGTCGGCTGTCAGCTCAAGTATTTGGCAATCCCGGGATCCATATCTCAGTGATTATATTGCATAAGTCCATCCTCACCTAGTCATCCACCACCGTTGGATGTTAGCTCCAGTATTTGGCCATCCCGGGATCCATATCTTGGTGAGGAGAGAGGAGGGTCCCGGGGCGGGTGGATGTTGAGGTGATATATCTATTTACAAGGTGTGTGACATATGGGAGAAATGTGAAATGTGGTATATGTTGACCTGTGACATAATTGTGTCTTACCTTGTATTTGAGTACCCCCTCCCACAATTTAGTCCCTACACCACCCCCAGGGAAGTTGTTCCTTTGGTGTGTTTGGTGGCACCCAAGGCTTTGGTCATGATTTCAGCAAGCTGCATCCCTGAGCTTGTCCATTGTAGGCTGATGCTATCTTGTCTGATGAAATCATTTACAAGGTAGAAGGCATGGTCCAGGTATTTGGTGCACTTCCTTGAGCCATTACTGGTTGCAATCAGTATGGACACTTTGTTATTGCAGTGGATGGTGGATTCACAGTTAAAGTTGAGGTCATTTAGGGTCAGCCGCAGGTGAGCCAGTAATTGAGAGCCTTCCAACAACGCTATGTATTCTGCTGCACAGGTGGAAAGTGAAACAACTGTTTGCCCCCTTGCCCCCCATGCCACCATGTTGCCATTGTGCCTGATTACATAGCCGCTTATGGAACGTTCATGCTCACTGCCAAAGCTCGCTTCAACCCACATGGAGAGACCCCCCAAACTGCCCCGGGTATATTGGAGAGATTTCCCCAAGGTTCCCTTCAAGTAGCCCACAAGGTGGTTGAGTTTGTTTCAGTGTGCCAACAATGGGGATGAAATAAACCTTGCTAGGAGATTTACTGCATAGGTTATGTCGGGCCGCGTTCCACAGGCAAGGTACATCAGCAAACCAACAATGGACTGGTATTCCATTGTTTTTATGGGATCCTCATTGTTAGTGGACACTTGAGTGCCTGAGAGAGGAGCCTTTCTTGTGAAGACCCTCCAATGGTAGTCATTGACAATCTCCTGGTCAAAGAGCTCCTGATCCAGGGTCATGCTTTCCCCTTCAGCCCATACCCTGATCCCCACTATCTTATCCAACGACAATTTCCATTTGATTTTCAACTTGCTCTCCACTCCTTTCCAAAACTGTTTTAACATCCAATCCGAGGAGGCCATTTTGATCCCGTTGTTGACGTGTAACCACACCACAGCAAAATTGTCACCATCCCTGCACATGTACAGGGAGTCTTCCAGCTTGCTCACCTTCATTCCAACCCTTTCCACAACCAAATTGAAATGTTTCCACCAAAATCTTGCCACCTGCCTGGTACTGTACATGGACTTCTTGAGCTTCATTACGTACCCTTTCCACTGCGGGCAGACAAGGATTGGCGGTTGGACATAAACCTCACCTTTGATTGGTAAATTAAGGTAAGCAGCGCTGACATCAAAACTTGCCAGAGGGTAACCCCCATGGTGCGCCATGGCAAGTAGCATCTGGAGGGTGTTGAGCAAAGCAGTTGGTGTGTCAATTTCATATAAATCAACTCCCATTCTCTGACTGCACCCCTTTGCAACATAACGGGACTTTTGCTGAATCAGATTTCTGTCCGCATCCCTTTTGTGTTCCAGAAAAAATTTTGCGCCCGGGACCTTCATCCCTTCTTGTGGGCGGACCGGTTCCCAAACATCCATGTCTTTGAATTGCTGGATTTCTTTTGTGCCACTCTTCAGCCATTCCTTTGCCCACTCACCCTTCAGCGCATTGGGCATCAATCAGGGCACCGCTTGCTTAACATTCCTTGGAAGGCGATCAATTGGGAGCTGTTCAGCTTCTGCCAACTTGTCCATAGCCACTTTGCCAAGGCGCAACTGGCTGATGATGTCCATCAATGGTTCTTCAATTGGGCAAACCGGCAGATTTTGGAAAAAAGGGAAGATTGCGGATGTGGAATGTATGACGCACCTTTTGTCCTCCAACCAGAAGAGCCATCCAGCGCCTCCAGAGGGAAATCCCAAGAGGCAACATTGCTGGCCTCTCTTGTCAAGTTTGTTGCATCGCTTGGAAGTTATGTGAACAATAGCTTCCGCCCCAAAAGGGTACAAGATGGCAGGATTTGGTTTGACCCCCAATAACAGCTCAAGTGGGGTTTTCCCACCTGTTCTGGAGTTAGGCAGGGGTTTTATGATGTATGCAGCAACCTGGTAAGAGAACAACCAGAATTTGTTGCTCATGCTGCTTTCATTCAGCATAGTCCGCGCCATATCCCCCAGAGTCTGGTTGACCCTCTCAGCTTGACCGTTCTGTTGTGGATGGTAAGGCGGGATTGCGGCCATATGTTTGCCAAGGGGCTCCAGCTTGCGCTTCAACGGTCCTGTGTATTCTGTGGCATTATTGCTTTGTATGAATTTTGGGTATCTACCTTTGGTGTTGCGTATGTTTTCAAGCCATCCCAGAATCTTGGTCTTCAACTTGGACCTTTATTTCAGGATTGCAATAAAATTTTAAGTTGACCCATGGTCTCTGAATGTCAATAGTAAATGTGCTTCCACCAGGTCCTCTTCAAATGGACCTGCAACATCCGTGAAAAATAGGTCCAGAGGCTCATCCCTTAGTATACCTGATACAACGTCAGGAGGTTTCATGTTGATGCTCTTAGACACGGCACACCTCTTGCAAAAGAAAGACTGCCAAGGGCCACTAATTTTGTCCGGGTAATGCTTTCTAAGCAACTGCCTAACTATGGCCTCGGACGCGTGGCCCAGGCGTACATGCCACTTAAACGGATTGAAGGATGTTTTTGAAGTGATTTTCATTGCAAGATTGTATGATACATGGGTAGGGATGGTCCAACAAAAGTTGCAAAAAGAAGTATTGTAGAAGTTTCCAAGGGGGTCCCTCAAGATTGCCTTTAAACCTTGTTAAGTCAAGTTCCATCCCTCTGCTAATGGTTGCCCAGTCGACAAGATTATCCCACTAATTCCAGGACATAGGTAGACTTCATTGATGGTCATTGTACCTGTCCTCGTTGGGATCATGAGGCTGCCAAAGGTGGACACAAGTAGGTTATGTCCATCAGTGGCTAGGTAGAATCTTCTTGGTTTGTCTAAGGTTTTTAACCTGGTAAAATATTGGGAGGGGACCCTCACGTGTGCGCTGGCCCCGGAATCTAATAAAATTTTGCCTCCTTCAACATCCCCCATATTGATAACTTGAATGCGTTCCTTATGCTGAGCCTTGCGCGGGGGTCTTGGAGGTGGAAGATACCTGGATAGGTGATTTAAATGGTTTTCAGGGAGGGATGGGATCTTCCCCATACGGACGTCCCCCCAGAAAACATTGCAGTTGGCGTACCAATGACCCTTGTTTCTGAAATACCTGCAAGTGCACCCGTAAGCATCCAAGAGGGCCTTTTTCTTGTGTTTCCCGGCTTAGAAGGAAGCCCAATTGATGGACAGGCCTGGCTTGGTTGGTGGGTTTCCATTTCCAATCCTTTGCTGAGGGGGAACATAGCGGTTTCTAACTGCTTGTATCTTGTCCAGTTCCATCAGATCAACAGACCCCAAGGTCTTTGGCAGCAGTTTACCAATAGCACTTTTGAGTACATTGGAAACGTCTATAAATTGCGGTATCAATTTTGTTTTGTTCAGTTTTTGAGATACTGATTAGTCATAGGTTTTCAAATTGATTCCTGGCGGCGCAATGGCAACTGACTGCACTAGAAGACCAATTAACTTGTTGCGGGATATATTGAGGCAATTCAAGTCCGCCATGATTGTATGAAAGGAAGTGATCCAAGCCCTGTTGGCTTCTGGCGTGGTAAGTAGAGCCATCATCCTGTCAAATAAAGCACTACAAATCACCTTCCCTTGTATTCCTTCTTTTTCTTTATCCCTTTTTATTTTCATTTCCTTCGGTCTCTGTTCACAATCTGTCCCTGTCAAGAGTCAATGGTTAAGTGTCACATCCGCGGGTCTCTGACCACTGTCACTTGTCAACTTCCATATTTCAAATTTGTGTTGCTTGATCTTTCTCTTCTCACGATCCTCTCATCTACAATACTTAAGGAAGCTTCACGGAGGCTCTCCTCCTCATCCTTCCAGAACAACTCCTTCAACTCAACTTAATCAATTGTCCCTCAGCAACAACCTCTCCGACTTGAGTCTTTTCCTTCATCCTTCAGCGCTCTCTTCTCGTCATCCTCACTCTTTCCTTCTCTCTTAATTCTTTCTTAACCATGACTTGACTATTATCTCTTCATCAATTCTCTCAATCAAATCCTCCAGCTTGTCAAGTTCTGACTGGTAAGAACTCAACCCGCCTTGTCTGCCATTCAACTCACATCAATTTACTTATAATAACTTTCTCTTTCAAGTCTTTTATTGTCACCTTCACCTCTCTTCCTCAAACACTCACACTCTCGAACTTGTCAAGTTTGCAATTCTACACCGTTGCTCGATGTTTGTTTTTCTTCCTTTAATCACCTTTTTCTTCACTATTTTTCTTTAAAATCTTTGTTTTATTCTTAACTAATTTCTTTTATGATTCAGCCCTCTTGGTTCTTAATTCATTCAAGTCTTTCACAGTAATTCATCACGGTTAAAAGCCAAAGGTCCGTCCGACAAAACTAATTGAAACAATGGAGGGATCCAGCAACAATGGATTTTGACAAATTATCCTCAAAGCCGCCCTTGAAGCCGTTCCAATCCTTTCTGACAAAAACTACTCAATTTGGAAGGACAAAATGTCCATGCTTCTCAAACTCAAAGGCATCAAGGAGGCTCTTGAAGATTATTCAAAAAGCCTGAGTCCAGTTGATGATATGGAGACGCAAGTAATTCTACTCTCTCGAATAGATTCAGTTACTCATAACAACGTAGTCAATCTGGCAAACATCTCTTCAGCTTGAATACTCTGGAAAACTATTAAAGAACGCTTTGCTTCCTCTCAAACTGCAAATAGAGCCCGCATCTTCAACAAATTCCTTTACCAACAATTCAAACCCAAAGCTATCAATCTCTTTATCACCAAGACAAAAGTATCTCTTAAGAAAATGATTGACGTAGGAATAGATCTTCCAGACAATATTCTTGCCTATCTCATTCTCTTTAAATTTCCACCCTCTCTGCATTCCTTACGCCAACAAATAATGCACTTGGACAAAGTCGTCACCATGGATCTTGTCATTAATCACCTCACACAGCTAGATAATGAGACTAAGGTTAAACACAAGGAACCTAAACTCAATGACACTGCTCTCCTTTCTTCCAAACCTATCAAGAAATCTGTACCTGTAGAATTCCGATGCCAAAGGGGTTATCATAATCCACAATCCCCAGATCACCCCAAAAACAAATGCTGGCATCTACACGAGCATCTAGCCCCAGACTGGTGGAAAGAATCTCAGATACAATGGAGAGCTTAACTCAATTCTCAATCCAAATCTAAAGAAGTCGCCCACTACTTGGCTCTTATCACTACTTGGATCAAAGAAATTAACCCCTCAAATCGCATCATCATGGACTCAGGTGCCTCTAGTCATATGTTCAACTCCAAACTTTTCTTCACTCAACTGGACAAACAGATTCCCAAAGACTTCATCAACACCGGAAAAGAAGGAGCCAGAATTCCCATTAAGGTTAAAGGTGTTGTCCAGCTATCGTGGAAAGGTTCCTCTATCACTCTCAACAATTTTCTATACGTCCCAGATCTAGTGGTTAACTTAATCAGTCCCGGCAAGCTTATCTCCTCCAAAAACTGCTCCTTCTCTTCTTCCAATAATTGATTTGTCCTCTATGCTGGCTCTCAGCAAGCCTTTTCTGGATTCATGAAAGAAAACTTATTTCTTCTTAATCCACCCTCTCAAATTGGTCACAATTCAAAATTTTGTCATCTCTCACTACAGGACTTGGACTCATCTCACATCAAATCCCTACACCAATCCTTTAGGCACATTAGTCCTCCTTGCCTCAAGAATCTTTTTCCATCTTTAAACTCCAAAACCCTCTCAGAATTTCAGTGCAAAGATTGTGTCTTCTCCAAAATTGCAAAAACCTCCTTCAAAAACACTTCAAGACTTGCTTCTAAACCGTTTGAACAAATCCACATTGACTTAATTGGTCCCATATCTCCACCTTCTCAAAACGACATGAACTACATTATGACTGTAGTCAATAACTTTTTGGGATATATTTCTGCTATTCCACTTCAATATAAGTCAGACGCTTGTCAACAGCTGAAAGTTATCCTTAATCACAAAAGGCAGAAACGCGACTTTTTTCCAGCTACCATCTGCACTGATGGTGGCAGAGAGTTTACCTCTTCCAAACTCAAAAGTTATTTCAACACCAACTTGATTCAACATCTAATCACAGAGCCTTATCATCACAAACACAGCAGAAAGGTTGAAAGAGCTAATGGGACTCTTACCGAATCTATGAGAGCCATTCTCCAAAGCTTGAATCTTCCTCTTGATCTTTGGGCCGAAGTTGCTAAGGCCGCCTGTCTTTCTCTAAATCAAATTCCAAAAACAACCAATTCCCCTTCTCCTTATCTTCTCTTCACAAATAAATCTCTTCCCACCAATTACTTCCATCCTATAGGATCTAAGTTAGTCTACCTCAACCACAAAATTAATCAAGGCGAGAAATTTAAGGATCGCGGACTTCCTGGTATCCTTGTTGGTTACAACCCAAGTTTCCTGTCATTCCAAATTCTTAAACCTGATAGCTCTATCATTTCTTCTAAACATGTCCGTTTTCTCAAAACTAACAATTCTTCCCAGGTTTCCCCAAACTCCAAGGCCGTTGAAGATCTTCTAATAGTCAAACTCAACGATGATCTCTTTGAGATCCCAAATGTTCCTCCTTCTTCAACTTCCCCTGTCTCTGTCTCCCGTCCTGCTTCCCCTATACTCAATCATTCTCCTCCTCCAATTCCATCACCCAACCTGCGCAACAAATCATCTTCCAATTCCGAATCTATTTCCTCTGAAAAAATTGCGCAACAATTTGTTCCCAAATATAGTCTTTGCAATCGCTCTAGTTTGAATCCTCCTCAACAATATGGCTACCACCACTATTACGTTCCCAGAACTTATGAACAGGCAAAAACATGTACCGACAGCCCAAAATGGGAAACCTCTATGGATGTTGAACTTAACGGTATCGAGGCACTCAATGTGTGGGATGATTACAACGGTCCCAATCCAGTGAATCCTCTCAACACTACATGGGTGTATTGTCTCAAGGACAACTGCCATGGAGATCCATTGGTCTATAAAAGTAGGCTCTGCGTTGAGGGTTTTGATCAGATCTACGGTATTGATTTTCAAGACACCTTCTCACCCACTGGTAAAGCTGCATCCCTTTGCATCGCTCTTCTCTTCGGTTTGTACCATTCTCTTCCGATCTCCCAATTTGATGTAAAGAGCGCCTTTCTTCACGCGCCGCTATCTGACAAAGTAATCATCAAAAGACCAAAAGACTCAAACCGCAAGTCCAAATATCTTATTCTTCAAAAATCTCTTTACGGATTAAAACAAGCCCCTGCTAATTGGTTTCACACTTTCACGTCGTGGATTTGAGAGCAAGGATTTCATGAATCAATCTCTGATCCATGTCTCTACATTCATTCAGCTTTGAATTCTGTCCTTTTCTTTCATGTAGACAACCTCATCCTGGTCAGTCTTGGGGACAACTTCCAAAAGAAATTTCTAACTAGATTCCCTAATTCCGATCACCATGAACCTAACACAATTCTTGCAATGAAATACGAACAAACCAATAATAAAATCCTACTTTCTCAACCTAAACATATAGAGCACGGACTTGAAGAATTAAATATGCTCAACTGCAAACCAGCTTCTATCCCTCTAACTGCAAACATCAATCTAACCACTGCTAGCAATGAAGAACACAAAGAGTTCAAAGCATTGAATATCAATTATTGTTCCACAGTCTTCTTAATGAATTACATAGCCTGTTTAACTTGTCCCGACCTCAGCTTTGCCGTTGTGGTAGACCAAACCTAATCTATAGCCATCAGACTCAATTTTCTAGTATAAATATAATCCCAATCATAAATTTAACCTCAGAAATGGATTCTACACCAAAAATAACCCATAGTCACCCAGCCAAACTACCCCTCTATCTCTCATTGTTAAGAAGATACAGCTAAAATAAATTGTGGACAGCTCATATCACACCCAGGTATCACAAACTAGTGAAAGGCCATATGGGTATACTTGGAATCCCTAAAGACATACCAGTAACATCCCAACATAACACCTCAACCAAACATACAACCAATCACCTCACCTGTATACTCAGAACCATAAGCAAGGCCATGTGTAACCAAACAACCACCAGTACATACAGCCAGTAGCATGTGATACCAAATAAACTACCAGTACCAACAACCCTCAGCACCACACAGCAATTTATGCAGCCAGTAGCATGTGTAACCAAACACCCAGCAGTACAAGGCACCACAGGACTACCCAGCAATGTATGCAGGCAGTCTGGGCCATGTAGATCCAAACAACCACCAGTACAGGCACCACAGGACTACCCAGCAATGTATGCAGGCAGTCTGGGGCCATGTGTAACCAAACAACCACCAGTACAAATACCACAGGACTACCCAGCAATATATGCAGGCAGCTAGGGCCATGTAGATCCAAACAACCACCAGTACAGGCACCACAGGACTACCCAGCAATGTATGCAGGCAGTCTGGGCCATGTGTAACCAAACAACCACCAGTGAAAATACCTCAGGACTAACCAGCAATATATGCAGGCAGCTAGGACCATGTAGATCCAAACAACCCACCAGTACCAGTTCACCACAGCACAAATTCAACCCAGCACTACACAGCAATTAATGTAGGCAAGTGCCTGCATGTAACCCCAGTACAACCTCTTTCCAACCAGCAGAAATGCCTCATGTAACTGTATTAGGTTTTCCCAACCAGCAGAAATGCCTCATGTAACTGTATTAGATTTTCCCAACCAGCTAAAATGTATCATGTACCTGTATCCCACTGTAACAGGGGAAGCCCCAGGGCACCCTCAGGGGCAGCCCTGAGCATCCCCTGAGGACCAGATTTTCTATTTAAGGAGGGCCTCTCTGCCCTATCCAGGTTGTATCCCCCACTACTATCACCATCATCATCCACCATCCAGGAGCTCCACCCACTCATCAACTACTCGTCATCCAATTACCACCCAATCATCTGTGGTCCTACCCAGATATAAAAAAAAGGAGATTGTCAGTGTAACAATAAAGAAAAAGGGAAATCAAAGACCAATTTTATAACCTCATCAACCATTGAAACCACCCCATTAGGTGCTTTGAATAAGGGTCCTTCTGTGACCTGAGCTATTCAGCACCAAATTAAAGGAAACCACCCATCACTCAATAATTACCCTTACAAAGAAAGAGAGAACAACCAAAAAGGGATTACCAACCTTTTTTTCCTCTACCCAGCCCCCTGTGGGTAAACCCATCCTTGGTTCCTCTCCTGAACCACCCCTTTGATAGAACCCTTGAACCCTTTAATATTGGGATATTGGTTAAAGATCACACATATCTGATCAACCACTAACCAATAAGCCAATACATCTGGTCCATTCTTCAAAAACCCTACCAATAACAATTAATAACCAATCAAGATCTGATCTGAGACCTATACTAAGTCTCAAAGAAACCAGCCATTGATTTAAATAAATTATTGTGCAGAATTACTATAGTACTAGAAGGGCAGGCAATTCAAAACCACTCTTGGTGTTACTAATACTCTAAAGGAGTAGAAGTAATACTAAATTCCCCTTCAAGGACTGCCAGCAAGCTATTTGCTAAATCATTTACATAATCCCTAATGAGTCTCTACACCGTCTCGAGTCTTGCCCGTTTCTGCGAAAAACCCGGAATTCAACATTGGAGAGAGGTTAAACAATGTTGGAAATACCTAAAGGCAACAAAGGATCTCAAACTCACTCTACAAGTCAACCACACCAATCTTCAAATTCAGTGCTATAGCAATGCCTCCTGGAGTGATGACTTAGAGACCAGGCAATCTCAATCCGGTCATCCTTCTCTTCTCTTTAACTCACTTATCTCCTGGAGCAGCTACCGTCAACAAAATGTCACTCACTCCACTACCAAAGGGGAACTTAATCCTCTTGTCAATTTGTTTCTTGAAGCTATTTGGATGAAAGGACTTGTGGCTGAACTATGGAAATAAAAAATCTCTCCCAGCAAAAACTTCATTGACAATAAGGGTCTCGACGACAAACTCAAGAAATTTGGCTGCAATTCTAAAACCCGCCACATAGACATAAAAACAAAAGCTCTTTGAGAGGAATTGAAACTCGAAAATCTATCTATTGAACTTATCTCCGCTACCAACATGAAGGCCGACGGTCTTACCAAAGCCCTTCCTCTTAACTCTCTAACCTCTCTACTTCTTCTTATAAATCCTTCCTTTACTAATCGGGCGTCAGTCTTACCAGTCACAGGGGGTGTCAAATAAAGCACTACAAATCACCTTCCCTTGTATTCCTTCTTGTTCTTTATCCCTTTTTATTTTCATTTCCTTCAGTCTCTGTTCACAATCTGTCCCTTTCAAGAGTCAATGGTTAAGTGTCACATCCGCGGTTCTCTGACCACTGTCACTTGTCAACTTCCATATTTCACATTTGTGTTGCTTGATCTTTCTCTTCTCACGATCCTCTCATCTACAATACTTAAGGAAGCTTCACGGAGGCTCTCCTCCTCATCCTTCCAGAACAACTCCTTTGACTCAACTTAATCAATTGTCCCTCAGCAACAACCTCTCTGGCTGGAATCTTTTCCTTCATCCTTCAGCGCTCTCTTCTCGTCATCCTCACTCTTTCCTTCTCTCTTAATTTTTTCTTAACCATGACTCGACTATTATCTCTTCATCAATTCTCTCAATCAAATCCTCCAGCTTGTCAAGTTCTGACTGGTAAGAACTCAACCCGCCTTTTCTGCCATTCAACTCACATCAATTTACTTATAATAAATTTCTCTTTCAAGTCTTTTATTGTCACCTTCACCTCTCTTCCTCAAACACTCACACTCTCGAACTTGTCAAGTTCTCAATTCTACACCATTGCTCAATGTTTGTTTTTCTTCCTTTAATCTTTCTTTTTCTTCACTATTTTTCTTTAAGATCTTTGTTTTATTCTTAACTAATTTCTTTTATGATTCAGCCCTCTTGGTTCTTAATTCATTCAAGTCTTTCACAGTAATTCATCACATCCTCTCAGTAACTGCTAGTTTATGCCTTCTGTCGGAATGTTTGCACGTGTTGAAAAGAGTGTTGTAGATTTCTCTAGAAAACTCCATCTGGGATGCCTCAATGATGGCCTAGAGCTTGTCATCAACCAATTTTTGCAGCAGATTGACAACTGCCCTATTCTCCAACACAACCAGGGTCTCAAATTTATTTTGGTTTCCAAGAAAAGTGGGGTCTTTATCAAAAGCTTTCCGGAGGGTGCAGTCAATCGCCCCCTCCCACAGGTTGAAGTCGGACCCGTCAAACACCAATATTGGCCTCTTGGTATTGATGTTCCAGTGAAACAACATTGGTTCCTTCACAAAATTCAAGGCAAATGGGTTACCAGTAGGATGTGTAGCGCTTTCAATATGCGGTAGAACTGATTGCGTTTGGGTTTCTTGTTGAGCCGCCATCTTCCCCATGGCCGCCTTGAGGCGTTGGAATTGTTGGGTGAGGGTCAATTGGAGTGTCTCAAAACGCAATTCAAACTCCTTTTTGGACACAAATGTTGGTTGGTTCTCCTGGTCACCCATTGTGTTGCCGTGTGATTTGGACCCTTCTCCGGTGGTGTTTTTCCTAATCCAATCTTCTTTCTTTCTTTGATATCATTTATCAATAAAAATGTTCCCATAGGTCAGGCGGTTTTTGCCGTCTTTTAACCTGTACAATCTCTTATCTAGTCATCCACCACCGTTGGCCGTTAGCTCCAGTATTTGGCCATCCCAGGATCCATATCTTGGTGAGTATATTGCATAAGTCCATACTCACCTAGTCATCCACCACCGTTGGCTGTTTGCTCCAGTATTTGGCCATCCTGGGATCCATATCTTGGTGAGGAGAGAGAAAGGTCCTGGGGCGGGTGGATGTTGAGGTGATATATCTATTTACAAGGTGTGTGACAGATGGGAGAAATTTGAAATGTGGTAGATTTTGACCTGTGACATAATTGTGTCTTACCTTGTATTCCAACAGAAACAACCAAGAGGAGTATCCAAAGTAGTGAGAGGACAAGAAATTGGATGTAAGGATTGTTTTTCATAGCCACCCATAATGTCACCTAGACCATAGCAAGCTCTCCAAGAAAAGGATTCAACAAATTCTTCAGTAGCAGGGGGAATACCAGAGTCTTTAATAGTAACCTTATTTAGAGGCTGGAGATCATGGACTATTCTAAGTTTACCATTACTCTTGAGAACACAGAAAACAGGACTGGAATAGCTAGAAGTTGATTGTTCATATAAACTGGTTTGGACTTGTTTGCGGACCAACTTGATGAATTCGTCAACTTTAGCAGCATGGATTGGGATCCTCTTCTTTTGCCAGGGATAACGTTCTACTACAGGGATAATTTAAGGGAGGCCATAGAATTCTTTCAAGAGACCTCTCTCTTCTTCACAGAAAGCAATAGATTTTTCCCTAAGGGCTAAGACATTTCTGATCAAATTCAACTCATCAGGAAGAAGCCATCCATCTGGACCAAAGTTGACCACTTTCAGAATTTCTTCAGTGACACAAACAGAGTGGATGAATGGACCAGTAAGAGATTGAGGTAAACCACAGTAAGGATTGCGGGATAGAGGGGGGCGCATAAGAGGAGGGTTGAGGTTGAGAGGCATTGGTTGGTTGACTGGTTGAACCTTTTTTGCAACTGGTTTATACTTGGTGGCAAAAGAGAGGGATCCTTTCTTCCTCCAAGCATTTACCATTGAGACCTGACTAAAAAAACTGAGGCCAAGTTCCAACATCTTCCAAGTTTGATGTTCTGTCTCCTCCTTGAAAGGTGCCTTTTCCATAAAAGAAGATCCAAAAGATAAAGCATTGCTCACATGTGTGGCACAGAGTAGAGTTTTGAAAATGACAGTAGTAGAGGCCCCTGGTGGTGCAAAATTGGGAGGACTTACTTCTACCCCACATTGCCTCCACTTAAGACTATACTTCTTCATACCAAAACCACCAAAAAAAGAATCAAGATTGGGATCTAGTTTAGACTCATTGCAGAGATTCAAAACCAGGGTAGATAATAATTGATCAGGCTGAAGGGAAAAAGGAAAAGAAGATACAACAGACCCAGAGAGAGAGGAAATATTTTTGGAATTTTTGGATTTTTTATGTTTTTGAATTTTGACCTTATCTGGATGAAGAAGAGATGATGAGGAAAACAAAAGATATGCCTCTGAGGTTGAAGTTGACCCATAAGTTGAATTCTGAGGCTGAGAGGAACTACAACTATCAGTAGGATCAACTAATCCAATAAAAAACAAGGCTGAGAGGAATGAGAGTTGTCCTTCTGCTTTCCTTTTAGAACTTTTTTGGGAGAATGACCAGGAAAATCTTGTTCCCAACAACCAGAATCCAAGGAACAAAGCAGAACTTCAATTTTTCTGCCATCAGCATCAGGGGAAAGGATTCTCTCCCCAACTTGATCAGAAAAAATCAGGGTAGAACCAAAATCCATTAAGAAAGGTTGGCCCAAGATCATAGGACCTTCCAAACAAGTGATCCAGAAGTGAAAAGTTCCAAAAATATTTTGACCAATTCAAACAGGAACATCCTCAGCAATACCAACCAATTCACATGACTGATTCCCTATACCATAAACAGCAGAAGTAAAGCTGACCCTTGGGCTAAGCTTGAGTTTGCAGGCCATAGCATCTGAGATTAAGTTGAGCGGGGAACCTGAATCCTCAAGAAGAGAAACTGTTTTAGCCAATTCACCAAGATAACAGGGAAGAAATTCAAGAGGGCAGGAATACAGATTGCCATCTGAAGGAGGATCTGTTCCACCAGAGTCCTCCATCAAAGTGCCAGAAGAGACCTTCAATTCGTCCGGACCAATTTCCACACATCAACAAGAAACCCATTTTTTCATGCCTTCAGCCACAGATGGAGAGATAGACAGCAGCTCAGCCCCAGAAAGATCAGGGATTTTGAGATCAGAAATTTTCTTGAATACTCCTTCCACAGCATTAGGGTAGTCCTTGGAAATGCCCCTCTCAAACCAAACTTTGGGCTGGGTGCAGGGAGGAAGATCAGGTGAGGCAGGGACTGGAAGAGGACCAGAGGATTGAGGGGGTTGACCAGATTGAAGAGGAGGAGAAGGATCAGAGTGGTCCTGGAACCTTTCCATGAGTGGTTCCCTTTCTACTTCCATGTCTTCCATATCAGAGGAAGGTGTCTCAAGCAAAGATTGACGTTTGACAGGTTTTTGAATGATTGAAGATGGAACAGGAGGAGACTTGTGAGTTTTGGGTTCCTCATGATGTTTCCTAGCTGGATCATATTGATAATCACCAGAGAAGCTAGAAGAAGTGATAGCTGGGGGATACCAAGGTTGAAGAGTGCCACAGGATGATTGAAAATCCAAGCATACCAGAGATGCCTTCTTGGGAGTTGGTGGTTGGTAAGAAGCCACTAAATGAGGGATCAGACAAGATGAGTCAAAAGGGATCAAAGCACCATTAGGAAGAAAAAAATTATTTCCCTTCTGCCCTACTAATTTCTCCTCCTTGTCCTTCTGGAGTTCAGGACTTCTACCAGTACCATGGCCTTCCCTATGATAGTAATAGAAGACTAAGGTGGATTTAGGAACAGAATTAGCAGGTTTAGGGGTAGCTAAAGAGGATATTTTCTGATCTATTTTATTCTCAAAGGCCTGAAGTAGCTTAGTAAGCTCATCTATGGTAGCGGTATCCTTATTGGCCTGAAGCTTGATTTAGGTCTGCAATTTGCTTCCATCCTATTCATAATTTTGTTGGATTCGTGGAAGGAAGGAGCATGGACTGGTTCAGTGATCCTGGGCTTTTCAAAAGTTAAAGCAGTTTGACCTTTCATGACTTTTTCCACCACATTCCTAAGGACCAGAAAGACAGGGATTTTGAAGCGATTATCCCTAGTAGTGATCATTGATCCAGACTTGACCAATTCATCCCTAATCCTTTCCTGCACTCCTGGCAAAAAATATTGGAAAAATCAAACTCAAATTTTGTCCACAGTGTCAATGTGATTGTTTCTGATAAGATAAGACTGAATAGGATCCCAAGAGTTCCTGAAAGACTGATAATCAGAGGCTGAAGAGACACCACCATTGGAGATCCATTGAAAAACCAGAGCATCCAAGTCCTTTAAGTTAAACCTAGCCACATCTTTTTTTCCCCAATAAGCCAAAATAGCCTCTTTCAAGAGCCTCCAGTTATGAGTTTTGAATCCATCAAACAATTCAATCACTTCCATAACTTCATCAGAGGAGATAGAAAATTGTAATTGATAGGCCATATCATGTTCAGTTGCACCATCCACTTCAGCAGCCATTTCATAGGAGTCCAAAAATGATTCCAAGTTTGTTCCATTGAAGCCTAGGTTCTTGTTCTGGAGTTTGACCTTGACCATCTTAGCCCAAACAGTGGTGGGGGGAACAGATTCCATTTTGAAGACATAGTTCCTAAGGGGATCCAAAAAGCAGAGTTCCAAGGCGGCTCACAAGCGTGGCAAGGGTAGAGTTTCACAAAAACAACAAGAATCCTGCCCAGATGGTGCACAATTGGGAGGACTTACTTCTGGAACAAATTGCCTTCACAGATACTATTTAAATGATGACAGAAAAAAAAAGAAAAAAAAGAAAAAGATTGGATTGGATTTCAGAGTTGATTCTTCAAGTTGGGACTGTAAATCCCAAGGTTTCTGGTTTGATCCCAGCCCAGGAAACCAAATGTAAGACTCCAAACAGTGCTAGGCCATGGCAGTTTTGTGGAGGGGAAAGGTGCTATTTAGGTTGCCCTCCTGAGTGTTACAAAAATATTTAAATGTAACCAAGATCAAGTTCTAGAACCTGGTAAATGAGGAATAAAGTAGTAAGGATAAAGATGGTAGTAGTTTGGTAGCAATGGAACAGCACTATCTGAGCCAAGGTTATGTGGGAAAAACTTGGAAAAAAGAAGCCAAAGTTTTTTTAAAGTTCAAAGAACAAAGCTGTTGTATGTAAAGAACTCCCAAAAGCTAATAACTCTGTTTTTCAGAAGAAGATTGGGAATGATCAACTCAAACCCAACCTACCTCCAGGTTCTCAATGAACCTTCCCAAATCTCCGCAATCAAGCGCTTGAAGGGTACCAGATAACTGAGGGTGGATGTACAAGACAAAGCACTATGTTTTAAGAACCTCTAAAAGCAAAAATTAACCAATTTGAAGCAAGGATAACCTCAAAACTTCTCAAGGAACTCAAGAGTAGGCTGGCAGAATGAAATTCCAAAAAAAAGGGAGGTATAACACTCCAGGTATTAAGCTTAATAAGACCTCTTCAATCAATTGTGATTGGCTCCAGAAAGATGATCAGGAAGGATCAAGACCAGTATAGTTGGAAAAAGGGATCAAGGAGTGGTATAACACACTCAAAGATTCCAACATACAGAATTCTCTTCAACCAGAAAGGCTATGGTTGGTGATAAGGATCAGGTTCATGAATGGAAGGATCAAAAAAAAATGAGTATGGAGGCTCAAAGGTTCAAGGGGCAATCATGAGTATACCCTGGATGAGGATGAATTTACTTATGATTTACGGGGGGGACATACACACACACTCCCATGGATGATTAAAAAAGGCAGGGGAGAGCCCCTCCTTTTATGGGCCATGGGTCCCTGTGGACTTTTTACAAGAGATACTACAAATAGAGCAAAAAAAAATTTTTTTTTTCTTTTGAGGATGAATTTGATAACAGGAAATGAATGAGCAGGGATGAAAAGGGAAACCAGCCCATGCCAATGGTGGGAACAGGCAGGTGAAGGAGAGGTGACGGGCCGCAGGGACAGGCAGACCCCCTGGGCAACAGCTGGCCCGTGGATGACCCTGCGGTCAGAATCCTTGAGGGGCCCGGGACACATCACCAACCTGCGCGGGTGACAGAAGACTTGCCCGGGAAACCGGTGAGCAATGAGAGGGCGGATCAGATTGGGGGTGGTGATTTTGGAGGATGTTGAGAGGGAACGCGGGTCTGACGGATGATGGCCGTGGAGATATGAGGGTTGAGTCAGACAAGACAAATAATAATTGGGGGATATGGTGGAGGATGCAACGGTTGGTTTGGACTGAACTGGGTTGGTTGTTGGTTGGTTGTCAGATTGTTCACGTTTGGAGAATGCGGTGTTGATGAAGGTCAGATACATGGCTTGGCATAAGGTTTTATTGGCGGAAAGATTGAAGGGATGGAGGTTGAAGCTTGAGTTTCTTGAGAGGTGGATTGTCCAAGTGGAAGGTGAGAAAGGATGATAGGAGGGCTGCTGGTTGGGGATGGTGTTGATTGGATGGTTGATGGTTGTTGGGAGGAGGATCATGGGCAAATCTAGCCTTTTTCTTTGGGAGCGGGGAGGTTTGAAGGCTTGAGATGGGGGTATCGACTTGGAGGAGGTGGTGGTGATCTTGGATGATGGTCAATGACAAGTGATGGTTGTGGGTGTTGTTCATTAGGTCACCAACGACCAAAAGCCTTGCTTGCGGTTGTTGGTCAATGGCGGAAAGAGTGGGGAGAAAGATTTGGATGTTGATGGCCAATTGGGGGTTCCAGTGCCGGAAAGAAACCCGGGAGCCAAGCTGGTCTTCATCCACGCATTTGCCAAAGGGGTGGGTAGCAGCACAAAGCAAGGGTGAATTGAACATAGGAACAAGCACTGGGCACTGAGAGATATTCCTAGACAACTAGGAGAAGGGAAGGCTGAGAACTGGGAACTGAACTGAGAAGTCATTCTGAAAAAAAAAAAAATTTTTGATCTAAATGGAGGCTATAAAATAATTCATATAATTTTTACTTTTTCCATACTGGTCCAGAAGTGTCCCAGATTGGGCGCCACAGCGCTCAGATAGACCATCAGTTTGGGGATGATAAGCTGTGGAGAAAGCTAATTTTTTTCCTAAAATATTTTGAAGGTTCCTCCAGAATTTAGAGTTAAACTTTGGGTCTCTGTTGCTAATTATTATTTTGGGGATACCAACATCAGCCATGACTCTTTTCCAGAACAGCAAAGCCACTTCCATAGCTTTGTCATCTTTTTAATTGGGTATGAACTTGGCTCTCTTGTAGAATCTGTCTACAATCACTACCACAGAGTTATAGGAGTAGGGTCCCCCTGGTGGTCAACCAGTGAAAAAGTCCATTTTTATTATTTCCCATCTATTGGTGGGTTCTGATATCTTCTAGAGAAGGCCAAATATCTTTCCTGTTTTTTTTTAGCCTTCTGAAAGGTGTCACAGGATTTGACGTAGTCAGTGGTTTACTGTCTCCAGTCAATCCACCAGGCTGTCTGCTTGCACTTTTCAATAGTCCTATCTAATGATAAGTGCCCCAAAGTGCAATATAGTTTTAATGTGGGTTTTGGAGTTGAGGACTATCACACTAGAGTGTTTATGAAAGTATTACAGCAGACCATCTAAGCTTGAAAACTTCCCTTCTTTATAGGGAATAGATATTTCCTTGTCTAAAGTTTTCATAGCTCATTAGAAGAGTTTTCACTTTTCATAATCTCTAGAAACTTAAGATGCTCTGGGTCATAACTCTCTTGGACAGAAGCAAAGAAAGCTAAATCTAGATCACAAATGTGGATCCCCAAGATTGGGAAGATCTCATTCTCATCTGGATTGTATGCAGGATTACTGGGGTCATTAGGGAGAGCCAATCTACTGAGTCCATCTGCATTCTGATGTTTGGTTCCCATTTTGTGCATGATTTTCATCTGTCCTCTGTACTGCTGGATGGCTATCTGCCATCTAAGCATGTGTTTGTTAGGGATTTTGATATTCATGAGGGTCCTTACTGCCATGCAATCAGTTATTACTTCAAAGTTGCTTCCTTCTAGGTAATAGTGAAGTTTCTCTAAGGACCAGACCAAATTGAGACACTCCATCTTGCTGGGTCCATACCTTTTCTCTGTATCTTTAATCTGTCTAGATATGAAAAGGATAGGTTTTCCCATGGGGGCGTCATTCTCCAATTTTTATTGAGGAAGAGCAGCTCCAATTCCATCAAGAGAGGCATCAATATATAAACAGAAAGGCCTAGAGTAGTCAGGTTTTGTTAGGACACATGCCGTGGTTGTGGCTTTCTTCAAGATTTCATAGCTCTGCACTCTCTCATGTGTCATTTTGATAATAGAGGGCTTTTTTCATATATCATACAAGTTTTTGGCTATGGTAGCAAAGTTAAGTATGAACTTCCAATAATAACTACAAAAACAGACCAATGAGAGTAACTTGTTCTTATTTTGAGGCATTGTCCTATTGATTACGGAAGCAACTTTTTTCTGATCTACTGCTAGAGAAAATCCTGAGACTAAATGTCCTAAGGCTTTTAGTTCAGCATAACCAAAGTTGCATTTTTTCATAGATATCTTCATTCCAAAATCTGTTACATTTTTCAGCCCAAGACCTATCTTCTCTAAGTGAGTTTCCCAATCATCAGAGTAGATGATAATATCATCAATTTAAACCATCATCCACCCTTGCCAGAGGAAATTTCCAAAGACTGTTTCCATGATTCTTTGAAAATGGGAAGGGGCATTCTTTATCCCAAAAGGCATCCTCAGATACTGATAGATGCCTAAGTGACAGATAATCCTAATATATTTTTTGCTTTTAGCTTCAATAAATATCTGGTGGAAGCCTTTCAGCATATCCATTGTGGTAATGTACTTTTCTTTGAAAAGGTTATGGAGGGAATTATCTATCCTAGGGATAGGGTAGTAATCTGATTTAGTGTAGTTGTTAAACATTTTGAAATCTCCAACCATCCTCAACTTGTTGTTATTCCAGGCTATGATAATGGGAGTGGTGATTTCTACTTTCTCATTATTCCCTACTTTCCTAAGTAATCCTAAATCCATGAGATCAGTTATGTGTTCTTCCAATGCCACTTGGGACTTAGGGCTTTCCGGGTAAGCAGTTCTCCTCAAGATGGGGGGGGAAGGAGGTTCTATAGTCAGAGTTATTACCAAGTCATGTCCCTTGATATTACCTATGGGATGATCCTTGGTGCAAAAAGCAACCATTTTTTCAAAACACAAGTTGACCAGGTAATCTTGATGATCAGAGGTGAGTTGATGATTAAGAGAGGCTTGAGAAAAATATTCATTTTTGAATGACTCTAGTGGTTTGTTCTTTGTGGAGTTTGATATGTGACAGATCTGGAACTTCCTTTTCCATTCTCCTCCAATGGTGAAGTAACAGTCCTTGCTCTGGATGAAATCTATCCCATACAAACAGAAAGCCTCATTACCTATTATCAATTAATCACATAGGCTATTTTTCAAGACTACAAATTCAAGTTGAAGTCTTATGGATCCTTTACTTTGGTAAAAAACAATAGTCATAGTTATGACTCCTAACGTTGTAAGACTCCAAACGGTGCTAGGCCGTGGCAGTTCTGCGGAGGAGAAAGGTGCTGTTTAGGCTGCCCTCCTGAGTGTTACAAAAATATTTAAATTTAACCGAGATCAAGGTCCAGAAAATGGTAAATGAGGAATCAAGGAGTAGAGGATAAAGATGATAATAGTTTGGTAGCGACGGAACAGCACTATCTGAGACAAGATTATGCAGGGAAAACTTGAACAAAAGAAGTTAAAGTCTTCCTAGAGTTCAAAGAACAAAAGCTGTTGTGTGTAAACAACGCCCACAAGCTAATAACTCTGGTTGTCAGCAGAAGATTGGGGATGATCAAATCAAACCCAAGAAACCTCCAGGTTCTCAATGAACCTGCCCAACTCTCCGCAATCAAGCGCTTGAAGGGTACCAGATAACTGAGGGTGGCTGTACAAGACAAAGCACAATGTTTAAAAAGCTCTAAAACAAACAGTAACTGATTTGAAGCAAGGATAACCTCAACACTTTGCAAGGGACTCAAGAGTAGGCTGGCAGAATGCAACTCCAAAGAAGCTAAGGGGAGGTATAAAACTCCAGGTCTTAAGCTTAATAAGACCTCTTCAATCAATCGTGATTGGCTCCAGAAAGGTGATCAGGGATCAGGACCAGTATGGTCAGAGAAAGGGATCAAGGAGTGGTATGACACACTCAAAAATTCCAAAAGACAGAATTTTTCTTCAACCAGCAAGGCTATTGGTTGGTGATAAGGATCAGGGATCAAGGGTTGAGTATGGAGGCTCAAGGAACAAAGGTGTGCCGATTTCATTCTGGATTGTTCCATGTTCTGATGATTTGAAATGATGATCAAAAAAGGCAGGGGAGAGCCCCTCCTTATATGGGCAGGAGGCCCTGTTAGACTATATACAACGGATTCTACAAATAGAGCGAAAAAGGGAAGGAAACCATGTGGTCACTTGCGTCCTTCTGTGGATGGGCGCGCGTAACAATACCAGAGTCACCCACCCCTTGTCCAAAGGTGGAAGCGGGTGGGAGAGAGAAAGGAACCAAACAGCCGCAGATGTCGGCGGGCGGTTGTTGGCACTCTTCCAAAGGCGGAAGCGGGTGGGAGAGTCCCAGGAAAGGTGACGGATGAAGTCCATGAGAGCGCGGATGGGCGGATAGGAGATTGGTTTGAGAAAGTTGGGTAAATCCTGACGGCCTTGAGATCCATGACTGATAGATCAGGTGCAATGGGAGGTTTGACGGATCCAAGGATTTGCCAAATGCTTGGGGGTGCGGTCGGGATGGATTCAGTAAATCATGGATGAGCGCCACGCAACGGTAGCAATGAGGAGATTGGGACGCGCAACCACAAAGATGAAGACAGGCAACAACAAAGATGAGGACGTGCTATGACAACGGCGGAGATTACAAGCAACACGGATAAAGGACGCGCGACGCACGCGGATGAAAGGAGCGCGGCGCGCAACGCGGATTAATGGAAGCGCAGCGCGCGCGGCGCGGCGCGCGCGCGTGGGTAAAGGATGGTTTGGATGAGCCTGGGGATAAGTTGTTCAGCCGGGCGGTACGTTTGGGCAACAGTTTATGGATTGAGGTCTTAAGGCGGCCAGGGTGTCCAGGATGGGGCACCACATCTCTCCCCAACTTACAGACTGTCCCTAGTCTGCTCCTGAGTTTGATGTCATAGAAAAAAGAAAGGAAAGAAAGATGATTGAAACCAAAGAATGGCCATTTTGATCCTGAGAGTGGTTGAGAAAAAAAAATTTGTCAATCTGACCAAAAATCCTAGAAGTGGCTGAGATAAAATGAAGGAGGCGTCCCAAGTGCTCACATGCGTGGCATGAAGTAGAGTTTTCACAAAACGACAAGGATCTTTCCCAGATGGTGCACAAATTGGGAGGACTTACTTCCGGACCAAGTTGCCTCCACAAGAGTGAAATTTCTTGAACTGATCAGCAGAGAAACTTCTGGCCATCTGAGTACCATCCAGCTCCTCCAAAAGATATGATCCACCTCTAACTTGACGGACTACTTGGTAAGGACCATTCCAGCGGTTAGAGAAAAGCTTTCCCCACTGAGTTTCCAAGGAACAATTATAAGCCAATACCAGGTCACCAGGGTTTAAAGGGTCCCTGATTTGATTCCGGTGTTTTTCTTCCCAATACTGAACTGATTTTGCTCTTGATTCCATCATCTTCTGATAAGCTTTGTTACGAATATCTTCACTCTGCTCCAATTGCTTTGATCTGGCAACTAATAGGTCAGTAGTTGAGGAAACTTGTTCCCAGGGGATGCCCAAGAAAGACTCCATCTCAAGATCAAGAGGAAGAACAGCCCTCTGACCAAAGATGATTTCATAAGGAGAATAACCAGTGGTTCGCTTGGTGGAAATTTGATCAGAGAAGAGGACCAAGGGGAGAAACTTTTGACAATTCTTGCCACTTTCACCAGCCAATTTGACAAGAGCAGCCTTTAAAGGAGCATGGCCTCTTTCCACCATGCCTTGTCCTTCAGGATAATAGGGAGTAGTAACTCTATGTTGTCCAGGGAGCAATTGGATCATTTCAGCAAGTTTTCCACCAAATTCTGAGCCACCATCCGTAGAATAAGATCGGGCCAAGCCATAACGCATTGTCCAAGTCTCATGAAGGAAAGCTGCTACTGATTCAGAGCTGAGGTTCTTAAGAAACTTTGCTTCAACCCATCCAGAAAAATCATCTGTAGCCACAATGAGGTACTTAGCTCCACCAGCCTTAATGTGAACCACATCCATAGCAATCCTCCCAAAGACAGTGGATTCTCCAGTGAGGTAATGAATTTTGGCCGGGCGCCTAAGATCACGTTTCTGGCACACTTCACAACTCCAACACCATTGAGCAACGGATTTCTTCAGGGATGGCCACCAGAATTGTTCAGATATTTGTCAATAAGTTTTGGTTTCCCCACGATGACCAAGGCCTTCATGGAGATTTTCCAGGATTGAATCTTGCTTGGAAGGGATAAGGACCACAACAAGTGCACAAGGAGTTGACCTTTTCATAAGCCTAGAACCTTGGACAAAGAAGTTGGAGGACTTACTTTTAAGGGACCAAAATTCTTTGGCAGAGAGATCAGGGGGTCTTTGGAGAGTTGAAAGGTACTGCTCCAACTTAAGCCAGAAACCTTGCTGGAAACCAGAGTAATTTTTGGAGGAGAAGGCAAAGACAGGGCGGACCAAGGGTTCTTCCTCATCAAAATCCATTCCAACCTCTGATTCATTGTCTCCAATAGGTCGTCGAGATAAACCATCAGGCATGGTGAAAGATTTTCCAGGCCTGTGGACAATATCAAAAGAGAACAACTGGATGAAAGCCACCCAACAAGTCATGGGAGCATTTGGGAGGCTGGGGGCGTTGATCATTTCAATAATAAATTGCGCATCGACCTGTAACTCAAAGTGTTGACCCCAAAGGACAGTCTGGAGCTTCTTCAACATTCGGGCCACACCGCAAAGTTCCAGTTTTGGCTGGGAGTACCTTGATTCCACATCTGAGAAAAGAAGAGATTCATACAGAGCAGGACAATCCAAACCATTTTCATCTTCCTGGGTAAGAACAGCCCCAACAGATTGATAACTTGAGTCCACTGCCAACTTGATCTTGCCGGCTCTGTGTCCATAAGTGATCTTTTTCAAAACAATGTCTTTCCCAACAATTGTTTTGAGCAACTGAAATTATTGTTCGCAGTCTTGGGTCCAAATCCATTCAGCATCTTTCCTGGTTAAGCGACGCAAGGGAATACAGATTTTGGATAATGAGGGAATGAAGATCCTGACATAAGTTACAACACCTAGGAAACCTCTAACTTCCGTTGGATTTATTGGGGTAGGCCAGGAGATGATTTTGTTGACTTTAGAGGTTGCCATCCTTCTTCCGTCCTTGCAGACTATATGACCAACAATTTCCAAGGCAGGGACACAGGCGGCAAGTTTTGATCCAGAGACAGTAAGGCCAGATTCCTTGATTTGAAACAAAACTCTTTCCAAAACAGTGGCATACTCCCAGACAAATCGTCGGATTCCTGAGTGCCAAGGTAAGAGCTCATTATCATAGTCAGAAACTGGACCTTTAATTCCCCCATCATTGATAAAGATACCCGCATGATCCGGGATTTTGTCCTGGAGGAGCCACATCATCTGAGCCTGATAGACTGAAACCAAGTTGGTGGCACCTTGAGGCAATTGAGTCAACTGAAATCAACCAAGGGGAGTATTGAAAGTAGTGAGGGGACAAGAAATAGGATGCAAGGATTGTTTGTCATAGCCACCCATAATGTCACCTAGACCATAGCAAGCTCTCCCAGAGAAGGATTCAACAAATTCTTCAGTGGCAGGCGGCATGCCAGAGTCTTTAATAGTAACTTTATTAAGAGGTTGGAGATCATGAACTACTCTAAGTTTACCATTACTCTTTAGAACACGGAAAACAGGACTGGAATAGCTAGAAGTCGATTGTTTGTATAAACCGGTTTGGACTTTTTTGCGGACCAACTTGATGAATTCGTCAACTTTAGCAGTAGGGATTGGGATCTTTTTCTTTTTCCAAGGGTCATGTTCAACTACCGGGATGATGTAAGGGAGACCATAGGATTCTTTCAAGAGACCTCTCTCTTTGTCACAGAATGCAATTGATTTTTCCCTTAGAGACAAGATATTTTTGATCAAATTTAACTCATCAGGAAGAAGCCATCCATCTGGACCAAAATTGACCACTTTCAGACGTTCTTCAGTGACCCAACCAGAGTGAATAAATGGACCAGTGAGGGATTTGGATAGACCACAGTAAGGATCGCGGGATAGCGGAGAACGCATAAGAGGAGGGTTGAGGTTGAGAGGCATTGGTTGGTTGACTGGCTGGACCTTCTTTGCAACTGGTTTGTACTTGGTGGCAAAGGAGAGGAATCCCTGCTTCCTCCAAGCATTGACCAGTGAAACCTGACTACGAAAACTGAGGCCGTGTTCCAACATCTTCCAAGTCCAATGTTCTGCTGCGTCCTTGAAAGGTGCCTTCTCCATAAAAGAGGATTCAAAAGATAACACATTGCTCACATGTGTGGCACAGGGTAGAGTTTCAAAAATAACAGTAGTAGAAGCCCTTGGTGGTGCACAATTGGGAGGACTTACTTCTACCCCAAATTGCCTCCACCTAAGATTAAACTCCTTCATACCAAAGCCACCAAGAAAAGAATTGAGATCAAGATCTGGTTTAGACTCATTGTGGGGATTCAAAACTGGAATAGAAGATGAGTGATCAGGCTGAAAATAAATAGGAAAGGAAGATAGAACAGATCCAGACAGAGAAGAAATATTTTTGGATTTTTCGAATTTTCCATATGTTTGGGTTTTGATCTCATTTGGATGAGAAGAAAGTGATGAGGAAAAAGAAAGATGGGCCTCTGAGGTGGGAGTTGGTCCATGAGTTGAAGTCTGAGGCTGAGGAGAACTACAACTATCAGTAGGGCCAACTATTCTGCTAAAAAATGAGGATGAAAGGAATGAGAGTTTTCTTTCTGCTTTCCTTTCAGGACAGATTTGGGAGGGTGACCAGGGAAGTCTCTTTCCCAATGACCAGAATCCAAAGAACAAAGGGGGACTTCAATCTTTCTGCCATCAGCATCAGGAAGGAGAATTCTCTCCCCAACTTGATCAGAAAACATCAGGGTAGCACCAAAGTCCATTAAGAAAGGCCTTCCCAAGATCATGGGACCATCCAGACGAGTGATCCAGAAGTGACAGGTGCCAACAATATTTCGACCAATTTGAACAAGAATATCCTCAGCAATACCAACCAGTTCACAGGACTGATTCCCAATTCCATAGACCGCAGAGTTGAAACTGACCCTTGGGTTAAGTTTAAGCTTGCAGGCCATGGAGTCCGAAATCAAGTTGAGCTGAGAACCCAAATCCACAAGGAGAGAAACCATTTTAGTTGAATCACCAAGACAACATGGAAGAAAACCAAGAGGACAGGAATACAGGTTGGTATCTGAAGAGGGATCTGTTCCACCAGAATCCTCTATCAGAGTACCAGAGGAGACCTTTAATTTGTCCGGACCAATCTCCACACGTCAACAAGAAACCCATTTCTTCATCCCTTCTGCCACAGATGGAGAGATTGACAGGAGTTCAGCCACAGATAGATCAGGGATTTTAATATCAGAAATTTTCTATAATACTCCTTCCACAGCATTAGGGTAGTCCTTGGAGATTCCCCTCTCAAATCAAACTTTGGACTGTGTGGAGGGAGGAAGATCAGGTGTAATAGGTGATGGAAGAGGATCTGAGAGTTGGGCAGGTTGAAGAGGGGGAGGATCAGAGTTGTCTTGGAACCTTTCCATAAGTGGTTCCCTTTCTACTTCCATGTCTTCCACATCAGAGGAAGGAGGCTCAGGTGAAGATTGGCGTTTAACGGGTTTTCGCAGAATGGAGGATGGAACAGGAGGAGACTTATGAGGTTTTGGTTCCTCATGGCTTTTCCTAGCTGGATTGGATTGATAGGTGCCAGGGAAGCTGGAAGAAGTGATAGCTGGAGGATACCAAGGTTGCAGAGTTCCACATGATGATCAAAAATCCACAGAGACCAAGGATGCCTTCTTAGGGGTTGGTGGTTGGTATGAGGCCACCACATGACGGATTGGTCGAGACAAATCAAAAGGGATCAAAGCACCATTAGGAAGGAAAAAATTATTTCCCTTCTGCTCTACTAACTTCTCCTCCTTGTCCTTCTGGAGTTCAGGACATCTACCAGTACCATGGCCTTCCCTATGGCAATAATAACAGACTATAGTAGACTTAGGAACAGAATTAGCAGGTTTAGGAGTGGCTAAAGAGGATATTTTCTGATCTATTTTATTCTCAAATGCCTGAAGCAATTTAGTGATCTCATCTATAGTAGGTGTCTCCCGGTGAGCCTGAGGATTGGGTTTAGGTCTGCAATTGGCTTCCATCTTATTCATGATTTCGTTAGACGCTTGAAAAGAGGGGGCAAGGACTGGTTCAGTAATTTTAGGTTTTTCAAAGGTGAGAGCTGTTTGACCTTTCATCACTTTATCCACAGTATTCCTAAGAACCATGAAAGCAGGGAGCTTGAATCGATTGTCTCTTGTTGTGATCATGGATCCAGATTTCACCAATTCATCCTTAATTCTTTCCTGCACCCCTGGAGAGAAAGACTGAAAAAATCGCACTCAAATTTTGTCCAACGTATCAATGTGATTGTTCCGGATCAGATAGGACTGGATAGGGTCCCAAGATTTTCTGAAAGTCTGATAGTCAGAGGCTGAGGAGATACCACCATTGGAGATCCATTGAGAAACCAGGGCATCCAAGTCTTGCAAAGTAAATCTGGCTACATCTATTTTTCCCCAATAGGCTAACATAGCCTCCTTCAGGATCCGCCAGTTGTGAGTTTTGAATCCCTCAAACAATTCGATAACCTCCATAACTTTGTCAGAAGAGATAAAAAACCGTAACTGATAAGCCATATCATATTCACTGGCACCATCTCATAGGAGTCCAGGAATCTTTTGACATTGGTCCCATTGAAGCCTAAATTTTTGTTCTGAGGTTTGATTTTGACCATCTTGGCGCAAACAGATAAAGAGGATCCAGCAGATTCCATGTTGAAGGGTTCCTAAGAGATCCAAACGAGCAGAGTTCCAAGGCGGCTCACAAGTGTGGCAAGAGTAGAGTTTCACAAAAACAACAAGGATCTTGCCCAGGAGGTGCACAATTGGGAGGACTTACTTCTAGACCAAGCTGCCTCCACGGATCAGAAAAAAAAAGGAACAAAAAGAAACGAAAAGAAAATCGGATTGGATTTTGGAGTTGATTCTTCAAGTTGGGACTGTAAATCCCAAGGTTGCTGGTTTTATCCCGGCCCAGGGGACCAAATGTAAGACTCCAAACAGTGCTAGGACGTGGCAGTTCTGCGGAGGGGAAAGGTGCTGTTTAGGCTGCCCTCCTGAGTGTTACAAAAATATTTAAATGTAACCGAGATCAAGGTCCAGAACATGGTAAATGAGGAATCAAGGAGTAGAGGATAAAGATGATAATAGTTTGGTAGCAACAGAACAGCACTATCTGAGACAAGATTATGCAGGGAAAACTTGAACAAAAGAAGTTAAAGTCTTCCTAGAGTTCAAAGAACAAAAGCTGTTGTGTGTAAACAAAGCCCACAAGCTAATAACTCTGGTTGTCAGCAGAAGATTGGGGATGATCAAATCAAACCCAAGCAACCTCCAGGTAATCAATGAACCTGCCCAACTCTCCGCAATCAAGCGCTTGAAGGGTACAAGATAACTGGGGGTGGCTGTACAAGACAAAGCACAATGTTTAAGAAGCTCTAAAACAAACAGTCACTGATTTGAAGCAAGGATAACCTCAACACTTCTCAAGGGACTCAAGAGTAGGCAGGCAGAATGCAACTCCAAAGAAGCTAACGGGAGGTATAACACTCCAGGTCTTAAGCTTAATCAGACCTCTTCAATCAATTGTGATTGGCTCCAGAAAGGTGATCAGGGATCAGGACCAGTATGGTCAGAGAAAGGGATCAAGGAGTGGTATGACACACTCAAAAATTCCAACATACAGAATTTTTCTTCAACCAGCAAGGCTATTGGTTGGTGATAAGGATCAGGGATCAAGGGTTGAGCATGGAGGCTCAAGGATCAAAGGTGTGCCGATTTCATTCTGGATCGTTCCATGTTCTGATGATTTCCAATGATGATCAAAAAAGGCAGGGGAGAGCCCCTCCTTATATGGGCAGGAGGCCCTGTTAGACTATATACAACGGATTCTACAAATAGAGCAAAAAAGGGAAGGCAACCATGTGGTCACTCGCGTCCGTCTGTGGATGGGCGGGCGTAACAATACCAGAGTCACCCACCCCTTGTCCAAAGGCGGAAGCGGGTTGGAGAGAGAAAGGAACCAAACCGCCGCGGATGTCCGCGGGCGGTCGTTGGCACTCTTCCGAAGGCGGAAGCGGGTGGGAGAGTCCCAGGAAAGGTGACGGATGAAGTCCATGAGAGCGCGGATGGGCGGATAGGAGATTGGTTTGAGAAAGTTGGGTAAATCCTGACAGCCTTGAGATCCACGACTGATAGATCAGGTGCGATGGGAGGTTTGACGGATCCAAGGATTTGCCAAATGCTTGGGGGTGCGGTCGGGATGGATTCAGTAAATCATGGATGAGCGCCGCGCAAGGGTAGCAATGAGGAGATTGGGACGCGCAATGACAAAGATGAAGACACGCAACAACAAAGATGAGGACATGCTATGACAACGGCGGAGATGACAAGCAACACGGATAAAGGACGCGCGACGCGCGCGGATGAAAGGAGCGCGGCGCGGCGCGGCGCGCGACACGGATTAATGGAAGCGCAGCGCGCGCGGCGCGCGACACGGATTAATGGAAGCGCAGCGCGCGCGGCGCGGCGCGCGCGCGGGTAAAGGACGGTTCGGATGAGCCTGGGGATAAGTTGTTCAGCCGGGCGGTACATTTGCGCAACAGTTTATGGATTGAGGTCTTAAGGCGGCCAGGGTGTCCAGGATGGGGCACCACAACGTATCCATAGCTGAATTGCAACTGCTGAACTTGGCCTTGGGCACAGGAAGTAAGTTTTCTTTCCACTTGGGGTAGTGACAATCCATGAAATCAGTCCTGGTGCATGAGCAGAAGGCTCCACTATCAATTAACATTCTGACTGGTTCCTTTTCCAACAAACCAGTGGCAAAGCATTTTTTACCCAGTGTAGCTCCTTCCAGTGACTGGTTTCACCTTCAATGTTTTGGCATCAGAGATGTTATCTAACTTCATAGATCCATCCCACTTCTGGGGTAATTGGGACTCTCCTTTAAGGTGGTTAATTTCCATGCTATAACCTATATCTCCTGAGATGAAATTGACAGGGCATGAGTCTGGTTCTTCCTTGGGTTGTTGGATGAATAGGTTCAAGTCATCACCTTCTTCCTCACTATCAGAGTCAGAATTAATGTTATTTATCTTTTTCCTAGGATGAGGACAGTCAGGTTGTCTTTGCCCCTTCTCTCCACAGTTCCAGAATTCAAGAGAGGGGTTTGTTTTAACAATGGCATTCCCTTGGGGAGCCGCTAGCACTAATTCTATGCAAACCTCTTTTTTCTCTCTGGGTTGGGTCTGAAGATCTGTGGGTCTGTCTCTGGGCTTCTTATTGAGTTCCATAATGTCAATTATTTCTTCCATGACTCCTATGAGAGTGGGAAGGTCAGTTTTTATCAATATTCTGCACTGGAAATTGTGTTCTAGGTTCCCTTTGAATTTTCCTAGTAATTTTTCATTAATCTCTTCTACAGAAGCGAGAGGATAGACACAGTCAATTCTCTTTTTCTGAGTCAAACACCATTGATGGGGGTGGTCTCTAACTGGATCAAAGAAATCTTGCTCAAAAGCTTGAGAATCTTCTTTGTCCAAACTTGAGTACCAAACTGTTCTCTGAACAGTTCTTTTCAATCTTCCCATGGAACATCCCCTACTAGTTCTCTTTTAGAGATAAACCAGTCTAAATCTACCCCTTCAAAAATTCTGGGTAACCTTACTAGGGCTTTGTTCTCTGGTAAGCTAGAAGAAAGGATGTGGTGATCAATATATTTCATGAAACTTATATGATCATAGTATCCTTCTCCAGAGAAATTAGGCTAATCTGTGATGGGGGGCAAAAATTTGATAGCTTGCTCCATTTCAGGAGAATAATTCCAGTGAGGAGGGGCAAGATTAAACCTAGGGTTGGGGAATCTAGGTAATATTGGACACTCAGAATTGTTATTAGCTTCAGATTGCAAAATCTGAGACAATTTCACATCCCTGATATCATTATTAATCATGTTGAGCTTCATGTACATTCAATTTTTGAGCTCATTGATGGAATTATCCGACTGGTTCTTATGTTCTCCCAGAATGTTTTCAAGGGAAACATTATTGGCAGAGGATTGGTTTCCAATCACATCTTCTCTTAAGGTTGAAAATGATTTTTCATAATTGATCCTGTTCTTAGTTCTATCCTCAAAGATAAGGGTCTTAATTTCTTCCTGATCAGAAGAAACTCCCTTTTTAATGAGGGCAGTAGTCACTACCATGTTCAACTGAAGGAGATACTCAGGACTGCTCAATTTTTCTTACAATTGGTGGAGCTTTTGGAGGCACAAAAAAATTTTATTGTCTAAAGCACTAAATTTATTTCTGAGAATATTGGAAAAAGAACTATCTAAAGCTAGCTCTTGCAAGCCCCCTTTAATTCTTGAGCCAGAGCTTTCAATTCTTCCCAAATTTTTGGATTGTTAAAATCCTCTTTTGGCCTCCTCTGATTTTTTCCATAGGGAAATGTGTCCCTTGATCAGCATTTTCCAGGAATCCTCTTTCATTCCTTGAAAGGGAGCTCAGGAGGAGGATCTGGGAAAAGGAGCTTGGGATGGGATCCTCTGAATTGGCCGGATACCCAAGTCTTTCATTCTTTGTAGAGTCAACGGATGGATTATTCCACTTGGCTCTGGAGTGGGCAAGAGTGGTGAAGCGTCCATCTGGTCCTCTGAGTCTAGACATGGTTTTTAAAAGAGATTATCAACTTAAATAAACGCTTTTTATAAGTTAGATAATATAGCTTAATCTCTGATTTTGGAGTGGCCACTGATTCTTCTCTAGTTGGGGACATAAGTTGATTGGGAGCTTCTATGACAGGATAGTTGGGTACTATCACTGGGGTGGTGACTGATGGGGCTGCTACTTTGGCAGTGGCAGAAGTTGGAGTTGATAGGGTAGTGGGCGTTCCAGAAACTAGGAAAGACCAGATATAAAATTTATAAGTTAGTTTATTATTAAAAATCTTTAAAGAAATTTTTGGAAAAATCTCACTTTTTAATAACTTGAATCTGATATGAGAAGGGGGTTGAGTCTTATCCCAGTCTCTATGATACTTCAAGATGAGGTTGAAACAAAAAATTTATTTAAATTCTTGTTCCTCCCTGATTTTTACGTGGAGATCAATCAATTTCTTCTGTTCTAAAGGAGATAGAAGTTCCCAATTAGTTGGTTTGTGAGTTTTGATACACTCTTCTTTTTGGAGTTTTAGGAGTTTAAGTTGGTATTTAATAAGTTCTCCATTGGTCTTTAAGTCCACTGCAGAGTAATAACTCCAGAAAAATATTAGAAAGTAGTTTTTCAGATTTTTTTTAGTATTTTTAAAGTATTTTGGAAGTTTGGTAATTATAATGTTTTTTTTGGAATTTTTGTTTAATTTTTGAAAAATTATTCAAAATTATTCAAAATGGCACAGGATCAATAATTATATAAATTATTTCCCGGCCATACCCTCAATTGTCAGCCTACTAGATGCCAAGGACCTTGCTCCTTCTAGCTACTAGAGGTGATAGAAAGTTTTGAGTAAAAATAGGATGAAATGCCAGGTATATGATTTGGCTAAAAGAGGTAAATTTATTTATATATTTATAAAAAAAATTTAAATAGAGTGGCCAAGACCTTATTAGGGTTTTTGAGCCCTTTGGAACACAGGTATATGTCTGTTAAGGACAATATAGGAGAAATTGTGGTGCTTGTGTGGTTTTCAAGGATTCCTTTCAAGAAGGGTGTGTATGATTTCCTTGGGGGATGGGTTATGCAAAACCTACAAAAGGGGTATAAGTCAGTAGGATCACTTACTGGGTCTAGATACAGACTTCTTCTTGATGAATGGGAAGATATGCAAAGATTCAGGTTGCTGGAAGTTGGTACTGGGGTGGGCTGAATGGTTGGCTATTGATTTTGGCCAAAAAATAGGGATTCAGGAGTTTTGGTCTTTAATTTTATCAGAAAGTGGTCCAGGATAACACACGTATTTCTTATAAGGGTTTGATGGCTTGAGGAAGAAGATATCTGAAGCAATAATGACTATATGACTGGATGAATGAGTTAGGAATGGCTGGGGGAAGGGCCTTTATTTATATTGCTTGGTTCCCCTAATGGTACAGTCTTTTTACCAGCCAAAAGAGGGTGGCCCAGGCTATTTCTGAGGCCAGGGTACCATCAGTGTGTTTGAGTGGACCTCCCCTAGCCACTAAAGTAGTATTGAATTCCCTATTTCACCATACTTGGAGCTTGATACATGTTTCTGTGCCCTTAATGACCTCACTGTATCAACCAAAGAGGTAGTATTCAATTAATATTTTAAAATATAAACCATGGCTTCCTGAAGCCAGGAGCTTGAACACATGCTCTGGGGACCTTACTCTGAAGGATAATTTCAAGTCTGAGGCTCTTCTTTCCATATTGGTGTGTTTTACAGTCACTCAATCAGGTAGCACACCCCTAGTTGTGACTAGTTAAGCACAGTTTTGTTACCAGGGACGCAGGAGTGTGTTGTATGAATTTTTAGTGTCTTTTGAGCCATCAAGCACAAAGGTAGGCCTCTATTTATCCTTTATTAAACACTCTCAGGGTATTACAGTAACCAATGTGTATCCTTTTGGGTCCAAATTGTTGTACAAGTTTTATTACAGGGGCCCTGAAAACCTTTAGTATAGCTCCAAAAAGGGTGCAGGGCCCAATTTTTCCAGATTTTTGTTTTTTTAGTCATTTTCATACTTTCCCCCACCACATGATGGCGCTCTTTGGGCCCCATGTAGTGTGGAACAAGGCTGTAGGGTGTATAGGTGTTACTCTACAGCCTGTTTCCATTTTTTGGGAGAGGGGGGGGGCTGGCTAGTGAGCCAGCTGGTTTCCTTGCATGATGGCCCAGTCAGTTGCTAGGGGCATGTGTGAGGTAGTTGGTCAACTAATTGCAGGGCTGGCAACAGGTAGCAACCACTTTGGGCAGTAGTTGCTCAACCACCCGCGGGCTGGTTGGTAGCAACTACCTTGCACGGCAGTTACTTGACTACCCGCAGGTTAGTTGGTAGCAACTCCCTTGCATGGTAGTAGCTGGCTAGCAACTACCTCAGGCTTGCACAAGGTAGTCCCTTTACTTTGCATGGAGCTGGCGCATGCAGTAGCTTGATTTTGCAGCTGCAGAGGGTCTGAAGCTGCGCGCGGGGTTATGGATGAAACCTGTTTCCATCCATAACTCCTCAAATAGACATAATTATGGGTTTCTGACCAAATTTTTGGTCAAAAATCCATACCTGCGGATGTGATGGGGGTTACATGGGTGTGTAAGGTTTCTACCTGAAGGAGCAAGAAATTGGGGGTGGCGCCAGTGGGTGACCCTACCTAAATTGGGCCAGGAACTCATTTCTGGAATAATATTCCTCTTCTTCTCATTACTTAGAGGTTTTTTTATTCTGTTTTTGTTTTGATTTTTTATTTCTTCACTTTTGACTTCTTTATTTCTTTTCATATATATTTATTTTTATAATTATTATTATTATTATTTATTGTATATTTTGTTGGGGGCTTTACTCAGTTGGTTCTGAATAGTAGGCAGCTGACATCTTTACCAACAAGAATTCCTCAGTAAATTATTTCTTCAAACTTTCCTCCCCATAGCTTAACTTGGAAATCTGTTGCCTCAATAATAATGTTGAGAGTTGTGGATTTTAAAATTGGCTTTTGAAATGGGACTTACTTGGTTGCAGAAAGATTGGAAACAAAGATTATATTTTTCAATATAGCAGCAGGTGATTCCATGGGAAGATTGGTTTCCATTCCATGCATCCCTTTGATTTCTGAACCAGATGAAAATGGTCTTCCATTCAAATTAAAAAACACTCAGTTTTCAGTATATTTTTCCTTCTGTTTGACAATTAATAAATCTCAAGGTCAGAAAATTTCAAATGTTGGCCTTTATCCTCAAGATCCTATTTTCAGCTATGGGAACTTATACCTAGCATTGTCAAGGATTAGATCAAGCCATTCAAAAATAGTAATTGTAGCACAGAGATTAGGCAACCAAAGGTCTTTTGAATCAAATAATATTGTGTGCCATGAGGTTCTGAATGCCATTCATCATGAACCTTGGTGGTTATGGAATTTTTTTTTTCAAAATTTTCCTCATGAATTCTTGTTTAACAATGCATTTTATTTTTTTGTATCATTGCATCATTTTAAGAATATGTCAGTTTTTTATTTTTTTTTGTTGGAGGTTTCTGTCAGATGCATGAATCTGATTTTAAAATTCAAATTATACGTTTTTCACCCAATGGGTCTCCAAATTTGGGGTCAAATTACTATTTAATCTCTACTATATACTAAAAATATTGGGTTCTGCACCCTTGGCAAACACCGGTGTCATTTGCCTTGGTCCTGAATTTTCCATTCAACTTACTAACCTCAAGGATGCAAACTGTGCATCTGAATGTCAAATTTCTTTTCTCAATGTTTTTTTTAGTGGCTGCTTTTTTTTCCTCCATGTGAATATACGTCTATCTGCTTTTTGAATGTATTATTTTTTTTAAGGTTTCCACTTTTTTTTCACTCCATGTGAATATATCTCAATGTTTTTTTTTTGAGTGTCCACTTTTTTTATCTCCATGTGAATATATGCTTAGGTATCTGATTTTTTAATGTATATATTTTTTTCAACTTGGCCTGTGTTGCCTGCTTGCTTCTTTTATTTTTTTTATTTCCTGCCTGTTTTTCCTCTCACTTTCCTTCTGTTACTCTTGCCATCCTGATTAAAGTTGGTGTCTCAAAGGGGACTGAAACAGTAGGCCCCAGAGCCCATTTTTTACTTCCTCCAGGTTTTATGAATATGCATAGTTTTCCATGCGCAATGCACAATCCACTCAAAAAAAAAAGGGGGGGTCCGCTTTTTTTCACTCCATGTCAATAGACATATTTCTGCATGTATGTACTTATACATAAGGTTGGCTCTGCTTTGTAACAGGGGGATGTAACCAACAGGAACACCTTTGGTTTAACATCAAGGAGCTGCAAGGTATGTAACAGAAAACAGTGTAACAGGGGGATGTAAAGAGGGAGAACACCTTCAGTGCAAAATCAATGAGATGCAAGATATGTTAGACAAAAGTGTAACAGGGGGATGTAACCAAGGAGGTCAAATTCATTGTGTCAGCTTGCTACTATATACAGAGCAAAACTGTCAAATAGTAACACAAAATACAAAAAATAAGAATACCTGAATTAACAAAGCAATGAGTGAGAAATCCATAAATATTATTACAGGAATGGATTCCTCACCCAAAATTAGGTAGGGTCACTCACTGACCCCACCCTTAAATTCCAAGTCCTTACATTTTTAAAATAATTAAAAGGAAAAGTACTGGAAATTACGACACCTGTATGGCACTTTTTGGCCATTCTGATATTTCACACGTGTTGTCACGTATAGGGTTTACACCTAAAATTCACTCAGAATTGAGGTGTTGTGTATATTTTAGGAGTTACGCGCGGAAATGTGTTATGTCACAATTCCCGTGCGCAGCCCCGCATTGTTACATAACCCTACATACTAGCAGCAGCAGGATCCCGCGCGCAGCTAATTCTGCCACGCACGCAGCGGATCCTACCCTGCGCGCATCTGTACTACTGATCCCCGCGCCTGGATCCGTCGTGACAACCAGTACCCCTCAGAAGAGCTACAACCTAGTTAGGGTTGCCTAGTATATGTAACAAAAGAACATATGCATTAGTAATGATCTAAAAATATCAAGACTTAAATAAAATTAATAAAAATAAAGTTTTAAAAAAATTTTAATAATAAATCAAAGATCAAAGACCACCACGTAAACCACAGATCTTGATCTTTGAAGACCACAAAACACTACAAGAAGTGTTCATAAAAATTATTAAAAATTATCTAAATGATCATCAGATGACGGAAAAACAGTAAACATCAACATCTGCACGCTTTAAAGCAATATCAATAGTACAAATAAAGGATAAGTATAGAATGATCAAATTTATGCCATAACTAATAAACAGATCCTGTGGCTAAAATAGTACAGAAATCCATCAGATCTAAGGACAGCTGATTGACAGCACCAAGTAGACGTTCTAATCTTTCCCTGACTAGCTTGCCAGCCTCAGCCCACAATCAGAACCCTCTCTACACGCCCTGAGAAGACCAAAATCACCCCAAAAATGTATTTATACAGACCTCTTTGGATCCATTATTCAATCAGAGTTACCTGGAATTTATTTATTATCAATCAGACACCATGTCATTGTTAATCAAGTGCTTATATGAAGATAAGCAAGTGATTTATGACTTAGTCTGCAGTAGTATTACTTACCTATATTAACCCATCAACCATTGAAGTTTAGTCAAGCAATCTACCCCATCTGCTCTGAAACCCTTCCAATTAATCCAGGATTTTTGTGTTAAAGTGCTCAGAGTGAGTGTTACGCTTCCTGTTTAGGCCGCTTGTGCTGTTAAGCCCGGCCACCAGTGGAATAAGTCCTTTCTAAGGCACCCATAGTTATTCCAAGGTTCTTAAACTGCCCAAGGAGGCCCCTTGAAGAGAGGTTGCTAGTCTTTAAAGATCCCCAGTAGTATAATACTTTGGCCCCTCTTTTATATTATATTGAAAACCATCTACCACCAAACCAATTAAACCTTGCAACTGCTCTTATTAAATCATTTATTTGAGCTTCTAAGCGTTTATTATTGGAATCATAATTATTATTATCATTCCAGCATTTTTATCACTCTCTGTAGCTAAAGGACTGCAAGGTTCCTGGTATCAGAGAGCTGACACATTGTAAATTCTACATAAATACCACCTGCTTTTGCATTTCCTAGTCTTGACACCCCACAAGCTACATTTTTTATATCCTTGACTAGGATTATTGCCACAAACATGAGGAGGGGCTTTTTCCCAGTTAATAAGCTTGGATGCAAGAGGTGCATCCTCAACACCAGAAATGAACAGAGGATTCAGGACCAAGGAAAACAACTCCAGTATTTGTTTAGGGTGCAGGACCCAATTGTTTTATCATAAAGTAGAGATTCTTCTTCATGAAACAACCATGAATAATTTTCCAAATCTAAGTAGAATCAACTCTTCAGTTCCTTTCATGGTGCTTCAAAATGAATCACAACACTCAAATCCTCATGAAATTCTTCACAAATCTCATTACCATCACTTGAGAGGTCCAACCACATATGATCATCCTGATATTAATCATCAATTATTTCTAAACCTCCAACTCATGAGTTTCATATAGTTTGATCACCATGAAGGCACAATGCTGCTTCAAATCATTCTGAAAATAAAATATTGATTCCCAATTACAGGTCCACAAATTTGCAGTAGTGGATCCATCATCTGGCTCATCAGTTAAATGGCCAACCTGTTTGATACAAAATCCGGATAGTAACACAGTTTTGGAAATCAAAACTCATGAATGGAATATTTGGATTGAAAGTGGGAAGAAAAAAATTTATATTATTCCAGGAAGGGGTCTGCCTCAAGCTCACATCTTGGTCATTCCTTAGCATGATCACCAACAAAGGACATCTGAATATATTGGCATGATTGTTTGTGCAGAGCTACCTGATCAATTCAAACAGCCAAAATAATTTCAATCAATTAAAAGACGCATGATACCTGTCCAATGTGGTACTTAAAATATTAAAGAAGATTACATCTATGATGGAAAATGCAAGGATAAATAACCCAAAGCCTTCTATCCTGAAACAATTTTGAGTGAGAGAAGTTTTTTGGAACATAAAAGATGCCAGAATTGACCAACCATTTCACTGAGAAGGAATCATAAAAAGTTCCTGATTGATAATTTGTGGTTTGTTACTTACAATCCTTAAATTTTGGCAAAGCACCAATTCCAATTAAATTTGAATATATTTGAAGGTATATTTGCTGTTGAATACCTCTACAAAGAAATTTATAAGGGCCATGATTGTGTTAATTTTTATTTTGGTGAAGACTTAGATGAAAAAGACTATGTTAGGGATTAAAGATGGGAAGCTCCTCCAGAGGCATGTTGGAGAGTTTTTTAATTCAAATTGTTTTCTATCCCACCTTCATTGCCAGTAAAAGCAGTTATTCCAAGCATAGAAGACTCCAGAATGGACCAATTTTTTCACTGAGGAGGAATCATAAAAAAATTTTCATTTATTACTACTTTGGGGTTCCTCACAATCATTAGATTTTTCAAATTACAAATTCCAAATCAATGCAGAGATATGTGAAGGAATCATGGCTGTTAAATACTACTAAAAGCAAATTCATAACGGCTATGCTATTCTTACGGTTGATTTTTGATGCTGATTTGGCTTAAATAGACTCATTCAGGAAAACAAAAGATGAGTAGCTCCTCCAGAGAAACATATCATTGTTTTTAATTCAAATTTTTTGCCACTTCAACTTCTGTTTTAAGACTGAATAGCCATCTTCCTTTTCAAAAAATAGTTTTCTTTGAACCAGATGAATTCATGAATGAATTTATTCAAAGACCAAAACAAGCAAAAAATATTCTTACACAATGATTGAAAAAAAATGCAATTAATAGTTTTGCAATTAATATGGAATATTTAGAATTTTCATCATAGTTCACATTTAATCCACTCAGAAAAGATTGCAGGCACTGTCAGATTGGTTATTGAATCAGCAGGATTTATACAATTCAACCTGCAGACCCAGAAAGTTAGGTTCTCATTAATTTTTTGAATAATTCTGTTGGTGCTACTTCATTCAATAACCTAAAGCAAGTCAACAGAATTTCTTATGAAATTTTCAGAGATGAATCTTTCTCCAAGTTTTGAATTGAGCAAAACCATCATATAGAAGCAAAAATGCAAAATTCTGATGAAGAAATTCACCATATCAAGCCAAAAAAAGGTGTTTGGAATGTTATTGGCACTTTTTCTGCCAGAAATCTCACTTTTCCCATGGAATTCATGCTTCAATTTCATGGTGGAGGCTTTAACTCATTCTTGGATCACAGATCAAAGGGTCCTCAAAAAACAAAATATCAGATGAATCAACTACATAATATTTCAAACCAACAGAAAAACAATTGGAAACACCTTTCCTGATTATCCAAGATGTGATAAATTAGTAGAGTTTACAAGAATAAACAGGAACTCAATTCTTGAATAAGAAAAAATGCTGCTATAAATGAATCAGATTTTCAAAAGATTCATCTTCTGAATAATGGAAAGAGGAATATATTGGAGCTCATATTAAATGCATGCAATTAATCTCAGCCCTCTTAATTACTTATTGATGATTCTGGTGGGTGAGATGAAGAACCTATGACTCATAAGCATACTCTTGAGGTGTTGAAAGAATCCTTCAAGACCTAATGGATTTTGATTTAACTTTTTGAGGAAAATTAAGAGTCCATGGTGGAGATTTTTGGCAAATGCTACCCTTTTCTCCAAAGTTTACAAATCCTCAAATAGTTTATGAAATTTTGGGGAATTTTACCATGGTTATCTTAATGAAAAAACTCAAAATTTACACCAACAACATTCTCCTAATTCATTACTTCTTCCAAAGGTTTCTCCTCATAACTAACAAATCAAAAGTACAGAAAATTGAAAATATCAGTATTTATCTTCAAGATCAAGCTTTCACCCATGGGCAGTTATATGTTCAATTTTTTCAAGATGAAGCATTCACCTGTGGTCAGGTATATTTTGAATCTCCAAGTTTTTAATTCAGAAGTTCAGTGTGGGTAGTGGTTGAAACAAAAACTGAAAAACATATCTCATCTTAACCTGATAACATGGTTACCATAAGGTTTGGAACACTATCCAGAACTGAAATTAAATTTCAAGATTTCCATTATATATACTTTTTTTGAATTTCTTAACCATTGAACTACCTGAAAAATTTATAATTTCATCATTATTTTTTAATCCATCTCCCAAATTTTCCACTGGATTAAAATTATCTCAAATTTATCTTATTTTTTCATGTCAATTTTCTTTATTTAATTGGTTTTCCATGAGTTGTTGAATTATATCCATCACTAAAATCACATATCAAGATTTCAATGTTATATAATTTTTTTAAAATCCTTATTGGTTGGAATATTTGAAAAAGTTTTCACATCATTCTTTTTTTATCCATTCCCCTCATTTGCCACTCAATCAAAATTATTGATTATTTAAAGAAGATCATATCTGTTCCAACCATTTGCAAAATAGAAAAATAATTCTTTGATAAAGAATCACACATACGCACATTCTCAGCATTGGACTTATCATCCATCTCATCAATTAAATGGCAAAACTGGTCCATACAATATCCCAATATAGTAAGACAGGTTTTCAAATAAAAACACATACATGGGATATTTGGATTGAAAATGGGAAGAACTCATTTTATATAATTCAAGAAGAGAGGTCTGCCTCATTCTCAAATCTTGGTAATTCTTTACCATGACCAAAAACCAAGAACATCTGAAGAAATTGGAATGATTGTTTGTGCAGAGACATGATCAATTCAAAGAGCAAAAACTTTTTCAAGCAGTGAAACAACACATGACACCTGGCCCATGTGGTACTTCAAAAATGGAAGCACCTTGCCTGGATAATGGGAGATGCAAGAATAAATACCCCAAAGCCTTCTATCCTGAAAAAATTGTGGGTGAAAGCATTTTTCCAACATATAAAAAATTCCAGAATGTACCTACCATTTCACTGAGCAGGAATCATACAAAGTTACTTGTTGATAATTCATGGATTTTTCCTTAAAATATTTACCTTTTCTGGGAAAAAACCCATGCCACATATTTTTGAAGATATGTGAATGTATCTTGGCTTTTGAATACCTCTAAAAATACATTTATAAGGCCCATGATTGTATTTAATGGTGATATTGGTGCAGATTTGGATGAAATAGACTATTTGAGGGATTCAAGAGGGTAAGCTCCTTCAGTGGAATTTCTATGAGTTTTTTCATTCAATTTTTTTTATATCCAGCCTTCATTGTCATTGAAAACAGTTATTCCAAATATAGAAGAAACCATAATGGAACTACCATTTCACTGAGGAGGAATCATACAAACTTGGACATTGATAATTGCTGTGGGGTTCCTTACAATCCCTAAATTTTGGGAAAGTACCAATTCCACTTAAATGTAGAGATATATGCAGGTATCTTGATTTTTAAATAACTCCAAAAATAAATTTATAAGGTCTATGATATTTACACTGTTTATTTTGGTGCTTATTTGAATTATATTTACTTATTTAGGGATTCAATGTGGGTAGGTGTTCCAGAGACATGTTGAAGGGGTTTTTCTTTCAATTTTTTTGCTACTTTACCTTTTTTTAAACAGCTGTATATTCATCTTATTTTCCAAATACAGGTTTTGTTGGAACCAGATAAAGCCCTGGATGAAGTTTTTAAAATATCAACCCAAGGAAAAAATATTCTTAAACAATATTTCAAAACAAATTCAAATGATAGTTTTGCAAGCACAGTAAAATATTCAGACTTTGAATAATATATTGCATTCCATCCACTCATATAATATTGCAGGCACTCCAAGATTGGTTATTGGATAAGGAGCATTTTTACTGTCCATACTGCAGATTCAGAAACAGAGTTTTTAATATTTTTTTTGAATAATTCTATTTATGCTAAATCATTCAATAACCTAAAGCAAGTGATGGAATTTCTTATGAAAAATTCAGATTAATCTTTCCGCAAGTGTTTACTTGAGGAAAAAAATCATTCATAAATGAAAATTCAAGAATCTGGTACATAGATTCACCCTTCTTAGCTAAGAAAGTTGTTTGATATTGGCACTCTGTCAGCCAGAAATCCAACTTTTCCCATATAATTCTTGCATAAACTTCATGGTGGGAGCTTTGATTTATTCTTGGATTGCAGGTCACAGGGTCCTCATTATTTTTTGAAACCATGGAACAGCAATTGGAAAAGCCTTTCCTGATTTTCTAATATTTTATCAAACAGTAGAGGTTACAAAAATAATCATGAAATTAATTTTGGTTTAACATGAGGTGTTGAATTCTATCACCCACTGAAATCACATACCAAAATTTGTTTCCTTGCTTATCTTTTGAAATACTTGAACAATTTTTTATTTCATTATTTTTTTTGATCCATTCCCCTAATTTGACACTTGATTAAAATCATTTATTACTTAAAAAATATCACATCTGTTCATGTTAATTCCTTTTTATTCAATCCATCCCCAATTTTTGGGGAAAAAGACTAGTAATCTACAAATATAAAAATATTTAAAAACTTCCCACACCTCACTGGGTGTCAAGTTCCTTGGGTTTCTATTCATTTTTTGATTTTTTTTATATGCACCTCTTGCATTGAAACCGGGTAAATTCAATAATGCACCATGCAAAGCCCATACAGCACCAGGAAAATTCCATGCCCCCCCTGCCCAATTTGGGGGCAATTATACACTAGTCTATAAATATAAAAAGATTGGAAAACCTCACATGCCCTACCCAGCATTGAGGTCCTTGGATTAGTATTTATTTGTTTAGTTTGTTGTGTATGCACCTCTTGGATCCCATTCAGTCCTCTTTTTTTTGGTTTGCTTTTTTTTTCTCTGTCCGCTTTTTTTTTCTCTGTACACTTTTTGTTTTTCCCTGTCCTTTTTTCTTCTTGGTTTTATTTTTTTTCTCTCTGTCCACTTTTTTATTTACATAAATCATTTATAATTTTCATAGTGCAGATTCAGAAACAGAGTTTTTAATTTTTTTTTTGAATAATTCTGTTTATGCTACATCATTTACTAACCTAAAGCAAGTAATGAAATTTCTTATGAAGGATCATATGAATGTTTGTGAAACTGTTTAATTGAGGAAAAAAATCATTTAGAAATTAAAATTCAAGAAGCTGGTTTGTAGATTCACCCTTTTGAGCTAAGAAATTTGTTTGATATCGGCACTTTGTCAGCCAGAAATCCAAATTTTCCCATATAAATCTTGCATAAATTTCATGGTGGGAGCTTTGATTCATTCTTTGATCACATATCACAGGCTCCTCATTATGTTTCAAAACCATGGAACAGCCATTGGAAAATCCTTTCCTGATTTTCAAAAATTTGTTCAAAAAGTAGAGGTTACAAAAATAATCAGGAAATTAATTTTTGTTTAACATGAGTTGTTGAATTCTATCACCCACTGAGATCACATACCAAGATTTTTGTACTTGCTTATCTGTTTGAATAATTGAACAATTGGTTATGTCATTATTTTGTTTCAAGCTATTCCCCTAATTTGACGCTTGATTAAAATCATTTTTTACTGAAAAAATATCACATCTGTTCATGTTAATTCCTTTTTATTCAATCCATCCCCAAATTTGGGGGCAATAATCTAGTAATAATCTCAACTATATACTAAAAATATTGGGTTCTGCACCCTTGATAAATATTAGCATCATTTGCCTTGGTCCTGCATTCTTCATTCAACTTAAAAACCTTAAGAATGCAAACTGTGCATCTGAATGTCAAATTTTATTTTTTCAACATTTTTTATTTTTTTGGAGTGTCTGCTTTTTTTTCCTCCATGTGAATATACATTTAATCTGCTAAGGTTTGGGTGCGCTTTTTTTTCCAGTATATATATCACACAACTCTACATATCTGCATGTATGTACATAATGTTTGTGACCGCTTTTTTTTTTCTTGCACACACCCATGTACATAATACATACATACCAACAACACCTTCAGTGTAACAGGGGGATGTAACCAGGTAGAACACCCTTCTGTCAGACATGTAGCAGACAATAGTGTAACCGTTTGATGTAACCAATGAGATCAGATTCAGTGTGAGTTGTTCTACATAAATACCCCCTGCTCTTGCATTTCCTCATCTTGCCACCTCACTAGCTGCATTATTGATCTCCTGGATTCCTCTGCATAAATAAACCATGAGTCATTTTCCAAATCTACATATAATAACCTCTTCAGTTCCTTTCATCAAGGTTCCAAATGAATCACACCACCTCAGTCCTCATGAAATTCTTCACAATTCTCATCACCATCACTTGAGAAATCCAACCACCTATGATCATTCTCACTTGAGACATCCAACCACCTATAATCATTCTCAATTGAGAAATCCAACCAACTATAATCATCCTGATCTTAATCATCAACTATTTCTAAAACCCCAACTTAGTACTGGGTTGCAGATTTATTACCATCCCCAACAAACAACACACAATTCTGTTTCCAGAAATGCTCAACATAGAAGACATAATTCTTTGATACAAAATCATAGGTCCTTAAATTCTCAGTATTGATCCTATCACCCATCTCACAAAATTTTCAATTTTCCAGCTCAACCCTCTAATGATACATTCAACCCACAAAATTCATCAACTGTACAAATGTATCCTAATTACTCCATTCCAAATATAACACATCCACATCTCTTCCATGAGGCACCCCTTCAGCCACATTCATCCATATTTCAACAAGATTCCAACCTTCCAATCCAAAACAACTTCCCAAATTCATGGAACTTAAAAATTTCATTCCAAAGACATTTACCAAACTCACATACCCTCAACCTGCCAATCTCTGCTGAAACCCATCCCCAAATTTTTTACAACAATAGTACAAATGTTCACATTCAACAACTCAACCTTGAACATGGTTATGGTTCACCAAAATCTTTTGCTCCAGAGCTTGAAGCACAATTGGCAGATCAAACTCAAGATAATTTTGTTCAAGGTTACCTCATTCACTTCACCACTTTGGGGGAAAATCAAATTATTGTTGAAGATGATGAAGATAATCACCAACAAGCAAATAATATTCATCCTGTGGCCTGGGGGTGGCATGAAACTCCTCACTGTAAACCTTACACTTTGAGGGCCACAAGAATTTGTCTACACTTCCCAGAAATTATTTTTAAATATGAAACAAGGTCCCTGTGCTGTTGCAATGGCATTGTGTTAGTTTCCCAGAAAAGACCACCCAGTGATTTGCTACATTTGTTCAAATGTGCAACAAGAAATCATTCTTCTCCTGAGCATCAAATCATAACCAATATCACGCTCATAAACTTCAATTTTTCTTTGACATCAATGGGTCTTAACCAAAATACCCAGTATGAAATTGCAAACCATACCAGGGGAATATAAACATTCAGAGTTAATGGAACTATCCACCACAATATTGGAAGTTTTGATACTACAGGAAACAATCCTCCAGCCTTTTTGAAATTGTACATTACACAGATAAGGAATTGCGGAACAGGCATAGATATGGTCCACATTTTTTCCTAAGATCTGTTCATGAGGATTCAACATATCCTACATCAACACAATGGATTGATACACATGTTTGAGAGAGTTGCTCCTCATGTTTGTCAAAATCAATCTGTCAGGCTGGCTGATCCATCTTCTCAAAATATGGATCAAACGGTTTACAATCTACCAACAAGAGACAAGATAGCTGCCATATGGATAGAAGGTCAGTACTTCTTATTATTATTATCATTATTTTAGAAAAATTAATTTCTGGTTATTTTTCTCTTTCACACAGGAAATGACCCTTCTCATTTGACCCATAGGGATCTCTTGATCAGGAACTCCAGTGGCTCAATAAGAAGGATAATTGAATCAAACAAACTATATGACCCACTTCACTATTTACTTCTTCATCCACATGGTGAATTGGGTTTTTTTAAAGAATTTAAAGATCAACCAGGAAAAATTTGTTTCACTGCTATGAATTATTATTCAAACTGTCTAGCATTCAGACATCCCAATCATTCTCTTTTGCATTGGGGTGGCCATCTCTTTCAGCAATATTGTATTGATCAATATGTAAAGATTGAGACAGATAGGTTTTCATAAATCTGCCATCATCAAAATGAGCTAAGGATTGAACAATGTTATGGTATTGTTGATGCTATGAACCTTGGTTTTGAGACAGGAGAGGGAGCAGGTATGTTTTATATGTTATGGAAAAATAAATTAAAGGAACTGTATTAGTTCAATAGCTTTCTTATATTGATCATATTTTTGCTTAAATTATTATCAGGTAGGCACTACATCCTTCCACAATCTTTTATTGGTGGTCCCAGAGAAATGAAAGCCCGTTATCAAGATGCTATGACAATGGTAAAGCACATTGGAAAGCCAGATCTGTTCATTAATGTAACTTGCAATTCTGATTGGCCAGAATTTTTCAACAATCTTTTGCCTGGTCAAGAAGCTCAAGATAGAGAAGATATAGTAACAAGAGTTTTCAACTCAAAACTAAAGAAGATTTGCAATGAAATATTCAAGGATGGCATTATTGGATTGACAATGGGAAGAACTCATGTTACAGAATTTTAGAAGAGAGGTCTGCCTCATGCCCACATCTTTGTGATTCCTCACCATGATCACCAACCAAGAACATCTGAAGAAATTGACATGATTGTTTCTTCAGAGATACCCAATCAATTTGAAGAGCCAAACCTTTTTAAAGCAGTCAAAAGACACATGATACATGGCCCATGTGGTCCTTTGAACATGGAAGCACCTTGCATGAATAATAAAAGATCCAAGAAGAAATACCCAAAAGCCTTCTGTCCTGAAACATTTTTGGGTGAAAACAGTTATCCCATATATAGAAGACGCCAGGAAGGACCTACCATTTAACTGAGGAGGAATCATGGAAACTTTGTCATTGATAATTCCTGGTTTGTTCCTTGCAATCCTTAACTTTTTTTGAAAGTATCAATGCCACATAAATCTGGAAATATCTGCAGGTATTTCAGCTGTAAAATACCTCTACAAATACATTTATAAGGGAAATCATTGTGTGACTGTGGATGTTGGTTCAGATTTGGATTAGATGAATTGCTTCAGGGATTCAAGATGGGTAGCTCCTCCAGAGGCATGTTGGAGAATTTTCTCTTTCAAATTGTCTGCTATTTCACCTTTTTTGATCAGGATATATATTCATCTTCCTGGAAAACAACAGGTTTTTTTTTGAACCAGAAGAAGGCCTGGATGAAGTTCTTAAATAATCAAGACAAGCCAAGACCATTCTCACTGGATATTTTAGAAGGAATTCCATTGATCAAATGGCAAGAACAATAAAATAATCTGAATTTCCTCAATATTTCACCTGGAATCCCCAGAGAAGAGAATTGATACCTAGACAGAGAGGTTATTCAATTGGAAGGATTTACACTGTTTATCCTTCAGATGCAGAAATGTGGTATCAGATTGTTGTTGAATAATTCAGTTGGTGCAACTTCTTTTGATCACCTCAAACAGCTTAATGGAGTTTCTTACTCAACATTCAGAGAAGCAGCTTTGGCCAAGGGTCTACTTGAGGATGATCATTATTTGGAATCAACTATGCTTGAAGCAGATGAATCTATCCATCCATGTCATATAAGGAGGTTATTTGGAATGCTCTTAGAAATTTTTCAACCAGCAAACCCACTTAGATTATGGAATTTCTCATTCAATTCAATTGTTGATGATTTGGTTCATTCTGGGATCAGAGATGAAAGGGCTCTCTCTAATGAAATATTAACAGCAATCAACCCAATAATCTTTCAAAATATGGGAACCAGTGAGGAAGAGGCTTTCCCTGATCTCCCAAGACTTGACCAAACAGTTGAAGGTACAAAAAACAACAGGAATTGGATCCTTCAGGAAGAAGGAAATTCAACAGTACCTCAATCAGACTTGGAAATTGTTTCTTTGCTGAATGATAGACAGAGAAAAATTTTTGAACCAATAATGGATGCATGCAATTCTTTACAGCCTTTTTGCTTCTTTGTTGATGGACCTAGGGGATCTGGAAAAACATTTCTGTATAAATGTTTGTTGGCTTCAATCAGATCAACAGGGTCAATACCTCTGGCATATGCTGTTAGTGGAATAGCTGCTATGAATCTACCAAATGAAAGGACAGCTCATCTCACCTTTGGAATCCCCTTGAAAATCAATCAAAACTCTATATCAAGAATTTCAAAGCATTCTCAAAAAGCTCAAGATATCAAATTAGCTTCTTTGATAACCTGGTATGAAGCACCTATGAGTCATAGGCATGCTCTTGAGCTGGTGGAAAGACTACTAAAAGACATCATGGATTCCAATTTACCCTTGGGTGGTAGAGTCATGGTCCTTGGTGGGGACTTTAGGCAAATTCTACCAGTGATTCAAAAAGGTACATGTCCCAAAATTGTTGATGCAAGTTTATTCAATTCAAATTGCTGGAGATATTTCCAAATCTTGAAACTTGCTTCAAATATGCATGCTGCAGGTGATCCTGATTTCCAGAATATCTTACTTGATGTTGGAGATGGTTGCAATATTATTGAGGCTTCAAAAAAAAAAAAAGAAAAGAAAAGAAAGAAAAATCTTGCTTCCAGAACACATGATTATTCATGGTAATAGTGAAGATAATTCTTTGGAGAAGTGAATCAACATTATCTTTCAAGACTTGCACCATCCACTACCTTCAAAATGGTTATCTCTCATGGAATGTGTGATGTTAAGTTGCAAGAATGCTCCTGTAAACATTAAGATAATTAAATTCATGCTGAATTCACTCCCTGGAAATGAAGAAAAGAATACAATGAGAACTTACTCAAGCCATGAATTGGTTGAAGATGACACTCCAAATCTCTATTAACAAGGATTCCTCAATACATTATTTCTTCCAAAACTTTCCTCCCCATAGCTTAAATCTGAAAGTTGGTGCACCAATCATCATGTTGAGGAAGATGGATTGGGAAATTGGCCTTTGCAATGGGACTTGCTTATATTTGCCAAGATAGCTATGGGTGATTCGATGGGAAGAGTGATTGCCATTCCAGGGATCCCGCTTGATTTCTGAACCAGATAAAAATGATCTTCCATTCAAATTAATTTGCAAACCAGTTTTAAGTCAATTTGGCATTCTCTTTGAAAATTAATAAATCTCAAGGTTCTGCAGATGATTTCAAATGTTGGGCTTTACCTTCAAGATCCAGTTTTCAGCCATGGGAAGTTAAATGTAGGTTTGTCAAGGAGCTGATTGAGCCAATCAACAAGATTAGTTGTATCAACAGAGACCAGACAACCAAGGATCTTTTGAAACTGATCCTATTGTTTACCATGAGGTCCTGAATGCCACATTCATCATGCACCTTGATTCATTTTTTACCTGTCCCGACCCGACCCGACCCGGCTGGCTGGCTGGCTGGCTGGCTGGAGGTCGGTCGTCGTTCTTAGACCCGAACATCCAGATCATATCAAGCTCAGGTTGGCAGTCAACGCTGGTCAACAAGATACACATCAAACAATATACTACGGTTACGGTTACGATACATCGACGAGTTAGGTGAGTGAGAAAAGGAAGGAGGTCGAGCTAATCGAGAGTCAGTCGATGTACTCATGTTGATCACCATGGTTTGATGACTGTGATCGATTTGGTTTAGTGAATGTGTGTCCAATCCCACCATCATCCATTCGCCCTGACCCCCAATTCGATCAGTTACGACGACGACGACGATGACGACGATGACGATGACGATTGAGTTACGATAGAAACGAAGAAACGAACCAATCAATGTTATGCTGACGTCGGTAAGTAGGGCCACCCAGATGATGATGATGATGATGATGATGATAGATACTTATCCAAAACTGATTTCGAGTCTCAAATCACCCAGTGTACGGTACGATACGGTACGATACGATACGATACGATACGGTACGGTACGGTGCATATGTATTATTGATTATTTACCTAGTGAATTAATTCATTCTCTCATCACTAACGCCCTATCGATTCTCTCCGCTTGGACAGATAATCATCATCATCGCGAAGGATCGAAGCAGGATTCGACACTAGGTACTCCTTATAGGATGTATGATCAACGACGATTGGATAAACTTGACATCTAGAGGATGATGATGATGATGATGATGATGATGATGATGATGATGATGATGATGATGATGATCAGTAGACCAAGTACAAGTCTCCCTTCTACCCAACATCGAATCAAGTCAGAGTGCAGCTCTGAGTCGATCGATCCAAGATCCTTATCAGTTTAATCCTAATCATCATCGATCGAATTCAAAACCATCGTAGAAGACCATCACATCACTCATCCTCATCCACCCTCCAAACTCCATCATCATCCGATCCATGAAATCGATCATCATCCATCAAGCTTCACTTCAGATCGCATTCATCGATCCTAACTCAAACTCATCCTCCCCATCCTCATCCTCATCCTCAAAACTCATCAAACTCATCCAACCATCCTCATACTCGATCCTACTCGACGATGCTCGATTACAATGCTATCGATCCGATCCATCCATCCATCCTCAGAAACCATCGATCACCATCCATCTCGATCCCTCCATCATCCCCTGGTCGATCAGCAGCATCCCCACCACCCCCACGACGACGACGACGACGACGACGACGACGACCAAGACGACGACTCACGATCATCACTTCGACTCGAAAAACCTACCTCATTCCTTCATCATCCAGACCGATCCCATCCATCAGAAACCTTCCTCCTCAATCACTCATCCACATCATCATCACCATCTCAACCATCTGGGACTCGATCTCCAACTACATCATTCTCCATCCATCCTCCATCCCCGTCATCGATCGATCTCAGGTCATCATCAATCCAAGGATCGAAAGTCGATCCGGCAGATCTTCAACTTGAGACCCAAACGTCCTCTCACCCAACCACCGATCCATGACGATCCTACGAACCATGATCACGATCTTCACCATGAGCCTGCCAACCTCTCCTACCCATCCCTGAAACCTACCGACCCTCAACTCTCATCGATCCAAGTCCAAAAGTCTAGGTCACCATCAAAACCATCATCGTCATCATCATCATCAAAGCTAGCGAAGCTATCATCCAACTCGTTCGGTTCCAGGATTCGTCTCACTCCCTCCAACCCCTCACTCCATTCTCACTCCTCCGTCCATCTTCACCATCTACCCCATCCCATCATCTGCTCAACCCATTCTGATCTCACCAAGCATCAATGGATCCAGGCCTTCAACAAACTCCTCGGATCATCCCATCCTACCCTCCCCACTCCTTCATCCCTACCTCCATCCCCTCCCTCCCCATCCTCCCCTTCATCATCCTCCCATCCTCCGATCCCTCTCATCCCTCGCAATCCTCATCCTCCTCATCCCCTACGGTCCGATCAAACCCCAATCAGATCCTTAACCTCCGATTCCGATCTCATCTCCCTCTCCAGCTTCCTATCCCAATCCAATCCATCCCCTCAACTCCATCAGTCTCATACTTCTCGAATCCCCCTCGCTCCACTTCCTCACTCCTCCCCTTTCCCCACCACCCCCACCACCACCTCGGTCCTAACCAACTCTCATACCCCCAAACTCGATCGTTCGACCTCCCAATCTTCCTTAATCCCATCTCAGACTCTAGCCCTTCAAGATCCTATCACCCTCATCCAGCAGCTTCCCCCTCCCACCATCCCCCCCTCCTCAACCGCTAGAAACCTGACCAATCCGGCCGAAAACCTAGGCTCGAATTCGACACCCTACTCTCTACCTTCCTCACCCCCTTCCTCCCCTCGTTCTCCCTCCACTTGCCCTACTACTATCCTTCCCTCACTCCTAGCTCCCTCCGCTCCTATATCTCATCCTCGTTACTGCTCATCTCCACCCACCCTATCCTATCAACCGGATTCAGTTCAAGCTCCTTGCCCCCTACAGCCCATCAAGCTCACCGAAGCCGTCCCCGCTTGGATCAAGGCCGTCCGGAATGCTGATCAAAACTCGCCCAAATCAATCGACGGTCCATCCTCCGAACCGATCCTGATCCAAGATCATCATCCATCATCATCCCCTCCCCCTACGATGACGACGACGACGACGACGACGACGACGACGATCGCACCACTGACGGTAGCCCAATCATCTACCGATCATGAATCTCTCCCATTCGATCAAGCTCCTTCCTCCTGCCTCATGTCTCATTCCTTCTCCGCTCCCGTCCTCGTTTCCAAGCACCCGAACGCCCGGCGGCATGGAACTCTGGACATCGATCCTTCGAGATCGATTCATCATCATCGGTCGAATTCTATCGAACCCTCGACTCCATCTCTCCCTCGAAACCTTCAACGTGCCGGCTCACTCACCGATTGGCCCCTCGTCGCCAACAATCCCTCTCATTCCATCCTCCAACGCATGCGCGAGACCGATGGCCAGAGTACGACCAGTGATAGTCTACTGAACTCGTCTCCGATCGTCAGTCAAGATCTTCACGATGGAAGTGATTCGAGCTCGACTAACCCCAAACGTAACTGGATCCTCAACATCGTCAAGAGATCAGGCACTCCAACGTCGACTCATCATTCGGATCGACCATCGATCTCTCAGCCCTTCATCCCATCATCCGGTGGTCATTCTTCAACCCCCTCGTCATCTAACCTCCCCCCGGTTTCCGGTAATCGACCATCAGCTCGACACGGGATTTACATGCTCAAAGGCCCTTCTTCCACCTCCTCGATCGGATCCTACTCTCATATTCTTCACGGTCACTCATCCCCTCATGAGTGTGACGCTCAACCTATCATCCGTCACCAATCTCTAACTACCCAAGCTACTCTCGATTCTCAATCCACAGTTCGTCATCCCCATCGACCATCCGAATCTCAATCCCAATCATCGTTTCCCCAATTGCTCTCCTCGAGGCCCAAGACCGGTAAATCTAGAGTCGCTTTCTCCGATTGGCTCGTCACCCCCCCTTCGTCCTCTGATCGACTCGGTCAACGGCGATCACCCTTCAAGTTGGGTCCCAGTCATTCAAAGTGTCAATCCTTGGGCTCGAATCGATCGACGAACCATAACCAACTCGGAGGTGGCGCCAGTAGTAGTAGTAGTTCCACATCCTCCATCACCTCTCAAAAGCTCGATCCCAGACTCCAACATCCTTCCTCTACCTTGACGACTCGAGGCTTCGGACTCAACATTATGAATCATGGTCAACTCACGACTAGCTCCACTGGGTCTAGTCCAGCTGGTAGACCTACGCTCGTTAACCAGGGTAGATTGAGCTCTGAGACTTCCTCATCCTCCTACGTGATGGGCCGGACCAACGATCTCACTCGCAGAACGCTTGACCGTTCAGGATCGAATACTCCACTCTCAGACCGACCACGATCAGCTTCCGGGTCTTCTATCATCTTACCAGAGAACGCGATCGATCTCAAGAGGACAAAAGAGCCCATTCGATCCGATTCTATCGTCACCCTCGACCAGCGGATTCCTTCTCGTAAGGCGACTAGCGATAGTTACCAAACTCGCGAGAGTCACGATCTGTCTCGTGGTGATGAACGATCATCAGAGGTCGGAAGAGCTACGAATTCGAAATCGTCGAATTGGAGAGAACGACAGATCGCTTCTTCTAAGGTCTTACTCGAAAGTTTATTATCGGCCACCAAGGCAAGCACCAACGCTCTCGGTGGTCGCACAGAAACCCACGTCGGTGGTCATAAGGATCGTCGCCATCGTCGTCTCAAGAGCAGTGGGTACGATGGATCGCACGAGCAACTTGAGTTATCGAGTACCGACGATTCACTCGACTTTGGAATGGCAGAAGTGATCCATAACTCTAGTCTCGATACTGATGGTATGACGACGCCTACCCATTCGACGTTATCTTCAACCTCATTCCATCATCCCTTACCGTTCCTTCATACCGATACCTTAAGACCGATGACGCCGACTGGACCCGGCTCCATCATGAATCGCCCTCGACTTCGAACTCAGACGATCTCGAATAGCTTTCATGCCCCCCAGCAACCGATCCACTCCTTACCCGTTCCACCGGCGCGCCGTAAGCTTCGAACCGATACCGTCGTTCAAGCAAAGACGACTAGAGCTGGAGCTAGTAGTCACCCAAGTCACCCTTCGGGCCTAGTTTCTTCTTTACTACCGCTCGATCCATCCGCTTCGATCGCGGCTCCGATCTCCTTGAAAGATGGCCACGACCATCATCAGTCATCGTCACCGATCGAGCGTCAGTCATACTTTCTATTCTTCCGTCTCCACACTTACTCTGCCAACCTTTGATTTTCAAAAGCTAATCTTAGTCTCTCACTACCCTTTCCAACGTGATCTTGGTTTGACCCGATTGGTTTGTTCAGCAGAAGCCGATGAGGAACGAACGAGCACGATCGAGCCTGAGGAAGTCATCGATCCGATGATGACGGCCGACGACGACGAAAACTCGAACGATCCACTGGATCCTCCTCATCATCCTGCCGATGATGATGATCATAGTAGTCAGAAGGATCCCATGACCCACGAGCCTCACGATGTTCCACTACCACCCCAGCCGGTCGAGCAATTGACGATGACGAGTCCCACGATGTACAACAAGAGGAGAATCCATGGATCGAAGAGCTTCACGTCGGGAATCGAAGGCGAATTTGGGTATTGACGAATTCAACTCGATCTCTCTCTCCTTTCTCTTTCTTAAAAACACGTATACGAACATAATCCAAGCCACAATCAAGCAAGAACCAATCCTCCCCCCCCCCACAAAAAAAAAAAGCTAATAGGAGGACGATAGTTAGCAGGAAGCAGAGAGATTAATCATCCATCTATTCTATTGCCCTCTCTCACTTTCATTTCACGACCACTCACATCTTCGCCTTCTCTCCCCGATCTTTATTCCTCCATCCCCTTTTCTTTTTCTTTGACGACTTGATGAATAATGTACGCGAGATCCTCAAGATGAAGAAAGCGTCTCTCGAGCAAGTAAGCCTGCATGACTCGAGACTACGCACACGCGCACACACACCCTCTCTCACTCTCACTCTCACTCTCTTGCTGCTAGCCTCCCAAGTGTGTTTTGTCATATTCATCTGCCTGCCTGCCTGTCTGTCCGTCTACGAGCGTTTGTAAATTGTTCGCGTCCTATCCTACGTGCCTAGTTCACGGGCCCTTCTCCCGCTTCCCCCCCCCACCGCCTTCGTTTTCTTTTCTTTTCTTTTTTATCCGTTCTATGATCGAGTCCGATCCTGATCTGTGGTTGATTGATGTGCATATTCGACGTCTGGGAGGGGGCGAGGAGGTGCGGTTTTTCTTTTCTTTTTTTTATTTGATTTAATCTGTGTGCTCTCTCTCTCTCTCTCTCTCTCTCTTTTTTTTTTTTTTTTTTTTTTTTGAACTCACTATGCTAGTGATATTGTGTGTGTGTGTGTGTGTGTGTGTCGGTGTGAGTGTCGGTGTGAGTGTCGGTGTATACTGATCACCTAAATTTTTTGACCTCGATCGATGAAAACCAGTCCACGATCGATCGGTCATGCCCTTCGTCATCTTGATCTTGTCTGAGCACGGACGTTCGCGCGCACATATCCCCCCCTCCCCCGTTTTTTTTTTTTTTTCTCGTGGGTGTGTGTGTGTGTGTGTGTGTGTGTGTGTGTGGATCGATGGCTGGGAGGGCTTAAGAGGAAAGGAGGATGGGTCGGTCGGAGGGGTCAGGAACGACGACTTGGGGGAGCTAGATATTCGTACCTTCTTGGGATCCTGGAGTGCCTCCTCCTCCTTCGACTCGGAAGGGCGCCCTAGAGCGGGGCGGGAGAACTGATGAGCCGGGACGGGAGAGGCTGTATGTCAACGGGGTGAGTGAGATGGAGCCGACTCGTCGAATGGTGAGCCCGTGGGCGAGGTCGGCTCCGGGCGCTGCAGGGCAGAGGAAGGGGCGGTCTACTACCACCCTATCGAGACATAAATAAATAATTATATCTATTTAGAGCATCTCCCTCCCAACCGTCTCGGTCAGTCAACCCGCTCGTTCGCTAAGCTTACCTACCGATCAGCGATCTTCACAGTCGTGAATAGATTCAGGGCTCGCTTGCTAGCGACCTCCGTAAGGTCTCGGTCCGATTTTCATCAAGTTTAACGTACCCAGATCTTAGCGAGCTCGCTAGCTCCCCTTCCCCTTCTCCCCTTCTCCCCTTCCCCCCTTCCCCCCCTTTTTTTTTTTTTTTTTTTTTTTTTTTTTTTTTTTTAGTGGACATTTGGATTGCGCATCGGCCACTTTGGATATGCAAAGTGCCAGGATGAGAGAATACAATGATTCGCGGGGGGCCCTCTTGGGCTGGCCCCTCCGCTGCCTACATAATCCATAATAGCAGTCGAGAGAGTAAAAAAGAAAAAAGACACACACAAAGGGAAGGAAAGAGAAGAGAAAGGAAGGCAGAAGCGAGGAACCGGAGGTGTGAACCATGAGGCGTGAAGTATCATAAGAGGCGGGGGCAGGGGAATTGGGGAGTTGTTGTTGTTGGAGGATGTCGTATTAGACCTTCTGTCCTAAGGGCTCTTGTCCATTTCACTTTGCAAGCAAGCAAATCGGTTTGACTTCCTAATCATCGTTTCCAACGCTGGCCATGCTTTCAGGTTTCTTAGGGCAGAGCTGAGATTGTTGGGGTTGTAGAGGGATCTTCTGTTCTCTCAAGCTTTTCTTAAGGTCTCTTTGATAGGGGGGGATTGTTGGGGTTGTAGAGGGATCTTCTGTTTTCTCAAGCTTTTCTTAAGGTCTCTTTGATAGGGAGGGGGGGGGGGGGTGAAAGAGCATCTCCAATCGTCTCGGTAAACCCGCTCGTGAGCTAAGTTTACCGAGCGATTTTCACAATTGTGGAAAGATAGGAGCTTGCTAAGCAAGCGAGCTCCATAAGTTTGCCGGGATTTCCATAAGGTTATTGAAATTTGGCAAGCTCCCTAGCTCCCCCCCCCCCCCTCAACATCTCTTGCATATCCTATATGCCAATACCACGCCATAACCTGCCACCCTTGTATGTAGATCCCCTCCACCGACTTTGATATCCTCCCCACCCATATCCCCCCCACCAACATTCCACCAAGAAATATCCCCCTTCCACCTCCCCCCTCCCCCCAGCCCCAGCTCCGATATGCCCCACTCCCCCAAATCCCTGTCTCCTTGAGCATATCACCACCAATCCCAATCCACCATCATCTCCATCACCCCCTATGGACCCCACCAGCCTCCCATCTAGCACTTCAAACAAGACTCATGAAGCTAAGAAGTGTCAAAATCATAATCACACAGTCAGAGACACAACCATCCTAAACCGCCCAACAGCTCGGTCTCTCAAATTTTCAATCTAGGCTCTACTTGCTCATTTATGTTCCTGTTCCTATTCTTCATGAACCAGTGTATTTCTTCTTTGACCGGTGTATTTCTTCTTTGAACTGTTTTTCTTTTTCAGACTATATTGTGGAGCCTGAGAGCTGAATGAGGGATATATAAACATTCCCTATCATCATACAAGACTACTTCCTCATTCAGCTTCTCACTTCTTGATTGTAGTTTGTGTCCGGGTATCTCCCCTCACTCCTGATCTCTTTTGTCAAGATCATCCATTGATCTTGCTTGCTTCTAAAGGTATCTTGCCTCACTCATGATCTCTTTTTTCAAGATCATCTATTGATCTTGCGCACTTCTAAAGTCTGAGATTTTCACAGGTTATGAGCCCAGCCTATCACTGAGCAAATTCTCAACCTGGACAACTCCAATTCAGAATCTTCTTTCTTCAAAACCAAATCATTAATCAAAAAACACCATGGAAACTAGAAACTCTTCAAATATCCACTCATTTGAAATCCTAAACAATTCAAATTACCTAACATGGAGAAGAAAGGTTATTGAAGCTCTGGGGTTTTGAAATCTAGTTCAATTTCTACACCCCTTAGAAACACCCTCTGATATTAATCAATGCACCATTTTTGAAGCCCAAAGGGCTCAGACTGGTTACTTCCTTAGAATTCTATTAGAACACTCCAACTACAATCAATTCATTGAAAACAAAATCTCTGTTGATCCCACCAAAATCTGGTGCACTATAGATGAAGCATACTATGCTTCAAAGACCAGAGAAAACAGGGCCAAAATCATCAATCAACTATTCATCATTAGATTCTAAAACAGAGTCATGAACTCTGACATTAGAAAGTTCAGAAGTGTGTCATCAAACAGTTGAGGAATATATGCCCAAAGCTATTTGAGATACCAGATTTCTCCAAAATTCTAGCCTACTAAGCTCTCAATAATCTCCCAGAAAGTTTCAACACTCTCTGGACCATTCTTTTAAAGAAAGGAACCTTTATCTCTAGAGTACCTGTTCAGTAGGATTGAAAGTAATCTAAAAAGGAAGAATGAATTGGAGAAGACTCAGACTACCTTAGCCGCTCCCATCAGAAAGGATAAGAAACCTGTACGTAATATAAACTATTGATTTATGGGAAGTGGCCAGCACAGTCCTGCCTCAGCTCATAGGGAAGAGGATTGCTTTGAGTTGCACCCAGAGAAACAAGAAGAATGGTTAAGACAAAACAAGAAAACGGCCTCATCAGCATTTTTTCCTTGTTCATCCATTGCCCAAAATCTTGCCATACTGGATAGTGGTGCATCTAGAAGTCTCTTAAACAGTTACGAGTGATTTTATAAACTTTCAACCACCTCTTTCTCTTTGGATACTGATAACAGTGGATTGATTCATGCTGATTTGGAAGGAGATGCTCTACTGAAATTAAAAAATGGTCATCAATTACCAGTAGAACAAGCTCTATTATCCACCACTTTTCCTAATCCCTTGATTGCCCTTGTTCCTTTTCTCAAGAAGGGATGTTCCCTCATCGGTCATCAATCCCATCCTGATCTCATCTCATCCTCTGGGCAATTACTGCTGAGATGTAAAATGTTGTATGGAGTCCTCTCATTTCATCTGAAAAACAATCATAAAACAGAGTTCTCTGGATCCATCTTTTCCAATCATCAAGCTCTGGGTCAACTTTCCAAACAATATGAATCAAAAATCCTGAAGAATTCTCTGAATGTTTGTGAATCCTGAAATTTAGGGAAGAGTAAGAGACTTCTGTTCTTGGGACATCTACCCAAGTTCCAAAAAAAATTGGAATTCATTTATATGGATGTCTGCACCCCTATCAACCTGCCTTCACAAGGAGGGTTTAGATACTTTCTCCAGATTATTGATGATTTCAGTTTCTTTTGTTGGGTTTATTTCATGAAACACAAATCAGAAGTTTTTGATATCTTTGTCATCTTCAAGAAATAAGTTGAGAAACAATTTGGATCAAACATCAAATGTGTTGTCTCTGAACAATGGATTGGAGTTTTTAAATTCAAGAATGGAAACCTAATTAAAAGATCAAGTTATCAAGGCCATAAGAACGGAGGTACCTTACACTCCAGAAAAAAACTGCATTTTGGAATGGGGAAATATTTCCATTTTAGAAAAGGCCCAATGCCTACTTCTACACTCCAAGTTACCTACTTCCTTCTGGGCCAAAGATGCTAAAACTGCAACCTACTTGCTTTACAGAACTCCAACTACTCATAATAAATTTATCTCACCAGATGAAATGTTAATAGGGACTTGTCATCAACTGTATCATCTTCATCCTTTTGGATCTCAAGCTGTGTCCCATTTAGCTAAGGCCCATCAAATATCTAAATTCAAGGCCAGAGGCCAAGAATTTGTGTTCATGGGATATGTCTACTACATCTGAGATTATATTTGGACAAAATTTAAAATTCTTGGACACAATCTTTGATAATAACATCACTAATATTTCCTCTTCTTCTTGGTTTTTCTGTGAATAAATCTTTCCTGTTGCCATGAGTGATTCAAATATGGCCAATTTACCCTCTGTTACCCCTCAAGGTACTGAAACAGACTTGGGAAGTGGCACCATTATGGGGTCCATTGGTCAACCTGAGTTACTGCTGTATGATTCAGGAGAAACCATTGTCCCATTGGGGCCATTAGGAGAAACCAAGACATTGGATGAACCTGTGGCTGCCAAAATTAGGAATAATTTGACATCAGTGGTTGATGAAAACTCCTTAGTTGCTCTGGAAATCCCTCATGTTCTGCCCCATCAATCAAGTTAAACCCAGCTTCTATTATTTCCCTTAAACTGTTCCTGTACCACACAAAATTTTGAGCAACATTAATCTGGCTGCCATCCTGAAAGAACCAAGGAAACCAAAAGGTACAGATGGTTTTATTGGGGTACTTCTCTCTATGGAAAAACCTCCAAAACCTTATCAAATGGCTATCCAGAGCAGTGACACATTGGATTGGAAGAAGACTATTGATGCAAAATTGGCAAGCATCACCAAACATAACATCTGGGAAGTTGCCAATTTACCTAAAGGAGGGAAAATTCTTGGGAAACCCTGGGTATTTAGGAAGAAGACTGACTCTTCTGGGAATTTACTGAAATATAAAGCAAGGTTTTGTGTCAGGGTTTTTGGTCAAGTTGAAGGAATTGATTAAAATAAGACCTTTGCCCCAATGGGTCAACCAGGTAGTCTCAGGCTTCTGTTGGCGGTTTGTGAAAGTAGAGGTTGGGTCATTCATCAAATGGAAGTCAAAACAGCTTTTCTACACCAAACTGTTGAGGAGGATATTTAGATCAAAATTCCAGATTGTTACACAGCCAAGGTCAAACAGGGATCCTGTCTAAAGTTAAAGAAATCTCTTTACAGGCTAAAACAAAGCCCTTGTTGTTGGTATAAGTGTCTTCTGGATTTCTTTACCTCCATCAGGTTCACTCCCTCCCCTTTCAATCCTTGTTTCTTTATATCTGAACACATGTTGTGGTGGTCTTTTATAGACGCAAGTTGGAATTGGCTGCACGCTCAGCAATGGGTGCAGCTTTGCCGCAGTAAGCCATGCTGCGGGCTCAGCATCTGGAGACGTGGGGTGGATTGGATTGGATTGGACAGATTGCGCGGATTGCGCATCTTGCAATGCATGGATTAGATCACGTGGATGTATCTTGGATATCTGGAACGGCACGTTGGGCCAATGCAGACATGCAGGGGGGGCTCCAAGTTGGGCGCAGCGCAAGGGCCACGTCATGAGAAGGACAAACCTGGTGGACATAATGGCAGTTGGGTAATACAGATGGATATGGGGTATGGGATGGGGTTGGAAGGATAGAGTTGGGATAGGGTTCTGTACTTAGGGGTTGTATTTCATTATTCTTGTTTGATTGAAGTTTTACCTAGTTTAGGGTTGAAGGGAATGTTACTTAAACCACACCCTCAACCTGGATGTGGATGATCTCATCACGGATCATCACAGAGGATCATACCATTGGATCATTATAGGTTTTGGAAGGATCTTTACTCTCATTTCTCTATCTCTCAGTCAAAGGGTGAACAGTTGAACTCAGGGTTTACAGATGGAAGGGATAAATAACTTCCAAACTTGGGAACCATTTAAGTAGAATTCCTCTTCTGAATTCCACAATGTCAACTCTTATTCTTATACATGTTGACAATCTAATAATTGGAGGACTTGGTGTGATCAACATCAAGGAGGAATTAAATCAGCGGTTCAAGATGGATTATCTTGGTGAAGCAGAGTTTGTGCTAGGAAAGAATATCACACGGGAAAAATCTTCCAAATGCCTGTATATCAATCAAAGCTTATAAATTTCATGTATCCTTGAGGAATACAGCATGAATTAAAGCAGGTGGTTAGGGACCCCTCTTGCTCTGGGAAAAGACCTTGAAAAATCAAAGAATGAGGACTCCTGTGACAATGGATTCAACTATTGGCAAGCCATGGGACTCCTTAAATGCTTGGTACATTCCTGTCAACCTGACCTAGCCTTTGCGGCCAGTTCCTTATCTAAATTTCTTCATGATCCTTGCACAACCCATATTGCTGCCTTTCAACATGTCCTAAAGTATCTCTCAGTCTCTCATACGTGAGATCTCCAACTTGGTGTGACAGGAGAGAAACAATTCTGGAGCAATGAAGGAAGATTAATCTTGTTTTCCAATGTCAATTGGAAAAAAAACAATGACTGTAAGTCCACCAGCGGTGTCTGCGTTCTGTGGTTCAGAAAAATCTTATGGCCTTCCTCTAAGTAATAGACTGTGGCACTTTCAACCACCAAATCAGAATATAAGGCAATGACCAAGGGACCTTGTGTGGATCACTAATCTTTTCACTACTAAGCTCCTTCTGTCAGGAGTGCCTCATCTGTACAATGACAACCAAGGAGCTATTGCATTAGCATTGAACCCGCTTTTTCAGCATTGCACAAGGCATTTCAACGTATCATTACATTGAATTTGGGATCTTGTTGATAAAAATTGTGTTACTGTGTTGTACATCCCAAAATGCAGCATGTTAGCAGAACTGCTCACAAAGCCACTGGCAAGGCCAGAAAATACGTGTTTTCGTGAGCTACTTGGCCTTTCCAGCCTTCCCACTCTTTGATTAGGATCTTCCTTGATTTTTTCATATGGGGGGGTGTCAAGATCATAATTAAACAGTCAAAGACACAACTGTCTTAAACCTCCCAACGGCTTGGTCTCTCAAATTTTCAATCTAGGCTCTACTTGCTCATTTATGTTCCTGTTCCTATTCTTCATGAACCTGTGTATTTCTTCTTTGGCCAGTGTATTTCTTCTTTGCACTGTGTTTCTTTTTCAGACTATATTTTGGAGCCTAAGAGATGAATGAGGGATATATAAACATTCCCTATCATCATACAAGACTATTTCCTCATTCAGCTTCTCACTTCTCTATTGTATTTTGTGTCCAGGTATCTTCCCTCACTCATGATCTCTTTTGTCAAGATCATCTGTTGATTTTGCGCACTTCTAAAGGTATCTTGCCTCACTTGTGATCTCTTTTGTTGAGATAATCTATTGATCTTGTGCGCTTCTAAAGTCTAAGATTTTCACAAGAAGAAACAAGCCCCCAACTGGAAACCTCAAGAAGAGGAGCAGCTTGCTTGATCATGGGTCCATGTAAGCAAACATCCAGAATTTGCAAAAAACCAAATGGGCCTCAACTTCTTCAAGCAGGTTGAAGAAGACTTCAAAATACACAGCAAAGGCATTCACTGTGATTTGGAGGTTATCTGGACCAGGTATGATATTTCTATTGATTGCACTATTCTTTCATTCTCTCTATTCTATAGATGGGCTAACCTCAACACCGCAACCTTGAATTTTTTGGCCATCTATTGTGCAATTGAATCACCACCAAGTGGCTCAAGTCCTATGGACTGGATGCATCAAGCAAAGGAGCTATATCACCAACAAGCCAAGGTCCAACTGTTCAAAGTCAAAGGCGCTTTGGAAATACTTTGAAACCACCCAAAATGGATTGGCAAACTGGCCTCCAGCTATGGCCTCAGCAAGGCAAATACCTCAGCAAGCCAACTCCCATCATTTCCCTCAATTGCTGATTCCTTGGCTTGACCAGAGGGTGTTAATGAAGCAAAGCAACATTGCCTGAACTCAGAACCCAATTCCAAATATGGAGATGAATCTGCTTCACAAATCAAGATCCTAATGAAGAACAACAAAATTGGTGAGCGGCAGAACAACCTTGCAGAGAAGATGTATGATTTGGAATGCAAGAAGGCAGATGTCAAGGTTGCAATGGGGCAGTTGATGGTCATTTTAAAATCTGAAGAAGGGTGTCCTGATGAGGAAAGTCAAGAGATGTTGAGGATGTTAAAGCAAAAAGTCCAAGATCAACTTGAAAGGTGATTCAATAAACACAAGTATCTATATCAAAGTACCCCATATATGACTATTTAATCCTCAAATTGGCCTGTACCTCTCTTTCTTTTGGATTTTTTTTTGGGGGGGCTTTGTTTGATTTCAAATGAATACTCTTTGGAAACATGAAATGGAAGATTGAAATATATATATTTATTTATGATTGGAAACAAAAGAATAAAATGGCCAGTAAATATTGTGGGAGAAGTTGAAATATAAGTAATTTTTATGATTGGAAACAAAATCATAAAATGGCAAAGGAATTTTGAGAGATTTAAACAATCAACCTGAAATTTCCTTCTTCATCCAGTTGTGAATCTTTAAATCATTGATGAGCTGGTAATGACGAGTTGAATCATGAAGCCTAGATGTATTTTGACTGAGAGATTGAAAAGTATGAAATAAAGCAGGATCATGAAAATTTGAGGTGATGTTAGTGTGGGTAGAACTGTAAATTTTAATATTAAGAAACAGATCACAGGGAGACCTTTCCTCCACAATCATATTATGAAAAATTATGCAGCATTTCATAATCTTGACTATATCTTCTTTGAACCAAAGTCTACTTGGTTGAGAAATTATTCCAAATAAACCTTGCAGAACTCCACATGCTCTTTCTATGTCCTTTCTGGCTCCTTCTTGAATTTGGTTTAAATTTTTACTTACAGGATCTTGAGGACTCCTGTAAGATTTGAAAAAAACAGGCCAGTTGGGATAAATTCCTTCAGCCAAATAGTATCCATAGTTATATTAATGACTGTTGATCTCAAAAGATACATTTGATTCAGTGCCTGAAAATAAACTTTCAATAAGTGAAACAAACAAGAAATAAGGTGAATAAAATAGTGAAAAACCATACCTGTAAGAAATTCATCAAATATGTGACTATTGTTGAGTACTTTGATGTCATTGTGAGTCCCAGGTGATACAAATAAACAGTGCCAAATTCTTAAATTTAATGATGCTACTGCTTCTAAAAGCATTGTTGGACATCATTCTTTTCCTTGAAACTTACCAGCCCAAGCTTGGGGAAAATTCTTTCAGCCCCAATGCATTCCATCAATGCTACCATGAAATCCTGGGAAACAATGTGCTTCATATTCTTCCATGATAACAAAGAGCTCTTCATCTGTTGGACCTCTGAGGGATTCCCCCTCAAATAAAATGACAACATCATTTGCAAATCTCTTCAATGTTTCTATTGCAGTTGTTTTGCCAATTTGAAAATATTCATTGGTGCAGTCAGCATAAAATCCATAGGCCAATTGAAATTGCAACATTATTTTCTGATGAGGAGAAAGGTTAATTTGTACACAACATTCCTGAAAAAATAATAAAAAATGTAAAAAAAAATAAAAAATAAACAGATTTCAATATTGATTGCATTCTGAAACAATGGAATGGATTTCTTGGTGAGTAGGATTGAATTAATTACCAATCTTTGGGTTCAATAGGGGTCATGAGCCCCCAAATCTGTTACTAGCCTTTGGAAGGCAACCATGCTCATTCTAAATTGCCTCTCAAAAATCTGGTTTGTTTATCTTGAATCTTGATTAAAATAATCAGCCATGAGATTACAATTACCTTCATCAACTTCAAGGAAAATTTGTTGAATTTGAAAGTGGGAGCTGGAAAAAGGGAAGTACTTCTTGAGTGTGGGGAAGGGGGCCATCTTCTTTTTGGAGAGGTGGTAGGTGGTATGTTGGTGTTTGAAGGCTGAAAGGTTGGGATTTGTCAATTGAATTTTGGAGGATGGATGGTGATGATGAGTTTCAAAAACAAGTTTCAAAAAGGCATTCAACAAAAAGTTGTGAGTTGCAAAAAAGCAGGGGCCTAGATAGCTAACATGCCGCTGACATTGTGGTGATCCAAAACCTAAACTATAGCCATCAGACTCACTTTTCTAGTATAAGGACAGCTCCAATCATCAAAAAGACCTCAAAATTGTATTCTACACCAAAAATAACCCCTATTCACTCAGCCAAAGTAACCCTCTATCTCTCATGGTTTAGAAGATACAGATCAAATCAACCCTGGCCTACCCATCCCCCTACCATGTGTCACAGATCAGTGAAATTTCATGGACATAACCTGGATGCCTTCAAGTACATACACCATACATTACAACCCATACAGCACCAAACAAATCACCACACCTGTATACACAGCAATATATGCAAGACCCTGCATGCAGCACCAAACAAACCTGCAGCAATATACATAATTTATATCTGCAAGAACCTGCATGCAGCACCAAAAAAACCTGCAGCAGTATACAGAAGAAATATATGCAAGGCACTGCATGCAGAAACAAGCCTGCATCTGTATACAGAAGATATATATGCAAGGCACTGCATGAAGGACCATAAAAATGACCAACCACCACTATACAGAAATAATCTATGCAGGGGGGACCTGTATCAATGCAGCACAGCAATGCATGCAAGGGTTTACATGCATGTAGATCCTGCACAGCCTCCTCCTCTGACCAGCAAAAATTCCTCATGAACTTTATTCACTGTACCAGGGAGACCCTCAGGGGCAGCCCTGAGGGCAGGATTTTCTATAAATAGAGGGCCTCTCTCCCCCATCCAGGTCCCATAAGATCCCTCCATCCTTCCCTCCAGGGATCACCATGCCTCCTAGGCACCCTTAACCAATACTTTTACTGTCCTCAACCATTATCCCATAACCCATACTGTGACCATCTCCAATCCCATATCCCATACAATCACCATCACCATCACCATCACCATCATCATCAACCACCACCATTAACCTGGACCATTCACCATCATCAACACATACTTTTAACCATGACCCAAGCCAATAACCCTTACTTTTGACCATCCACCACTACCATTATTTACCCAATACCCCATACCTTTGAAAATCATCACCATGTCCCCATAACTTGAACATCACCAAACATCACCACATACCTTGACCAGAATCAATCATCATCACCATCAATCATCATCATCACCATCAATCATCATCATCACCATCAATCATCATCATCATCTACCTTGAAAATCATCATCCATCATCACAACCTACCTTGACCATCATCAATCATCATCATTGTCAGCTTGCTACTATATACAGAACAAAACTGTCAAATAGTAACACAAAATACGAAAAATAAGAATACCTCAATTAACAAAGTAAGGAGTGAGAAATCCATGAATATTATTACAGGAATGGATTCCTCACCCAAAATTAGGTAGGGTCACTCACTGACCCCACCCTTGAATTCCAAGTCCTTATATTTTTAAAATAATTAAAAGGAAAAGTACTGGAAATTACAACACCTGTATGGCACTTTTTTGGCCATTTTAATATTTCACACGTGTTGTCACGTATAGGGTTTACACCTAAAATTCACTCAGAATTGAGGTGTTGTGTATATTTTAGGAGTTACACGCGGAAATGTGTTATGTCACAATTCCCGCATGCAGCCCCACATCATTACATAACCCTACATACTAGCAGCAGCAGGATCCCGCGTACTAGAGACCCGTGCGCAGCTGATTCTGCCATGCACGCAGCGGATCCTACCCCGCGCGCATCTGTACTACTGATCCACACGCCTGGATCAGTCGTGACTAATCTGACAACTAGGTACCACTCAGAAGATCTACAACCTAGTTAGGGTTGCCTAGTATATGTAACAAACGGAAATATGCATTAATAATAATCTAAAAAGATCAAAACTTAAATAAAATTAATGAAAATTAAGTTTTAAACATTTTTTAATAATAAATCAAAGATCAAGGACTACCACATAAACCACAGATCTTGATCTTTGAAGACCACAAAACACTACAAGAAGTGTTCATAAAAATTATTAAAAATTATCTCAATGATCAGCAGATGACGGACAATTAGTAAACATTAACATCTGCACGCTTTAAAGCAATATCAATAGTACAAATAAAGGATAAGTACAGAATGATCAAATTTACGCCATAACTAATTAACAGATCCTGTGGCTAAAATAGTACAGAAATCCAGCAGATCTAAGGACAGCTGATTGACAGCACCAAGTAGACGTGCTAATCTTGCCCTGACTAGCCTTTCAGCCTCAGCCCACGAGCAGAACCCTCTCTACGCGCCCTGAGAAGACCAAAATCACCCCAAAAAGGTATTTATACAGACCTCTTTGGATCCATTATTCAATCAGTTTACCAGTAATTATTTATTATCAATCAGAAACCGTGTCATTGTTAGTCAAGTGCTTATATGAAGATAAGCAAGTGATTTATGACTTAGTCTGTAGTAGTATTATTTACCTTTATTAAACCAATCAACCATTGAAGTTTAGTCGAGCAATCTACCCCATCTGCTCTGAAACCCTTCCAATTATTCCAGGATTTTTGTGTTAAAGTGCTCAGAGTGAGTGTTACCCTTCCTGTTTAGGACATTGGTGCTTTTAAGCCCGGCCACTAGTGGAATAAGTCCTTTCCAAGGCACCCATCTGTATTCCAAGGTTCTTAAAAACTGCCTAAGGAGGCCCCTTGAAGAGAGGTTGCTAGTCTGTAAAGATCCCCAGTAGTAAAATACTGTGGCCCCTCTTTTATATTATATTGAAAACCCTTTATTACCAAACCAATTAAACCTTGAAACTGCTCTTATTTGAGCTTCTAAGCGTTTATTATTGGAATAATAATTATCATTATCATTCCTGCATTTTTATCACTCTCTGTAGCTAAAGGACTGCAAGGTTCCTGGTATCAGAGAGCTGACAATTATCACCATCCATCATCAGCATCACCTACCTTGAACATCATCATCCATCATCACCACCTACCTTGACCATCATCAACCATCATTATCACCTATCATCATCCACCCCCATCACAATCAGTTTTCAAATATAGGCTCAGCCATTTCACTTTATCAAACATCACCTGTATCATTAAAGGAGTATCAATCAGTAACCAATAAAATAAATATAAAAATATAAAAAGGATAAGACTAGAGAAAAGATTTCTCCCTTACTCAGCTTCTATTATTACAGGAATGGATTCCTCACCCAAAATTAGGTAGGGTCACTCACTGACCCCACCCTTGAATTCCAAGTCCTTATATATTTAAAATAATTAAAAGGAAAAGTACTGGAAATTAAGAAACCTGTATGGCACTTTTTTGGCCATTTTAATATTTCACACGTGTTGTCACGTATAGGGTTTACACCTAAAATTCACTCAGAATTGAGGTGTTGTGTATATTTTAGGAGTTACACGCGGAAATGTGTTATGTCACAATTCCCGCGCGCAGCCCCGCATCATTACATAACCCTACATACCAGCAGCAGCAGGATCCCGCGTACTAGAGATCCGTGCGCAGCTGATTCTGCCATGCACACAGCGGATCCTACCCCGCGCGCATCTGTACTACTGATCCACGCGCCTGGATCAGTCATGACTAATCTGACAACTAGGTACCGCTCAGAAGAGCTACAACCTAGTTAGGGTTGCCTAGTATATGTAACAAATGGAAATATGCATTAATAATCATCTAAAAAGATCAAAACTTAAATAAAATTAATGAAAATTAAGTTTTAAACATTTTTTAATAATAAATCAAAGATCAAGGACTACCACATAAACCACGGATCTTGATCTTTGAAGACCACAAAACACTACAAGAAGTGTTCATAAAAATTATTAAAAATTATATAAATGATCAGCAGATAACGAAAAATGAGTAAACATCCACATCTGCACGCTTCAAAGCAATATCAATAGTACAAATAAAGGATGAGTACAGAATGATCAAATTTACGCCATAACTAATTAACAGATCCTGTGGCTAAAATAGTACAGAAATCCAGCAGATCTAAGGACAGCTGATTGACAGAACCAAGTAGACGTGCTAATCTTGCCCTGACTAGCCTTTCAGCCTCAGCCCACGAGCAGAACCCTCTCTACGCGCCCTGAGAAGACCAAAATCACCCCAAAAAGGTATTTATACAGACCTCTTTGGATCCATTATTCAATCAGTTTACCAGTAATTATTTATTATAAATCAGAAACCGTGTCATTGTTAGTCAAGTGCTTATATGAAGATAAGCAAGTGATTTATGACTTAGTCTGTAGTAGTATTATTTACCTTTATTAAACCAATCAACCATTGAAGTTTAGTCGAGCAATCTACCCCATCTGCTCTGAAACCCTTCCAATTATTCCAGGATTTTTGTGGTAAAGTGCTCAGAGTGAGTGTTACCCTTCCTGTTTAGGAAGTTGGTGCTTTTAAGCCCGGCCACTAGTGGAATAAGTCCTTTCCAAGGCACCCATCTGTATTCCAAGGTTCTTAAAAACTGCCTAAGGAGGCCCCTTGAAGAGAGGTTGCTAGTCTGTAAAGATCCCCAGTAGTAAAATACTGTGGCCCCTCTTTTATATTATATTGAAAACCCTTTATTACCAAACAAATTAAACCTTGAAACTGCTCTTATTTGAGCTTCTAAGCGTTTATTATTGGAATAATAATTATCATTATCATTCCTGCATTTTTATCACTCTCTGTAGCTAAAGGACTGCAAGGTTCCTGGTATCAGAGAGCTGACAATTATCACCATCCATCATCAGCATCACCTACCTTGAACATCATCATCCATCATCACCACCTACCTTGACCATCATCAACCATCATTATCACCTATCATCATCCACCCCCATCACAATCAGTTTTCAAATATAGGCTCAGCCATTTCACTTTATCAAACATCACCTGTATCATTAAAGGAGTATCAATCAGTAACCAATAAAATAAATATAAAAATATAAAAAGGATAAGACTAGAGAAAAGATTTCTCCCTTACTCAGCTTCTGTAGCCTCATTCAACTATCTGTTGCACCATTTCTTCCTTATCAAGCTTGAATAAATTGATCCTAGGTCTGATAGAGACTACTATAGTAGCAAATCTATCTGAAAATCAGCCACAAATGTCTTTTATTTTATTTTATTGTTGTGAGACTACTATAGTACTTAGAGGGGCAGGCAATTCAAAACCACCCTTGGTATTCCTCTATCATATCAGTAGTTGTAGTACTAAATTCCCCCTCAAGTGACTGCCAGCAAGCTATTTGCTAAACTTTACCCAACCTGAAAGGAGTCTCCACAATGTGCCACACAATTGTGCGCTTTGGATCATTAGCTAGCTGCTGCGGCCTTGTGGAGTGGACGGTTGTGACACACGCGCAGTAAATTGCTTGCTAGCTATTTTTTTTGGCTAGCAAGTTGCTACCTAAAGAGCCAAGATCTCCAACAATTGGAGATGCTCTAAGCCATGCAAAGAAAGAAATAAGTGAGTCACAGATTCCTTATGATATATGGAGCAAGGGCAGGATGGCTTGGAAACTTTTCTTATCAGGAATAAGTAGCCATTTGAGCTGCAGCAACTGGAGGCAAGCTGACATTAAAACCACAGATGCTTGGATGCCAATCTTGGGAATTGGACTCTTCAGTTGTTTACTAGAGGTTATATATGCAATTTCTCAGAATCACCCTTCTGGCTTTTGTGAGTTTGCGGTAGAGTTGGAAGGAAGGGTCTTTGCCTAAGGTAACTGCATTGTTTGCTTTCCTGTCTGCAATTTCATTTCCTTGAATCCTGGAATTTCCCAGGCACTATATGATGTTGAGCCGGGTGCTTGGTCCTAAATGAGACCACAGATTTGTGATTTTGTTGTATAAGTACTGTCTAGGTCTTGCTTCCTGCAGGTTTATCATCCTAAGAATTGCCCCCTTTTTCCATAAATATGTTTTACCAACAGAATGCATTGGGGTGATGTGTTAGCTATCAGCTTGAAGGCTGCTAGGATTCCCAAAACTTTGCATTTGTGATTTGAGTGTAGGATTGTTTTTCCTGTGGCAAAGAGGAGGAATCTGTTATTGTGAAGCATTATGGCTACAGCCCCACCATTGCTTTCTCTATCATAAAAGCCATTGGTGAAGATTGGGGAATCCTTGCAGTCATTTTGACTAATGGAAAAAAGGGTAGCCTTGATAGCATTGGTTTTTGATAGACCCAAAATGAGATAATTGTTGTGGCATGGCTGTGGGGGTGGTTTTTCCTAGAGCTGGACCTCAAGGGGTTTGGCTTGTAGTTACACAAAGTTTAGGATTTGGGTTCAGCAGATCCCCTTGTTGATTGCAGAGTCATCAATTTTACGCTTGTGGGTCAGGTGGTCTAACAAGTTCTTCCAGATATCAGCTGAGTCTCCTGCAAGGGTTAGTTTTGGGCTGAAAAATAAAAAAGGAAAACTTTAGAATGGCCTCCATGACAGGCCTGTGGGATTAGTTTTGTTCCAGCCAACTGCTGCCTGTGTTTGTGAATGTGCCTTGGGCAAATTTGGCACATGCTCTGTCAATTTTGTCAGATAGTGCCTGCAGGCTAGTTTTGTCTTTGGAGCGGGCCCATACATGTGCCGCATAAGCAATCCGTGGAATGAGAATGGCGTCCAGGAGCTTAGTTCTGTCTGGTTCTGTTAGGCCCCACCTGGAGTTTCCCAAGCAGCCCAAGGCCTTTAAAGTAGATTGCCCTTTTGGTAGGATACTGCCAATATGACAGTGATAGGATAATTTATTGTCAAACATAATCCCCAGACATATGAAAGCAGAAGTGAAGGGCAGAAGTGTGTTACCTAGAGAAAAGTTAGCTGGGGTAGACCAAATTGTTCTGGTTTTTTTAGGATCATGATTTGGGATTTTTTTTTCATCAAACATGGCCACATGGAGGCAACCCCATTCCAGGGTGCATCTGGCCAGGGTGCTCATCATTTTGATGGAACTACCAAGTTGTTGATCAGCGGTCAGATGAACCACATCATCAATATAGCCAATAGATGTGGTGTTGGGGGATCCCTGGCCCAGTAGATGTAACAGATTTGAGTTCTAAAATATGTACAAGATGACATAAAGTGGGGAGTCTTGAGGAAGTCCCCTGGAGAACTGTTTTTTGCTTGATACATAATCACCAAGTCTCATAGTTGTGCTCTTCCTCATGAGGAAATTGCAGATGACAATCCATAGGTAGGCTGGGCAGCCTTTGGATTTTAGAGTATGGATTAGCCTGTCTGGATGCACTGTGGGATATGCTGATTGCACCCATCCAGGAATAAGGTAACTATCACTCTTTGTTGCACCCACTGGTTGCACACCCATGTGTTCAATTATAGGATTGTGTCCTCTGTGCCAACCACCTTTTGACCCCCATAGTGCCTGGCTGACAAAATTCCTGTCTTTCAGGTCAACTCCACCAGCCATCTTTCTAGGATATATTGAAAGAATTTCCCCAGGGTGTTCAGTAAGGCAATTGGTCAATATGCTACTGCTTTAGTGTAATCTGGTTTATTCATCTTGCAAATGATAGCTGTGACCACATTTTTCCAGCAAGCTGTGTATACTCCAAGTTGCAGGATGCAATTATAGAGGGAGACTAGTTGTGGGCCTAGGGATGGGGCCTTCAATTCAAGTAGTTTGTTGTGAATCTGGTCCGGGCCTGGTGCCTTTCCATTGGCTGCCTTGCTTATGGAAAAATTAACCTCTGTCAGAGTGGTACTTCATCAAAGACTGATGGGCAACTTGGTTCAGAGGTGGCTATGTCTGTTGGGTCAATTTCTGGTTGAATGTTGGAGGTGCCTTCAAATAGTATATTGGCCTGCTACTCCTTCCCTGTTGCAAAAGATCCATCTGATTTTTTTAGGGACAGGATTTGACCACCAGTGGAAGGTTTGGTGTGCTTCAACGCCTGGAAGGCAAGCAGTGTGCTGGAGTTCTCCAAGAAGGTCTTCCAGTGGTCAAATTTCATTTGCTGGACAAGACAACTTGTTGGAAATATTTGTTCCACTCTTTGTAGCATTTGCAGGCTTCTGCTGTTTTTGGAGTGCAGAATCCACTGCTGTTCCCAACTCCTAGTTTGTAAGATGGGGTTCAGGACTTCAGGGTTCCACCACTTTTTGGAGCAAGTGTCATTATGTTGTAAAAATCTTCCCATGCAAAGCTGGGTGGATTGCAAAGTGTTAGTGAGAGGGGTTCCACTGGCGTCCACATCATTATTCAGGGGTGTCTTTTTGAGTAGTTGATCAAAGGTTGCACACACTGTCTTTAGATCTAGTCTGTTCCAGGTTGGTTTGGCCCAGTGGTGTGAGTACATGGGACCCTTCAGGTTCAAGATCCCTGTCAGGGCTTGATGATCTGATCCAAAGTTGTCCTCCAAAACTTGAACATTAGCAAGCATTTTGGAAGCCTTAAAATTGGACCATATCAGGTCAATTGTGGTGCCCTTTCCCTTGGCAAAATCAAAAGTAGGGACATGTTTTGGGGAAATCAGACAAAAAACAGAACTGCCACATAGCCTAACAAGTTCTTTTGCCTCACAATGGGAGGAGTGGTGCCCAGTGGGGTTCCAAAAACAAGGATGGAGGTTTGAATCCATAAATAAGCAAATGGGCAATTTTCTATTGTTTTGTATTTCTAACCAACAAGACAGGTCCTTCAGAACCTCATTGGTCCTAGGCGGATTATACAAATTCACTAATTTCAGAGTGAAATCAGTTGAGGTCTGGAGTTTCAGGCCTAGTAGATGCTTAGAGTTGGTTGGGAGCTGAATTAGATTATCCAATGGGATGGACTTTTGGACATAAATACAACTTTTTTGTCTTTCACGCCAGTCAGATGGATGATGTTCATATCCAGAAAACATGTGCCAATCAGCATGAGTGGGAGGGAGGAGGGTGTACGGTTTCACCCAAAGTTCTTGTATTAGGATAAATAGAAGCTGGGTAGGGATGGTTTAGAAGCGTCAGGGTGATTGAATTTGATAGGTGGAAGTTGAACTGGAGAAAGGAAAGGGAGTCAGAAAATGTAGTTTGAAAACTGGGTGGGTGATTCAAGCAAGTGTGCTTGGGAGTAAGCCTGTTAGGGGATCAGAAGTCAGTGCGTCAGTATGTTTGATGGGTTAAGGTGGGTCTACCATTGATGAGATGAGAAGTTGGGTTTCTTAGCCTGTAACCATGACATCTTGTAGGGTTACAGGGTTCTGAAAACTAAGTGATGGGTGTCACTGATGCCTTCTTATTTGTTTTGAAAGCGTTTCTTGCATCATACACATTCTGTAATTTCATTGGGGCCAGCCAGAAAGTCCTTTGTCATATGGCCTTCATTAGGGCGTATCAGAGTTAAGAAAACCCACCATTTTTTAATTGTGGGATTCAAACCAAATCTGCCATTTCAAAACCGCCATAAAAATCAAAAAAACAACTTATTTCACATCAGACATGTCAGAGTTACCTGGATATAAGTGGTTTTTTTCAAGTTAAGTATATAAAGGCTTCCATCGCCTGTCCACTTCATACACCCCTGGTTTTCCACCTCTGACCTCCAAAAAATTCTATCTTAAACCTCATCTGAAAAAAAAATTGATTCATTGCTCTTCATCTCTTCATCACTATCCTCATCACTTCATCACTATCCTCATCACTTCATCACTCTCATCACTTTATTGCTTTCATCACATCCTAACTCTCATTGCTTTATCCCTCTTGTAACTTCATCACTCTCATCTCTTCCTATCCTCTTTGCTTCATCACTCTCATCCTCTCATCAATTCATCACTCTCACCACTTAAACGCTCTCATAGCCCTTCATCCATTCATCCCTCTTACTCTTTTTAAATGGCCCTTCAGCAATCCTCCCCCTTCAAGTCCACTAAACAATCCAATGGAACAAAGAAAACATCCCCCAGGAACTCAACATCCAAAAATCCTCCCCCATCAGCTTCCAAAGGCTCAAGTCAGCTCAAGAGAGCTGATCAAATCATCCTGGTAAACTGGCTCAAAATTCTGTCCAACTAAAATTCTTGCTTTGGATCCAACAATGAAACATGCATTGGCCAAACTCCATCCTCTAAGGTCAATGGTTATCTCCTGATGGCCAATGAACTCAAGAATAAAACAAAAGTTAGGCTGGATCTGTCATCCAAACAGATGAGGGAGAAATTCAAGAATTATCAAGCCAAGTAAAAAAAGTCCCACTCCATGTCAATCTCCACTGGCTTTGGTATCACCAACTCCAAAAAATCCAAGGGAATCAACTCAGTGGTTGATAAGTTGGACTCCATTTGTCCTTTTTAAATTCAAATGGATGAAATCTTTGGAAAGAAGGCTGCCATCACCCCTCTATCTGCTTTTGACGCCCAAAAATCTGATTCAGTTGATGCCAAGGACTTGGCTGGGGATTCTCATCCTAGAAATGAGGACCTTGATGAAACCTTTGCCTCTGAGTGGCCCCCATCCAATTACAAGGTGCACATTCAAACAAAATCAGCTCCAATCATATCTAATTCCGCTTTGATTGATGATTCAAACCCAACCTTGGACCTCCCACTTACTTCTATCAATTGCTCTCTTCCTGGGGTGGAAAAACTGGAGAACTTGGCCAATGAGGAGGATGTCATTCCTGTGTCACCATTGCCTTCAAGATCCGCTCAAGTAAGGAACCAAGTTATTTCCTCTTCTGTCTGGTTAATCCTGAATGATTTAGATTTGAAAGAAACAGGCTCATCCATTCCTGAATGGCCAAAAACTCAAGCCAATGGGGCTTCCACATCCCCTTCAAATGAGAGCAATGGCATTACCACAAAAACCTCCTCTGAAAAGGGAAAGCAAAAGGCCTCCAATTCCATCAACATCAACCCCAATAGCATTCAAAAGAGGAGAAAAACTTCAAATTCTTTGTGCTTTGAGTAAATCATGTAGAAGCAAAATTAAAGTAAGCCCATTGAATTCTCCTTGCTTTCAAAATCAAGCTCATTCCTATTCCCCTCTGAAAAACAGTGAAATTGCAAATTGAATTTGAAAGAGTTTGGCTCATCAACAAAAATGGGATGCTGAGTGAAAGTTGAAATAGGCTGAGCTAGAATTTCAAAAAGAGGAAAAGGAGAATGATTGAAAGCAAGAACAACTGGAAATGGAGAGGGAATGACTGGCAACAGAAAAAAAGGATAAGTGGTCAATGGCTGAGGCATAAATTGGTAGCAGTAGAACAGTAGATGAATTAAATCAGATTAATCAAATGCTGGGCTTGAAAATATATTTTCTTTGATGAAAAACTTCAAAATAAAAAAATTATTACAACAATGCTTAAGACTATTTCTAACCCCACCAATAAAAAAATATTTTTTCTTTTTATTTATATTTTTTTCCTAGAGTGAATTTTGCCACTCCCCAATTCCCTGAAATTGTTTTGAGTGTTTTTGTTGATTTGCATTGAAATTTCCATTCTTGTATGAGTGGCACTCTCCACAGCAGGAAAAGTAAAGTGCTTGTACTTATTGGCTGCCCAAACCATTTTGACTATACCTTTTTGCTTGAAATCAGTTCCAAAGCCCAGGTCAGGAAAAACAAATTGGCCATCTGATACTTGATATTCATCCGTAGTTTCAATAAGTAGTCCATTAGATTTCTTGGTTGGAACTGCAATTAAAAAGGAATACTCAGAGATTTCACCTTTGTCAATGTGAGGTGAGTTGTAAAAAGAGTTGGATGTGATAGTGACATGCGGAGAGAATTCAAAGGTAGTAGACCAAGAACCAAATTTGAGTGATGAGAAGGAGGGGATGCAGTTATCCTTCATTATTTCACGTTTTTATTCAAAGGGATGTCTGGCCAAATCTCAAAACATTTGTCCTAAAATTTGAGAGAATTTGTCTGCCTTAAGATTGAGAAAAGCATACTCTTGAGGGGAAGATTAAATAGATGATTTATTCAAATAGCATCCAAATAACCCAAAGGGGTGCATCAATTTTTTCCATCCAATTTCCCACATTTCTCCACCCCAAGATCTTGAGAGACCAACAGTGTTGACAAATTTTTTTGACTTTTGAAGGAAAGTTGTCACAAAGTTGATGTCCTTGTCTTGGTCAGAAATTTTATCCAATGGGAAAAATTAAATTATTTCAACAAGGCCCTTGTGATAAGAATTATTGAGAACAGTTACTTTTCCATGGCTGAAGAAATGGAATTGCTTTATTGTCTGCTTGGCATGTTCAAACTCAGCAGGTGAGGGTTTTTGATTTTTCTTTTTGTTTTCAGCAGTGATGGCGGGATACAGATCCAGAGGTTGTAGTTTCAATCCAGAACATACAACCTTTTCATTGATGCCCCCCTCTACAAGTTCCAAAGAGGTTTCCAATGCCCTAATTTGATCCCTCTTTTGCTTCAAAGTCCTCTGCTTGCCACCTCTCTTTATGTTTGTCACCTCATCTCCTTCCATGTTGTTCCCTCCCAGGCAAATGCTCCACTTGAGGTGAGTATCAAGAAGTGATTCAATTTAGAGTATAAAATTGTGATTGCGGTGGGAGAAGAAATGGAATTGAAGGAAAAGCAATCAAAAAAGGATTACCAAAAAAAAAGTCAGTCATGTGATCACAAAAAAAAAAAAAAAATCAGTCATGTCATCACAAAAAGAATTTACCTGGGTGTTAAAAAATTGGGCTGGGCTATGGGGGCCAGGGAGGGGGGTGGCTTGGTTGGCTGGGCAGGAGGGCATTGGGGGGGGGCCTGGCAGCAACTGAGAGGGAGAGAGGAGGGCAGCAGCAACCAACAGGGAGGGAGGGGGCCAGCGGCAACCAGGGGGGCAGAGCGGCAAGAGAAAACAAAGCGGGGGGGCTGGTCCGGAGCAAAGGGGGTGGGGGGCCACTAATCAAGGGGGAGGGCGGGGCTGAAGCAGCAAAGGGGGGGGGCAAGGTAGCAGAGGGGCCAGGCAAGCAAGGGAGCAGGGGGGGGGGGGGGGGTGGGGGGGCTGGCAATCAAGGGGGGGGAGGAGCAAACAAGGGGGTTGGTGGGGCCAGCAAACCAAAAAAAGGGGGGGAAGGGAGCAAGCAAAGGAAGGGGCAAGGTAGCAAGCAAATGGGGTGGGGGGCAAGGGAGCAGAGGGGCCAGGCAAGGAAGGGAGCAGGGGGGGGGGGGGTTATGGTGAGGGAGAGGAGGTCAGAAAGGATGGAGGGAATAGGAGGATGAGGAGGAGGGGGGGAACTTACCTGAGTAAAGAAGAAGTAAGGAGATGGGGGGGTCTAAGGTGGATGGATCAAAGGATCAGTATCCATTGATGGGGATGGATGAGGAGGAGGGGGGGGAGCTTACCAGGGGTGCCAACCAAAGGAGGAGGGGACAAGGTGGGTGAGGCGGAGGAGGTGGGTGAGGTGGAGCAGTGAGGTGGAGGTGGTTGGTGAGGAGGAGGAAGGAGTGGACCAACCAATGTTTTGGTGGTGTGAGTTTGGTGGTTTGGAAGTTTTGAGTCTGTTTTGTCTAAGTCTACCCCACCAAAAGAGAAAAAAAAACCAACTCAGCCTAGGAATCTTGGGTGAACAACCAAAACCAAAAAAATATGGTGAAGGGATTTTTTACCTAATTCAAAATCAAAAATTACTCATCAAAGCAAGCAAGGTTGAGAGGAAGAATGCATTCTCTCATAGAAGAAGACAAGGGAAAAGATTAGACAGGGATTACTTGAGGCAGATCTGGAATATCATCTTCAAATATTTTGTCCCATTCATCTTTGATGTTGGCCAAAAGATTGTGAAGGATTGCACAAGTGATAATCTAGTTGATGAGGAAATTCATGTCTTTGGGGGTTTGAATGTGGTTTTGCATTTCCCTTAAGCTGGACCATCTGCCTTTCAGGACTCCTATGGCATGCTCAATCTGAACTTGTGATTGGGCAAGATGATAGTTGAAATTGGTTTTTTCCTTGATTATTGGACAAAACATTCTGGTATGCTAGAATGACATATTTCCCACTAGCATAAGCTGAATCAGCCAGAAGGTATTGCTTTTTTTCAAATTAGTTATCTGATTTTTGGGAAATCCACATCCAATTTAAAACAGACAAGAACCCAGAAGGCCAGCATGGAGGGATATGAACTTCTTGTTGTTATCACAAACAATTTTTAGGGCCACAGAGTATCTAAATAAACAGATGCAATGTATTTTTTCAGTTTGTGATCAAAATTTTTATCAAATTCATTGGAAAAGAAATGAATCAATTGCCTCTTTCTCCAATCAAAATGGTGGTTGCCATCTAGCTTGGGTTTTTGACTCAAGGGGATGGTGGTTCCATCAACAAAAGCAATGAAACCAGGAAAGCCTTCAGTCTCCATTACTTGAGATATCTTCTTGCTTTTTTCTTTGGTTGAAAAAGAAAGGACTGAGAAATGGAAAGATAGGATAGAAATCATGAATCTTTTGGTGTATGAGTCAATGGTTCCATAACCAACTGAGAATAGATTTTCTAATTAATGAATTGCTGCTCCATTTCCATTTGATACCAATCTACAAAGAGCAATGGCAAGTTGGATAGCTGGATCTCTTTGAGGATTCCAAGAATTTTTCTGGAAGATTTGGTGGTCTTCAATCATCTCCAAAATTTTTATGAATGAAGGTAATAGAGTTTGGAACAGTTGCTGAATGCTAAATTTGGGGAGGAGACAAAGCTTTTGCCTTTAATACATAGTTTTTTTGGAGATTTTGTCTTCTTGGAACCATGTATGGCTTTTTTAATAGAGAATTCCAAGCCAACCAAGTTGATTCCAAATTGGAATCCAAATTGGAGTCTGAATGGCAGTCAAATACTAACAAAAGTTCAGTCAGCTTTTTTTAATTTCCAACCTTCTTCTGGGAAGTTTGATGGGACATGATGAGAAATATGGTGATTTGATGTGGGGTGATGAGATGATGATGGAATTTTTGTGAAGATGGAGATTTGAAGCAATAGAGATGTGAAGCAATAGAGATTTGAAGCAATGGAGGTGTGAAACAATGGAGATGAGATGTGTGTGATGCAATGGAGATTGGATTGGTATGGATTTACTGAGGTGGAGGTGTGGATGAGTGTTTTGGATGTGATGGATGGTGAATGGATGATGATGCATAAATGGAGGGTTTGATGTTTGAAATCTGCCATTTTCTTGAAACCCACCATTTTCTTGAAACCCGCCATTTTGAAATACACCAGTTAGGGGGTATGTGTATTTCAGAAACCCGCCATTAAAAATGGTGGGTTTGGTAAAACAAATGGCGGGTTTGCTAAATCTGATACACCCTATTGCATATAACACACCTGGATGGCCATCTGCACCATTTCCCAAAATTGCCCATTTGCAAGCATTTGAAGCATTAAGCTGGGTAAGGCTTGAATTTTGTCACTTGGTAATAATCATAATCCAGGAATATGCCTGAGTAAGTCAGGTGTTTGGCTAAATCCTTGTGTGATAGCAATAAAACAATTGATCCTGCTTTTTTTCAGTATTGATGTTGTGGGATAGCCATTGCATGCAAACAATTTCCTCCTTCTTAAGGAAATTTGCAGAGGCTAGCTTAGATTTTTTGTGCTTGGAATTTGGGTCAAATTCTTTATGGATGCCATGCACCAGGACCAAACATGTGCTTGGGGTGGCTTCCAAGTTGGAATGAACCTTTTTGGATAAGAGATGCTTGTTTTCCATCAACCAACTTTGATGTATTTTTTTCTTAGTTTAAAAGACTAAATCACCGGAGTTCATCATGTGGTTGCCCGTGAAAGTAACCAATTCATCTTGAACCTGCGCGTTCATTTTTGCTAAGGATTCATTTGCTTAATGGACAAAGAGGACCTTGGGCAGCTTTTCAATCTGTTTACTGAGGGGATTGGAATGAATAACTGCTCTGCCTGGCCAAAGTTCTCATACTTCCGCCTTTGTGGGTGGGAGTATTGATGGCTTTTGACCAAGGGGATGAGTTGTTACTGCAATGCGGTTTGCATAAGTTGGGGTCTGAGTTTGAAAGCCTTGGGGAGCACTATTGGCCATTGAGTGGCCTTATTTTTGGAGCTTGATTAACATCTTGATTTGGTTGGCCATCAATTTCATTTGATCATTGTGTGCTTTTTTGGATTGGACCAGGATGCATAACAGCTCAATCATGTTTTTTTTCATAATAATTTCACCATTTGCATTGTCATTGGTTGGGTCTTTTATCAGCTGAGTTATAAATAAGACAAGGCCACTGGCTCCATTGGCAATTGGGGGTGGGGGCGTAAGGTGCAGCAACACATTGTTTTCAACTTCCATGTTGGTGTTCATTGTTCCTGCCATTCCCAGAGGGTCAGGGGGGCAAAGAAGGAGCATAAGGCCACCTGGAGAAGAGAGAAACAGAGGGTCTTTTTTTGGTTGAGGAAGGAATAGAGAGTTTGGAGACTGGGGGTGTTTGGGGACAGGTGGTGATGTAGTGGTACAGAAAATGATCCTCCTCCCCCTCCCCCCCTTCAACATCTTGCATATCCTATATGCCAATACCCCACACCATACCCTGCCACCCTTGTATGTCCCTTCCACCATCCCAACTTTGATATCCCCCTCCCACCTCCCACCTCCCCCCAGCCACGCTCCCCCCACTCCCTCCCTCCTTGACAATGAGTTGCCACAATGAGTTGCAATGCTGAGTTGCGACTGTAGAGAATGGGAAAAGGGTTAAACCGCTGCTAGGCTATCCTAGTTGGTGTATGCATTTTCCAGAATGCAGTATATGGGGTCCTTACATTCCCCCACAGGCCAATTTGGTGACATTGGACCGGAAAATATCAAGGACCCATGAGATTTCCTGAACAGAGGTTTTACTCCCCAACAAAAAATTTTAAATTTCAACTTTCACACATTATTATTTTACTCAATATTAAGGCAGTAGTGGGTTTTTGGTCTGCAACTGGTGTGAGTTGCAGGGCTAAGCTGCTTGAGATTTTTCAACCTTGGTGGCAACTGGCAGGCAATTAGGGGTGACCAGGTGAGGGTCTGATGCATGAGTGACCGGATGAGGGCCAAGCGTGGATGACCAGATGAGGGTCAAGGGTAGATGGCTGGATAAGGGCCAAGTGGGCAATATTGGGGTAGGTGATTTGGTGACAGGGAGTGGTGAAGGTGGGGGATCAAACACGCAAGAGTGGTACCGCTGGGCTCATAACCTGTAGAGAATGGGAAAAGGGTTTAACCACTGCTAGGCTATCCAAGTAGGCGTATGCATTTCCCAGAATGCAGTATATGGGGTCCTTACAGCAAAAAAGGGAGGACCTAGCTAGCAACCGCCTGATATGTGTGAATTTTGGGTTGATAGATACCTACTGCAGCCTTATGGAGCAAACAATTGTTAAATTTGCACAATAGATTGCTTGCTAGCTATTTTTTTTTTTGGCTAGCAAGTTGCTACCTAACAAGCAGAGCTCTCCAAAAATTGGAGATGCTCTAAGAAAAAAAAGAAAAATGAAAAAATACAAAATGCATTCATTATGTTATTTTGTGTCTGTTATTTACATAGCAATTTATTTCTTGATTTTAAACCAAAAAAAAATCTGAATTTCTTTTCTTTTTTCTTTTTTTTTTTTAAAAAAAAAACAATAGTCCAAAATCCAATCATGGTTTTCTTTATATGGATACCAAAAAAAAAATTGAGAAAAAAAATTGAACAATCATAATTCTTTGATACTGGGTAAGGATTGATAGGGGGGTCATGATGGAAAGGAAAATGAAATAAAAAAAAAAGATGATAAAAGGCAGTTCTACCAATGGGTAGAACCACCATGAGCTTTAACAACTGCCTTCATTTTTTCAGGAATGTTCTCAATGAGATGGATGAGTTGCTGCTTTGGAACATCATCCCAGGCACTCTTGAGGGCCTTCTCCATCTCACCCAGAGACTTTGATTGGTATAGTTTCTTTAAATTTATCTTCATGGTAAGCCAAACATTCTTGATGGGGTTGAGATGTGGTGATTGAGCTGGCCATTTGAGTTCTTTGAGGCCATTCTCCTTTTGCCTCTTTTCACAAGTTTTGGGCTTGTGAACTGTAGCACTGACTTCCATCAGGATCAGAACTTCATGGTTGATGGTTGAAAGCCATTCCCCTAAAGCACCATTGTTGAAAATTTCAATGAAATCCTTTGGCAACCTTCTTTTTGGAGGCATGAAGACCATCAGAGAGGTGCTTACAACCATGAGATCACCCCATATCATCATCACTGTTTGATCACTCTTGATTGTGGGGTCAAGGCAGGTTGATTCATACTTCTCATGGGGAAGTCTCCAGACATTGAATTGCTTGGTATTCTTACCAACTTCAAAGGAGGATTCATCAGTCCAGATGACCTTCATCCAATCATCAATTTTCCAAGGGAGATTTTCCCAAGCAAACGTTGTAAGACTCAAAACGGTGCTAGGCCGTGGCAGTTCTGCGGAGGGGAAAGGTGCTGTTTAGGCTGCCCTCCTGAGTGTTACAAAAATATTTAAATGTAACCAAGATCAAGGTCCAGAACCTGGTAAATGAGGAATCAAGGAGTAGAGGATAAGGATGATAATAGTTTGGTAGCGACAGAACAGCACTATCTGAGACAAGATTATGCAGGGAAAAACTTGAACAAAAGAAGTTAAAGTCTTCTTAGAGTTCAAAGAACAAAAAGCTGTTGTATGTAAACAACGCCCACAAGCTAATAACTCTGGTTGTCAGCAGAAGATTGGTGATGATCAACTCAAACCTAAGCAACCTCCAGGTTCTCAATGAACCTTCCCAACTCTCCGCAATCAAGCACTTGAAGGGTACCAGATAACTGAGGGTGGCTGTACAAGACAAAGCACAATGTTTAAGAAGCTCTAAAACAAACAGTAACTGATTTGAAGCAAGGATAACCTCAAAACTTCTCAAGGGACTCAAGAGTAGGCTGGCAGAATGCAACTCCAAAGAAGCTAAGGGGAGGTATAACACTCCAGGTCTTGAGCTTAATAAGACCTCTTCAATAAATTGTGATTGGCTCCAAAAAGGTGATCAGGGATCAGGACCAGTATGGTCAGAGAAAGGGATCAAGGAGTGGTATAACACACTCAAAAAAATTCCAACAGACAGAATTTTTCTTCAACCAGCAAGGCTATTGGTTGGTGATAAGGATCAGGGATCAAGGGTTTGAATATGGAGGCTCAAGGATCAAGGGTGTGCTGATTTCATGCTGGATGATTCCATGCTCTGATGATGATCAAAAAGGCAGGGGAGAGGCCCTCCTTATATGGGCAGGAGGCCCTGTTAGACTATGTACAACGGATTCTAAAAATAGAGCGGAAAAGGAAAGACAACCATTTGGTTACTTGCGTCCGTCTGTGGATGGGCGCGCGCAACAATACCAGAGTCACCCACCCCTCGTCCAAAGGCGGAAGCAGGTGGGAGAGAGAAATGAACCAAACCGCCACGGATGTCCGCGGGCGGTAGTTGGCACTCTTCACCCCTTGTCCAAAGGTGGAAGTGGGTGGGAGAGCCCCAGGGAAGGTGACGGATGAAGTCCATGAGAGCACGGATGGGCGGATAGGAGATTGGCTTGAGACGGTTGAGTAAATCCTGACGGCCTTGAGATTCACAACTGATAGATCAAGTGAGATGGGAGATTTGACGGATCCAAGGGTTTGCCAAATGCTTGGGGGTGCGGTCGGGATGGATTTGGTAAATCATGGATGAGCGCTGCGTGACGGTAGCAATGAGGAGATTGGAACGCGCGACAACAAAGATGAGGACGCGCAAAAACAAAGATGAGGACGCGCTATGACGACGGCGGAGATGACAAGCAACACGCAACGGCAAGGATGATGAGCAATGCGGAAAAAGGACGCGCGACGCGCGCGGATAAAGGAAGCGCAACACGCAGGACGCGAAGCGCGCGGATAAAGGAAGCGCAACGTGCAGGACGCAAAGCGCGCGGATAAAGGAAGCACAACGCGCAGGACGCGAAGCCCGCGGATAAAGGAAGCGCAACACGCAGGATGCGAAGCGCGCGGATAAAGGAAGCGCAGAGGGCGCGGTGGGTCGCGCGATGCGCGCGGATAAAGGAAGCGCAGCGCCCGGATAAAGGAAGCGCAGCGCGCGCGATGCGCGCGGATAAAGGAAGTGCAGCGCGCGCGGGTAAAGGACGGTTTGGATGAGCCTGAGGATAAGTTGTTTGGCTGGATGGTACGTTTGCTCAACAGTTTATGAATTGAGGTCTTAAGGCGGCCAGGGTGTCCCGGATGGGGCACCACAACGTAAATCACCAAGTTTTTTGGGAGCCATTCAAGAATGGTTTTCTTTCAGAAACTCAGAAGTGATAGCCCAGTTGATGGGCATATTGGCAGATTGTCCTGGTTGAGACTTTAGTCACAACCCAATCAGCCAATTTTTTCAGTTTGGACCTTCTTTTGCCTCTCAAAACACAACCAAGCTGCCAAACATCCCAATTCATGAGTTTTGATGGCCAACCTGATTGCTTTTGGTTTTCAAAAGTCCCTTGTACGTTATATTGTTTAAGGAGGCTATAGATTGTGTATCAATTGAGTTCCATTCTCTCACTGATCTTGTTACCCAACATTCCACCCTTGTACATCCCCACAATCCGTGGCTTCACTTCATCTGATAGTTCTTCTTTTTTTTTACTTTGTTTGACATGGATATATCAATAAGAGGGAATCACATGATCAGTTCACAAGTCAATTGGATAGAACTAGAAAAAAAATTAATGGTTTTTTTAAAAAAGAAGAGCTTGAAACAAGCAGAAAATTAAACTTACCTGATTGGATAGACAAGATCAAATATGGTCATGAAGATGAAGATTAAACAAAGATTGATGTTGGTTTCTGATCAAGGCTTCCCAGACTGCACTCCAAATTTGGGAGTGTTGGCACTTTGGCTCATTTCAAAACAGTGGGACAACCTTTGTCCCCCCCCCACCCCCCTGTACATAAACCACAGGACCAACTTGCTGTTGAGCCACCAGATGGTGCAATGCCAGTTTGACCGCACTCCCTTAGTGGGAGTGCACCTGTCAAAGTAATGTTGGCATTCCAAAGCATTAAGGGTGGTTGACTTGACATGGATTCCAACCTTGGAACAGTTGGGCCCTTTTCAATTTGCTGTCAAGGTCAATTTGACATCACTTTGAATCAACAGGCAAAAGGTCCCTGAGGTTTAAAATCATTTTTGAGGACAAAAACAATTCAACCTTTTTTTGGGGGGGGATTGTTGGCACATTTTTTTCAATAGATAAAATAATTAATTTTTTTTTGATCACAAATTGATTGCTATGGTGGTAAACTGCATAAATACTATTACCCAGGCTTTCATGTTTTGATAAGGAGAAATTTAAAGTCATTTTTTAACAATGAAATAGATAGAAATTTACAAAAAATAAAAATAAAGAACTTTTGTTGAGTTTTCTCATGGGATGGGGATCATAAGGAGAGTCTCAAGTGATGGATGGAATTGATTAAGTATCTGGTGGTTGGGGTGGGATGAACCAAGGTGTTGGATTGGGTGAGGTTTGTCAGCTTGCTACTATTGCAGAGCAAGCTGCAAAAGTAACTAAAATAACATAAAAATAATAATAGTACAACTAACCTAAGAAGGAGTAGGAAAACCATAAATATTATTACAGAAATGGATTTTCCATCCAAAATTAGGTAGGGTCACTCACTGACCCCACCCTTGAAATCCAACTCCTTATATTTTTAAATAATTAAGAAAAAAAGAACCAAAATACTACGGCTCCAGTATTGAGCTTTTTGGCCAATTAAATATTTCACACACATTGTCACGTATAGGTTTCACACCTAAAATTAAGTCAGAATTGAGGTGTTGTGTATATTGTAGGAGTTAAAGACGGAAATGTGTTTTGTCACAATTCCTGCCCGCAGCGGCGGCAGCCACAGCACCCGCCCGCAGCTGAGATACAGCCGTGTCAACCCGTCAGGGTCGTGTACGCAGCCCCGGGCCTCTGACAAGTACGCAGCTGCGGGACTACGGGCTGACATAGTGACAGGCCGCCTGGGTACCACGTAAACAGGCTACAAAATACACGGGAACTTGTTACACATTTAATGAAGGTTCCCATGGATAGTAGACTGTCTAAATATACATAATATTATATAAAAATACCTAAATAATCTTTACACGTATTTTTTATTCAATATAATGCAAAGAATCAAGAATGTCAAAAATAAGACAATGACAGCTTCAAAAAATATATTAAAATAACTTTAATATACTTTTATGAGAATTACTATACATCAACATCTTTGTGAAGTACTAAGAAAGATAATGATGTAATAATATCACATGAATTCTCATGACTTATATTTTTAAGTAATTATCTTAACAAATCAACTGGAACTCGTAGATAAAGAGTAAAAACAATATTATGACCTTTTACTCCAGTTATATGATACATAATGAGAACTTACCTGACATCAAAATGTCCGTAGAGATGTCTAATAATATAATTATTATATTACAGGGAACATATACTAAGGATAAATAATTAAATAATACATAAATAGGACAGATTAGTGTTATTCACACATCCTAATGTCCATTATAAGGTAGAATAATTCCCATACCCTAAGGAATTAGATGCTACCCGGGCTATAGAACCAAGGGCACATGACAGGCTACCCCTGGTTACCCTGCTAGCCTTATTTTCCGTCCCTTTGAGCACCAACAACCCTCAGAAGGACCATATTGGGACCCCAAATTCTATAAATACAGAGCTCTTTTGAGGATGTTGTTGGGCAGAGACCCAGTAATATTCATATCCAGACGCCGTGCCAAGGTAATCAAATACTTATAAGAGATAAGTAAGTAATTTATGGCAATTTCTGATCAGTAATATCTGTCTTCAAACATATTTTTATCAATTAAAACTGCTGAACAACCTTATAACCCCAGTATACAGGTTTAACCCATCAGTACACGTCCCAAACAGATACCCAAAGGATTTAATAATATACCAGTGAGTCTTATTATCCTTTCTCTGTCGTGGTAGCTTGGCTACAAGGCCCTACCACTCCATTGTGTATTTTATATACATATTATCTTTGGGTATAATAATCTTTAAACTAAAGAACCCAAAGTAACCAGGACTACGTGTTTTCATACTGAAATCCCTGAAGAGAGATGTTAAAGATCCCCAATATAATTGTGGCCCCTCTATAAATATTTAATAATCAATTTTGATTCAAAAAAATAAACAATAACCAAACCATTTAACCTTGCAATAAGCTTAATCCAAGTATTCTATGGATTTTTGCTGCAATTATTAAATAATATATTTATTATTTACAATATCACCTCTGTTAGCTAAAGGATAGCAAGGGTCTTGGCATCCAGGAGGCTGACAATTGGGGGTCTGGCCGGAAAATATTCCATTTTATTATATTTAATACCTTGGACCAGAAATTTTCAGGAAAAAGTAAAATCAAAGATAAATTTATCTGACTTTCAAAGATAAATTTATCTGACTTTATAACCGTGATTTATTATTAAATTCTTTGGAAGTGGATTTAAAAACCAATGCATAATTAATAATCTATTATCTAAATCTTTTAAAGATAAGAAAAGAAGAATACATTAAAAATTATAAACCTACCAGTTGGAAAGCTTTAACTCCAGCTGAGCAACTTAATATTTCTTCTGCACGCAAACACCTAGATAAACTCCTTGAACAAGAAGATCTTGAAAGGCGTATCAACTTTCAGGCTCTATTAAGAAAACATAAAGCTTGGAAAAAATACCGCATAAATTAATTTTTGAAATATAAAAGTAAGTACACAACTTGCATCACCATTTATTTTTAAAAAAATAATATTAATATATTTTATTAAACCAATAAAATACACCTTTTTTACCAGTGAACCCTCCTGTACCAGAAACCACCGCCACTGAAGTGGATCTATTAGATCAGGAAGTCCCAGACCTCTCCGGACACCCTGAAAATATTGATTGGACGGGTGAAGACCTCATTGGAACCCACCAAGACCCCGTAGGATTACCTACTAGAGATCAATTCAACCCCAATAAGGTCTTAGTACCTTTGAATATCAATTTAAGTGATTTTTGAAACAAAACTTATTTTTATGGATTTTTTCTGTAAAAACTCTTATAAACATATTATTCTGAAAATTATCAGACGTAACACGAGAGCCTCAGGAAGAATTCCCTCCTATGGATCTTTGCCAACAGCTCTCAGTAACCGTGAGACCACCAGTAAGGACAACAATGAAGGGATTAGAACCCGTGAACCAAATGTTGATGAGCAAGGAGCAGCACCAACCACTTCTGCCCTCTCCCAACCTAGAGCCGGAGAAAGTAGCAGAATCAAGCAACCCTCCTTTACAAGAATATTCCCTGCAGCCACCCCAGTAGAATCTGGTCAAGGAGTCCAGGATCAAAGACCTAGTCAAAGAACACGTGAAATATTGGGAAGAATTCAAAGAATCCCAAGCCAAGGAGGACATGGTATCCATGAAAAAGATAATCTCCCAGGCAAAAGCCACCCAGATAGCTCTTCAGAAACTGATTCCAAGTAAAGAGGTAGAATCCTACGTAGAAAAGTGGAATCCATGGGATCAATTAGCCCAACTGAAAGGCAAAGGATCAGGAAAGAAGAGATCCTCTTCCCATCCCAAGCCAAAGGGAAAGAAAGACTGGGACCAGATAATATCACTAGCTCAAAAGTGGAAAAAGTTTTACAACAATTAGCCTCTAACTCTGATCCCAAACAGACCTCTGATGTAATTACTTCCTTTTCTAATGATACACGTCATAATTTTAAAATTGTTTGTGAAAATTTGGACGGGGTTTACACCCAAATGGATAAATTAACCTCAGTAGTAGCCAAATTAATTAATAACCAAACAAAGAAGGTAGGAATGGAAGAGATTAAAGAATACACAGATCAATTATTGGAGACAATTAATCAAGGTAGGATCAAACAAACTCAAACAATTGAGAATATGTTATCCGGAATACAAGAAGATTTTATTATGTCTTTCCACCCCTTAAAAGAATAATTGGCAACCACCACTAACAGTTCTATTCTATCCCTTAGTGAAAAATTGGACGTGCTCAATAACAAAGTGGACCTGCAACTTAATCTGATCAAAAATGATCTTAGAGACTTAAAAGTCCGTCTGACCAACCCCTTGGGGAGTACTACAGAGGAACCAAAGCCTCCCAGACAAACTACTACTCCTTATGCACCACCCTTATTAGGAATACATAGGAGTGACACCTTTAGGCCTAGTCCTACTCCTGATATGGAGCAAGCCCTCAAACTGTTACCACCTATCTCTGAATGGACCAAGTTCTCAGGAGAAGGAGAATACAATCATATAAATTTTAAACTCTTATGACTTACCAGAAGCTATAGCTGTAGTCCGGTTACCCAGACTATTTGAAGGAGTAGCATTGGACTGGTTTATCAGTAAGAGAGAAGAAGTAGGATCCTTACCATGGAATTCTTGGAAACTTCTGATCAAAGAACAATTTGGTTCTGCATTGGAAAAGGAAAATGATGAAAAATTTTGCAAATTCCTCATTTGACCCCTCCAAGGACAAACCTCACAAATGGTGCTTGGAACAGAAGAAAAGATTGTATTTCTTTTATCCAGATGCTGATAAAGAGGAAGTAAATGAAAGACTTCTCAACCTGTGTCCTTGCAATCTTAACCATAGCGTAAGATGTAGGATGAGCATGGATGCGGACTTGCCTACTCTAATCAATGTGTTAGAAGAAGTAATAGACATGAATGGGTTGGACAAGAAAGTCCCTTCTAGACCCAAAGAGAACTATACTGTTAACAAAACCAGAGAACAACCTCCTCTGATAAATGCCTCTGACAATAAGAAACCTAATGAGAATAGGGATAAAGAGAGGACGCCTGCAACTTGTTGGAATTGTAACAAAACTGCGCATATGAGACAAGACTATCCATTACCAAGAAGGAAGATAGCAGTCTTGGAAGGAGAACAGGAGGTTGAAGAGAATCAGAACTATGAAGATATAGCTGATACTGAAGGATCTCTTTCTGAATGTGAATTGATCTTGACCAACCCTGTTAATGTTATAGAAGGGGATATAGGTACTTCTGCAGAGATCAATAACATTCATGGGGATTCTAGCCTACCCCAACAATGGGATCCTACTATAATTCCTAGAAACATTATGGATGTCAAACCATTAACAGTTAAACCTATGAGTGGAAAAAGTTATACCACTGGTCAAACGTGCTATGAAACTGGGTTGTATAAAAACAGACCCATAAGGTTATTGCTGGATAGTGGAGCCTTTTGTTCATGTGTCTGTGCGTAATTCTTAAACAAATGGGACCCTAATTGGAGGGAACACCTTCTACCTGTCCCAAAAGCCAAATTCAGTTCTTGCAACTCTACTATGAATGCTATTGGAGTATGGACTGCTCTTATAATATTACCTCACACTAAAGGATCATTGAGAATACAAGTGGAGTTTGTAGTATTACTCAGAGGTCTGTGTGACTACCTGATACTGGGTAATGATGCCTTATTTCTATATGGTATAGACGTGTTCCAGAGCACAGGAAGATACTTCACAGTAGGAGGTAATTGGGATAAGAAGTTTAAGATATGCACTATTCATTCTAACTTCCCCTCCTCTATTTACCAAAAGCATTTAGAAGACTTTGACCAAGAATATTTCTCTCAAGCAGCTCTGAATACAAAACTTTCTTAGGAACAGAAGAAAGATATATTAAAAATCTGCTTTGAGAACCAGAATGCTTTCTGTACTAAAGACCATCCTATTGGTGATATTAAAGGACATGATATGGTATTAAAATTTACCATTAAGCCTCCTTATCCTCCTAACTTAAGAAGACCAGCCTATCTGTCTAGTCCTAAGTCTAGAAAAGCTCTTGAGGAACATATCCAAGAACTGATAGAATTACAAGTATTAAGGAAAGTAGGACATAATGAACAGGTAGATGTCACCACACCTGTAATCATAGCTTAGCATAATGACAAGTCAAGAATGGTAGGAGACTTCAGAATGCTCAACAATTACACTCAAGCAGATTATTATCCTATACCCCGGATTGATCATGCTTTGCATAATTTTTCCAAGGCTAAGTACATCACTACTTTGGATATGCTTAAAGGTTTTCACCAGATACCAATAAGTCCTGAAAGCCGGAAGTTTATGAGAATAATCTGTCATTTGGGAATATATGAATATCTCAGGATGCCTTTTGGCATAAAGAATGCTCCATCACACTTCCAGAGAACAATGGATACAGTTCTAGGCACTTACATCAGACAAGGATGGATAATGGTATACATAGATGACGTTATCATATACTCTGATGACTGGGATACTCATATGAACCAAGTAAGATTAGTACTCCAGACTATCTCCAAAGCAGGACTAAAGGTTTCCATGAATAAATGCAATTTTGGCTACGGAGAATTGAAAGCCTTAGGACATATAGTCTCTGGTCTAACTCTAGCTGCTGATCAAAATAAGATAGCTGCTGTCATGAATAGACCTATGCCTCAAAACAAGACAGAATTACTGTCCTTCATCAGTTTCTGCAGTTATTACAGACAATATATACCAAAGTTTGCTATGCTAACTAAATTTCTGTATGAGGTATGCAACAACAATACACTATTTTAAATGACTCATGAGAGACTAAAGAACTATGAGGAATTAAAAATAGCTATGACCTCTACTCCTCTACTTATCCAACCAGATTACTCTAAACCCTTCAAACTATACATTGACGCTTGCATGGAAGGGCTAGGAGCTGCTTTACATCAGGAAAGGATAGAAGAAGACAAACAAGTAGAAAAACACGTACTCTTCATATCTAGACAGATCAAAGATACTGAGAAGAGATATGGGGCCAGTCAATTGGAATGTTTGGCACTAGTATGGGCTTTAGAGAAGCTGCACTATTACTTAGAAGGCACCACTTTTCAAATAATCACGGACTGCAATGCTGTAAGAACTCTTATGAACATGAAAACCCCCAGAAGACATATGCTCAGGTGGCAAATTGCTATACAACAATATAGAGGGCAGATGACTATAGTACATAAAGCTGGAGCTAAACATCAGAATGCGGATAGTCTGAGTAGGAATGTGTTGCCTAATGACTCCAACAATCCAGCATATGACCCTGAAGATCAAGATATCTTTCCTATCTTGAATATCAATCTTTTTTGCATTAAGTGCTCCAATAATGGGAATCCACTTATGTGAATTAGATACTGCTTTCTTCAACTTAGTAAGGGATAGCTACTCTCCTGAGATCAAGCTGCTGATCACCATTATGGAATGTGAATCCCCAGAAGCAGCTTTGATAAATAGCCTACCCGCTTCACTACTTAAACCCTATAAAGCAGGAAGGTTTACCTTTTGGGATAGTCTCCTTTACTATAGACACCAACATTCCAGCGTATTAGTACTGAGCAAAAAAGAGCATATACAACATATACTCCAGGAATGCCATGACAACTGTTCATCAGGACATTTATCCACATAAAGAACCTGACTTTAAGATAGGAGACCAGATCTTAATATCTACAACTAACTTCAACAACCTGGCAGGCAACAGGAAACTGAAACCAGCCTTTGTTGGACCAATTGTTATCAAGAAGATGCATGGAAAAAATGCTGTGGAAGTAATCTTGAGTGAAGAATTATCAAGAAAACATCCGGTATTTCCTGTTAGCCTAGTCAAACACTTTAAACCAAGAGAAGGCAGCAACCTCCCTTCAGCAATAGTCTCAATAGAACCTGGCCCCGTAAAAGTAAAAGGGAAAGTCAGCAGGATATTGAGAGATAAGAAAGAGAGGGTACAAGGAAAAGACATCAGACTATACTTAGTAAGATACAAAGGGGAATCTGCAGACAAAGATGAATGGTTACCAGAAAATAATATACCTGATGGACCAATACATCTCAGAAATTACAGAGCCAGTAAAAGGCACTGAAGCACCTATGCAGTTAATTTTTTTTCTCCCAACTTTCTCCAAATTTTTTTCAGATATGACCATATCTTGGAGTGGGGGAATTTCAGCTTGCTACTATTGCAGATCAAGCTGCAAAAGTAACTAAAATAAAATAATAATAATAATAATACAACTAACCTGAGAAGGAGTAGGAAAACCATAAATATTATTACAGAAATGGATTTTCCATCCAAAATTAGGTAGGGTCACTCACTGACCCCACCCTTGAAATCCAACTCCTTATATTTTTAAATAATTAAGAAAAAAAGAACCAAAATACTACGGCTCCAGTATTGAGCTTTTTGGCCAATTAAATATTTCACACACATTTTCACGTATAGGTTTCACACCTAAAATTCAGTCAGAATTGAGGTGTTGTGTATATTGTAGGAGTTACGGGCGGAAATGTGTTTTGTCACAATTCCCGCACGCAGCCGCGGCAGCCACAGCACCCGCCCGCAGCTGAGATACAGCCGTGTCAACCCGTCAGGGTTGTGTACGCAGCCCCGGGCCTCTGAAAAGTACGCAGCCGCAGGACTACGGGCTGACATAGTGACAGGCGGCCCGGGTACCGCGTAAACAGGCTACAAAATACACGGGAACTTGTTACACATTTAATGAAGGTTCCCATGGATAGTAGACTGTCTAAATATACATAATATTATATAAAAATACCTAAATAATCTTTACACGTATTTTTTATTCAATATAATGCAAAGAATCAAGAATGTCAAAAATAAGACAATGAAAGCTTCAAAAAATATATTAAAATAACTTTAATATACTTTTATGAGAATTACTATACATCAACATCTTTGTGAAGTACTAAGGAAGATAATGATGTAATAATATTACATGAATTCTCATGACTTATATTTTTAAGTAATTATCTTAACAAATCAACTGGAACTTGTAGATAAAGAGTAAAAACAATATTATGACCTTTTACTCCAGTTATATGATACATAATGAGAACTTACCTGACATCAAAATTTCCGTAGAGATGTCTAATAATATAATTATTATATTACAGGGAACATATACTAAGGATAAATAATTAAATAATACATAAATAGGACAGATTAGTGTTATTCACACATCCTAATGTCCATTATAAGGTAGAATAATTCCCATACCCTAAGGAATTAGATGCTACCCGGGCTATAGCACCAAGGGCACATGACAGGCTACCCCTGGTTACCCTGCTAGCCTTATTGTCCGTCCCTTTGAGCACCTAAAACCCTCAGAAGGACCATATTGGGACCCCAAATACTATAAATACAGAGCTCTTTTGAGGATGTTGTTGGGCAGAGACCCAGTAATATTCATATCCAGACGCCGTGCCAAGGTAATCAAATACTTATAAGAGATAAGTAAGTAATTTATGGCAATGTCTGATCAGTAATATCTGTCTTCAAACATATTTTTATCAATTAAAACTGCTGAACAACCTTGTAACCCCAGTATACAGGTTTAACCCATCAGTACACGTCCCAAACAGATACCCAAAGGATTCAATAATATACCAGTGAGTCTTATTATCCTTTCTCTGTCGTGGTAGCTTGGCTAAAAGGCCCTACTACTCCATTGTGTATTTTATATACATATTATCTTTGGGTATAATAATCTTTAAACTAAAGAACCCAAAGTAACCAGGACTACATGTTTTCATACTGAAATCCCTGAAGAGAGGTGTCAAAGATCCCCAATATAATTGTGGCCCCTCTATAAATATTTAATAATCAATTTTGATTCAAAACAATAAACAATAACCAAACCATTTAACCTTGCAATAAGCTTAATCCAAGTATTCTATGGATTTTTGCTGCAATTATTAAATAATATATTTATTATTTACAATATCACCTCTGGTAGCTAAAGGATAGCAAGGGTCTTGGCATCCAGGAGGCTGACAAGGTTGGAGTCAGAGAAAAAGCCAGAGATTCTCCTTGGCCCTTGATCACTTCAACAATGCCAGGTGTGAAACTTTCAATACTGGAAATGTGATTTGTCAGAACACCCATATCACCCAAGTTGGCAGCAATTTTGACTTGAGTTACCCCACTGGATTGATAGATGGGTTTTTTTAACAAGAGAGGCAAAAAGATGAAGTAGGTTGGAGGAGGATTAGCGATTAGAGTTAGAGGAAAGAGAAGGTTCCAGGGGAAACAGGTGCTTGAGGAGCAGACAGAGATTTCCCATGGAGAGAACCAGAGATGAGTTTGAAGGGAGTAGATCAGAGGGATCTGAGGAGGATGAGATGGCCTTGAACATTGTGGGGTAAGACTAAGGACAGCTGCAGTTTTCCATCTGAGGAAGATGAGGAGGGGATGCCTTGGTGGCATAGGAAAAAGGAAGGGATAAGAATTTGAGTTTTGAAGGGCTGATGACCAAGAGTACAAAAATGCACTGAGAGAGTTCTTTGAGAACAACCAAACATGATGGTGGATAAAATGTTGGTGAGATTGAGTGAGAGTTGAGTTGTAAGTCGGGGAGGAGCTTGGGAAAAGTGGGTGGATTATATATCAGTGAAGAGAAGGAATAATTGAGATCCAACAAAAGAAGTCAACCATTGACTTGGAATTTGGATGATGATGGACAATAGAAAATTGTCAAGAAGAAGAACAGGAACACATTAGCACAAAGAAAAAAAGGGATTGAAAAATTGCTTGGCAAGGGTGACGCAACCACCATAAATGGGCAAATGAGTGTTGAATTATCAGGCCTAATCATGTTTAAATCATTCACGCGCCCACTCAATTCTAACCTAAGGGTGAAGATACTCCAAATTTAGCAGGTCACTTGGCTTTATCAACTCATCCCAATGCAATCTCAAGTTACTTCCTCACCAGCCTTCTGAAGGAGCATAGCTACCTCAGTCAAATACTCAAGATCTAATATTGGTATCAAATTATCACCATCTACAAGTCAAACTGGAACAACACGGTTCCTTATATCTCATCTGGTACAGGTTTCCTTCACTTCTTTCTTGTTCTGTTTGTGTTCTTCATTACTGACTCACCTCACATAACGTAGCAAGGAACTATAGGACTGTTGAAGGAGGGATTGCGTTGTCTATTTGTTTATACTTTTCTTTACTGTTGCTGGCTGTCTGCCAAGTCTTGCTTTTAGGTGAACTAGCGCTGCATTCATGTCATTCTTGATTTTATTCTTACTTTCTATTTGATTGCTGAATTATTCTTTTAGTTGAATGAAAAATTAACAATGAGAGATTGGGTAGAGGAGAGAGTGGAGAGGGAACTCAGAGGAGTCAAAGAAAGGGAGGGAGGGGATTTAGGATGTTGGGGGGGCAGATGAAAGTACTCAACTCATCTCACCCAATGAGGCCATGATGTTCCAAACAACTGTTAGTGGGGACCAAGGATGGTTCAATGAATGAGAGAAGGGAAGATGAGTAGGAGTGAGGTAATGAATCACTCAACCAGCTCCAATGGAAAAGAAGCCCATCAGGAGACCAAGGGGGCCACCATTGGAAAGTGATTGAGCAGTACCAAATAAGAGACTGGTACCTGTGAGAGAAAGATTCAAATGAGCAAGAGGGGGGGTGTTGGATGGATGGATGCATGGAAGGAGTTGATAGGGATAGGGTGCAAGCATAGGATGGCCACATATATGCAAAGATTGATGATCATTTTCTGAGTCAATTGAAAGTCAACTGGTAAAAAGTTGATTTTCATGGTTCAGAAACCATGATGTCACATGGATCCAACCTGTGCAACCAGCTGGTAATGTGACCGCAGAAGCAAGAAGATGTTGGAACAACCCTGACCGCAAGTCACCAACAGGAACACCCCACTGGTGAATCAACTTAAGGGGCAAGGTGACATTGGAGAAACCCAAACCTTGACTCACCAACCAGAAGAATGGTGATTTGACGCATTGGTCAATGGGCCAACATTCAATGGTTGATAAACCATCAACCAATCCTTCCATCAAAATGTCAAGCTGTCAATGAGTAGGATCTTTAATAAACCCTTGTTTTTAACTCTGTGGCCCTCAAATGCCCAAAGTGAACCCATGGTGTGTGTATTTTCTTACAACATCCAAAGAATGTGGTTGGCATGCGTGCGTGTAGGTGGATTTTGGGATACCTAGAAATTTATTGGAAAATTACTAATAGGTTGATGTTAAATTCACAACTCTTTGAGTTGTGTGGCACCCTACACAGCTCAAATGGGCCGTGTGGCACCCTACGTAACTGAAATGAGCTGTGTGGCATGCTAAAGGACTCAAATTGGCCGTGTGGCATGCCACACATCCTATTTGAGTTGTGTGGCATGCTAAAAAACAAAAATGAAGTTGTGTATCCTCCACTAAATAATAAATAATGAATAATAGATAATAAATAATAAATAATAAATAATAAATAATAAATAATAAATAATAAATAATATAATAAATAATAAATAATAAATAATAAATAATAAATAATAAATAATAAATAATAAATAATAAATAATAAATAATAAATAATAAATAATAAATAATAAATAATAAATAATAAATAATAAATAATAAATAATAAATAATAAATAATAAATAATAAATAATAAATAATAAATAATAAATAATAAATAATAAATAATAAATAATAAATAATAAATAATAAATAATAAATAATAAATAATAAATAATAAATAATAAATAATAAATAATAAATAATAAATAATAAATAATAAATAATAAATAATAAATAATAAATAATAAATAATAAATAATAAATAATAAATAATAAATAATAAATAATAAATAATAAATAATAAATAATAAATAATAAATAATAAATAATAAATAATAAATAATAAATAATAAATAATAAATAATAAATAATAAATAATAAATAATAAATAATAAATAATAAATAATAAATAATAAATAATAAATAATAAATAATAAATAATAAATAATAAATAATAAATAATAAATAATAAATAATAAATAATAAATAATAAATAATAAATAATAAATAATAAATAATAAATAATAAATAATAAATAATAAATAATAAATAATAAATAATAAATAATAAATAATAAATAATAAATAATAAATAATAAATAATAAATAATAAATAATAAATAATAAATAATAAATAATAAATAATAAATAATAAATAATAAATAATAAATAATAAATAATAAATAATAAATAATAAATAATAAATAATAAATAATAAATAATAAATAATAAATAATAAATAATAAATAATAAATAATAAATAATAAATAATAAATAATAAATAATAAATAATAAATAATAAATAATAAATAATAAATAATAAATAATAAATAATAAATAATAAATAATAAATAATAAATAATAAATAATAAATAATAAATAATAAATAATAAATAATAAATAATAAATAATAAATAATAAATAATAAATAATAAATAATAAATAATAAATAATAAATAATAAATAATAAATAATTAATAATTAATAATTAATAATTAATAATAAATAATAAATAATTAATAATAAATAATATGGTTGTGTGCAGGGGTACAAAAATCAAAAATGCCCATTATGGGGGGTATATGCCCCCTCAGGGGTTGCGCGTGTTTAGAAAAACCCTTTGTAGTATTGTATGGGCCCCCACGCATTGATCTGCCCTACAAACCTCCCACAGGTTGTGTGGGGCCCTACACAACTCCCACAGGTCGCTTGGGGCCCTACAAGACTCCCACAGGTCGTGTGTGGCCCTACACAACTCCCACAAGGCTGGAGTTGTGAATTTATCATCACCCTTACTAATAATAAAAAACAAAAAGAAAAATGGTATTTTGCAAGAACGAGAATTATGATGATTATTATTAGGGTGATGTTAAATTCATGGCTCCAGTCGTGTGGGAGCCTGTGTAGGGCTCCACACGGCCTGTGGGAGTTGTGTAGGGCCCCACATGGCCTGTGGGAGTTGTGTAGGGCCCATACACTACTCCATATAATTTATAATTTAGTATTTATTATTTATTATTTATTATTATTTATTATTTATTCTTTATTTTTTATTGTTTATTTTTTATTTTTTATTATTCATTATACATGATTTATTATTTATTATTATTTATTATTTATTATGTATCATATATTATCTATTGTTTATTGTCTATTGTTAATTGTTTATTATTTATTATATATAATTTATAATTTATTATTTATTATTTATTATTCATTATTTAGTGGAGGCTACACAACTTGATTTTAGTTTTTTAGCGTGCTGTACAACTCAAATGGGAAGTGTAGCATGCCACACAGCCCGTTTGAGTTGTGTAGCATGCCACACAGCCCATTTGAGCAGTTTAGCATGCCACACGGCTCATTTGAGTTGTGTAGGGTGCCACATGGCCCATTGAGCCGTGTACAGAGTTGTGTACACAGCCCCATGAGCCGTGAATTTAACATTACCCTTATTATTATTATCAAAAGAGAGAAAAAGAAAAAATTTTCTTGAGAGTCAACTTTGAAGAGATAAAGAAATATTTTGAAAGAAAGATGAGATATATTGATTAGATTGATAATCATTTCTCATCATTGAGATATGTACATACTTAAATACCCAAACACATACATACATACATAATAGAAGGAACCAAATCATGACAATTGTTTATTTTTTATTTGATGATGATCTTTCTCTCTTTCTTTTTTTTTTTTTTGATTGATTAGTGTTCATGTTTCAAAAAACAGGTTGGATGGGGTTGCATGCAATGATAGCTTTAGATGGAGATGTTGAACATCTTGAAATAATCTTGCTCAATTAATATCTAATTTATTTTTGGTTTTTTCTTTTTGAATTTGAATTTGAATTTTAATTTGAACTTGATTAGAGGAAATCATTAGTCATCAAATCTATGTTATATTTGAAGGATCCTAGATCTCATCCATAAGTTCATTTTATATCCACTTCATCCATTTCATTTTAATATGATTTCAAGTATTTTCTTTAATAATAATAATACTTTTTTTTAAAAAAAAAAATTGCAATGATTTTTTTGTGAATGTGGGACACACCAATTTTTGACTTAACACACCCCACAGTTCTTGGCATGTAGAGCTGTGCAGGCAAAACAAAAAAAAAAGTGACTGCATGTGGGAATTCATGCACACCCTCATTATTGGTGGGTTGGTGGTGTGGTGCACACACCAAAGTAAGGGGGGCAGGGTGTGACCTAAATGATTTACTGGGATCAAAATAGCCACCCCCCTTTTTTTGAGGCTTTTTATTTTTTTCTTTTCTTTATTTTATTTTATTTTTCAGAAAGGAAGAAAAAGAAGACAGAAAAAAAAGGATTTTTTGGAGATTGTGGGGTAGATAGATATTTTAGTAATCTTTCAAGAGTTCCTGGGGTGGGATGGGATCTGATCAGAATTGATTTGATTGGATGAGAAGAGAAACCCTTGTTTTATTTTCTGATGTCAAGCAGCCAATTATCATTGAACAGTTGTTTGAAGACCAAGAGGTAGTGATTACAGTGATCACCATCCAAGATCTAATTATGCAAGCATATGTTCAATAGTTTACATGTGTATGTACATTGCCCCAAATTTTGGGAGGAAACTCTTTTCCATGGTGAACATACTATATCAGTTTTAAGAAAACTTTCTGGTATTTTTTCTCATAATTCTTGTCCAACTTTTCAGTTTTTATCCTCTTTTATATATTTGATTTGTTCTATTTTTTTCAATTTATTTTCTTTAATGATCATTATTATTATTTTCATTTCTTTTTTTAGTTCCTAATTTTAAATATTTATGTCCAACCCTTTTTTTTGTAAAAAAAAAAAAAAAAAAAAAAAAAAAAAAAAAAAAAAAAAAAAAAAAAAAAAAAAAAAAAAAAAAAAAAAAAAAAAAAAAAAAATGAGCAAGCCTTAAAAGAAAGCTGTTCACCATTATAGTATTTTTTCTGCTGAATTTTAAATTTTTTGGCATGCCTTCAAATTTTGGTTGGCACAAGTTTTTCTGGTGCTAGAATTGAGTATTTTTTTTTTAAAAAAAAAAAAACACCAGAATGTTCATTTCAATCAAAAAAATTGTTTTCTTCAGAATTTGAAACAAATAAGTAAGCATTTTAGGTACTTGTGTCATTTCCTGAAAATAAAAAAATAAAAATAGAAAAATAAAAATAGAAAAATAAAAATAGAAAAATAAAAATAGAAAAATAGAAATAGAAAAATAAAAATAGAAAAATAAAAATAGAAAAATAAAAATAGAAAAATAAAAATAGAAAAATAAAAATAGAAAAATAAAAATAGAAAAATAAAAATAGAAAAATAAAAATAGAAAAATAAAAATAGAAAAATAAAAATAGAAAAATAAAAATAGAAAAATAAAAATAGAAAAATAAAAATAGAAAAATAAAAATAGAAAAATAAAAATAGAAAAATAAAAATAGAAAAATAAAAATAGAAAAATAAAAATAGAAAAATAAAAATAAAAAAAATGAATCAAGCATCACAAATTCCCTCTCTAAAATTCCTCACCTCAGAACTAGTATTTCCCATCAACATTGCTTCATGGTTCTCCCCTCCTCTCCTTGTTATCAATTTGAACTTACCTGAAGACAAAACCAACAAAACAAATATTTACCAGGTAGATCCTGCCATGTTGGGTATGTCCATTGTTCTATTTTCTGATGGATCACTTATTAAAAGGAAAGAGTCTGTGCCACCTCAGTTCTAGATTATTTCACTTCCATTTCCACATCCACTTTCCTAAATTCTGATAAATTATACCTATCTTTGAAGTCAAAATTTATGGAATCTTAATCAGAATGAAATTGGCAATTAAAGATATCAAGAATTGACAATCAAAACACTCTCATAAAATTCTCCAACACTTCTGAAGTTTCCAGTGGCCAATAAATCCTTACTGAAATCCATAAAAAACTACTGTAAATCCATTTCAATTTACCCATAGAATTAGCCTACTTCCCAGGCGACTCAAACATCCATTTAAACAAAACTGTCAATTCTATAGCTAAATAAAAAGAAAAAGACTCAGAATTCTCAAAACCTTTCATCTCTCTCTCAAGCCTCTCCAAACTCAAACAGTCCTCCAAACAAACTTTATACACCACTGATCCTCTCTCAAAAGAATAATCTATTTGCTAGAAGTAAAAAACAAAGAGAAAATCCATCTTTGGCACTCTTGGAACCATCAAAAAATGCCCATCTTTACTGATTCACAAATTAGAATTTGGGAATAATCCACTCAAAAAAAACCTTGATAAAAGCAAATATTCTCCCATAAACACATCCCCTCACTGCTGAAATGCCAAAACAACTAGCCACTTCCTCATATTTTGTAATCATTATAGAAACCAAAGAAAATATTTACCAGAAAAATTACAAGAATAAAACCTTCAATTGAAATTTTTTCCACAGGTTTTTGTAAGCCTAATATTGACATTCTGGAATTATTGAAAGCCTTATCTCATCATTACTTGGGATTTTAGATAATTACATGCC